>CM062294.1:158737454-160183043 GCA_031216915.1 Pictodentalium vernedei
CATACACGAGTCGAAAAATTACCTCGAATTACCGAAAAAAGTCAAGACGGTTGGTGTACAGACACAGACACTGATAGTGAGGAAACCCAGTTAAAAATGGCAAGTAAATCGAAGGGAGATATAGATGTTACCGCTCTGGCACAACAATTGAAACAATTGATGTACTCTGATATGAAAACACTGATTGACACAACAGTGAAAGAAGCTGTAAAGGTGGGCGTAGAAGGGGCTACAAAGGCATTGAGGGATGAGCTGATTGAGGTCAAGAAGGAAAATGTCCGCTTAAATAAGGAGGTAGAGCGATTAGATCTCAGGGTAGATGAACTGGAGCAATACACACGCCGGTACAGCTTGAGATTTAGCGGAATAGAAGAGACAACAGGTGAATCGACTGACAACATAATTTTAGATGTAGTGGCCAAAATGGGTGTTGATCTTGAGAGATCTGACATTGATAGATCACATAGAGTGGGTGTGCCGAGAGTGGGTGTGCCGAGTAGTGGTTCCAATAGACAAATAATTGTGAAATTCACAAACTATTCTGCACGACGAAAAGTTTTTTCAGCAAAAAGAGCACTTAAAAACATAAAGATTTCAGATAAACAGTGTTATATCAGTGAAGATTTGACAAAGTACAAATTCAGTTTATTTCAAGAGTCTGTAAGGTTAAGGCGTCAGTCCCAAATCCAACAGTCATGGACAGTGGATGGAAAGCTATTCGTTAAGGACAATGGTGGCAAAGTGATTCTGATAAGAAACCAACTGGAATTATCAAAGTTTTCTTCTTCTGTAATGGAGAGTGAATAATGGAGAGTGTATAACTATAATATATAACCATAGCTGTATAGATAACCAAATTATCAACCAAATTGATACAGATAGACTGGTAGAATAGGACCCATAAATCAAAGCTTGAGGTGAAAGTTCTTCAAATGGGCAACACAGGTATAAATGACTGGTTAAATCTGAGTTCCTTATCTATGTTGTGGACACAAGGGTTACATAATCGTTTGGTACTTACTTATCTATTTACTGTGAATTACAAACAGATAGGAATCCAAATTATGTGTAGATTATCCACAACATATCCACAACATATCCACAATTCGTGATTAAGTAGAGCACAAAATATGCCCCCCCCCCCCCCACTAATAACTATAATAGTGTAAGACTTCAAATTTGACTGGGACATTTCTTACATTTCTTATCCACACTGTATGCCCATGATGTCCACAAAGTTGCTTTACAGATCCTTGTTAGCTTGAATTTTTGTTCTGTTCTGTACCTGTTCTGTACCTATTTGCACTCAATGTGAGTCAAGATATCTGCAAAGGGTAAAACAGACATAAAAACGTACATGTCAGTGTGAGGGTTATCTACTCTACTTGAACGTCATTATCGTGACACAAATCTAGGTTACACAAATCTATTCACTGTGTCCTAAACTCCACTGACACAAATTTATTTATTTTGATATAGAAACAATTATGAACCTGTTCTGTACCTATTTGCACCTTTCTGCCAGTGAGCCTCCGGGTTTGCCCGAAGGCTCACTGACAGAAGGGCGTCCCAGCGAGTTCCCATATGTGGTATTATAGGTAACTGTATGTTTTCCACAGTATATCAGTATATCCATAATGTAACTTAACTGACCCCCTTTAGCTAAAAATCTCAGTCGTGTGCCTATGTGCACTTAAAATGAGTTACAACCTGTGCAAAAGGGTTAAAAAGATATTAAAACTCACCTGCCAGTGTGAGGGTTATCAATTCGTCTCGAGCGACACTGTCGTGGCACAAATTTTATCTACCTTGTCCAGAATTCCACAGACACAAATTTATTTGTAGTAATATTAAAATAATTATAAACTCCACACACACAAGTTTATTTACATGACATAAAAAGAATTATGAAGCTCAAGTTCCAAATATAGGTCGTTCATGTCTCTTATTGTGACCTAGAAACCGTCTTGAAAAGATTTAAGTAAATATAGATTATCCACAACTTATTTCTAGTGCATGACCCAGTAAAATTAAAAGGCTGGTCATTTTTCTAATAATTGAAAAAGTGCAAACTTAATGAGACACCTTTCTGCTAAAGGGCTTTCGTGTTTATCATGAGGCTCATTGGCAGAAAGGTGTCTCAGAGAGCTCCTAAAATGTAGTGTGGTAAGTGATTGTGGTTTTCCCACAGCATATCCATAATGTAACCTTACTGCCCCCCCCCCCCCCCTATGTGCACTTGAGGTATATCACCACTTGTATAAAAAGTTAAACAGACATAAAATTCACCTACCAGTATAAGGGCTATCCACTCGTCTTAAATGTCACTATCGTGACACATATTTATTCCATGTGTCCTAAACTCAGCAGACCCAAATTTATGTACCATGACACAAAAACAGTTATGAAACCCAATTTGTAAATATAGGTTTTTCATATATTTTACTGTGACCTAGAAACAGTCATGAAAAGTTATAATCAACTGTAGCTTATCCACAATATCTTTATATTCCATGCTCCAGTAATACCAAAAGGCTGGACACGCTTCCATTAATTGAAAAGTGCAAACTTACTGAGACACTTTCCTGCCAAAGTGTCCCCGGGTTCGTCAGGGGGCACGTTGGCAGAAAGGTGTCTCAGTTAGCTATTGCATGTAGTATTATAAATGATTGTAGGCTCTCTACATTATATCCACAAAGTAACCTGACTGACCTCTTTCAGGTGCTAAGTGATTGTAGGCTCTCCCACAGTATATCCATAATGCAACCCTACTGCCCCCCCCCCCCACTATGTCCACTTGACGTGAATCACCACCTGTATAAAAAGTTTAAATAGATATAAAACTCACCTACTACAGTATATCCATAATGCAACCCTACTGCCCCCCCCCCCCCCCACTATGTTCACTTGACGTGAATCACCACCTGTATAGGCTCATTGGCAGAAAGGTGTCTCAGAGAGCTCCTAAAATGTAGTGTGTAAGTGATTGTGGTTTTCCCCACAGCATATCCATAATGTAACCTTACTGCCCCCCCCCCCCCCCTATGTGCACTTGAGGTATATCACCACTTGTATAAAAAGTTAAACAGACATAAAATTCACCTGGGTTCGTCAGGGGGCACGTTGGCAGAAAGGTGTCTCAGTTAGCTATTGCATGTAGTATTATAAATGATTGTAGGCTCTCTACATTATATCCACAAAGTAACCTGACTGACCTCTTTCAGGTGCTAAGTGATTGTAGGCTCTCCCACAGTATATCCATAATGCAACCCTACTGCCCCCCCCCCCCCCCCACTATGTCCACTTGACGTGAATCACCACCTGTATAAAAAGTTTAAATAGATATAAAACTCACCTACTACAGTATATCCATAATGCAACCCTACTGCCCCCCCCCCCCCCCCCCCCCCCCCCCCCACTATGTTCACTTGACGTGAATCACCACCTGTATAAAAAGTTTAAACAGATATAAAACTCACCTACCAGTGCAAGGGTTATCCACCTCGTCTCGAATGTCACTATCGTGACACACATTTATCCATGTGTCCTAAACTCAGCAGACCCAAATTTATCTACTGTGACACAAAAAGTTATGAAACCCAATTTGTAAATATAGGTTTCTTATATATTTTACTGTGACCTAGAAACAGTTCTGAAAAGTTATAATCAACTGTAGCTTATCCACAATATATTCACATTCCATGCTCTAGTAATCGTGACACACATTTATCCCATGTGTCCTAAACTCAGCAGACCCAAATTTATTCACTGCCCTGTACACATGGGCACAGGGCAGGAATTATTTTTAGCGGATAATTCCTGCCCTGTGCCCATGTGTACTTAAAGTGAGTTACCACCTGTGCAAAGGGTTGAACAGACATAAAAACTTACTTGCCAGTGTGAGGGTTAAATACCGGTCCTGAGTGTTACTATTGTGACACAAACTTATCCACTAACTGCAAACTCATTGGCGGAAAAGTGCCTCAGTGAGCTCCGATATGTAACGTTATAAGTGATTGCAGGTCCTCCATGGTATACCCATAATGTAATTTCACTGACTTTTAGCTTATAACGCCTGCTTTTAATCCCAAAGGGTTAAATAGACATAAAATTGTACTTGCCAGTGCATGAGTTATCCACTTGTCTCGGGCGTCCTTATTGCGACATACATTTATTAATTGTAACGTAGACACAATTTGAGAAAAGTTACAAGTAAATGTAGGTCATCCACATTATACCCACAATTCATGACAAAATAATGCTCAAACTATGGACAATCCTCTAGTAATTGCAAGTGTCAAAGCCGCTTTGACAATAGAAATGTCCTGTCACTGATTGATGAGCCGTGAACAAGTAACTCAATGTCCATGCAAACAATATTGCGTGTTTGCATCCCATAGAAAAGCAGTGAATTGAAACAAAAGGGTCAGTGAGTTACACTTATCCACTATTGTGTGAAGGTGTGACCTATTACATATAGGAGAGGCAAGTCTAAATTTATTTTATTTTTTTTTTTTTTTTTTTTTTTTCATGCCGCCCGCCTCCGGATAAAATGAGCCCGTCACGACCAGAGGACACTATGTAATCTTCCCAACCGTGACACAAATTCTTGGAGCTATAGGTCTTGTGAACTTTGCACAATGGTAGTGTAAGCTACCTACTGGCATCCCGAATGGCGTGGCGGTTCATATGAAGGTGAAGCGTCGGTCGTTTGGGATGCACGGCGGATGAATTCTACGGTTCAGCCGCAACCCACAGAATTGGTAGATCGTGGAGCTCAACCCCCTGCACTCTGATGTCAGATTTACTCACCTTTCCATTTGTAATTATCCGTGGTTATCTCCCCTGAAGTTGTCAACGGTTCGGCAATTTATATTTTGATTGACAGAGCTCTATGAGCTCTGTCGGTCAGAGTATGAATTGTTGAACCTTTGGCAACATGAGGAGCAATAAGTCAAGATTTGGACATTTCGGATTCTGACCTCAGAGTGTTGGGGGTTAATTGTAATTGTGAAGGCATAGGGTAATAAGACCAGTTTCGGTCGGGCAACTGGAAACTGTCTCCTTTGCCGCCGTATGACTATATGATTCCGGCCTCAAATTTGTCCCCTAACAACGGCTATGCATATACTCATGTAGCGCCTCCTCAAACTTAACCAACCAAATTTTCTATTTTATTATTAATATGTACATATTTTTCATGTTTGCACTGTCACTACAATGGAGAAAGTGGAGAGAAGTTATGTATTTAAATCTGAATGTTGTGTCTACACTGCCTAAAGTAATGACAATTAATGACCAATGCCTAAAGTTAACCTTAATATCCATTGTCGTCAATCACGATGGCAGTTGATCTGGTAAGTTACCGAATACGTATTGGTCATTTTCATGGTGGAATGGTAAGAATACAAGTTGATGCAAAGCGTCCACACTTGTTCCTCAGGCTTTGCAATTTTGGATTCCTCAGCTTTCGGCTTGTTTTATTTATACTGCTGATACTGTGTGGAGATGTGGAGCTTAACCCGGGCCAGAATGGTGATATCTCCATAGCTCATGTCAATGTTAACGGCCTCCGACAAAAGGTTGATATTGTGAATGCGGAACTCGGGGACTACGACGTGATCGGTATTACCGAATCAAAACTTAGTAAAAACGTTGATGATTTAGATATCCACATCCCTGGCTATCATTTCCCTCCCATTAGGCAAGACCGCCACACTGATCAAGGTGGAGGTATTGTAATTTACATAAAGCGCAGCCTCTTTTATAAAATCAGACCGGACCTGCATGTTCCGGGGCTGGAAGCAGTATGGACCGAAATCCGACATACTAACAAAAAACTACTTTTGGGTATTTTTTATCGTCAACCCTCTGCGCTCCCCCTGTATTGGGATCTTATTGATGAGTCCTTTGGATTGGCCAGAAACGATCTGTCATTAAAATGTATAGTGATGGGTGACTTTAATGCAGACTGCCTACATGACATGCACCCTAAGATAAAATATCTAGCAAACACCCATGGTTTTTCACAGCTCATATCCTCCCCCACGCGTGTGACAGCGTCAACCAAATCACTGCTCGACTTAGTGTTTGTATCCTGCCCACTATCCGTGCCTACGTACGGTGTTATACCCCCTGTTTGTAGTGATCATCATGTCACCTACGCGCATATACAGTCAAACAGAGCAGCGCCCAAGTCGTACTCACGACAAATTTATAATTATAAATTAACAGATTTTGATAGTATGAACGAGGCATTTGCTAATATAGACTGGGATAATTTTCTTGGAACAGGTGATGTAGATACAGTCGTGTCAAACATTTCTACTTATATCATGGAAATAACTGGGAAGTATACTCCTTCTAAAATTGCAACAATAAGACCCAAGGATAAACCCTGGATGAATAATGACGTAAGAAAACTGATGCGAAAACGCAATAAAATTCATAGAGTAGCTAAAATTAAGAATTGCCCCCACGATTGGCACAATTTCCGAAGGATACGAAACGAAACAATTGAAGCTATTAGAACAGCTAAGAAGGAACACGATATTAAAATAGAAAATTATATATCAACAAACAGTTCAGCCTCCGCACAGTGGTGGAAGATTGTTAAAGATTATACAAAGCAGCAGTGCAGCTCGGATACTCTATTTCCTCCACTGTACGAGGATGGATCGGTGGTTGACGATCCCCAGGAGATAGCTAATATTCTTAATAATCATTTCATAAGCCAATGCGACACCATTAAGGACAATGCACTACCCGACGTCCTAGGTTCCGATCTATCTATCGAACAATTGGAAATTACAGTTGGAGATACCCGATCTATTCTAAACAATTTGGATACAAACAAGGCATGTGGTCCAGATTTGATTAACAATAAAATACTTAAAAAGTGTTCATCACAGTTAGCCTACCCACTGACTTGTATTTTCAACATGTCCCTAAGAGACGGGCATTTTCCAACTGCGTGGAAGCATGCCCATGTCCACCCAATTCATAAAAAAGACTCCATAAATAACAAGAAAAATTATAGACCTATCTCATTAACTAGTAGTGTTAGTAAAGTTTTCGAGAAGGCAGTATTTAACCATGTGTTCTCCTACCTTAAAAGCAATAATCTTCTAACGGATCTACAATCGGGTTTTATCCCAGGTGATTCCACAACATATCAGTTGCTTCATATAGATCACTTTATAAGCCGTGCCTTGGATCAAGGAAAGGAAGTCAGATTGGTTTTCTGTGATATAAGCAAGGCCTTCGACAGAGTTTGGCATAAGGGTCTGTTACTCAAACTACATAATATTGGTATAAAGGGGGGCTTACTATCGTGGTTTGAAAATTACCTTCATAATAGAACTCAGCAGGTAGTCATTAATGGACAAAAGTCTGCCAGTAGGAATATACCAGCCGGTGTACCCCAAGGGTCGGTCTTAGGGCCGTTACTTTTCAATATATACATTAATGATATTGTAAATGATATTACTTCAAATATCCGCCTGTATGCAGACGACACATCACTGTATCTGATTGTTGAGGATCCTGCTCTGTCATCAACTATACTGAATGATGATCTGAATAGGATAAGTCAATGGTCAAAAGATTGGCAAGTTTTATTTAGTCCCGAAAAAACTGTGTCGATGTGCATCGGCCGCAGACATACCCCTACTATCTTTCCACCAATATTTCTCCTTGGTTCTCCTATATCTGAAACACGTATCCATAAACATCTTGGTCTACATTTCAGTAGCTCTGGTACGTGGGATGCCCACGTGGATAGCATCGTCTCTAAGGTAAGTCCGATGATTAATTGTCTGCGTAGTCTCAAATACCGCATTTCTAGACAGTCATTAAAAACATTATATAAGTCATTTATTTTGCCCCTTTTTGATTATGCTGATGTTATTTGGGACAATTGCTCAGCAGTTAAACTGGACCAGCTTGAAACCTTACAGCTAGATGCTCTTCGCACTATCTGTGGCGCTACAAGAGGGACTAGTCATCGACTTCTATACGGTGAAACTGGTTTCATTACACTGCGAGAGCGCAGGAGACGACATAAACTATGTATTTTTTATAAAATTAAAAACGGACTTGTTCCAAATTATTTATTACAGCTTCTACCAAACCAAGTGGCTTCGTTCACATCATATCCATTGCGATCGAGAGATGAGCTCAGGGAAATCCTGTGTCGCACAGTGAGCTTTTATAGGTCTTTCTTCCCATCAACTATACGTCTATGGAACGCGCTTGACCCCACTGTTCGTAATTGCTTGTCATTAAATTCTTTTAAAAAGACCTTAACAAATCAGGACACTTGCGTTCCATGGTACTACGAAATGGGCAGCAGAGTGAATCAAATATTAAGTTGCAAACTACGATTGGGGTGCAGCAACCTCAACGCTCATAAGTTTGAGAGATTTATTGTGGATAACCCCAATTGCAACTGTGGTTATGTATACGAAAGCCCTGAACATTTTCTCCTCCAATGTCCCCTGTATACAGACAAGCGTGTCACACTACTTCAAAGCCTAAATCAGTTGAATGTATCCTTTTCGGATTTACTATTTGGAAACACGCGTTTTAACAAAGAGGATAACGAACATATTGTAAATGCCGTACATAAATTTCTCTCGGATTCTAAACGTTTTGACAACGCATAGCGGGAGCGCAGTGGCTTAGCTCCCACAGTCTGTTTTCTCATAATTTATGGATTTCGCGACAGGAGTTCCATGCTGTCCGGAGTGCAATGAATTATCTTTGCACTTGGGACGGTATGGAGCTCAGGTCGCGATTGCTTTATCAACTGGAAACGCTGGCTTTTCGCTGGGGAAACAGTTACCTGTGAGTGCCACAATCTAACTGGAAACGCTGGCTTTTCGCTGGGGAAACAGTTACCTGTGAGTGTCACACGTCCATGCGCACTGCCACTCCGCCTTTACGACTTATGTAAGCATTCGTGTAAACGGCATAGCATTCAGATATTGAGATCTAACAAGAAAATAAAACATTATTCTCCACATGCACCTGCACTGTTTTCTTAATGCATTTTGTCGCATATCTTTCTTTCTGTTTCAAATACTGCATATTACAACAATGTAGGGTGAGGCCATTTATAGGCACTGCCTGTTCGCCAAACCCATTTCTGCTTACGAGAAATAAAATATTGTTTAAAAAAAAAAAAAAAACTCGAATTAAGTGAATGATGGAGCGCGGTGGCTCTGTGATGGACTGTTGGACTTTTATGCTAGAGGTCCCGAGTTCGATCCCCCTCTGGGATGAGAAATAAAAGAAAATTTAAGGAAAAATACCACCTTCGGCGGTCTACTAACTTGATACTTTTTTTGTGCACATTCTTTGTCTCAAAACCATAGGTTATGGCCCCTCTTCGGAACGAAGTCGTCGAGCTCGTTCCAATGAGTGGTCATAACCTATGTTTTTGAGACATAAAATGAAAAACATTAGCTATTCAAGAATTTTGTTTGCAATTGTCCTCTGCTTTTCATGTCAGGTAAAAGCAGAGGATACTTCATTTAAGTCATATCGTCAGTCAAACGTGAAAAGTCCAATCACTCGCGTTCTTGCATGACGTTCTTACGCGTAATCCAGATAACACACGTGGTGTGTCGTGAACATGGAGATAAAGTCAATTTTAGTCAATCGTTTGTTCCCATGTTGTCCGTTTTGGAGGACTTGCAACCCAAGCATTGGTGACTGGTTCCTATTTTACTCACAGTAAACAAGCACTGCTTCACTTCCCGGGGTTTCCATGGGAAATAACGTGAAATATTCTTGGACATTCGACTGATAGAACACAGCGGGCCCTTCCTAAAAATTCTTTCCCCAATTCTCTTCCGTTATATAAGTTTAGGAATAAAAAATGCCTGTTCTTGGCAAGTCCCTAAGGACAGGCATTGTACCTAGAATGGAATCCCGAAGGGTAGTAAGATTCTTCCTCGGTTTGTTAGATAGATCGCCTCCGACAACCCAATCCTATGCCTTCAATGTTTTGATTTTTCAAACCGGAAACATTGCCGACTGTTTCGCCTGCAAAACACACCCCCACGAAAAATGGTTTCCTTACAGCTTTTATGGGTATTTATTGTATGCTAGCCGTGAATTATCGCGAATTGTCTAAAAGATATTGCTCGATGTTGATGGATATCGAGAAATATTCCTCAGTAGCTTCCTAATGACGTCATGTTTCTGCGCATAACGTTGCCTTAAAGGAGCGATCAGCAGATCTTTGTTATTGTCTTGAAACTGTATGCAGTCGAATTGGGCCGAATATTGCGCAGTAAAATGTCACGAAGCACAGAGTACCATGTAATAAAAAGAAAATCTACTCTATTTTGGTGAATATCGTGAATTATCTCATAAGTGTGGACCTGAAAGGTTTTTTTTCACTAGCGCTTGCGCGAGTGAAAAATAATTCTTTCAGGTCCACGCGCTTCGGCGCATGATGTCGCTTTAAAGGAACGATCAGCAGATCTATGTTATTGTCTTGAAACTGTTTGCAGTCGAATTGGGCTGAATATTGCGCAGTAAAATGTCACGTAGCATAAAATAATACGCAAATCTACACTATTTTCGTGAATGTCGTGCATTATATCATTCGTGTGGACCTGAACGTATTATCTTTCATTCGACAAGCGCTCGTAAAAATAAAACTTTCATGTCCACACTCAGGCTATAAATAGAGGATATGGAATGAGTGTTTTTCTCATATAATATTTATGAAACGAGTCAAAGAATTTTCCGTTTTGCGAGCCTCTGACGAGCCCAAACGGAAAATTCGGACGAGTTTCATAAATATTATATGAGAAAAACACTCATTTCATATTCTATTTATCATATGACACGCACACGCATAAATTAGCCACTTAGTATGACTTTTTAACCCATTTACCTAACTTGAGTTGCAGACGGCACTTGGAAAAAACATCCTCGTATAACTAAAAATTTTTCATTTTTTGCTTCCAAAACATAGGAAGTTAAATGCTCTAACCACTGTGGCACGGTGCTCACAGGAAGGAAGTTAATTTATTAAAACTTCGTCTATGTCGTACCGTGAAGTCAAAACCTGCCTCCATGTATAAAGGTGAATACCAGAAAATGAAATAATAATAGTTCCATGAGGTGTGGTGCGCCCCCTAACTGAAATTGTTTTCACACGCACGCTGCGATAATACATGGACCTGCATTAGTGGGTAGTGAATGATCATTTACTATCGCGAATAATTCCATTCTCCATAGGTACAGATGTAGTCACAGGAGGGCCGCACTGATCTTCCGTTTTTCCAAATTGTCGCAGGAAGGCCCTGGGCCGCGCCAGTGACAGTGAGACACTCCCTCTCACACTCCCGTCAACTTGCAGCTACCTGCGCCGTTTGATGCACGCATTAGAATCCATGATTGAAATCTGGCGCCTCAAACTCAGAATCATGGGGCGGCCACTGATAACCCCAAGTAAAACAATGAATGTGTGATGCACAAACAAACATGAATTCCTTTGGAAAGAAAGTAATGAACATGCACACCATCAGCGCCTCGTAGGAATACCCGCACATCTAGACACTATAACAAGACAAATTGGTTCAATATTCTTACCGCTTGACGTTATTTCTTTTCCGTATGCATTACGACTTTGAAATTTACCAACATTTTTCATTTCTGCTGGAAAGAAAACTACAGTACATACGTATGAATTTCAAATGTTTAAACAGGTCTATTAGAAACCTATAAAACGCAATAAATACAAAATACTTGTCTTCAATGGATTTATAAATGAAAGTACAAAGGGAAATGGGAGAAGCGTCATCCAGTGCAACATATGGATAAAACCATGGTCAAGTAAGGAATCCTTCACATAGTTCTGTCTTCAATCTTTTCAAAACAGAAGTATTATTTGCTCTTTTAGAAGTCGCTCAGAATAAGGACTGTTGATAGCCACTGGCCACATTGTCTTCTGCTTCCACTTTCCGAACTCATAATTGAATGTGAGGAAAAGAATAATTAATCTGGCTCATTGGAATGGTTAACCCTTTACCCAACGTAACGGCCAAAACCGGCCAGCACTATTCCCAAAAATCGCCCGTTAATTATCATTATATTTTCATTTTTTGTTTCAAAAACATAGGTTCTGACCCCTCTTTGGAACGAGCTCGTTGAGCTCGTTCCAATGAGGGGTCATAACCTATGTTTTTCAGACAAAAAAATTAAAAAAATTAGTTATTGAAGAATTTTGTTTGCAAGTGTCGTCTGCTTTTCATGTTAGGTAAAGGGATAAGACAGAAGACAATGAGTGTGGAGTACTGGTGGGGGATGTGTGTGTGGGGGGGGGGGGGGGTGGAATCAACTACCCGATGTGAAGGTTTTCTTGTATTTCACATACGCCAGTATTTCCTGCCCCCCCCCCCCCCCGCGCCCCCCGCACACTACCGCAGTTTGTTCTGTATTTATACCACGATTAAACTAGAATTAAGTGAATGATTGAGCGCGATGGCTCTGGGATGGACTGTTGGACTTTTATGCTAGAGGTCCCGAGTTCGATCCCCCTCTGGGATGAGAAATAAAAGAAAATTTAAGGAAAAATACCACCTTCGGCGGTCTACTAACTTGACACTTTTTTGTGCACATTCTTTGTCTCAAAACCATAGGTTATGGCCCCTCTTTGGAACGAACTCGTCGAGCTCGTTCCAATGAGTGGTCATAACCTATGTTTTTGAGACATAAAATGAAAAACATTAGCTATTCAAGAATTTTGTTTGCAATTGTCCTCTGCTTTTCATGTCAGGTAAAAGCAGAGGATACTTCATTTAAGTCATATCGTCAGTCAAACGCGAAAAGTCCAATCACTCGCGTTCTTGCATGACGTTCTTACGCGTAATCCAGATACCACACGTGGTGTATCGTGAACATGGAGATAAAGTCAACTTTAGTCAATCGTTTGTTCCCATGTTGTCCGTTTTGGAGGACTTGCAACCCAAGCATTGGTGACTGGTTCCTATTTTACTCACAGTAAACAAGCACTGCTTCACTTCCCGGGGTTTCCATGGGAAATAAGGTGAAATATTCTTGGACATTCGACTGATAGAACACAGCGGGCCCTTCCTAAAAATTCTTTCCCCAATTCTCTTTCGTTATATAAGTTTAGGAATAAAAAATGCCTGTTCTTGGCAAGTCCCTAAGGACAGGCAGTGTACCAAGAATGGAATCCCGAAGGGTAGTAAGATTCTTCCTCGGTTTGTTAGATAGATCGCCTCCGACAACCCAATCCTATGCCTTCAATGTTTTGATTTTTCAAACCGCAAACATTGCCGACTGTTTCGCCTGCAAAACACACCCCCACGTAAAATGGTTTCCTTTCAGCTTTTATGGGTATTTATTGTATGCTAGCCGTGAATTATCGCGAATTGTCTAAAAGATATTGCTCGATGTTGATGGATATCGAGAAATATTCCTCAGTAGTTTCCTAATGACGTCATGTTTCGGCGCATAACGTTGCCTTGAAGGAGCGATCAGCAGATCTTTGTTATTGTCCTGAAACTGTATGCAGTCGAATTGGGCCGAATATTGCGCAGTAAAATGTCACGAAGCACAGAGTACCATGTAATAAAAAGAAAATCTACTCTATTTTGGTGAATATCGTGAATTATCTCATAAGTGTGGACCTGAAAGGTTTTTTTTCACTAGCGCTTGCGCGAGTGAAAAATAATTCTTTCAGGTCCACGCGCTTCGGCGCATGATGTCGCTTTAAAGGAACGATCAGCAGATCTATGTTATTGTCTTGAAACTGTTTGCAGTCGAATTGGGCTGAATATTGCGCAGTAAAATGTCACGTAGCATAAAATAATACGCAAATCTACACTATTTTCGTGAATGTCGTGCATTATATCATTCGTGTGGACCTGAACGTATTATCTTTCATTCGACAAGCGCTCGTAAAAATAAAACTTTCATGTCCACACTCAGGCTATAAATAGAGGATATGGAATGAGTGTTTTTCTCATATAATATTTATGAAACGAGTCAAAGAATTTTCCGTTTTGCGAGCCTCTGACGAGCCCAAACGGAAAATTCGGACGAGTTTCATAAATATTATATGAGAAAAACACTCATTTCATATTCTATTTATCATATGACACACACACGCATAAATTAGCCACTTAGTATGACTTTTTAACCCATTTACCTAACTTGAGTTGCAGACGGCACTTGGAAAAAACATCCTCGTATAACTAAAAATTTTTCATTTTTTGCTTCCAAAACATAGGAAGTTAAATGCTCTAACCACTGAGGCACGGTGCTCACAGGAAGGAAGTTAATTTATTAAAACTTTGTCTATGTCGTACCGTGAAGTCAAAACTTGCCTCCATGTATAAAGGTGAATACCAGAAAATGAAATAATAATAGTTCCATGAGGTGTGGTGCGCCCCCTAACTGAAATTGTTTTCACACGCACGCTGCGATAATACATGGACCTGCATTAGTGGGTAGTGAATGATCATTTACTATCGTGAATAATTCCATTCCCCATAGGTACAGATGTAGTCACAGGAGGGCCGCACTGATCTTCCGTTTTTCCAAATTGTCGCAGGAAGGCCCTGGGCCGCGCCAGTGACAGTGAGACACTCCCTCTCACACTCCCGTCAACTTGCAGCTACCTGCGCCGTTTGATGCACGCATTAGAATCCATGATTGAAATCTGGCGCCTCAAACTCAGAATCATGGGGCGGCCACTGATAACCCCAAGTAAAACAATGAATGTGTGATGCACAAACAAACATGAATTCCTTTGGAAAGAAAGTAATGAACATGCACACCATCAGCGCCTCGTAGGAATACCCGCACATCTAGACACTATAACAAGACAAATTGGTTCAATATTCTTACCGCTTGACGTTATTTCTTTTCCGTATGCATTACGACTTTGAAATTTACCAACATTTTTCATTTCTGCTGGAAAGAAAACTACAGTACATACGTATGAATTTCAAATGTTCAAACAGGTCTATTAGAAACCTATAAAACGCAATAAATACAAAATACTTGTCTTCAATGGATATATAAATGAAAGTACAAAGGGAAATGGGAGAAGCGTCATCCAGTGCAACATATGGATAAAACCATGGTCAAATAAGGAATTCTTCACATAGTTCTGTCTTCAATCTTTTCAAAACAGAAGTGTTATTTGCTCTTTTAGAAGTCGCTCAGAATAAGGACTGTTGATAGCCACTGGCCACATTGTCTTCTGCTTCCACTTTCCGAACTCATAATTGAATGTGAGGAAAAGAATAATTAATCTGGCTCATTGGAATGGTTAACCCTTTACCCAACGTAACGGCCAAAACCGGCCCGTTAATTATCATTATATTTTCATTTTTTGTCTGAAAACATAGGTTCTGACCCCTCTTTGGAACGAGCTCGTTGAGCTCGTTCCAATGAGTGGTCATAACCTATGTTTTTCAGACAAAAAAATAAAAAAAATTAGTTATTGAAGAATTTTGTTTGCAAGTGTCGTCTGCTTTTCATGTTAGGTAAAGGGATAAGACAGAACACAATGAGTGTGGAGTACTGGTGGGGGATGTGTGTGTGTGTGGGGGGGGGGGGGGAGAGGGGGTGGAATCAACTACCCGATGTGAAGGTTTTCTTGTATTTCACATACGCCAGTATTTCCTGCCCTCCCCCCCCCCGCCCCCCGCACACTACCGCAGTTTGTTCTGTATTTATACCACGATTAAACTCGAATTAAGTGAATGATGGAGCGCGATGGCTCTGTGATGGACTGTTGGACTTTTATGCTAGAGGTCCCGAGTTCGATCCCCCTCTGGGATGAGAAATAAAAGAAAATTTAACGAAAAATACCACCTTCGGCGGTCTACTAACTTGACACTTTTTTGTGCACATTCTTTGTCTCAAAACCATAGGTTATGGCCCCTCTTCGGAACAAAGTCGTCGAGCTCGTTCCAATGAGTGGTCATAACCTATGTTTTTGAGACATAAAATGAAAAACATTAGCTATTCAAGAATTTTGTTTTCAATTGTCCTCTGCTTTTCATGTCAGGTAAAAGCAGAGGATACTTCATTTAAGTCATATCGTCAGTCAAACGTGAAAAGTCCAATCACTCGCGTTCTTGCATGACGTTCTTACGCGTAATCCAGATAACACACGTGGTGTATCGTGAACATGGAGATAAAGTCAACTTTAGTCAATCGTTTGTTCCCATGTTGTCCGTTTTGGAGGACTTGCAACCCAAGCATTGGTGACTGGTTCCTATTTTACTCACAGTAAACAAGCACTGCTTCACTTCCCGGGGTTTCCATGGGAAATAACGTGAAATATTCTTGGACATTCGACTGATAGAACACAGCGGGCCCTTCCTAAAAATTCTTTCCCCAATTCTCTTTCGTTATATAAGTTTAGGAATAAAAAATGCCTGTTCTTGGCAAGTCCCTAAGGACAGGCAGTGTACCTAGAATGGAATCCCGAAGGGTAGTAAGATTCTTCCTCGGTTTGTTAGATAGATCGCCTCCGACAACCCAATCCTATGCCTTCAATGTTTTGATTTTTCAAACCGGAAACATTGCCGACTGTTTCGCCTGCAAAACACACCCCCACGAAAAATGGTTTCCTTTCAGCTTTTATGGGTATTTATTGTATGCTAGCCGTGAATTATCGCGAATTGTCTAAAAGATATTGCTCGATGTTGATGGATATCGAGAAATATTCCTCAGTAGCTTCCTAATGACGTCATGTTTCGGCGCATAACGTTGCCTTGAAGGAGCGATCAGCAGATCTTTGTTATTGTCTTGAAACTGTATGCAGTCGAATTGGGCCGAATATTGCGCAGTAAAATGTCACGAAGCACAGAGTACCATGTAATAAAAAGAAAATCTACTCTATTTTGGTGAATATCGTGAATTATCTCATAAGTGTGGACCTGAAAGGTTTTTTTTTCACTAGCGCTTGCGCGAGTGAAAAATAATTCTTTCAGGTCCACGCGCTTCGGCGCATGATGTCGCTTTAAAGGAACGATCAGCAGATCTATGTTATTGTCTTGAAACTGTTTGCAGTCGAATTGGGCTGAATATTGCGCAGTAAAATGTCACGTAGCATAAAATAATAAGAAAATCTACGCTATTTTCGTGAATGTCGTGCATTATATCATTCGTGTGGACCTGAACGTATTATCTTTCATTCGACAAGCGCTCGTAAAAATAAAACTTTCATGTCCACACTCAGGCGATAAATAGAGGATATGGAATGAGTGTTTTTCTCATATAATATTTATGAAACGAGTCAAAGAATTTTCCGTTTTGCGAGCCTCTGGCGAGCCCAAACGGAAAATTCGGACGAGTTTCATAAATATTATATGAGAAAAACACTCATTTCATATTCTATTTATCATATGACACACACACGCATAAATTAGCCACTTAGTATGACTTTTTAACCCATTTACCTAACTTGAGTTGCAGACGGCACTTGGAAAAAACATCCTCGTATAACTAAAATTTTTTAATTTTTTGCTTCCAAAACATAGGAAGTTAAATGCTCTAACCACTGAGGCACGGTGCTCACAGGAAGGAAGTTAATTTATTAAAACTTCGTCTATGTCGTACCGTGAAGTCAAAACCTGCCTCCATGTATAAAGGTGAATACCAGAAAATGAAATAATAATAGTTCCATGAGGTGTGGTGCGCCCCCTAACTGAAATTGTTTTCACACGCACGCTGCGATAATACATGGACCTGCATTAGTGGGTAGTGAATGATCATTTACTATCGCGAATAATTCCATTCCCCATAGGTACAGATGTAGTCACAGGAGGGCCGCACTGATCTTCCGTTTTTCCAAATTGTCGCAGGAAGGCCCTGGGACGCGCCAGTGACAGTGAGACACTCCCTCTCACACTCCCGTCAACTTGCAGCTACCTGCGCCGTTTGATGCACGCATTAGAATCCATGATTGAAATCTGGCGCCTCAAACTCAGAATCATGGGGCGGCCACTGATAACCCCAAGTAAAACAATGAATGTGTGATGCACAAACAAACATGAATTCTTTTGGAAAGAAAGTAATGAACATGCACACCATCAGCTCCTCGTAGGAATACCCGCACATCTAGACACTATAACAAGACAAATTGGTTCAATATTCTTACCGCTTGACGTTATTTCTTTTCCGTATGCATTACGACTTTGAAATTTACCAACATTTTTCTTTTCTGCTGGAAAGAAAACTACAGTACATACGTATGAATTTCAAATGTTCAAACAGGTCTATTAGAAACCTATAAAACGCAATAAATACAAAATACTTGTCTTCAATGGATATATAAATGAAAGTACAAAGGGAAATGGGAGAAGCGTCATCCAGTGCAATATATGGATAAAACCATGATCAAATAAGGAATCCTTCACATAGTTCTGTCTTCAATCGTTTCAAAACAGAAGTGTTATTTGCTCTTTTAGAAGTCGCTCAGAATAAGGACTGTTGATAGCCACTGGCCACATTGTCTTCTGCTTCCACTTTCCGAACTCATAATTGAATGTGAGGAAAAGAATAATTAATCTGGCTCATTGGAATGGTTAACCCTTTACCCAACGTAACGGCCAAAACCGACCCGTTAATTATCATTATATTTTCATTTTTTGTCTGAAAAACATAGGTTCTGACCCCTCTTTGGAACGAGCTCGTTGAGCTCGTTCCAATGAGGTGTCATAACCTATGTTTTTCAGACAAAAAAATAAAAAAAAATTAGTTATTGAAGAATTTTGTTTGCAAGTGTCGTCTGCTTTTCATGTTAGGTAAAGGGATAAGACAGAACACAATGAGTGTGGAGTACTGGTGGGGGATGTGTGTGTGTGTGTGGGGGGGGGGGGGGGTGGAATCAACTACCCGATGTGAAGGTTTTCTTGTATTTCACATACGCCAGTATTTCCTCCCCCCCCCCCCCACCCGCCCCCGCACACTACCGCAGTTTGTTCTGTATTTATACCACGATTAAACTCGAATTAAGTGAATGATGGAGCGCGATGGCTCTGTGATGGACTGTTGGACTTTTATGCTAGAGGTCCCGAGTTCGATCCCCCTCTGGGATGAGAAATAAAAGAAAATTTAAGGAAAAATATCACCTTCGGCGGTCTACTAACTTGACACTTTTTTGTGCACATTCTTTGTCTCAAAACCATAGGTTATGGCCCCTCTTTGGAACGAACTCGTCGAGCTCGTTCCAATGAGTGGTCATAACCTATGTTTTTGAGACATAAAATGAAAAAACATTAGCTATTCAAGAATTTTGTTTTCAATTGTCCTCTGCTTTTCATGTCAGGTAAAAGCAGAGGATACTTCATTTAAGTCATATCGTCAGTCAAACGTGAAAAGTCCAATCACTCGCGTTCTTGCATGACGTTCTTACGCGTAATCCAGATAACACACGTGGTGTATCGTGAACATGGAGATAAAGTCAACTTTAGTCAATCGTTTGTTCCCATGTTGTCCGTTTTGGAGGACTTGCAACCCAAGCATTGGTGACTGGTTCCTATTTTACTCACAGTAAACAAGCACTGCTTCACTTCCCGGGGTTTCCATGGGAAATAACGTGAAATATTCTTGGACATTCGACTGATAGAACACAGCGGGCCCTTCCTAAAAATTATTTCCCCAATTCTCTTTCGTTATATAAGTTTAGGAATAAAAAATGCCTGTTCTTGGCAAGTCCCTAAGGACAGGCATTGTACCTAGAATGGAATCCCGAAGGGTAGTAAGATTCTTCCTCGGTTTGTTAGATAGATCGCCTCCGACAACCCAATCCTATGCCTTCAATGTTTTGATTTTTCAAACCGGAAACATTGCCGACTGTTTCGCCTGCAAAACACACCCCCACGAAAAATGGTTTCCTTTCAGCTTTTATGGGTATTTATTGTATGCTAGCCGTGAATTATCGCGAATTGTCTAAAAGATATTGCTCGATGTTGATGGATATCGAGAAATATTCCTCAGTAGCTTCCTAATGACGTCATGCTTCGGCGCATAGCGTTGCCTTGAAGGAGCGATCAGCAGATCTTTGTTATTGTCTTGAAACTGTATGCAGTCGAATTGGGCCGAATATTGCGCAGTAAAATGTCACGAAGCACAGAGTACCATGTAATAAAAAGAAAATCTACTCTATTTTGGTGAATATCGTGAATTATCTCATGAGTGTGGACCTGAAAGGTTTTTTTTTCACTAGCGCGAGTGAAAAATAATTCTTTCAGGTCCACGCGCTTCGGCGCATGATGTCGCTTTAAAGGAACGATCAGCAGATCTATGTTATTGTCTTGAAACTGTTTGCAGTCGAATTGGGCTGAATTTTGCGCAGTAAAATGTCACGTGGCATAAAATAATAAGAAAATCTACGCTATTTTCGTGAATGTCGTGCATTATATCATTCGTGTGGACCTGAACGTATTATCTTTCATTCGACAAGCGCTCGCAAAAATAAAACTTTCATGTCCACACTCAGGCGATAAATAGAGGATATGGAATGAGTGTTTTTCTCATATAATATTTATGAAACGAGTCAAAGAATTTCCGTTTTGCGAGCCTCTGGCGAGCCCAAACGGAAAATTCGGACGAGTTTCATAAATATTATATGAGAAAAACACTCATTTCATATTCTATTTATCATATGACACACACACGCATAAATTAGCCACTTAGTATGACTTTTTAACCCATTTACCTAACTTGAGTTGCAGACGGCACTTGGAAAAAACATCCTCGTATAACTAAATTTTTTTCATTTTTTGCTTCCAAAACATAGGTTATGACCCATCATTGGAACGAGCTCGTCGAGCTCGTTCCAATGAGGGGTTTTAACCTATGTTTTGGAAGCAAAAAGTGAGAATATAAGAAAAAACGAATGGCGTCTTTCTTGTAGGTAATAGATTAATACAATATAACCCACCCTAAATAGGACAGATAACGTAAATTCTCCCTACTGAAATTAAGCAAATGTGACCCAGTTGTATTTTGTTTAGCCAATCAGATTGTCCAGTTTTGAAATTGACCAATGAAAGCTTCCAACTGTAATGATGCAAATTATGAAAATGTGGCCCAGTTGTATTTTGTTCAGCCAATCAAATTGTCTAGTTTTGAAATTGACCAATGAAATTGACGGAAAGCTTCATTTATCATTAATATGAAAACAAAATATCAAATGTTTTAATGTGAACAAAACGGATGAGTCATATGATAATTCCAGATATTCACTAAAATAGCGTAGATATCCTCTATTTATTTATAAAAGTAGTGCACAAGATTGTTGTAGTGGCTTGTGTGCAACAGGGTTTTTGAAATATGTACCATACAAACTTGAGTTTTTCAGCACTCGTTTTTATGCATGTAAGTGTTTTGAAGCACCAAAACCTTTGAAAATGCGTGTTTGAGAAGCTTTCATCCCAAAGCTGGTATCCAATGGTACAGGATTTTCCTTTGTATGAAATTTGTTCATGAAATGTTGTCATTTTCAGTGTCATGGCTGCAGCTCAAAATGATATCACCTTAATCAAAGTACACCCACTACCTAGTTAACCCTTTACCTAACATGAAAAGGAGACAACAATTGCAAACAAAATTCTTGAATAATTAATTTTTTGCCTCAAAAACATAGGTTATGACCCCTCTTTGGAACGAATTCGTCCCAAAGAGGGGTCATAACCTATGTTTTTGAGACAAAAAATAGTGAAAATTAATTGGCGATTTTTGAGAATAGCGCTAGTCGGTTTGGGCCGTTAAATTGCGTAACGCTTCAGACAAAGCGCGTCAGATGACAAATTAAGGTGCTATATAAGTAAGGGAAATTTGTTCACTTCGAAATTCCCACCTCTGATATTCCATAAATTCAAATTACATATACACAAATTATACATCAAAATGACGGTTGTGATATATAAAACTGGAGAAGTATATGCAGTCAACTCATAGAGTGGACAGCAGGCACCAATGGTTCCCGGAAGTCTGCTACCGCATTCGTACTAGAACTGAAAATAAAATAATATTTCAGGAGAACACCTCTTGGCAAAATGTGCTTCTGGTATCCAAGCAAAAAGCTAGGCATTCAAAATACTTTATGATGCTGTGAAATGACTGCATTTGGGGAAAGACCGACACTGTCTGCATTTTTTTTATTGAAGATAGGCTTCATGGCTGACGGAGATGCGCCTGTTACGTACTACCCCGAATTTTCATCGAATAAACAATCGCGTGATTCTAAGAAATTCCAACAGTTGTCATGATACCGTGCAAGTAATATTGCCACTACGGAGTCCTCATATAATGGTAGACTGTCGTGTGAATGCGACTTGTCTCATTATTTTATTTTAGACGGCATTGCATATCGATACTCTTTCGTCTCCGATGACCTTGATCGAAATGTAAACAAGCAAACCTATGCAACCTACAAAAAATAGGATAGTTTTGTCACTCTCTTGTTTTTAAAGGATTGTTTGGAATGGATGTGGTTATGTTCTGAGTATCGTAACAGAGCAACCCATTGCTATTTTGTCACATTGCAGATAAGCGCAAAGAATGGCGTTGTATATTTGTTGGGCTTTAACGATACTTTCAACACCAAGGATCACATCGTGTCGGGCAGTTTTGCGGATGGGAGAACCAGAGAAAACGAGAGTGAATCACCGAGCAGCGGCGAGCAATTGTCCGACTTTTCACCGTATAAGCCCTGCAGAATTAGAGGCGGTTGAAAGCCAGTACACCATTGATGTGCAGTATGCCTTAGTACACCATGCGCCACGTGAAAAATGATGATTAAGCACCTTGCCCTTGAAGACAATGCTATTACCGCTGGTCAGAATCGAACCATTGACCTTTCTGTTTGAAGTTCAATGTTCTAACCACTGAACCACTGTGTTCCCAAGAGTGACGTTAATTTGTATAAACTTTGTATCCTAGCACCAAGACAGCACCTGCTTTCTTGCATAAAGATGAATACAGTGGAACCCTGTTAAGGGAATAGCCACTTTGCCAATGAAACTTATTCATTTAACAAGAGTATTCAATTAACATGGATTGTATCACTTTCCGGTATTCTAGAGATAAACTTAGCATTTACTCTATAATATCTTATTTGACAGAGCTCCATGAGCTCTGTCAAACAAGATATAATAGATTAAATGACTGTATTGGATGTACTGAGACCAAATAGGTATATAAACAAGGGAAAACTGGGGAGAGTCAGGGTTATTTCTCAACAGGTTACAAGATTTTTTATTCAATTAACAGGAGATTACTCTTTTACCTACATTTAATTAACAGGTCAAATTTGTACTGGAGGTATGGTAAATGGCTTTGTGTTGGGAAATTATATTCAACTAACAGGGTTATTCAGTTAAGAGATATCCATTAAGTGGGCTGCACTGTACTAGAAAATGAAACAATCGAGGGATCCCGAAGGAGGGGTGGCACCCTCCATTTTTGTGACTCATATTGTTTTCACGAGCACCAACACCAAATGACACGGTATTATCCGCGATAACACATGGAACATACACTACTGGAGAAGTGGTTACACCTGTAGCTCCTGCGAAAAAGCCACCAAAGAGCAACATTGATCTTCTGTTTTCCTAAATTTTCTTGTGGAAACGCCCAGACCGAGGCAATGACATTGGGACACTGCCTCTCATCAACTCGTAGCTTCGCGCGCTGTGTGATGCTCGCATCAGAACCCATGATTGAAACGTGGCACCTCAGCCTCAGTATCATGGGTCAGTCAGTGATAACCCCAAGCAAAACAATACATGCTTGGCAAACAAACCTGAGTCACTATGGAAACAAAATAATGAACAACGAAGTTGGAAGGACTTATAGCGATCATCAGCATTTTAAAATTGTTTCCCTTCCATCGCGATTTAGGATGCTTCTCATAAAGCAACTCTGAAGATATTTGACACACTTATTCACCTTTATTTCTACTTCTCAGCTAAGGCGGCGATTTCTGATTTCGCACCTTTATCCAAAACAATTCCCAATTTACGCGATCTTTTATTATCATGGCCTGTATCAAGACTCGATATTTCAACTTTTGTAAATCTCATTTCTGACAAAAAACAATGTCTAAAACAATGATCCGACCTGGGGAATTCTCAACTGTTATAGTCTAATTTTCGGGTGGTTTTATTGTCGTTGCCGGTGTAAAAGGAATGGAAGTCCGTAGGAACGTTAGTCCCTCTGGACTATTATTCCGCGGAATTATAGTCCTAGGTCTAACATTTCTAGGAATAGTAGTCCGCCGGACTACTATTCCTAGAAATGTTAGACCTAGGACTATAATTCCGCGGAATAATGGTCCAGAGGGACTAATTTTCCTACGGACTTCCATTCCAGTTACACCGGCACCAAAAATTAATGAAATGATAGTATGTTATACAGCTCAAAAATAAGAGGTAGCTTTTTTATTTTCCGATTTATCTTCATTTTCTGGGTTTTAACGTCACTTCAAATTTTTACACATATTTTCCGTAACACGCGTAACTCTCTATTAATAATACACATAGCTATGACATTTCACACACTATAATGTCGATGGTGTCTCTTGTCAATGCAGATATTATAATATCAAATTTCAACCTTTGCCAACTATAACGTCATATTGACGCTATTTTCATGGGCGTTTAACCCTTTGAACCAGAGCGGTCGCTTTTCCGACCTGGAACGTGATACGTCATAACGTCATTATATAGGATGGCTGTTCAGTAAATATGTGGGTAGACCAATCGAGGCTGCACGTTGAAAATATTGATTGGTCTTCCACAAATAATGAATATGGACTCTTCTAATTGCTGCCATCGAACTGGCATGGAAGATACCACTAGAGTTCAATGGGTTAAAACTGACCAGGCTATTCAACTCTCCTTCTTAAAATTTTGCAAATATAGTCTACAACAAAAATCATATCTAAAAACGCAACCAGTTTCCAGCAGTCAACAAATTCGTTGTGGTGACGGTCGGACATCCACGTCGAAAAGATAAAGTTCGTCCAATTTTCCTGAAATTTTAGAATGTTGTAGAGCTGGAAAAATAAAAAAGTTAGCTTCTTTTTTGGAATGTTTGATTTAAAGTCATTTCCGACGTTTTTACGTCAAATGGCTTTTTTGATTGGCATACCTACAGCCATTGCCATGGTACTTACAGATATCACACTTCTCATTTTAGCGTGCAGTAATTACTCTAAAGCATTGCCAAGTTCCTTTGTCATTGACGCAAAACGTTATCGGACAGTGAATTACGAAACATGAATATATCGAATGCATAAACGGTTTCATCACAAAACCCTATAAAACGACATGAATACAAAATGACCCTTTTAAATGGACATATGAATGAAAGGACAGAAGAAGAATTGGTGAAGTCTTCGCAAGATATGCGTAAAACTGAGGGCACACAGGGAATGCTCCACATAGTTTTATCTTCAATCTTTTCAAAAGTGATGTACTATTTGTCCTTACTCGCAGGTTGTTTTGATGTCTCTCAGAATAACTGTTGATTAACACTGGCCACATTGGCTTCTGCTTGTAGATGCAGAAGAACTTCCAATTCAATGTAAGGAAAAGGGAATATCAGCTTAGTTTTTTGGAATGATTAAGAGAGAACACAGCTAGGGTGGAGTACGTGGAATTGGAATCAACGACCCGAGGTGGAGTTACTCCTGTATTTCACGAACGCCTGACGGGCGCGTGAAATACAGGACAAACTTCACCAAGGGTCGTTGATTCCGGCCCCTGTACTCTATCTGAGCTGTGCACTGTATTTATACCCTATTAAACGCGAATTAAGTGAATGATGAAGATATACTTAAAGAAAAATATCACTTCTGGGGGTCTGATAACTTTCTTGCCTGGCACAGTTTTGTGTCGAAGCATTTCAATTACGTCAGAAGGTCGCACAGACACGTAACGCCCAATCAGCTTGGATCTTACATGACGTTCTTACTCGTAATCCAGATATTACGCGTGGTGTATCGAGAACATTTCCCAAATGTCTGTATTGTTTCATGTAACGCTGATGTAATATGTGTAGCACAAAGTTAAGTAGAGCTAAATACCTCAGTCGGTACGTCAATAAATTTTGTATGGATGTATACTGATCCATCTCATCCTGTTGATATCACATTGTTGTTTGATAATAACGAAAAAGGCAACCGGGGCTTGTACAGAATGTTCCAGAACGGTCTTGAATTTTCAGACAGAGAATTAAAACGAAGAAGTGAGTCGCGAATTGATATGAGTTTCGACGTGCTAAGACATGGGTCAATATAAAAGTGTAGGGTTGACCGGTAACCATCTTCGAGTTAATTGTTCATGCATGTGGATTTATGGTTGATTTCATGTGTTTGCTGTGTGTGTTTTGGGGCGGGAAAACCTGAAAGGTTTTAAAATGTTTTAAGTTGCTTAACCCTTTACCTAACGAATCGCCCGCATCCGCCCGCGTAATATGCAAATTGTGCAGTTGAAAAAATTAAAAAAAAAATCAAAATAATTCAACAAAACCATACCAAAACCATATCATATGATCCCTCATTGGAACGAGCTCATTGAGCTCGTTCCAATGAGGGGTCACATGATGTGGTTTTGTTGAAATTTTTTGAAAAATTAAAAAAAAATAATATTTAAAATAATAAATTTTGATATCGTCTGCGTTGGGCAAAGGGTTAAATGGAGAGAAACAAACGTTACTTAGAAACGCTGCTAACTATTTGTGTTATAAATTATCGGCTAAATGTTGTTATAAGTCACAGCAGTACAAATGCCATGAGGATGAAATAAGGCAGACCAAATATGCATATGTATCAATTGCTATTTTAAGTGTGCGTTTTTGTTTTTTCTCTCTTTTGTCTGTACTCTGGCGAAGGTCTTCGGCAGACCGAAAACTTGGAAGATGCTTTTCGGTACTGTTGGTGCTTAATATAGATAAATATTTTTCACGTTTGGCCTATGTATTTCGTCGAACTCATGAAACAGATTTGTTTCTTTCAGGATATAGAAGTTATACTCCATTAAACATATGCGCCCTATGAAGAGGATGAAAGAAATTCATTGTTCGTGAATACATTTTAATTACATATATGTTTTATTTCAACAGCAGTTGTAGAGACGGCGGCGGACGATGGCATGAGTAGTTATTCTTCCTTGAGTACTTACCCTGATGGCTTTCTCACAGTAGACCCAACATCAGTGCCAATTCAGGATTTGCCAAGCCGCAGCCATTTCACGCTTAGCGAAGTTATAAAGTCCTCATTTGAGTTTTTGCTCACAGAAATGGAAGGCAAATCGACGGATATTCAATTCTCCATTGAATCATTTAGTCATTTACCATCAGCGAGTGTCAGCTCATCAATCCAACCTGAATATCTCCTTACTACAACGCAACCACATCCCTCTATGGATGGGAACTTATCGACCATTTCGAAGATGACGACACAGAGTGTGCTATCACCTAGGACAGAAAGTAAGATAACTATTTCTTTATAAAACGTCTAAAATACTTGAATTATTTAATTATGTAATGACATGATTTTCGAGGGCGTTGGGCTCCATTACTGGACTGCCATCTGTGATCAGCAGTCCAGCAGTCATTAGCGACCCAAGGCGATAGCCGATGGCCGATACTTAGAAATTATAAGAACGTTTTTCGACCCTTTTGGATTTAAATTATTTCGTACAAAGAATCAACGTGAAACACCATTTATTAAACAATTTAAGGCAGAACACTTCATAATTAGGGAAATGTAAACAGATTTCCAGGAAGACGAAATGACGCCATGCACAGAACTTCAGCGCGTGCTGGCCGGTGTAACAGGAATGGAAGTCCGTAGGAAAATTAGTCCCTCTGGACTATTATTCCGCGGAATTATAGTCCTAGGTCTAACATTTCTAGGAATAGTTGTCCGCCGGACTACTATTCCTAGAAATGTTAGACCTAGGACTATAATTCCGCGGAATAATAGTCCAGAGGGACTAACGTTCCTACGGACTTCCATTCCTTTTACACCGGATTAGTGGACTGTTGGGATAAATGGTCTTACTATACGGCAATACTAATGAGGTATTTAGGGTAGTCATATAATAAACTTCGATATGGATCGAGTCGATAGTTAGATATTATATTATGTAAGGTAGTATTTACATGAAGGTTGCTCATAATGAATTGATAATAATATAAGTTTCACAGTTTGGTAGTGACCTAATATGGTATATATGGGGTCAGTTAATTCCATATTGGGCGAGAGCTTCTCGAGCTTCGCTCTCGCCCAATATGGAATTAACTGACCCCATATATACCATATTAGGTCACTATCAAACTGTGTAACGAATATATCTTACCGACTACCTTTTTTATAAAGAATTAGACTTTACAATGACTGATAAATGGTAAAATTCCTTCTTGTTAATTTTAATTTCAATACATTTTGTTCTTATAAACACAAATAAATATATCAAAACCAACAAAAATGAACGCGTTTCTGTGACTTCCAGAATTTCGAATCGTTCCCAAATGAAGAATCAGATAACAATGAAATGAATGTACATGTATCTTGTAAATTGCCGTGAATTGAATCTTAATTCTTGTTTATCGTAAGGTTATGGATGATTGTAACATTTCCATAATAAACATTGGGGTTTGATTGCACTGTGTTTACAGCAGTGCAATTTTGAATTGTGTCATTTTTTCTTTGAGGTATTCTCTTAAAATATTGGCACATCTTTTATTAGCTTTAATGGTATTGTCCGCGTTCAGCTTAAGACGTTTTGCATCTACCTCCTCGTCTGTCGTCTGCGCGAAGCGTTTATTGTTTTCCGACATTTTGAAAGATGAACGAACAAAGGGGAGAATACTGACGGTATATTATTAGTTACAGGACGTTCAGGCGGCGGATATGGTATCATATGAGGCGAGGTGAAAACAATATTGGACGAGGCGGTACGCCGAGTCCAATATTGTTTTTGCCGAGCCTCATATGACACCGTATCCGCCACCTGAACGTCCTGTAACGTCATTATTATGCCAGCGAAAACAAAATAACAATCAAATTTGAACGTCGGCACATTTTCAAAACTGGTGCAAAACGCTATGTAAGTTGTAACAAACGTGCACAGTTGTCTCTCTGTTTGTGTATAATTTCCTTGACAACACAGACAACAGCGATAGACGATTTTCTTCGTACTGTCACTTTGTCTTGAGTGTGCAGAAAATGGCCGAAATGTCCGATTTTGTAGAATTCGAACAAAATAAATGTATCTCGCATCTTTTCCTTCATAGCTGTGATTCATTTCTTACAATTTCATTATAGTGCAGTCGCTATTTTTAAAAACGAGAGAAAATGAGACATATAGACACGGAGGGACGTTTGATTGATCCGTTATCGGTAGATCGAATACAGTAATATTTCTCACTTCAAATAATTAAATTTACATTTAGAAAATAAATTTCACAATAAATTTATTATAAAACGAGAGAAAATGAGACATATAGACACGGAGAGACGCTTGATTGTACTGCAATTTCTTCAATATGGATATAAAAGCACCGCGAGGTGAGGAATTTCCACGTCGAAACAAAATGGCGGTACTGACCTAATACGAGTTACGTATTAGGTCACCTCGGGCTGCAGGTGACCCAATACGGCTCAGTACCGTCCCACTATTCGGGGGCTGTGATTGGCGAATTTATTTAGCTGGCATAATAAGATTTTATATGGGGTTTGCATGTGACATTTACAAACCACTGAAATTCCCAGATACTTGTAGAATGTAAGATATTGGTACATACACGACAGTTTTTGCACGCTAGTTTAGGGAGTCCGATATCCTGATAAATATTTGGCACCAAATACACCAGTTTACCGGATTACACAGTACTGTGGCTCAAAAGCAAACATGGCATTTTGACTTGATCGATATTGTATCGCGATCTGTTAAAAATTCTCTGATAGTTTTTTCTTCGGAATCATTTTAGTCGAAAAAGAATACAAACATTGTGTATTTGCAATAATTTAGTAATGAAATATCTGAGCATCATAAGAAATGTATTGTGACTTGATCGAAATTCTATCGCAATCTAATCGAATGTGAACGTTTCCTTCAATCACAGTACTGTAAATCCTATACAACTCCTTCGACATTTAAGCTTTTACCAAACAGGTCGGTCGCAATATTTAGTATTATAGAAATTCTCATGTTTTTAAAATTAACCCTTTGAGGTCCCCGTGGGAACCCCGGGAAGTAAGCAGCACTTGTTTACTGTGGTAAACCAGTTCCGCTTTACTAGTAAAATAGGACCCAGTCACCAATGCTTGGGGTGACAGTCCTCTACAATGGGCAACATGTTGATCAACGATTGACTAAACTTGACTTCATCTCCATGTTGTGTCACGATTAGCCATGGTGCATAAATGTGACGTTAACCACTAACAAACAAACTAACAAACCCTTTGAGACTTCAATTATCCTTACGTTCAAACGTCACTGGGAATTCCGTTTCTTCAACGTTTTTCAAAATGCGACGTCAAACGTCGGAAAGCACAAATAACAAGATGTTTTTCACATTCGTGATTAATTGGGCGAGGGCTATGCTATTTTTCGGCGGTCAGAATTTGTTTTTCAAAACATGTTGTATTACAAATTATTGGGGAGTACCCATAGGCACTCTCCAATAATTTGTAATAAACAAATTTATACAAACAAAATTTATTTGTATTTGACTGAGTATGAAATTTAAGCAAGGAAAGTAATGGCTTATGCTCTGGTATCCTAATTTTTTGAAAGCCATGCTTGTGGCGTCTAGTACTCAACCAGTTAGGACGTCTTGACAGCAGGAGATTATATTACTATTTTAAGCCGCGATAACATTTGGCTCAACGGTTGTCGTTGAACACTTTTCAGGAGAAAATAGGAATTGAGGTTAAAACTTGAAAAAAATCGAAAAATAATAACAAAGCAAATGACCACAAAGTATCAACGCGCTGTATTTATTTATTTATTTATTGGTGCTTAAGGTCACATACTTATGCACAATGGCTAATCGTGACCGTGACAGTTTTACGGGTGGAGGAAGCCGGAGTACCCGCAGAGAACCACCGAGCATCGACGAGCAACTGCCAGCTCCTCAACATTTTAACTCTGTTCAAATTCCGCTCAAGCAGGGTTACAGCGGTTGAAGACATGTGCATCATCGACGTGCAGTACGCCTTAGTACACGGCGTCATCGTGACCCCATGTAGCCAACCGAAAAAAAGAAATTTGGCACTAAAAATATACTTTTGGTAGGTCTTGAAGACTTTGTGGTTTATTATTTGAATGTATCGTTTTCGTTTAAACTCGCTATCGGACGACACATGCGTGACAGAATTCGATATTCATCGATCTTGGGCATGGATCAACTGAATTAACAGTTATCCATTTAATCTTATTCTTATCGAAACATTTCTTTGTTGCTTCGTCTTTTGTATCTTACTTAATCTTTTTATAAGCCTTCTGGCAGATAATAAATTATTTGCTTCTAGTTTATTTGGATTGAATAAACAGTGAGTAAATAATAATCATGAAATTATTTTGTAAACGTTAATAATAGCCTTTTACATTCTTTAATAATTTAATCATTTGCTCCGCCTCTGCGTTTGATTGGTTGAAAGCATACAGCGTGAAAGTCGTCAAAATCGTATAAACCAAATCACGTCATGATTTGGAATGTCGCTACACGTTCGAACATCCGATCCAACATTGAAGACTCTGGAAGCCCCGCCCACTCAATCCAAATGTCACCGCGAGGGCGTGACGGCAGACTGATAGATGGATAACAAGCTTGTAAACAAAGATCAATGATCGATTTTTCATCGCCTCCAGTCAGCGAGAATATAATGATAATTTCTCGGGAGCAATTGAATTTAATAAAATATACCGAAGTGGGAGACGAATAAAAGATCATACACCCAAACATGATTTTGGGGGAACTTAAAACAAATGTTTTTAATGATATTGTTATGACTTGCTAAATATCTGTCGTCTGCGATCGAAAATCAAAACAACAAACAATTTGACAATGATTGACGTGACCTGCCTGTGGCATACTTTCCTGAGTTTGACTGTTGTCTTTTGCGAAAATTAAAAGTTTTTCGTTCACGTACACATAGTTTTTATATTTTAATATTACAGCCAGGTTAAATTATAAAAAAATAACTGTTGTTTTCCTTCGGTTTATGCGATATAAACCGAAAAATTTCAGCACAAGCTTAATCATAACTCACTACACTAGTTATGATTAAGCTTGTGCTGAAAATTGTCGGTTTATATCGCATAAACCGAAGGAAAACAACAGTTATTTCTTAATTTAATTATTCATTTATTTATTAGTTTCAGTGTTTTATTATCGATCATTTTATCCTTTGTGGTATTTTCTTGCAAGTTAAACACTTAGAAGAGCCAGGGAATATTAAATGAAGATATCGCACTTTGAGAGCAACAAGTCGCTATTTGCAGTGCAGTAGCATTGCAAATGGTGACTTGTTGCATTTAAAGGACGATACGCGATTAATTTATTCTCTTTTAAAATCAGATTCTATTCGGCACCAAAATCTTTCATTTCGCAAAAAAAAAAAAAAAAAAATCATTTGTCATATAACGAAAGTATACTTGTCACCAACATATTTTGGGCCAGCGTGAACGCTGTTAACTGTCCGGAACTCATTTATCTGGATGAGCAGAGATGTTTCATTATTCCCTGTCTGGATATATATCGGGGAGGTAAATGTAGTTTATTATACGCTAAACGATAGATTATCGAAAATATTGCGGAAAGATTTCAATCATATCCTCCACTGTGAAGATATAGAAATTTTCACTTTCGCGGTATCAATCAAAACGGTGGCGTTCAAAGCATCACTTCAATGTGAATACGAGTCTAATTGTCACTGGAAATGATCAATTTGTTCTAAAAAAGTATAATGAAATGAAGATCTAGTGTTTTTGAGTGGATACCGATCATTTTCAGCAATAATTCAACACGTTTTCACCTTGAATTGATGCATGAAATGATGAAACCCGCCAGCTTTATCAGATCGCAAGGCATTACCTGTTCCGATTATCGATCAAATCACTTCCGCGTATCAATGGGCGACGAAGCTGGACTAATAATAATAATAACACTTTGGCCAGCCGCTGATTTGTCGCGGTTCTCGGACGAGAAGGCCATGGTTACCCCTGTACTCCCAACTGCCTCCCTATTCCCACGCTTCTCCTCTCTTCCCAACACTCGGAGACGAACTGCTTGATGATATCCCTTGTCCCATTCTTCCCAATCTCTCCGATTAGCATATTAACCCTCTCCTTTGAGTCTCAACCTGACCACATGTCCTTCATTCTCCCATCCCACTTCCCCAATATACTCCCAGTGAATCTCATTCTTTTAGGCTGATACTTTGGGCATTCTAGAAGAAAGTGTTCCAGGGTCTCCACCATGTCCAAGTTACACATCTGGCACTCCCTTTCACCGTCTTTCCCAATTTTTCCCCTCAGCTCCAGGGATCGCGACCTCAGCTTGAACAACAGTGACCCCCCAAAGGTGCCATCAAGGTACTCTTCAAAACCTGGCTTCTCTTTATCACGCAGGCCACCCAAAGACCTCTTTGATTTGACCCCCTCTCGCCAATTACGGTTACAATCCTCCATGACCCTTTCTCTGACGATTTTTTTACCCTGGTTTGCCCCAAAGTCCAGGTCCGAGATCTCCAATGAGTAGTTCTCCACTAGCTCCCTCGTTTGGACCATCCACCCCGTTTTGATATTTGAGTTGAAAATTCTCAGGAACATTACTTTACACCATCGTTTGTCGGGGAGATTTACCAAATAATTAAGATAACCGAGCTTCAACAGGTCTATCCTGTCCTTGATCCTCATCCACCCAAGCTCACCCCTGATTGCTTCTAGCGCTGCGGCATTACTCGACCCTGTTATCCATCGGCCTGCATCGTTCTGCAGGATTTCCAAGCTCTTTACGGCCGTCTGGTTTAGGGGTACCACTTCCGTACCGTATGTTATACTTGGCAGCCCCACCATTTCCCAAATGGTTTTCCCCACGAAAACCTTATTGAAACTGTTTCTCCCTATAAGTTTCATTTGGTTAAGGATTCGTTTCCCCTTCAGAATCAATTTATTTGTGTGGTTCCGGTAGATGCCTCTTCCTGTAATGTTTATATTTACCCCCAAATACTCGTAATCACCCGTCTCTCCCACACTGAGAAGTTTGCTGCTCCCTTCCGGAATGCAGAACTCACCCACTCTCCACCTTCGAGTGGGGTCCACTTTGCGGCCCACAGGTATAACTTTGCTCTTGCTTTCATTAAGTTCGAGTCTCCATTTGCTCCCATATTTCCCAACAATTCCCAGCATTTTCGTTACCCCTCTTCGCTTTCTGACACTAGAACCATATCGTCTGCAAAAAATAGCCCTGGGATCTTCAAGTCACCAACTGCTACCCCCTCCTCGCTACGCAGGAGTTCATCTCCTAAACCTTTGATGTACAATGCAAACAGGATCGGCGAAAGGATACAGCCCTGTTTTAGGCCTATCTCCATAGGCACACGTTTCGTTGTAATGTTTCCCAGGCTAAGTTCACTCTGTACATCTTCATATAATGCTTTCATAATTCCAACAAACTCGCCTCCTAAGCCCATAGCCTCCAGCTTGTGCCACATACCTTCCCTCCATACTCTATCGTATGCCTTCTTGATATCCAAAAAGGCCATAAACATCTTTTTCTTTTTTGCTTTCGCGGATTCTATCATTTGGGATAGTGTGAAAAGATGGTCAGTAACTCTCCTTCCCTTCCTGAAGCCATTCTGGATTTCTCCCAAAAAACCCTTCTCCTCAATTACCTCCTCTAGTCTCCCATAAAGGACTTTACAGAACACCTTTCCAATGTTGCTACTGACAGAGATCCCTCGATAGTTATCCAAAACTTCTTTTTCCCCCTTTTTGTGAATAAATGTCACTTTGCTTTCCCTCCACTCCTTTGGGACCTCTTGTTTTTCTATGGCTAAATTGAATAGGGCAGTTAGGCTTTCCAAGAGTTCCTCTCCCCCTTTTTTGATAAACTCGTTAGGAATTTCGTCCACCCCTCCCGCTTTTCCATTCCTCAATTTTGAGATCACCCTTCGCACCTCCTCAGTTTTAATTTCGCTGCACACGAAGTCCGAGAGATTTTCCTCGACCTGGTTCGGACACTCCGGTGGGTTCCCCATGCCCCATCACTTATCGTTTACCTTTTCCCAGTGCTTGACTAGTTCTAATGCGATTTGATCTCGCTCTTCTGTAACTCTGCCATCTACTTTAATGCTCTGTTGGTTATTCCCTTTGTTACGTTTGTTCACCCATTTCCAAAATACGCTCGAACTCGACCCCCCTGTCGTTCTTATCGTCCTAATAAGACTGCTATTTCGCACTCTCCGGTTGTCGTCTTTTATCTTGTTTACTTTATTTCGTGCTTGTTGGTATTCTTCCTTTGCTACCATGGCCTCATTGCTTTCCACCCCCTTAAGTTTTCTACTTCTCCTGTATGCAGCACATTTAGCTTTTCTAACCTTTATGGCCCTTTTCAGTTCTTCGTTCACTCTGTACCCAAGTTCCCGTGTTGGCACCCTAATCTTTCCTACACTTTCCTTCCCTGCCTCCACTAGGCTCGCAACTATGGCGTCGGCCATCTTCTGGACACTACCCCCCTTGTGTACGGTTGCAAGCTTTGGTTTCAGTTTTTCTTCGAACTTCACCCAGTCGGCATCCTTTTTGAGTTCCCAAATATCCTTGAAGCTTCCTTTCCTTTTCTCTAGGTTTTTGGCCCTCATCGTCACTGTAATCAAGTTGTGATCACTATCCAACTCCATTTTGCCCTCATCATCCACTTCTACCCTTATCACCTCCCTCCATAAATTCATATCTATGAGAATGTAGTTAATTATTGATTTTCTGTCGTTTCTCTCCCAGGTCCATTTCCCCTTACATCTAGCGTCCCTGTTCAGAATCTTCAGACCGAGCTCATTTGTGAAGTTCAACAGCTTCCTTCCATTCCTGTTGACTTTCTTGTCCCCACCCTCTATGCCTTCTTCCTTGTCACCTATGTGTCCATTAAAGTCGCCCATCAGAATTATACCGAGCCCCCTGTTTTCTAGTTCGGTGATATTGGACCTTAGTGTTGAGTATATCGAGTCATTTCTCTCGGGTTTACTTCCCTCCACCGCACAGTACACAATCCCAAGGGCAATACTTTTGTTTCTCAGACTGATCTTTACCCATCCAATTTCTTTTGACACATCAGCCGAGGTAATGATATCTTCCAGATCTGTAATCAGCGACGGTTTTAAATCCTCTTTAATGTACATGCCTACCCCTCCCCCCCTTTTCTGGCCTTCCGTTCGCCCTACACCTATCCACACACACCCGTTTACTTGGTCTACCCGTTCCTCGTGTCTTACCCACGTCTCGCTTAAGCCCATGACATCAAACTCCTCTGCCTCGATCAATGTAGCAATTTCACTTACTTTCCGGTGGAGACCCTGGATGTTGCTATAACCCACTTTCAGGGTACCGAGGTTCATTGCCTTCCGCCTATTGGGCCCATTATTTTCTGGTGCTAGTCTTGGTAAACTTATTCTGTCCCCCTCACTCTTGTTCACCCCACCTATGTCCACTCTCGTTATACTTGCCTCTGACCTCCCACCCCGCTCCTCTCCAAAAAAGGCTCTGCTACCCGTAGAATTTTATCCCCTAATACCCGTTTCCCCGCCCTGCTAAGATGCAGCCCGTCACGCCCGTACATGCTCCCATTGCCCCAAAACGTGTCCCAATGGTCGATAAAGGGAATTCCCAGATCAACACAGTAGTCCTCTAACTCTTCATTTTGCGCCAAAATCCTTGAGTTCCGTTCGTCCCCACCTCCAAGGACAGGAAGGACCCCGGATACGACTACCCTTGCATTCCTACTTAGCAGTTTGCCGACTAAGCCTCTATACGACTCCACCAAACTTACTGACCTTCTCTCCCTGATATTGTTGGTCCCCACATGGACCACCACTACCGGTTCTGATCCTGACCCTGCCACAATGCCATCTACCCGGTCCCTGAGATCCTCCACCTTCGCCCCCGGAAAGCACAAGACTGTTCGATTGGAACTATCAGGACCACAAACTACATTGTCAATCCCACGTACAATGCTGCTCCCCGCCACCACTAATTTTCTTCTTCTGACCCCAGTTCCTATATCATCTGCATCTTCTCTCGTTTTGCAAGCTCCTGTCCCCCTCTTTCTCTTGACCGCCCTCCTTACCCCGACTGACCTATCATCATCAACAACAATCTCACCCCCCACACTTTCCCCCTCACTCTCGTCCCCAGGGGTATCAGAGTCTAAAACACTAAACCTGTTTTCTAAACACCGCCTAGCAACCTTGGCAGCCTTACGCCGACTCTGGCTTCCGGACTCGACGCAGCCCTGACCTGACGCCACCTTCCGAATTTTCCTACTAGAACCCCCCTCCTCAGTTACACCCCCCACATCAAGCATTATTCCCCCACGTTTCCTGCTTCCCAGTTTCCTCCTCGAGTCCACAACGACCTTCCACCCACCTTCCACCTCACCATCGTAGGTAACCTTCAACGGGGTAACTCCAGATACACCGGCCCTTCCCAACCTCCCTCTCAGCTCTGCAATCTCCCGCTCGAATCCAACACACTTCTCTAACAACTGTAAAATATCCCTGCAATTCGCACATATCCCACTACTCTCCATTGACCGACCACCACCATACTTCATATTACACTGTCTGCATGCCTCCGGATCCTCACTCTCCCCCACCTGCACCCCTCGACTCACCTCCCCAGACCTCCCTTAACACCCATACTTACCTCCGTCTGAACACCCGTCGTACACTTACCATTCATGATTACAAATAATTACAAAGCCAAAATTACACAGAGGAACTAAAAATTTGAGAAAGCGGTCGAAAACGTAAACACAACAAAACAAAACACCGAAAAATAATATAGGCAGCGATCAGCTGTTTACTTTCATGCATCAATTCAAGGTTGAAACGAGTGGAATTATCAATAGGAATGGTCAGACTCTTATAATTTATATACCAAAATGTTTGGAATGACACACAGAACATGTGGAAACTGAAAATTGTCCATGGGAACTACTTGACTGCTACTAGAACCAGTAAATGTTGCAACAATAATAGCTGATCTGTTGACTAATTCGAATTTGATAAGCAGTCCATAGAAAGCGTGAATAAATTCACGATTATTTTGGTTAGTGAGTTCATTTAATGTAATTTCCAAAGTGTTGGTCCCATTTCGATAATTCAGCCATGTAAGAATTATTTTGAAATGCAGGAGTATCAATCTCATAATATATGGTTTTACGCCAATAGCGATGGATATCGGAATTCATCAATTTTACACGCAATGTGATTGCATGGCAAAGAATGTTAAATTTACGATGTTACAAAATTACACTGCTCATGGACGGCTTGAAATTGTTGCAGCAGACAAAACGTGGAAGAAATGGATTACCGCCATACCAGAATTTTCGAGACAAATATAGTTCGGCCTTCAATCAAATGAGATTTTCGAACAAGCACAATTATGACGATTACCAAATATGTTCATGTAAATATATTTTTGTTTTCAAACCCACTAATCCAATTTTATATTTTACTTATCGACATCAACAAGTGGTTTTAAATGTCACCGCTTGCTTTTAGAGTGTGGTAACTCGAAGAAAAATGGTAACCTAAGTTATATTTATGTCACTGATTCATTTTATGGGTTTTTTTTAAACATAATTTTATTTCTCAAAATAAAAATAGGGTTTGACGAACAGGCATAGCCTATATCAACGTCTCTCCCAATACATTTAACAAATTACAAAAATAATAAATGGGTGCAAGTGAGTGTGTAGTGGAGGACAGCATATAATTCTGATTTCATTTATCACATTTTACGAAGCACTGAATTACGTTCTATGCGTGCTGCCTCCAAAAAAGGGAAATCCATTCTTCAGCAGATCTTAGTTGATTTTTCTCTTGACAAACAGACATTTTCGAACATTGAAATACGTACTGGTCTATTAGATTTATGACAGCTACAGTACAGTTGTGGCCACTGAAATAGTCTGATACTCCCTCTCCCAAGTCTCCTCCTCCCCCCCCCCTAGTTTGGGATTTATCATAGTTTACCCATTCCGTTGAAAATGTAAAGTGATGTTAAACCTGCTTATTTTCTTCTGCAATTCCTGTCTCTGTAGGACACTCAAACACAAAGCGTTGCTCGTTTTCTTCAAAATGCCCACACGAACATCTCGGGTCATCAGATATAAATCTTACGAATTTGTGAGCATTTAAATCACTACAACGCATGGTGTATTTTCCCTTTCCTACAGATAGTGCGGTAAAACTGTGGAACAGTCTGGTCTCCACGCCTTAGTTTATTTTTGAAACTTTCAGCGCTTTCGATATAACGTATTTCAGCGTCGAGGTCATTCCACAAGCCTCACCGACGACGGCAGGAAAGATTCAAAAATATTCTTCACCACCTGTGAAGTCAAACATCCACATCATAATTGACAACTTAAAATTTCAACACATCTGAAACTCCGCAGTCTCAGAGTTGAGCCAGAGTACGGATGTACGTGATATGTCTGGCAGAATATTCCGCAGGATTTCGGTTACAATACAGTGGTTTTTTTTTACATTGAAGACACTACAAACCTTTTCCTCCCTCTCCACCTCATTAAGCACATTTTCGGAAAAACAACCCTATATCCACCAAGTTTATCACCTCATGAAAAAAATATACCACAAAAACGTATTGGTCGCCATGGGATTTTTGCCTTCAAAATTAGTGCTTCCTGTACTCCTGTCCAGTTTCGCACTCAATAAAATAGACCTACTTTTACTTGCCCCCACCCAATTTTAATGTTCTCTCACACTTTCCAGAAGACAGTTATTACCAATATTTTATAATGTTTTCAAAATAATCACTTTAATATTTTATTCACACTTACAAGCTCAGTTCACTTTCCACCAATTGTATAAAGCAGGAAACTTTTATCCTCCATTAAAGGTTGGGTATAAACCACTAGAGGAGCTGTTTGCATGAAAACACTGTATTGTAACCAGGACATTCAGGTTAATATAAATTATCACCCAATTGACCGTACGAGCATTTTGTAAAAACTGCGAAATATCAATAAGCTGTGTCTCACTATAGATCGTTATCATACGATTTTTCCAGTAAACAACAAATTTGGTGTCGATCGACAAAATTTTTTCGTAAGAACACACAAGAAGATGACTTTCTTTCGATTTTGACTGAAACGATTTTTGTCGAAATAATCAAACACGTTTTAGTTGATTTCAACTTCTTTTATCGATAGACTCCTTCGATTTGTCGAAGGGATTACGGCTGACCAGCCTCCAGAGAAAAATTGTACGACAAAACGTCTATAGTGAGAACAGCCTTCAGATTTTTTACGTTCGACAAAAATCGATCGACAAAATACGTTCAATAAAAGACGTACGATGGGGGCGCGGTGGCGTTGCGATAACCGGTTCTCGTCAAATCACCGTAGTTAAGCAACGTCGCGCCCAGTTAATCATTGGATGGGTGACTGTCTGAGCGATCAATTCGGACTCCCGCGTTGTGTCTGTCCTTGGGCAAGGCACTTAACCCCGTTTGTCCACATGGAGGCACGATGACGCTGTGTACTAAGGCGTACTGCACGTCGATGGTACGCATGTCTTCAATCATTCTAACCCTGCCTGTGCTGCAGTGCGGAGTTACGATGCTGTGGAGCAAGCAGCTGCTCGTCGTTGCTCGGTGGTTCTCTCCGGGTACTCCGGCTTCCTCCACTCGTAAAACTGTCACGATTATGATTAGCCATTGTGCATAAGTATATGACTTTAAACGCCAATAAATAAATAATAAATACGTACGATGAAAATGTATAGTGAGAACACAGCTATATTCTCATGGCACTACTTGACCTATGGAATGTGTTTACATCATGATCGACATTCAGGCAGGTCACTGTTAAGTAAAACAATGGAACACTTACTAGCTAATTGAAAACTAAATACATAGAGATTATTACCATTATGCGGATGTACAAAATATGTATTACAATATATTGGGGATAAGTCAAGAATTTAGACGAATATATAACGAACTATTTATTCGTACGGATGAACTAAAAGAAAAAAAAATGGAACTCACGCGAAAGGAATGTGCATGCATCCGACCCCCTGATACAAACATCTGTATCAGGGTGATGGATACACGACAGTTGCGGAGTTAATACAGACAAAATACATGTTGATTGTAAGATAAAAACCTTTAACAACCTCATCAACGCTTCTCTTCATGACACCATTAACAACAATTCTTCTACAGGGGACAGAGTACGGCACAATACATTAGAACGAAGAATTGACCACCAGTTATCTCTTTAACCCTTTACCCAACGTAACAGCCCAAACCGGCCAGCGCTATTCTCAAAAATCGCCTATTAATTTTAATTATTTTTTCATTTTTTGTCTCAAAAACATAGGTTATGACCCCTCATTGGAACGAGCTCGTCGAGCTCGTTCCAATGAGGGGTCATAACCTATGTTTTTGAGACAAAAAATGAAAAAAAATAGTTATTCAATAATTTTTTTTGCAAGTGTCGTCTGCTTTTCATGTTAGGTAAAGAGTTACCTATTTACTTAACCCTTTGAACCCTGGAGGTATCTTCCATGTCATTTCAATAGCAGTAATTGAAAGAGTCTACATTTATTATTTGGGGGTAGACCAATTAATATTTTCAACTGGCAGTCGTGAGGCTACACGTTGAGAATATTAATTGGTCTACCCCACACATTAACTCAGCAGCCATACTTGTTAATTAATTTATGACGTATCATGCTTCCAGACCGGAAAAGTGGCCGCTCGGATTCAAAGGGTTAATTAATCTATCTACTCTGTTATCTCTGTAGGTTGCATTACGTAACATCCTTCTGTTATGAGGGCTACATCTCGGTATCTTGACCCTTTCTTGTCGTTTCAAATAATCTACAGTGTCTTAACTTTTTTTCACTTTCTATCCGTGTATTTATTTATTTATTGGTGTTTAATGTCACATACTTATGCACAATGGCTAATCGTGACCGTGACAGTTTTACGGGTGGAGGAAGCCGGAGTACCCGGAGAGAACCACCGAGCAGCTGTCAGCTCCTCAACATTTCCCATCCGTGATTTGAGCGATGGGATTTTCACGTTTTTTTCTTATTGTTTGATATTTAGCCCCATTTTGACGCTCATCCTTTTGAAATTGTGCTAATATAATCTTTAATAAAACCATATCAAAAAATGTGTTCTTGTCCTCAAAAATTGTCAACGGTTTTTGGCCGAATTGATGTGGACGTCATAAGAAGTCAAAGCGCTAAAAACTGAAATGCGCTCAATTATCACGAAATTTTAGTATGTTATGTTTTTGAGTTGAAACAAAAACAGCAGAGAGCTGTTTTTATTTTTTAGATTTATCACCATTTTCGACCTTTTTTTTACGTAAAGTCGTCTTTTCACGCGTACGAGTTGGTGACCAACATCAAGTGACAAAAATCGGCGGTGGCCGTTGTCCGTTGGATGGGATCTGGAGGTTCGCTCGCGATCTTTACTAAACCTCTGATATTGTATCTGTTTTCCATTCAAAAGCACACACTCTAAATTCAGTTGTGTTAAAAACAGCCTAAAACAACCGGGTTGAGTGAATATTAACCCAATTGATCAACCCAAATTAACTTGGGTTGAGTGATTATTAACCCAATGTAAAACCAATATAAACCCAACTGGGATCATATTCACTTGTTTTGATGTTTAACCCAGCTGATTTTAGAGTGCCATGTAACACAACACCTTACAATTTACACCTGATTTGAACAAACGTGTAAAGTGTACTGAAAATTTGGAGATTCGCTTACCATCTTAAGTAAATCTCTACTAGTATTCTTGTGTTTCTTTTCAGCTTCTCGTGCACCTAAAACACCAAAGCTCAAACTCATCGCATCTGTAACACGTCCATGTAACGTTAAGTGCCGGCAGAAAAGACTTTTACCAATTACCATCGGCAACTTGACCAACAACACCGACGGTATCAGGATAGATGCCAAATCTACAGGAAAATACAGGAGAAAATTCAACACTGCATACGACAAAAGCCTTTCAGTGAATGCACTTGGAGGAGTGGTTATGGTTTTATTTTTTGCTTTCTGTGGAGTTTTATTTTTCTTGTTCACAGCTCCGAGTGTTTCTCAGAAAGGACGCACACGTTGTCGCCACAAACGAAGACGATTCCGTAGAAGAGTGAGAAAAATACGACAAACCACCTTCTGATCACTGTGAGATGACAGTGTATGTATTGACAATGAGAATCTGTTTAAATCTCCTCTTTCTACGAACGTTTTGTGATCATGTCTGTTTGTGATTAAATTCCGAACTTATTATACCTACTTTTGAGATTATGAAAACTCGCCCTCTACGTTCGCACAGCTTGTCTGAAACATAACAGTCTTATCCGCCGGAAAAGTCTTGATTCCTGAACTTTTCAGGTGGTTTTAAATGTCACCGCTTGCTTTTAGAGTGTGGTAACTCGAGAAATGGTAACCTAAGTTTTATTTGTGTCATTTAATGTTGTTTTTTTCAAACATAATTTTATTTCTCAAAGTAGAAACAGGGTTTGACGAACAGGCATAGCCTTTATCAACGTCTCTCCCAATACATTTCACAAATTACGAAAGATAATAAATGGGTGCAAATCGTGTGCAGTGAAGGTCAACACATAATTCTGATTTCATTAATCACATTTTATGAAACACGTAATTATATTCTAAGCTTGTTGCCTCCAAAAAGAGGGAAATCCATTCTTCAGTAAATCTTGGGTGATTTTCCGCATGGCAAACAGACATTTTCGAACATTGAAATACGTACTGGTCTATTAGATTTATGACAGCTGCAGTACAGTTGTGGCCACTAAGATAGGCTGATACTCACTCTCCCCAGTCTCGTCCCCAGTCTCGTCCCTCTCTCTCTCTCTCTTTCTTTCTCTCTCTCTCTCTCTCTCTCTCTCTCTCTCTCTCTCTCTCGAGAGAGAGAGAGAGAGAGAGAGAGAGAGAGAGACAGAGACAGAGACAGAGAGAGACAGAGACAGAGACAGAGAGAGAGACAGAGAGAGAGACAGACAGAGAGAGACAGAGAGAGAGAGAGAGAGACAGAGAGACAGAGAGAGACAGAGAGAGAGAGACAGAGAGAGAGAGAGAAATGAGCAGGCTGAATGATGTCGGTACGAACATCTGTTGTTGCACTTAGATAATAACAGATTGATCGATTAATTACTGTTAATCTACTGGACTATAGTTCTTTTTTACTTCAATCCAATTTACCAAAAAAGGTTGTGGGGAATTGTTAATGCTATCGTTGGCAAGCGATGTTGAACTGTAACTATATATAATACACATTTTAGCGCTACAGTGAAGTGATGTGGGTCGTAGTATCACGTCGAGTTGTGGAGGTCAGATCGCCGGATCCAACGAGCTACCTGCGGCAGAACAAGAACTAACAACTGTCGAAAGATGGGATAGAGAGAAACACGTCATGCAGATCACTTGCACATCGTACACAAGTAACGTCAGTATACAAACATCACACCATTTCATCCATGCCAACATCTACGTTGGGATAGAAGCCGGCATGGATGAAATGGTATGTCATCTCTATATCCATCAATGGAGTTTTGCCTTACTTTCAGACAATGGGTTTCTTCGTAGTAAAGTCTACGAACTTATAGTCCCACATTTCAGAAGAGAGGTGGTAAAAAAGGAACAAAATTCAAACAAAAAAGTGAATAAAAAAATGAATAAAAGTGGAGGGGGTTACAGTAGTAAGCCAACTTGAATAATAATAATATAAGGACAATACAGAAGGGTCCGAGTAAGCCGCGGGGCGCACCAAGCGGCGCCACGCCACACCCAGATGTCCCTGGTGTATACGACCCCATTTAGGAACAACAGATCACTTCGTACTCAAATTGCGGCAACCAGGTGCAGCGCAGCACAGCCCAGAACGACCCGGCGTCCAGTTGGACCAACACGGATACCAGCAAGCAATATGCTAAAATTATAAGGACCGGATACTTTTATTTAGCTGCATAATGTATAAATTATATTTGGGAGAGCGTCGACGTTAGTAACTTAAGCAACATAGATCACTAGGGTCCTGTACTACCCGAAGCGCCCACTTGGCAAAATAAATTTCTGCACTTCTTCAAAATTACGACGGTTCTCGGTATTGCCAAGTAGTTCGAGCCGAACAGAAGAGTTGGAAAATCGAAAACAAATGGCAGTGCACTAACTGAGTGAATGCGAGCATTCAGGTGGCGGGGACAATATAAGAGAAAGTGATCAGTTGTCTCAAGTTCTCCACATTGGCAGAAAGGGGGGATTGATAAATGGTTATCGAATAAATAGGCATTTATGTTACTACAACGCAGACGCAAGCTACAGTGGTAAACTTAGGCTACACGAGATCTATTGCTACTATAGAAATGAGGTGGACGTGTGTTGCCGCTATTAAGGAAACATTTAAAGTTGCTAATACATGAATTGTTACGGATAGATAGAGGCAAGTTATTCCCTTGACTAGTAGTACTTGGAATGAATGACCGTTGGTACAAATTAGTGTGACAGAACGGAATTCGGTGGTTCTGGGAAGATCGCAAACTGTGACGAACACCGGTAGACGAAACAGGCGGCGGGACTTTAGTTGCAATGTAGGGTGGAGTAATATTATGATACATCTTAAAAAATTGCACAAGTTTATGTTTTCGTCGTATTTCTTGGAGAGGCTCCCAACATGTTTCAGTGTATAGTAATGTCTTGCTCGCACTGGCAGCAGCTATTTGAATTTTCCCTAAGTCTGCTGCCTTGAGCGCAGAACAATTGTCCCATACGGTATCTGCGTATTCTAAGAGAGGTCTGATAAATGCAAAGTAAATTTTCTCCAGAATCTTGCGATCCAGTATAAATTTATATTTCCTAAGTAAGTCTACACGTGTCCATGCCTTGTTACAGACATGGTCAATGTGATCATCCCACGTGCCAGTATTATTTATGGTTAATCCCAAATGCTTGTGATTATTAACCTCAGAAATCCGAGTACCACAAAACATTAGTGGAGGGTGAAGTAGCCGATTTTGTTATGTGATAGCAACATGCATTCTGTTTTCTTGGGATTAAACTCTACTAGCCACGTTTTCGCCCAGTGATCTATTGATGTCAAGTCACGATTCATTAAAATTGATGTTTGGTCCGGATTTTCAACAATGAGATATAACGACGTATCATCTGCAAAGAGACGTATAGAGCTAAATAAATTTTCGGTGATATTGTTGATGTATATTAGAAACAGTAAAGGCCCAAGTATAGATCCTTGAGGGACCCCTGCATTAATGGGTTTCCAGGAAGATGATTCAGAACCTACGACGACTCGTTGGGGCCGGTGCGAGAGGTAGGATTTAAGAAACAATAGGAGATCACCGTAAACTCCGATTATTCTAAGCCTGTGAATAAGCCCAACATGCCACACCTTGTCGAAGGCTTTACTGATGTCGCAAAATACTACTCGAACTTCTTTACCTTCGTCTAGAGCTCGACAAAACTCATCGTATAAGTCAGTCAATTGGAGAACAGTCGAGTCTCCAGGAGTAAAACCAGACTGGAAATTACTTAAAATATTGTTGTCAGCTAAAAATTTCCATAAGCGTCTAAACACACATTTCTCGAATATCTTGCCAACACAGCTAATTAGAGATATTGGACGGTAATTAGTTACCAACTTGGCAGGGTTCTTTTTCAGAACTGGGGACACATTTGCCTTCTTCCACTGACATGTGGTTAGTGGGAGACTTAAAGAAGAGGGTTAATATGCTAATCGGAGAGATTGGGAAGAATGGAGCTAGGGATGTCATCAAGCAGTTCGTCTCCGTGTGTTGGGAGGTGAGAAGAAGCGTGGGGATAGGGGAGGCAGTTGGGGGTACAGGGGTAACCAAGGCCTTCTCATCCGAGAACCGCGACAAATCAGCGGCCGGCCAAAGTGTTAATATTATTATTAGACGTTATAACTTTTATCGGGGGAAAATCGATTGACTGTAAGACTAATTACAATATTAATTAGGTTGTGAAATCATTTCGATGAGGTCTTTACAGCCAACTTAATCTAATATATGTTCCACGTAGAATTGAAGCAGAGTGCTTTTTGTCATGATTAATGATTTGTTACGCCTATTGGACACTCTCTAACAAATTGCAAACAGAAAATATGTAATATCGTGGGTGAGAGATTGTGTGAGTGGGAAATTGAGCTTTGATACTGACTGACTGACTTAGTGACTGAGGACTCGTATCAAAGAAGACATTAACCACTTACCCAACGCACAAAATATCACGTTTTCTATTTTAAATAATTTTTTTCCAACTTTTTCAAAACATCAAGTCCTTATAAAAGGCCTCATTCAACTAAATGAATACTTCGTACCGTCTCACGTCACTCGCGATGGCATGAAGCATTTATGCAATTAAATGCTGCCTTCAATAAAGAATAAAAAAAACAACGTCTTATTGCCGCTCACTTGCAATTAATGTTGAAAGAATGAATGAATGAATGAAATGTTGAAAAATGGTCCAAGCACCAATTTCTAACAGGGTATTGTGAAAATCACTGGGTTTTAGTCTATCTCGTGGAAATCGTTTTTTGTTTCCGCCTTTATTGCCAGCTGACACTTTCCTTGTATTTGAAAAAATATTTTGAGGTGTTTCATTCGTCATCAATCACACCCTTCACTGCTGTAATGGCTTCCCTGTACAAATGAAAGGAACTTTTGGGCGTCAAGATTTTTGGTGCAAATAAATGTTTTAGTGCAATGGGCTCGGATCCTGATGCTAGTAAAAGGTAAATACCAGTGAGTGTCGCAACTTATACCACCATATTAATTACCGTATTAAAACATACGTACGACGTCATTGTGGGTTCCTAACAGGGGTATTTGTTCCATTTGGTGGGAGCGCGGTGGCTCAGTGGTAAACTGTTGGACTTCTATGCTGGAGGTCCCGAGTTCGATCCCTACCAGGGACGACCCGTGTAGTGTCCTTGGGCAAGGTACTTTACCCCGGTTGCTTACATGGGGGCACGATGGCGACGTGTACTAAGGCGTACTGCACGCCGATGGTGCACATGTCTTCAACCGCTGTAACCCTACTTGAGCGGACCTTGAACAGAGTTAGAATGTTGAGGAGCTGACAGCTCCTCGTCGTCCTCGTCGTTGCTCGGTGGTTCTCTCTGGGTACTCCGGCTTCCCCAACCCGTAAAACTGTCACGGTCACGATTAACCATTGTGCATAAGTATATGACCTTAAACACCAATAAATAAATAATGTTCCATTTGGACTACAGTAGACTATTATCTTGTAAAAACAAAAAAGTGCTTAACCCTTTACCCAACGTAACGGCAAAAACCGGCCAGCGCTATTCTCAAAAAACTCCAATTAATTTTCATTATTTTTTCATTTTTTGTCTCAAAAACATAGGTTATGGCCCCTCGTTGAAACGAGCTCGTCGAGCTCGTTCAAATGAGGGGTCATAACTAATGTTTTTGAGACAAAAAATTAAAAAAATTAGTTATTCAATAATTTGTTTTGCAAGTTTCTTCTGCTTTTCATGTTAGGTAAAGGGTTAAAAGCAATGTGATTTGGTACAGTCTATTCAAGACGAAATGCGCAAGTACACTCACACCACAAACTGTAAAAGGCAATAAACACGGAGCAAATAATATCGTGATTAAAAGAATATATGCATGTTATCACCACTATGAGTTGGTCGAGAAACTTGTATAAAGCCGTATAAAGCCGTAGTTGTTCATATTAGGTATCGCGGCGAGCCCTTTGGGGCGGGTCGCGGTACGTAATAGGAACACCATCGAGGCTTCATATAATTTTCTCGATCAACACATAGTGGTGACGATAAATTTATCAAGCGTAGGAGGAATTGGTGCAACCTACCATTCTGCAACATACACAAGATACCACCAAACACTAGGCAAGGATTGAAACAAGCTTGTCTGGCTGGGGACGAGTGTACATTTTATATAAATAAACATTTGAATAAAGATTTAACAGCCCTTTTAAGGGCTTGAGGGTGTGTGTCTGTGAGAGGGGTTTTTTTTTGGGGGGGGGGGGGGGGGGTGGAGGAGGTCATTTGGAATTCCCGAAGGATAACCAGATACCTCAAAATCACATACGGCATCCTATCTCCCAGAAGGCTTGATGGATGACTCCCGGTTTTTCAAAACTAAACTGTTGGAGCTTTCTCCACTCCTTTTTATGTGTACCCATACTATGTATGGTACACATAATGCCGGCATCCGGGGTGACCATCCGTCGTTCGTCCATCCTTTGTCCGTCCGTCTGTCCGTCCGTCCGTCTGTCCGTCCGTCTGTCCGTCTGTCCGTCCGGCGTCCGTATCCATTTCTTTGGCATTCGATAACTTGAAAAATATTGCTTGGATTGTCTAGTTACTTTATATTTGTGTTCAGGTTACTGATGTGCCGAGCTGTATAGTTTTTAGTGTAAATCTTATGATTTGATCCCGAGATATTAACCCTTTATCCTTCAAATTGAAAATTTCTCCAATCCTTTTGGCATTCGATAACTTGAAAAATATTTCTTGGATTGTCAAGATACTTTATGTTTGTGTTCAGGTTACTGGTGTGCCGAGCTGTATAGTTTTTGGTGTAAATCTGATAATTTAATCCTGAGATATTAATCCTTTATCCTTCAAATTGAAAATTCCTCCAATCCCTTTGGCATTCGATAACTTGAAAAATATTGCTTGGATTGTCAAGTTACTTTATATGTGTGTTCAGGTTACTGATGTACCGAGCTGTATAGTTTTTGGTGTTAATCTGTTATTTTAATCCTGAGATATTAACCCTTTATCCTTCAAATTGAAAATTCCTCCAATCCCTTTGGCATTTGATAACTTGAAAAATATTGCTTGGATTGACAAGTTACTTTACAATTGTGTTCAGGTTACTGATGTGCTGAGCTGTATAGTTTTGGGTGTTAATCTGATAATTTGATCCCAAGATATTAACCCTTTATCCTTCAAATTGAAAATTCCTCCAATCCCTTTGGCATGAGATAACTCAAAAAATATCAATCCGATTGTCATGTTACTTTACATATTTATTCAGGTTACTGGTGTGCTGTGCTGTATAGTTTTTTATGTAAATCTGATAATTTGATCCGGAGATATTAACCCTTTATCCATCAAATTAGACACTCCTCCAATCCATTTCTATATGTACCCATACCTTGTATGGTGTACATAATGTCGGCATCCGTGGTGGCCCTCCGTCATACAGCTTTCTACTAGTTGCGCGTATGGGTACACATCTGACGATTTCATCGGCCTATTTTTTAAAATCGCTATGGTCATATACCGGGGCCGCTACCAAACCGGCGTTGCTGTTTGGTTTTCTTTGCTCTTCTTCCGTTAAATTTGCCATCGCACAATATTACATTCTGGTGGGACTCAAACCTCTACCATCGCCGAGCTGGAACCGAATAGAGCCCACTCTCTAACAGTTTTAATGGCTAAAACCTTTCATTTCATTTCATTTTATTCGATACAGGCGCATTTTGTGAATGCAACACCCGAAACTGCGTGAAAAAACTCAATTCGCCAAAATCATGCTTCCATATTTTGTTACACAGGCATGGGAAATACTTCGTCGGATTTTATTTAATCGATTTGATATGTGCTTCTGGTAAGACAGTGAGAATCAACCCACCATATTCATATGACTTGAGAACTGACAGTCGGGAAGTTTAATTTATTGTTTATTGTGTTTTTTCGTAACATTGAACACCCTTGGTAATATCGGACGATTATATGCCGAAACGAAGTTTTTCATGCAGGCAACCATTTTAACGTTTGTGTGTCTCCATTTTATCAACGCACGCATCTGGGCCTTCATATTCGCGGAACAACGTATAACTGCATGCTTATTCGAGAATTTAATTACCAAATGAGGCGCCTACGCCGTCTGAACTGTTGGTTTAACGCTTAGCACTACTGAACTCCGTCGGGAAATGGAAATTTTACGAACCGAAGCGTGTTAGTGTCTGTCTTGCAACACTCTTATAAAGAAGACGCATGGAAATGGTAGACAAAGCGTAGGAAGAATTGGTGCAACCTACCTTTCTGCAACATACATAAGAAACCACCAACTAGTCAAGGTTTGAAACAAGCTTGTCTGGCTGGGGACGGGTGTACATTTTATATAAATAAACATTTGAATAAAGATTTAACAGCCCTTTTAAGGGCTTGTGGGTGTGTGTCTGTGAGAGGGTGTCTTTGGGGGGTGGGTGGAGGGGGTGGAGGGGTCATTTGAAATTCCCGAAGGATAACCAGATACCTCACAATCACATACGGAATCCTATCTCCCAGAAGGCTTGATGGGTGACTCCCGGTTTTTCAAAACTAAACTGTTGGAGCTTTCTCCACTCCTTTTTTGTAACCGCTATGGTCATATAACGGGGCCGCTACCAAACCGGGGTTGCTGTTTGGTTTTCTTTTCTCTTCTTCCCTCAAATGTGCCATCGCACAACATTACATTCTGGCTCGCCACCATGGTGGGTCTCAAACCTCTACCATCGCCGGGCTGGAACCGAATAGAGCCGACTCTCTAATAGTTTTAATGGCGTTGTGGGATTGGGTATTGACAATCTAACACTCCAACGTAAACTGCCGGGAATTCTAACCGCGTGCATACCCTCCTCAGACTCCATTTGAGGCAATAGGAAAGCTAGTCCTGTGTGATCCAAGTGAAATAAAATAAGTTTAACCGGGTCGCAAGGGTAAACAACTTGATAGGGACATATTTAATAAGGATTGTAACCAAAATTGTTTGGAAATCTGAGACCCTACAGGCTTTTCTGTGCCCTGAATGTTCGCGAGCAGCCATGATATGGGACTTCAGGTCTTTGTAGAGAGATCGAGGTCGAGATCCTTGAAGGAAATGAGGAAAGACAGAGAAAAGGAATCCGAAATGGTGAATTATGGCGTCATGGAGATTTTGTTAAAGATTTTGCAAGAATGCCTAAAATGTCATACTCGCCTAAAAAGATTCACTGGGACTATGATGAAGTGAGAGTGGAGAATAAACGGCATGTGGGTTTTTGATGGTACCACTGAGAATATTATTGATCTGAGCAGTAAAGTTATGAAGTATAGAATACATAACCAAGACTTTCTGATCTGAAAACTGAAATATATCGGCTCCTGCAAATGTGTTATTAACACTTCACGAGTGGGCGGAATATATTAGGATAAGTGGATGGCACCATTGAGAATATTGTTGTTCTGAGCAGTAAAGTTATGAAGTGTGAAGTATAGGATAGATAACCAAGACTTTCTGATCTGAGAACAGAAATATGTAGGAACCTGCTCTAGTGTTATTAACACTTAACTAGTGGGCGGAATATATTAGGATAAATGTTTGCAAACATGGACTTCAAGATTATGCCTGTAACAACAGAATATTGTTGTATCAGAAATTAAAAAGGGTAAGATTAACAGATGAAAAATGTTATCGAACATTAATTATTTATTCATTATTCAACGACCTTCAGTATATAAAAACATTTCGTATAAAGCACAGTAGTCTAACAATGGAAACAAAATAACACATCATGTATATATTATAGTGGAACAGCTAAAACAGATAACGACGCTATTCGTATTGTATGTTACAGTTAATAATGTGTGAAAAGAAAAGTGCATAACACACTTTTCAATCAACATGTTGCCGTAATGCACAATGCACACCACGATCAAGTTAGAATTTCAAAACATTCCTCATTTTCATGCTTTACATAGACTCGTCTAACTTGAACGCGAACAAAAGCTGTCCACTAACTCCTTTTGTAGTTCCATTATATTCTCGCAAACGTCAGTTTCTGTTTGTGGTTCATTTTCTGATAAGTTGCTACCACCTCCTTGTAGGGATATGGCAATTGTATTCGCTAATCTCCGTATATCTTCCCAAGACTCCTTCCTATAACTCTCGTATGTTGCTATTGATGTTTGAATTGTGGTCTTCCTTATAAGCAGATTATAAGTCATAAAAATGGATGGTCTTGTAGTGTTGACTATTTTTCTGTCTATGGATGCTGAATTGTGCCCTATAAAGATAAGAATTATCGTGTTTTCTTATAGTAAATGGTTATGGCGGAAATGGAACGATTTGAGATGGTGGGTGATTTCTGCCAAATTCACCACACTTACGCGTCTTTCCCACATGCACATTGACACCGTCACCCCTCCCCGAAAGCAGTCTGACACTACCTCTATATCTGCTAAATACATTTGCGCGTTCCGTTGTAAAGCCTGAATGGTTTTGAGGGAAGAACCAAGGCACTTTTATGCAAACCTGAATAGTATCCCAAACCATTACCATTCTGAGATGATGAAAAGCACTGCAAAAATTATAACATTTCATAATGAAGCGAAAATAAAGTTTCTATTTCTCGTCCAATTCAGTCAGCTGAACGGGCCGGTTTGGTCCCATAAGTTACACATCCCATTTGTCACACAATCCAAATGTGTCATTAGTCACACAGTTTTGAAGTTAATAAAAGAGTGTTAACAACCTGTTACCCTCGACAGATAATGCTATTAGTTTTATTTTTTTTCAAGTATTCAAAACTCATACCTTGTTCACTCTATACAAACACTATCACTTGAATGGCTTTTTGATTTGATTTGATTTGATTACATAAAACAAATGTTATGTTGTTTTTTTATTTTTTGATTATTAATAAACATTTGAAGTTTTATTTGCTTTGTTGTTTTTAGCCTAAACATTTTTTTTGAAGTGGCTTCTATGTTCAATAAACATAATGCATATTCCCTATTTAAGGAGTAAATTTTGGATTCTCCACAGTAAATTTTCCTCACTTGCCGTTCTCCACAGTAAACATGGCAGCTCTTCAGAAAGTAGAATACATTTTATCACAACGTGGTACACAACAAGTTTTATTTGAAGGTTACATCTACAACAAGCATGTCACTAGGAAGTTTTGTCAGCACTGGACATGTGCTGTAAAATCATGCAAAGGTCGTTGCACAACTATTGATGAATTCACCAGAAACACCACAGAACACAACCACCCACCAGAAAATATAACAATTACTAAATTTGTCAGCAATATGAGAAAAGAGCAAGAGTAGAAATAGCTCCCCTGTCAATGATTTACAATGATGAAATTGGACAGTTGAGTCAGTCAGGTCAGGAAGGCGTGATACCAAGCTACCCAAGTATGAGAAGCACTCTTCTCGATTGTGTCGGCCATTTGTTGAAACTTGGCTAATATGTAAAATAAAATATATATCGAAATATTTCATTCCATTAGACTGTAGCTATTTATTTCATTTAAATTAATTTTATTGATTAATCCATTGTATAATCCATTGTATATTTTCTCTATTTATTTATTTGCTTTTTGTGTATCATTGTGTATTATTATTATGTGTTGTCCAGATATTCTATCAGGTTAATTTGTTATATATTATCTCTATTTATTTATCTGCTTTGTCAATCACTATTTATTATTTTGTGTATTTGAAAGATTCCATTTCATTATTATTTTCATTTATTTTATTTTTCATTGTAAGTTTTCTCTATTTATTTATCTGCTTTTTGTGTATCATTGTGTAATATTATGTGTAGTCCAAATATTCTATCAGGTTAATTTGTTGTATACATCAAAACCCATTTAATTTGTTGTTGTTTTTTTTTTAAATCCCCTGATGATGAAAATGGTCACTGAATGAAATTAATTCAGAACAGACTATTAACACCAATAATAGGTGTGCAAGGGTGGTGTTTATATAGTCATTTAGACTGTGTGACAAATGGGATGTGTAACTTATGGGATGGTACCAACGGGCCTCCCGTCGCACTCTTAAAATACATGAACACTCATAGACACTCTTGTTACGTTAAGTCACTAATCATCAGCTTAATCTGTCACTCATGAAATGCTCGAAAATGAAAATATTTAGGCTGCGATCAATCCCGTTAGAGGCACTGGTTATAACTCAAGCTTACGGACTCATTCCAAAGAACAAAGTTATTTAAAAAAAAACAAAATATGCCCTATAAATCATTAAACTATCTGTAGTACATACCTAACACGGCGATATATTTGTCAACTTTATCATGCTTCATCAATAAATCTCTCAGCATTTTCACCGATTGTACCATGTCCATGCTTCTCTCTTTTCTTAAAACATGAATTGAACGTCGAACAGTTGATCCTGGGCTGGAATGAATTGTGGTGCGCACAGAACTCCTGCAATATATATATATTCCCTGGTATTCTTTGATCTTTTGAAATGTTACACATATTTTTCTGTGCATAATTCGTATCTAATTGTCGGGCTTCGGGTTCCCATGATCGAATGTGCAATAATTAGGGCTTCATTGAATAAAACTCGCAATCTATCACTCCAGTTATTGTTTGAAGAAACAACTAGTGTTTGTTACTGATTAATTGCGCTAGCGGCACATACCATAATTCAGGTTGTTTTGTTTTAAAAAACGTTCTTAACAAACACAAATGTTAGGTTGGGTCATTAATTATGTTCATGTGTAAACAAGCGGTATATCCACTTTGTCCCGGCCATTGTCATCAGTTTTCGTGTACTTAATCAATCTATTGTTAAATAAACAACCGGACTGGAATGAAAATTCAGTATCACTGTTAGTTGTTTAAATGAGAAAGTATACACGTTTTGCAAGAGAAATGGATTCGACGAATGAAACTTAGTATTCCAACTTAATAAATGCAGAACGCCTTCATCGATACAAGCGCATTTTGGGAATGCAACACCCGAAACTGCGTGAAAGAACTCAATTCGTCAAAATCATGCTTCCATATTTTGTTACACAGGCTTGGGAAATACTTGGTCGGATTTTATTTAATCGATTTGATATGCGCTTCTGGTACGACAGTGAGAATCGTCCCACCATATTCATATGACTTGAGAACTGACAGTCGGGAATTTATTGTTTATTGTGTTTTGACGTCACATTGAACACCCTTGGTAATATCGGACGATTATATGCTGAAACGAAGTTTCTCATGCAGGCAACCATTTTAAAGTTTGTGTGTCTCCATTTTATCAACGCATGCATCTGGGCGTGCATATTCGCGGAACAACGAATGACTGCATGCTTATTCGAGAATTTAATTACCTAATGAGGCGCCTACGCCATCTGAACTGTTGGTTTAACGCTTAGCTCTACTGAACTCAGTCTGGAAAAGGAAATTTTACGAACCGAAGCTTGTTAGTGTCTGTCTTGCAATACTCTTATAAAGAAGACGCATGGGAATGGTAGACAAAGCGTAGGAGGAATTTGGGCAACCTACCGTTCTGCAACATACACAAGAAACCACCAACTAGTCAAGGATTGAAACAAGCTTGTCCGGCTGGGGACGAGTGTACATTTTATATAAATAAACATTTGAATAAAGATTTAACAGCCCTTTTAAGGGCTCGTGGGTGTGTGTCTGTGAGAGGGTGTCGTTGGGGGGGGGGGGGGGTGGTGGTGGTGGAGGGGTCATTTGAAATTCCCGAAGGATAACCAGATACCTCACAATCACATACGGCATCCTATCTCCCAGAAGGCTTGATGGGTGACTCTCCGTTTTTCAAAACTAAACTGTTGGAGCTTTCTCCACTCCTTTTTTGTAACCGCTATGGTCATATACCGGGGCCGCTACCAAACCGGCGTTGCTGTTTGGTTTCTTTTCTCTTCTTCCCTCAAATTTGCCATCGCACAACAATCGCACAACATTGCATTGTGGCTCGCCACCATGGTGGGACTCAAACCTCTACCATCGCCGGGCTGGAACCGAATAGAGCCGGCTCTCTAATAGTTTTAATGGCGTTGTGGGATTGAGTATTCACAATCTAACACTCCAACGTAAACTGCCGGGAATTCTAACCGTGTGCATACCCCCTCAGACTCTATTTGAGGCAATAGGAAAGCTAGGCCTGTGTGATCCAAGTGAAATAAAATAAGGTTAACCGGGTCGCAAGGGATTTGTAAATGTCACATCGCCCTTGCGCGCCTTCGGCGCGCTAAAACTTTTCATTCATTCTTGTGTCTGTACTCTTGATCAAGTAACCTCCTCGGTCGTATGCGCTCTTTGAAACCCAATACTAGAAATATGTACCGTATCTACCGTAAAGGTCGACGTTCTGTGACTGACTGGGTTCCCCACTTCGATTAATTACGCTGCCGAAATACAGGCAGGCGTTCCGCTGAAGAGGACTATTACAAACAGCTTCCGTGTAGGTGGGGCGCTAGATATCTGCAGCGTGCGCAGGATCTGGGCATTCATGGTCTCTTGACCTGAACTTGTTATTTTATATACTTTTGTGATCAGAAACAGGCTGGGTGGATGCAATTATTGTGTTTTTTGAAAAGGAGGACGTATTCCCACAAACTTTACTGCTCATATCACAAGTCGAATCTTGTTCGAAACGGTTAGTAGAATTAGCAGGGTCGAGCATTACCTTCAGACATGCGTATTGTCCGGGAGCTTAGTCTTTGACAGTGACATTTCACGTGTTGGCATTCATAACTGGGGGAAGAAACATCCGAATGCTTGAATGGTGTTATTCTATGGTATTTAATTCCAAGACGTGTGGATTACACCATTAATTGAGATTCTAGATAAATATCCAATAATGATCTCAGATATAGACGGGGTAACAGCTTACGGTAAACAACTTGATAGGGACATATTTAATAAGGATTGTAACCAAAATTGTTTGGAAATCCTAGACCCTACAGGCTTTTCGGTGCCCTGAATGTTCGCGAGTAGCCATGATATGGGACTTCAACTATTTGTAGAGAGATCGAGGTCGAGATCCTTAAAGGAAATGAGGAAAGACAGAGAAAAGGAATGCGAAATGGTTAATTATGGAGTCATGGAGATTTTGTTAAAGATTTTGCAAGAATGCCTAAAATGTCATACTCGCCTAAGAAGATTCATTGGGACTATGATGAAGTGAGAGTGGAGAATAAACGGCATGTGGGTTTTTGATGGTACCACTGAGAATATTATTGTTCTGAGCAGTAAAGTTATGAAGTATAGGATACATAACCAAGACTTTCTGATCTGAAAACAGAAATATATCGGCTCCTGCAAATGTGTTCTTCACGAGTGGGCGGAATATATTAGGATAAGTGGATGGCACCATTGAGAATATTATTGTTCTGAGCAGTTAAGTTATGAAGTGTGAAGTATAGGATAGATAACCAAGACTTTCTGATCTGAGAACAGAAATATATCGGCACCTGCTAAAGTGTTATTAACACTTCATGAGTGGGCGGAATATATTAGGATAAATGTTTGCAAACATGGACTTCAAGATTATGCCTGTAACAACAGAATATTGTTGTATCAGAAATTAAAAAGGGTAAGATTAACAGATGAAAAATGTTATCGAGCATTAATTATTTATTCATCGAGCATTAATTATTTATTCATTATTCAACAACCTTCAGTATATAAAAACATTTCGTATAAAGCGCAGTAGTCTAACGATGGAAACAAAATAACACATCATGTATATATTATAGTGGAACAGCTAAAACAGATAACGACGCTATTCGTATTATATGTTACAGTTAATAATATGTGAAAAGAAAAGTGCATAACACACTTTTCAATCAACATGTTGTCGTAATGCACAATGCACACCACGATCAAGTTAGAATTTCAAAACATTCCTCATTTTCATGCTTTACATAGACTCGTCTAACTTGAACGCGAATGAAAGCTGTCCACTAACTCCTTTTGTAGTTCCATTATATTCTCGCAAACGTCAGTTTCTGTTTGTGGTTCATTTTCTGATAAGTTGTTACCACCTCCTTGTAGGGTTATGGCAATTGTATTCGCTAATCTCCGTATATCTTCCCAAGTCTCCTTCCTATAACTCTCGTATGTTGCTATTGATGTTTGAATTGTGGTCTTCCTTATAAGCAGATTATAAGTCATAAAATTGGATGGTCTTGTTGTGTTGACTATATTTCTGTCTATGGATGTTGAAATGTGCCTTATAAGGATAAGAATTATCGTGTTATATTATAGTAAATGGTTATGGCGGAAATGGAACGATTTGAGATGATAGGGGATTTCAGCCATATTCACCAGACTTACGCGTCTTTCGCACATGCACTTTGACACCGTCACCCCTCCCCGAAGGCAGTCTGACACTACCTCTATATCTGCTAAATAAATTTGCGCGTTCCGTTGTAAAGCCTTAATGGTTTTGAGGGAAGAACCAAGGCACTTTTATGCAAACTTGAATAGTATCCCAAACCATTACCATTCTGAGATGATGAAAAGCACTGCAAAAATTATAACATTTCATAACGAAGCGAAAATAAAGTTTCTATTTCTCGTCCAATTCAGTCAACTGAACAGGCCTCCCGTCGCACTCTTAAAATACATGAACACTCATAGACACTCTTGTTACGTTAAGTCACTAATCATCAGCTTAATCTGTCACTCATGAAATGCTCGAAAATGAAAATTTAGGCTGCGATCAATGTGGTTAGAGGCACTGGTTATAACTCAAGCTTACGGACTCATTCCAAAGAACAAAGTTATTTTTAAAAAGACAAAATATGCCCTATAAATCATTAAACTATCTGTAGTACATACCTAACACGGTGATATATTTGTCAACTTTATCGCGCTTCATCAATAAATCTCTCAGCATTTTCACCGATTGTACCATGTCCTTGCTTCTCTCTTTTCTTAAAACATGAATTGAACAACGAACAGTTGAATCCTGGGCTGGAATGAATTGTGGTGCGCACATCGGAATGGAATGGTTTAACGCGCCGAAGGCGCGCAGGGACGGTATGGGGAACAAGCCCCTTTCGACCCTCGTTGACTGTAAGTGACTAATTTCCACATGTCTACTCGCGTTGAAGGAGGAACAGGTTCAGGTACTCGGCAGGTGTCACCGGTTGCGGAGTCGTGATGGTCTCTTTGACTGATGTCGGTTGATCCCTCGGGTGAGGACCAGTGTGAGAGGTTGGGTCCTCTCACAAAGGTACTACCTCTCCCCGAGGCTGCAGTCGGTCTGGATTTTCAGGCAAGTATAGTCAGCCACTTTGGAGATGATATTGAGTGATGGCCATCACTGGCAAGTATAATCTGCCTCAGGCTGTCTCTGTTAGATAGGATGTCTTTTGAAGGAAACAACAACGACCCCTTTCGGGGACCACCAAGAAGAAGACCCGAACTTCCCTGGTTCGGGGGCAGGCCTGCATTGTAATCCTATTGGGTTGGGACAAAAAGATGCGCAATGCGCTTACAAAAAGGCGCAGAGGCGGGACGCAGGACCAGCGCTCGCCTCCCTTAAAGTGGTTGTCCACTTTTAGGGATGGAGCGGAGGATGTTCAGGAACCGTGGGGGTGACTGTTTCCATAACGGTTAGACTGTCTGTAGCGGTTATTGGGGTGCTGGTAAAAAAAACCCAACATCTTCTGTGTACCTGCTTAAAAGAAGAAGGTAGAATTAGTTTTCCTTTGAATATGTAAACTGTAACGATAAAAGTAGCACCTCTTTAGTTGCGTGTCCTTGTGGTATCTGCTGTGTATATGGGGGAGAGTATGAAATGAACGAATCTTTCCATTCGTAAGAGCAGTAACATACTTTCGTGTTTGGGACCCAGCCCCCCCCCCCCCCCCCCCCCCCCCGTTTGGTATTGTGCAATGTGTGTGCTTGTCGCTATGGGGGAGAGTATGGAATGCACGAATCTTTACATTCGTAAGAGCACTAACATACTCTCGTGCTTGGGACCCAGCCCCCCCCCCCCCCCCCCCCCCCCGTGTGCTGTTCTGCTGTGTGTGTGTGTGCTTGTCGCTATGGGAGAGAGTATGAAATGCACGAATCTTTACATTCGTAAGAGCAGTAACATACTCTCGTGCTTGGGACCCCAATCGTTCCCTATTTATTATTTAGTTTTTATAGCAGTATTTAATCCTGATGTAACTTTTAGTTGAGTCGGTGAGGGCAGCCCTTTCTGGTAGAAGGCCACAGTTAAGCTGTTTTTCTGCCTGTTTATTCACATTCTCATTCCCTATTTATTTAGTTTTTAACAATATTTAATCCTGATGTAATTTTACTTGAGTCGGTGAAGGCAGCCCTTTCTGGTAAAAGGCCAGAGTTAAGCTGTTTTTCTGCCTGTTGGTTTGCCTTGTCATTCCCTAGTTTTTATTCGAGCGGTCTTAGTTTGGTTGCAATTTTTGTGTTTTTGTCGGCTTTCGCAAATGGTTCCAAGTTCGGAGATTAGTTCGCTGTCGGCTAACCGGTCATGATTTTTCGCGGCCAGGGTGGCTAGGCGGTCTTTAATAGTGGGGATATCGGCCCTGTCGTGGAGTGTTTTGATGGGTGTGTCCCATGGGGCGCGGAGTGCCACTCTAAGCGCGTGATTTTGGACCTTCTGGAGTTTTCCCATATTAGTTTGATTGAGGTCATTTAGTATGATTGCACCGTATTCGAGTACTGGGCGCACAAAGGCTTTGTATAGTTTGAGTAGGGTGGACTGGTTGGCTCCCCATGAAGTTCCCTTTAGCATTTTTAATAAGTTAATGCGTTTGGTGGCTTTTTTCGCCATGTCGTCGGTGTGTTTGTTAAAGGACAATTTTTGATCAATGGTGATGCCCAGGAATTTCGCCTCTTTGCATTCTGGGAGGGTGTTATCCATAAGTTTTAGGTCAAAATCACGTTTATTTTTCTTGCAGGTAAAGGTGATTCATTGGGTTTTATTGGCGTTTAGCTCAATTCTCCATTTGCCACACCATTGTTCTAGGTCGTCGAGAGCGCGTTGCAGGGGTTTTTGGAGCAGATTGGCCGTATTGTTAAAGTCCCAGAGGCCCTTATCGTCCGCGAATTGGGAGACTTGAACACGATCCTCGGAGAAGTTAAGGTCATTTACATAGAAGATGTAAAGGAGGGGGCTTAGGACGGATCCTTGGGGGTGCCTGCTTCGAGGGGGACACTGTCAGACATTTCATTGTTCACTCTGACTTTAATTTCGCGATCATTAAGGAAAGAGGATAGTAATCTGAGCAGTTTCTTGGGGAGTTTCATTTTTGATAATTTGTAGCGCATTCCATTGTGCCAGACGGAGTCAAATGCTTTTTCGACGTCTAACAGGACTGCCGCGCCTATTTGCTGATTGTTGATAGCGGTTTTCATTTGGGTGACTAGTCGGTAGACATGTTCGATGCCTTCTTTCCGGTTTCTATAGGCTCTTTGCCATTTATTGAAAAAATCGATGTCTTCAAGGTGCCCCCTGAACCGATTGGTAAGGATTCGTTCGAATGTCTTACCAATGCAGCTGAGGAGGCTGATTGGGCGGTAGCTGGTTGGATCGGAGGGGTCCTTGTCAGGCTTTGGTATCATGACACCGATGGCGTTTTTCCAACATTTGGGAAAGTAGCCATGGGTGAGGCATGCGTTGAACAATTTGTTTAGTTTTTCGATTAGGGAGTTTGGGCTTTGTTTTAGAATTTTGTAGCTTACTTCGTCTTCGCCGGGTGAGGAGGAATTTTTGCATTTTTTATGACGTTGATGATTTCGTCATTGGTGATGGGGGTGACGAGGTCATCGTCATCCCCGTCTTCTGGCTCGTTATCGAATTTGGGGTCACGGTAGATTTCAGGGTGTTCATTGATGATGTCATCGATCGCGTTAATGGCGGCATCATCATTGCCTGTGCCTTGATATGGGTGATGCGTTTTTTTAGGAGGTCGGCAAAAGTGTCGGCCTTGTCTTTGTCGGTGCGCGTGAAGGAACCGTCTTCCTTTTTAAGAGGTTTGGCAGCGGCTTTGCCGCCCTTGTTTTTTTGCCCAGTTAGGATTTTGAAAGAGTCCCAGAATTTTTTGGATTTTCTGTTGCCTTTTCCCAGTTGGCTTGTTTTTCAGCTTTGAGGGCTTCCTTGACTTCGCCATGAAGGCGGTTATATGTTTTTTTTGAGGTCAGCTTTCTTGCCGGGGTCAGTTTCGGTTTTAAGAGCGCGAAGAGCTTTCCGTTTGGTTTTGATTAGTGACAGTGTGTCGCCCGAGATAGTATTTCTCCAGGGGCGCACTTCTTCTTTTGGGCATATTTCATTCAGGGTTGAGTTAATGATTTTCTCCATGCCCTCCCATTGGGTTTCGAATTCCGCTGCATTGGATCGGGGAAGGGTGTTTGTGAGTTTGACATCGATGATGTCGCGGTAGAGATTTCAATTAATTTTTCTAAAATTTCTGCGGAGAGTAGGGGGTACCTGAGTGGGCCGTTACCTAGCTGCAGCGAGGCATGGACCGGGAGGTGATCGCTGCCTAAGTCATCATCGCCGACCCAGTGGTCATCGATGTGGTTTATCAGGGAGTCACTGCCGATAATTAGATCGAGGATATCAGATGAAAATATTGGGTTGTTACTGATATAGGTAGCTGAGTTGTCTTTCATGACCACATGAAGGTTGTGTTGTTTTGTAATTTCGAGGAGGGCTTCACCGTTCGGGCTGGTTTTGTTGCAGCCAAAGTACAGGTGTTTGGCATTGAAGTCGCCGAGGAAAATGCAGTGTTTGTATTTCCTCGTAAAGAATTCAAAGACAGAGTCAGAAACAATTTTGCTTGGGTCGTTGTCATAACAAATAATCGCGATGTTTTTATTGTCAACAGTGATTTCAATAGCAATCACCTCTGCATCGAGGTGAATAGTTTTTATGGTTTTGGTTTTGATGTTCTGCTTTATTAGAAGAGCGACGCATCCACCTTTAGTGATTTGCCGGTCTCTTATTATAGTGCTGAACCCGCTAACTGAAAAAATTTTGCTGGGTTGAAGCCAACTTTCGCAGATACAGACAATGTCTGTATCTTCGAAGTATCGGCTCATTTGAAGTTTTTTTTTATTATTAACGCTTCTAGCGTTCCACACGGCTATTTGTAACTTATTCATGGTGGGGTTGATGTTTAGTTACGGTGTTCCGATACGGATAGTCGGTGATTTTAATTAGTGTTGATAGCAGCTTTTACTAAGGATTCGGAGATTTGGGTCTTGAAGAGTCTGGACGCGGATCGGCTGACATCTTGGTAGATGTCACCCAAATTGGTGTTCACATGTTTTTGTAAAACTGAGTAGAGTGCGCCCGCGATAAGGGAGCAGACGGCATGAGTGGATGAGGCGTTTTCAGGCTTGGTAAGGTGTAGTTTTTTTAGTTCTATGCTTGTTTTAACCTTCTTATAATGGGGACATCCCCAGTAGCTGCTTGGGTGGTTGCCTTTACAATTGGGGCAGGAGGGGGATTCCAATCTGCATGATTTGCTGAGGTGATTACCTCGACATTTCATGCAGGTTAGGATCCCTCTGCATTTGTTGGCCATGTGTCCGAACTTCTGACATTTGTGGCACTGAATCGGGGGAGGAGTATATCTGTATTCTTCCACAACGTGCTGTCTATTGTTAATGATTATTCCGTTGGCTAGCATTCCTGATTTGGTTTCCTGTTTGGGGCATATGGCTTTTATTTTCCACGTCGCCTTGCCTGTGGCCTTTGAAGTAAATCTTTCCCATTTGCAGTTCTGCAGCCCCTGATTAATGAGTTCCCTGGGCGTGTCAGGGTGAACCCTGGTGACTACAACTACAAATCTGTGATCTTTGTTTTTGTTTTGCTTACGGCACTGGTGGAAGCGGGTAGAGTCCGTTTCCCCCTATTGATGTTAGAGTTTTGATTAAGATTGATTGTATTACTGGCTACAACTTTATTCCAGGGTCTCTCCATGAGCGGTGGTATACTAGGAGCGGTTATTAACTTTGAGGCTGAGATTTGATCAGATCCTGAACCGGAGGTGGAGGCAGAGGAGTCAGAGGGGGAGGAGGGGCAGTTCCTCACTTTTTTCGGCTGTCTATCAACAGTGTGAATGAACCCCTCCTCATCCGCTACCTCCTGTGTTTCCACCTCAGGCTCTAGACTTATTTTCTTTCTTTTGTTGGGTGTTTTAGTAGTCGTGGTGGCGCTGGCCCAGTGGTCTGAAGATTGGGGCAGGCCATCACCCAGACCTGTCGGCGTGGCCAACATTTCCGCTATATCCTTGTCAGGGCAGAAGGCCTTGCTGTTCAGTGGATCAGCGGGATCAAGTAAATCAGAGTCAGCCGAGACTACTGGGGACTCGGCACTCAGTGTGCCCATTGCAGACACCTCATGTGCTGCTTTGACGCCCCCCGCCGCCTCAGCGTAAGTTTTGTGCACAGAGGCACCTTTAACCTGAATATCTGACTCTTCCTGCTGAGTTTGTTCTGTAGGTGTGATCAGAGTTTCAGGGACTTTATGAACCTCTGCCACTACCTGGATCTCCCTGATGGGAGAGACAGGTGAGACAGGTGAGACAGGTGAAGCTATGGACTTGGAAAGGCTTCCCTTAAACAAGTCCCTAATAAAGGCCTCATTTTCCTCAATTTTGGCCTCCTTCTCTTCTAGTTTTTTTTGTCAGATGGGCAATCTGTACTTAATCAATCTATAGTTAAATAAACAACTGGACTGGAATGAAAATTCAGTATCACTGTTAGTTGTTTAGATGAGAAAGTATACACGTTTTGCAAGAGAAATGGATTCGACGAATGAAACTTAGTATTCCAACTTAATAAATGCAGAACGCCTTCATTGATACAAGCGCATTTTGGGAATGCAACACCCGAAACTGCGTGAAAGAACTCAATTCTTCAAAATCATGTTTCCATATTTTGTTACACAGGCATGGGAAATACTTGGTCGGATTTTATTTAATCGATTTGATATGCGCTTCTGGTAAGACAGTGAGAATCAACCCACCATATTCAAATGACTTGAGAACTGACAGTCGGGAAGTTTAATTTATTGTTTATTGTGGTTTGACGTCACATTGAACACCCTTGGTAATACCGGACGATTATATGCTGAAACGAAGTTTTTCATGCATGTCTCCATTTTATCAACGCACGCATCTAGGCCTTCATATTCGCGGAACAACGTATAACTGCATGCTTATTCGAGAATTTAATTACCAAATGAGGCACCTACGCCGTCTGAACTGTTGGTTTAACGCTTAGCTCTACTGAACTCCGTCGGGAAAAGGAAATTTAACGAACCGAAGCTTGTTAGTGTCTGTCTTGCAACACTCTTATAAAGAAGCCGCATGGAAATGGTAGACAAAGCGTAGGAAGAATTGGTGCAACCTACCTTTCTGCAACATACACAAGAAACCACCAACTAGTCAAGGATTGAAACAAGATTGTCTGGCTGGGGACGAGTGTACATTTTATATAAATAAACATTTGAATAAAGATTTAACAGCCCTTTTAAGGGCTTGAGGGTGTGTGTCTCTGAGAGGGTGTCTTTGGGGGTGGGGGGGTGGAGGGGTCATTTGAAATTCCCGAAGGATAAACAGATACCTCACAATCACATACGGCATCCTATCTCCCAGAAGGCTTGATGGGTGACTCCCGGTTTTTCAAAACTAAATTGTTGGAGCTTTCTTCACTCCGTTTTTGTAACCGCTATAGTCATATGCCGGGTCCGCTACCAAACCGGCGTTGCTGTTCGGTTTCTTTTCTCTTCTTCCCTCAAATTTGCCATCGCACAACATTACATTCTGGCTCGCCACCATGGTGGGACTCAAACCTCTACCATCGCCGGCCTGGAACCGAATAGAGCTGACTCCCTAATAGTTTTAATGGCGTTGTGGGATGGAGTATTGGCAATCTAACACTCCAACGTGAACTGCCGGGAATTCTAACAGCGTGCATACCCCACTCAGAATCCATTTGAGGCAATAGGAAAGATAGTCCTGTGTGATCCATGAAATAAAATAAGGTTAACCGGGTCGCAAGGGATTTGTATATCCCACATCGCCCCTGCGCGCCTTCGGCGCGCAAAACTTTTCATTCATTCTTGTGTCTGTACTCTTGATCAAGTATCCTCCTCGGTCATATGCGCTTTTTGAAACCCAATCCTAGAAATATGTACCTTATCTACCGTAAAGGTCGACTTTCTGTGACTGACTGGGTTCCCCACTTCGATTAATTACGCTGCCGAAATACAGGCAGGCGTACCGCCGAAGAGCACTCTTACAAACAGCTTCCTTGTTGGTGGGGCGCTAGATATCCGCAGCGCGCGCAGGTTCTGGGCTTTCATGGTCTCTTGACCTGAACTTGTTATTTTTATATACTTTTGTGATCAGAAACAGGCTGGGTGGATGCAATTATTGTGGTTCTTGAAAAGGAGGACGTATTCCCACAACCTTTACTGCTCGTATCACAAGTCGAATCTTGGTCGAAACGGTTAGCAGAATTAGCAGGGTCGGGCATTGCCTCCAGACAAGCGTATTGTCCGACGGCTTAGTCTTTGACAGTGACATTTCACGTGTTGGCATTCATAACTGGGGGAAGAAACATTCGAATGCTTGAATGGTGTTATTCTATGGTATTTAATTCCAAGACGTGCGGATTACACCATTAATTGAGATTCTAGATAAATATTCAATAATGACCTCAGATGTAGACGGGGTAACAGCTTACGGTAAACAACTTGACAGGGACATATTTAATAAGGATTGTAACCAAAATTGTTTGGAAATCTGAGACACTACAGGCTTTTCTGTGCCCTGAATGTTGGCGAGCAGCCATGATATGGGACTCAGGTCTTTGTAGAGAGATCGAGGTCGAGATCCTTGAAGGAAATGAGGAAAGACAGAGAAAAGGAATGCGAAATGGTTAATTATGGCGTCATGGAGATTTTGTTAAAGATTTTGCAAGAATGCCTAAAATGTCATACTCGCCTAAGAAGATTCACTGGGACTATGATGAAGTGAGAGTGGAGAATGAACGGCATGTGGGTTTTTGATGGTACCACTGTACCCCTCCCAGTACCATTGCAACTTAGTATGATCACGATTTGTACCCGCTCCCTGCATCTATCCATCAATATCTAGTGGTACAGTTGGAAAATAGGACATAATGTCTCAATCGGGTCGCGACTGTGTCGTGACATCATCGAAATTTTGTCTCCTATTTCCACGTCTATTTCGTTAATGACGTCACGTTGTTACCTCAGTATCTCGTGAAGATAGCCATACCAACTCCTCGTTTGTAGCGTGGTTTCACCAATTCAACAATTCCGCGACGTTACTGTGCACCAATATGCATCAGCTTGATTGCAATGTCGGACAGATAAATTCGATCGGATGGGTACTGTGTCGCGATCCGATCGACGTTGTCTTTCCTTCTTCCTAACAGCTCCTTCCTTGCAGCGTGTCCTTCCCTTAAACATATCCAATTGTGTATACACACTCAACATGCGAAAATGTGCGTCAAGCTCCACCCACCACTATGCATTAGGTTGGTCGCATTTTCAGACTGACTAACTCGATCGGATGAGGACCAAGTCGTGATCTCATCGAAGATATCCACTCGTTTTTTCAGAACGTGTGCTTACTCATACATGTCCTACCATGTGTACCATGTGTAATATGATACAAACAGTAACATTGGTATAACCCCTCCCCCCCCTCCACCCTTCACACACTTCCCTTTAATATGCGTTGGTTTGAACCCAACCCTAATCACATATATTGAGTGATACTGGCTTTACAACTCAATAATTCTGTGACACTCTTTTCCACCACAATGCACTAATACGATTGCAATCGCGGACAGATAAATTCGACCGGGTTGGGACAATGTCGCAGTCCGACCGAACTTGTGTGCTCGTTTCTTTGTGGAGTGTCTTTCCTGAGACACGTCCAGCTGTGTGTACACACACAATATGTGAAAATATGCGACAAGCCCCACCCACCATTATGTATTAGTTTGCAATTTTTGGCTGATAAACTCGATCGGATGGGGGTCACAGTGGTGATCCGATCATGAGTTGTAAGATGGAATGTATCGTCAGGGGTAGCCCCCCCCCCCATGCACCCCTCCCAGTACCATTGCAAATTAGTGTGATTACGAGTTGTACCCGCTCCCTGCATCTATGTACTTTTGTGATCAGAAACAGGCTGGGTGGATGCAATTATTGTGTTTTTTAAAAAGGAAGACGTATTCCCACAACCTTTACTGCTCGTATCACAAGTCGAATCTTGGTCGAAACGGTTAGTAGAATTAGCAGGGTCGGGCATTGCCTTCAGACAAGCGTATTGTCCGGCAGCTTAGTCTTTGACAGTGACATTTCACGTGTTGGCATTCATAGTATTAGTTTGCAATTTTTGGCTGATAAACTCGATCGGATGGGGGCCACAGTGGTGATCCGATCATGAGTTGTAAGATGGAATGTATCGTCAGGGGTAGCCCCCCCCCCCCATGCACCCCTCCCAGTACCATTGCAAATTAGTGTGATTACGAGTTGTACCCGCTCCCTGCATCTATCCATCAATATCTAGTGTTACAGTTGGAAAATAGGACATAATGTCTCGATCGGATCGCGACTGTGTCGTGACACGATCGAAATTTTGTCTCCTATTTCCACCTCTAATTTCGGTAATGACGTCACGTTGTTACCTCATTATCTCGTGAAGTTAGCCATACCATCTCCTCGTTTGTAGCGTGGTTTCACCAATTCAACAATTCCGCGACGTTACTGTGCACCAATATGCATCAGCTTGATTGCAATGTCGGACAGATAAATTAGATCGGATGGGGACTGTGTCGCGATCCGATCGAGGTTGTCTTTCCTCCTTCCTAACTGTGCGCGTCAGTCAAAACATATCGTTTGTGCGAACATGTGACATCCCTATTCTACATGTGTAGTACACACATATGAACGTTAATATCTTGTGACATACCCATTCCATAACTGCAGTTGAATCATACTTAAGTGTTCACGCAGTCCTGTGTCAGATCCATCCACTCCAGGTAGGGCGCCCTTGATTCCCTTTTGCAAATGACTTTTTAACGATTCTGTTATGATCTTTTTATTTCAACACGTGTTGTAAGATGGAATGTATCGTCAGGGGTAGCCCCCACCCCCATGCACCCCTCCCAGTACCATTTTAGTGTGATCACGAGTTATACCAGCTCTCTGCATCAATCCATCAATATCTAGTGTTACAGTTGGAAAATGGGACATGATGTCTCGATCGGGTCGCGACTGTGTCGTGACACGATCGAAATTGTGTCTCCTATTTCCACCTCTAATTTCGTTAATGACGTCACGTTGTTACCTCAGTATTTCGTGAAGATAGTATTGTAGTTATCATTTTAGGTAAAAGTAACTGAAAACAGTGAACGTTTGATGAATCACATTTAATTCTTTATGTACATATAGGGTTGCGCTTGCGCAAGATTCATCATCCTCAGGTGGGACGCCCTCCCTCTTGCAAATGCATATATGGTCATCCGTCTCCATGTTAGCTCATATGTTGCAAGATGGATCCATTATTAGGATCCTCCCAGTACCATTGCAACTTAGTGTGATCACGAGTTGTACCCGCTCTCTGCATCAATCCATCAATATCTAGTGTTACAGCTGGAAAATAGGACATAATGTCTCGATCGGATCGCGACTGTGTCGTGACACGATCGAAATTTTGTCTCCTATTTCCGCCTCTAAATTTCGTTAATGACGTCACGTTGTTACCTCGGTATTTCGTGAAGATAGTATTGTAGTTACCGTTTTAGGTAAAAGTAACTGAAAACAGTGAACGTTTTATGAATCACATTTAATTGTTTATGTACATGTAGGGTTGCGCTTGCGCAAGATTCATCATCCACAGGTGGGACGCCCTTGATTCCCTCTTGCAAATGCATTTATGGTCATCTGTATCCATGTTAGCTCATATGTTGCAAGATGGATCCATTATTAGGGGTGGGTCCCCCTCCTCCATGCCATTGTAATGTACAATACAAGAGCAACAGCACTTTCTTCCTGCCAACTTTCGACACTTTCGTGGCAGGAAGGGCTTGCTACTCGTCTCGATAGTGCCACGGTGTCATGACAATGGTACATAATTCTTGATGAAACTGGCGCAACTCGTACTTCCCATGAACAGTCCTTTATGAGAATGAAAAAAATGTTGAATCCAATACATCGGCCAAAGTGTACCCCCAAACATTGGCTGATAGAGTCCCTCTCAACTAATAATTTTATACTGATAATCCGCTATGTGTAAACAGATAATTCTTGACTTTGCGTAAGCAGTCCATAAACTCTACCCCCGTATAAATACCTAAGTTATTTTGTTAATATTTTATTACCTTCGTCACATTCTTTGTGTCTTTTGTATTTCTTCTTCTTCTAATTTTCAAGTCTAAAACTCCAACAATCTTTACTCTATCTAGACTAGATCACTATTTACATACCAGCTTGAATACATCTTGCTTCCGATACTACAATTATATGTGCTCACTTGAATTATACCGTGCCCGGATAGGAAATCATAACCTTGCAGTTTATTCTAGCAGCTTAAGGCACTGTCTGTCGAAAGATAGAACTACATGCATTTTAATTTATTTGCTCTTGCGTCTCAGTGGTGTTGACCTGCATGAAAGCTTCACTATCGTGTTTGCTCTGTTTATTGGGCAATCCAATGTGCTTATTACCCCCCACTTTGTAAATTCTACTGAACTAATTCCATTTCGCTGCAGTTATTTGAATGTCTTGAAGGCTACGTCGTCATTAAAAGGATTAACTACATCTTTCCTATCAAACTCATTCTTCTTCTTTTTAGTCATAAGCTTATTATTGTCTGGTGACATTGAAACCAACCCTGGTCCAAATTCTCTTAATTCAGACCACAATCCAAAAACTCTAAAAAATGTTCATCTTAACATTCAGAGCCTTAAACCTAAACTGGATATTGTACAATGTGAATTTGCACCATTTCATGTTGTGGCCTTGAGTGAGACATGGCTTCATAGCAATGATACCTCATCCGATGTCCAACTTCATGGGTTCCATGATAATAATAACTCTTTGGCCAGCCTCTGATTTGTCGCGGTCCTCTTAAGAGAAGGCCATCATTCCCCCTGCACCCCACCCCCTCTTCCCCTCCTCTCCTCCCAGCATTCAGATATAAAACAAAATTCAGGACTTTTATAGGATAAATAGACTCTTAGAATCATATCCTACAAGTTAGTTCACATTATCAAATTAGTAATTACCTTTTGTTCGAATGTGATTGTCTGTCGGACAATTTTCAGTACATATAATTTGACTAATAATAATAATAACACTTTGGCCAGCCGCTGATTTGTCGCGGTTCTCGGACGAGAAGGCCTTGGTTACCCCTGAACTCCCAACTGCCTCCCTATTCCCACGCTTCTCCTCTCCTCCCAACATTCGGTTTTGACTATCACTTTGTTTTTTTTTTTTTTGGATTTGTTGAAGATTATTGGAGATTGTCAACGGGAATCTCCGGACAATTGTAATAGAGCATATCGAAACTATCAGATATAATAATTTCATTATCGAATTGTTTTGATACAAGTTATTGGAGATTGGCAAGGGGCATTCTCCGAACATTTGTAACAGAACAACTTGAAATTGACAAATAGTAGTTCCCCTGTATCTGTACTTGAAACTTGAGCTTCCGACCAAACTCGACTGTCTGTCTGTCTGCCTACCGGCCGGCCTGCGAGTGTGTGTGTGTGTGGGGGGGGGGGAGGGGGTGACCAAGCCCATTTCAAGCTACATCAGTGTGTATCTATCATGATGAGTTACCGAATAATCTAACACTCTTATTGACCCCCGATTATATGATTTGTACATATAGATGTGTTTGTATATATATTATTAATGAATGTTTGTTTAGCTGTGGCAAGGCGACAGCAGCCCACAAATTACTTTCGAAGCCTGGCAATCTGACATTTTCGTTAACTTTTCATCTTGAAAGTGCGGGTACCAAATAACAGTTCTTTAGTAGGTAGCTGCGGACTGCTCGTATTGAATGATTGGAATGCTAAGAATCCTGATTCGACATTACCCTCTGTCGTTTTCAGTTAGTGACCCTTGGCCAATCACTTCTTCGAATCTTGCGCCTAATTCATCACTGAACAGAAACAACTGGGTCACCCTTATCACCTCTCCTTCTTGCAAGCGACAAAACTGCTATCCCTGCGTGTAATTGCTATTATTGTTGTTATTATTGTTGTAATAGGGGTAATGGTGATGATGGTAGTGGTGGTAGTGATGATGATGATGATGGTAATAGTAATAATAATAATAATAATGATTATTATTATTATTATTATTATTATTATTATTATTATTATTATTATTGTTAATTTCTTCTTGCAAGCGACAAAACTGCTATCCCTGCGTGTAATTGCTATTATTGTTGTTATTATTATTGTAATAAGGGTAATGGTGATGATGGTAGTGATGATGATGATGATGGTAGTGGTAATGATAATAATAATAATAATAATTATTATTATTATTATTATTATTATTATTATTATTATTATTGTTAATTTCTTCTTTTTTTTCTTCTTTTTCTTCAATTGAAATCTCATCTGTTGCAAGACGGATTAATCGTATGGTACGATACGGGGTTGATCCCACTTGTCTTGTATCACTTCAACCTTTCAGGCAGTCCTTCCGTTTATTTTCGCCATTTTTCGTGACTGAAGAGCTTCCTCGCTGTTTCTTCTCTCTCAACTTTTAATGTTCCATTGAGTTTGCAAGTGATACATTAACCTGATGAATTTGGTTCAGTCGAGTGTGACCCTCAATTTGAATTTTGTACCGCCAAGAGTAGCCCTTAATTGATGTTCTGCGTCCCAATAACGTTGCTCAACATCGGAGAGGGTCAAGATGTGCTCGACGTTGCACAATGTCCCATTTGAATATCATGTTCCTTCACTTATCATCTTCTGACCGACTCACGTCCGGAATTTAATGAAGGCCCAGTAATCAAACTCACTTAACTGTAAGATCCACCTAACAATCCATGGCGTTCGACTTTTAATAAGCAACTCGCTCCATCATAACTTGATAAAAACTCCATTATGATATTACATTGTATCATATTTTCCTTTTGTTCGCTTGATTTTTGTTTTTCTATTTCCCTAACTATGAAACCATTTTCCCACAAAGACCAACTTGATTTCAGCTCTTACCAGTACAGAACATTTCTGCTATTGAATGCTACTAACGCTCGGGCTCCCTGCTTATTTTACCATCCACCGATCACATGATGTGTGGCCTTGACTCGTACCGTGCCCGAATTGGTACATTCAATACCGTAGTTTATGTTTGTGGACTAAAACATAAATTACAAAAGCAACAGTCCCTGTGCGTCCTGACATATGTATATATGAGGTATATCGGTATTGACTTACTGAAAAGCTTTACTGTCATGACAGCATTGTTTCATCTCTTGTCAAAACAAGTTATCTCAGATTGTCAGAAAAAACCTGATAATTGTGCGAAAGTCCAAAAACCTCAATTTGTTCACAAAAATGATACGATCCTACTGACACCGCCACTTCAAACTGGCATAGGATACGCTTTGACTGCTTTCCCTACTTGGTATTCTGCAGCCTTTTTAACCTTGGTCAGAGAGATGATTCTGCTCATGTCAGGAGACATAGAATCAAACCCAGGACCAGACTCTTTGTCCACTGAAAATACCCTAAATACATTAAAAATTTTCCATTTGAATATCCAAAGCCTAAAGCCCAAATTAGACGTTATGCAATATGAATCACTATCCTATGATGTACTAGCTCTCACGGAGACCTGGCTACAAAGCACTGATTTGACGTCTGACATTATGATTCACGGATTCCAGGAACCCCTGCGGTTTGACCGCATGACAAGAGGAGGTAGCGTTGCTGTCTATGTGAAGAATGGCTTGTGCTTTCGGCGGAGAAGCGATCTTGAGGTGAATGGCATCGAATGTCTATGGGTCGAAGTGTTCACGAAACACCACAAGTCCCTATTGCTCGGGGTATTTTACCGCCCGCCCAATAGTTCCCAAGATGCTTGGGATTATATTACAGAATCAATTGATAGAGCGAAAGATACCTTGATCCCTGACCTAGTTATTACTGGTGACTTCAACGAGAATCAAATGGGCTCCCCAAGGGGTCATTTCCATGAAGTTTGTAACTACTGTAATCTTAGACAGCTAGTGATTGGACCAACGTGCCTCACCGAATCATCTGCTACACTCCTCGATCTTTTTGCTGTCAGTAGTACTGTCCACGTTGTAGGATGCGAAGTTCTTGAGCCAATTATACCTGACATGACTCGCTATCACTGTCCGATCTCTATCGATGTCCAGTTCACAAAACCCCGGTCTCATAAATTTAAGAGACGCATATGGTTGTATGCAGAAGGGAATTATGAGGAGCTTAACACAGCGTACAAAAATTTAAATTGGGAAAACCTACTTGATATTTTATGCCCTGATACCCTAGTTTCTAAATTCACCGATCAACTACTCGACACTGCATCTACTTTCATTCCCAACAAAATCATAACTTCTAGGACCAATCAGCCCAAATGGATGCATAATCAAATACGGCTGTTACTAAGACAAAGAAAACGATTGTACCGGACAGCAAAGCGCACAGGCCTACTTCGTGACTGGGCGAAATACAAGTGTAAACGAAATGAAGTTGTCGCATCGGTCAGGAAGGCAAAAGCAACCTACACATCAAAAGTTCAAGCAAAATTAGGTTGCCCTGAGACACCCTCTTCTGAGTGGTGGAAAACCCTGAAAACATTTATTTTTAATAATACATCGGGAATCCCTACTATCACCCATTTGAATAAATTATACTCCACTGACCATGAAAAGGCAGAAATCCTCAACGAATACTTTTGTTCTATTTCTTCCTTGGATGACACTAATACTTCTTTGTCAAATTATCCCTTCCATGCGCACCAGTCCCTCGACGGAATAATATTACACAGTAGTGAGGTCTTTGAAGCAATCAAGAGTATCAAGGCATCGAAAGCATCCGGTCCTGACCTTGTAAGTCCCCGACTACTAAAGGAATGTCGTCGCTCTCTGTGCGAACCACTTACAGTCATTTTTAACATACTTCTGAGTAACAACTATTTCCCAGCCTTATGGAAAAAAGCCAACGTGACGCCAGTTTTAAAAAAGAATCCTTCTAACTTAGTTACCAATTATCGCCCGATATCGCTGATTAGTTGTGTTGGGAAACTATTCGAAAAATGTGTGTTCAAGCGGTTATGGCGTTTCATTTGCGATAATAATATCCTTAGTCAGTTCCAATCTGGTTTTACCCCTGGTGATTCAACGGTTTTACAACTGACAGACATCTATGATGAATTCTGTCATGCTCTTGATGAAGGGAAAGAAGTTAGGGTTGTTTTTTGTGACGTGAGTAAGGCATTTGATAAGGTTTGGCACACTGGTCTTATCCACAAGCTAGAAAAGATAGGAATAACAGGCGACTTGCTTTCCTTCCTAAAGTCTTACCTTTCGAATAGGTCTCAACGGGTTTTGATAGCCTCCGAGGCATCTCCTTGGAGACCAGTAACTTCTGGAGTTCCACAAGGATCCATTCTAGGTCCGCTGTTATTTTTAATATACATCAACGACATTACCGAAAACTTACAGAGTAGTATACGGCTATTTGCTGATGATACATCTCTTTATCTCATTGTAGAGAACCCCGGCCAAGCTGCAGCATTAATCAACCATGATTTGGCCAAGATAGAAATTGGGCCAAATCATGGTTGATTGAGTTTAATCCTCAAAAAACAGAGACTATGTTAATTTCGCGTAAGATCATTGCTCCTACGCACCCACCTTTATATCTAAGTGGAACTCGAATTACCGAAGTAACTACTCACAAGCATTTGGGTGTGACCCTAAATAAATCCTGTACTTGGAACGAGCATTTTGATCATATCTGCGCCAAGGCTTGGACTCGTATAGACATGTTGAGAGCTCACAAGTTCACTCTTGATCGCAAGGTCTTAGAAAAGATATACTTCGCATTTATTAGGCCCCTCCTGGAATATGCAGACTGTGTTTGGGACAACTGTTCAAGTACACAGGCTGCGAATCTAGAAAAAATTCAAGTAGCTGCAGCGAGAATTGTTACTGGTGCTACAACTAGTGCCAGTAAAAGTTTACTCTACGCGGAAACTCGATGGGATTCACTGCAGGAAAGGCACCGAAAGCACAAGCTACTTCAATTCTTCAAGATGTATCATAAACTTGTTCCTCCATACCTTTCAAACAAAGTACCGCCAGTTACTTCGTCCACCAGTCTTCACCACAATACTCGATCAAATAAAACCCACCGAGTTCCGTTTTGTCATACTAGTTTGTACCAGTCTTCGTTTCTTCCAGATGTTACCAAACAATGGAATATGTTGCCCGTCTCGGTTAGGGAAAACTGTTCCATCATAAATTTCAGAAGGTTCCTAAATGGCGGGAATCAACGTCCGCCCACATTCTATGCCGGGGCCAAATCTCGAGCAGCTCAAATTTATCATTGTAGGTTGCGTCTGCACTGTAGCGGTGTTAACGCCCATCTGTATGATAATCACCTCTCGTCTTCACCTCTGTGTCTGTGTGGTGGCATAGAAACGACTGAACACTTTCTTCTGTACTGTACAAACTATACAGATGTACGTAATCTAACAATTAATACATTGCCGTTTACCTTTGATCTTTCTATGCTCCTGTATGGGTCTGAGCATTTGAGCATCACTGACAACTATCTTGTGTTCAGAGTCGTGCAAGAATATATCATACAAAGTGGGCGCTTTCACTGAGTTGCAGTATATATGTAGACTTGTTTCATTATGGTATATCGACAGGTGTATATGCACCAGTAAATACATCACAATAACATTTTTGACACTAACCTTCCTGGGGAAGTATACCGCGGACTGCCCGGAGTCCGCCCCTGCACTGTCTCTCCGTACCAACAGTATCCTGTTGAAATTAATTTTCAACTCCTCTGAGCTGGAAGAGTGGTGAGAACAGTCCAGGCGCGGACTCTTGACTCGTCTCTTGTCTGTTTGCGACGATGGTACTGTTCATCAATAGAGTCATAGACTACACTCATGTGATCGCTTCTGGTATTAATACTGCTTTCAAGTTGGTTTCATCTGCAGATTATTCTGCGTTTTTGTTTCCATTAGTCTATTTGTTTTTCCTTTCTTGACTTTTTTTTTCTTTTTTGTTCGTTTAATTTTTTTCTTCTTCTCTTGTGCTTTTCTTCTTGTTTCTTCATTTTTTCCCTCTTTTTTCCCTAGTTCTGACACTTTTCTCTTTCTATCCAACAACGACAATGAGTTCAAACAATATTTTACTCAGTTTTAGCAACCACCTATATACTTTGTAATTTAGAAATGTTCTAGGAGACGGCTTATATAAGCTAAGAGCTTTCTGCCGAATCCTCTCACTTGATATTGTCATCTACTTCTACATGTCTTGCTGTACTGCATACATTTTATTATAAATTCTGTACAGTTAATGTAACATTATCAGTCTTTTGTATGTATTATATCATGTTCAGTTCTGAATAAATATTGTTTAAACTAGATATAAACTGCTTAATAGTGTCCCTCACTTCCTCTTTTTCAATTTCTTCAATAAGCATTCCTACCCTCTCCCTCGTGTCCCCCTTCAGCCATCTATCCTTTGTTTCTTCACCCCACTTCTGCATTATTCTTCCAGTAAATTTTATTCTATGAGGTATATACTGTGGGCATTCCAAGAGAAAATGTTCCAGGGTCTCCACTACTCCAGAGTGGCACATTTGGCATCCCTTTTCTCCATCTCTCCCAATTTTGCCCCGAAGCTCCAGTGATCTTGATCTCAGTTTGAACAGCAGTGACCCTCCAAAGGTGCCATCTAGGTACTTCTCAAAAGCTGGCTTTTCTTTATATTGTAACCCCTGCAGTAATCTTTTCACGCTAACCCCTGCTCGCCAGTTTCGATTGCAATCTTCCATGACTCTCTCTTTGACAAACCTTTTGCCTTCTTTCATTCCTACTTCTATGTTTGTGACCTCTATAGAGTAATTGTCCATTAGTTCCCTCACATGTTTTGACCACCTCGTATCTATATTAGAATTCCAAATGGTATCGAGCATCAATTTGCACCACCGGTTGTCAGGCAGGTTTCTCAAGTAGTTAAAGTAACACAGTTTTCCCAAATCTACCCTGTCCTTGATGTTCATCCACCCAAGCTCCCCCCTTACTGCTTCCAAAGCTGCAGCATTACTCGACCCTGTTATCCATCTGCCGGCATCATTCTGAGTACTTTCCAACTTCTTAATAACGGTTTGGTTTAATGGAATCACGTCCGTGCCATACGTTATACTTGGTAAACCCACCCTCTCCCACAGTGTTTTCCCCACAACGACCTTGTTGAAACTATTTTTCCCTAAAAGTTTTAGTTGGTTCAGAATTCTTTTCCCCTTCAGAATCAGTTTGGCTGAGTAATTTCTGTACACCCCTCTTCCCGTTATATTTATGCTTACCCCTAGATACTCATACTCTCCCGTTTCTCCTACAGTGATTTGTTTGCTTTCCCCTTCGGAGATTGAGAACTCCCCCACTCTCCATCTCTTCGTCATATCTACCTTGCGTCCAACGGGTATTACCTTGCTTTTATTTTCATTTAGTTCGAGCCGCCAAGTGTTCCCATATCTACCAACAATTTCCAGCAATTTCTCTAGCCCCTGTTCAGTTCTAGACATTAACACCATGTCGTCCGCAAAGAATAAGCCTGGTACCTTTATGTCTCCAACATTTACCCCCTCCGCACTCTGAATTAGTTCGTCCCCTAAATCTTTAACATACAATGCAAACAAAATTGTATGAACCATTGCGATCCGATCGCTCGACAAGGGGAGGTGGGGTTGCCATTTATATTAAAGAGGGTATTTCGTTTCGACACAGACCAGATCTTGATACACCGAATACGGAGTGCCTATGGGCTGAATTATTTACAAAACGGTGTAGATCGTTATTATTAGGGATATTCTACCGTCCACCCAACAGTCATCCAGATACATGGGAAGCCATATCAGCTTCCATCGAAAAAGCTAGAGACACGTCAGTTGGTGACTTAATTATCACGGGTGATTTCAACGACAACCAAATGGTTTCTTCAAGGAGTAGTCTTTCTGAAATAATCAATTACTTTAACCTCAGACAGCTTGTGAGTGAGCCAACTTGTTTTACTGAAACATCCGCATCATTGTTAGATCCCTTTGCTGTCAGCGACACAATCAACGTGAAAACATGTGAAGTCCTCGAACCAATTATTCCAGACATGACCCGCTATCACTGCCCAATTTCAATCGAAGTTGAATTTTTAAAACCAAACCGTCCTTCTTTTAGGAGGAGGATATGGCTTTATTCTCATGGTAATTATGATTTATTGAACGAGACTTTCTCTAACACCGACTGGAACTCTATCTTTGATACTCTATGTCTCGATACCATAGTTACCAATTTCACTGATAAAATACTCAATACTGCATCCAAACATATACCCAATAAATTTATTACATCGAGAATGGATCAACCGAAATGGATGCACAATGAAATAAGACTATTAATGAGACAGAGAAAACGTCTGTATCGGATTGCTAAACGTACCAATTTCCCATACGCCTGGGCCAAATACAAACTTAAACGTAACGAGGTTGTATCGGCCATCAGGAAGGCCAAAGCCCAGCATCTTTCAAAAATCCAGTCCACCCTGAGAAGTAATGCAACCCCAGCATCACTGTGGTGGAAGACCCTAAAAACACTAATCGGTAGGTATATCGCAACAGAAATTCCCACCCTGATTCATCTAAACAAAATATATTCTTCAAGTGTTGAGAAAGCTGAAGTATTCAATGAATACTTCTGTTCTATCTCAACAGTTGACGATTCGAATGCCTCATTACCAGAACCACCACCCCGTGTTTCCCAGTGTATTGATAGCATCACCCTACATTGCAGTGAAGTTTTTGCCGCAATGAAGTCGATAAAGGTATCCAAGGCGTCTGGTCCGGATCAAATAAGCCCGCGTCTCCTATACGAATGTAAATCCTCTCTCTGCGAACCACTCTCAATTTTATTCAACATATTACTGAATAATTCATACTTTCCTACATTATGGAAAAAAGCAAATGTCACCCCAATCCTAAAAAAGCAACCCTCAAACTCAGTTACTAATTATCGCACGATATCGTTGATCAGCTGTGTTGGTAAATTATTTGAAAAATGTGTCTTCAAACGATTGTGGCAGTTCTTGGGTGAAAATAATGTCCTTAGTCAATTTCAGTCGGGTTTTACACCTAGAGATTCAACCGTTCTCCAACTGACTGACATATATGATGAATTCTGTCGCGCGCTTGATGAAGGCAAAGAAGTTAGGGTAGTTTTCTGTGATGTCAGTAAGGCGTTTGACAAGGTATGGCATGCTGGTCTTATCCACAAGCTGGAGAGTATTGGTGTTTCAGGAGAACTACTTCTATTTCTAAAATCGTACCTTGCGGATAGGTCGCAGCGAGTTGTGATAGCCTCGGAGTCATCGTCATGGAAACCCAGATACGAATTATGCACAGGAAAATATGTGTAACATTTCAAAAGATCAAAGAATACCAGAGAATATATATATATTGCAGGAGTTCTGTGCGCACCACAATTCATTCCAGCCCAGGATCAACTGTTCGACGTTCAATTCATGTTTTAAGAAAAGAGAGAAGCATGGACATGGTACAATCGGTGAAAATGCTGAGAGAGTTATTGATGAAGCATGATAATGTTGACAAATATATCACCATGTTAGGTATGTACTACAGATAGTTTAAGGATTTATAGGGCATATTTGGTTTTTTTTAAAAATAACTTTGTTCTTTGGAATGAGTCCGTAAGCTTGAGTTATAACCAGTGCTTCTAACGATATTGATCGCAGCCTAAATTTTCATTTTCGAGCATTTCATGAGTGACAGATTAAGCTGATGATTAGTGACTTAACGTAACAAGAGTGTCTATGAGTGTTCATGTATTTTAAGAGTGCGACGGGAGGCCTGTTCAGTTGACTGAATTGGACGAGAAATAGAAACTTTATTTTCGCTTCCTTATGAAATGTTATAATTTTTGCAGTGCTTTTCATCATCTCAGAATGGTTTGGTATAGTATTCAGGTTTGCATAAAAGAACCTTGGTTCTTCCCTCAAAACCATTACGGCTTTATAACGGAACGCGCAAATATATTTAGCAGATATAGAGGTAGTGTCAGACTGCGTTCGGGGAGGGGTGACGGTGTCAAAGTGCATGTGCGAAAGACGCGTAAGTGTGGTGAATATGGCTGAAATCCCCCACCATCTCAAATCGTTCCATTTCCGCCATAACCATTTACAATAATATAACACGATAATTCTTATCTTTATAGGGCACATTTCAGCATCCATAGACAGAAAAATAGTCAACACTACAAGACCATCCATTTTTATGACTTATAATCTGCTTATAAGGAAGACCACAATTCAAACATCAATAGCAACATACGAGAGTTATAGGAAGGAGTCTTGGGAAGATATACGGAGATTAGCGAATACAATTGCCATATCCCTACAAGGAGGTGGTAGCAACTTATCAGAAAATGAACCACAAACAGAAACTGACGTTTGCGAAAGATAATGGAGCTGCAAAAGGAGTTAGTGGACAGCTTTTGTTCGCGTTCAAGTTAGACGAGACTATGTAAAGCATGAAAATGAGGAATGTTTTGAAATTCTAACCTGATCGTGGTGTGCATTGTGCATAACGACAACATGTTGATTGAAAAGTGTGCTATGCACTTTTCTTTTCACACATTATTAACTGTAAGATACAATGCGAATAGCGTCGTTTTCTGTTTCAGCTGTTCCAACACGTGAAATGTCACTGTCAAAGACTAAGCTGCCGGACAACACGCTTGTCTGAAGGCAATGCCCGACCCTGCTAATTCTACTAACCGTTTCGACAAAGATTCGACTTGTGATACGAGCAGTAAAGGTTGTGGGAATACGTCCTCCTTTTGAACAACCACAATAATTGCATCCACCCAGCCTGTTTCTGATCCAAAAGTATATAAAAATAACAAGTTCAGGTCAAGAGACCATGAAAGCCCAGAACCTGCGCACGCTGCGGATATCTAGCGCCCCACCAACAAGGAAGCTGTTTGTAAGAGTGCTCTCGGCGGAACGCCTGCCTGTATTTCGGCAGCGTAATTAATCGAAGTGGGGAACCCAGTCAGTCACAGAAAGTCGACCTTTACGGTAGATACGGTACATATTTCAAGGATTGAGTTTCAAAGAGCGCATCAAAACGTGTATACTTTCTCATCTAAACAACTAACAGTGATACTGAATTTTCATTCCAGTCCAATTGTTTATTTAACAATAGATTGATTAAGTACACGAAAACTGATGACAATGGCCGGGACAAAGTGGATATACCGCTTGTTTACAAATGAACATAATTAATGACCCAACCTAACATTTGTGTTTGCTAAGAACGTTTTTTAAAACAAAACAAACTGAATTATGGTATTTGCCGCTAGCGCAATTAATCAGTAACAAACACTAGTTGTTTCTTCAAACAATAAGTGGTGTGATAGATTGTGAGTTTTATTCAATGAAGCCCTAATTATTGCACATTCGATCATAGGAACCCGAAGCCCGACAATTAGATACGAATTATGCACAGGAAAATATGTGTAACATTTCAAAAAATCAAAGAATACCAGAGAATATATATATATTGCAGGAGTTCTGTGCGCACCACAATTCATTCCAACCCTGGATCAACTGTTCGACGTTCAATTCATGTTTTAAGAAAAGAGAGAAGCATGGACATGGTACAATCGGTGAAAATGCTGAGAGATTTATTGATGAAGCATGATAAAGTTGACAAATATATCGCCATGTTAGGTATGTACTACAGATAGTTTAATGATTTATAGGGCATATTTGGGTTTTTTAAAAATAACTTTGTTCTTTGGAATGAGTCCGTAAGCTTGAGTTATAACCAGTGCCTCTAACGATATTGATCGCAGCCTAAATTTTCATTTTCGAGCATTTCATGAGTGACAGATTAAGCTGATGATTAGTGACTTAACGTAACAAGAGTGTCTATGAGTGTTCATGTATTTTAAGAGTGCGACGGGAGGCCTGTTCAGTTGACTGAATTGGACGAGAAATAGAAACTTTATTTTCGCTTCATTATGAAATGTTATAAGTTTTGCAGTGCTTTTCACTATAATATATACATCATGTGTTATTTTGCTTCCATTGTCAGACTACTGTGCTTTATACGAAATGTTTTTATATACTGAAGGTTGTTGAATAATGAATAAATAATTAATGCTCGATAACATTTTTCATCTCTTAATCTTACCCCTTTTAATTTCTGGTACAACAATATTCTGTTGTTACAGGCATAATCTTGAAGTCCATGTTTGCAAACATTTATCCTAATATATTCCGCCCACTCGTGAAGTGTTGATAACACTTTAGCAGGTGCCGATATATTTCTGTTCTCATATCAGAAAGTCTTGGTTATCTATCCTATACTTCACACTTCATAACTTTACTGCTCAAAACAGTAATATTCTCAATGGTGCCATCCACTTATCCTAATATATTCCTCCCACTCGTGAAGTGTTAATAACACATTTGCAGGAGCCAATATATTTCTGTTTTCAGATCAGAAAGTCTTGGTTATGTATCCTATACTTCATAACTTTACTGCTCAGAACAATAACATTCTCAGTGGTACCATCAAAAACCCACATGTCGTTTATTCTCCACTCTCACTTCATCATAGTCCCAGTGAATCTTCTTAGGCGAGTATGACATTTTAGGCGTTCTTGCAAAATCTTTAACAAAATCTCCATGACGCCATAATTAACCATTTCGCATTCCTTTTCTCTGTCTTTCCTCATTTCCTTCAAGGATCGCGACCTCGATCTCTCTACAAAGACCTGAGTCCCATATCATGGCTGCTCGCGAACATTCAGGGCACAGAAAAGCCTGTAGTGTCTCAGATTTCCAAACAATTTTGGTTACAATCCTTATTAAATATGTCCCTATCAAGTTGTTTACCGTAAGCTGTTACCCCGAATACATCTGAGGTCATTATTGAATATTTATCTAGAATCTCAATTAATGGTGTAATCCGCACGTCTTGGAATTAAATACCATAGAATAACACCATTCAAGCATTCGAATGTTTCTTCCCCCAGTTATGGATGCCAACACGTGAAATGTCACTGTCAAAGACTAAGCTGCCGGACAACACGCTTGTCTGAAGGCAATGCCCGACCCTGCTAATTCTACTAACCGTTTCGACAAAGATTCGACTTGTGATACGAGCAGTAAAGGTTGTGGGAATACGTCCTCCTTTTGAACAACCACAATAATTGCATCCACCCAGCCTGTTTCTGATCCAAAAGTATATAAAAATAACAAGTTCAGGTCAAGAGACCATGAAAGCCCAGAACCTGCGCACGCTGCGGATATCTAGCGCCCCACCAACAAGGAAGCTGTTTGTAAGAGTGCTCTTCGGCGGAACGCCTGCCTATTTTCGGCAGCGTAATTAATCGAAGTGGGGAACCCAGTCAGTCACAGAAAGTCGACCTTTACGGTAGATACGGTACATATTTCAAGGATTGGGTTTCAAAGAGCGCATCAAAACGTGTATACTTTCTCATCTAAACAACTAACAGTGATACTGAATTTTCATTCCAGTCCAATTGTTTATTTAACAATAGATTGATTAAGTACACGAAAACTGATGACAATGGCCGGGACAAAGTGGATATACCGCTTGTTTACAAATGAACATAATTAATGACCCAACCTAACATTTGTGTTTGCTAAGAACGTTTTTTAAAACAAAACAAACTGAATTATGGTATTTGCCGCTAGCGCAATTAATCAGTAACAAACACTAGTTGTTTCTTCAAACAATAAGTGGTGTGATAGATTGTGAGTTTTATTCAATGAAGCCCTAATTATTGCACATTCGATCATAGGAACCCGAAGCCCGACAATTAGATACGAATTATGCACAGGAAAATATGTGTAACATTTCAAAAAATCAAAGAATACCAGAGAATATATATATATTGCAGGAGTTCTGTGCGCACCACAATTCATTCCAGCCCTGGATCAACTGTTCGACGTTCAATTCATGTTTTAAGAAAAGACAGAAGCATGGACATGGTACAATCGGTGAAAATGCTGAGAGATTTATTGATGAAGCATGATAAAGTTGACAAATATATCGCCATGTTAGGTATGTACTACAGATAGTTTAATGATTTATAGGGCATATTTGGGTTTTTTAAAAATAACTTTGTTCTTTGGAATGAGTCCGTAAGCTTGAGTTATAACCAGTGCCTCTAACGATATTGATCGCAGCCTAAATTTTCATTTTCGAGCATTTCATGAGTGACAGATTAAGCTGATGATTAGTGACTTAACGTACCAAGAGTGTCTATGAGTGTTCATGTATTTTAAGAGTGCGACGGGAGGCCTGTTCAGTTGACTGAATTGGACGAGAAATAGAAACTTTATTTTCGCTTCATTATGAAATGTTATAAGTTTTGCAGTGCTTTTCATCATCTCAGAATGGTTTGGGATACTATTCAGGTTTGCATAAAAGTACCTTGGTTCTTCCCTCAAAACCATTACGGCTTTACAACGGAAAGCGCAAATATATTTAGCAGATATAGAGGTAGTGTCAGACTGCGTTCGGGGAGAGGTGGCGGTGTCAAAGTGCATGTGCGAAAGACGCGTAAGTGTGGTGAATATGGCTGAAATCCCCCACCATCTCAAATCGTTCCATTTCCGCCATAACCATTTACTATAATATAACACGATAATTCTTATCTTTATAGGGCACATTTCAACATCCATAGACAGAAAAATAGTCAACACTACAAGACCATCCAATTTTATAACTTATAATCTGCTTATAAGGAAGACCACAATTCAAACATCAATAGCAACATACGAGAGTTATAGGAAGGAGTCTTGGGAAGATATACGGAGATTAGCGAATACAATTGCCATATCCCTACAAGGGGGTGGTAGCAACTTATCAGAAAATGAACCACAAATAGAAACTGACGTTTGCGAGAATATAATGGAAATACAAAAGGAGTTAGTGGACAGCTATTGTTCGCGTTCAATTTAGACGAGACTATGTAAAGCATGAAAATGTGGAATGTTTTGAAATTCTAACTTGATCGTGGTGTGCATTGTGCATTGCGACAACATGTTGATTGAAGAGTGAGTTATGCACTTTTCTTTTAACATATTATTAACTGTAACATACAATACGAATAGCGTTGTTATCTGTTTTAGCTGTTCCACTATAATATATACATGATGTGTTATTTTTGTTTCCATTGTTAGACTACTGTGCTTTATACGAAATGTTTTTATATACTGAAGGTTGTTGAATAATGAATAAATAATTAATGCTCGATAACATTTTTCATCTCTTAATCTTACCCCTTTTAATTTCTGGTACAACAATATTCTGTTGTTACAGGCATAATGTTGAAGTCCATGTTTGCAAACATTTATCCTAATATATTCCGCCCACTCGTGAAGCGTTGATAACACTTTAGCAAGTGCCGATATATTTCTGTTCTCAGATCAGAAAGTCTTGGTTATCTATCCTATACTTCACACCTCATAACTTTACTGCTCAAAACAATAATATTCTCAATGGTGCCATCCACTTATCCTAATATATTCCGCCCACTCGTGAAGTGTTAATAACACATTTGCAGGAGCCGATATATTTCTGTTTTCAGATCAGAAAGTCTTGGTTATGTATCCTATACTTCATAACTTTACAAGATTCGACTTGTGATTCGAGCAGTAAAGGTTGTGGGAATACGTCCTCCTTTTCAAAAAGCACAATAATTGCATCCACCAGGCCTGTTTCTGATCAAAAAAGTATATAAAAATTACAAGTTCAGGTCAAGAGACCATGAAAGCCCAGATCCTGCGTACGCTGTGGATATCTAGCGCCCCACCAACAAGGAAGCTGTTTGTAATAGTGCTCTTCGGCAAAACGCCTGCCTGTATTTCGGCAGCGTAATTAATCGAAGTGGGAAACCCAGTCAGTCACAGAAAGTCGACCTTTACGGTAGATAAAGTACATATTTCTAGGATTGGGCTTCAAAGAGCGCATATCACCGAGGAGGATACTTGATCAAGAGTACAGAGAGAAGAATGAATGGAAAGTTTTGGCGCGCCGAAGGCGCGCAGGGGCGATGTGGGATATACAAATCCCTTGCGACCCGGTTAACCTTATTTTATTTCACTTGGATCACACAGGACTAGCTTTCCTATTGCCTCAAATGGAGTCGGAGGGGGGTATGCACGCGGTTAGAAATCCCGGCAGTTTACGTTGGAGTGTTAGATTGTCAATACTCAATCCCACAACGCCATTAAAACTATAAGAGAGCGCCAGCTCTATTCGGTTCCAGGCCGGCGATGGTAGAGGTTTGAGTCCCACCATGGTGGCCAGCCAGAATGTAATGTTGTGCGATGGCAAATTTGAGGGAAGAAGAGAAAAGAAACCAAACAGCAACGCCGGTTTGGTAGCGGCCCCGGTATATGACTATAGCGGTTACAAAAAAGGAGTGGAGAAAGCTCCAACAATTTGGTTTTGAAAAACCGGGAGTCACCCATCAAGCCTTCTGGGAGATAGGATGCCGTATGTGATTGTGAGGTATCTGGTTATCCTTCGGGAATTTCAAATGACCCCTCCGCCTCCCCCCCCCCAAAGACACCCTCTCACAGACACACACCCTCAAGCCCTTAAAAGGGCTGTTAAATCTTTATTCATATGTTTATTTATATAAAATGTACACTCGTCCCCAACCAGACAAGCTTGTTTCAATCCTTGACTAGTTGGTGGTTTCTTGTCTATGTTGCAGAAAGGTAGGTTGCACCAATTCTTCCTCCGCTTTATAAGAGTGTTGCAAGACAGACACTAACAAGCTTCGGTTCGTTAAATTTCCTTTTCCCGACGGAGTTCAGTAGAGCTAAGCGTTAAACCAACAGTTCAGACGGCGTAGGCGCCTCATTTGGTAATTAAATTCTCGAATAAGCATGCAGTTATACGTTGTTCCGCGATTATGAAGGCCCAGATGCGTGCGTTGATAAAATGGAGACACACAAACGTTAAAATGGTTGCCTGCATGAAAATCTTCGTTTCAGCATATGATCGTCCGATATTACCAAGGGTGTTAGTTTAAACAGTATTTATTTCCGTAGTATCTAGGTACAAAAGACAATAAAATACAAACTTGTATAGCTTACTTAATAATAGACACAGAAGGAAATGGATTCATCAACAAGCTTCAAGCTTATGCTGGGCTGTTTCCATTTTAACAATTCATTAAGTTTACATTTAGGCAGCTTTGGCGTTTAGACACAAGGGACCCAAGGCAGACGTAGAACAAAACAAGTACATACACGCGCCCTCACATACACACGCAATTCACGTATGCATGCAAACAACCTGCGCCAGCACATGAGTCCCTATTTTATAACTGAACAGTATTAAGTATGATACTATGGATGAAAACACTATTTGAATGGTGGGAGAAACATGGGGGTATGAATAGGTGGACTGTATTGTTGGTAGTGACAGTAAACCTAATAAGGACACCTACATGCGAATCAGTGAAATGTGCAGAAATGGGCAGGCCAGCCAGGGATGGCCAGTTGGCTTTCATATTCCATGATAAATAAAGATGTCTGGACTGGAGAAAGTTCTGGGGCATCAGGGAGCTCACATAACTTCGCTAACTCCTTGGTGGGGGAAGGGAGGAATGGCGGTTGACATTTTTAGAAAACTGGTCGTGTTTATATTGCGACTTAATGGAGTGCCCTGTACAGGATGAATTACATCTGAATTTAGAAACACTGACAAATTCAGTGTTTCAACTAACCCCAAAATAATGTCATATATAGCACAGGAAGCAGCAGTGATCGTACACGGGATAATTACTGCCCCCGAGCCACATAGGACATGTTTATATAATGCATACGTTTGCACGGTTCCCATTAACCATTATCAGACTTAAACCTTTTTGTCAATAGGATAAAACTATGGACCGACTCAAAGATTCTTTTGTTAACTGTTGGGGGAAAAAATTCACTTCCATATAAGAGGGTGTCAACATTAATTTCGATACTTAAAGAGCCGATGGTTGCGCCTCGTACATTGCTGTGATGCGGACAAAACAATAAAAAGTGTTCGGTTGTTTCACGTACGCCCATCTGCAAAGGTATGTCTCGGATAGGTGATTTGTATACAAATGGTCATTCAAATTGCTACATCCTAGACGAAGTCTGCAGTGTAAGATCTGGGCTAAGCGTGATTTGTGGCAAGCGTAAAAGGTTGGTATAATACGTTTGTCCTTGTTGAGGAATGATTTAAAATTTGTAGGATTTGGGTTGTTTCTGACTTCGCTTGGGGTCTCGTTCCAAAGGCTAGTTGTTGCGGGGAGGAAAGAGGTTTGGTGGCTGTGAGTGCGGCATCTAACATTGTTCAGGTTTGAGCTATTTCGAAGGTTGTAGTTTTGGGTTTCACCGACAGTTGGGGGGGACCATCAGTGATATGTAGTGAGGTGTTAGTCTGTGGTACATTTTAAAGTATTGCATCAGTTTGTGTTTTTTTCTTCTCAACTCCAAAGTTTCCCAGCCAGTTTCAATATACAAGGACTGTTTACTCGCACTTTTGGTACCTCCAGTCACAATTCGCGCCGCCTCGATTTGGATTTTTTCAAGCCCGCTTGCTTCTTCAGCAGAACAGTTGTCCCAGACCACATCCGCATATTCTAATGTTGGTCGGACAAAAGAGAAATATATTTTTTCTAAGACTCTCCTGTCGAGTCTGAACTTTAAATTCCTAATCAGACCTATTCGTTTCCATCCTTGGGTAGTTATTTCATTTATATGAGATGCCCAACTACCACGTTCGTTAATAGTCAGGCCCAGATGTTTATGTCTATCGACATTGTTTATATTTTGAGAGAACATGGTCAGAGGAGGGTGGGTTTGCTGTAAAACCTTACGCGATATCACCATTGATTCAGTTTTGTTGGGGTTAAAATTGACAAGCCATTGACGAGACCAGTCCTCAATTACTCTGATATCCCTGTTGATAATTTCAGCTGCCAAACAGGGGTCTTCAACAATGAGATACAGGGTTGTATCATCGGCAAAAAGTCTTATGTTACTATAAATATCATCAACTACGTCATTGATGTAGATTAAAAATAGAAGGGGGCCCAAAAGAGAGCCTTGAGGAACGCCGGCAGTGACGTCTTTCCAAGATGACGCAGCTGAATTTAAACACACCCGCTGCTGTCTGTTTTCCAAGTAGCATTTGAACCAATCTAGTAGAGGACCAGTAATACCTATGCGTTCAAGTTTAAACAAAAGACCTTTGTGCCAGACTTTGTCAAATGCTTTGCTGACATCACAGAAGACTACGCGGATTTCTTTACCTTCGTCAAGAGCGGAACTAAATGCGTGATAAATTTCGGTTAACTGCAGAACGGTTGAGTCAGAAGGGAGAAATCCTGATTGGAGAGGAGTTAATAGGGAGTTACTTTGTAAAAATGAAATAATCCTTTTGAAAATACACCGTTCAAATACTTTGCTCATGCAACTGAGCAGGGTTATTGGACGATAATTAGTTACTAACTGAGGATTCCCGGCCTTGTAGACTGGTGCAACATTACCTCTCTTCCACTCACTGGGAAAAAACGACTGATTGAGCATCATATTGAAGGCAATTGTTAAAGGAGGTGCTAAACTAGTAGAGCACATCTTTAATACTCTTGGGCTAATATTATCTGGACCACATGCTTTCGAAATGTTAAGAGAGTCAAGTGCTACTTTCACCTCATCAGAGGTAAGGGTGATCTGACTTATTGTTGGTCGGTCAGGTCTCAACAAAGCTGTGGGAACAGGGTGATCTTTATCGTCAACTGTTGAAATATTGCAAAAATAATCGTTTAGAATATCTGCTTTTTCTTTATCGGGTGAAATTACTTGATCATTTACAATGAAGTCGGGAATGGACGACCGATTTTTAAAAAGGATAAGTTTCAATGTTTTCCACCACTCAGATGGACTCGTTGAGGGACAGTTTAAAACATGGTCAATTTTGTTGTTATAGTGTTGTTTCGATTTCCTTATTTCGTTAATAACTTCATTTCGTTTTTTCCTATATTTTTCCCATGATTGTGGAGAATTTTTTATTTTAGCTTTGCGGTGGAGACGTTTTCTTTGGCGGATTAGACGCCTGAGGTTATTATGGAACCATTTTGGTTCTAGGGGTCTTTCAGTAATCTGTTTGTTGGGTATAAATTTTGAGGCTTTACTTAATATTATGCTAGAGAGTTCCTGTGCAACGGACGTAATGCAGAGGCCCGCGAGCAGATCTTGCCAAATTATATTGTCGTAGTCTCTGTTCAGTTCAGAGAAGTTAGCTTTGTCGTAATACCAGACTCGGCGCTTATGTGATTTTGTATGTTTCTTTCTGAAGTCTATGGTGGCAATAACAGGGCAGTGGTACCTGACAAAATTTCCAAGGAAGGGGTCACCTACAACAGTGGATAAAATTCGAAGGTCACTGTTTACGAGGAACAGATCTATGAGTGATGACGAGTTCTCGGTATAATAGGTTGACTCAACGATCAGCTGTTTCAAATTGAACTGAGCAGTAAGTCGGGCCAGACGGGCCGTTCTCCTGGTTGTCGTTAAAGTCTCCAGTTAAAAGAAGGTTATTAATTCCTGTGTCAAGTGCTCTATCTATGGATGTTTCAATCAAGTCCCATAAGTCTGTGCTAGAATTAGGCGGTCGATACAGGACACCAATGAGAATCGATCCATTGGTAGTATATATTTGGGCCCACAAACACTCAAGATACGGAATGTCCAAGTCTGGGCGGGGCTTAAATGGGACACCGTTCTTAATGTACATTATCACTCCACCACCTCTGGAGCCACGATCTTTTCGTAATGGGGCTTGGAAATTGGGGAGTAGGATGTCTTCGTTATTTACATCTGGATCGAGCCACGATTCCGTGAACGTACACACCTCATAGGGGAGCATTTCGCAACTGAGTGTATCAAGTTTAGTCCGTATACTTTGTACGTTCAGGTGAAGAACCGAAAACCCATCCGTAGCCACAGATGGGGAACATGACAAGGAGCTATGTGACGAATTCGGGGAAGAGGTGCTCGGGCCAGGATTTTCTTCAACATCTCCCGCCATGTATAGGAGTAGTATGATCCAGGATATGCTAGTGAGGAAACAGACTAAGACTACCTCTTTGACAGGCATGGACAGGAAAGAAATATGACACCTACTTGTAGGAGTTGTTTGTTTTGGCTTGAGGGAGATTAATTTATCACTTCTTTTATTTACGTTATCTTTTCTATTTAGTACAAGCAATAGCGCAACCATTATGGTAAGTCCAACTAGACCGTACGATGAGGTGAGCATTACCAGGATGGAACTAAGATAGTCAAGCTTCTTTTTATGATGTACCCCAGAGCGTGCTTTCGTGACAAAGAGGCCCACTCTCATCCGGTATGTATTTATGTCATCCATGATGTGAGGGTAGGGTATAATCTGTTTGGATGAGAGTGGACCAGGCCGCGTATCACATCGAAGATGACGCCAATGGCCAACCCGACTGGACTGCACACAAGTAACTGTGATTCACACGGAGAGTTTTCCAGGGATAGTGAAGGTGTTTCAATTTTGTTAAAGGGATATTCAGATATTTGTTTTGGAAATATAAAGAATGCTATATACAAGGTGATGGCATGTTTCGCAATATCTAGAAGGGATAGGCTGTCATGTGGGATTGGTTTGCTAGATATTGCGAAGAAATAAGCAGTAATTATTAAAAAAAGTTCAATAAGTAGTATACACATGGTAAGATTGAGAAACTCAATCAAGTTGGTTAAAGTCTCATGGGTTTTTTTTTTTATGTGGGTTTTGCAAACAAATAGAAGTGTTTTAAATATGTATGGGGTGAGATGCTAGCTCGGAGAAACATTTCGTTAAATGACAAGGAAGAAAACAATGCAAATTGAAGAACATGCATTTTTTGCAGAAGGGTTACTCCAAGGTATCTTGTCTTGATGCACGCTGCACTGTTGGTACGAGTTGAAAAACAAAAAAAAACAAAAACAACAAAAAAAAAAGTTCTAGCAGTGCACGACAGCAGGTAAGGTGGCAAAAGCTATACAAGTATAGATATCCCAGAACTTAGCAGGTGCTACAACAAAACCACCGGACAAGTACGATGTGCTACAATCAAAAGGACTCAACGCAGATTACGCGAATCAGGCTCGATATTTCGAGCCCGATCCACGTCACATGCGCTACGTCCCTTCCATTGTATGCCTACCCGGCGCAAACCAGACTACGGAAGACCCAGAGGAACCGTCAATGCTAGGCACGCGGGGACCGCCATCCAACCAAATTTCAGATGTCTAACAAATGTAATCTCTTAGCGCATGACATATTACCCTTGATGGTTAAAATCACACCCTAAATGGTAGAATGGGTTCGACACTTTAGAAGCGTAAGTCTTCAGCACGACAGTTGTCAATGTGGAAGTAATAGGCGCGAGAGCGAGCGCACATGTGGGTGCGGGCCGGGGGGAGGGCTGTAATAAGCTACTCACGGGGCTATCAAACATCGATGATTCTCTAGAGTGTTTCGTGATTAGGCGTAGTTTAATTAAGCTATAACATTATAAGATTTAAGATTATGGCGTCCATAACAACAATGATTACTATGTTACTGAAGCGTGATGCCTTTAAGAATCCCCCCCCCACACACAAAAAGAGCCCACACACACACACACCCTCGCATACATATCACACACGGGGAAGTTCGGATTGGTTCGCAAGTTAAGCGCGATTAGGTATCTATCCCAAATGGGACTTCAGGTCGTTGTCAGGTTCAGTATACAATTGTTACAAACTGAGAAAGGATTTTTACTAGATCATGTCGAATCGCTCTTAAAAACTGTACTCGGAGTCTTCATTATCCACAGGACATCTGAGTAGTCAAAAGGCAAGCACAGCATGAGGAGGGCGGGCCGCCACCGAGACACAACGTGGAAGAGCCTACAACCCGGCAGATATATACAATTTCCTATTTTAGGGCATACAAGGGGCACAGTCCCTCAATCCTTTGACCACCGGAAAATTCCAGGCGCTCAATCACCATAAACCGCCAGCACCTCCGGCGCACCATCTGTGCTTTGCTTTCAGACATCTCGAAAAACAACCGTCGGGCGGAGGGTCCATCCAGCTGCGGCCCAGCAGTAATGCCCCCCCCCCCACACACACACCATGTGTCATATCATGTTAGATAACATGGCCCGTATTGGGAACTAATAGTAATTGGGGATGGATAGTTCAACTGACATGACATGACAATGATAAGAGGGTGTTCAATGTTACGTCAAAACACAATAAACAATAAATCAAACTTCCCGACTGTCAGTTCTCAAATCATATGAATATGGTGGGTTGATTCTCACTGTCTTACCAGAAGCGCATATCAAATCGATTAAATAAAATCCGACCAAGTATTTGCTCGATACCATTTGGAACTCTAATATAGAAACGGGGTGGTCAAAACATGTGAGGGAACTAATGGACAATTACTCTATAGAGGTCACAAACATAGAAGTAGGAATGAAAGAAGGCAAAAGGTTTGTCAAAGAGAGAGTCATGGAAGATTGCAATCGAAACTGGCGAGCAGGGGTTAGCGTGAAAAGATCACTGCAGGGGTTACAATATAAAGAAAAGCCAGCTTTTGAGAAGTACCTAGATGGCACCTTTGGAGGGTCACTGCTGTTCAAACTGAGATCAAGATCACTGGAGCTTCGGGGAAAAATTGGGAGAGATGGGGAAAAGGGATGCCAAATGTGCCACTCTGGAGTAGTGGAGACCCTGGAACATTTTCTCTTGGAATGCCCACAGTGTATACCTCATAGAATAAAATTTACTGGAAGAATAATGCAGAAGTGGGGTGAAGAAACAAATGATAGATGGCTGAAGGGGGACACGAGGGAGAGGGTAGGAATGCTTATTGAAGAAATTGAAAAAGAGGAAGTGAGGGACACTATTAAGCAGTTTATATCTGAATGCTGGGAGGAGAGGAGGGGAAGAGGGGGTGGGGTGCAGGGGGAATGATGACCTTCTCTTATGAGGACCGCGACAAATCAGCGGCTGGCCAAAGAGTTATTATTATTATTATTATTATTTCCCATGCCTGTGTAACAAAATATGGAAACATGATTTTGACGAATTGAGTTCTTTCACGCAGTTTCGGGTGTTGCATTCCCAAAATGCGCTTGTATCAATGAAGGCGTTCTGCATTTATTAAGTAGGAATACTAAGTTTCATTCGGCGAATCCATTTCTCTTGCAAAACGTGTATACTTTCTCATCTAAACAACTAACAGTGATAGTGAATTTTCATTCCAGTCCAATTGTTTATTTAACAATAGATTGATTAAGTACACGAAAACTGATGACAATGGCCGGGACAAAGTGGATATGCCGCTTGTTTACAAATGAACATAATTAATGACCCAACCTAACATTTGTGTTTGTTAAGAACGTTTTTTTAAAACAAAACAAACTGAATTATGGTATGTGCCGCTAGCGAAATTAATCAGTAACAAACACTAGTTGTTTCTTCAAACAATAAGTGGAGTGATAGATTGTGAGTTTTATTCAATGAAGCCCCAATTATTGCACATTCGATCATAGGAACCCGAAGCCCGACAATTAGATACGAATTATGCACAGGAAAATATGTGTAACATTTCAAAAGATCAAAGAATACCAGAGAATATATATATATTGCAGGAGTTCTGTGCGCATCACAATTCATTCCAGCCCAGGATCAACTGTTCGGCGTTCAATTCATGTTTTAAGAAAAGAGAAGCATGGACATGGTACAATCGGTGAAAATGCTGAGAGATTTATTGATGAAGCATGATAAAGTTGACAAATATATCACCATGTTAGGTATGTACTACAGATAGTTTAATGATTTATAGGGCATATTTGGTTTTTTTAAAAATAATTTTGTTCTTTGGAATCAGTCCGTAAGCTTGAGTTATATCCAGTGCCTCTAACGATATTGATCGCAGCCTAACTTTTCATTTTCGAGCATTTCATGAGTGACAGATTAAGCTGATGATTAGTGACTTAACGTAACAAGAGTGTCTATGAGTGTTCATGTATTTTAAGAGTGCGACGGGAGGCCTGTTCAGTTGACTGAATTGGACGAGAAATGGAAACTTTATTTTCGCTTCATTATGAAATGTTATAATTTTTGCAGTGCTTTCCATCATCCCAGAATGGTTTGGGATACTATTCAGGTTTGCATAAAAGAACCTTGGTTCTTCCCTCAAAACCATTACGGCTTTACAACGGAACGCCCAAATATATTTAGCAGATATAGAGGTAGTGTCAGACTGCGTTCGGGGAGGGGTGGCGGTGTCAAAGTGCATGTGCGAACGACGCGTAAGTGTGGTGAATATGGCTGAAATCCCCCACCATCTCAAATCGTTCGATTTCCGCCATAACCATTTACAATAATATAACACGATAATTCTTATTTTTATAGGGCACATTTCAGCATCCATAGACAGAAAAATAGTCAACACTACAAGACCATCCATTTTTATGACTTATAATCTGCTTATAAGGAAGACCACAATTCAAACATCAATAGCAACATACGAGAGTTATAGGAAGGAGTCTTGGGAAGATATACGGAGATTAGCGAATACAATTGCCATATCCCTACAAGGAGTTGGTAGCAACTTATCAGAAAATGAACCACAAACAGAAACTGACGTTTGCGAAAATATAATGGAGCTGCAAAAGGAGTTAGTGGACAGCTTTTGTTCGCGTTCAAGTTAGACGAGACTATGTAAAGCATGAAAATGAGGAATGTTTTGAAATTCTAACTTGATCGTGGTGTGCATTGTGCATTACGACAACATGTTGATTGAAAAGTGTGTTATGCACTTTTATTTTCACACATTATTAACTGTAACATACAATGCGAATAGGGTCGTTTTCTGTTTCAGCTGTTCCACTATAATATATACATCATGTGTTATTTTGTTTCCATTGTCAGACTACTGTGCTTTATACGAAATGTTTTTATATACTGAAGGTTGTTGAATAATGAATAAATAATTAATGCTCGATAACATTTTTCATCTCTTAATCTTACCCCTTTTAATTTCTGGTACAACAATATTCTGTTCTTACAGGCATAATCTTGAAGTCCATGTTTGCAAACATTTATCCTAATATATTCCGCCCACTCGTGAAGTGTTGATAACACTTTAGCAGGTGCCGATATATTTCTGTTCTCAGATCAGAAAGTCTTGGTTATCTATCCTATACTTCACACATCATAACTTTACTGCTCAAAACAGTAATATTCTCAATGGTGCCATCCACTTATCCTAATATATTCCGCCCACTCGTGAAGTGTTAATAACACATTTGCAGGAGCCGATATATTTCTGTTTTCAGATCAGAAAGTCTTGGTTATGTATCCTATACTTCATAACTTTACTGCTCAGAACAATAATATTCTCAGTGGTACCATCAAAAACCCACATGTCGTTTATTCTCCACTCTCACTTCATCATAGTCCCAGTGAATCTTCTTAGGCGAGTATGACATTTTAGGCGTTCTTGCAAAATCTTTAACAAAATCTCCATGACGCCATAATTAACCATTTCGCATTCCTTTTCTCTGTCTTTCCTCATTTCCTTCAAGGATCTCGACCTCGATCTCTCTACAAAGACCTGAGTCCCATATCATGGCTGCTCGCGAACATTCAGGGCACAGAAAAGCCTGTAGTGTCTCAGATTTCCAAACAATTTTGGTTACAATCCTTATTAAATATGTCCCTATCAAGTTGTTTACCGTAAGCTGTTACCCCGAATACATCTGAGGTCATTATTGAATATTTATCTAGAATCTCAATTAATGGTGTAATCCGCACGTCTTGGAATTAAATACCATAGAATAACACCATTCAAGCATTCGAATGTTTCTTCCCCCAGTTATGAATGCCAACACGTGAAATGTCACTGTCAAAGACTAAGCTGCCGGACAACACGCTTGTCTGAAGGCAATGCCCGACCCTGCTAATTCTACTAACCGTTTCGACCAAGATTCGACTTGTGATACGAGCAGTAAAGGTTGTGGGAATACGTCCTCCTTTTCAAAAACCACAATAATTGCATCCACCCAGCCCGTTTCTGATCACAAAAGTATATAAAAATAACAAGTTCAGGTCAAGAGACCATGAAAGCCCAGATCCTGCGCAAGCTGCGGATATCTAGCGCCCCACCAACAAGGAAGCTGTTTGTAATAGTGCTCTTCGGCGGAACGCCTGCCTGTATTTCGGCAGCGTAATTAATCGAAGTGGGGAACCCAGTCAGTCACAGAAAGCCGACCTTTACGGTAGATACGGTGCATATTTCTAGGATTGGGTTTCAAAGAGCGCATATGACCGAGAAGGATACTTGATCAAGAGTACAGACAGAAGAATGAAGGAAAAGTTTTGGCGCGCCGAAGGCGCGCAGTGGCGATGTGGGATATACAAATCCCTTGCGACCCGGTTAACCTTATTTTATTTCACTTGGATCACACAGGACTAGCTTTCCTATTGCCTCAAATGGAGTCTGAGGGGGGTATGCACGCGGTTAGAATTCCCAGCAGTTTACGTTGGTGTGTTAGATTGTCAATACTCAATCCCACAACGCCATTAAAACTATAAAAGAGCCAGCTCTATTCGGTTCCAGGCCGACGATGGTAGAGGTTTGAGTCCCACCATGGTGGCGAGCCAGAATGTAGTGTTGTGCGATGGCAAATTTGAGGGAAGAAGAGAAAAGAAACCAAACAGCAACGCCGGTTTGGTAGCGGTCCCGGTATATGACTATAGCGGTTACAAAAAAGGAGTGGAGAAAGCTCCAACAATTTAGTTTTGAAAAACCGGGAGTCACCCATCAAGCCTTCTGGGAGATAGGATGCCGTATGTGATTGTGAGGTATCTGGTTATCCATCGGGAATTTCAAATGACCCCTCCACCACCTTCCCACCCCCAAAGACACCCTCTCACAGACAAACACCCTCAAGCCCTTAAAAGGGCTGTTAAATCTTTATTCAAATGTTTATTTATATAAAATGTACACTCGTCCCCAGCCAGACAAGCTTGTTTCAATCCTTGACTAGTTGGTGGTTTCTTGTGTATGTTGCAGAAAGGTAGGTTGCACCAATTCTTCCTACGCTTTGTCTACCATTTCCATGCGTCTTCTTTATAAGAGTGCTGCAAGACAGACACTACCAAGCTTCGGTTCGTAAAATTTCCTTTTCCCGACGGAGTTCAGTAGAGCTAAGCGTTAAACCAAAAGTTCAGACTGCGTAGGCACCTCATTTGGTAATTAAATGCTCGAATAAGCTTGCAGTTATACGCTGTTCCGCGATTATGAAGGCCCAGATGCGTGCTTTGATAAAATGGAGACACACAAACGTTAAAATGGTTGCCTGCATGAAAAACTTCATTCAGCATATAATCGTCCGATATTACCAAGGGTGTTCAATGTGACGTCAAAACACAATAAACAATAAATTAAACTTCCCGTCTGTCAGTTCTCAAGTCATATGAATATGGTGGGTTGATTCTCACTGTCTTACCAGAAGCGCATATCAAATCGATTAAATAAAATCCGACCAAGTATTTCCCATGCCTGTGTAACAAAATATGGAAACATGATTTTGACGAATTGAGTTCTTTCACGCAGTTTCGTGTGTTGCATTCCCAAAATGCGCTTGTATCAATGAAGGCGTTCTGCATTTATTAAGTTGGAATACTAAGTTTCATTCGTCGAATCCATTTCTCTTGCAAAACGTGTATACTTTCTCATCTAAACAACAGACAGTGATACTGAATTTTCATTCCAGTCCAATTGTTTATTTAACAATAGATTGATTAAGTACACGAAAACTGATGACAATGGCCGGGACAAAGTGGATATACCGCTTGTTTACAAATGAACATAATTAATGACCCAACCTAACATTTTGTTTGTTAAGAACGTTTTTTTAAAACAAAACAAACTGAATTATGGTATGTGCCGCTAGCGAAATTAATCAGTAACAAACACTAGTTGTTTCTTCAAACAATAAGTGGAGTGATAGATTGTGAGTTTTATTCAATGAAGCCCCAATTATTGCACATTCGATCATAGGAACCCGAAGCCCGACAATTAGATACGAATTATGCACAGGAAAATATGTGTAACATTTCAAAAGATCAAAGAATACCAGAGAATATATATATATTGCAGGAGTTCTGTGCGCATCACAATTCATTCCAGCCCAGGATCAACTGTTCGGCGTTCAATTCATGTTTTAAGAAAAGAGAAGCATGGACATGGTACAATCGGTGAAAATGCTGAGAGATTTATTGATGAAGCATGATAAAGTTGACAAATATATCACCATGTTAGGTATGTACTACAGATAGTTTAATGATTTATAGGGCATATTTGGTTTTTTTAAAAATAATTTTGTTCTTTGGAATCAGTCCGTAAGCTTGAGTTATATCCAGTGCCTCTAACGATATTGATCGCAGCCTAACTTTTCATTTTCGAGCATTTCATGAGTGACAGATTAAGCTGATGATTAGTGACTTAACGTAACAAGAGTGTCTATGAGTGTTCATGTATTTTAAGAGTGCGACGGGAGGCCTGTTCAGTTGACTGAATTGGACGAGAAATGGAAACTTTATTTTCGCTTCATTATGAAATGTTATAATTTTTGCAGTGCTTTCCATCATCCCAGAATGGTTTGGGATACTATTCAGGTTTGCATAAAAGAACCTTGGTTCTTCCCTCAAAACCATTACGGCTTTACAACGGAACGCCCAAATATATTTAGCAGATATAGAGGTAGTGTCAGACTGCGTTCGGGGAGGGGTGGCGGTGTCAAAGTGCATGTGCGAACGACGCGTAAGTGTGGTGAATATGGCTGAAATCCCCCACCATCTCAAATCGTTCGATTTCCGCCATAACCATTTACAATAATATAACACGATAATTCTTATTTTTATAGGGCACATTTCAGCATCCATAGACAGAAAAATAGTCAACACTACAAGACCATCCATTTTTATGACTTATAATCTGCTTATAAGGAAGACCACAATTCAAACATCAATAGCAACATACGAGAGTTATAGGAAGGAGTCTTGGGAAGATATACGGAGATTAGCGAACACAATTGCCATATCCCTACAAGGAGTTGGTAGCAACTTATCAGAAAATGAACCACAAACAGAAACTGACGTTTGCGAAAATATAATGGAGCTGCAAAAGGAGTTAGTGGACAGCTTTTGTTCGCGTTCAAGTTAGACGAGACTATGTAAAGCATGAAAATGAGGAATGTTTTGAAATTCTAACTTGATCGTGGTGTGCATTGTGCATTACGACAACATGTTGATTGAAAAGTGTGTTATGCACTTTTATTTTCACACATTATTAACTGTAACATACAATGCGAATAGGGTCGTTTTCTGTTTCAGCTGTTCCACTATAATATATACATCGTGTGTTATTTTGTTTCCATTGTCAGACTACTGTGCTTTATACGAAATGTTTTTATATACTGAAGGTTGTTGAATAATGAATAAATAATTAATGCTCGGTAACATTTTTCATCTCTTAATCTTACCCCTTTTAATTTCTGGTACAACAATATTCTGTTCTTACAGGCATAATCTTGAAGTCCATGTTTGCAAACATTTATCCTAATATATTCCGCCCACTCGTGAAGTGTTGATAACACTTTAGCAGGTGCCGATATATTTCTGTTCTCAGATCAGAAAGTCTTGGTTATCTATCCTATACTTCACACATCATAACTTTACTGCTCAAAACAGTAATATTCTCAATGGTGCCATCCACTTATCCTAATATATTCCGCCCACTCGTGAAGTGTTAATAACACATTTGCAGGAGCCGATATATTTCTGTTTTCAGATCAGAAAGTCTTGGTTATGTATCCTATACTTCATAACTTTACTGCTCAGAACAATAATATTCTCAGTGGTACCATCAAAAACCCACATGTCGTTTATTCTCCACTCTCACTTCATCATAGTCCCAGTGAATCTTCTTAGGCGAGTATGACATTTTAGGCGTTCTTGCAAAATCTTTAACAAAATCTCCATGACGCCATAATTAACCATTTCGCATTCCTTTTCTCTGTCTTTCCTCATTTCCTTCAAGGATCTCGACCTCGATCTCTCTACAAAGACCTGAGTCCCATATCATGGCTGCTCGCGAACATTCAGGGCACAGAAAAGCCTGTAGTGTCTCAGATTTCCAAACAATTTTGGTTACAATCCTTATTAAATATGTCCCTATCAAGTTGTTTACCGTAAGCTGTTACCCCGAATACATCTGAGGTCATTATTGAATATTTATCTAGAATCTCAATTAATGGTGTAATCCGCACGTCTTGGAATTAAATACCATAGAATAACACCATTCAAGCATTCGAATGTTTCTTCCCCCAGTTATGAATGCCAACACGTGAAATGTCACTGTCAAAGACTAAGCTGCCGGACAACACGCTTGTCTGAAGGCAATGCCCGACCCTGCTAATTCTACTAACCGTTTCGACCAAGATTCGACTTGTGATACGAGCAGTAAAGGTTGTGGGAATACGTCCTCCTTTTCAAAAACCACAATAATTGCATCCACCCAGCCCGTTTCTGATCACAAAAGTATATAAAAATAACAAGTTCAGGTCAAGAGACCATGAAAGCCCAGATCCTGCGCAAGCTGCGGATATCTAGCGCCCCACCAACAAGGAAGCTGTTTGTAATAGTGCTCTTCGGCGGAACGCCTGCCTGTATTTCGGCAGCGTAATTAATCGAAGTGGGGAACCCAGTCAGTCACAGAAAGCCGACCTTTACGGTAGATACGGTGCATATTTCTAGGATTGGGTTTCAAAGAGCGCATATGACCGAGAAGGATACTTGATCAAGAGTACAGACAGAAGAATGAAGGAAAAGTTTTGGCGCGCCGAAGGCGCGCAGTGGCGATGTGGGATATACAAATCCCTTGCGACCCGGTTAACCTTATTTTATTTCACTTGGATCACACAGGACTAGCTTTCCTATTGCCTCAAATGGAGTCTGAGGGGGGTATGCACGCGGTTAGAATTCCCAGCAGTTTACGTTGGTGTGTTAGATTGTCAATACTCAATCCCACAACGCCATTAAAACTATAAAAGAGCCAGCTCTATTCGGTTCCAGGCCGACGATGGTAGAGGTTTGAGTCCCACCATGGTGGCGAGCCAGAATGTAGTGTTGTGCGATGGCAAATTTGAGGGAAGAAGAGAAAAGAAACCAAACAGCAACGCCGGTTTGGTAGCGGTCCCGGTATATGACTATAGCGGTTACAAAAAAGGAGTGGAGAAAGCTCCAACAATTTAGTTTTGAAAAACCGGGAGTCACCCATCAAGCCTTCTGGGAGATAGGATGCCGTATGTGATTGTGAGGTATCTGGTTATCCATCGGGAATTTCAAATGACCCCTCCACCACCTTCCCACCCCCAAAGACACCCTCTCACAGACAAACACCCTCAAGCCCTTAAAAGGGCTGTTAAATCTTTATTCAAATGTTTATTTATATAAAATGTACACTCGTCCCCAGCCAGACAAGCTTGTTTCAATCCTTGACTAGTTGGTGGTTTCTTGTGTATGTTGCAGAAAGGTAGGTTGCACCAATTCTTCCTACGCTTTGTCTACCATTTCCATGCGTCTTCTTTATAAGAGTGCTGCAAGACAGACACTACCAAGCTTCGGTTCGTAAAATTTCCTTTTCCCGACGGAGTTCAGTAGAGCTAAGCGTTAAACCAAAAGTTCAGACTGCGTAGGCACCTCATTTGGTAATTAAATGCTCGAATAAGCTTGCAGTTATACGCTGTTCCGCGATTATGAAGGCCCAGATGCGTGCTTTGATAAAATGGAGACACACAAACGTTAAAATGGTTGCCTGCATGAAAAACTTCATTCAGCATATAATCGTCCGATATTACCAAGGGTGTTCAATGTGACGTCAAAACACAATAAACAATAAATTAAACTTCCCGTCTGTCAGTTCTCAAGTCATATGAATATGGTGGGTTGATTCTCACTGTCTTACCAGAAGCGCATATCAAATCGATTAAATAAAATCCGACCAAGTATTTCCCATGCCTGTGTAACAAAATATGGAAACATGATTTTGACGAATTGAGTTCTTTCACGCAGTTTCGTGTGTTGCATTCCCAAAATGCGCTTGTATCAATGAAGGCGTTCTGCATTTATTAAGTTGGAATACTAAGTTTCATTCGTCGAATCCATTTCTCTTGCAAAACGTGTATACTTTCTCATCTAAACAACTAACAGTGATACTGAATTTTCATTCCAGTCCAATTGTTTATTTAACAATAGATTGATTAAGTACACGAAAACTGATGACAATGGCCGGGACAAAGTGGATATACCGCTTGTTTACAAATGAACATAATTAATGACCCAACCTAACATTTTGTTTGTTAAGAACGTTTTTTAAAACAAAACAAACTGAATTATGCTATGTGCCGCTAGCGCAATTAATCAGTAACAAACACTAGTCGTTTCTTCAAACAATAAGTGGTGTGATAGATTGTGAGTTTTATTCAATGAAGCCCCAATTATTGCACATTCGATCATAGGAACCCGAAGCCCGACAATTAGATACGAATTATGCACAGGAAAATATGTGTAACATTTCAAAAGATCAAAGAATACCAGAGAATATATATATATTGCAGGAGTTCTGTGCGCACCACAATTCATTCCAGCCCAGGATCAACTGTTCGGCGTTCAATTCATGTTTTAAGAAAAGAGAGAAGCATGGACATGGTACAATCGGTGAAAATGCTGAGAGATGGATTGATGAAGCATGATAAAGTTGAAGCATGGACATGGTACAATCGGTGAAAATGCTGAGAGATTGATTGATGAAGCATGATAAAGTTGACAAATATATCACCATGTTAGGTATGTACTACAGATAGTTTAATGATTTATAGGGCATTTTTGGGTTTTTTAAAAATAACTTTGTTCTTTGGAATGAGTCCGTAAGCTTGAGTTATAACCAGTGCCTCTAACCATATTGATCGCAGCCTAACTTTTCATTTTCGAGCATTTCATGAGTGACAGATTAAGCTGAAGATTAGTGACTTAACGTAACAAGAGTGTCTATGATTTCTAGGATTGGGTTTCAAAGAGCGCATATGACCGAGAAGGATACTTGATCAAGAGTACAGACAGAAGAATGAAGGAAAAGTTTTGGCGCGCCGAAGGCGCGCAGTGGCGATGTGGGATATACAAATCCCTTGCGACCCGGTTAACCTTATTTTATTTCACTTGGATCACACAGGACTAGCTTTCCTATTGCCTCAAATGGAGTCTGAGGGGGGTATGCACGCGGTTAGAATTCCCAGCAGTTTACGTTGGTGTGTTAGATTGTCAATACTCAATCCCACAACGCCATTAAAACTATAAAAGAGCCAGCTCTATTCGGTTCCAGGCCGACGATGGTAGAGGTTTGAGTCCCACCATGGTGGCGAGCCAGAATGTAGTGTTGTGCGATGGCAAATTTGAGGGAAGAAGAGAAAAGAAACCAAACAGCAACGCCGGTTTGGTAGCGGTCCCGGTATATGACTATAGCGGTTACAAAAAAGGAGTGGAGAAAGCTCCAACAATTTAGTTTTGAAAAACCGGGAGTCACCCATCAAGCCTTCTGGGAGATAGGATGCCGTATGTGATTGTGAGGTATCTGGTTATCCATCGGGAATTTCAAATGCCCCCTCCACCACCCTCCCACCCCCAAAGACACCCTCTCACAGACAAACACCCTCAAGCCCTTAAAAGGGCTGTTAAATCTTTATTCAAATGTTTATTTATATAAAATGTACACTCGTCCCCAGCCAGACAAGCTTGTTTCAATCCTTGACTAGTTGGTGGTTTCTTGTGTATGTTGCAGAAAGGTAGGTTGCACCAATTCTTCCTACGCTTTGTCTACCATTTCCATGCGTCTTCTTTATAAGAGTGTTGCAAGACAGACACTACCAAGCTTCGGTTCGTAAAATTTCCTTTTCCCGACGGAGTTCAGTAGAGCTAAGCGTTAAACCAAAAGTTCAGACTGCGTAGGCACCTCATTTGGTAATTAAATGCTCGAATAAGCTTGCAGTTATACGCTGTTCCGCGATTATGAAGGCCCAGATGCGTGCTTTGATAAAATGGAGACACACAAACGTTAAAATGGTTGCCTGCATGAAAAACTTCATTCAGCATATAATCGTCCGATATTACCAAGGGTGTTCAATGTGACGTCAAAACACAATAAACAATAAATTAAACTTCCCGTCTGTCAATTCTCAAGTCATATGAATATGGTGGGTTGATTCTCACTGTCTTACCAGAAGCGCATATCAAATCGATTAAATAAAATCCGACCAAGTATTTCCCATGCCTGTGTAACAAAATATGGAAACATGATTTTGACGAATTGAGTTCTTTCACGCAGTTTCGTGTGTTGCATTCCCAAAATGCGCTTGTATCAATGAAGGCGTTCTGCATTTATTAAGTTGGAATACTAAGTTTCATTCGTCGAATCCATTTCTCTTGCAAAACGTGTATACTTTCTCATCTAAACAACTAACAGTGATACTGAATTTTCATTCCAGTCCAATTGTTTATTTAACAATAGATTGATTAAGTACACGAAAACTGATGACAATGGCCGGGACAAAGTGGATATACCGCTTGTTTACAAATGAACATAATTAATGACCCAACCTAACATTTTGTTTGTTAAGAACGTTTTTTAAAACAAAACAAACTGAATTATGCTATGTGCCGCTAGCGCAATTAATCAGTAACAAACACTAGTCGTTTCTTCAAACAATAAGTGGTGTGATAGATTGTGAGTTTTATTCAATGAAGCCCCAATTATTGCACATTCGATCATAGGAACCCGAAGCCCGACAATTAGATACGAATTATGCACAGGAAAATATGTGTAACATTTCAAAAGATCAAAGAATACCAGAGAATATATATATATTGCAGGAGTTCTGTGCGCACCACAATTCATTCCAGCCCAGGATCAACTGTTCGGCGTTCAATTCATGTTTTAAGAAAAGAGAGAAGCATGGACATGGTACAATCGGTGAAAATGCTGAGAGATGGATTGATGAAGCATGATAAAGTTGAAGCATGGACATGGTACAATCGGTGAAAATGCTGAGAGATTGATTGATGAAGCATGATAAAGTTGACAAATATATCACCATGTTAGGTATGTACTACAGATAGTTTAATGATTTATAGGGCATTTTTGGGTTTTTCAAAAATAACTTTGTTCTTTGGAATGAGTCCGTAAGCTTGAGTTATAACCAGTGCCTCTAACCATATTGATCGCAGCCTAACTTTTCATTTTCGAGCATTTCATGAGTGACAGATTAAGCTGAAGATTAGTGACTTAACGTAACAAGAGTGTCTATGAGTGTTCATGTATTTTAAGAGTGCGACGGGAGGCCTGTTCAGTTGACTGAATTGGACGAGAAATGGAAACTTTATTTTCGCTTCATTATGAAATGTTATAATTTTTGCAGTGCTTTTCATCATCTCAGAATGGTTTGGGATACTATTCAGGTTTGCATGAAAGAACCTTGGTTCTTCCCTCAAAACCATTACGGCTTTACAACGGAACGCCCAAATATATTTAGCAGATATAGAGGTAGTGTCAGACTGCGTTCGGGGAGGGGTGGCGGTGTCAAAGTGCATGTGCGAAAGACGCGTAAGTGTGGTGAATATGGCTGAAATCCCCCACCATCTCAAATCGTTCCATTTCCGCCATAACCATTTACAATAATATAACACGATAATTCTTATCTTTATAGGCCACATTTCAGCATCCATAGACAGAAAAATAGTCAACACTACAAGACCATCCATTTTTATGACTTATAATCTGCTTATAAGGAAGACCACAATTCAAACATCAATAGCAGCATACGAGAGTTATAGGAAGGAGTCTTGGGAAGATATACGGAGATTAGCGAATACAATTGCCATATCCCTACAAGGAGGTGGTAGCAACTTATCAGAAAATGAACCACAAACAGAAACTGACGTTTGCGAAAATATAATGGAACTGCAAAAGGAGTTAGTGGACAGCTTTTGTTCGCGTTCAAGTTAGACGAGACTATGTAAAGCATGAAAATGAGGAATGTTTTGAAATTCTAACTTGATCGCGGTGTGCATTGTGCATTACGACAACATGTTGATTGAAAAGTGTGTTATGCACTTTTCTTTTCACACATTATCAACTGTAACATACAATGCGAATAGCGTCGTTATTTGTTTCAGCTGTTCGGCTATAATACATACTTGATGTGTTATTTTGTTTCCATTGTCAGACTACTGTGCTTTATACGAAATGTTTTTATATACTGAAGGTTGTTGAATAATGAATAAATAATTAATGCTCGATAACATTTTTCATCTCTTAATCTTACCCCTTTTAATTTCTGGTACAACAATATTCTGTTGTTACAGGCATAATCTTGAAGTCCATGTTTGCAAACATTTATCCTAATATATTCCGCCCACTCGTGAAGTGTTGATAACACTTTAGCAGGTGCCGATATATTTCTGTTCTCAGATCAGAAAGTCTTGGTTATCTATCCTATACTTCACACTTCATAACTTTACTGCTCAAAACAGTAATATTCTCAATGGTGCCATCCACTTATCCTAATATATTCCGCCCACTCGTGAAGTGTTAATAACACATTTGCAGGAGCCGATATATTTCTGTTTTCAGATCAGAAAGTCTTGGTTATGTATCCTATACTTCATAACTTTACTGCTCAGAACAATAATATTCTCAGTGGTACCATCAAAAACCCACATGTCGTTTATTCTCCACTCTCACTTCATCATAGTCCCAGTGAATCTTCTTAGGCGAGTATGACATTTTAGGCGTTCTTGCAAAATCTTTAACAAAATCTCCATGACGCCATAATTAACCATTTCGCATTCCTTTTCTCTGTCTTTCCTCATTTCCTTCAAGGATCTCGACCTCGATCTCTCTACAAAGACCTGAGTCCCATATCATGGCTGCTCGCGAACATTCAGGGCACAGAAAAGCCTGTAGTTTCTCAGATTTCCAAACAATTTTGGTTACAATCCTTATTAAATATGTCCCTATCAAGTTGTTTACCGTAAGCTGTTACCCCGAATACATCTGAGGTCATTATTGAATATTTATCTAGAATCTCAATTAATGGTGTAATCCGCACGTCTTGGAATTAAATACCATAGAATAACACCATTCAAGCATTCGAATGTTTCTTCCCCCAGTTATGAATGCCAACACGTGAAATGTCACTGTCAAAGACTAAGCTGCCGGACAACACGCTTGTCTGAAGGCAATGCCCGACCCTGCTAATTCTACTAACCGTTTCGACCAAGATTCGACTTGTGATACGAGCAGTAAAGGTTGTGGGAATACGTCCTCCTTTTCAAAAACCACAATAATTGCATCCACCCAGCCCGTTTCTGATCACAAAAGTATATAAAAATAACAAGTTCAGGTCAAGAGACCATGAAAGCCCAGATCCTGCGCAAGCTGCGGATATCTAGCGCCCCACCAACAAGGAAGCTGTTTGTAATAGTGCTCTTCGGCGGAACGCCTGCCTGTATTTCGGCAGCGTAATTAATCGAAGTGGGGAACCCAGTCAGTCACAGAAAGTCGACCTTTACGGTAGATACGGTGCATATTTCTAGGATTGGGTTTCAAAGAGCGCATATGACCGAGAAGGATACTTGATCAAGAGTACAGACAGAAGAATGAAGGAAAAGTTTTGGCGCGCCGAAGGCGCGCAGTGGCGATGTGGGATATACAAATCCCTTGCGACCCGGTTAACCTTATTTTATTTCACTTGGATCACACAGGACTAGCTTTCCTATTGCCTCAAATGGAGTCTGAGGGGGGTATGCACGCGGTTAGAATTCCCAGCAGTTTACGTTGGTGTGTTAGATTGTCAATACTCAATCCCACAACGCCATTAAAACTATAAAAGAGCCAGCTCTATTCGGTTCCAGGCCGACGATGGTAGAGGTTTGAGTCCCACCATGGTGGCGAGCCAGAATGTAGTGTTGTGCGATGGCAAATTTGAGGGAAGAAGAGAAAAGAAACCAAACAGCAACGCCGGTTTGGTAGCGGTCCCGGTATATGACTATAGCGGTTACAAAAAAGGAGTGGAGAAAGCTCCAACAATTTAGTTTTGAAAAACCGGGAGTCACCCATCAAGCCTTCTGGGAGATAGGATGCCGTATGTGATTGTGAGGTATCTGGTTATCCATCGGGAATTTCAAATGCCCCCTCCACCACCCTCCCACCCCCAAAGACACCCTCTCACAGACAAACACCCTCAAGCCCTTAAAAGGGCTGTTAAATCTTTATTCAAATGTTTATTTATATAAAATGTACACTCGTCCCCAGCCAGACAAGCTTGTTTCAATCCTTGACTAGTTGGTGGTTTCTTGTGTATGTTGCAGAAAGGTAGGTTGCACCAATTCTTCCTACGCTTTGTCTACCATTTCCATGCGTCTTCTTTATAAGAGTGTTGCAAGACAGACACTACCAAGCTTCGGTTCGTAAAATTTCCTTTTCCCGACGGAGTTCAGTAGAGCTAAGCGTTAAACCAAAAGTTCAGACTGCGTAGGCACCTCATTTGGTAATAATTAAATGCTCGAATAAGCTTGCAGTTATACGCTGTTCCGCGATTATGAAGGCCCAGATGCGTGCTTTGATAAAATGGAGACACACAAACGTTAAAATGGTTGCCTGCATGAAAAACTTCATTCAGCATATAATCGTCCGATATTACCAAGGGTGTTCAATGTGACGTCAAAACACAATAAACAATAAATTAAACTTCCCGTCTGTCAATTCTCAAGTCATATGAATATGGTGGGTTGATTCTCACTGTCTTACCAGAAGCGCATATCAAATCGATTAAATAAAATCCGACCAAGTATTTCCCATGCCTGTGTAACAAAATATGGAAACATGATTTTGACGAATTGAGTTCTTTCACGCAGTTTCGTGTGTTGCATTCCCAAAATGCGCTTGTATCAATGAAGGCGTTCTGCATTTATTAAGTTGGAATACTAAGTTTCATTCGTCGAATCCATTTCTCTTGCAAAACGTGTATACTTTCTCATCTAAACAACTAACAGTGATACTGAATTTTCATTCCAGTCCAATTGTTTATTTAACAATAGATTGATTAAGTACACGAAAACTGATGACAATGGCCGGGACAAAGTGGATATACCGCTTGTTTACAAATGAACATAATTAATGACCCAACCTAACATTTTGTTTGTTAAGAACGTTTTTTAAAACAAAACAAACTGAATTATGCTATGTGCCGCTAGCGCAATTAATCAGTAACAAACACTAGTCGTTTCTTCAAACAATAAGTGGTGTGATAGATTGTGAGTTTTATTCAATGAAGCCCCAATTATTGCACATTCGATCATAGGAACCCGAAGCCCGACAATTAGATACGAATTATGCACAGGAAAATATGTGTAACATTTCAAAAGATCAAAGAATACCAGAGAATATATATATATTGCAGGAGTTCTGTGCGCACCACAATTCATTCCAGCCCAGGATCAACTGTTCGGCGTTCAATTCATGTTTTAAGAAAAGAGAGAAGCATGGACATGGTACAATCGGTGAAAATGCTGAGAGATGGATTGATGAAGCATGATAAAGTTGAAGCATGGACATGGTACAATCGGTGAAAATGCTGAGAGATTGATTGATGAAGCATGATAAAGTTGACAAATATATCACCATGTTAGGTATGTACTACAGATAGTTTAATGATTTATAGGGCATTTTTGGGTTTTTCAAAAATAACTTTGTTCTTTGGAATGAGTCCGTAAGCTTGAGTTATAACCAGTGCCTCTAACCATATTGATCGCAGCCTAACTTTTCATTTTCGAGCATTTCATGAGTGACAGATTAAGCTGAAGATTAGTGACTTAACGTAACAAGAGTGTCTATGAGTGTTCATGTATTTTAAGAGTGCGACGGGAGGCCTGTTCAGTTGACTGAATTGGACGAGAAATGGAAACTTTATTTTCGCTTCATTATGAAATGTTATAATTTTTGCAGTGCTTTTCATCATCTCAGAATGGTTTGGGATACTATTCAGGTTTGCATAAAAGAACCTTGGTTCTTCCCTCAAAACCATTACGGCTTTACAACGGAACGCCCAAATATATTTAGCAGATATAGAGGTAGTGTCAGACTGCGTTCGGGGAGGGGTGGCGGTGTCAAAGTGCATGTGCGAAAGACGCGTAAGTGTGGTGAATATGGCTGAAATCCCCCACCATCTCAAATCGTTCCATTTCCGCCATAACCATTTACAATAATATAACACGATAATTCTTATCTTTATAGGCCACATTTCAGCATCCATAGACAGAAAAATAGTCAACACTACAAGACCATCCATTTTTATGACTTATAATCTGCTTATAAGGAAGACCACAATTCAAACATCAATAGCAGCATACGAGAGTTATAGGAAGGAGTCTTGGGAAGATATACGGAGATTAGCGAATACAATTGCCATATCCCTACAAGGAGGTGGTAGCAACTTATCAGAAAATGAACCACAAACAGAAACTGACGTTTGCGAAAATATAATGGAACTGCAAAAGGAGTTAGTGGACAGCTTTTGTTCGCGTTCAAGTTAGACGAGACTATGTAAAGCATGAAAATGAGGAATGTTTTGAAATTCTAACTTGATCGCGGTGTGCATTGTGCATTACGACAACATGTTGATTGAAAAGTGTGTTATGCACTTTTCTTTTCACACATTATCAACTGTAACATACAATGCGAATAGCGTCGTTATTTGTTTCAGCTGTTCCACTATAATATATACATCATGTGTTATTTTGTTTCCATTGTCAGACTACTGTGCTTTATACGAAATGTTTTTATATACTGAAGGTTGTTGAATAATGAATAAATAATTAATGCTCGATAACATTTTTCATCTCTTAATCTTACCCCTTTTAATTTCTGGTACAACAATATTCTGTTGTTACAGGCATAATCTTGATGTCCATGTTTGCAAACATTTATCCTAATATATTCCGCCCACTCGTGAAGTGTTGATAACACTTTAGCAGGTGCCGATATATTTCTGTTCTCAGATCAGAAAGTCTTGGTTATCTATCCTATACTTCACACTTCATAACTTTACTGCTCAAAACAGTAATATTCTCAATGGTGCCATCCACTTATCCTAATATATTCCGCCCACTCGTGAAGTGTTAATAACACATTTGCAGGAGCCGATATATTTCTGTTTTCAGATCAGAAAGTCTTGGTTATGTATCCTATACTTCATAACTTTACTGCTCAGAACAATAATATTCTCAGTGGTACCATCAAAAACCCACATGTCGTTTATTCTCCACTCTCACTTCATCATAGTCCCAGTGAATCTTCTTAGGCGAGTATGACATTTTAGGCGTTCTTGCAAAATCTTTAACAAAATCTCCATGACGCCATAATTAACCATTTCGCATTCCTTTTCTCTGTCTTTCCTCATTTCCTTCAAGGATCTCGACCTCGATCTCTCTACAAAGACCTGAGTCCCATATCATGGCTGCTCGCGAACATTCAGGGCACAGAAAAGCCTGTAGTTTCTCAGATTTCCAAACAATTTTGGTTACAATCCTTATTAAATATGTCCCTATCAAGTTGTTTACCGTAAGCTGTTACCCCGAATACATCTGAGGTCATTATTGAATATTTATCTAGAATCTCAATTAATGGTGTAATCCGCACGTCTTGGAATTAAATACCATAGAATAACACCATTCAAGCATTCGAATGTTTCTTCCCCCAGTTATGAATGCCAACACGTGAAATGTCACTGTCAAAGACTAAGCTGCCGGACAACACGCTTGTCTGAAGGCAATGCCCGACCCTGCTAATTCTACTAACCGTTTCGACCAAGATTCGACTTGTGATACGAGCAGTAAAGGTTGTGGGAATACGTCCTCCTTTTCAAAAACCACAATAATTGCATCCACCCAGCCCGTTTCTGATCACAAAAGTATATAAAAATAACAAGTTCAGGTCAAGAGACCATGAAAGCCCAGATCCTGCGCAAGCTGCGGATATCTAGCGCCCCACCAACAAGGAAGCTGTTTGTAATAGTGCTCTTCGGCGGAACGCCTGCCTGTATTTCGGCAGCGTAATTAATCGAAGTGGGGAACCCAGTCAGTCACAGAAAGTCGACCTTTACGGTAGATACGGTGCATATTTCTAGGATTGGGTTTCAAAGAGCGCATATGACCGAGAAGGATACTTGATCAAGAGTACAGACAGAAGAATGAAGGAAAAGTTTTGGCGCGCCGAAGGCGCGCAGTGGCGATGTGGGATATACAAATCCTTTGCGACCCGGTTAACCTTATTTTATTTCACTTGGATCACACAGGACTAGCTTTCCTATTGCCTCAAATGGAGTCTGAGGGGGGTATGCACGCGGTTAGAATTCCCAGCAGTTTACGTTGGTGTGTTAGATTGTCAATACTCAATCCCACAACGCCGTTAAAACTATAAAAGAGCCAGCTCTATTCGGTTCCAGGCCGACGATGGTAGAGGTTTGAGTCCCACCATGGTGACGAGCCAGAATGTAATGTTGTGCGATGGCAAATTTGAGGAAGAAGAGAAAAGAAACCAAACAGCAACTCCGGTTTGGTAGCGGTCCCGGTATATGACTATAGCGGTTACAAAAAAGGAGTGGAGAAAGCTCCAACAATTTAGTTTTGAAAAACCGGGAGTCACCCATCAAGCCTTCTGGGAGATAGGATGCCGTATGTGATTGTGAGGTATCTGGTTATCCTTCGGGAATTTCAAATGACCCCTCGACCACCCTCCCACCCCCAAAGACACCCTCTCACAGACAAACACCCTCAAGCCCTTAAAAGGGCTGTTAAATCTTTATTCAAATGTTTATTTATATAAAATGTACACTCGTCCCCAGCCAGACAAGCTTGTTTCAATCCTTGACTAGTTGGTGGTTTCTTGTGTATGTTGCAGAAAGGTAGGTTGCACCAATTCTTCCTACGCTTTGTCTACCATTTCCATGCGTCTTCTTTATAAGAGTGTTGCAAGACAGACACTAACAAGCTTCGGTTCGTAAAATTTCCTTTTCCCGACGGAGTTCAGTAGAGCTAAGCGTTAAACCAAAAGTTCAGACAGCGTAGGCACCTCATTTGGTAATTAAATGCTCGAATAAGCTTGCAGTTATACGCTGTTCCGCGATTATGAAGGCCCAGATGCGTGCTTTGATAAAATGGAGACACACAAACGTTAAAATGGTTGCCTGCATGAAAAACTTCATTCAGCATATAATCGTCCGATATTACCAAGGGTGTTCAATGTGACGTCAAAACACAATAAACAATAAATTAAACTTCCCGTCTGTCAGTTCTCAAGTCATATGAATATGGTGGATTGATTCTCACTGTCTTACCAGAAGCGCATATCAAATCGATTAAATAAAATCCGACCAAGTATTTCCCATGCCTGTGTAACAAAATATGGAAACATGATTTTGACGAATTGAGTTCTTTCACGCAGTTTCGTGTGTTGCATTCCCAAAATGCGCTTGTATCAATGAAGGCGTTCTGCATTTATTAAGTTGGAATACTAAGTTTCATTCGTCGAATCCATTTCTCTTGCAAAACGTGTATACTTTCTCATCTAAACAACTAACAGTGATACTGAATTTTCATTCCAGTCCAATTGTTTATTTAACAATAGATTGATTAAGTACACGAAAACTGATGACAATGGCCGGGACAAAGTGGATATACCGCTTGTTTACAAATGAACATAATTAATGACCCAACCTAACATTTTGTTTGTTAAGAACGTTTTTTAAAACAAAACAAACTGAATTATGCTATGTGCCGCTAGCGCAATTAATCAGTAACAAACACTAGTCGTTTCTTCAAACAATAAGTGGTGTGATAGATTGTGAGTTTTATTCAATGAAGCCCCAATTATTGCACATTCGATCATAGGAACCCAAAGCCCGACAATTAGATACGAATTATGCACAGGAAAATATGTGTAACATTTCAAAAGATCAAAGAATACCAGAGAATATATATATATTGCAGGAGTTCTGTGCGCACCACAATTCATTCCAGCCCAGGATCAACTGTTCGGCGTTCAATTCATGTTTTAAGAAAGGAGAGAAGCATGGACATGGTACAATCGGTGAAAATGCTGAGAGATGGATTGATGAAGCATGATAAAGTTGAAGCATGGACATGGTACAATCGGTGAAAATGCTGAGAGATTGATTGATGAAGCATGATAAAGTTGACAAATATATCACCATGTTAGGTATGTACTACAGATAGTTTAATGATTTATAGGGCATTTTTGGGTTTTTTAAAAATAACTTTGTTCTTTGGAATGAGTCCGTAAGCTTGAGTTATCACCAGTGCCTCTAACCATATTGATCGCAGCCTAACTTTTCATTTTCGAGCATTTCATGAGTGACAGATTAAGCTGAAGATTAGTGACTTAACGTAACAAGAGTGTCTATGAGTGTTCATGTATTTTAAGAGTGCGACGGGAGGCCTGTTCAGTTGACTGAATTGGACGAGAAATGGAAACTTTATTTTCGCTTCATTATGAAATGTTATAATTTTTGCAGTGCTTTTCATCATCTCAGAATGGTTTGGGATACTATTAAGGTTTGCATAAAAGAACCTTGGTTCTTCCCTCAAAACCATTACGGCTTTACAACGGAACGCCCAAATATATTTAGCAGATATAGAGGTAGTGTCAGACTGCGTTCGGGGAGGGGTGGCGGTGTCAAAGTGCATGTGCGAAAGACGCGTAAGTGTGGTGAATATGGCTGAAATCCCCCACCATCTCAAATCGTTCCATTTCCGCCATAACCATTTACAATAATATAACACGATAATTCTTATCTTTATAGGGCACATTTCAGCATCCATAGACAGAAAAATAGTCAACACTACAAGACCATCCATTTTTATGACTTATAATCTGCTTATAAGGAAGACCACAATTCAAACATCAATAGCAACATACGAGAGTTATAGGAAGGAGTCTTGGGAAGATATACGGAGATTAGCGAATACAATTGCCATATCCCTACAAGGAGGTGGTAGCAACTTATCAGAAAATGAACCACAAACAGAAACTGACGTTTGCGAAAATATAATGGAACTGCAAAAGGAGTTAGTGGACAGCTTTTGTTCGCGTTCAAGTTAGACGAGACTATGTAAAGCATGAAAATGAGGAATGTTTTGAAATTCTAACTTGATCGCGGTGTGCATTGTGCATTACGACAACATGTTGATTGAAAAGTGTGTTATGCACTTTTCTTTTCACACATTATCAACTGTAACATACAATGCGAATAGCGTCGTTATTTGTTTCAGCTGTTCGGCTATAATACATACTTGATGTGTTATTTTGTTTCCATTGTCAGACTACTGTGCTTTATACGAAATGTTTTTATATACTGAAGGTTGTTGAATAATGAATAAATAATTAATGCTCGATAACATTTTTCATCTCTTAATCTTACCCCTTTTAATTTCTGGTACAATAATATTCTGTTCTTACAGGCATAATCTTGAAGTCCATGTTTGCAAACATTTATCCTAATATATTCCGCCCACTCGTGAAGTGTTGATAACACTTTAGCAGGTGCCGATATATTTCTGTTCTCAGATCAGAAAGTCTTGGTTATCTATCCTATACTTCACACTTCATAACTTTACTGCTCAAAACAGTAATATTCTCAATGGTGCCATCCACTTATCCTAATATATTCCGCCCACTCGGGAAGTGTTAATAACACATTTGCAGGAGCCGATATATTTCTGTTTTCAGATCAGAAAGTCTTGGTTATGTATCCTATACTTCATAACTTTACTGCTCAGAACAATAATATTCTCAGTGGTACCATCAAAAACCCACATGTCGTTTATTCTCCACTCTCACTTTATCATAGTCCCAATGAATCTTCTTCGGCGAGTATGACATTTTAGGCATTCTTGCAAAATCTTTAACAAAATCTCCATGACTCCATAATTAACCATTTCGCATTCCTTTTCTCTGTCTTTCCTCATTTCCTTCAAGGATCTCGACCTCGATCTCTCTACAAAGAGCTGAAGTCCGATATCATGGCTGCTCGCGAACATTCAGGGCACAGAAAAGCCTGTAGTGTCTCAGATTTCCAAACTATTTTGGTTACAATCCTTATTAAATATGTCCCTATCAAGTTGTTTACCGTAAGCTGTTACCCCGTCTACATCTGAGGTCATTATTGAATATTTATGTATAATCTCAATTAATGGTGTAATCCGCACGTCTTGGAATTAAATACCATAGAATAACACCATTCAAGCATTCGAATGTTTCTTCCCACAGTTATGAATGCCAACACGTGAAATGTCACTGTCAAAGACTATGCTGCTGGACAACACGCTTGTCTGAAGGCAATGCCCGACCCTGCTAATTCTACTAACCGTTTCGACCAAGATTCGACTTGTGATACGAGCAGTAAAGGTTGTGGGAATACGTCCTCCTTTTCAAAAACCACAATAATTGCATCCACCCAGCCCGTTTCTGATCACAAAAGTATATAAAAATAACAAGTTCAGGTCAAGAGACCATGAAAGCCCAGATCCTGCGCAAGCTGCGGATATCTAGCGCCCCACCAACAAGGAAGCTGTTTGAAATAGTGCTCTTCGGCGGAACGCCTGCCTGTATTTCGGCAGCGTAATTAATCGAAGTGGGGAACCCAGTGAGTCACAGAAAGTCGACCTTTACGGTCGATATGGTACATATTTCTAGGATTGGATTTCAAAGAGCGCATATGACCGAGAAGGATACTTGATCAAGAGTACAGACAGAAGAATGAAGGAAAAGTTTTGGCACGCCGAAGGCGCGCAGTGGCGATGTGGGATATACGAATCCCTTGCGACCCGGTTAACCTTATTTTATTTCACTTGGATCACACAGGACTAGCTTTCCTATTGCCTCAAATGGAGTCTGAGGGGGGTATGCACGCGGTTAGAATTCCCAGCAGTTTACGTTGGTGTGTTAGATTGTCAATACTCAATCCCACAACGCCATTAAAACTATAAAAGAGCCAGCTCTATTCGGTTCCAGGCCGACGAGGTAGAGGTTTGAGTCCCACCATGGTGGCGAGCCAGAATGTAGTGTTGTGCGATGGCAAATTTGAGGGAAGAAGAGAAAAGAAACCAAACAGCAACGCCGGTTTGGTAGCGGTCCGAGTATATGACTATAGCGGTTACAAAAAAGGAGTGGAGAAAGCTCCAACAATTTAGTTTTGAAAAACCGGGAGTCACCGATCAAGCCTTCTGGGAGATAGGATGCCGTATGTGATTGTGAGGTATCTGGTTATCCTTCGGGAATTTCAAATGACCCCTCCGCCTCCCCCCAATGACACCCTCTCACAGACACACACCCTCAAGCCCTTAAAAGGGCTGTTAAATCTTTATTCAAATGTTTATTTATATAAAATGTACACTCGTCCCCAGCCAGACAGGCTTGTTTCAATCCTTGACTAGTTGGTGGTTTCTTGTCTATGTTGCAGAAAGGTAGGTTGCACCAATTCTTCCTCCGCTTTATAAGAGTGTTGCAAGACAGACACTAACAAGCTTCGGTTCGTAAAATTTCCTTTTCCCGACGGAGTTCAGTAGAGCTAAGCGTTAAACCAACAGTTCAGACGGCGTAGGCGCCTCATTTGGTAATTAAATTCTCGAATAAGCATGCAGTTATACGTTGTTCCGCGATTATGAAGGCCCAGATGCGTGCGTTGATAAAATGGAGACACACAAACGTTAAAATGGTTGCCTGCATGAAAATCTTCGTTTCAGCATATAATCGTCCGATATTACCAAGGGTGTTCAATGTTACGTCAAAACACAATAAACAATAAATTAAACTTCCCGACTGTCAGTTCTCAAGTCATATGAATATGGTGGGTTGATTCTCACTGTCTTACCAGAAGCGCATATCAAATCGATTAAATAAAATCCGACCAAGTATTTCCCATGCCTGTGTAACAAAATATGGAAACATGATTTTGACGAATTGAGTTCTTTCACGCAGTTTCGGGTGTTGCATTCCCAAAATGCGCTTGTATCAATGAAGGCGTTCGTGTGCCCCCAGAATTTAGAATTATCCCACCCCGAAAATCACAGGATAAAGGCATCAACAACTTTGGTCGACGTCTTATCGAGCTGTGCAAATCTTGTAATCTTTATATTAATAACGGGAGAATAAGGAAAGATAAAGGTATTGGTCACTTAACATGTAAGGGGTCCTGCGTGGTCGACTACTGTATATCTACAATACACTTTTTTGACATTGTACATGAATTTTCCGTTCTCGATTTTTCAAACTTATTTTCAGATGTACATAACCCCATAGAAATCATAATAAAAAAAACCCAATCAGCTGATAATAATACGGGGGAAAGGCTCGGTGGAAATTGTGATCCCAATACAAAAAGCATAAAAAAGACCACTCCCAAATTATGGTTAGCGCCCAAGGCGAACGACTTTGTGCAAAACATCGACAAGGGATTGGTTGATGAATTGCACAAAATTGTAGCAGCTGCTGGACGCGACACGAACCAGTTTAGTCAAACTGAAGCAAATGTAATTGCGAATTCAATCAGCGATCTATTTTTGTCTGCGGCAGAAGCGACATAATAATAATAATAACTCTTTGGCCAGCCGCTGATTTGTCGCGGTCCTCATAAGAGAAGGCCATCATTCCCCCTGCACCCCACCCCCTCTTCCCCTCCTCTCCTCCCAGCATTCAGATATAAACTGCTTAATAGTGTCCCTCACTTCCTTTTTTTCAATTTCTTCAATAAGCATTCCTACCCTCTCCCTCGTGTCCCCCTTCAGCCATCTATCCTTTGTTTCTTCACCCCACTTCTGCATTATTCTTCCAGTAAATTTTATTCTATGAGGTATATACTGTGGGCATTCCAAGAGAAAATGTTCCAGGGTCTCCACTACTCCAGAGTGGCACATTTGGCATCCCTTTTCTCCATCTCTCCCAATTTTTCCCCGAAGCTCCAGTGATCTTGATCTCAGTTTGAACAGCAGTGACCCCCCAAAGGTGCCATCTAGGTACTTCTCAAAAGCTGGCTTTTCTTTATATTGCAACCCCTGCAGTGATCTTTTCACGCTAACCCCTGCTCGCCAGTTTCGATTGCAATCTTCCATGACTCTCTCTTTGACAAACCTTTTGCCTTCTTTCATTCCTACTTCTATGTTTGTGACCTCTATAGAGTAATTGTCCATTAGTTCCCTCACATGTTTTGACCACCCCGTATCTATATTAGAATTCCAAATGGTATCGAGCATCAATTTGCACCACCGGTTGTCAGGCAGGTTTCTCAAGTAGTTAAAGTAACACAGTTTTCCCAAATCTACCCTGTCCTTGATTTTCATCCACCCAAGCTCCCCCCTTACTGCTTCCAAAGCTGCAGCATTACTCGACCCTGTTATCCATCTGCCGGCATCATTCTGAGTACTTTCCAACTTCTTAATAACGGTTTGGTTTAATGGAATCACGTCCGTGCTATACGTTATACTTGGTAAACCCACCCTCTCCCACAGTGTTTTCCCCACAAAGACCTTGTTGAAACTATTTTTCCCTAAAAGTTTTAGTTGGTTCAGAATTCTTTTCCCCTTCAGAATCAGTTTGGCTGAGTAATTTCTAAACACCCCTCTTCCCGTTATATTTATGCTTACCCCTAGATACTCATACTCTCCCGTTTCTCCTACAGTGATTTGTTTGCTTTCCCCTTCGGGGATTGAGAACTCCCCCACTCCCCATCTCTTCGTCATATCTACCTTGCGTCCAACGGGTATTACCTTGCTTTTATTTTCATTTAGTTCGAGCCGCCAAGTGTTCCCATATCTACCAACAATTTCCAGCAATTTCTCTAGCCCCTGTTCAGTTCTAGACATTAACACCATGTCGTCCGCAAAGAATAAGCCTGGTACCTTTATGTCTCCAACATTTACCCCCTCCGCACTCTGAATTAGTTCGTCTCCTAAATCTTTAACATACAATGCAAACAAAATCGGTGAAAAGATACACCCCTGCTTGAGGCCTGTATCCATAGGGACTCGTTTTGTAGTGATACTCCCTAGACTGAGTTGGCTTTGCACATCTGTATACAGTGCTTTCATGATTCCCACAAAGTCACCCCCCAGTCCGATGCCCTCGAGCTTTCGCCACATACCTTCTCTCCACACTCGGTCGTACGCTTTTTTCACATCTAGAAATGCCAGAAACATCTTTTTCTTTTCAGCCTTTGTTGATTCTATCAGTTGGGTGAGTGTAAATAGGTGATCAGTGACTCTTCGAACTTTCCTGAAACCATTTTGAATTTCTCCTAAAAACCTTTCTTTTCAATAACTTCCTCAAGTCTACCGTATATGACCTTACAGAATACTTTTCCGATGTTACTACTAACTGATATCCCCCTATAGTTATCTAGAACTTCCTTATCCCCTTTTTTGTGTATGAACGACACCTTACTTTCCCTCCACTCTCTGGGGACCTTTTGCTTTCACAGAGCCAGGTTGAAAAGGTTTGTCAGGACTTCAATAAGTGCCTCCCCTCCATTTTTGAGGAATTCGTTCGGAATTTCATCAGTCCCTCCCGCTTTACCATTTTTTAATTTCGAGACCACATTCCGCACTTCTTCTGCCGTTATTTCGCTACATACACGATTGGATAGGTTCTCCTCCACCAGTGTATTTCTTTTTGGTGGGGACCCGCTGCCCCATCGCCTATCGTTTATCTTTTCCCAGTGCTTGACTAACTCTGAAGCGATACGGCCTTTATCTTCTGTACTTTCCCCATCCACTTTGATACTCTGCACACTACTTTTCCCCCGTTTATTTACCCAGTTCCAAAATACGTTTGAGCTCGAACCCCCCGTTTTCTTTATTGTTCTGGCAAGACTGCAATTGCGCTCCTTCCTATTATTATTCTTTATCTCATTCACCTTTTTCCGTGCAAGTTCATATTCTCCTTTCATTAGTCTCGTGTCATTGCTATCCACCCCTTTAAGCTTCCTACTTCTTCTGTAAGCAGCGCATTTTACCTTCCTTTCTTTTATAGCCTTTTTCAGTCCCTCGTTAACCCTGTATCCGAGCTCTCTCGTTGGGACCCTCACCCTTCCTATACAATCCTTCCCTGCCTCTGTTAGGCTATTTACTATGCCATCTGAAATACTCTGGACATTTGCATCCCTAGGTATACATTCAAGACTTGGTTTTAGTTTTTCCCGAAACTGCTTCCAGTCGGCACCTTGTTTTAGTCCCCAAACTTCCTTGAAGGTATTTCTGTCTCTATTCGTCTTTTTGCCCATAATCTTAACTGTTATCAGGTTGTGATCACTACCCAAGTCATTTTTTCCCTCGTCATCTATTTCTACATCTATAACCTCCCTCCATACGCTAACGTCAGTGAGTATATAATCAATTATTGTTTTCTTATCGTTCCTCTCCCAGGTCCATTTACCCTTGCATTTCGCATCCCTGTTCAGGATCTTTAAACCAAGCTCTTTTGATAGGTCCAACATCTTCCTCCCATTCGTGTTAATTTTCCTATCACCTCCCTGTATGCCCTCCTCCTTATCCCCGATGTGCCCATTGAAGTCCCCCATTAGGACAATACTGAACCCTCTGCTTTCAAGCTCTGTGATATTCGATCTAAGAGTTGTATATATTGAATCATTCCACTCGGGCTTACTTCCCTCCACTGCTAAGTATACAACACCAACGGCAACACTCCTGCTTCCTAACTTGATTTTTGCCCAGACTATTTCGTTGGATACTGGAATCTGAGTCCTTGCTTCTGTGAGATCTGTAATCAATGAGGGCTGTAATTCCTCTTTAGCGTAGATGCCAACACCCCCACCCCGTTTCTGACCCTCAGTTCGCCCAGCTCCTATCCAAACGCAACCCTTCATCTGATCAACCCGCTCATCCCGTCGTATCCACGTCTCACTTAGACCCATTATATCGAAGTCTCCTTCGTCCATCATTGTTGATATTTCGCTTACTTTCTTGTGCAGACCCTGGATGTTGCAGTACCCAAACTTAATGAGTCTTTGTTTTTTTTGTCATCACTAGCACATTATTATACCCCTGGTATGTCCCTGTGTTGTGCATGTTTGTTGTTCTTCCTATGTTCCCAGCATTTGTGCCCCTCTGGGTTATCGGCTGTGGTCCCCAACCCCCCTTTTCTCCAAAAAAGGCCCAGCCACCTGTAAAATTTTTTGGCCCAACAGGTCTGTACCCATCCTACTTAAATGCAATCCGTCTCGCCCATACAACTCTCCTTGTCCCCAGAATGAATCCCAGTGGTCAATGAAATGTATTCCCAAGTCTTTGCAGTGCTCTTCCAGCTCCTCGTTTAGTGCCATAATCCGCGAGTTCCTCTCATTCCCACCACCCATAACGGGGAGCACCCCTGAAACGATGATCCGAGCATTCCTGGTAAGTAGCTTACTAATTAGGTCCTTGTATGTGTCCACCAAACGAACTGATTTCCTCTCCAAGATGTTATTGGACCCCACATGTAATACCACTACCGGATCAGGCCCCGACCCAGCTACAATACCGTCCACTCTATCCCTCAGGTCCTCCACTTTAGCCCCCGGAAAGCACAGAACTGTTCTATTTTTACTGTCCGGACCACAGACAACCTTGTCGATCCCCCGAACTATGCTACTTCCCGCAACCACCAACTTACTTTTGGCCCTCGCCCTATTTATCTCCTCTAGTCTCCTATTGTTTACAGCGTCCTCTTCCTCTCCAACAGCCCCACTCGGAATCACTATCGGTATCGGTATCTTTGACCTAGGATTACTCCTATCCTTGTCCCTCCGTCTCTTTCCAGGCCCTGAACTACCTGGACTACTCCCCTGGTTTTCTCCCGAATCCCTCCTCCTCTTTCCTGGCCTAGACCCCAAGCTACTATCTGTTGCAACTACCTCCATCCCCTCCTCTGACTCTTCCGAATCGAGCACATCAAATCTGTTTCTGGTGCTGCACTCCCCACTGCCTTTGGGCTTTACACCCCTATCTACCTGCTTCTCTGGCCCACCTTTCCTACCACTTTTGATAGTCCACGCCAAACGCTTTACAGCATTGCTCCGGCCTGGGCCCCCCTCATCTGTCCTACGTATTTTTCTAGCAGCCCCCACCTCATCACCTACCTCATTCACATCAAAGGTTCTACACCCATGTTTCCTCTTGGAACCACCGACAACCATCCATCCTTCTCGGAAAGCTACTTTCACAGGCGTAACTCCAGACAGCCCCGCCCTACCAAGTTTTCCCTTCAGCTCAGCAATCTCCCCCTCAAAATTAACAATTGTCTCAAGTAGGCGGAGGATTTCCTGACAGTTTGCACATACCTCTCCATATCCCATCGAACGACAGTCCCCATACATCATAGAACACTGTTTACAAACTTCAAGCCCAATATCGCCATCGGTGGCCCCACCAACCCGGCTCTGACCGACACCCCCAGTGACCTCTGTCTGCACACCAATACTTACTTTCGGGCACAATAAAAACAAGGAAGTAAACACAAATAGAAAACCATGGTTTGATGATACTTGTAAGACAGGGAGACGGGAATACCAAAAAGCCATGAGATCTCATGCTTTATACAGGGACACTGATACTAAGACCATGCTGAAAATTAAAAGTAAAACATATAAAAAATGTATAAAATCTGCTGTTAAGAAATATAATCAAAATATTTCACATAAGCTAAAAACTTTACAGACGAGTAACCCCCGTGATTACTGGAATATCTTAAATTGTACTAATCAAAAATCTAAGCCTCAAGTTGCAATTAATGATATATATAACTTTCTTAAAAGCTCCCAAGAATACAGCTACACTGATGATGAAGAACCCACAGTTAACCCAGATGAAAACCTTGACCACCCACTGAACATGAAAATAACCAGTACTGAAAAAATTGAATGCAATAAACAGTCTCATGACAAATGAATCCGGTGGTTGTGATCATATATTAAATGAACATATTAAGGCCACTGCTAACCTCATGCTGCCCATTTATGAACTTTTCTTTAATATTATTTTGGAAACTGGAGTTATTCCTGATGTGTGGCTGACTGGCATTGTGTCTCCAGTATACAAAAACAAGGGGGATCCTTTACAACCTGAAAACTACAGGCCTATTACAGTCCTCAGCTGTCTTGGTAAACTTTTTACAAAAACTCTGAATAAACGGCTAAACGATTACGTTGAACTAAACAATTTGCTTGGTGAAACACAGACTGGATTTAGGAAAGGCTACTCTACCCTAGACAATATTATGTCCTTATACTTTATCTCAGAAATAACAAAACTTCTCGGAAAAAAACTGTATTGTACATTCATCGATTTTAAACAAGCATTTGACACCATTTGGCGGGTAGGTCTATGGAAAAAACTATTGGCATCGGGGATCGACGGGAAAATCATGAGGACTATAATAAACATGTATAAAGGAATTAAATCCAAAGTAAAAGTTGAAAACGAACTATCTGGGAATTTTTACCCCACGACAGGCGTTAGGCAAGGGGAAAATTTATCACCCTTACTTTTCTCTATATATCTTAGCGATTTAGAATCATTTCTATCCACGAATACCACCAAAGGTCTCTCCAATATAGAAACCCAAATAGCAGAAGAAACGTCAGTCTATATTAAATTGCTCATTCTCCTCTATGCCGATGATACCGTACTTTTAGATGAGACAAGTTCTGATATGCAACGAATCTTGGACAAGTTTTCAGATTATTGTTCCCAATGGAAACTAGTAATTAACCCCAAGAAATCAAAGTAATGGTCATAGGCGGAAGGCGACCTTCACATCAGTTCGTAATACAAGGCGAACAACTAGACATAGTCAATGACTATAAGTATTTAGGCGTGGTCAACAACAGGAACGGTTCCTTCTTTAAGGCCAAGAAAGACCTTGTGGAAAGGGCTACAAAGGCGATGTACTCTGTGATCAGAAAAATAAGACACTTCTCTCTTCCGTTTGATATTCAGTTAGACCTTTTTCATAAAATAATCCAACCGATCTTGCTGTACGGCTGTGAAGTGTGGGGGTTTCAAAATATACTATCAATAGAAAGGTTCCAACAAAAATTTTTAAAATTCATTCTGAAATTAAAGCCGAAGTACGCCACCCATATTTATTTACGGTGAATTGGGGACGACTCCAATACAGATTGAAATAAAATGTCGAATTATTAGTTACTGGTGTAGATTAATAAATAGCCCCGAAACAAAAAATAATCTTATCCTTTACAATTATTTAAATGTGTTAATGACTAATAATAAACACTGCTGCCAGTGGCTTCTAAATGTTAAGAATATCCTAGACACATGCGGGTTATCCCACGTTTGGTATTCTCAAAACTGTGGAAACTCAAGATTTTTGGTAGCTGAAGTTAAGAATACCCTGACTGACCAGTTCCGTCAAGAGTGGTGGTCAAGCGTTACCAGGTCGACATTGTACGATAATTACAGGTTACTCGATCACAACTTAGAAATGAAATTTTATATATCCCGTCTGTCATTAACAGATGTCTTTACCCTTGTTAAATTTATCACATCTAATCATCACCTGCCGATTAACACAGGTCGATGGAAAAATATCCCAAGACAAGACCGCATTTGTAAGCTTTGCCCAATGGGAAAGGTTGGGGACGAGTATCACTACGTTATGGAATGCGAAAGGTTATACGATGAAAGAAAAATGTACTTACCCACCTTTACGCATCAACGTCCTTCGGCTTTTAAATACAGAGAGCTCTTCTCAAGTAGAAATATTACAGTCCTTCATAAATTATGCCAATTTATTAGAGTTGTTAATGTTATGACAAGATGAGCATAATACATAAAATGCACGAATCCACCAGTCTTTTCCTCGTTGATATCTCAGTCTTAATTTTGGTGATATGCACAGTATAAAACCCACCCAACCCCAGTCAGAAATCTAAGGGCACACGTTAATTGTAATATCAAATTTTCTCTTCCCGGTCTGCAGCGGACATAGGGTATATGAGACATAGTACCTGCGTACCTACCTTATCGTGATATGTTGAACATGGTGCCCTTTAAAGCATCCTTGTTTTCGTCTAATTTTCTTCTCCCAAGGGTGTTTGAGCGAGGGGTGTTCCATTTCAAACTCACGTTTAAATATGACAGTTGTTAAATTATAGGTAAAGATAAAGTATCTCTAAGTTATGATCAATTTAGGGTGAATTTTAAATCGAGTAGAGGTACATTGGGGGTCTCTGCAGTCTTGTGGCTCACCATGTCGTCGGATGGGGGCTAAAGTGTACTATGTCACAGTTGGACATCGATCACTCTAGTGACCAAGCGATGCTATGTCGAGAAGTGAAATGCTGAACAGCTACTCGCGGACGTGGTCGTGCCACTGGAGTCGACGCAGTGAGTCGACTTCTGCGACATCCTGCAACTGTGGTTTCAGACTGGAAGAGGTTTCAGTTTCTGGAGAAACTCTGATATTTTATCGATTTCTGTTGGAGTGGGTTTTATACTGAGGATGACTCTTGCTGCATTTTGGCATATCCTACTTCTATTTATACTTAGTAATATATAGCAATTTATACTGACTGCTATACAATATATTTTAATGTACACACACATATATACCTCTCATACCGCTTATGTGGTCAAGGAGAGTGAATAAAGATTTGATTTGATTTGATTTGATTTGATTCTGCATTTATTAAGTTGGAATACTAAGTTTCATTCGTCGAATCCATTTCTCTTGCAAAACGTGTATACTTTCTCATCTAAACAACTAACAGTGATACTGAATTTTCATTCCAGTCCAATTGTTTATTTAACAATAGATTGATTAAGTACACGAAAACTGATGACAATTGCCGGTACAAAGTGGATATACCGGTTGTTTACAAATGAACATAATTAATGACCCAACCTAACATTTGTGTTTGCTAAGAACGTTTTTTAAAACAAAACAAACTGAATTATGGTATGTGCCGCTAGCGCAATTAATCAGTAACAAACACTAGTTGTTTCTTCAAACAATAAGTGGTGTGATAGATTGTGAGTTTTATTCAATGAAGCCCTAATTATTGCACATTCGATCATAGGAACCCGAAGCCCGACAATTAGATACGAATTATGCACAGGAAAATATGTGTAACATTTCAAAAGATCAAAGAATACCAGAGAATATATATTTATTGCAGGAGTTCTGTGCGCACCACAATTCATTCCAGCCCAGGATCAACTGTTCGACGTTCAATTCATGTTTTAAGAAAAGAGAGAAGCATGGACATGGTACAATCGGTGAAAATGCTGAGATTTTTATTGATGAAACATGATAAAGTTGACAAATATATCACCATGTTAGGTATGTACTACAGATAGTTTAATGATTTATAGGGCATATTTGGGTTTTTTAAAAATAACTTCGTTCTTTGGAATGAGTCCGTAAGCTTGAGTTATAACCAGTGCCTCTAACGATATTGATCGCAGCCTAACTTTTCATTTTCGAGCATTTCATGAGTGACAGATTAAGCTGATGATTAGTGACTTAACGTAACAAGAGTGTCTATGAATGTTCATGTATTTTAAGAGTGCGACGGGAGGCCTGTTCAGTTGACTGAATTGGACGAGAAATGGAAACTTTATTTTCGCTTCATTATGAAATGTTATAATTTTTGCAGTGCTTTTCATCATCTCAGAATGGTTTGGGATACTATTCAGGTTTGCATAAAAGAACCTTGGTTCTTCCCTCAAAACCATTACGGCTTTACAACGGAACGCGCAAATATATTTAGCAGATATAGAGGTAGTGTCAGACTGCGTTCGGGGAGGGGTGGCGGTGTCAAAGTGCATGTGCGAAAGACGCGTAAGTGTGGTGAATATGGCTGAAATACCCCACCATCTCAAATCGTTCCATTTCCGCCATAACCATTTACAATAATATAACACGATAATTCTTATCTTTATAGGGCACATTTCAGCATCCATAGACAGAAAAATAGTCAACACTACAAGACCATCCATTTTTATGACTTATAATCTGCTTATAAGGAAGACCACAATTCAAACATCAATAGCAACATACGAGAGTTATAGGAAGGAGTCTTGGGAAGATATACGGAGATTAGCGAATACAATTGCCATATCCCTACAAGGAGGTGGTAGCAACTTATCAGAAAATGAACCACAAACAGAAACTGACGTTTGCGAAAATATAATGGAACTGCAAAAGGAGTTAGTGGACGGCTTTTGTTCGCGTTCAAGTTAGACGAGACTATGTAAAGCATGAAAATGAGGAATGTTTTGAAATTCTAACTTGATCGTGGTGTGCATTGTGCATTACGACAACATGTTGATTGAAAAGTGTGATATGCACTTTTCTTTTCACACATTATCAACTGTAACATACAATGCGAATAGCGTCGTTATTTGTTTCAGCTGTTCCGCTATAATATATACATGATGTGTTATTTTGTTTCCATTGTCAGACTACTGTGCTTTATACGAAATGTTTTTATATACTGAAGGTTGCTGAATAATGAATAAATAATTAATGCTCGATAACATTTTTCTTCTGTTAATCTTACCCCTTTTAATTTCTGGTACAACAATATTCTGTTCTTACAGGCATAATCTTGAAGTCCATGTTTGCAAACATTTATCCTAATATATTCCGCCCACTCGTGAAGTGTTGATAACACTTTAGCAGGTGCCGATATATTTCTGTTCTCAGATCAGAAAGTCTTGGTTATCTATCCTATACTTCACACTTCATAACTTTACTGCTCAAAACAGTAATATTCTCAATGGTGCCATCCACTTATCCTAATATATTCCGCCCACTCGTGAAGTGCTAACACATTTGCAGGAGCCGATATATTTCTGTTTTCAGATCAGAAAGTCTTGGTTATGTATCCTATACTTCATAACTTTACTGCTCAGAACAATAATATTCTCAGTGGTACCATCAAAAACCCACATGTCGTTTATTCTCCACTCTCACTTCATCATAGTCCCAGTGAATCTTCTTCGGCGAGTATGACATTTTAGGCATTCTTGCAAAATCTTTAACAAAATCTCCATGACTCCATAATTAACCATTTCGCATTCCTTTTCTCTGTCTTTCCTCATTTCCTTCAAGGATCTCGACCTCGATCTCTCTACAAAGAGCTGAAGTCCCATATCATGGCTGCTCGCGAACATTCAGGGCACAGAAAAGCCTGTAGTGTCTCAGATTTCCAAACAATTTTGGTTACAATCCTTATTAAATATGTCCCTATCAAGTTGTTTACCGTAAGCTGTTACCCCGTCTACATCTGAGGTCATTATTAGTTTAAACAATATTTATTAAAGAATTCGATATGTATACAATATTCAATAACAGTTAATGGAAGTAAACAAAATGTGAACAGCAAGCAATACAATTGTATACAAGTAGCGAGCAGACAAGTTACAGTTTGAGAGGGGATCCGACAGAAAGCTTACAGCTTATGTAAGTCGTCTCCCTGGTAGGTTAAAGATACTCCTGTAGGTGGTGTAATATCAGTCGAAGAACTCACACATCGTCGCATGGATGCCGAAAACACCTCGCCCCCCGTTGTGTTTTAATTAGGACGAGATTGCTACTATTGTAGATTAAATTAACCCTAGAAGATAAGGCACACATACCCTCTCAGACCAATGGCATCCAGAGACGGGGCAACGATATGTGAGATTGTTTAAACAGCAGATGGAAATAAAAAAGATTGAATAAAGTTGTGAAAATACGAAACACTGATAGCAGAATGAAGAAAATAATGGAGAAAAATTACAAGAGCCAGGTTGAATGCATGGACTGGAGAGAGTAAAAGGGCGGAGACGTAGTTTTTAGATCATTACTATAGAGATGGGCATGTTATGAGTTGGGCGTTTCGGTGGCGTTGAACTGCGAAAGGCTGGTAAGTGTATTCCTTGAGGCATTGGTCACTTGATTTTTTATATATATGATATGATACCATAAAGAGGAAACAGAGCTCCAAAGCTGGGATATCCACGAACGAGATGTAATGTTGAGTGAAGATTTACTGAAATCGTTTGCTGGATAAAATGAAGTCATGTACTACGTCAAAAATAAGGCAGTTGTCCTCACTGTTTAAGAATTCGGATCCAAACAAGAGTATGGATGTATCTACTCTAAATGGGAGTAAATTAATCGAGTTGTTACGAGCGTTCGAGAACAGTGGACAATGAAGGAGAAAGTGATCAGTAGTTTCACGCTCGCCACACTGACACGACGGGGTAGGTATTAAGTGATTTTCGTAGAGGTGTGAGTTCAGGTTACTACAGTGTAACCGCAGCCTACAGTGGTATATTTGGGCCCTGCGAGATTTCGCATTGTTGTAAAACCTAGGGGGTCTTTGGTTACCATTACTCAGGAAAGTTTTAAAGTTAGTCAACGATGAATTCTCGCGGACAGGTATGGGCAAATTGTTCCACTGGTCAGTGACGCTTGGGATAAAAGAGGACTGATACAATTGCGTTCGACAGAAAGGAAGTCGGTGGTTCTGACTAGATCGGAGACTAAGTGGTGAATTCGTCATGGAGACGAGTCTGGGAACTTTATTTGAGATGTATGGGGACACATATGATGATACATTTTAAAATACTGAATTAATTTATGTTTGCGGCGTCTTTCTTGCAGTGAGTTCCAACGTGTTTCCGTGTATAGCAGAGACTTACTAGCACTCAATGTGGCTCCTGTGATTATTCTTGCAGCTGCAATCTGTATTTTTTCAAGTTCAGCGACATTAGTCACAGAACAATTATCCCAGACTGTATCCGCATATTCAAGAAGTGGCCTTATAAAGGCAAAATATATCTTTTCTAAGACACTGCGATCGAGACTAAATTTGTGCCTCCTCAGCAGGTCTATACGGGACCAGGCTTTGGAGCAGATATGGTCAATGTGATCGTTCCATGTGCATGTATTATTTAGTATGAGGCCTAAGTGTTTATGGTTGGAAACTTCCGCAATCGCCGAGTCACCTAAATATAAGGGTGGGTGGGAGTTGGGGTTGCGTTTACGTGATATTAACATACTCTCTGTTTTGTTGGGATTGAACTCAACCAACCAAGTTTTGGCCCAATGCTCGATTGTGGTCAAATCCTGATTGATTATGATAGAGGCTTGCTCCGGGTTCTCAATAATTAAATATAAGGAAGTATCGTCAGCAAAGAGGCGTATACTACTGAGTAAATTTCTGGTTATATCGTTTATGTATATCAGGAACAGCAGGGGCCCAAGTATTGACCCCTGGGGAACACCAGCATTGATGGGCCTCCATGAAGATTCCGCCGAAGCTATCACAACCCGCTGCGATCTATCCGCAAGATATGATTTCAAAAACTGCAGAAGTTCCCCTGAGACGCCAATACTCTCCAGCTTGTAGATTAGGCCCGCATGCCATACCTTGTCAAAGGCCTTACTGACATCACAGAAGACAACCCTAACTTCTTTACCTTCGTCAAGAGCCCGACAGAATTCGTCATAGATATCAGTTAGTTGGAGGACAGTTGAATCTCTTGGTGTAAAACCTGATTGCAATTGGCTGAGAACATTATTTTCGTTCAAAAACTGCCATAAGCGTTTAAATACACATTTTTCAAATATTTTACCAACACAGCTGATAAGTGATATCGGACGATAATTGGTCACTGCGTTAGACGGCTGTTTTTTTAGAATTGGGGTGACATTAGCTTTTTTCCATAGTGACGGGAAGTACGAATTATTCAGTAGTATATTAAATAAAATTGAGAGTGGTTCGCAGAGAGAGGATTTACATTCTTTTAGGAGACGTGGGCTTATTTGATCAGGACCAGACGCTTTAGACACCTTTATCGACTTCATTGCGGCATATACTTCACTGCAGTGTAAAATAATGTTATCAATAACATGCGAAACACGGGGTGGTGCGTCCGGTAGGGAGGCAGTCGAGTCATCAACTGACGAGATAGAACTAAAGTATTCGTTAAACACTTCAGCTTTCTCAGAACTTGAGGAGTATATTTTGTTCAAGTGGACCAGGGTGGGGATACCTGTCGCGCGGCTGCTACCGAGTAGTGTTTTAAGAGTCTTCCACCACAGTGATGCTGGGGTGACATTGCTCCCCAATGTGGACTGGACTTTTGAGAGATACAGGTGTTTGGCCTTCCTAATAAGCCGAAAACACATTCGTTGCGTTTAAGTCTATATTTAGCCCAGGAATGTGGGAAATTCGTACGTTTAGCAATGCGATACAGACGTTTACGTTGTCTTATTAGTAATCTTATTTCATTATGCATCCATTTTGGTTGATTTATTCTCGAGGTTATGATTTTGTTGGGTATGTGTGTGGATGCAGTATCGAGTATTATGGCGGTGAGACTGGAAACTATAGTATCGAGACATTGAGTATCGAAGACAGAATTCCAGTCGGTGTTGGAGAAAGCCTCGTTCAATGCCTCATAATTGCCCTGAGAATAAAGCCATATCCTCCTTTTGAAGGCAGGAGAGTTTGGTTTTGGGAATTCGACTTCGATTGAAATTGGACAGTGATAGCGGATCATGTCTGGGATAACTGGTTCGAGGACATCGCATGCTTTCACGTGTATTGTGTCACTGACAGCAAAGAGATCAAGCAATGTTGCTGATGTCTCAGTGAAACAAGTTGGTTCCCTCACAAGCTGTCTAAGGTTAAAATAATTAGTTATGCCAGAAAAGCTACTTCTTGGGGAAAATATTTGGTTATCATTGAAATCACCTGTTACAATTAAGTCATCAATTGACGTGTCTCTAGCTTTTTCAATAGATGATGATATGGCATCCCATGTATCTGGGGGACTATTTGGTGGACGATAGAATACTCCTAATAATAACGACCTACCCTTTTTCTTAAATATCTCAGCCCATAGGCATTCCGTATTTGGTGTATCGAGATCAGGTCTTTGTCGAAACGATATACCATCTTTAATGTAGATGGCAACACCGCCTCCCCTTGACGAGCGGTCGAATCTCAATGGTTCATGGAACCCATCTAGTTGGACATCGGATGCGGAATCGTTAGGATCCAGCCAGGTCTCACTCAAAGCCACAATATCAAGAGAAGCGAATTCACATTGAATAATATCTAGTTTTGGTTTGAGGCTTTGAATGTTGAGGTGGACAACTGATAGAGTGTTCTGATTGTGAACTGAGTTTTGAGAGTGGGGACCAGGGTTGGTTTCAATGTCCCCAGATAGCAACAAGCTTATGGCCATGTGGTAGGAAAACAAAATAATTAGGACAAGTGTGGTCAATACTTTCAATGTAGACGTAGACTTTGAGACTCGGAAGGGCATGTAACAATGCTGAAGTGTTTGGGGGATTTTAGTGAGTAGGGTGTAATGGTCTCACTGAATTGCATAAAAAACTGACAAATCATCAAAGTGAAGCTTTTGAGCAGCTCAACACCACCGAGACGCATGATGAGGTAGATTAGGACACAAATGGATCCATCTTTTGGCAGGCAATGCTTTAAGTTACTAGAAAGAACTAATAAGCTGAAATTTCCTATGTGGGCTCGGTATGATTCGAGTGAGCACATTATATGTAGGATTAGCTTTAAAATTAAATTATATTCAAGCAAATAGTTTATATTCGAAAGCAAAAAAATATTCAATCTGGCTTGGCGAGGGAGAGTGAGGAAGAGAGTAAGGAGAATAAGATAGATAGACTAAAGAATAGGTGATACGAAAGACACAAATAAGAATGTAAGTATATACAAAATAAATGTAAAGTGTTTATATATATGTAAGTTTAGGATGAAGTCTGTTTGGAGAAGGTCAGGAGTTACCGTATTTAGGTGATGTGGAGGTTCCATATATTAATACGTCAATTTGTCAGATGAGTTACGGTGAAGCAAGATTTGAAGGGGCTCAAGCAAGTGCTTCCAAAACAAAATATGGGTGTATGTGTGTGTGTGTGTGTGTGTGTGTGTGTGGGGGGGGGGGGGGGGTTCACATGTTTGTTATAAGATGAAACATTGGCGAGTTTCGTGTAGCTTGATAATGTGTTATAAGAAGTTACCATGTGGTAGCAATTGCGAACATTAACCCCATTAGTCTATGCGAACAGTAAGTAGTAGGTGCCGCTTCTATGAACATTTGATAACGAACTAAGAGCGTTGTCCTTCGCCTCAAGTCATATGCCACCATAACGCCTCACAGCAACGAGCTCATTGAGCTCGTTCCAATGAGGAGCCATGGGACATGAAATGAAGACTAATAATACGCCGTAAGAAATGATGTAGCGGGGGGGGGGGGGGGGGGGAGGTCACAGGGTTTAGGTTTTTAGGAATATTACCTGTGTTAATAATTTTTCCTACTATTAACTTCGGTCGCAGAATTGTCAGAGTAGAGGTCTATTTGTGATGATTGGCTGTTGCGCGGGATCCATCAGTAATTGGGTGCCATTACCACAAAGTATAGGCATATTTGGTAAGGATAGGATAGACAACCCCTTCTTGCCACGAAAAAGTCGAAAGTTGGAAAGAAGGGATGCTATTGCATTAAAGTTTTGATGGCACGGGTGGGGGGGGGGGGGCGGGACCTCGCCCCTGAATAATTTCGATCTTGCAACTGATATGGTGAAAATTGAAATGATGTTTGTCCCCAGCCAGACAAGCTTGTTTCAATCCTTGACTAGTTGGTGGTTTCTTGTGTATGTTGCATTTATTTATTGTTTATTGTGTTTTGACGTCACATTGAACACCCTTGGTAATATCGGACGATTATATGCTGAAATGAAGTTTTTCATGCAGGCAACCATCTTAACGTTTGTGTGCTCCATTTTATCAACGCACGCATCTGGGCCTTCATATTCGCGGAACAACGTATAACTGCATACTTATTCGAGAATTTAATTACCAAATGAGGCGCCTACGCCGTCTGAACTGTTAGTTTAACGCTTAGCTCTACTGAACTCCGTCGGGAAAAGGAAATTTACGAACCGAAGCTTGTTAGTGTCTGTCTTGCAACACTCTTATAAAGAAGACGCATGGAAATGGTAGACAAAGCGAAGGAAGAATTGGTGCAACCTACCTTTCTGCAACATACACAAGAAACCACCAACTAGTCAAGGATTGAAACAAGCTTGTCTGGCTGGGGACGAGTGTACATTTTATATAAATAAACATTTGAATAAAGATCTAACAGCCCTTTTAAGGGCTTGAGGGTATGTGTCTGTGAGAGGGTGTCTTTGGGGGGGGGGGGGGGGTCATTTGAAATTCCCGAAGGATAACCAGATACCTCACAATCACATACGGCATCCTATCTCCCAGAAGGCTTGATGGGTGACTCCCGGTTTTTCAAAACTAAATTGTTGGAGCTTTCTCCACTCCTTTTTTGTAACCGCTATAGTCATATACCGGGACCGCTACCAAACCGGCGTTGCTGTTTGGTTTCTTTTCTCTTCTTCCCTCAAATTTGCCATCGCACAACATTACATTCTGGCTCGCCACCATGGTGGGACTCAAACCTCTACCATCGCCGGCCTGGAACCGAATAGAGCTGGCTATCTTATAGTTTTAATGGCGTTGTGGGATTGAGTATTGACAATCTAACACACCAACGTAAACTGCCGGAAATTCTAACCGCGTGCATACCCCTCTCAGACTCCATTTGAGGCAATAGGAAAGCTAGTCCTGTGTGATCCAAGTGAAATAAAATAAGGTTAACCGGGTCGCAAGGGATTTGTATATCCCACATCGCCCCTGCGCGCCTTGGGCGCGCCAAATTCATTCATTCTTGTGTCTGTACTCTTGATCAAGTAACCTCCTCGGTGATGTGCGCTCTTTGAAACCCAATCCTAGAAATATGTACCGTATCTACCGTAAAGGTCGACTTTCTGTGACTGACTGGGTTACCCACTTCGATTAATTACGCTGCCGAAATACAGGCAGGCGTTCCGCCGAAGAGCACTCTTACAAACAGCTTCCTTGTTGGTGGGGCGCTAGATATCCGCAGCGTGCGCAGGTTCTGGGCTTTCATGGTCTCTTGACCTGAACTTGTTATTTTTATATACTTTTGTGATCAGAAACAGGCTTGGTGGATGCAATTATTGTGGTTCTTGAAAAGGAGGACGTATTCCCACAACCTTTGCTGCTCGTATCACAAGTCGAATCTTGGTCGAAACGGTTAGTAGAATTAGCAGGGTCGGGCATTGCATTCAGACAAGCGTATTTTCCGGCAGCTTAGTCTTTGACAGTGACATTTCACGTGTTGGCATTCATAACTGGGGGAAGAAACATTCGAATGCTTGAATGGTGTTATTCTATGGTATTTAATTCCAAGACGTGCGGATTACACCATTAATTGAGATTCTAGATAAATATTCAATAATGACCCCAGATGTAGACGGGGTAAGAGCTTACGGTAAACAACTTGATAGGGACATATTTAATAAGGATTGTAACCAAAATTGTTTGGAAATCTGAGACACTACAGACTTTTCTGTGCCCTGAATGTTCGCGAGCAGCCATGATATGGGACTTCAGGTCTTTGTAGAGAGATCGAGGTCGAGATCCTTGAAGGAAATGAGGAAAGACAGAGAAAAGGAATGCGAAATGGTTAATTATGGAGTCATGGAGATTTTGTTAAAGATTTTGCAAGAATGCCTAAAATGTCATACTCGCCTAAGAAGATTCACTGGGACTATGATGAAGTGAGAGTGGAGAATAAACGACATGTGGGTTTTTGATGGTACCACTGAGAATATTATTGTTCTGAGCAGTAAAGTTATGAAGTATAGGATACATAACCAAGACTTTCTGATCTGAAAACAGAAATATATCGGCTCCTGCAAATGTGTTATTAACACTTCACGAGTGGGCGGAATATATTAGGATAAGTGGATGGCACCATTGAGAATATTACTGTTTTGAGCAGTAAAGTTATGAAGTGTTAAGTATAGGATAGATAACCAAGACTTTCTGATCTGAGAACAGAAATATATCGGCACCTGCTAAAGTGTTATCAACACTTCACGAGTGGGCGGAATATATTAGGATAAATGTTTGCAAACATGGACTTCAAGATTATGCCTGTAAGAACAGAATATTGTTGTACCAGAAATTAAAAGGGGTAAGATTAAGAGATGAAAAATGTTATCGAGCATTAATTATTTATTCATTATTCAACAACCTTCAGTATATAAAAACATTTCGTATAAAGCACAGTAGTCTGACAATGGAAACAAAATAACACATTATGTATGTATTATAGCGGAACAGCTGAAACAAATAACGACGCTATTCGCATTGTATGTTACAGTTGATAATGTGTGAAAAGAAAAGTGCATAACACACTTTTCAATCAACATGTTGTCGTAATGCACAATGCACACCACGATCAAGTTAGAATTTCAAAACATTCCTCATTTTCATGCTTTACATAGTCTCGTCTAACTTGAACGCGAACAAAAGCTGTCCACTAGCTCCTTTTGTATTTCCATTATATTCTCGCAAACGTCAGTTTCTGTTTGTGGTTCATTTTCTGATAAGTTGCTACCACCTCCTTGTAGGGATATGGCAATTGTATTCGCTAATCTCCGTATATCTTCCCAAGACTCCTTCCTATAACTCTCGTATGTTGCTATTGATGTTTGAATTGTGGTCTTCCATTCTGAGATGATGAAAAGCACTGCAAAAATTATAACATTTCATAATGAAGCGAAAATAAAGTTTCCATTTCTCGTCCAATTCAGTCAACTTAACAGGCCTCCCGTCGCACTCTTAAAATACATGAACACTCATAGACACTCTTGTTACGTTAAGTCACTAATCTTCAGCTTAATCTGTCACTCATGAAATGCTCGAAAATGAAAAGTTAGGCTGCGATCAATATGATTAGAGGCACTGGTTATAACTCAAGCTTACGGACTCATTCCAAAGAACAAAGTTATTTTTAAAAAACCCAAATATGCCCTATAAATCATTAAACTATCTGTAGTACATACCTAACATGGTGATATATTTGTCAACTTTATCATGCTTCATCAATAAATCTCTCAGCATTTTCACCGATTGTACCATGTCCATGCTTCTCTCTTTTCTTAAAACATGAATTGAACGCCGAACAGTTGATCCTGGGCTGGAATGAATTGTGGTGCGCACAGAACTCCTGCAATATATATATATTCTCTGGTATTCTTTGATCTTTTGAAATGTTACACATATTTTCCTGTGCATAATTCGTATCTAATTGTCGGGCTTCGGGTTCCTATGATCGAATGTGCAATAATTGGGGCTTCATTGAATAAAACTCACAATCTATCACACCACTTATTGTTTGAAGAAACGACTAGTGTTTGTTACTGATTAATTGCGCTAGCGGCACATACCATAATTCAGTTTGTTTTGTTTTAAAAAACGTTCTTAACAAACATAAATGTTAGGTTGGGTCATTAATTATGTTCATTTGTAAACAAGCGGTATATCCACTTTGTCCCGGCCATTGTCATCAGTTTTCGTGTACTTAATCAATCTATTGTTAAATAAACAATTGGACTGGAATGGAAATTCAGTATCACTGTTAGTTGTTTAGATGAGAAAGTATACACGTTTTGCAAGAGAAATGGATGCGACGAATGAAACTTAGTATTCCAACTTAATAAATGCAGAACGCCTTCATTGATACAAGCGCATTTTGGGAATGCAACACCCGAAACTGCGTGAAAGAACTCAATTCGTCAAAATCATGTTTCCATATTTTGTTACACAGGCATGGGAAATACTTGGTCGGATTTTATTTAATCGATTTGATATGCGCTTCTGGTAAGACAGTGAGAATCAACCCACCATATTCAAATGACTTGAGAACTGACAGTCGGGAAGTTTAATTTATTGTTTATTGTGTTTTGACGTCACATTGAACACCCTTGGTAATATCGGACGATTATATGCTGAAATGAAGTTTTTCGTGGCAAGAAGGGGTTGTCTATCCTATCCTTACCAAATATGCCTATACTTTGTGGTAGTGGCACCCAATTACTGATGGATCCCGCGCAACAGCCAATCATCACAAATAGACCTCTACTCTGACAATTCTGCGACCGAAGTTAATAGTAGAAAAAATAATTAACACAGGTAATGTTCCTAAAAACCTAAACCCCGTAACCCCCCCCCCCCGCTACATCATTTCTTACGGCGTATTATTAGTCTTCATTGCATGTCCCATGGCTCCTCATTGGAACGAGCTCAATGAGCGTCATGGTGGCATATGACTTGAGGCGAAGGACAACGCTCTTAGTTCGTTATCAAATGTTTATAGAAGCGGCACCTACTACTTACTGTTCGCATAGACTAATGGGGTTAATGTTCGCAATTGCTACCACATGGTAACTTCTTATAACACATTATCAAGCTACACGAAACTCGCCAACGTTTCATCTTATAACAAACATGTGAAACCTCCCCCCCCCCCCCCACACACACACATATTTTGTTTTGGAAGCACTTGCTTGAGCCCCTTCAAATCTTGCTTCACCGTAACTCATCTGACAAATTGACGTATTAATATATGGAACCTCCACATCACCTAAATACGGTAACTCCTGACCTTCTCCAAACAGACTTCATTCTAAACTTACATATATATAAACACTTTACATTTATTTTGTATATACTTACATTCTTATTTGTGTCTTTCGTATCACCTATTCTTTAGTCTATCTATCTTATTCTCCTTACTCTCTTCCTCACTCTCCCTCGCCAAGCCAGATTGAATATTTTTTTGCTTTCGAATATAAACTATTTGCTTGAATATAATTTAATTTTAAAGCTAATCCTACATATAATATGCTCACTCGAATCATACCGAGCCCACATAGGAAATTTCAACTTATTAGTTCTTTCTAGTAACTTAAAGCATTGCCTGCCAAAAGATGGATCCATTTGTGTCCTAATCTACCTCATCATGCGTCTCGGTGGTGTTGAGCTGCTCAAAAGCTTCACTTTGATGATTTGTCAGTTTTTTATGCAATTCAGTGAGACCATTACACCCTACTCACTAAAATCCCCCCAAACACTTCAGCATTGTTACATGCCCTTCCGAGTCTCAAAGTCTACGTCTACATTGAAAGTATTGACCACACTTGTCCTATTTATTTTGTTTTCCTACCACATGGCCATAAGCTTGTTGCTATCTGGGGACATTGAAACCAACCCTGGTCTCCACTCTCAAAACTCAGTTCACAATCAGAACACTCTATCAGTTGTGCACCTCAACATTCAAAGCCTCAAACCAAAACTAGATATTATTATTACAGGCATAATCTTGAAGTCCATGTTTGCAAACATTTATCCTAATATATTCCGCCCACTCGTGAAGCGTAGATAACACTTTAGCAGGTGCCGATATATTTCTGTTCTCAGATCAGAAAGTCTTGGTTATCTATCCTATACTTCACACCTCATAACTTTACTGCTCAAAACAATAATATTCTCAATGGTGCCATCCACATATCCTAATATATTCCGCCCACTCGTGAAGTGTTAATAACACATTTGCAGGAGCCGATGTATTTCTGTTTTCAGATCAGAAAGTCTTGGTTATGTATCCTATACTTCATAACTTTACAAGATTCGACTTGTGATTCGAGCAGTAAAGGTTGTGGGAATACGTCCTCCTTTTCAAAAAGCACAATAATTGCATCCACCAAGCCTGTTTCTGATCACAAAAGTATATAAAAATTACAAGTTCAGGTCAAGAGACCATGAAAGCCCAGATCCTGCGCACGCTGTGGATATCTAGCGCCCCACCAACAAGGAAGCTGTTTGTAATAGTGCTCTTCGGCGGAACGCCTGCCTGTATTTCGGCAGCGTAATTAATCGAAGTGGGGAACCCAGTCAGTCACAGAAAGTCGACCTTTACGGTAGATAAGGTACATATTTCTAGGATTGGGTTTCAAAGAGCGCATATCACCGAGGAGGATACTTGATCAAGAGTACAGACAGAAGAATGAAGGAAAAGTTTTGGCGCGCCGAAGGCGCGCAGGGGCGATGTGGGATATACAAATCCCTTGCGACCCGGTTAACCTTATTTTATTTCACTTGGATCACACAGGACTAGCTTTCCTATTGCCTCAAATGGAGTCGGAGGGGGGTATGCACGCGGTTAGAAATCCCGGCAGTTTACGTTGGAGTGTTAGATTGACAATAGACAATTGTTAAGTTTGAGGGGGAGATTGCTGAGCTCAAGGGAAAACTTGGTAGGGCGGGGCTGTCTGGAGTTACGCCTGTGAAAGTAGCTTTCCGAGAAGGATGGAAGGTTGTCGGTGGTTCCAAGAGGAAACATGGGGGTAGAACCTTTGATGTGAATGAGGTAGGTGATGAGGTGGGGGCTGCTAGAAAAGTACGTAGGACAGATGAGGGGGGCCCAGGCCGGAGCAATGCTGTAAAGCGTTTGGCGTGGACTATCAAAAGTGGTAGGAAAGGGGGGCCAGAGAAGCAGGTAGATAGGGGTGTAAAGTCCAAAGGCAGTGGGGAGTGCAGCACCAGAAACAGATTTGATGTGCTCGATTCGGAAGAGACAGAGGGGGAGATGGAGGTAGTTGCAACAGATAGTAGCTTGGGGTCTAGGCCAGGAAAAAGGAGGAGGGATACGGGAGAAGACCAGGGGAGTAGTCCAGGTAGTTTAGGGCCTGGAAAGAGACGGAGGGACAAGGATAGGAGTAATCCTAGGTCAAAGATACCGATACCGATATTGATTCCGAGTGGGGCTGTTGGAGAGGAAGAGGACGCTGTAAACAATAGGAGACTAGAGGAGATAAATAGGGCGAGGGCCAAAAGTAAGTTGGTGGTTGCGGGAAGTAGCATAGTTCGGGGGATCGACAAGGTTGTCTGTGGTCCGGACAGTAAAAATAGAACAGTTCTGTGCTTTCCGGGGGCTAAAGTGGAGGACCTGAGGGATAGAGTGGACGGTATTGTAGCTGGGTCGGGGCCTGATCCGGTAGTGGTATTACATGTGGGGTCCAATAACATCAGGGAGAGGAAATCAGTTCGTTTGGTGGACACATACAAGGACCTAATTGGTAAGCTACTTAGCAAGAATGCTCGGACCATCGTTTCAGGGGTGCTCCCCGTTATGGGTGGTGGGAATGAGAGGAACTCGCGGATTATGGCACTAAACGAGGAGCTGGAAGAGCACTGCAAAGACTTGGGAATACATTTCATTGACCACTGGGATTCATTCTGGGGACAAGGAGAGTTGTATGGGCGAGACGGATTGCATTTAAGTAGGATGGGTACAGACCTGTTGGGCCAAAAATTTTTACAGGTGACTGGGCCTTTTTTGGAGAAAAGGGGGGTAGGGGACCACAGCCGATAACCCAGAGGGGCGCAAATGGTGGGAACATAGGAAGAACAACAAACATGCACAATACAGGGACATACCAGGGTTATAATAATGTGCCAGTGATGACAAAAAAACAAAGATTCATTACGTTTGGGTACTGCAACATCCAGGGTCTGCACAAGAAAGTAAGCGAAATATCAACAATGATGGACGAAGCAGACTTCGATATAATGGGTCTAAGTGAGACGTGGATACGACGGGATGAGCGGGTTGATCAGATGAAGGGTTGCGTGTGGATAGGAGCTGGGCGAACTGAGGGTCAGAAACGGGGTGGGGGTGTTGGCATCTACGCTAAAGAGGAATTACAGCCCTCATTGATTACAGATCTCACAGAAGCAAGGACTCAGATTCCAGTATCCAACGAAATAGTCTGGGCAAAAATCAAGTTAGGAAGCAGGAGTGTTGCCGTTGGTGTTGTATACTTAGCAGTGGAGGGAAGTAAGCCCGAGTGGAATGATTCAATATATACAACTCTTAGATCGAATATCACAGAGCTTGGAAGCAGAGGGTTCAGTATTGTCCTAATGGGGGACTTCAATGGGCACATCGGGGATAAGGAGGAGGGCATACAGGGAGGTGATAGGAAAATTAACACGAATGGGAGGAAGATGTTGGACCTATCAAAAGAGCTTGGTTTAAAGATCCTGAACAGGGATGCGAAATGTAAGGGTAAATGGACCTGGGAGAGGAACGATAAGAAAACAATAATTGATTATATACTCACTGACATTAGCGTATGGAGGGAGGTTATAGATGTAGAAATAGATGACGAGGGAAAAAATGACTTGGGTAGTGATCACAACCTGATAACAGTTAAGATTATGGGCAAAAAGACGAATAGAGACAGAAATACCTTCAAGGAAGTTTGGGGACTAAAACAAGGAACCGACTGGAAGCAGTTTCGGGAAAAACTAAAACCAAATCTTGAATGTATACCTAGGGATGCAAATGTCCAGAGTATTTCAGATGGCATAGTAAATAGCCTAACAGAGGCAGGGAGGGATTGTATAGAAAGGGTGAGGGTCCCAACGAGAGAACTTGGAGACAGGGTTAACGAGGGACTGAAAAAGGCTATAAAAGAAAGGAAGGTAAAATGCGCTGCTTACAGAAGAAGTAGGAAGCTTAAAGGGGTGGATAACAATGACACGAGACTAATGCAAGGAGAATATGAACTGGCACGGAGAAAGGTGAATGAGATAAAGAATAATAATAGGAAGGAGCGCAATTGCAGTCTTGCCAGAACAATAAAGAAAACGGGGGGGTTCGAGCTCAAACGTATTTTGGAACTGGATAAATAAACGGGGGAAAAGTAGTGTGCAGAGTATCAAAGTGGATGGGGAAAGTACAGAAGATAAAGGCCGTATCGCTTCAGAGTTAGTCAAGCACTGGGAAAAGATAAACGATAGGCGATGGGGCAGTGGGTCCCCACCAAAAAGAAATACACTGGTGGAGGAGAACCTATCCAATCGTGTATGTAGCGAAATAACGGCAGAAGAAGTGCGGAACGTGGTCTCGAAATTAAAAAATGGTAAAGCGGGAGGGACTGATAAAATTCCGAACGAATTCCTCAAAAATGGAGGGGAGGCACTTATTGAAGTCCTGACAAACCTTTTCAACCTGGCTCTGCGAAAGCAAGAGGTCCCCAGAGAGTGGAGGGAAAGTAAGGTGTCGTTCATACACAAAAAGGGGGATAAGGAAGTTCTAGATAACTATAGGGGGATATCAGTTAGTAGTAACATCGGAAAAGTATTCTGTAAGGTCATATACGGTAGACTAGAGGAAGTTATTGAAGAGTAAGGTTTTTTAGGAGAAATTCAAAATGGTTTCAGGAAAGGACGAAGAGTCACTGATCACCTATTTACACTCACCCAACTGATAGAATCAACAAAGGCTGAAAAGAAAAAGGTGTTTCTGGCATTTCTAGATGTGAAAAAAGCGTACGACCGAGTGTGGAGGGAAGGTATGTGGCGAAAGCTCGAGGGCATCGGACTGGGGGGTGACTTTGTGGGAATCATGAAAGCACGGTATACAGATGTGCAAAGCCAACTCAGTCTAGGGAGTATCACTACAAAACGAGTCCCTATGGATATAGGCCTCAAGCAGGGGTGTATCTTTTCACCGATTTTGTTTGCATTGTATGTTCAAGATTTAGGGGACGAACTAATTCAGAGTGCGGAGGGGGTAAATGTTGGAGACATAAAGATACCAGGCTTATTCTTTGCGGACGACATGGTGTTAATGTCTAGAACTGAACAGGGGCTAGAGAAACTGCTGGAAATTGTTGGTAGATATGGGAACACTTGGCGGCTCGAACTAAATGAAAATAAAAGCAAGGTAATACCCGTTGGACGCAAGGTAGATATGACGAAGAGATGGAGAGTGGGGGAGTTCTCAATCCCCGAAGGGGAAAGCAAACAAATCACTGTAGGAGAAACGGGAGAGTATGAGTATCTAGGGGTAAGCATAACTATAACGGGAAGAGGGGTGTACAGAAATTACTCAGCCAAACTGATTCTGAAGGGGAAAAGAATTCTGAACCAACTAAAACTTTTAGGGAAAAATAGTTTCAATAAGGTCTTTGCGGGGAAAACACTGTGGGAGAGGGTGGGTTTACCAAGTATAACGTATGGCACGGACGTGATTCCATTAAACCAAACCGTTATTAAGAAGTTGGAAAGTACTCAGAATGATGCCGGCAGATGGATAACAGGGTCGAGTAATGCTGCAGCTTTGGAAGCAGTAAGGGGGGAGCTTGGGTGGATGAAAATCAAGGACAGGGTAGATTTGGGAAAATTGTGTTACTTTAACTACTTGAGAAACATGCCTGACAACCGGTGGTGCAAATTGATGCTCGATACCATTTGGAATTCTAATATAGAAACGGGGTGGTCAAAACATGTGAGGGAACTAATGGACAATTACTCTATAGAGGTCACAAACATAGAAGTAGGAATGAAAGAAGGCAAAAGGTTTGTCAAAGAGAGAGTCATGGAAGACTGCAATCGAAACTGGCGAGCAGGGGTTAGCGTGAAAAGATCACTGCAGGGGTTACAATATAAAGAAAAGCCAGCTTTTGAGAAGTACCTAGATGGCACCTTTGGAGGGTCACTGCTGTTCAAACTGAGATCAAGATCACTGGAGCTTCGGGGAAAAATTGGGAGAGATGGGGAAAAGGGATGCCAAATGTGCCACTCTGGAGTAGTGGAGACCCTGGAACATTTTCTCTTGGAATGCCCACAGTATATACCTCATAGAATAAAATTTACTGGAAGAATAATGCAGAAGTGGGGTGAAGAAACAAAGGATAGATGGCTGAAGGGGGACACGAGGGAGAGGGTAGGAATGCTTATTGAAGAAATTGAAAAAGAGGAAGTGAGGGACACTATTAAGCAGTTTATATCTGAATGCTGGGAGGAGAGGAGGGGAAGAGGGGGTGGGGTGCAGGGGGAATGATGGCCTTCTCTTATGAGGACCGCGACAAATCAGCGGCTGGCCAAAGAGTTATTATTATTAATACTCAATCCCACAACGCCATTAAAACTATAAGAGAGCCAGCTCTATTCGGTTCCAGGCCGGCGATGGTAGAGGTTTGAGTCCCACCATGGTGGCGAGCCAGAATGTAATGTTGTGCGATGGCAAATTTGAGGGAAGAAGAGAAAAGAAACCAAACAGCAACGCCGGTTTGGTAGCGGCCCCGGTATATGACTATAGCGATTACAAAAAAGGAGTGGAGAAAGCTCCAACAATTTAGTTTTGAAAAACCGGGAGTCACCCATCAAGCCTTCTGGGAGATAGGATGCCGTATGTGATTGTGAGGTATCTTGTTATCCTTCGGGAATTTCAAATGACCCCTCCGCCTCCCCCCCCCCCCCGAAAGACACCCTCTCACAGACACACACCCTCAAGCCCTTAAAAGGGCTGTTAAATCTTTATTCAAATGTTTATTTATATAAAATGTACACTCGTCCCCAGCCAGACAAGCTTGTTTCAATCCTTGACTAGTTGGTGGTTTCTTGTCTATGTTGCAGAAAGGTAGGTTGCACCAATTATTCCTCCGCTTTATAAGAGTGTTGCAAGACAGACACTAACAAGCTTCGGTTCGTTAAATTTCCTTTTCTCGACGGAGTTCAGTAGAGCTAAGCGTTAAACCAACAGTTCAGACGGCGTAGGCGCCTCATTTGGTAATTAAATTCTCGAATAAGCATGCAATTATACGTTCTTCCGCGATTATGAGGGCCCAGATGCTTCCTTTTCCTTCAATCTTCTGTCTGTACTCTTGATCAAGTATCCTTCTCGGTCATATGCGCTCTTTGAAACCCAATCCTAGAAATATGTACCGTATCTACCGTAAAGGTCGACTTTCTGTGACTGACTGGGTTCCCCACTTCGATTAATTACGCTGCCGAAATACAGGCAGGCGTTCCGCCGAAGAGCACTATTACAAACAGCTTCCTTGTTGGTGGGGCGCTAGATATCCACAGCGTGCGCAGGATCTGGGCTTTCATGGTCTCTTGACCTGAACTTGTAATTTTTATATACTTTTGTGATCAGAAACGGGCTGGGTGGATGCAATTATTGTGGTTTTTGAAAAGGAGGACGTATTCCCACAACCTTTACTGCTCGTATCACAAGTCGAATCTTGGTCGAAACGGTTAGTAGAATTAGCAGGGTCGGGCATTGCCTTCAGACAAGCGTGTTGTCCGGCAGCTTAGTCTTTGACAGTGACATTTCACGAGTTGGCATTCATAACTGGGGGAAGAAACATTCGAATGCTTGAATGGTGTTATTCTATGGTATTTAATTCCAAGACGTGCGGATTACACCATTAATTGTGATTCTAGATAAATATTCAATAATGACCTCAGATGTATTCGGGGTAACAGCTTACGGTAAACAACTTGATAGGGACATATTTAATAAGGATTGTAACCAAAATTGTTTGGAAATCTGAGACACTACAGGCTTTTCTGTGCCCTGAATGTTCGCGAGCAGCCATGATATGGGACTCAGGTCTTTGTAGAGAGATCGAGGTCGAGATCCTTGAAGGAAATGAGGAAAGACAGAGAAAAGGAATGCGAAATGGTTAATTATGGCGTCATGGAGATTTTGTTAAAGATTTTGCAAGAACGCCTAAAATGTCATACTCGCCTAAGAAGATTCACTGGGACTATGATGAAGTGAGAGTGGAGAATAAACGACATGTGGGTTTTTGATGGTACCACTGAGAATATTATTGTTCTGAGCAGTAAAGTTATGAAGTATAGGATACATAACCAAGACTTTCTGATCTGAAAACAGAAATATATCGGCTCCTGCAAATGTGTTATTAACACTTCACGAGTGGGCGGAATATATTAGGATAAGTGGATGGCACCATTGAGAATATTACTGTTTTGAGCAGTAAAGTTATGTAGTGTGAAGTATAGGATAGATAACCAAGACTTTCTGATCTGAGAACAGAAATATATCGGCACCTGGTAAAGTGTTATCAACACTTCACGAGTGGGCGGAATATATTAGGATAAATGTTTGCAAACATGGACTTCAAGATTATGCCTGTAACAACAGAATATTGTTGTACCAGAAATTAAAAGGGGTAAGATTAAGAGATGAAAAATGTTATCGAGCATTAATTATTTATTCATTATTCAACAACCTTCAGTATATAAAAACATTTCGTATAAAGCACAGTAGTCTGACAATGGAAACAAAATAACACATGATGTATATATTATAGGGGGGCGCGGTGGCTCAGTAGGTAGAGGTGCAGGCTGCAAGCCGAGAGGTCCTCGGTTCGAATCCCACCTGCGGCAACCGCGTTGTGTCCTTGGGCAAGACACTTCATCCCCATTGCCCGCGTGGGGGCACGATGACGCCGTGTACTAAGGCGTACTGCACGTCGATGGTGCGCATGTCTTCAACCAATCTAACCTTGCCTGCGCTGCAGTGCGGAGTTACGATGTTGGGGAGCTGGCAGCTGCTCGTCGTTGCTCGGTGGTTCTCTCCGGGTACTCCGGCTTCCTCCACCCGTAAAACTGTCACGGTCATGATTAGCCATTGTGCATAAATATGTGACCTTAACCATCATTAAATAAATAAATAAATATATGTATATATTATAGTGGAACAGCTGAAACAGAAAACGACGCTATTCGCATTGTATGTTACAGTTAATAATGTGTGAAAAGAAAAGTGCATAACACACTTTTCAATCAACATGTTGTCGTTATGCACAATGCACACCACGATCAAGTTAGAATTTCAAAACATTCCTCATTTTCATGCTTTACATAGTCTCGTCTAACTTGAACGCAAACAAAAGCTGTCCACTAACTCCTTTTGCAGCTCCATTATATTTTCGCAAACGTCAGTTTCTGTTTGTGGTTCATTTTCTGATAAGTTGCTACCACCTCTTTGTAGGGATATGGCAATTGTATTCGCTAATCTCCGTATATCTTCCCAAGACTCCTTCCTATAACTCTCGTATGTTGCTATTGATGTTTGAATTGTGGTCTTCCTTATAAGCAGATTATAAGTCATAAAAATGGATGGTCTTGTAGTGTTGACTATTTTTCTGTCTATGGATGCTGAAATGTGCCCTATAAAGATAAGAATTATCGTGTTATATTATTGTAAATGGTTATGGCGGAAATGGAACGATTTGAGATGGTGGGGGATTTCAGCCATATTCACCACACTTACGCGTCTTTCGCACATGCACTTTGACACCGCCACCCCTCCCCGATCGCAGTCTGACACTACCTCTATATCTGCTAAATATATTTGCGCGTTCCGTTGTAAAGCCGTAATGGTTTTGAGGGAAGAACCAAGGTTCTTTTTATCCCAAACCATTCTGAGATGATGAAAAGCACTGCAAAAATTATAACATTTCATAATGAAGCGAAAATAAAGTTTCCATTTCTCGTCCAATTCAGTCAACTGAACAGGCCTCCCGTCGCACTCTTAAAATACATGAACACTTGTTACGTTAAGTCACTAATCATCAGCTTAATCTGTCACTCATGAAATGCTCGAAAATGAAAAGTTGGGCTGCGATCAATATCGTTAGAGGCAGTGGTTATAACTCAAGCTTACGGACTCATTCCAAAGAACAAAGGTATTTTTAAAAAACCCAAATATGCCCTATAAATCATTAAACTATCTGTAGTACATACCTAACATGGTGATATATTTGTCAACTTTATCATGTTTCATCAATAAAAATCTCAGCATTTTCACCGATTGTACCATATCCATGCTTCTCTCTTTTCTTAAAACATGAATTGAACGTCGAACAGTTGATCCTGGGCTGGAATGAATTGTGATGCGCACAGAACTCCTGCAATATATATATATTCTCTGGTATTCTTTGATCTTTTGAAATGTTACACATATTTTCCTGTGCATAATTCGTATCTAATTGTCGGGCTTCGGGTTCCTATGATCGAATGTGCAATAATTAGGGCTTCATTGAATAAAACTCACAATGTATCACACCACTTATTGTTTGAAGAAACAACTAGTGTTTGTTACTGATTAATTGCGCTAGCGGCACATACCATAATTCAGTTTGTTTTGTTTTAAAAAACGTTCTTAGCAAACACAAATGTTAGGTTGGGTCATTAATTATGTTCATTTGTAAACAACCGGTATATCCACTTTGTACCGGCAATTGTCATCAGTTTTCGTGTACTTAATCAATCTATTGTTAAATAAACAATTGGACTGGAATGAAAATTCAGTATCACTGTTAGTTGTTTAGATGAGAAAGTATACACGTTTTGCAAGAGAAATGGATTCGACGAATGAAACTTAGTATTCCAACTTAATAAATGCAAAACGCCTTCATTGATACAAGCGCATTTTGGGAAAGCAACACCCGAAACTGCGTGAAAGAACTCAATTCGTCAAAAGCATGTTTCCATATTTTGTTACACAGGCATGGGAAATACTTGGTCGGATTTTATTTAATCGATTTGATATGCGCTTCTGGTAAGACAGTGAGAATCAACCCACCATATTCATATGACTTGAGAACTGACAGACGGGAAGTTTAATTTGTTGTTTATTGTGTTTTGACGTCACATTGAACACCCTTGGTAATATCGGACGATTATATGCTGAAATGAAGTTTTTCATGCAGGCAACCATCTTAACGTTTGTGTGCTCCATTTTACCAACGCACGCATCTGGGCCTTCATATTCGCGGAACAGCGTATAATTGCATGCTTATTCGAGAATTTAATTACCCAACGAGGCGCCTACGCTGTCTGAACTTTTGGTTTAACGCTTAGCTCTACTGAACTCCGTCGGGAAAAGGAAATTTTACGAACCGAAGCTTGTTAGTGTCTGTCTTGCAACACTCTTATAAAGAAGACGCATGGAAATGGTAGACAAAGCGTAGGAAGAATTGATGCAACCTACCTTTCTGCAACATACACAAGAAACCACCAACTTGTCAAGGATTGAAACAAGCTTGTCTGGCTGGGGACGAGTGTACATTTTATATAAATAAACATTTGAATAAAGATTTAACAGCCCTTTTAAGGGCTTGAGGGTGTGTGTCTGTGAGAGGGTGTCTTTGGGGGTGGGGGGGGGGTGGAGGGGTCATTTGAAATTCCCGAAGGATAACCAAATACCTCACAATCACATACGGCATCCTATCTCCCAGAAGGCTTGATGGGTGACTCCCGGTTTTTCAAAACTAAATTGTTGGAGCTTTCTCCACTCCTTTTTTGTAACCGCTATAGTCATATACCGGGACCGCTACCAAACCGGCGTTGCTGTTTGGTTTCTTTTCTCTTCTTCCCTCAAATTTGCCATCGCACAACATTATATTCTGGTTCGCCACCATGGTGGGACTCAAACCTCTACCATCGCCGGCCTGGAACCGAATAGAGCTGGCTCTCTTATAGTTTTAATGGCGTTGTGGGATTGAGTATTGACAATCTAACACACCAACGTAAACTGCCGGGAATTCTAACCGCGTGCATACCCCTCTCAGACTCCATTTGAGGCAATAGGAAAGCTAGTCCTGTGTGATCCAAGTGAAATAAAATAAGGTTAACCGGGTCGCAAGGGATTTGTATATCCCACATCGCCCCTGCGCGCCTTTGGCGCGCCAAAAGTTTTCATTCATTCTTGTGTCTGTACTCTTGATCAAGTATCCTCCTCGGTGATATGCGCTCTTTGAAACCCAATCCTAGAAATATGTACCGTATCTACCGTAAAGGTCGACTTTCTGTGACTGACTGGGTTCCCCACTTCGATTAATTACGCTGCCGAAATACAGGCAGGCGTTCCGCCGAAGAACACTCTTACAAACAGCTTCCTTGTTGGTGGGGCGCTAGATATCCGCAGCGTGCGCAGGATCTGGGCTTTCATGGTCTCTTGACCTGAACTTGTTATTTTTATATACTTTTGTGATCAGAAACAGGCTGGGTGGATACAATTATTGTGGTTCTTGAAAAGGAGGACGTATTCCCACAACCTTTACTGCTCGTATCACAAGTCGAATCTTTGTCGAAACGGTTAGTAGAATTAGCAGGGTCGGGCATTTCCTTCAGACAAGCGTATTGTCCGGCAGCTTAGTCTTTGACAGTGACATTTCACGTGTTGGCATTCATAACTGTGGGAAGAAACATTCGAATGCTTGAATGGTGTTATTCTATGGTATTTAATTCCAAGACGTGCGGATTACACCATTAATTGAGATTCTAGATAAATATTCAATAATGACCTCAGATGTATTCGGGGTAACAGCTTACGGTAAACAACTTGATAGGGACATATTTAATAAGGATTGTAACCAAAATTGTTTGGAAATCTGAGACACTACAGGCTTTTCTGTGCCCTGAATGTTCGCGAGCAGCCATGATATGGGACTCAGGTCTTTGTAGAGAGATCGAGGTCGAGATCCTTGAAGGAAGTGAGGAAAGACAGAGAAAAGGAATGCGAAATGGTTAATTATGGCGTCATGGAGATTTTGTTAAAGATTTTGCAAGAACGCCTAAAATGTCATACTCGCCTAAGAAGATTCACTGGGACTATGATGAAGTGAGAGTGGAGAATAAACGACATGTGGGTTTTTGATGGTACCACTGAGAATATTATTGTTCTGAGCAGTAAAGTTATGAAGTATAGGATACATAACCAAGACTTTCTGATCTGAAAACAGAAATATATCGGCCCCTGCAAATGTGTTATTAACACTTCACGAGTGGGCGGAATATATTAGGATAAGTGGATGGCACCATTGAGAATATTACTGTTTTGAGCAGTAAAGTTATGAAGTGTGAAGTATAGGATAGATAACCAAGACTTTCTGATCTGAGAACAGAAATATATCGGCACCTGCTAAAGTGTTATCAACACTTCAGGAGTGGGCGGAATATATTAGGATAAATGTTTGCCAACATGGACTTCAAGATTATGCCTGTAACAACAGAATATTGTTGTACCAGAAATTAAAAGGGGTAAGATTAAGAGATGAAAAATGTTATCGAGCATTAATTATTTATTCATTATTCAACAACCTTCAGTATATAAAAACATTTCGTATAAAGCACAGTAGTCTGACAATGGAAACAAAATAACACATGATGTATATATTATAGTGGAACAGCTGAAACAGAAAACGACGCTATTCGCATTGTATGTTACAGTTAATAATGTGTGAAAAGAAAAGTGCATAACACACTTTTCAATCAACATGTTGTCGTTATGCACAATGCACACCACGATCAAGTTAGAATTTCAAAACATTCCTCATTTTCATGCTTTACATAGTCTCGTCTAACTTGAACGCGAACAAAAGCTGTCCACTAACTCCTTTTGCAGCTCCATTATATTTTCGCAAACGTCAGTTTCTGTTTGTGGTTCATTTTCTGATAAGTTGCTACCACCTCCTTGTAGGGATATGGCAATTGTATTCGCTAATCTCCGTATATCTTCCCAAGACTCCTTCCTATAACTCTCGTATGTTGCTATTGATGTTGGAATTGTGGTCTTCCTTATAAGCAGATTATAAGTCATAAAAATGGATGGTCAAGTAGTGTTGACTATTTTTCTGTCTATGGATGCTGAAATGTGCCCTATAAAGATAAGAATTATCGTGTTATATTATTGTAAATGGTTATGGCGGAAATGAAACGATTTGAGTTGGTGGGGGATTTCAGCCATATTCACCACACTTACGCGTCTTTCGCACATGCACTTTGACACCGCCACCCCTCCCCGAACGCAGTCTGACACTACCTCTATATCTGCTAAATATATTTGCGCGTTCCGTTGTAAAGCCGTAATGGTTTTGAGGGAAGAACCAAGGTTCTTTTATGCAAACCTGAATAGTATCCCAAACCATTCTGAGATGATGAAAAGCACTGCAAAAATTATAACATTTCATAATGAAGCGAAAATAAAGTTTCCATTTCTCGTCCAATTCAGTCAACTGAACAGGCCTCCCGTCGCACTCTTAAAATACATGAACACTCATAGACACTCTTGTTACGTTAAGTCACTAATCATCAGCTTAATCTGTCACTCATGAAATGCTCGAAAATGAAAAGTTAGGCTGCGATCAATATCGTTAGAGGCACTGGATATAACTCAAGCTTACGGACTCATTCCAAAGAACAAAGTTATATATAAAAAACCAAATATGCCCTATAAATCATTAAACTATCTGTAGTACATACCTAACATGGTGATATATTTGTCAACTTTATCATGCTTCATCAATAAATCTCTCAGCATTTTCACCGATTGTACCATGTCCATGCTTCTCTTTTCTTAAAACATGAAATGAACGCCGAACAGTTGATCCTGGGCTGGAATGAATTGTGATGCGCACAGAACTCCTGCAATATATATATATTCTCTGGTATTCTTTGATCTTTTGAAATGTTACACATATTTTCCTGTGCATAATTCGTATCTAATTGTCGGGCTTCGGGTTCCTATGATCGAATGTGCAATAACTGGGGCTTCATTGAATAAAACTCACAATCTATCACACCACTTATTGTTTGAAGAAACAACTAGTGTTTGTTACTGACTACTTGCGCTAGCGGCACATACCATAATTCAGTGTGTTTTGTTTTAAAAAACGTTCTTAACAAACACAAATGTTAGGTTGGGTCATTAATTATGTTCATTTGTAAACAAGCGGCATATCCACTTTGTCCCGGCCATTGTCATCAGTTTTCGTGTACTTAATCAATCTATTGTTAAATAAACAATTGGACTGGAATGAAAATTCAGTATCACTGTTAGTTGTTTAGATGAGAAAGTATACACGTTTTGCAAGAGAAATGGATTCGACGAATGAAACTTAGTATTCCTACTTAATAAATGCAGAACGCCTTCATTGATACAAGCGCATTTTGGGAATGCAACACCCGAAACTGCGTGAAAGAACTCAATTCGTCAAAAGCATGTTTCCATATTTTGTTACACAGGCATGGGAAATACTTGGTCGGATTTTATTTAATCGATTTGATATGCGCTTCTGGTAAGACAGTGAGAATCAACCCACCATATTCATATGACTTGAGAACTGACAGTCGGGAAGTTTAATTTGTTGTTTATTGTGTTTTGACGTCACATTGAACACCCTTGGTAATATCGGACGATTATATGCTGAAATGAAGTTTTTCATGCAGGCAACCATCTTAACGTTTGTGTGCTCCATTTTACCAACGCACGCATCTGGGCCTTCATATTCGCGGAACAGCGTATAACTGCATGCTTATTCGAGAATTTAATTACCCAACGAGGCGCCTACGCTGTCTGAACTTTTGGTTTAACGCTTAGCTCTACTGAACTCCGTCGGGAAAAGGAAATTTTACGAACCGAAGCTTGTTAGTGTCTGTCTTGCAACACTCTTATAAAGAAGACGCATGGAAATGGTAGACAAAGCGTAGGAAGAATTGGTGCAACTTACCTTTCTGCAACATACACAAGAAACCACCAACTTGTCAAGGATTGAAACAAGCTTGTCTGGCTGGGGACGAGTGTACATTTCATATAAATAAACATTTGAATAAAGATTTAACAGCCCTTTTAAGGGCTTGAGGGTGTGTGTCTGTGAGAGGGTGTCTTTGGGGGTGGTGGGGGGTGGAGGGGTCATTTGAAATTCCCGAAGGATAACCAAATACCTCACAATCACATACGGCATCCTATCTCCCAGAAGGCTTGATGGGTGACTCCCGGTTTTTCAAAACTAAATTGTTGGAGCTTTCTCCACTCCTTTTTTGTAACCGCTATAGTCATATACCGGGACCGCTACCAAACCGGCGTTGCTGTTTGGTTTCTTTTCTCTTCTTCCCTCAAATTTGCCATCGCACAACATTATATTCTGGTTCGCCACCATGGTGGGACTCAAACCTCTACCATCGCCGGCCTGGAACCGAATAGAGCTGGCTCTCTTATAGTTTTAATGGCGTTGTGGGATTGAGTATTGACAATCTAACACACCAACGTAAACTGCCGGGAATTCTAACCGCGTCCATACCCCTCTCAGACTCCATTTGAGGCAATAGGAAAGCTAGTCCTGTGTGATCCAAGTGAAATAAAATAAGGTTAACCGGGTCGCAAGGGATTTGTATATCCCACATCGCCCCTGCGCGCCTTTGGCGCGCCAAAAGTTTTCATTCATTCTTGTGTCTGTACTCTTGATCAAGTATCCTCCTCGGTGATATGCGCTCTTTGAAACCCAATCCTAGAAATATGTACCGTATCTACCGTAAAGGTCGACTTTCTGTGACTGACTGGGTTCCCCACTTCGATTAATTACGCTGCCGAAATACAGGCAGGCGTTCCGCCGAAGAGCACTCTTACAAACAGCTTCCTGCGTGCGCAGGTTCTGGGCTTTCATGGTCTCTTGACCTGAACTTGTTATTTTTATATACTTTTGTGATCAGAAACAGGCTGGGTGGATACAATTATTGTGGTTCTTGAAAAGGAGGACGTATTCCCACAACCTTTACTGCTCGTATCACAAGTCGAATCTTTGTCGAAACGGTTAGTAGAATTAGCAGGGTCGGGCATTTCCTTCAGACAAGCGTATTGTCCGGCAGCTTAGTCTTTGACAGTGACATTTCACGTGTTGGCATTCATAACTGTGGGAAGAAACATTCGAATGCTTGAATGGTGTTATTCTATGGTATTTAATTCCAAGACGTGCGGATTACACCATTAATTGAGATTCTAGATAAATATTCAATAATGACCTCAGATGTAGACGGGGTAACAGCTTACGGTAAACAACTTGATAGGGACATATTTAATAAGGATTGTAACCAAAATTGTTTGGAAATCTGAGACACTACAGGCTTTTCTGTGCCCTGAATGTTCGCGAGCAGCCATGATATGGGACTTCAGCTCTTTGTAGAGAGATCGAGGTCGAGATCCTTGAAGGAAATGAGGAAAGACAGAGAAAAGGAATGCGAAATGGTTAATTATGGAGTCATGGAGATTTTGTTAAAGATTTTGCAAGAATGCCCAGAATGTCATACTCGCCGAAGAAGATTCACTGGGACTATGATGAAGTGAGAGTGGAGAATAAACGACATGTGGGTTTTTGATGGTACCACTGAGAATATTATTGTTCTGAGCAGTAAAGTTATGAAGTATAGGATACATAACCTAGACTTTCTGATCTGAAAACAGAAATATATCGGCTCCTGCAAATGTGTTATTAGCACTTCACGAGTGGGCGGAATATATTAGGATAAGTGGATGGCACCATTGAGAATATTACTGTTTTGAGCAGTAAAGTTATGAAGTGTGAAGTATAGGGTAGATAACGAAGACTTTCTGATCTGAAAACAGAAATATATCGGCACCTGCTAAAGTGTTATCAACACTTCACGAGTGGGTGGAATATATTAGGATAAATGTTTGCAAACATGGACTTCAAGATTATGCCTGTAACAACAGAATATTGTTGTACCAGAAATTAAAAGGGGTAAGATTAACAGATGAAAAATGTAATCGAGCATTAATTATTTATTCATTATTCAACAACCTTCAGTATATAAAAACATTTCGTATAAAGCACAGTAGTCTGACAATGGAAACAAAATAACACATCATGTATATATTATAGTGGAACAGCTGAAACAGAAAACGACGCTATTCGCATTGTATGTTACAGTTAATAATGTGTGAAAAGAAAAGTGCATAACACACTTTTCAATCAACATGTTGTCGTTATGCACAATGCACACCACGATCAAGTTAGAATTTCAAAACATTCCTCATTTTCATGCTTTACATAGTCTCGTCTAACTTGAACGCGAACAAAAGCTGTCCACTAACTCCTTTTGCAGCTCCATTATATTTTCGCAAACGTCAGTTTCTGTTTGTGGTTCATTTTCTGATAAGTTGCTACCACCTCCTTGTAGGGATATGGCAATTGTATTCGCTAATCTCCGTATATCTTCCCAAGACTCCTTCCTATAACTCTCGTATGTTGCTATTGATGTTTGAATTGTGGTCTTCCTTATAAGCAGATTATAAGTCATAAAAATGGATGGTCTTGTAGTGTTGACTATTTTTCTGTCTATGGATGCTGAAATGTGCCCTATAAAGATAAGAATTATCGTGTTATATTATTGTAAATGGTTATGGCGGAAATGGAACGATTTGAGATGGTGGGGGATTTCAGCCATATTCACCACACTTACGCGTCTTTCGCACATGCACTTTGACACCGCCACCCCTCCCCGAACGCAGTCTGACACTACCTCTATATCTGCTAAATATATATGGGCGTTCCGTTGTAAAGCCGTAATGGTTTTGAGGGAAGAACCAAGGTTCTTTTATGCAAACCTGAATAGTATCCCAAACCATTCTGAGATGATGAAAAGCACTGCAAAAATTATAACATTTCATAATGAAGCAAAAATAAAGTTTCCATTTCTCGTCCAATTCAGTCAACTGAACAGGCCTCCCGTCGCACTCTTAAAATACATGAACACTCATAGACACTCTTGTTACGTTAAGTCACTAATCTTCAGCTTAATCTGTCACTCATGAAATGCTCGAAAATGAAAAGTTAGGCTGCGATCAATATGGTTAGAGGCACTGGTTATAACTCAAGCTTACGGACTCATTCCAAAGAACAAAGTTATTTTTAAAAAACCCAAATATGCCCTATAAATCATTAAAATATCTGTAGTACATACCTAACATGGTGATATATTTGTCAACTTTTTCATGCTTCATCAATAAATCTCTCAGCATTTTAACCGATTGTACCATGTCCATGCGTCTCTCTTTTCTTAAAACATGAATTGAACGCCGAACAGTTGATCCTGGGCTGGAATGAATTGTGGTGCGCACAGAATTCCTGCAATATATATATATTCTCTGGTATTCTTTGATCTTTTGAAATGTTACACATATTTTCCTGTGCATAATTCGTATCTAATTGTCGGGCTTCGGGTTCCTATGATCGAATGTGCAATAATTGGGGCTTCATTGAATAAAACTCACAATCTATCACACCACTTATTGTTTGCAAAAACGACTAGTGTTTGTTACTGATTAATTGCGCTAGCGGCACATACTATAATTCAGTTTGTTTTGTTTTATAAAACGTTCTTAAAAAACACAAATGTTAGGTTGGGGCATTAATTATGTTCATTTGTAAACAAGCGGTATATCCACTTTGTCCCGGCCATTGTCATCAGTTTTCGTGTACTTAATCAATCTATGTTAAATAAACAATTGGACTGGAATGAAAATTCAGTATCACTGTTAGTTGTTTAGATGAGAAAGTATACACGTTTTGCAAGAGAAATGGATTCGACGAATGAAACTTAGTATTCCAACTTAATAAATGCAGAACGCCTTCATTGATACAAGCGCATTTTGGGAATGCAACACCCGAAACTGCGTGAAAGAACTCAATTCGTCAAAATCATGTTTCCATATTTTGCTACACAGGCATGGGAAATACTTGGTCGGATTTTATTTAATCGATTTGATATGCGCTTCTGGTAAGACAGTGAGAATCAACCCACCATATTCATATGACTTGAGAACTGACAGTCGGGAAGTTTAATTTATTGTTTATTGTGTTTTGACGTCACATTGAACACCCTTGGTAATATCGGACGATTATATGCTGAAACTAAGATTTTCATGCAGGCAACCATTTTAACGTTTGTGTGTCTCCATTTTATCAACGCACGCATCTGGGCCTTCATATTCGCGGAACAACGTATAACTGCATGCTTATTCGAGAATTTAATTACCAAATGAGGCGCCTACGCCGTCTGATCTGTTGGTTTAACGCTTAGCTCTACTGAACTCCGTCGGGAAAAGGAAATTTTACGAACCGAAGCTTGTTAGTGTCTGTCTTGCAACACTCTTATAAAGAAGACGCATGGAAATGGTAGACAAAGCGTAGGAAGAATTGGTGCAACCTACCTTTCTGCAACATACACAAGAAACCACCAACTTGTCAAGGATTGAAACAAGCTTGTCTGGCTGGGGACGAGTGTACATTTTATATAAATAAACATTTGAATAAAGATTTATCAGCCCTTTTAAGGGCTTGAGGGTGTGTGTCTGTGAGAGGGTGTCTTTGGGGGTGGGGGGGGGGGTGGAGGGGTCATTTGAAATTCCCGAAGGATAACCAAATACCTCACAATAACATACGGCATCCTATCTCCCAGAAGGCTTGATGGGTGACTCCCGGTTTTTCAAAACTAAATTGTTGGAGCTTTCTGCACTCCTTTTTTGTAACCGCTATAGTCATATACCGGGACCGCTACCAAACCGGCGTTGCTGTTTGGTTTCTTTTCTCTTCTTCCCTCAAATTTGCCATCGCACAACACTACATTCTGGCTCACCACCATGGTGGGACTCAAACCTCTACCATCGTCGGCCTGGAACCGAATAGAGCTGGCTGTTTTATAGTTTTAATGGCGTTGTGGGATTGAGTATTGACAATCTAACACACCAACGTAAACTGCCGGGAATTCTAACCGCGTGCATACCCCTCTCAGACTCCATTTGAGGTAATAGGAAAGCTAGTCCTGTGTGATCCAAGTGAAATAAAATAAGGTTAACCGGGTCGCAAGGGATTTGTATATCCGACATCGCCCCTGCGCGCCTTTGGCGCGCCAAAAGTTTTCATTCATTCTTGTGTCTGTACTCTTGATCAAGTATCCTCCTCGGTGATATGCGCTCTTTGAAACCCAATCCTAGAAATATGTACCGTAATTACAGCCCTCATTGATTACAGATCTCACAGAAGCAATTACAGCCCTCATTGATTACAGATCTCACAGAAGCAAGGACTCAGATTCCAGTATCCAACGAAATAATCTGGGCAAAAATCAAGTTAGGAAACAGGAGTGTTGCCGTTGGTGTTGTATACTTAGCAGTGGAGGGAAGTAAGCCCGAGTGGAATGATTCAATATATACAACTCTTAGATCGAATATCACAGAGCTTGGGAGCAGAGGGTTCAGTATTGTCCTAATGGGGGACTTCAATGGGCACATCGGGGATAAGGAGGAAGGCATACAGGGAGGTGATAGGAAAATTAACACGAATGGGAGGAAGATGTTGGACCTATCAAAAGAGCTTGGTTTAAAGATCCTGAACAGGGATGCGAAATGTAAAGGTAAATGGACCTGGGAGAGGAACGATAAGAAAACAATAATTGATTATATACTCACTGACATTAGCGTATGGAGGGAGGTTATAGGTGTAGAAATAGATGACGAGGGAAAAAATGACTTGGGTAGTGATCACAACCTGATAACAGTTAAGATTATGGGCAAAAAGACGAATAGAGACAGAAATACCTTCAAGGAAGTTTGGGGACTAAAACAAGGAGCCGACTGGAAGCAGTTTCGGGAAAAACTAAAACCAAATCTTGAATGTATACCTAGGGATGCAAATGTCCAGAGTATTTCAGATGGCATAGTAAATAGCCTAACAGAGGCAGGGAAGGAGTGTATAGGAAGGGTGAGGGTCCCAACGAGAGAGCTTGGATACAGGGTTAACGAGGGACTGAAAAAGGCTATAAAAGAAAGGAAGGTAAAATGCGCTGCTTACAGAAGAAGTAGGAAGCTTAAAGGGGTGGATAACAATGACACGAGACTAATGAAAGGAGAATATGAACTGGCACGGAAAAAGGTGAATGAGATAAAGAATAATAATAGGAAGGAGCGCAATTGCAGTCTTGCCAGAACAATAAAGAAAACGAAGGGTTCGAGCTCAAACGTATTTTGGAACTGGGTAAATAAACGGGGGAAAAGTAGTGTGCAGAGTATCAAAGTGGATGGGGAAAGTACAGAAGATAAAGGCCGTATTGCTTCAGAGTTAGTCAAGCACTGGGAAAAGATAAACGATAGGCGATGGGGCAGTGGGTCCCCACCAAAAAGAAATACACTGGTGGAGGAGAACCTATCCAATCGTGTATGTAGCGAAATAACGGCAGAAGAAGTGCGGAACGTGGACTCGAAATTAAAAAATGGTAAAGCGGGAGGGACTGATGAAATTCCGAACGAATTCCTCAAAAATGGAGGGGAGGCACTTATTGAAGTCCTGACAAACCTTTTCAACCTGGCTCTGCGAAAGCAAGAGGTCCCCAGAGAGTGGAGGGAAAGTAAGGTGTCGTTCATACACAAAAAGGGGGATAAGGAAGTTCTAGATAACTATAGGGGGATATCAGTTAGTAGTAACATCGGAAAAGTATTCTGTAAGGTCATATACGGTAGACTAGAGGAAGTTATTGAAGAGAAAGGTTTTTTAGGAGAAATTCAAAATGGTTTCAGGAAAGGACGAAGAGTCACTGATCACCTATTTACACTCACCCAACTGATAGAATCAACAAAGGCTGAAAAGAAAAGGATGTTTCTGGCATTTCTAGATGTGAAAAAAGCGTACGACCGAGTGTGGAGGGAAGGTATGTGGCGAATGCTCGAGGGCATCGGACTGGGGGGTGACTTTGTGGGAATCATGAAAGCACTGTATACAGATGTGCAAAGCCAACTCAGTCTAGGGAGTATCACTACAAAACGAGTCCCTATGGATATAGGCCTCAAGCAGGGGTGTATCTTTTCACCGATTTTGTTTGCATTGTATGTTAAAGATTTAGGGGACGAACTAATTCAGAGTGCGGAGGGGGTAAATGTTGGAGACATAAAGATACCAGACTTATTCTTTGCGGACGACATGGTGTTAATGTCTAGAACTGAACAGGGTCTAGAGAAACTGCTGGAAATTGTTGGTAGATATGGGAACACTTGGCGGCTAGAACTAAATGAAAATAAAAGCAAGGTAATACCCGTTGGACGCAAGGTAGATATGACGAAGAGATGGAGAGTGGGGGAGTTCTCAATCCCCGAAGGGGAAAGCAAACAAATCACTGTAGGAGAAACGGGAGAGTATGAGTATCTAGGGGTAAGCATAAATATAACGGGAAGAGGGGTGTACAGAAATTACTCAGCCAAACTGATTCTGAAGGGGAAAAGAATTCTGAACCAACTAAAACTTTTAGGGAAAAATAGTTTCAACAAGGTCTTTGTGGGGAAAACACTGTGGGTGAGGGTGGGTTTACCAAGTATAACGTATGGCACGGACGTGATTCCATTAAACCAAACCGCTATTAAGAAGTTGGAAAATACTCAAAATGATGCCGGCAGATGGATAACAGGGTCGAGTAATGCTGCAGCTTTGGAAGCAGTAAGGGGGGAGCTTGGGTGGATGAAAATCAAGGACAGGGTAGATTTGGGAAAACTGTGTTACTTTAACTACTTGAGAAACCTGCCTGACAACCGGTGGTGCAAATTGATGCTCGATACCATTTGGAATTCTAATATAGAAACGGGGTGGTCAAAACATGTGAGGGAACTAATGGACAATTACTCTATAGAGGTCACAAACATAGAAGTAGGAATGAAAGAAGGCAAAAGGTTTGTCAAAGAGAGAGTCATGGAAGATTGCAATCGAAACTGGCGAGCAGGGGTTAGCGTGAAAAGATCACTGCAGGGGTTACAATATAAAGAAAAGCCAGCTTTTGAGAAGTACCTAGATGGCACCTTTGGAGGGTCACTGCTGTTCAAACTGAGATCAAGATCACTGGAGCTTCGGGGAAAAATTGGGAGAGATGGGGAAAAGGGATGCCAAATGTGCCACTCTGGAGTAGTGGAGACCCTGGAACATTTTCTCTTGGAATGCCCACAGTATATACCTCATAGAATAAAATTTACTGGAAGAATAATGCAGAAGTGGGGTGAAGAAACAAAGGATAGATGGCTGAAGGGGGACACGAGGGAGAGGGTAGGAATGCTTATTGAAGAAATTGAAAAAGAGGAAGTGAGGGACACTATTAAGCAGTTTATATCTGAATGCTGGGAGGAGAGGAGGGGAAGAGGGGGTGGGGTGCAGGGGGAATGATGGCCTTCTCTCATGAGGACCGCGACAAATCAGCGGCTGGCCAAAGAGTTATTATTATTATCTACCGTAAAGGTCGACTTTGTGTGACTGACTGGGTTCCCCACTTCGATTAATTACGCTGCCGAAATACAGGCAGGCGTTCCGCCGAAGAGCACTATTACAAACAGCTTCCTTGTTGGTGGGGCGCTAGATATCCGCAGCTTGCGCAGGATCTGGGCTTTCATGGTCTCTTGACCTGAACTTGTTATTTTTATATACTTTTGTGATCAGAAACAGGCTGGGTGGATGCAATTATTGTGGTTTTTGAAAAGGAGGACGTATTTCCACAACCTTTACTGCTCGTATCACAAGTCGAATCTTGGTCGAAACGGGTTAGTAGAATTAACAGGGTCGGGCATTGCCTTCAGACAAGCATGTTGTCCGGCAGCTTAGTCTTTGACAGTGACATTTCACGTGTTGGCATTCATAACTGTGGGAAGAAACATTCGAATGCTTGAATGGTGTTATTCTATGGTATTTAATTCCAAGACGTGCGGATTACACCATTAATTGAGATTCTAGATAAATATTCAATAATGACCTCAGATGTATTCGGGGTAACAGCTTACGGTAAACAACTTGATAGGGACATATTTAATAAAAATGTAACCAAAATTGTTTGGAAATCTGAGACACTACAGGCTTTTCTGTGCCCTGAATGTTCGCGAGCAGCCATGATATGGGACTCAGGTCTTTGTAGAGAGATCGAGGTCGAGATCCTTGAAGGAAATGAGGAAAGACAGAGAAAAGGAATGCGAAATGGTTAATTATGGCGTCATGGAGATTTTGTTAAAGATTTTGCAAGAACGCCTAAAATGTCATACTCGCCTAAGAAGATTCACTGGGACTATGATGATGTGAGAGTGGAGAATAAACGACATGTGGGTTTTTGATGGTACCACTGAGAATATTATTGTTCTGAGCAGTAAAGTTATGAAGTATAGGATACATAACCAAGACTTTCTGATCTGAAAACAGAAATATATCGGCCCCTGCAAATGTGTTATTAACACTTCACGAGTGGGCGGAATATATTAGGATAAGTGGATGGCACCATTGAGAATATTACTGTTTTGAGCAGTAAAGTTATGAAGTGTGAAGTATAGGATAGATAACCAAGACTTTCTGATCTGAGAACAGAAATATATCGGCACCTGCTAAAGTGTTATCAACACTTCAGGAGTGGGCGGAATATATTAGGATAAATGTTTGCCAACATGGACTTCAAGATTATGCCTGTAACAACAGAATATTGTTGTACCAGAAATTAAAAGGGGTAAGATTAAGAGATGAAAAATGTAATCGAGCATTAATTATTTATTCATTATTCAACAACCTTCAGTATATAAAAACATTTCGTATAAAGCACAGTAGTCTGACAATGGAAACAAAATAACACATCATGTATATATTATAGCGGAACAGCTGAAACAAATAACGACGCTATTCGCATTGTATGTTACAGTTGATAATGTGTGAAAAGAAAAGTGCATAACTCACTTTTCAATCAACTTGTTGTCGTAATGCACAATGCACACCACGATCAAGTTAGAATTTCAAAACATTCCTCATTTTCATGCTTTACATAGTCTCGTCTAACTTGAACGCGAACAAAAGCTGTCCACTAACTCCTTTTGCAGCTCCATTATATTTTCGCAAACGTCAGTTTCTGTTTGTGGTTCATTTTCTGATAAGTTGCTACCACCTCCTTGTAGGGATATGGCAATTGTATTCGCTAATCTCCGTATATCTTCCCAAGACTCCTTCCTATAACTCTCGTATGTTGCTATTGATGTTGGAATTGTGGTCTTCCTTATAAGCAGATTATAAGTCATAAAAATGGATGGTCTAGTAGTGTTGACTATTTTTCTGTCTATGGATGCTGAAATGTGCCCTATAAAGATAAGAATTATCGTGTTATATTATTGTAAATGGTTATGGCGGAAATGGAACGATTTGAGATGGTGGGGGATTTCAGCCATATTCACCACACTTACGCGTCTTTCGCACATGCAGTTTGACACCGCCACCCCTCCCCGAACGCAGTCTGACACTACCTCTATATCTGCTAAATATATTTGCGCGTTCCGTTGTAAAGCCGTAATGGTTTTGAGGGAAGAACCAAGGTTCTTTTATGCAAACCTGAATAGTATCCCAAACCATTCTGAGATGATGAAAAGCACTGCAAAAATTATAACATTTCATAATGAAGCGAAAATTAAGTTTCCATTTCTCGTCCAATTCAGTCAACTGAACAGGCCTCCCGTCGCACTCTTAAAATACATGAACACTCATAGACACTCTTGTTACGTTAAGTCACTAATCATCAGCTTAATCTGTCACTCATGAAATGCTCGAAAATGAAAAGTTAGGCTGCGATCAATATCGTTAGAGGCACTGGATATAACTCAAGCTTACGGACTCATTCCAAAGAACAAAGTTATATATAAAAAACCAAATATGCCCTATAAATCATTAAACTATCTGTAGTACATACCTAACATGGTGATATATTTGTCAACTTTATCATGCTTCATCAATAAATCTCTCAGCATTTTCACCGATTGTACCATGTCCATGCTTCTCTTTTCTTAAAACATGAAATGAACGCCGAACAGTTGATCCTGGGCTGGAATGAATTGTGATGCGCACAGAACTCCTGCAATATATATATATTCTCTGGTATTCTTTGATCTTTTGAAATGTTACACATATTTTCCTGTGCATAATTCGTATCTAATTGTCGGGCTTCGGGTTCCTATGATCGAATGTGCAATAATTGGGGCTTCATTGAATAAAACTCACAATCTATCACACCACTTATTGTTTGCAAAAACGACTAGTGTTTGTTACTGATTAATTGCGCTAGCGGCACATACCATAATTCAGTTTGTTTTGTTTTATAAAACGTTCTTAAAAAACACAAATGTTAGGTTGGGGCATTAATTATGTTCATTTGTAAACAAGCGGTATATCCACTTTGTCCCGGCCATTGTCATCAGTTTTCGTGTACTTAATCAATCTATTGTTAAATAAACAATTGGACTGGAATGAAAATTCAGTATCACTGTTAGTTGTTTAGATGAGAAAGTATACACGTTTTGCAAGAGAAATGGATTCGACGAATGAAACTTAGTATTCCAACTTAATAAATGCAGAACGCCTTCATTGATACAAGCGCATTTTGGGAATGCAACACCCGAAACTGCGTGAAAGAACTCAATTCGTCAAAATCATGTTTCCATATTTTGCTACACAGGCATGTGAAATACTTGGTCGGATTTTATTTAATCGATTTGATATGCGCTTCTGGTAAGACAGTGAGAATCAACGACATGTGGGATTTTGATGGTACCACTGAGAATATTATTGTTCTGAGCAGTAAAGTTATGAAGTATAGGATACATAACCAAGACTTTCTGATCTGAAAACAGAAATATATCGGCCCCTGCAAATGTGTTATTAACACTTCACGAGTGGGCGGAATATATTAGGATAAGTGGATGGCACCATTGAGAATATTACTGTTTTGAGCAGTAAAGTTATGAAGTGTGAAGTATAGGATAGATAACCGAGACTTTCTGATCTGAGAACAGAAATATATCGGCACCTGCTAAAGTGTTATCAACACTTCAGGAGTGGGCGGAATATATTAGGATAAATGTTTGCAAACATGGACTTCAAGATTATGCCTGTAACAACAGAATATTGTTGTACCAGAAATTAAAAGGGGTAAGATTAACAGATGAAAAATGTTATCGAGCATTAATTATTTATTCATTATTCAACAACCTTCAGTATATAAAAACATTTCGTATAAAGCACAGTAGTCTAACAATGGAAACAAAATAACACATCATGTATATATTATAGTGGAACAGCTAAAACAGATAACGACAGATAACGACGCTATTCGTATTGTATGTTACAGTTAATAATATGTGAAAAGAAAAGTGCATAACACACTTTTCAATCAACATGTTGTCGCAATTCACAATGCACACCACGATCAAGTTAGAATTTCAAAACATTCCTCATTTTCATGCTTACATAGTCTCGTCTAACTTGAACGCGAACAAAAGCTATCCACTAACTCCTTTTGTAGTTCCATTATATTATCGCAAACGTCAGTTTCTGTGTGTGGTTCATTTTCTGATAAGTTGCTACCACCTCCTTGTAAGGATATGGCAATTGTATTCGCTAATCTCCGTATATCTTCCCAAGACTCCTTCCTATAACTCTCGTATGTTGCTATTGATGTTTGAATTGTGGTCTTCCTTATAAGCAGATTATAAGTCATTAAAATGGATGGTCTTGTAGTGTTGACTATTTTTCTGTCTATGGATGCTGAAATGTGCCCTATAAAGATAAGAATTATCGTGTTATATTATAGTAAATGGTTATGGCGGAAATGGAACGATTTGAGATGGTGGGGGATTTCAGCCATATTCACCACACTTACGCGTCTTTCGCACATGCACTTTGACACTGCCACCCCTCGCCGAACGCAGTCTGACACTACCTGTATATCTGCTAAATATATTTGCGTTTTCCGTTGTAAAGCCGTAATGGTTTTGATGGAAGAACCAAGGTACTTTTATGCAAAACCTGAATAGTATCCCAAACCATTACCATTCTGAGATGATGAAAAGCACTGCAAAAATTATAACATTTCATAATGAAGCGAAAATAAAGTTTCTATTTCTCGTCCTATTCAGTCAACTGAACAGGCCTCCCGTCGCACTCTTAAAATACATGAACACTCATAGACACTCTTGTTACGTTAAGTGACTAATCATCAGCTTAATCTGTCACTCATGAAATGCTCGAAAATGAAATTTTAGGCTGCGATCAATATCGTTAGAAGCACTGGTTATAACTCAAGCTTACGGACTCATTCCAAAGAACAAAGTTATTTTTAAAAAAACCCAAATATGCCCTATAAATCCCTAAACTATCTGTAGTACATACCTAACATGGTGATATATTTGTCAACATTATCATGCTTCATCAATAAATCTCTCAGCATTTTCACCGATTGTACCATGTCCATGCTTCTCTCTTTTCTTAAAAACATGAATTGAACGTCAAACACTAGATCCTGGCCTGGAATGAATTGTGGTGCGCACAGAACTCCTGCAATATATATATATTCTCTGGTATTCTTTGATCTTTTGAAATGTTACACATATTTTCCTGTGCATAATTCGTATCTAATTGTCAGGCTTCGGGTTCCTATGATCGAATGTGCAATGATTAGGGCTTCATTTAATAAAACTCACAATCTATCACACCACTTATTGTTTGAAGAAACAACGTGTGTTTGTTACTGATTAATTGCGCTAGCGGCACATACCATAATTCAGTTTGTTTTGTTTTAAAAAAATGTTCTTAGCAAACACAAATGTTAGGTTGGGTCATTAATTATGTTCATTTGTAAACAACTGGTATATCCACTTTGACCCGGCCATTGTCATCAGTTTTCGTGTACTTAATCAATCTATTGTTAAATAAACAACTGGACTGGAATGAAAATTCAGTATCACTGTTAGTTGTTTAGATGAGAAAGTATACACGTTTTGCAAGAGAAATGGATTCGACGAATGAAACTTAGTATTCCAACTTAATAAATGCAGAATCAAATCAAATCAAATCAAATCTTTATTCACTCTCCTTGACCACATAAGCGGTATGAGAGGTATATATGTGTGTGTACATTAAAGTATATTGTATAGCAGTCAGTATAAATTGTTATATATTACTAAGTATAAATAGAAGTAGGATATGCCAAAATGCAGCAAGTCTCATCCTCAGTATAAAACCCACTCCAACAGAAATCGATAAAATATCAGAGTTTGTCCAGAAACTGAAACCTCTTCCAGTCTGAAACCACAGTTGCAGGATGTCGCAGAAGTCGACTCACTGCGTCGACTCCAGTGACACGACCACGTCCGCGAGTAGCTATTCAGCTTTTCACTTCTCGACATAGCATCGCTTGGTCACTAGAGTGATCGATGTCCAACTGTGACATAGTACACTTTAGCCCCCATCCGACGACATGGTGAGCCACAAGACTGTAGAAACCCCCAATGTACCTCTACTCGATTTAAAATTCACCCTAAATTGATCATAACTTAGAGATACTTTATCTTTACCTATAATTTAACAACTGTCAGATTTAAACGTTAGTTTGAAATGGAACACCCCTCGCTCAAACACCCCTGGGAGAAGAAAATTAGACGAAAACAAGGATGCTTTAAAGGGCACCATGTTCAACATATCACGATAAGGTAGGTACGCAGGTACTATGTCTCCTATACCCTATGTCCGCTGCAGACCGGGAAGAGAAAATTTGATATTTACAATTAACGTGTGCCCTTAGATTTCTGACTGGGGTTGGGTGGGTTTTATACTGTGCATATCACCAAAATTAAGACTGAGATATCAATGAGGAAAAGACTGGTGGATTCGTGCATTTTATGTATTATGCTCATCTTGTCATAACATTAACAACTCTAATAAATTGGCATAATTTATGAAGGACTGTAATATTTCTACTTGAGAAGAGCTCTCTGTATTTAAAAGCCGAAGGACGTTTATGCGTAAAGGTGGGTAAGTACATTTTTCTTTCATCGTATAACCTTTCGCATTCCATAACGTAGTGATACACATCCCCAACCTTTCCCATTGGTCAAAGCTTACAAATGCGGTCTTGTCTTGGGATATTTTTCCATCGACCTGTGTTAATCGGCAGGTGATGATTAGATGTGATAAATTTAACAAGGGTAAAGACATCTGTTAATGGCAGACGGGATATATAAAATTTCATATCTAAGTTGTGATCGAGTAACATGTAATTATCGTACAATGTCGACCTGGTAACGCTTGACCACCACTCTTGACGGAACTGGTCAGTCAGGATATTCTTAACTTCAGCTACCAAAAATCTTGAGTTTCCACAGTTTTGAGAATACCAAACGTGGGATAACCCGCATGTGTCTAGGATATTCTTAACATTTAGAAGCCACTGGCAGCAGTGTTTATTATTAGTCATTAACACATTTAAATAATTGTAAAGGATAAGATTATTTTTTGTTTCGGGGCTATTTATTAATCTACACCAGTAACTAATATTTCGACATTTTATTTCAATCTGTATTGGAGTCGTCCCCAATTCACCGTAAATAAATATGGGTGGCGTACTTGGCTTTAATTTCAGAATGAATTTTAAAAATTTATGTTGGAACCTTTCTATTGATAGTATATTTTGAAACCCCCACACTTCACAGCCGTACAGCAAGATCGGTTGGATTATTTTATGAAAAAGGTCTAACTGAATATCAAACGGAAGAGAGAAGTGTCTTATTTTTCTGATCACAGAGTACATCGCCTTTGTAGCCCTTTCCACAAGGTCTTTCTTGTCCTTAATGAAGGGACCGTTCCTGTTGATGACCACGCCTAAATACTTATAGTCATTGACTATGTCTAGTTGTTCGCCTTGTATTACGAACTGATGTGAAGGTCGCCTTCCGCCTATGACCATTACTTTGATTTCTTGGGGTTAATTACTAGTTTCCATTGGGAACAATAATCTGAAAACTTGTCCAAGGTTCGTTGCATATCAGAACTTGTCTCAGCTAAAAGTACGGTATCATCGGCATAGAGGAGAATGAGCAATTTAATATAGACTGATGTTTCTTCTGCTATTTGGGTTTCTATATTGGAGAGACCTTTGGTGGTATTCGTGGATAGAAATGATTCTAAATCGCTAAGATATATAGAGAAAAGTAAGGGTGATAAATTTTCCCCTTGCCTAACGCCCGTCGTGGGGTAAAAATTCTCAGATAGTTCGTTTTCAACTTTTACTTTGGATTTAATTCCTTTATACATGTTTATTATAGTCTTCATGATTTTCCCGTCGATCCCCGATGCCAATAGTTTTTTCCATAGACCTACCCGCCAAATGGTGTCAAATGCTTGTTTAAAATCGATGAATGTACAATACAGTTTTTTTCCGAGAAGTTTTGTTATTTCTGAGATAAAGTATAAGGACATAATATTGTCTAGGGTAGAGTAGCCTTTCCTAAATCCAGTCTGTGTTTCACCAAGCAAATTGTTTAGTTCAACGTAATCGTTTAGCCGTTTATTCAGAGTTTTTGTAAAAAGTTTACCAAGACAGCTGAGGACTGTAATAGGCCTGTAGTTTTCAGGTTGTAAAGGATCCCCCTTGTTTTTGTATACTGGAGACACAATGCCAGTCAGCCACACATCAGGAATAACTCCAGTTTCCAAAATAATATTAAAGAAAAGTTCATAAATGGGCAGCATGAGGTTAGCAGTGGCCTTAATATGTTCATTTAATATATGATCACAACCACCGGATTTATTTGTCGTGAGACTGTTTATTGCATTCAATATTTCAGTACTGGTTATTTTCATGTTCAGTGGGTGGTCAAGGTTTTCATCTGGGTTAACTGTGGGTTCTTCATCATCAGTGTAGCTGTATTCTTGGGAGCTTTTAAGAAAGTTATATATATCATTAATTGCAACTTGAGGCTTAGATTTTTGATTAGTACAATTTAAGATATTCCAGTAATCACGGGGGTTACTCGTCTGTAAAGTTTTTAGCTTATGTGAAATATTTTTATTATATTTCTTAACAGCAGATTTTATACATTTTTTATATGTTTTACTTTTAATTTTCAGCATGGTCTTAGTATCAGTGTCCCTGTAGAAAGCATGAGATCTCATGGCTTTTTGGTATTCCCGTCTCACTGTCTTACAAGTATCATCAAACCATGGTTTTCTATTTGTGTTTACTTCCTTGTTTTTATTGTGCCCGAATGTAACTTCTGCCGCAGACAAAAATAGATCGCTGATTGAATTCGCAATTACATTTGCTTGAGTTTGACTAAACTGGTTCGTGTCGCGTCCAGCAGCTGCTACAATTTTGTTCAATTCATCAACCAATCCCTGGTCGATGTTTTGCACAAAGTCGTTCGCCTTGGGCGCTAACCATAATTTGGGAGTGGTCTTTTTATGCTTTTTGGATTGGGATCACAATTTCCACCGAGCCTTTCCCCCGTATTATTATCAGCTGATTGGGGTTTTTTGATTATGATTTCTATGGGGTTATGTACATCTGAAAATAAGTTTGAAAAATCGAGAACGGAAAATTCATGTACAATGTCAAAAAAGTGTATTGTAGATATACAGTAGTCGACCACGCTGGACCCCTTACATGTTAAGTGACCAATACCTTTATCTTTCCTTATTCTCCCGTTATTAATATAAAGATTACAAGATTTGCACAGCTCGATAAGACGTCGACCAAAGTTGTTGATGCCTTTATCCTGTGATTTTCGGGGTGGGATAATTCTAAAGTCTGGGGGCACACGAACGCCTTCATTGATACAATCGCATTTTGGGAATGCAACACCCGAAACTGCGTGAAAGAACTCAATTCGTCGAAATCATGTTTCCATATTTTGTTACACAGGCATGGGAAATACTTGGTCGGATTTTATTTAATCGATTTGATATGCGCTTCTGGTAAGACAGTGAGAATCAACCCACCATATTCATATGACTTGAGAACTGACAGTCGGGAAGTTTAATTTATTGTTTATTGTGTTTTGACGTAACATTGAACACCCTTGGTAATATCGGACGATTATATGCTGAAACGAAGATTTTCATGCAGGCAACCATTTTAACGTTTGTGTGTCTCCATTTTATCAACGCACGCATCTGGGCCTTCATAATCGCGGAACAACGTATAACTGCATGCTTATTCGAGAATTTAATTACCAAATGAGGCGCCTACGCCGTCTGAACTGTTGGTTTAACGCTTAGCTCTACTGAACTCCGTCGGGAAAAGGAAATTTTACGAACCGAAGCTTGTTAGTGTCTGTCTTGCAACACTCTTATAAAGCGGAGGAAGATTTGGTGCAACCTACCTTTCTGCAACATAGACAAGAAACCACCAACTAGTCAAGGATTGAAACAAGCTTGTCTGGCTGGGGACGAGTGTACATTTTATATAAATAAACATTTGAATAAAGATTTAACAGCCCTTTTAAGGGCTTGAGGGTGTGTGTCTGTGAGAGGGTGTCTTTGGGGGGGGAGGCGGAGGGGTCATTTGAAATTCCCGAAGGATAACCAGATACCTCACAATCACATACGGCATCCTATCTCCCAGAAGGCTTGATGGGTGACTCCCGGTTTTTCAAAACTAAATTGTTGGAGCTTTCTCCACTCCTTTTTTGTAACCGCTATAGTCATATACCGGGGCCGCTACCAAACCGGCGTTGCTGTTTGGTTTCTTTTCTCTTCTTCCCTCAAATTTGCCATCGCACAACATTACATTCTGGCTCGCCACCATGGTGGGACTCAAACCTCTACCATCGCCGGCCTGGAACCGAATAGAGCTGGCTCTCTTATAGTTTAAATGGCGTTGTGGGATTGAGTATTGGCAATCTAGCACACCAACGTAAACTGCCGGGATTTCTAACCGCGTGCATACCCCCCTCCGACTCCATTTGAGGCAATAGGAAAGCTAGTCCTGTGTGATCCAAGTGAAATAAAATAAGGTTAACCGGGTCGCAAGGGATTTGTATATTCCACATCGCCCCTGCGCGCCTTCGGCGCGCCAAAACTTTTCCTTCATTCTTCTGTCTGTACTCTTGATCAAGTATCCTCCTCGGTCATATGCGCTCTTTGAAACCCAATCCTAGAAATATGTACCGTATCTACCGTAAAGGTCGACTTTCTGTGACTGACTGGGTTCCCCACTTCGATTAATTACGCTGCCGAAATACAGGCAGGCGTTCCGCCGAAGAGCACTATTACAAACAGCTTCCTTGTTGGTGGGGCGCTAGATATCCGCAGCTTGCGCAGGATCTGGGCTTTCATGGTCTCTTGACCTGAACTTGTTATTTTTATATACTTTTGTGATCAGAAACGGGCTGGGTGGATGCAATTATTGTGGTTTTTGAAAAGGAGGACGTATTCCCACAACCTTTACTGCTCGTATCACAAGTCGAATCTTGGTCGAAACGGTTAGTAGAATTAGCAAGGTCGGGCATTGCCTTCAGACAAGCGTGTTGTCCGGAAGCTTTGTCTTTGACAGTGACATTTCACGTGTTGGCATTCATAACTGTGGGAAGAAACATTCAAATGCTTGAATGGTGTTATTCTATGGTATTTAATTCCAAGACGTGCGGATTACACCATTAATTCAGATTCTAGATAAATATTCAATAATGACCTCAGATGTATTCGGGGTAACAGCTTACGGTAAACAATTTGATAGGGACATATTTAATAAGGACTGTAACCAAAATTGTTTGGAAATCTGAGACACTACAGGCTTTTCTGTGCCCTGAATGTTGGCGAGCAGCCATGATATGGGACTCAGGTCTTTGTAGAGAGATCGAGGTCGAGATCCTTGAAGGAAATGAGGAAAGACAGAGAAAAGGAATGCGAAATGGTTAATTATGGCGTCATGGAGATTTTGTTAAAGATTTTGCAAGAACGCCTAAAATGTCATACTCGCCTAAGAAGATTCACTGGGACTATGATGAAGTGAGAGTGGAGAATAAACGACATGTGGGTTTTTGATGGTACCACTGAGAATATTATTGTTCTGAGCAGTAAAGTTATGAAGTGTAGGATACATAGCCAAGACTTTCTGATCTGAAAACAGAAATATATCGGCTCCTGCAAATGTGTTATTAACACTTCACGAGTGGGCGGAATATATTAGGATAAGTGGATGGCACCATTGAGAATATTACTGTTTTGAGCAGTAAAGTTATGAAGTGTGAAGTATAGGATAGATAACCAAGACTTTCTGATCTGAGAACAGAAATATATCGGCACCTGCTAAAGGGTTATCAACACTTCACGAGTGGGCGGAATATATTAGGATAAATGTTTGCAAACATGAACTTCAAGATTATGCCTGTAACAACAGAATATTGTTGTACCAGAAATTAAAAGGGGTAAGATTAACAGATGAAAAATGTTATCGAGCATTAATTATTTATTCATTATTCAACAACCTTCAGTATATAAAAACATTTCGTATAAAGCACAGTAGTATATCTTCCCAAGACTCCTTCCTATAACTCTCGTATGTTGCTATTGATGTTTGAATTGTGGTCTTCCTTATAAGCAGATTATAAGTCATAAAAATGGATGGTCTTGTAGTGTTGACTATTTTTCTGTCTATGGATGCTGAAATGTGCCCTATAAAGATAAGAATTATCGTGTTATATTATAGTAAATGGTTATGGCGGAAATGGAACGATTTGAGATGGTGGGGGATTTCAGCCATATTCACCACACTTACGCGTCTTTCGCACATGCACTTTGACACCGCCACCCCTCGCCGATCGCAGTCTGACACTACCTCTATATCTGCTAAATATATTTGCGTTTTCCGTTGTAAAGCCGTAATGGTTTTGAGGGAAGAACCAAGGTACTTTTATGCAAACCTGAATAGTATCCCAAACCATTCTGAGATGATGAAAAGCACTGCAAAAATTATAACATTTCATAATGAAGCGAAAATAAAGTTTCTATTTCTCGTCCAATTCAGTCAACTGAACAGGCCTCCCGTCGCACTCTTAAAATACATGAACACTCATAGACACTCTTGTTACGTTAAGTCACTAATCATCAGCTTAATCTGTCACTCATGAAATGCTCGAAAATGAAAATTTAGGCTGCGATCAATATCGTTAGAAGCACTGGTTATAACTCAAGCTTACGGACTCATTCCAAAGAACAAAGTTATTTTTAAAAAAACCCAAATATGCCCTATAAATCCTTAAACTATCTGTAGTACATACCTAACATGGTGATATATTTGTCAACATTATCATGCTTCATCAATAAATCTCTCAGCATGTTCACCGATTGTACCATGTCCATGCTTCTCTCTTTTCTTAAAAACATGAATTGAACGTCAAACACTAGATCCTGGCCTGGAATGAATTGTGGTGCGCAAGATGAATGAAAGGTTTTAGCGCGCCGAAGGCGCGCAGGGACGATGTGGGATTTACAAATCCCTTGCGACCCGGTCATGTGGTGCGCACAGAACTCCTGCAATATATATATATTCTCTGGTATTCTTTGATCTTTTGAAATGTTACACATATTTTCCTGTGCATAATTCGTATCTAATTGTCGGGCTTCGGGTTCCTATGATCGAATGTGCAATAATTAGGGCTTCATTTAATAAAACTCACCATCTATCACACCACTTATTGTTTGAAGAAACAACTTGTGTTTGTTACTGATTAATTGCGCTAGCGGCACATACCATAATTCAGTTTGTTTTGTTTTAAAAAAACGTTCTTAGCAAACACAAATGTTAGGTTGGGTCATTAATTATGTTCATTTGTAAACAACTGGTATATCCACTTTGTCCCGGCCATTGTCATCAGTTTTCGTGTACTTAATCAATCTATTGTTAAATAAACAACTGGACTGGAATGAAAATTCAGTATCACTGTTAGTTGTTTAGATGAGAAAGTAGACACGTTTTGCAAGAGAAATGGATTCGACGAATGAAACTTAGTATTCCAACTTAATAAATGCAGAATCAAATCAAATCAAATCAAATCTTTATTCACTCTCCTTGACCACATAAGCGGTATGAGAGGTATATATGTGTGTGTACATTAAAGTATATTGTATAGCAGTCAGTATAAATTGTTATATATTACTAAGTATAAATAGAAGTAGGATATGCCAAAATGCAGCAAGACTCATCCTCAGTATAAAACCCACTCCAAGAGAAATCGATAAAATATCAGAGTTTGTCCAGAAACTGAAACCTCTTCCAGTCTGAAACCACTGTTGCAGGATGTCGCAGAAGTCGACTCACTGCGTCGACTCCAGTGGCACGACCACGTCCGCGAGTAGCTATTCAGCATTTCACTTCTCGACATAGCATCGCTTGGTCACTAGACAACTGTGACATAGTACACTTTAGCCCCATCCGACGACATGGTGAGCCACAAGACTGTAGAGACCCCCAATGTACCTCTACTCGATTTAAAATTCACCCTAAATTGATCATAACTTAGAGATACTTTATCTTTACCTATAATTTAACAACTGTCAGATTTAAACGTTAGTTTGAAATGGAACACCCCTCGCTCAAACACCCTTGGGAGAAGAAAATTAGACGAAAACAAGGATGCTTTAAAGGGCACCATGTTCAACATATCACGATAAGGTAGGTACGCAGGTACTATGTCTCATATACCCTATGTCCGCTGCAGACCGGGAAGAGAAAATTTGATATTTACAATTAACGTGTGCCCTTAGATTTCTGACTGGGGTTGGGTGGGTTTTATACTGTGCATATCACCAAAATTAAGACTGAGATATCAACGAGGAAAAGACTGGTGGATTCGTGCATTTTATGTATTATGCTCATCTTGTCATAACATTAACAACTCTAATAAATTGGCATAATTTATGAAGGACTGTAATATTTCTACTTGAGAAGAGCTCTCTGTATTTAAAAGCCGAAGGACGTTTATGCGTAAAGGTGGGTAAGTACATTTTTCTTTCATCGTATAACCTTTCGCATTCCATAACGTAGTGATACTCGTCCCCAACCTTTCCCATTGGGCAAAGCTTACAAATGCGGTCTTGTCTTGGGATATTTTTCCATCGACCTGTGTTAATCGGCAGGTGATGATTAAATGTGATAAATTTAACAAGGGTAAAGACATCTGTTAATGGCAGACGGGATATATAAAATTTCATTTCTAAGTTGTGATCGAGTAACCTGTAATTATCGTACAATGTCGACCTGGTAACGCTTGACCACCACTCTTGACGGAACTGGTCAGTCAGGATATTCTTAACTTCAGCTACCAAAAATCTTGAGTTTCCACAGTTTTGAGAATACCAAACGTGGGATAACCCGCATGTGTCTAGGATATTCTTAACATTTAGAAGCCACTGGCAGCAGTGTTTATTATTAGTCATTAACACATTTAAATAATTGTAAAGGATAAGATTATTTTTTGTTTCGGGGCTATTTATTAATCTACACCAGTAACTAATAATTCGACATTTTATTTCAATCTGTATTGGAGTCGTCCCCAATTCACCGTAAATGAATATGTGTGGCGTACTTGGCTTTAATTTCAGAATGAATTTAAAAAATTTATGTTGGAACCTTTCTATTGATAGTATATTTTGAAACCCCCACACTTCACAGCCGTACAGCAAGATCGGTTGGATTATTTTATGAAAAAGGTCTAACTGAATATCAAACGGAAGAGAGAAGTGTCTTATTTTTCTGATCACAGAGTACATCGCCTTTGTAGCCCTTTCCACAAGGTCTTTCTTGTCCTTAAAGAAGGAACCGTTCCTGTTGATGACCACGCCTAAATACTTATAGTCATTGACTATGTCTAGTTGTTCGCCTTGTATTACGAACTGATGTGAAGGTCGCCTTCCGCCTATGACCATTACTTTGATTTCTTGGGGTTAATTACTAGTTTCCATTGGGAACAATAATCTGAAAACTTGTCCAAGGTTCGTTGCATATCAGAACTTGTCTCAGCTAAAAGTACGGTATCATCGGCATAGAGGAGAATGAGCAATTTAATATAGACTGATGTTTCTTCTGCTATTTGGGTTTCTATATTGGAGAGACCTTTGGTGGTATTCGTGGATAGAAATGATTCTAAATCGCTAAGATATATAGAGAAAAGTAAGGGTGATAAATTTTCCCCTTGCCTAACGCCCGTCGTGGGGTAAAAATTCTCAGATAGTTCGTTTTCAACTTTTACTTTGGATTTAATTCCTTTATACATGTTTATTATAGTCCTCATGATTTTCCCGTCGATCCCCGATGCCAATAGTTTTTTCCATAGACCTACCCGCCAAATGGGGTCAAATGCTTGTTTAAAATCGATGAATGTACAATACAGTTTTTTTCCGAGAAGTTTTGTTATTTCTGAGATAAAGTATAAGGACATAATATTGTCTAGGGTAGAGTAGCCTTTCCTAAATCCAGTCTGTGTTTCACCAAGCAAATTGTTTAGTTCAACGTAATCGTTTAGCCGTTTATTCAGAGTTTTTGTAAAAAGTTTACCAAGACAGCTGAGGACTGTAATAGGCCTGTAGTTTTCAGGTTGTAAAGGATCCCCCTTGTTTTTGTATACTGGAGACACAATGCCAGTCAGCCACACATCAGGAATAACTCCAGTTTCCAAAATAATATTAAAGAAAAGTTCATAAATGGGCAGCATGAGGTTAGCAGTGGCCTTAATATGTTCATTTAATATATGATCACAGCCACCGGATTTATTTGTCGTGAGACTGTTTATTGCATTCAATATTTCAGTACTGGTTATTTTCATGTTCAGTGGGTGGTCAAGGTTTTCATCTGGGTTAACTGTGGGTTCTTCATCATCAGTGTAGCTGTATTCTTGGGAGCTTTTAAGAAAGTTATATATATCATTAATTGCAACTTGAGGCTTAGATTTTTGATTAGTACAATTTAAGATATTCCAGTAATCACGGGGGTTACTCGTCTGTAAAGTTTTTAGCTTATGTGAAATATTTTTATTATATTTCTTAACAGCAGATTTTATACATTTTTTATATGTTTTACTTTTAATTTTCAGCATGGTCTTAGTATCAGTGTCCCTGTAGAAAGCATGAGATCTCATGGCTTTTTGGTATTCCCGTCTCCCTGTCTTACAAGTATCATCAAACCATGGTTTTCTATTTGTGTTTACTTCCTTGTTTTTATTGTGCCCGAATGTAACTTCTGCCGCAGACAAAAATAGATCGCTGATTGAATTCGCAATTACATTTGCTTGAGTTTGACTAAACTGGTTCGTGTCGCGTCCAGCAGCTGCTACAATTTTGTTCAATTCATCAACCAATCCCTGGTCGATGTTTTGCACAAAGTCGTTCGCCTTGGGCGCTAACCATAATTTGGGAGTGGTCTTTTTATGCTTTTTGGATTGGGATCACAATTTCCACCGAGCCTTTCCCCCGTATTATTATCAGCTGATTGGGGTTTTTTGATTATGATTTCTATGGGGTTATGTACATCTGAAAATAAGTTTGAAAAATCGAGAACGGAAAATTCATGTACAATGTCAAAAAAGTGTATTGTAGATATACAGTAGTCGACCACGCTGGACCCCTTACATGTTAAGTGACCAATACCTTTATCTTTCCTTATTCTCCCGTTATTAATATAAAGATTACAAGATTTGCACAGCTCGATAAGACGTCGACCAAAGTTGTTGATGCCTTTATCCTGTGATTTTCGGGGTGGGATAATTCTAAATTCTGGGGGCACACGAACGCCTTCATTGATACAATCGCATTTTGGGAATGCAACACCCGAAACTGCGTGAAAGAACTCAATTCGTCGAAATCATGTTTCCATATTTTGTTACACAGGCATGGGAAATACTTGGTCGGATTTTATTTAATCGATTTGATATGCGCTTCTGGTAAGACAGTGAGAATCAACCCACCATATTCATATGACTTGAGAACTGACAGTCGGGAAGTTTAATTTATTGTTTATTGTGTTTTGACGTAACATTGAACACCCTTGGTAATATCGGACGATTATATGCTGAAACGAAGATTTTCATGCAGGCAACCATTTTTACGTTTGTGTGTCTCCATTTTATCAACGCACGCATCTGGGCCTTCATAATCGCGGAACAACGTATAACTGCATGCTTATTCGAGAATTTAATTACCAAATGAGGCGCCTACGCCGTCTGAACTGTTGGTTTAACGCTTAGCTCTACTGAACTCCGTCGGGAAAAGGAAATTTTACGAACCGAAGCTTGTTAGTGTCTGTCTTGCAACACTCTTATAAAGCGGAGGAAGATTTGGTGCAACCTACCTTTCTGCAACATAGACAAGAAACCACCAACTAGTCAAGGATTGAAACAAGCTTGTCTGGCTGGGGACGAGTGTACATTTTATATAAATAAACATTTGAATAAAGATTTAACAGCCCTTTTAAGGGCTTGAGGGTGTGTGTCTGTGAGAGGGTGTCTTTGGGGGGGGAGGCGGAGGGGTCATTTGAAATTCCCGAAGGATAACCAGATACCTCACAATCACATACGGCATCCTATCTCCCAGAAGGCTTGATGGGTGACTCCCGGTTTTTCAAAACTAAATTGTTGGAGCTTTCTCCACTCCTTTTTTGTAACCGCTATAGTCATATACCGGGGCCGCTACCAAACCGGCGTTGCTGTTTGGTTTCTTTTCTCTTCTTCCCTCAAATTTGCCATCGCACAACATTACATTCTGGCTCGCCACCATGGTGGGACTCAAACCTCTACCATCGCCGGCCTGGAACCGAATAGAGCTGGCTCTCTTATAGTTTAAATGGCGTTGTGGGATTGAGTATTGGCAATCTAGCACACCAACGTAAACTGCCGGGATTTCTAACCGCGTGCATACCCCCCTCCGACTCCATTTGAGGCAATAGGAAAGCTAGTCCTGTGTGATCCAAGTGAAATAAAATAAGGTTAACCGGGTCGCAAGGGATTTGTATATTCCACATCGCCCCTGCGCGCCTTCGGCGCGCCAAAACTTTTCCTTCATTCTTCTGTCTGTACTCTTGATCAAGTATCCTCCTCGGTCATATGCGCTCTTTGAAACCCAATCCTAGAAATATGTACCGTATCTACCGTAAAGGTCGACTTTCTGTGACTGACTGGGTTCCCCACTTCGATTAATTACGCTGCCGAAATACAGGCAGGCGTTCCGCCGAAGAGCACTATTACAAACAGCTTCCTTGTTGGTGGGGCGCTAGATATCCGCAGCTTGCGCAGGATCTGGGCTTTCATGGTCTCTTGACCTGAACTTGTTATTTTTATATACTTTTGTGATCAGAAACGGGCTGGGTGGATGCAATTATTGTGGTTTTTGAAAAGGAGGACGTATTCCCACAACCTTTACTGCTCGTATCACAAGTCGAATCTTGGTCGAAACGGTTAGTAGAATTAGCAAGGTCGGGCATTGCCTTCAGACAAGCGTGTTGTCCGGAAGCTTTGTCTTTGACAGTGACATTTCACGTGTTGGCATTCATAACTGTGGGAAGAAACATTCAAATGCTTGAATGGTGTTATTCTATGGTATTTAATTCCAAGACGTGCGGATTACACCATTAATTCAGATTCTAGATAAATATTCAATAATGACCTCAGATGTATTCGGGGTAACAGCTTACGGTAAACAATTTGATAGGGACATATTTAATAAGGACTGTAACCAAAATTGTTTGGAAATCTGAGACACTACAGGCTTTTCTGTGCCCTGAATGTTGGCGAGCAGCCATGATATGGGACTCAGGTCTTTGTAGAGAGATCGAGGTCGAGATCCTTGAAGGAAATGAGGAAAGACAGAGAAAAGGAATGCGAAATGGTTAATTATGGCGTCATGGAGATTTTGTTAAAGATTTTGCAAGAACGCCTAAAATGTCATACTCGCCTAAGAAGATTCACTGGGACTATGATGAAGTGAGAGTGGAGAATAAACGACATGTGGGTTTTTGATGGTACCACTGAGAATATTATTGTTCTGAGCAGTAAAGTTATGAAGTGTAGGATACATAGCCAAGACTTTCTGATCTGAAAACAGAAATATATCGGCTCCTGCAAATGTGTTATTAACACTTCACGAGTGGGCGGAATATATTAGGATAAGTGGATGGCACCATTGAGAATATTACTGTTTTGAGCAGTAAAGTTATGAAGTGTGAAGTATAGGATAGATAACCAAGACTTTCTGATCTGAGAACAGAAATATATCGGCACCTGCTAAAGGGTTATCAACACTTCACGAGTGGGGGGAATATATTAGGATAAATGTTTGCAAACATGGACTTCAAGATTATGCCTGTAACAACAGAATATTGTTGTACCAGAAATTAAAAGGGGTAAGATTAACAGATGAAAAATGTTATCGAGCATTAATTATTTATTCATTATTCAACAACCTTCAGTATATAAAAACATTTCGTATAAAGCACAGTAGTATATCTTCCCAAGACTCCTTCCTATAACTCTCGTATGTTGCTATTGATGTTTGAATTGTGGTCTTCCTTGTAAGCAGATTATAAGTCATAAAAATGGATGGTCTTGTAGTGTTGACTATTTTTCTGTCTATGGATGCTGAAATGTGCCCTATAAAGATAAGAATTATCGTGTTATATTATAGTAAATGGTTATGGCGGAAATGGAACGATTTGAGATGGTGGGGGATTTCAGCCATATTCACCACACTTACGCGTCTTTCGCACATGCACTTTGACACCGCCACCCCTCGCCGATCGCAGTCTGACACTACCTCTATATCTGCTAAATATATTTGCGTTTTCCGTTGTAAAGCCGTAATGGTTTTGAGGGAAGAACCAAGGTACTTTTATGCAAACCTGAATAGTATCCCAAACCATTCTGAGATGATGAAAAGCACTGCAAAAATTATAACATTTCATAATGAAGCGAAAATAAAGTTTCTATTTCTCGTCCAATTCAGTCAACTGAACAGGCCTCCCGTCGCACTCTTAAAATACATGAACACTCATAGACACTCTTGTTACGTTAAGTCACTAATCATTAGCTTAATCTGTCACTCATGAAATGCTCGAAAATGAAAATTTAGGCTGCGATCAATATCGTTAGAAGCACTGGTTATAACTCAAGCTTACGGACTCATTCCAAAGAACAAAGTTATTTTTAAAAAAACCCAAATATGCCCTATAAATCCTTAAACTATCTGTAGTACATACCTAACATGGTGATATATTTGTCAACATTATCATGCTTCATCAATAAATCTCTCAGCATTTTCACCGATTGTACCATGTCCATGCTTCTCTCTTTTCTTAAAAACATGAATTGAACGTCAAGCACTAGATCCTGGCCTGGAATGAATTGTGGTGCGCACGATGAATGAAAGGTTTTAGCGCGCCGAAGGCGCGCAGGGACGATGTGGGATTTACAAATCCCTTGCGACCCGGTCATGTGGTGCGCACAGAACTCCTGCAATATATATATATTCTCTGGTATTCTTTGATCTTTTGAAATGTTACACATATTTTCCTGTGCATAATTCGTATCTAATTGTCGGGCTTCGGGTTCCTATGATCGAATGTGCAATAATTAGGGCTTCATTTAATAAAACTCACCATCTATCACACCACTTATTGTTTGAAGAAACAACTTGTGTTTGTTACTGATTAATTGCGCTAGCGGCACATACCATAATTCAGTTTGTTTTGTTTTAAAAAAACGTTCTTAGCAAACACAAATGTTAGGTTGGGTCATTAATTATGTTCATTTGTAAACAACTGGTATATCCACTTTGTCCCGGCCATTGTCATCAGTTTTCGTGTACTTAATCAATCTATTGTTAAATAAACAACTGGACTGGAATGAAAATTCAGTATCACTGTTAGTTGTTTAGATGAGAAAGTAGACACGTTTTGCAAGAGAAATGGATTCGACGAATGAAACTTAGTATTCCAACTTAATAAATGCAGAATCAAATCAAATCAAATCAAATCTTTATTCACTCTCCTTGACCACATAAGCGGTATGAGAGGTATATATGTGTGTGTACATTAAAGTATATTGTATAGCAGTCAGTATAAATTGTTATATATTACTAAGTATAAATAGAAGTAGGATATGCCAAAATGCAGCAAGACTCATCCTCAGTATAAAACCCACTCCAAGAGAAATCGATAAAATATCAGAGTTTGTCCAGAAACTGAAACCTCTTCCAGTCTGAAACCACTGTTGCAGGATGTCGCAGAAGTCGACTCACTGCGTCGACTCCAGTGGCACGACCACGTCCGCGAGTAGCTATTCAGCATTTCACTTCTCGACATAGCATCGCTTGGTCACTAGACAACTGTGACATAGTACACTTTAGCCCCATCCGACGACATGGTGAGCCACAAGACTGTAGAGACCCCCAATGTACCTCTACTCGATTTAAAATTCACCCTAAATTGATCATAACTTAGAGATACTTTATCTTTACCTATAATTTAACAACTGTCAGATTTAAACGTTAGTTTGAAATGGAACACCCCTCGCTCAAACACCCTTGGGAGAAGAAAATTAGACGAAAACAAGGATGCTTTAAAGGGCACCATGTTCAACATATCACGATAAGGTAGGTACGCAGGTACTATGTCTCATATACCCTATGTCCGCTGCAGACCGGGAAGAGAAAATTTGATATTTACAATTAACGTGTGCCCTTAGATTTCTGACTGGGGTTGGGTGGGTTTTATACTGTGCATATCACCAAAATTAAGACTGAGATATCAACGAGGAAAAGACTGGTGGATTCGTGCATTTTATGTATTATGCTCATCTTGTCATAACATTAACAACTCTAATAAATTGGCATAATTTATGAAGGACTGTAATATTTCTACTTGAGAAGAGCTCTCTGTATTTAAAAGCCGAAGGACGTTTATGCGTAAAGGTGGGTAAGTACATTTTTCTTTCATCGTATAACCTTTCGCATTCCATAACGTAGTGATACTCGTCCCCAACCTTTCCCATTGGGCAAAGCTTACAAATGCGGTCTTGTCTTGGGATATTTTTCATCGACCTGTGTTAATCGGCAGGTGATGATTAAATGTGATAAATTTAACAAGGGTAAAGACATCTGTTAATGGCAGACGGGATATATAAAATTTCATTTCTAAGTTGTGATCGAGTAACCTGTAATTATCGTACAATGTCGACCTGGTAACGCTTGACCACCACTCTTGACGGAACTGGTCAGTCAGGATATTCTTAACTTCAGCTACCAAAAATCTTGAGTTTCCACAGTTTTGAGAATACCAAACGTGGGATAACCCGCATGTGTCTAGGATATTCTTAACATTTAGAAGCCACTGGCAGCAGTGTTTATTATTAGTCATTAACACATTTAAATAATTGTAAAGGATAAGATTATTTTTTGTTTCGGGGCTATTTATTAATCTACACCAGTAACTAATAATTCGACATTTTATTTCAATCTGTATTGGAGTCGTCCCCAATTCACCGTAAATGAATATGTGTGGCGTACTTGGCTTTAATTTCAGAATGAATTTAAAAAATTTATGTTGGAACCTTTCTATTGATAGTATATTTTGAAACCCCCACACTTCACAGCCGTACAGCAAGATCGGTTGGATTATTTTATGAAAAAGGTCTAACTGAATATCAAACGGAAGAGAGAAGTGTCTTATTTTTCTGATCACAGAGTACATCGCCTTTGTAGCCCTTTCCACAAGGTCTTTCTTGTCCTTAAAGAAGGAACCGTTCCTGTTGATGACCACGCCTAAATACTTATAGTCATTGACTATGTCTAGTTGTTCGCCTTGTATTACGAACTGATGTGAAGGTCGCCTTCCGCCTATGACCATTACTTTGATTTCTTGGGGTTAATTACTAGTTTCCATTGGGAACAATAATCTGAAAACTTGTCCAAGGTTCGTTGCATATCAGAACTTGTCTCAGCTAAAAGTACGGTATCATCGGCATAGAGGAGAATGAGCAATTTAATATAGACTGATGTTTCTTCTGCTATTTGGGTTTCTATATTGGAGAGACCTTTGGTGGTATTCGTGGATAGAAATGATTCTAAATCGCTAAGATATATAGAGAAAAGTAAGGGTGATAAATTTTCCCCTTGCCTAACGCCCGTCGTGGGGTAAAAATTCTCAGATAGTTCGTTTTCAACTTTTACTTTGGATTTAATTCCTTTATACATGTTTATTATAGTCCTCATGATTTTCCCGTCGATCCCCGATGCCAATAGTTTTTTCCATAGACCTACCCGCCAAATGGGGTCAAATGCTTGTTTAAAATCGATGAATGTACAATACAGTTTTTTTCCGAGAAGTTTTGTTATTTCTGAGATAAAGTATAAGGACATAATATTGTCTAGGGTAGAGTAGCCTTTCCTAAATCCAGTCTGTGTTTCACCAAGCAAATTGTTTAGTTCAACGTAATCGTTTAGCCGTTTATTCAGAGTTTTTGTAAAAAGTTTACCAAGACAGCTGAGGACTGTAATAGGCCTGTAGTTTTCAGGTTGTAAAGGATCCCCCTTGTTTTTGTATACTGGAGACACAATGCCAGTCAGCCACACATCAGGAATAACTCCAGTTTCCAAAATAATATTAAAGAAAAGTTCATAAATGGGCAGCATGAGGTTAGCAGTGGCCTTAATATGTTCATTTAATATATGATCACAGCCACCGGATTTATTTGTCGTGAGACTGTTTATTGCATTCAATATTTCAGTACTGGTTATTTTCATGTTCAGTGGGTGGTCAAGGTTTTCATCTGGGTTAACTGTGGGTTCTTCATCATCAGTGTAGCTGTTTTCTTGGGAGCTTTTAAGAAAGTTATATATATCATTAATTGCAACTTGAGGCTTAGATTTTTGATTAGTACAATTTAAGATATTCCAATAATCACGGGGGTTACTCGTCTGTAAAGTTTTTAGCTTATGTGAAATATTTTTATTATATTTCTTAACAGCAGATTTTATACATTTTTTATATGTTTTACTTTTAATTTTCAGCATGGTCTTAGTATCAGTGTCCCTGTATAAAGCATGAGATCTCATGGCTTTTTGGTGTTCCCGTCTCCCTGTCTTACAAGTATCATCAAACCATGGTTTTCTATTTGTGTTTACTTCCTTGTTTTTATTGTGCCCGAATGTCGGTTCTGCCGCAGACAAAAATAGATCGCTGATTGAATTCGCAATTACATTTGCTTGAGTTTGACTAAACTGGTTCGTGTCGCGTCCAGCAGCTGCTACAATTTTGTGCAATTCATCAACCAATCCCTGGTCGATGTTTTGCACAAAGTCGTTCGCCTTGGGCGCTAACCATAATTTGGGAGTGGTCTTTTTTATGCTTTTTGTATTGGGATCACAATTTCCACCGAGCCTTTCCCCCGTATTATTATCAGCTGATTGGGGTTTTTTGATTATGATTTCTATGGGGTTATGTACATCTGAAAATAAGTTTGAAAAATCGAGAACGGAAAATTCATGTACAATGTCAAAAAAGTGTATTGTAGATATACAGTAGTCGACCACGCTGGACCCCTTACATGTTAAGTGACCAATACCTTTATCTTTCCTTATTCTCCCGTTATTAATATAAAGATTACAAGATTTGCACAGCTCGATAAGACGTCGACCAAAGTTGTTGATGCCTTTATCCTGTGATTTTCGGGGTGGGATAATTCTAAATTCTGGGGGCACACGAACGCCTTCATTGATACAAGCGCAGTTTGGGAATGCAACACCCGAAACTGCGTGAAAGAACTCAATTCGTCAAAATCATGTTTCCATATTTTGTTACACAGGCATGGGAAATACTTGGTCGGATTTTATTTAATCGATTTGATATGCGCTTCTGGTAAGACAGTGAGAATCAACCCACCATATTCATATGACTTGAGAACTGACAGTCGGGAAGTTTAATTTATTGTTTATTGTGTTTTGACGTCACATTGAACACCCTTGGTAATATCGGACGATTATATGCTGAAACTAAGATTTTCATGCAGGCAACCATTTTAACGTCTGTGTGTCTCCATTTTATCAACGCACGCATCTGGGCCTTCATATTCGCGGAACAACGTATAACTGCATGCTTATTCGAGAATTTAATTACCAAATGAGGCGCCTACGCCGTCTGAACTGTTGGTTTAACGCTTAGCTCTACTGAACTCCGTCGGGAAAAGGAAATTTAACGAACCGAAGCTTGTTAGTGTCTGTCTTGCAACACTCTTATAAAGCGGAGGAAGAACTGGTGCAACCTACCTTTCTGCAACATAGACAAGAAACCACCAACTAGTCAAGGATTGAAACAAGCTTGTCTGGCTGGGGACGAGTGTACATTTTATATAAATAAACATTTGAATACAGATTTAACAGCCCTTTTAAGGGCTTGAGGGTGTGTGTCTGTGAGAGGGTGTCTTTGGGGGGGGGGTCATTTGAAATTCCCGAAGGATAACCAGATACCTCACAATCACATACGGCATCCTATCTCCCAGAAGGCTTGATGGGTGACTCCCGGTTTTTCAAAACTAAATTATTGGAGCTTTCTCCACTCCTTTTTTGTAACCGCTATAGTCATATACCGGGGCCGCTACCAAACCGGCGTTGCTGTTTGGTTTCATTTCTCTTCTTCCCTCAAATTTGCCATCGCACAACATTACATTCTGGCTCGGCGCCATGGTGGGACTCAAACCTCTACCATCGCCGGCCTGGAACCGAATAGAGCTGGCTCTCTTATAGTTTTAATGGCGTTGTGGGATTGAGTATTGACAATCTAACACTCCAACGTAAACTGCCGGGATTTCTAACCGCGTGCATACCCCCCTCCGACTCCATTTGAGGCAATAGGAAAGATAGTCCTGTGTGATCCAAGTGAAATAAAATAAGGTTAACCGGGTGGCAAGGGATTTGTATATCCCACATCGCCCCTGCGCGCCTTCGGCGCGCCAAAACTTTTCATTCATTCTTCTGTCTGTACTCTTGATCAAGTATCCTCCTCGGTGATATGCGCTCTTTGAAACCCAATCCTAGAAATATGTACCTTATCTACCGTAAAGGTCGACTTTCTGTGACTGACTGGGTTCCCCACTTCGATTAATTACGCTGCCGAAATACAGGCAGGCGTTCCGCCGAAGAGCACTATTAGAAACAGCTTCCTTGTTGGTGGGGCGCCAGATATCCACAGCGTGCGCAGGATCTGGGCTTTCATGGTCTCTTGACCTGAACTTGTAATTTTTATATACTTTTGTGATCAGAAACAGGCTTGGTGGATGCAATTATTGTGCTTTTTGAAAAGGAGGACGTATTCCCACAACCTTTAATGCTCGAATCACAAGTCGAATCTTGTAAAGTTATGAAGTATAGGATACATAACCAAGACTTTCTGATCTGAAAACAGAAATATATCGGCTCCTGCAAATGTGTGGGCGGAATATATTAGGATAAGTGGATGGCACCATTGAGAATATTATTGTTTTGAGCAGTAAAGTTATGAGGTGTGAAGTATAGGATAGATAACCAAGACTTTCTGATCTGAGAACAGAAATATATCGGCACCTGCTAAAGTGTTATCAACGCTTCACGAGTGGGCGGAATATATTAGGATAAATGTTTGCAAACATGGACTTCAAGACTATGCCTGTAACAACAGAATATTGTTGTACCAGAAATTAAAAGGGGTAAGATTAACAGATGAAAAATGTTATCGAGCATTAATTATTTCTTCATTATTCAACAACCTTCAGTATATAAAAACATTTCGTATAAAGCACAGTAGTCTAACAATGGAAACAAAAATAACACATCATGTATATATTATAGTGGAACAGCTAAAACAGATAACGACGCTATTCGTATTGTATGTTACAGTTAATAATATGTGAAAAGAAAAGTGCATAACACACTCTTCAATCAACATGTTGTCGCAATGCACAATGCACACCACGATCAAGTTAGAATTTCAAAACATTCCACATTTTCATGCTTTACATAGTCTCGTCTAAATTGAACGCGAACAAAAGCTGTCCACTAACTCCTTTTGTATTTCCATTATATTCTCGCAAACGTCAATTTCTGTTTGTGGTTCATTTTCTGATAAGTTGCTACCACCCCCTTGTAGGGATATGGCAATTGTATTCGCTAATCTCCGTATATCTTCCCAAGACTCCTTCCTATAACTCTCGTATGTTGCTATTGATGTTTGAATTGTGGTCTTCCTTATAAGCAGATTATAAGTTATAAAATTGGATGGTCTTGTAGTGTTGACTATTTTTCGGTCTATGGATGCTGAAATGTGCCCTATAAAGATAAGAATTATCGTGTTATATTATAGTAAATGGTTATGGCGGAAATGGAACGATTTGAGATGGTGGGGGATTTCAGCCATATTCACCACACTTACGCGTCTTTCGCACATGCACTTTGACACCGCCACCTCTCCCCGAACGCAGTCTGACACTACCTCTATATCTGCTAAATATATTTGCGCTTTCCGTTGTAAAGCCGTAATGTTTTTGAGGGAAGAACCAAGGTACTTTTATGCAAACCTGAATAGTATCCCAAACCATTACCATTCTGAGATGATGAAAAGCACTGCAAAAATTGTAACATTTCATAATGAAGCGAAAATAAAGTTTCTATTTCTCGTCCAATTCAGTCAACTGAACAGGCCTCCCGTCGCACTCTTAAAATACATGAACACTCATAGACACTCTTGTTACGTTAAGTCACTAATCATCAGCTTAATCTGTCACTCATGAAATGCTCGAAAATGAAAATTTAGGCTGCGATCAATGTGGTTAGAGGCACTGGTTATAACTCAAGCTTACGGACTCATTCCAAAGAACAAAGTTATTTTTAAAAAACCCAAATATGCCCTATAAATCATTAAACTATCTGTAGTACATACCTAACATGGTGATATATTTGTCAACTTTATCATGCTTCATCAATAAATCTCTCAGCATTTTCACCGATTGTACCATGTCCATGCTTCTCTCTTTTCCTAAAACATGAATTGAACGTCGAACAGTTGATCCAGGGCTGGAATGAATTGTGGTGCGCACAGAAGTCCTGCAATATATATATATTCTCTGGTATTCTTTGATCTTTTGAAATGTTACACATATTTTCCTGTGCATAATTCGTATCTAATTGTCGGGCTTCGGGTTCCTATGATCGAATGTGCAATAATTAGGGCTTCATTGAATAAAACTCACAATCTATCACACCACTTATTGTTTGAAGAAACAACTAGTGTTTGTTACTGATTAATTGCGCTAGCGGCAAATACCATAATTCAGTTTGTTTTGTTTTAAAAAACGTTCTTAGCAAACACAAATGTTAGGTTGGGTCATTAATTATGTTCATTTGTAAACAAGCGGTATATCCACTTTGTCCCGGCCATTGTCATCAGTTTTCGTGTACTTAATCAATATATTGTTAAATAAACAACTGGACTGGAATGAAAATTCAGTTTCACTGTTAGTTGTTTAGATGAGAAAGTATACACGTTTTGCAAGAGAAATGGATTCGACGAATGAAACTTAGTATTCCAACTTAATAAATGCAGAACGCATTCATTGATACAAGCGCATTTTGGGAATGCAACACCCGAAACTGCGTGAAAGAACTCAATTCGTCAAAATCATGTTTCCATATTTTGTTACACACGCATGGGAAATACTTGGTCGTATTTTATTTAATCGATTTGATATGCGCTTCTGGTAAGACAGTCAGAATCAACCCACCATATTCATATGACTTGAGAACTGACAGTCGGGAAGTTTAATTTATTGTTTATTGTGTTTTGACGTCACATTGAACACCCTTGGTAATATCGGACGATTATATGCTGAAACGAAGATTTCCATGCAGGCAACCATTTTAACGTTTGTGTGTCTCCATTTTATCAACGCACGCATCTGGGCCTTCATATTCGCGGAACAACGTATAACTGCATGCTTATTCGAGAATTTAATTACCCAACGAATTGCCTACGCTGTCTGAACTTTTGGTTTAACGCTTAGCTCTACTGAACTCCGTCGGGAAAAGGAAATTTTACGAACCGAAGCTTGTTAGTTTCTGTCTTGCAACACTCTTATAAAGAAGACTCATGGAAATGGTAGACAAAGCGTAGGAAGAATTGGTGCAACCTACCTTTCTGCAACATACACAAGAAACCACCAACTAGTCAAGGATTGAAACAAGCTTGTCTGGCTGGGGACGAGTGTACATTTTATATGAATAAACATTTGAATAAAGATTTAACAGCCTTTTTAAGGGCTTGAGGGTGTTTGGCTGTGAGAGGGTGTCTTTGGGGGTGGGAGGGTGGTGGAGGGGTCATTTGAAATTCCCGAAGGATAACCAGATACCTCACAATCACATACGGTATCCTATCTCCCAGAAGGCTTGATGGGTGACTCCCGGTTTTTCAAAACTAAATTGTTGGAGCTTTCTCCACTCCTTTTTTGTAACCGCTATAGTCATATACCGGGACCGCTACCAAACCGGCGTTGCTGGTTGGTTTCTTTTCTCTTCTTCCCTCCAATTTGCCATCGCACAACACTACATTCTGGCTCGCCACCATGGTGGGACTCAAACCTCTACCATCGTGGGCCTGGAACCGAATAGAGCTGGCTCTTTTATAGTTTTAATGGCGTTGTGGGATTGAATATTGACAATCTAACACATAACGTAAACTGCCGGGAATTCTAACCGCGTGCATACCCCCCTCAGACTCCATTTGAGGCAATAGGAAAGCTAGTCCTGTGTGATCCAAGTGAAATAAAATCAAGGGACTTGTATTTCACTTGGATCACACAGGACTAGCGGACTAGCGGGTCGCAAGGGATTTGTATATCCCACATCGCCACTGCGCGCCTTCGGCGCTCCCAAACTTTTCCTTCATTCTTCTGTCTGTACTCTTGATCAAGTATCCTCCTCGGCCATATGCGCTCTTTGAAACCCAATCCTAGAAATATGTACCGTATCTACCGTAAAGGTCGACTTTCTGTGACTGACTGGGTTCCCCACTTCGATTAATTACGCTGCCGAAATACAGGCAGGCGTTCCGCCGAAGAGCACTATTACAAACAGCTTCCTTGTTGGTGGGGCGCTAGATATCCGCAGCTTGCGCAGGATCTGGGCTTTCATGGTCTCTTGACCTGAACTTGTTATTTTTATATACTTTTGTGATCAGAAACGGGCTTCGTGGATGCAATTATTGTGGTTTCTGAAAAGGAGGACGTATTCCCACAACCTTTACTGCTCGTATCACAAGTCGAATCTTGGTCGAAACGGTTAGTAGAATTAGCAAGGTCGGGCATTGCCTTCAGACAAGCGTGTTGTCCGGCAGCTTAGTCTTTGACAGTGACATTTCACGTGTTGGCATTCATAACTGGGGGAAGAAACATTCGAATGCTTGAATGGTGTTATTCTATGGTATTTAATTCCAAGACGTGCGGATTACACCATTAATTGAGATTCTAGATAAATATTCAATAATGACCTCAGATGTATTCGGGGTAACAGCTTACGGTAAACAACTTGATAGGGACATATTTAATAAGGATTGTAACCAAAATTGTTTGGAAATCTGAGACACTACAGGCTTTTCTGTGACCTGAATGTTCGCGAGCAGCCATGATATGGGAATCAGGTCTTTGTAGAGAGATCGAGGTCGAGATCCTTAAAGGAAATGAGGAAAGACAGAGAAAAGGAATGCGAAATGGTTAATTATGGCGTCATGGAGATTTTGTTAAAGATTTTGCAAGAACGCCTAAAATGTCATACTCGCCTAAGAAGATTCACTGGGACTATGATGAAGTGAGAGTGGAGAATAAACGACATGTGGGTTTTTGATGGTACCACTGAGAATATTATTGTTCTGAGCAGTAAAGTTATGAAGTATAGGATACATAACCAAGACTTTCTGATCTGAAAACAGAAATATATTGGCTCCTGCAAATGTGTTATCAACACTTCACGAGTGGGCGGAATATATTAGGATAAGTGGATGGCACCATTGAGAATATTACTGTTTTGAGCAGTAAAGTTATGAAGTGTGAAGTATAGGATAGATAACCAAGACTTTCTGATCTGAGAACAGAAATATATCGGCACCTGCTAAAGTGTTATCAACACTTCACGAGTGGGCGGTATATATTAGGATAAATGTTTGCAAACATGGACTTCAAGATTATGCCTGTAACAACAGAATATTGTTGTACCAGAAATTAAAAGGGGTAAGATTAACAGATGAAAAATGTTATCGAGCATTAATTATTTATTCATTATTCAACAACCTTCAGTATATAAAAACATTTCGTATAAAGCACAGTAGTCTGACAATGGAAACAAAATAACACATGATGTATATATTATAGTGGAACAGCTGAAACATAAAACGACGCTATTCGCATTGTATGTTACAGTTAATAATGTGTGAAAAGAAAAGCGCATAACACACTTTTCAATCAACATGTTGTCGTTATGCACAATGCACACCACGATCAAGTTAGAATTTCAAAACATTCCTCATTTTCATGCTTTACATAGTCTCGTCTAACTTGAACGCGAACAAGAGCTGTCCACTAACTCCTTTTGCAGCTCCATTATATTTTCGCAAACGTCAGTTTCTGTTTGTGGTTCATTTTCTGATAAGTTGCTACCACCTCCTTGTAGGGATATGGCAATTGTATTCGCTAATCTCCGTATATCTTCCCAAGACTCCTTCCTATAACTCTCGTACGTTGCCATTGATGTTTGAATTGTGGTCTTCCTTATAAGCAGATTATAAGTCATAAAAATGGATGGTCATGTAGTGTTGACTATTTTTCTGTCTATGGATGCTGAAATGTGCCCTATAGAGATAAGAATTATCGTGTTATATTATAGTAAATGGTTATGGTGGAAATGGAACGATTTGAGATGGTGGGGGATTTCAGCCATATTCACCACACTTACGCGTCTTTCGCACATGCACTTTGACACCGCCACCCCTCGCCGAACGCAGTCTGACACTACCTCTATATCTGCTAAATATATTTGCGTTTTCCGTTGTAAAGCCGTAATGGTTTTGAGGGAAGAACCAAGGTACTTTTATGCAAACCTGAATAGTATCCCAAACCATTACCATTCTGAGATGATGAAAAGCACTGCAAAAATTATAACATTTCATAATGAAGCGAAAATAAAGTTTCTATTTCTCGTCCAGTTCAGTCAACTGAACAGGCCTCCCGTCGCACTCTTAAAATACATGAACACTCATAGACACTCTTGTTACGTTAAGTCACTAATCATCAGCTTAATCTGTCACTCATTAAATGCTCGAAAATGAAAATTTAGGCTGCGATCAATATCGTTAGAAGCACTGGTTATAACTCAAGCTTACGGACTCATTCCAAAGAACAAAGTTATTTTTAAAAAACCCAAATATGGCCTATAAATCCTTAGACTATCTGTAGTACATACCTAACATGGTGATATATTTGTCAACATTATCATGCTTCATCAATAAATTTCTCAGCATTTTCACCGATTGTACCATGTCCATGCTTCTCTCTTTTCTTAAAAACATGAATTGAACGTCAAACACTAGATCCTGGCCTGGAATGAATTGTGGTGCGCACAGAACTCCTGCAATATATATATATTCTCTGGTATTCTTTGATCTTTTGAAATGTTACACATATTTTCCTGTGCATAATTCGTATCTAATTGTCGGGCTTCGGGTTCCTATGATCGAATGTGCAATAATTAGGGCTTCATTTAATAAAACTCACAATCTATCACACCACTTATTGTTTGAAGAAACAACTAGTGTTTGTTACTGACTAATTGCGCTAGCGGCACATACCATAATTCAGTTTGTTTTGTTTTAAAAAAACGTTCTTAGCAAACACAAATGTTAGGTTGGGTCATTAATTATGTTCATTTGCAAACAACTGGTATATCCACTTTGTCCCGGCCATTGTCATCAGTTTTCGTGTACTTAATCAATCTATTGTTAAATAAACAACTGGACTGGAATGAAAATTCAGTTTCACTGTTAGTTGTTTAGATGAGAAAGTATACACGTTTTGCAAGAGAAATGGATTCGACGAATGAAACTTAGTATTCCAACTTAATAAATGCAGAATCAAATCAAATCTTTATTCACTCTCCTTGACCACATAAGCGGTATGAGAGGTATATATGTGTGTGTACATTAAAGTATATTGTATAGCAGTCAGTATAAATTGTTATATATTACTAAGTATAAATAGAAGTAAGATATGCCAAAATGCAGCAAGACTCATCGTCAGTATAAAACCCACTCCAAGAGAAATCGATAAAATATCAGAGTTTCTCCAGAAACTGAAACCTCTTCCAGTCTGAAACCACAGTTGCAGGATGTCGCAGAAGTCGACTCACTGCGTCGACTCCAGTGGCACGACCACGTCCGCGAGTAGCTATTCAGCATTTCACTTCTCGACATAGCATCGCTTGGTCACTTGAGTGATCGATGTCCAACTGTGACATAGTACACTTTAGCCCCCATCCGACGACATGGTGAGCCACAAGACAGTAGAGACCCCCAATGTACCTCTACTCGATTTAAAATTCACCCTAAATTGATCATAACTTAGAGATACTTTATCTTTACCTATTATTTAACAACTGTCAGATTTAAACGTTAGTTTGAAATGGAACACCCCTCGCTCAAACACCCTTGGGAAAAGAAAATTAGACGAAAACAAGGATGCGGTAACGGGCACCATGTTCAACATATCACGATAAGGTAGGTACGCAGGTACTATGTCTCATATACCCTATGTCCGCTGCAGACCGGGAAGAGAAAATTTGATATTTACAATTAACGTGTGCTCTTAGATTTCTGACTGGGGTTGGGTGGGTTTTATACTGTGCATATCACCAAAATTAAGACTGAGATATCAACGAGGAAAAGACTGGTGGATTCGTGCATTTTATGTATTATGCTCATCTTGTCATAACATTAACAACTCTAATAAATTGGCATAATTTATGAAGGACTGTAATATTTCTACTTGAGAAGAGCTCTCTGTATTTAAAAGCCGATGGACGTTTATGCGTAAAGGTGGGTAAGTACATTGTTCTTTCATCGTATAACCTTTCGCATTCCATAACGTAGTGATAGTCGTCCCCAACCTTTCCCATTGGGCAAAGCTTACAAATGCGGTCTTGTCTTGGGATATTTTTCCATCGACCTGTGTTAATCGGCAGGTGATGATTAGATGTGATAAATTTAACAAGGGTCAAGACATCTGTTAATGGCAGACGGGATATATAAAATTTCATTTCTAAGTTGTGATCGAGTAACCTGTAATTATCGTACAATGTCGACCTGGTAACGCTTGACCACCACTCTTGACGGAACTGGTCAGTCAGGATATTCTTAACTTCAGCTACCAAAAATCTTGAGTTTCCACAGTTTTGAGAATACCAAACGTGGGATAACCCGCATGTGTCTAGGATATTCTTAACATTTAGAAGCCACTGGCAGCAGTGTTTATTATTAGTCATTAACACATTTAAATAATTGTATAGGATGAGATTATTTTTTGTTTCGGGGCTATTTATTAATCTACACCAGTAACTAATAATTCGACATTTTATTTCAATCTGTATTGGAGTCGTCCCCAATTCACCGTAAATAAATATGGGTGGCGTTCTTGGCTTTAATTTCAGAATGAATTTTAAAAATTTATGTTGGAACCTTTCTATTGATAGTATATTTTGAAACCCCCACACTTCACAGCCGTACAGCAAGATCGGTTGGATTATTTTATGAAAAAGGTCTAACTGAATATCAAACGGAAGAGAGAAGTGTCTTATTTTTCTGATCACAGAGTACATCGCCTTTGTAGCGCTTTCCACAAGGTCTTTCTTGTCCTTAAAGAAGGAACCGTTCCTGTTGATGACCACGCCTAAATACTTATAGTCATTGACTATGTCTAGTTGTTCGCCTTGTATTACGAACTGATGTGAAGGTCGCCTTCCGCCTATGACCATTACTTTGATTTCTTGGGGTTAATTACTAGTTTCCATTGGGAACAATAATCTGAAAACTTGTCCAAGGTTCGTTGCATATCAGAACTTGTCTCAGCTAAAAGTACGGTATCATCGGCATAGAGGAGAATGAGCAATTTAATATAGACTGATGTTTCTTCTGCTATTTGGGTTTCTATATTGGAGAGACCTTTGGTGGTATTCGTGGATAGAAATGATTCTAAATCGCTAAGATATATAGAGAAAAGTAAGGGTGATAAATTTTCCCCTTGCCTAACGCCCGTCGTGGGGTAAAAATTCTCAGATAGTTCGTTTTCAACTTTTACTTTGGATTTAATTCCTTTATACATGTTTATTATAGTCCTCATGATTTTCCCGTCGATCCCCGATGCCAATAGTTTTTTCCATAGACCTACCCGCCAAATGGGGTCAAATGCTTGTTTAAAATCGATGAATGTACAATACAGTTTTTTTCTGAGAAGTTTTGTTATTTCTGAGATAAAGTATAAGGACATAATATTGTCTAGGGTAGAGTAGCCTTTCCTAAATCCAGTCTGTGTTTCACCAAGCAAATTGTTTAGTTCAACGTAATCGTTTAGCCGTTTATTCAGAGTTTTTGTAAAAAGTTTACCAAGACAGCTGAGGACTGTAATAGGCCTGTAGTTTTCAGGTTGTAAAGGATCCCCCTTGTTTTTGTATACTGGAGACACAATGCCAGTCAGCCACACATCAGGAATAACTCCAGTTTCCAAAATAATATTAAAGAAAAGTTCATAAATGGGCAGCATGAGGTTAGCAGTGGCCTTAATATGTTCATTTAATATATGATCACAACCACCGGATTTATTTGTCGTGAGACTGTTTATTGCATTCAATATTTCAGTACTGGTTATTTTCATGTTCAGTGGGTGGTCAAGGTTTTCATCTGGGTTAACTGTGGGTTCTTCATCATCAGTGTAGCTGTATTCTTGGGAGCTTTTAAGAAAGTTATATATATCATTAATTGCAACTTGAGGCTTAGATTTTTGATTAGTACAATTTAAGATATTCCAATAATCACGGGGGTTACTCGTCTGTAAAGTTTTTAGCTTATGTGAAATATTTTTATTATATTTCTTAACAGCAGATTTTATACATTTTTTATATGTTTTACTTTTAATTTTCAGCATGGTCTTAGTATCAGTGTCCCTGTGTAAAGCATGAGATCTCATGGCTTTTTGGTATTCCCGTCTCCCTGTCTTACAAGTATCATCAAACCATGGTTTTCTATTTGTGTTTACTTCCTTGTTTTTATTGTGCCCGAATGTCGGTTCTGCCGCAGACAAAAATAGATCGCTGATTGAATTCGCAATTACATTTGCTTGAGTTTGACTAAACTGGTTCGTGTCGCGTCCAGCAGCTGCTACAATTTTGTGCAATTCATCAACCAATCCCTGGTCGATGTTTTGCACAAAGTCGTTCGCCTTGGGCGCTAACCATAATTTGGGAGTGGTCTTTTTTATGCTTTTTGTATTGGGATCACAATTTCCACCGAGCCTTTCCCCCGTATTATTATCAGCTGATTGGGGTTTTTTGATTATGATTTCTATGGGGTTATGTACATCTGAAAATAAGTTTGAAAAATCGAGAACGGAAAATTCATGTACAATGTCAAAAAAGTGTATTGTAGATATACAGTAGTCGACCACGCTGGACCCCTTACATGTTAAGTGACCAATACCTTTATCTTTCCTTATTCTCCCGTTATTAATATAAAGATTACAAGATTTGCACAGCTCGATAAGACGTCGACCAAAGTTGTTGATGCCTTTATCCTGTGATTTTCGGGGTGGGATAATTCTAAATTCTGGGGGCACACGAACGCCTTCATTGATACAAGCGCATTTTGGGAATGCAACACCCGAAACTGCGTGAAAGAACTCAATTCGTCAAAATCATGTTTCCATATTTTGTTACACAGGCATGGGAAATACTTGGTCGGATTTTATTTAATCGATTTGATATGCGCTTCTGGTAAGACAGTGAGAATCAACCCACCATATTCATATGACTTGAGAACTGACAGTCGGGAAGTTTAATTTATTGTTTATTGTGCTTTGACGTAACATTGAACACCCTTGGTAATATCGGACGATTATATGCTGAAACGAAGATTTTCATGCAGGCAACCATTTCAACGTTTGTGTGTCTCCATTTTATCAACGCACGCATCTGGGCCTTCATAATCGCGGAACAACGTATAACTGCATGCTTATTCGAGAATTTAATTACCAAATGAGGCGCCTACGCCGTCTGAACTGTTGGTTTAACGCTTAGCTCTACTGAACTCCGTCGGGAAAAGGAAATTTTACGAACCGAAGCTTGTTAGTGTCTGTCTTGCAACACTCTTATAAAGCGGAGGAAGAATTGGTGCAACCTACCTTTCTGCAACATAGACAAGAAACCACCAACTAGTCAAGGATTGAAACAAGCTTGTCTGGCTGGGGACGAGTGTACATTTTATATAAATAAACATTTGAATAAAGATTTAACAGCCCTTTTAAGGGCTTGAGGGTGTGTGTCTGTGAGAGGGTGTCTTTGGGGGGGGGGGGGGGTCATTTGAAATTCCCGAAGGATAACCAGATACCTCACAATCACATACGGCATCCTATCTCCCAGAAGGCTTGATGGGTGACTCCCGGTTTTTCAAAACTAAATTATTGGAGCTTTCTCCACTCCTTTTTTGTAACCGCTATAGTCATATACCGGGGCCGCTACCAAACCGGCGTTGCTGTTTGGTTTCTTTTCTCTTCTTCCCTCAAATTTGCCATCGCACGACATTACATTCTGGCTCGCCACCATGGTGGGACTCAAACCTCTACCATCGCCGGCCTGGAACCGAATAGAGCTGGCTCTCTTATAGCTTTAATGGCGTTGTGGGATTGAGTATTGACAATCTAACACTCCAACGTAAACTGCCGGGATTTCTAACCGCGTGCATACCCCCCTCCGACTCTATTTGAGGCAATAGGAAAGATAGTCCTGTGTGATCCAGGTGAAATAAAATAAGGTTAACCGGTTCGCAAGGGATTTGTATATCCCACATCGCCCCTGCGCGCCTTCAGCGCGCCAAAACTTTTCATTCATTCTTCTGTCTGTACTCTTGATCAAGTATCCTCCTCGGTGATATGCGCTCTTTGAAACCCAATCCTAGAAATATGTACCTTATCTACCGTAAAGGTCGACTTTCTGTGACTGACTGGGTTCCCCAATTCGATTAATTACGCTGCCGAAATACAGGCAGGCGTTCCGCCGAAGAGCACTATTACAAACAGCTTCCTTGTTGGTGGGGCGCTAGATATCCACAGCGTGCGCAGGATCTGGGCTTTCATGGTCTCTTGACCTGAACTTGTAATTTTTATATACTTTTGTGATCAGAAACAGGCTTGGTGGATGCAATTATTGTGCTTTTTGAAAAGGAGGACGTATTCCCACAACCTTTACTGCTCGAATCACAAGTCGAATCTTGTAAAGTTATGAAGTATAGGATACATAACCAAGACTTTCTGATCTGAAAACAGAAATATATCGGCTCCTGCAAATGTGTTATTAACACTTCACGAGTGGGCGGAATATATTAGGATAAGTGGATGGCACCATTGAGAATATTATTGTTTTGAGCAGTAAAGTTATGAGGTGTGAAGTATAGGATAGATAACCAAGACTTTCTGATGATCTGAGAACAGAAATATATCGGCACCTGCTAAAGTGTTATCAACGCTTCAGGAGTGGGCGGAATATATTAGGATAAATGTTTGCAAACATGGACTTCAAGACTATGCCTGTAACAACAGAATATTGTTGTACCAGAAATTAAAAGGGGTAAGATTAACAGATGAAAAATGTTATCGAGCATTAATTATTTATTCATTATTCAACAACCTTCAGTATATAAAAACATTTCGTATAAAGCACAGTAGTCTAACAATGGAAACAAAAATAACACATCATGTATATATTATAGTGGAACAGCTATAACAGATAACGACGCTATTCGTATTGTATGTTACAGTTAATAATATGTGAAAAGAAAAGTGCATAACACACTTTTCAATCAACATGTTGTCGTAATGCACAATGCACACCACGATCAAGTTAGAATTTCAAAACATTCCACATTTTCATGCTTTACATAGTCTCGTCTAAATTGAACGCGAACAAAAGCTGTCCACTAACTCCTTTTGTATTTCCATTATATTCTCGCAAACGTCTGTTTCTGTTTGTGGTTCATTTTCTGACAAGTTGCTACCACCCCCTTGTAGGGATATGGCAATTGTATTCGCTAATCTCCGTATATCTTCCCAAGACTCCTTCCTATAACTCTCGTATGTTGCTATTGATGTTTGAATTGTGGACTTCCTTATAAGCAGATTATAAGTTATAAAATTGGATGGTCTTGTAGTGTTGACTATTTTTCGGTCTATGGATGCCGAAATGTGCCCTATAAAGATAAGAATTATCGTGTTATATTATAGTAAATGGTTATGGCGGAAATGGAACGATTTGAGATGGTGGGGGATTTCAGCCATATTCACCACACTTACGCGTCTTTCGCACATGCACTTTGACACCGCCACCTCTCTCCGAACGCAGTCTGACACTACCTCTATATCTGCTAAATATATTTGCGCTTTCCGTTGTAAAGCCGTAATGGTTTTGAGGGAAGAACCAAGGTACTTTTATGCAAACCTGAATAGTATCCCAAACCATTACCATTCTGAGATGATGAAAAGCACTGCAAAAATTATAACATTTCATAATGAAGCGAAAATAAAGTCTCTATTTCTCGTCCAATTCAGTCAACTGAACAGGCCTCCCGGCGCACTCTTAAAATACATGAACACTCATAGACACTCTTGTTACGTTAAGTCACTAATCATCAGCTTAATCTGTCACTCATGAAATGCTCGAAAATGAAAATTTAGGCTGCGATCAATATCGTTAGAGGCACTGGTTATAACTCAAGCTTACGGACTCATTCCAAAGAACAAAGTTATTTTTAAAAAACCCAAATATGCCCTATAAATCATTAAACTATCTGTAGTACATACCTAACATGGTGATATATTTGTCAACTTTATCATGCTTCATCAATAAATCTCTCAGCATTTTCACCGATTGTACCATGTCCATGCTTCTCTCTTTTCTTAAAACATGAATTGAACGTCGAACAGTTGATGCAGGGCTGGAATGAATTGTGGTGCGCACAGAACTCCTGCAATATATATATATTCTCTGGTATTCTTTGATCTTTTGAAATGTTACACATATTTTCCTGTGCATAATTCGTATCTAATTGTCGGGCTTCGGGTTCCTATGATCGAATGTGCAATAATTAGGGCTTCATTGAATAAAACTCACAATCTAACACACCACTTATTGTTTGAAGAAACAACTAGTGTTTGTTACTGATTAATTGCGCTAGCGGCAAATACCATAATTCAGTTTGTTTTGTTTTAAAAAACGTTCTTAGCAAACACAAATGTTAGGTTGGGTCATTAATTATGTTCATTTGTAAACAAGCGGTATATCCACTTTGTCCCGGCCATTGTCATCAGTTTTCGTGTACTTAATCAATATATTGTTAAATAAACAATTGGACTGGAATGAAAATTCAGTATCACTGTTAGTTGTTTAGATGAGAAAGTATACACGTTTTGCAAGAGAAATGGATTCGACGAATGAAACTTAGTATTCCAACTTAATAAATGCAGAACGCCTTCATTGATACAAGCGCATTTTGGGAATGCAACCCCCGAAACTGCGTGAAAGAACTCAATTCGTCAAAATCATGTTTCCATATTTTGTTACACAGGCATGGGAAATACTTGGTCGTATTTTATTTAATCGATTTGATATGCGCTTCTGGTAAGACAGTGAGAATCAACCCACCATATTCATATGACTTGAGAACTGACAGTCGGGAAGTTTAATTTACTGTTTATTGTGTTTTGACGGCACATTGAACACCCTTGGTAATATTGGACGATTATATGCTGAAACGAAGTTTTTCATGCAGGAAACCATTTTAACGTTTGTGTGTCTCCATTTTATCAACGCACGCATCTGGGCCTTCATAATCGCGGAACAGCGTATAACTGCATGCTTATTCGAGAATTTAATTACCCAACGAATTGCCTACGCTGTCTGAACTTTTGGTTTAACGCTTAGCTCTACTGAACTCCGTCGGGAAAAGGAAATTTTACGAACCGAAGCTTGTTAGTGTCTGTCTTGCAACACTCTTATAAAGAAGACGCATGGAAATGGTAGACAAAGCGTAGGAAGAATTGGTGCAACCTACCTTTCTGCAACATACACAAGAAACCACCAACTAGTCAAGGATGGAAACAAGCTTGTCTGGCTGGGGACGAGTGTACATTTTATATAAATAAACATTTGAATAAAGATTTAACAGCCCTTTTAAGGGCTTGAGGGTGTTTGGCTGTGAGAGGGTGTCTTTGGGGGTGGGAGGGTGGTGGAGGGGTCATTTGAAATTCCCGAAGGATAACCAGATACCTCACAATCACATACGGTATCCTATCTCCCAGAAGGCTTGATGGGTGACTCCCGGTTTTTCAAAACTAAATTGTTGGAGCTTTCTCCACTCCTTTTTTGTAACCGCTATAGTCATATACCGGGACCGCTACCAAACCGGCGTTGCTGTTTGGTTTCTTTTTTCTTCTTCCCTCAAATTTGCCATCGCACAACACTACATTCTGGCTCGCCACCATGGTGGGACTCAAACCTCTACCATCGTGGGCCTGGAACCGAATAGAGCTGGCTCTTTTATAGTTTTAATGGCGTTGTGTGATTGAGTATTGACAATCTAACACATAACGTAAACTACCGGGAATTCTAACCGCGTGCATAACCCCCTCAGACTCCATTTGAGGCAATAGGAAAGCTAGTCCTGTGTGATCCAAGTGAAATAAAATCAAGGGATTTGTATTTCACTTGGATCACACAGGACTAGCGGACTAGCGGGTCGCAAGGGATTTGTATATCCCACATCGCCACTGCGCGCCTTCGGCGCTCCCAAACTTTTCCTTCATTCTTCTGTCTGTACTCTTGATCAAGTATCCTCCTCGGTCATATGCGCTCTTTGAAACCCAATCCTAGAAATATGTACCGTGTCTACCGTAAAGGTCGACTTTCTGTGACTGACTGGGTTCCCCACTTCGATTAATTACGCTGCCGAAATACAGGCAGGCGTTCCGCCGAAGAGCACTATTGCAAACAGCATCCTTGTTGGTGGGGCGCTAGATATCCGCAGCTTGCGCAGGATCTGGGTTTTCATGGTCTCTTGACCTGAACTTGTTATTTTTATATACTTTTGTGATCAGAAACGGGCTGGGTGGATGCAATTATTGTGGTTTTTGAAAAGGAGGACGTATTCCCACAACCTTTACTGCTCGTATCACAAGTCGAATCTTGGTCGAAACGGTTAGTAGAATTAGCAAGGTCGGGCATTGCCTTCAGACAAGCGTGTTGTCCGGCAGCTTAGTCTTTGACAGTGACATTTCACGTGTTGGCATTCATAACTGGGGGAAGAAACATTCGAATGCTTGAATGGTGTTATTCTATGGTATTTAATTCCAAGACGTGCGGATTACACCATTAATTGAGATTCTAGATAAATATTCAATAATGACCTCAGATGTATTCGGGGTAACAGCTTACGGTAAACAACTTGATAGGGACATATTTAATAAGGATTGTAACCAAAATTGTTTGGAAATCTGAGACACTACAGGCTTTTCTGTGACCTGAATGTTCGCGAGCAGCCATGATATGGGAATCAGGTCTTTGTAGAGAGATCGAGGTCGAGATCCTTGAAGGAAATGAGGAAAGACAGAGAAAAGGAATGCGAAATGGTTAATTATGGCGTCATGGAGATTTTGTTAAAGATTTTGCAAGAACGCCTAAAATGTCATACTCGCCTAAGAAGATTCACTGGGACTATGATGAAGTGAGAGTGGACAATAAACGACATGTGGGTTTTTGATGGTACCACTGAGAATATTATTGTTCTGAGCAGTAAAGTTATGAAGTATAGGATACATAACCAAGACTTTCTGATCTGAAAACAGAAATATATTGGCTCCTGCAAATGTGTTATCAACACTTCACGAGTGGGCGGAATATATTAGGATAAGTGGATGGCACCATTGAGAATATTACTGTTTTGAGCAGTAAAGTTATGAAGTGTGAAGTATAGGATAGATAACCAAGACTTTCTGATCTGAGAACAGAAATATATCGGCACCTGCTAAAGTGTTATCAACACTTCACGAGTGGGCGGAATATTTTAGGATAAATGTTTACAAACATGGACTTGAAGATTATGCCTGTAACAACAGAATATTGTTGTACCAGAAATTAAAAGGGGTAAGATTAACAGATGAAAAATGTTATCGAGCATTAATTATTTATTCATTATTCAACAACCTTCAGTATATAAAAACATTTCGTATAAAGCACAGTAGTCTGACAATGGAAACAAAATAACACATGATGTATATATTATAGTGGAACAGATAGATAACCAAGACTTTCTGATCTGAGAACAGAAATATATCGGCACCTGCTAAAGTGTTATCAACACTTCACGAGTGGGCGGAATATTTTAGGATAAATGTTTACAAACATGGACTTGAAGATTATGCCTGTAACAACAGAATATTGTTGTACCAGAAATTAAAAGGGGTAAGATTAACAGATGAAAAATGTTATCGAGCATTAATTATTTATTCATTATTCAACAACCTTCAGTATATAAAAACATTTCGTATAAAGCACAGTAGTCTGTCAATGGAAACAAAATAATACATGATGTATATATTATAGTGGAACAGCTGAAACAGAAAACGACGCTATTCGCATTGTATGTTACAGTTAATAATGTGTGAAAAGAAAAGCGCATAAGTCACTTTTCAATCAACATGTTGTCGTTATCCACAATGCACACCACGATCAAGTTAGAATTTCAAAACATTCCTCATTTTCATGCTTTACATAGTCTCGTCTAACTTGAACGCGAACAAGAGCTGTCCACTAACTCCTTTTGCAGCTCCATTATATTTTCGCAAACGTCAGTTTCTGTTTGTGGTTCATTTTCTGATAAGTTGCTACCACCTCCTTGTAGGGATATGGCAATTGCATTCGCTAATCTCCGTATATCTTCCCAAGACTCCTTCCTATAACTCTCGTATGTTGCTATTGATGTTTGAATTGTGGTCTTCCTTATAAGCAGATTATAAGTCATAAAAATGGATGGTCTTGTAGTGTTGACTATTTTTCTGTCTATGGATGCTGAAATGTGCCCTATAAAGATAAGAATTATCGTGTTATATTATTGTAAATGGTTATGGCGGAAATGGAACGATTTGAGATGGTGGGGGATTTCAGCCATATTCACCACACTTACGCGTCTTTCGCACATGCACGTTGACACCGCCACCCCTCCCCGAACGCAGTCTGACACTACCTCTATATCTGCTAAATATATTTGCGCGTTCCGTTGTAAAGCCGTAATGGTTTTGAGGGAAGAACCAAGGTTCTTTTATGCAAACCTGAATAGTATCCCAAACCATTCTGAATGATGAAAAGCACTGCAAAAATTATAACATTTCATAATGAAGCGAAAATAAAGTTTCCATTTCTCGTCCAATTCCGTCAACTGAACAGGCCTCCCGTCGCACTCTTAAAATACATGAACACTCATAGACACTCTTGTTACGTTAAGTCACTAATCATCAGCTTAATCTGTCACTCATGAAATGCTCGAAATGAAAAGTTAGGCTGCGATCAATATCGTTAGAGGCACTGGATATAACTCAAGCTTACGGACTCATTCCATAGAACAAAGTTATTTTTAAAAAACCCAAATATGCCCTATAAATCATTAAACTATCTGTAGTACATACCTAACATGGTGATATATTTGTCAACTTTATCATGCTTCATCAATAAATCTCTCAGCATTTTCACCGATTGTACCATGTCCATGCTTCTCTTTTCTTAAAACATGAATTGAACGCCGAACAGTTGATCCTGGGCTGGAATGAATTGTGATGCGCACAGAACTCCTGCAATATATATATATTCTCTGGTATTCTTTGATCTTTTGAAATGTTACACATATTTTCCTGTGCATAATTCGTATCTAATTGTCGGGCTTCGGGTTCCTATGATCGAATGTGCAATAATTGGGGCTTCATTGAATAAAACTCCCAATCTATCACACCACTTATTGTTTGAAGAAACAACTAGTGTTTGTTACTGATTAATTGCGCTAGCGGCACATACCATAATTCAGTTTGTTTTGTTTTAAAAAACGTTCTTAACAAACACAAATGTTAGGTTGGGTCATTAATTATGTTCATTTGTAAACAAGCGGTATATCCACTTTGTCCCGGCCATTGTCATCAGTTTTCGTGTACTTAATCAATATATTGTTAAATAAACAATTGGACTGGAATGAAAATTCAGTATCACTGTTAGTTGTTTAGATGAGAAAGTATACACGTTTTGCAAGAGAAATGGATTCGACGAATGAAACTTAGTATTCCTACTTAATAAATGCAGAACGCCTTCATTGACACAAGCGCATTTTGGGAATGCAACACCCGAAACTGCGTGAAAGAACTCAATTCGTCAAAATCATGTTTCCATATTTTGTTACACAGGCATGGGAAATACTTGGTCGGATTTTATTTAATCGATTTGATATGCGCTTCTGGTAAGACAGTGAGAATCAACCCACCATATTCATATGACTTGAGAACTGACAGTCGGGAAGTTTAATTTATTGTTTATTGTGTTTTGACGTAACATTGAACACCCTTGGTAATATCGGACGATTATATGCTGAAACGAAGATTTTCATGCAGGCAACCATTTTAACGTTTGTGTGTCTCCATTTTATCAACGCACGCATCTGGGCCTTGATATTCGCGGAACAACGTATAACTGCATGCTTATTCGAGAATTTAATTACCAAATGAGGCGCCTACGCCGTCTGAACTGTTGGTTTAACGCTTAGCTCTACTGAACTCCGTCGGGAAAAGGAAATTTTACGAACCGAAGCTTGTTAGTGTCTGTCTTGCAACATTCTTATAAAGAAGACGCATGGAAATGGTAGAGAAAGCGTAGGAAGAATTGGTGCAACCTACCTTTCTGCAACATACACAAGAAACCACCAACTAGTCAAGGATTGAAACAAGCTTGTCTGGCTGGGGACGAGTGTACATTTTATATAAATAAACATTTGAATAAAGATTTAACAGCCCTTTTAAGGGTTTGAGGATGTGCGTCTGTGAGAGGGTGTCTTTGGGGGGAGGGGGGGGGGGGGGTGGAGGGGTCATTTGAAATTCCCAAAGGATAACCATATACCTCACAATCACATACGGCATCCTATCTCCCAGAAGGCTTGATGGGTGACTCCCGGTTTTTCAAAACTAAATTGTTGGAGCTTTCTCCACTCCTGTTTTGTAACCGCTATAGTCATATACCGGGGCCGCTACCAAACCGGCGTTGCTGTTTGGTTTCTTTTCTCTTCATCCCTCAAATTTGGCATCGCACAACATTACATTCTGGGTCGCCACCATGGTGGGACTCAAAAAACCTCTACCATCGCCGGCCTGGAACCGAATAGAGCTGGCTCTCTAATAGTTTGAATGGCGTTGTGGGATTGAGTATTGACAATCTAACACTCCAACGTAAACTGCCGGGAATTCTAACCGCGTTCAACCCCCCTCAGACTCCATTTGAGGCAATAGGAAAGCTAGTCCTGTGTGATCCAAGTGAAATAAAGTAAGATTAACCGGGTCGCAAGGGATTTGTATATCCCACATCGCCCCTGCGCGCCAAAACTTTTCATTCATTCTTGTGTCTGTACTCTTGATCAAGTATCCTCCTCGGTGATATGCGCTCTTTGAAACCCAATCCTTGAAATATGTACCTTATCTACCGTAAAGCTCGACTTTCTATGACTGACTGGGTTCCCCACTTCGATTAATTACGCTGCCGAAATACAGGCAGGCGTTCCGCCGAAGAGCACTATTACAAACAGCTTCCTTGTTGGTGGGGCGCTAGATATCCACAGCGTGCGCAGGATCTGGGCTTTCAGGGTCTCTTGACCTGAACTTGTAATTTTTATATACTTGTGATCAGAAACAGGCTAGGTGGATGGAATTATCGTGTTTTTTGAAAAGGAGGACGTATTCCCACAACCTTTACTGCTCGTATCACATGTCGAATCTTGGTCGAAACGGTTAGTAGAATTAGCAGGGTCGGGCATTGCCTTCAGGGAAGCGTATTATCCGGGTGCTTAGTCTTTGACAGTGACATTTCACGTGTTGGCATTCATAACTGGGGGAAGAAACATTCGAATGTTTGAATGGTGTTATTCTATGGTATTTAATTCCAAGACGTGCGGATTACACCGTTAATTGAGATTCTAGATAAATATTCAATAATGACCTCAGATGTAGACGGGGTAACAGCTTACGGTAAACAACTTGATAGGGACATATTTAATAAGGATTGTAACCAAAATTGTTTGGAAATCTGAGACACTACAGGCTTTTCTGTGCCCTGAATGTTCGCGAGCAGCCATGATATGGTACTTCAGCTGTTTGTAGGGAGATCGAGGTCGAGATCCTTGAAAGAAATGAGGAAAGACAGAGAAAAGGAATGCGAAATGGTTAATTATGGAGTCATGGAGATTTTGTTAAAGATTTTGCAAGAATGCCTAAAATGTCATACTCGCCGAAGAAGATTCATTGGGACTATGATGAAGTGAGAGTGGAGAATAAACGACATGTGGGTTTTTGATGGTACCACTGAGAATATTATTGTTCTGAGCAGTAAAGTTATGAAGTATAGGATACATAACCAAGACTTTCTGATCTGAAAACAGAAATATATCGGCTCCTGCAAATGTGTTATTAACACTTCACGAGTGGGCGGAATATATTAGGATAAGTGGATGGCACCATTGAGAATATTATTGTTTTGAGCAGTAAAGTTATGAAGTGTGAAGTGCAGGATAGATAACCAAGACTTTCTGATCTGAGAACAGAAATATATAGGCACCTGCTAAAGGGTTATCAACACTTCACGAGTGGGCGGAATATATTAGGATAAATGTTTGCAAACATGGACTTCAAGATTATGCCTGTAACAACAGAATATTGTTGTACCAGAAATTAAAAGGGGTAAGATTAACAGATGAAAAATGTTATCGAGCATTAATTATTTATTCATTATTCAACAACCTTCAGTATATAAAAACATTTCGTATAAAGCACAGTAGTCTAACAATGGAAACAAAATAACACATCATGTATATATTATAGTGGAACAGCTAAATCAGATAACGACGCTATTCGTATTGTATGTTACAGTTAATAATATGTGAAAAGAAAAGTGCAGAACACACTTTTCAATCAACATGTTGTCGCAATGCACAATGCACACCACGATCAAGTTAGAATTTCAAAACATTCCTCATTTTCATGCTTTACATAATCTCGTCTAACTTGAACGCGAACAAAAGCTGTCCACTAACTTCTTTTGTAGTTCCATTATATTATCGCAAACGTCAGTTTCTGTTTGTGGTTCATTTTCTGATAAGTTGCTACCACCTCCTTGTAGGGATATGGCAATTGTATTCGCTAATCTCCGTATATCTTCCCAAGACTCCTTCCTATAACTCTCGTATGTTGCTATTGATGTTTGAATTGTGGTCTTCCTTATAAGCAGATTATAAGTCATAAAAATGGATGGTCTTGTAGTGTTGACTATTTTTCTGTCTATGGATGCTGAAATGTGCCCTATAAAGATAAGAATTATCGTGTTATATTATAGTAAATGGTTATGGCGGAAATGGAACGATTTGAGATGGTGGGGGATTTCAGCCATATTCACCACACTTACGCGTCTTTCGCACATGCACTTTGACACCGCCACCCCTCGCCGAACGCAGTCTGACACTATCTCTATATCTGCTAAATATATTTGCGCGTTCCGTTGTAAAGCCGTAATGGTTTTGAGGGAAGAACCAAGGTACTTTTATGCAAACCTGAATAGTATCCCAAACCATTACCATTCTGAGATGATGAAAAGCACTGCAAAAATTATAACATTTCATAATGAAGCGAAAATAAAGTTTCTATTTCTCGTCCAATTCAGTCAACTGAACAGGCCTCCCGTCGCACTCTTAAAATACATGAACACTCATAGACACTCTGGTTACGTTAAGTCACTAATCATCAGCTTAATCTGTCACTCATGAAATGCTCGAAAATGAAAATTTAGGCTGCGATCAATATCGTTAGAAGCAGTGGTTATAACTCAAGCTTATGGACTCATTCCAAAGAACAAAGTTATTTTTAAAAAAACCCAAAAATGGCCTATAAATCCTTAGACTATCTGTAGTACATACCTAACATGGTGATATATTTGTCAACATTATCATGCTTCATCAATAAATCTCTCAGCATTTTCACCGATTCTACCATGTCCATGCTTCTCTCTTTTCTTAAAAACATGAATTGAACGTCAAACACTAGATCCTGGCCTGGAATGAATTGTGGTGCGCACAGAACTCCTGCAATATATATATATTCTCTGGTATTCTTTGATCTTTTGAAATGTTACACATATTTTCCTGTGCATAATTCGTATCTAATTGGCGGGCTTCGGGTTCCTATGATCGAATGTGCAATAATTAGGGCTTCATTTAATAAAACTCACAATCTATCACATCACTTATTGTTTGAAGAAACAACTAGTGTTTGTTACTGATTAATTGCGCTAGCGGCACATACCATAATTCAGTTTGTTTTGTTTTAAAAAAACGTTCTTAGCAAACACAAATGTTAGGTTGGGTCATTAATTATGTTCATTTGTAAACAACTGGTATATCCACTTTGTCCCGTCCATTGTCATCAGTTTTCGTGTACTTAATCAATCTATTGTTAAATAAACAACTGGACTGGAATGAAAATTCAGTATCACTGTTAGTTGTTTAGATGAGAAAGTAGACACGTTTTGCAAGAGAAATGGATTCGACGAATGAAACTTAGTATTCCAACTTAATAAATGCAGAATCAAATCAAATCAAATCAAATCTTTATTCACTCTCCTTGACCACATAAGCGGTATGAGAGGTATATATGTGTGTGTACATTAAAGTATATTGTATAGCAGTCAGTATAAATTGTTATATATTACTAAGTATAAATAGAAGTAAGATATGCCAAAATGCAGCAAGACTCATCGTCAGTATAAAACCCACTCCAACAGAAATCGATAAAATATCAGAGTTTGTCCAGAAACTGAAACCTCTTCCAGTCTGAAACCACAGTTGCAGGATGTCGCAGAAGTCGACTCACTGCGTCGACTCCAGTGGCACGACCACGTCCGCGAGTAGCTATTCAGCATTTCACTTCTCGACATAGCATCGCTTGGTCACTAGACAACTGTGACATAGTACACTTTAGCCCCATCCGACGACATGGTGAGCCACAAGACTGTAGAGACCCCCAATGTACCTCTACTCGATTTAAAATTCACCCTAAATTGATCATAACTTAGAGATACTTTATCTTTACCTATAATTTAACAACTGTCAGATTTAAACGTTAGTTTGAAATGGAACACCCCTCGCTCAAACACCCTTGGGAGAAGAAAATTAGACGAAAACAAGGATGCTTTAAAGGGCACCATGTTCAACATATCACGATAAGGTAGGTACGCAGGTACTATGTCTCATATACCCTATGTCCGCTGCAGACCGGGAAGAGAAAATTTGATATTTACAATTAACGTGTGCCCTTAGATTTCTGACTGGGGTTGGGTGGGTTTTATACTGTGCATATCACCAAAATTAAGACTGAGATATCAACGAGGAAAAGACTGGTGGATTCGTGCATTTTATGTATTATGCTCATCTTGTCATAACATTAACAACTCTAATAAATTGGCATAATTTATGAAGGACTGTAATATTTCTACTTGAGAAGAGCTCTCTGTATTTAAAAGCCGAAGGACGTTTATGCGTAAAGGTGGGTAAGTACATTTTTCTTTCATCGTATAACCTTTCGCATTCCATAACGTAGTGATACTCGTCCCCAACCTTTCCCATTGGGCAAAGCTTACAAATGCGGTCTTGTCTTGGGGTATTTTTCCATCGACCTGTGTTAATCGGCAGGTGATGATTAGATGTGATAAATTTAACAAGGGTCAAGACATCTGTTAATGGCAGACGGGATATATAAAATTTCATTTCTAAGTTGTGATCGAGTAACCTGTAATTATCGTACAATGTCGACCTGGTAACGCTTGACCACCACTCTTGACGGAACTGGTCAGTCAGGATATTCTTAACTTCAGCTACCAAAAATCTTGAGTTTCCACAGTTTTGAGAATACCAAACGTGGGATAACCCGCATGTGTCTAGGATATTCTTAACATTTAGAAGCCACTGGCAGCAGTGTTTATTATTAGTCATTAACACATTTAAATAATTGTATAGGATGAGATTATTTTTTGTTTCGGGGCTATTTATTAATCTACACCAGTAACTAATAATTCGACATTTTATTTCAATCTGTATTGGAGTCGTCCCCAATTCACCGTAAATAAATATGGGTGGCGTACTTGGCTTTAATTTCAGAATGAATTTTAAAAATTTATGTTGGAACCTTTCTATTGATAGTATATTTTGAAACCCCCACACTTCACAGCCGTACAGCAAGATCGGTTGGATTATTTTATGAAAAAGGTCTAACTGAATATCAAACGGAAGAGAGAAGTGTCTTATTTTTCTGATCACAGAGTACATCGCCTTTGTAGCCCTTTCCGCAAGGTCTTTCTTGTCCTTAAAGAAGGAACCGTTCCTGTTGATGACCACGCCTAAATACTTATAGTCATTGACTATGTCTAGTTGTTCGCCTTGTATTACGAACTGATGTGAAGGTCGCCTTCCGCCTATGACCATTACTTTGATTTCTTGGGGTTAATTACTAGTTTCCATTGGGAACAATAATCTGAAAACTTGTCCAAGGTTCGTTGCATATCAGAACTTGTCTCAGCTAAAAGTACGGTATCATCGGCATAGAGGAGAATGAGCAATTTAATATAGACTGATGTTTCTTCTGCTATTTGGGTTTCTATATTGGAGAGACCTTTGGTGGTATTCGTGGATAGAAATGATTCTAAATCGCTAAGATATATAGAGAAAAGTAAGGGTGATAAATTTTCCCCTTGCCTAACGCCCGTCGTGGGGTAAAAATTCTCAGATAGTTCGTTTTCAACTTTTACTTTGGATTTAATTCCTTTATACATGTTTATTATAGTCCTCATGATTTTCCCGTCGATCCCCGATGCCAATAGTTTTTTCCATAGACCTACCCGCCAAATGGTGTCAAATGCTTGTTTAAAATCGATAAATGTACAATACAGTTTTTTTCCGAGAAGTTTTGTTATTTCTGAGATAAAGTATAAGGACATAATATTGTCTAGGGTAGAGTAGCCTTTCCTAAATCCAGTCTGTGTTTCACCAAGCAAATTGTTTAGTTCAACGTAATCGTTTAGCCGTTTATTCAGAGTTTTTGTAAAATGTTTACCAAGACAGCTGAGGACTGTAATATGCCTGTAGTTTTCAGGTTGTAAAGGATCCCCCTTGTTTTTGTATACTGGAGACACAATGCCAGTCAGCCACACATCAGGAATAACTCCAGTTTCCAAAATAATATTAAAGAAAAGTTCATAAATGGGCAGCATGAGGTTAGCAGTGGCCTTAATATGTTCATTTAATATATGATCACAACCACCGGATTTATTTGTCGTGAGACTGTTTATTGCATTCAATATTTCAGTACTGGTTATTTTCATGTTCAGTGGGTGGTCAAGGTTTTCATCTGGGTTAACTGTGGGTTCTTCATCATCAGTGTAGCTGTATTCTTGGGAGCTTTTAAGAAAGTTATATATATCATTAATTGCAACTTGAGGCTTAGATTTTTGATTAGTACAATTTAAGATATTCCAATAATCACGGGGGTTACTCGTCTGTAAAGTTTTTAGCTTATGTGAAATATTTTTATTATATTTCTTAACAGCAGATTTTATACATTTTTTATATGTTTTACTTTTAATTTTCAGCATGGTCTTAGTATCAGTGTCCCTGTATAAAGCATGAGATCTCATGGCTTTTTGGTATTCCCGTCTCCCTGTCTTACAAGTATCATCAAACCATGGTTTTCTATTTGTGTTTACTTCCGTGTTTTTATTGTGCCCGAATGTCGGTTCTGCCGCAGACAAAAATAGATCGCTGATTGAATTCGCAATTACATTTGCTTGAGTTTGACTAAACTGGTTCGTGTCGCGTCCAGCAGCTGCTACAATTTTGTGCAATTCATCAACCAATCCCTGGTCGATGTTTTGCACAAAGTCGTTCGCCTTGGGCGCTAACCATAATTTGGGAGTGGTCTTTTTTATGCTTCTTGTATTGGGATCACAATTTCCACCGAGCCTTTCCCCCGTATTATTATCAGCTGATTGGGGTTTTTTGATTATGATTTCTATGGGGTTATGTGCATCTGAAAATAAGTTTGAAAAATCGAGAACGGAAAATTCATGTACAATGTCAAAAAAGTGTATTGTAGATATACAGTAGTCGACCACGCTGGACCCCTTACATGTTAAGTGACCAATACCTTTATCTTTCCTTATTCTCCCGTTATTAATATAAAGATTACAAGATTTGCACAGCTCGATAAGACGTCGACCAAAGTTGTTGATGCCTTTATCCTGTGATTTTCGGGGTGGGATAATTCTAAATTCTGGGGGCACACGAACGCCTTCATTGATACAAGCGCATTTTGGGAATGCAACACCCGAAACTGCGTGAAAGAACTCAATTCGTCAGAATCATGTTTCCATATTTTGTTACACAGGCATGGGAAATACTTGGTCGGATTTTATTTAATCGATTTGATATGCGCTTCTGGTAAGACAGTGAGAATCAACCCACCATATTCATATGACTTGAGAACTGACAGTCGGGAAGTTTAATTTATTGTTTATTGTGTTTTGACGTAACATTGAACACCCTTGGTAATATCGGACGATTATATGCTGAAACGAAGATTTTCATACAGGCAACCATTTTAACGTTTGTGTGTCTCCATTTTATCAACGCACGCATCTGGGCCTTCATAATCGCGGAACAACGTATAACTGCATGCTTATTCGAGAATTTAATTACCAAATGAGGCGCCTACGCCGTCTGAACTGTTGGTGTAACGCTTAGTTCTACTGAACTCCGTCGGGAAAAGGAAATTTTACGAACCGAAGCTTGTTAGTGTCTGTCTTGCAACACTCTTATAAAGCGGAGGAAGAATTGGTGCAACCTACCTTTCTGCAACATAGACAAGAAACCACCAACTAGTCAAGGATTGAAACAAGCTTGTCTGGCTGGGGACGAGTGTACATTTTATATAAATAAACATTTGAATAAAGATTTAACAGCCCTTTTAAGGGCTTGAGGGTGTGTGTCTGTGAGAGGGTGTCTTTGGGGGGGGGGGGGGGGGTCATTTGAAATTCCCGAAGGATAACCAGATACCTCACAATCACATACGGCATCCTATCTCCCAGAAGGCTTGATGGGTGACTCCCGGTTTTTCAAAACTAAAATATTGGAGCTTTCTCCACTCTTTTTGTAACCGCTATAGTCATATACCGGGGCCGCTACCAAACCGGCGTTGCTGTTTGGTTTCTTTTCTCTTCTTCCCTCAAATTTGCCATCGCACAACATTACATTCTGGCTCGCCACCATGGTGGGACTCAAACCTCTACCATCGCCGGCCTGGAACCGAATAGAGCTGGCTCTCTTATAGTTTTAATGGCGTTGTGGGATTGAGTATTGACAATCTAACACTCCAACGCAAACTGCCGGGATTTCTAACCGCGTGCATACCCCCCTCCGACTCCATTTGAGGCAATAGGAAAGCTAGTCCTGTGTGATCCAAGTGAAATGAAATCAGGTTAACCGGGTCGCAAGGGATTTGTATATCCCACATCGCCCCTGCGCGCATTTGGCGCGCCAAAACTTTTCATTCATTCTTCTGTCTGTACTCTTGATCAAGTATCCTCCTCGGTGATATGCGCTCTTTGAAACCCAATCCTAGAAATATGTACCTTATCTACCGTAAAGGTCGACTTTCTGTGACTGACAGGGTTCCCCACTTCGATTAATTACGCTGCCGAAATAGAGGCAGGCGTTCCGCCGAAGAGCACTATTACAAACAGCTTCCTTGTTGGTGGGGCGCTAGATATCCACAGCGTGCGCAGGATCTGGGCTTTCATGGTCTCTTGACCTGAACTTGTAATTTTTATATACTTTTGTTATCAGAAACAGGCTTGGTGGATGCAATTATTGTGCTTTTTGAAAAGGAGGACGTATTCCCACAACCTTTACTGCTCGAATCACAAGTCGAATCTTGTAAAGTTATGAAGTATAGGATACATAACCAAGACTTTCTGATCTGAAAACAGAAATATATCGGCTCCTGCAAATGTGTTATTAACACTTCACGAGTGGGCGGAATATATTAGGATAAGTGGATGGCACCATTGAGAATATTATTGTTTTGAGCAGTAAAGTTATGAGGTGTGAAGTATAGGATAGATAACCAAGACTTTCTGATCTGAGAACAGAAATATATCGGCACCTGCTAAAGTGTTATCAACGCTTCACGAGTGGGCGGAATATATTAGGATAAATGTTTGCAAACATGGACTTCAAGACTATGCCTGTAACAACAGAATATTGTTGTACCAGAAATTAAAAGGGGTAAGATTAACAGATGAAAAATGTTATCGAGCATTAATTATTTATTCATTATTCAACAACCTTCAGTATATAAAAACATTTCGTATAAAGCACAGTAGTCTAACAATGGAAACAAAAATAACACATCATGTATATATTATAGTGGAACAGCTAAAACAGATAACGACGCTATTCGTATTGTATGTTACAGTTAATAATATGTGAAAAGAAAAGTGCATAACACACTTTTCAATCAACATGTTGTCGCAATTCACAATGCACACCACGATCAAGTTAGAATTTCAAAACATTCCACATTTTCATGCTTTACATAGTCTCGTCTAACTTGAACGCGAACAAAAGCTGTCCACTAACTCCTTTTGTAGTTCCATTATATTATCGCAAACGTCAGTTTCTGTTTGTGGTTCATTTTCTGATAAGTTGCTACCACCTCCTTGCAGGGATATGGCAATTGTATTCGCTAATCTCCGTATATCTTCCCAAGACTCCTTCCTATAACTCTCGTATGTTGCTATTGATGTTTGAATTGTGGTCTTCCTTATAAGCAGATTATAAGTCATAAAAATGGATGGTCTTGTAGTGTTGACTATTTTTCTGTCTATGGATGCTGAAATGTGCCCTATAAAGATAAGAATTATCGTGTTATATTATTGTAAATGGTTATGGCGGAAATGGAACAATTTGAGATGGTGGGGGATTTCAGCCATATTCACCACACTTACGCGTCTTTCGCACATGCACTTCGACACCGCCACCCCTCCCCGAACGCAGTCTGACACTACCTCTATATCTGCTAAATATATTTGCGCGTTCCGTTGTAAAGCCGTAATGGTTTTGAGGGAAGAACCAAGGTTCTTTTATGCAAACCTGAATAGTATCCCAAACCATTCTGAGATGATGAAAAGCACTGCAAAAATTATAACATTTCATAATGAAGCGAAAATAAAGTTTCCATTTCTCGTCCAATTCAGTCAACTGAACAGGCCTCCCGTCGCACTCTTAAAATACATGAACACTCATAGACACTCTTGTTACGTTAAGTCACTAATCATCAGCTTAATCTGTCACTCATAAAATGCTCGAAAATGAAAAGTTAGGCTGCGATCAATATCGTTAGAGGCACTGGATATAACTCAAGCTTACGGACTCATTCCAAAGAACAAAGTTATATATAAAAAACCAAATATGCCCTATAAATCATTAAATTATCTGTAGTACATACCTAACATGGTGATATATTTGTCAACTTTATCATGCTTCATCAATAAATCTCTCAGCATTTTCACCGATTGTACCATGTCCATGCTTCTCTTTTCTTAAAACATGAATTGAACGCCGAACAGTTGATCCTGGGCTGGAATGAATTGTGATGCGCACAGAACTCCTGCAATATATATATATTCTCTGGTATTCTTTGATCTTTTGAAATGTTACACATATTTTCCTGTGCATAATTCGTATCTAATTGTCGGGCTTCGGGTTCCTATGATCGAATGTGCAATAACTGGGGCTTCATTGAATAAAACTCACAATCTATCACACCACTTATTGTTTGAAGAAACAACTAGTGTTTGTTACTGACTAATTGCGCTAGCGGCACATACCATAATTCAGTCTGTTTTGTTTTAATAAACGTTCTTAACAAACACAAATGTTAGGTTGGGTCATTAATTATGTTCATTTGTAAACAAGCGGCATATCCACTTTGTCCCGGCCATTGTCATCAGTTTTCGTGTACTTAATCAATCTATTGTTAAATAAACAATTGGACTGGAATGAAAATTCAGTATCACTGTTAGTTGTTTAGATGAGAAAGTATACACGTTTTGCAAGAGAAATGGATTCGACGAATGAAACTTAGTATTCCTACTTAATAAATGCAGAACGCCTTCATTGATACAAGCGCATTTTGGGAATGCAACACCCGAAACTGCGTGAAAGAACTCAATTCGTCAAAATCATGTTTCCATATTTTGTTACACAGGCATGGGAAATACTTGGTCGGATTTTATTTAATCGATTTGAAATGCGCTTCTGGTAAGACAGTGAGAATCAACCCACCATATTCATATGACTTGAGAACTGACAGTCGGGAAGTTTAATTTATTGTTTATTGTGTTTTGACGTAACATTGAACACCCTTGGTAATATCGGACGATTATATGCTGAAACGAAGATTTTCATGCAGGCAACCATTTTAACGTTTGTGTGTCTCCATTTTATCAACGCACGCATCTGGGCCTTCATAATCGCGGAACAACGTATAACTGCATGCTTATTCGAGAATTTAATTACCAAATGAGGCGCCTACGCCGTCTGAACTGTTGGTTTAACGCTTAGCTCTACTGAACTCCGTCGGGAAAAGGAAATTTAACGAACCGAAGCTTGTTAGTGTCTGTCTTGCAACACTCTTATAAAGCGGAGGAAGAATTGGTGCAACCTACCTTTCTGCAACATAGACAAGAAACCACCAACTAGTCAAGGATTGAAACAAGCTTGTCTGGCTGGGGACGAGTGTACATTTTATATAAATAAACATTTGAATAAAGATTTAACAGCCCTTTTAAGGGCTTGAGGGTGTGTGCCTATGAGAGGGTGTCTTTGGGGGGGGGGGGGAGGCGGAGGGGTCATTTGAAATTCCCGAAGGATAACCAGATACCTCACAATCACATTCGGCATCCTATCTCCAAGAAGGCTTGATGGGTGACTCCCGGATTTTCAAAACTAAATTGTTGGAGTTTTCTCCACTCCTTTTTTGTAACCGCCATAGTCATATACCGGGGCCGCTACCAAACCGGCGTTGCTGTTTGGTTTCTTTTCTCTTCTTCCCTCAAATTTGCCATCGCACAACATTACATTCTGGCTCGCCACCATGGTGGGACTCAAACCTCTACCATCGCCGGCCTGGAACCGAATAGAGCTGGCTCTCTTATAGTTTTAATGGCGTTGTGGGATTGAGTATTGACAATCTAACACTCCAACGTAAACTGCCGGGATTTCTAACCGCGTGCATACCCCCCTCCGACTCCATTTGAGGCAATAGGAAAGCTAGTCCTGTGTGATCCAAGTGAAATAAAATAAGGTTAACCGGGTCGCAAGGGATTTGTATATCCCACATCGCCCCTGCTCGCCTTCGGCGCGCCAAAACTTTTCATTCATTCTTCTGTCTGTACTCTTGATCAAGTATCCTCCTCGGTGATACGCGCTCTTTGAAACCCAATCCTAGAAATATGTACCTTATCTACCGTAAAGGTCGACTTTCTGTGACTGACTGGGTTCCCCACTTCGATTAATTACGCTGCCGAAATACAGGCAGGCGTTCCGCCGAAGAGCACTATTACAAACAGCTTCCTTGTTGGTGGGGCGCTAGATATCCATAGAGCGCGCAGGATCTGGGCTTTCATGGTCTCTTGACCTGAACTTGTAATTTTTATATACTTTTGTGATCAGAAACAGGCTTGGTGGATGCAATTATTGTGCTTTCTGAAAAGGAGGACGTATTCCCACAACCTTTACTGCTCGAATCACAAGTCGAATCTTGTAAAGTTATGAAGTATAGGATACATAACCAAGACTTTCTGATCTGAAAACAGAAATATATCGGCTCCTGCAAAAGTGTTATTAACACTTCACGAGTGGGCGGAATATATTAGGATAAGTGGATGGCACCATTGAGAATATTATTGTTTTGAGCAGTAAAGTTATGAGGTGTGAAGTATAGGATAGATAACCAAGACTTTCTGATCTGAGAACAGAAATATATCGGCACCTGCTAAAGTGTTATCAACGCTTCACGAGTGGGCGGAATATATTAGGATAAATGTTTGCAAGCATGGACTTCAAGATTATGCCTGTAACAACAGAATATTGTTGTACCAGAAATTAAAAGGGGTAAGATTAACAGATGAAAAATGTTATCGAGCATTAATTATTTGTTCATTATTCAACAACCTTCAGTATATAAAAACATTTCGTATAAAGCACAGTAGTCTAACAATGGAAACAAAAATAACACATCATGTATATATTATAGTGGAACAGCTAAAACAGATAACGACGCTATTCGTATTGTATGTTACAGTTAATAATATGTGAAAAGAAAAGTGCATAACACACTCTTCAATCAACATGTTGTCGCAATGCACAATGCACACCACGATCAAGTTAGAATTTCAAAACATTCCACATTTTCATGCTTTACATAGTCTCGTCTAAATTGAACGCGAACAAAAGCTGTCCACTAACTCCTTTTGTATTTCCATTATATTCTCGCAAACGTCAGTTTCTGTTTGTGGTTCATTTTCTGATAAGTTGCTACCACCTCCTTGTAGGGATATGGCAATTGTATTCGCTAATCTCCGTATATCTTCCCAAGACTCCTTCCTATAACTCTCGTATGTTGCTATTGATGTTTGAATTGTGGTCTTCCTTATAAGCAGATTATAAGTTATAAAATTGGATGGTCTTGTAGTGTTGACTATTTTTCTGTCTATGGATGCTGAAATGTGCCCTATAAAGATAAGAATTATCGTGTTATATTATAGTAAATGGTTATGGCGGAAATGGAACGATTTGAGATGGTGGGGGATTTCAGCCATATTCACCACACTTACGCGTCTTTCGCACATGCACTTTGACACCGCCACCTCTCCCCGAACGCAGTTTGACACTACCTCTATATCTGCTAAATATATTTGCGCTTTCCGTTGTAAAGCCGTAATGGTTTTGAGTGAAGAACCAAGGTACTTTTATGCAAACCTGAATAGTATCCCAAACCATTACCATTCTGAGATGATGAAAAGCACTGCAAAAATTATAACATTTCATAATGAAGCGAAAATAAAGTTTCCATTTCTCGTCCAATTCAGTCAACTGAACAGGCCTCCCGTTGCACTCTTAAAATACATGAACACTCATAGACACTCTTGTTACGTTAAGTCACTAATCATCAGCTTAATCTGTCACTCATGAAATGCTCGAAAATGAAAATTTAGGCTGCGATCAATATCGTTAGAGGCACTGGTCATATCTCAAGCTTACGTACTCATTCCAAAGAACAAAGTTATTTTTAAAAAACCCAAATATGCCCTATAAATCATTAAACTATCTGTAGTACATACCTAACATGGTGATATATTTGTCAACTTTATCATGCTTCATCAATAAATCTCTCAGCATTTTCACCGATTGTACCATGTCCATGCTTCTCTCTTTTCTTAAAACATGAATTGAACGTCGAACAGTTGATCCAGGGCTGGAATGAATTGTGGTGCGCACAGAACTCCTGCAATATATATATATTCTTTGGTATTCTTTGATTTTTTGAAATGTTACACATATTTTCCTGTGCATAATTCGTATCTAATTGTCGGGCTTCGGGTTCCTATGATCGAATGTGCAATAATTAGGGCTTCATTGAATAAAACTCACAATCTAACACACCACTTATTGTTTGAAGAAACAACTAGTATTTGTTACTGATTAATTGCGCTAGCGGCAAATACCATAATTCAGTTTGTTTTGTTTTAAAAAACGTTCTTAGCAAACGTTCTAAGGGTCATTAATTATGTTCATTTGTAAACAAGCGGTATATCCACTTTGTCCCGGCCATTGTCATCAGTTTTCGTGTACTTAATCAATCTATTGTTAAATAAACAATTGGACTGGAATGAAAATTCAGTATCACTGTTAGTTGTTTAGATGAGAAAGTATACACGTTTTGCAAGAGAAATGGAATCGACGAATGAAACTTAGTATTCCAACTTAATAAATGCAGAACGCCTTCATTGATACAAGCGCATTTTGGGAATGCAACACCCGAAACTGCGTGAAAGAACTCAATTCGTCAAAATCATGTTTCCATATTTTGTTACACAGGCATGGGAAATACTTGGTCGGATTTTATTTAATCGATTTGATATGCGCTTCTGGTAAGACAGTGAGAATCAACCCACCATATTCATATGACTTGAGAACTGACAGTTGGGAAGATTAATTTATTGTTTATTGTGTTTTGACGTAACATTGAACACCCTTGGTAATACCGGACGATTATATGCTGAAATGAAGTTTTTCATGCAGGCAACCATTTTAACGTTTGTGTGTCTCCATTTTATCAACGGACGCATCTGGGCCTTCATATTCGCGGAACAGCGTATAACTGCATGCTTATTCGAGAATTTAATTACCCAACGAATTGCCTACGCTGTCTGAACTTTTGGTTTAACGCTTAGCTCTACTGAACTCCGTCGGGAAAAGGAAATTTGACGAACCGAAGCTTGTTAGTGTCTGTCTTGCAACACTCTTATAAAGAAGACGCATGGAAATGGTAGACAAAGCGTAGGAAGAATTGGTGCAACCTACCTTTCTGCAACATACACAAGAAACCACCAACTTGTCAAGGATTGAAACAAGCTTGTCTGGCTGAGGACGAGCGTACATTTTATATAAATAAACATTTGAATAAAGATTTAACAGCCCTTTTAAGGGCTTGAGGGTGTGTGTCTGTGAGAGGGTGTCTCTGGGGGTGGGGGTGGGGGGGGGGTGGAAGGGTCATTTGAAATTCCCGAAGGATAACCAGATACCTCACAATCACATACGGCATCCTATCTCCCAGAAGGCTTGATGGGTGACTCCCGGTTTTTCAAAACTAAATTGTTGGAGCTTTCTCCACTCCTTTTTTGTAACCGCTATAGTCATATACCGGGACCGCTACCAAACCGGCGTTGCTGTTTGGTTTCTTTTCTCTTCTTCCCTCAAATTTGCCATCGCACAACATTACATTCTGGTTCGCCACCATGGTGGGACTCAAACCTCTACCATCGCCGGCCTGGAACCGAATAGAGCTGGCTCTCTTATAGTTTTAATGGCGTTGTGGGATTGAGTATTGACAATCCAACACACCAACGTAAACTGCCGGGAATTCTAACCGCGTGCATACCCCCCTCAGACTCCATTTGAGGCAATAGGAAAGCTAGTCCTGTGTGATCCAAGTGAAATAAAATAAGGTTAACCGGGTCGCAAGGGATTTGTATATCCCACATCGCCACTGCGCGCCTTGGGCGCGCCTAAACTTTTCCTTCATTCTTCTGTCTGTACTCTTGATCAAGTATCCTCCTCGGTGATATGCGCTCTTTGAAACCCAATCCTAGAAATATGTACCGTATCTACCGTAAAGGTCGACTTTCTGTGACTGACTGGGTTCCCCACTTCGATTAATTACGCTGCCGAAATACAGGCAGGCGTTCCGCCGAAGAGCACTATTACAAACAGCTTCCTTGTTGGTGGGGCGCTAGATATCCGCAGCTTGCGCAGGATCTGGGCTTTCATGGTCTCTTGACCTGAACTTGTTATTTTTATATACTTTTGTGATCAGAAACGGGCAGGGTGGATGCAATTATTGTGGTTTTTGAAAAGGAGGACGTATTCCCACAACCTTTACTGCTCGTATCACAAGTCGAATCTTGGTCGAAACGGTTAGTAGAATTAGCAAGGTCGGGCATTACCTTCAGACAAGCGTGTTGTCCGGCAGCTTAGTCTTTGACAGTGACATTTCACGTGTTGGCATTCATAACTGGGGAAGAATCATTCGAATGCTTGAATGGTGTTATTCTATGGTATTTAATTCCAAGACGTGCGGATTACACCATTAATTGAGATTCTAGATAAATATTCAATAATGACCTCAGATGTATTCGGGGTAACAGCTTACGGTAAACAACTTGATAGGGACATATTTAATAAGGATTGTAACCAAAATTGTTCGGAAATCTGAGACACTACAGGCTTTTCTGTGCCCTGAATGTTGGCGAGCAGCCGTGATATGGGACTCAGGTCTTTGTAGAGAGATCGAGGTCGAGATCCTTGAAGGAAATGAGGAAAGACAGAGAAAAGGAATGCGAAATGGTTAATTATGGCGTCATGGAGATTTTGTTAAAGATTTTGCAAGAACGCCTAAAATGTCATACTCGCCTAAGAAGATTCACTGGGACTATGATGAAGTGAGAGTGGAGAATAAACGACATGTGGGTTTTTGATGGTACCACTGAGAATATTATTGTTCTGAGAAGTAAAGTTATGAAGTATAGGATACATAACCAAGACTTTCTGATCTGAAAACAGAAATATATCGGCTCCTGCAAATGTGTTATTAACACTTCACGAGTGGGCGGAATATATTAGGATAAGTGGATGGCACCATTGAGAATATTACTGTTTTGAGCAGTAAAGTCATGAAGTGTGAAGTATAGGATAGATAACCAAGACTTTCTGATCTGAGAACAGAAATATATCGGCACCTGCTAAAGTGTTATCAACACTTCAGGAGTGGGCGGAATATATTAGGATAAATGTTTGCAAACATGGACTTCAAGATTATGCCTGTAACAACAGAATATTGTTGTACCAGAAATTAAAAGGGGTAAGATTAACAGATGAAAAATGTTATCGAGCATTAATTATTTATTCATTATTCAACAACCTTCAGTATATAAAAACATTTCGTATAAAGCACAGTAGTCTAACAATGGAAACAAAATAACACATCATGTATATATTATAGTGGAACAGCTGAAACAGATAACGACGCTATTCGTATTGTATGTTACAGTTAATAATATGTGAAAAGAAAAGTGCATAACGCACTTTTCAATCAACATGTTGTCGCAATTCACAATGCACACCACGATCAAGTTAGAATTTCAAAACATTCCTCATTTTCATGCTTACATAGTCTCGTCTAACTTGAACGCGAACAAAAGCTGTCCACTAACTCCTTTTGTAGTAGTTCCATTATATTATCGCAAACGTCAGTTTCTGTTTGTGGTTCATTTTCTGATAAGTTGCTACCACCTCCTTGTAAGGATATGGCAATTGTATTCGCTAATCTCCGTATATCTTCCCAAGACTCCTTCCTATAACTCTCGTATGTTGCTATTGATGTTTGAATTGTGGTCTTCCTTATAAGCAGATTATAAGTCATAAAAATGGATGGTCTTGTAGTGTTGACTATTTTTCTGTCTATGGATGCTGAAATGTGCCCTATAAAGATAAGAATTATCGTGTTACATTATAGTAAATGGTTATGGCGGAAATGGAACGATTTGAGATGGTGGGGGATTTCAGCCATATTCACCACACTTACGCGTCTTTCGCACATGCACTTTGACACTGCCACCCCTCGCCGAACGCAGTCTGACACTACCTGTATATCTGCTAAATATATTTGCGTTTTCCGTTGTAAAGCCGTAATGGTTTTGAGGGAAGAACCAAGGTACTTTTATGCAAACCTGAATAGTATCCCAAACCATTACCATTCTGAGATGATGAAAAGCACTGCAAAAATTATAACATTTCATAATGAAGCGAAAATAAAGTTTCTATTTCTCGTCCTATTCAGTCAACTGAACAGGCCTCCCGTCGCACTCTTAAAATACATGAACACTCATAGACACTCTTGTTACGTTAAGTGACTAATCATCAGCTTAATCTGTCACTCATGAAATGCTCGAAAATGAAAATTTAGGCTGCGATCAATATCGTTAGAAGCACTGGTTATAACTCAAGCTTACGGACTCATTCCAAAGAACAAAGTTATTTTTAAAAAAACCCAAATATGCCCTATAAATCCCTAAACTATCTGTAGTACATACCTAACATGGTGATATATTTGTCAACATTATCATGCTTCATCAATAAATCTCTCAGCATTTTCACCGATTGTACCATGTCCATGCTTCTCTCTTTTCTTAAAAACATGAATTGAACGTCAAACACTAGATCCTGGCCTGGAATGAATTGTGGTGCGCACAGAACTCCTGCAATATATATATATTCTCTGGTATTCTTTGATCTTTTGAAATGTTACACATATTTTCCTGTGCATAATTCGTATCTAATTGTCAGGCTTCGGGTTCCTATGATCGAATGTGCAATGATTAGGGCTTCATTTAATAAAACTCACAATCTATCACACCACTTATTGTTTGAAGAAACAACGTGTGTTTGTTACTGAATAATTGCGCTAGCGGCACATACCATAATTCAGTTTGTTTTGTTTTAAAAAAATGTTCTTAGCAAACACAAATGTTAGGTTGGGTCATTAATTATGTTCATTTGTAAACAACTGGTATATCCACTTTTTCCCGGCCATTGTCATCAGTTTTCGTGTACTTAATCAATCTATTGTTAAATAAACAACTGGACTGGAATGAAAATTCAGTATCACTGTTAGTTGTTTAGATGAGAAAGTATACACGTTTTGCAAGAGAAATGGATTCGACGAATGAAACTTAGTATTCCAACTTAATAAATGCAGAATCAAATCAAATCAAATCAAATCTTTATTCACTCTCCTTGACCACATAAGCGGTATGAGAGGTATATATGTGTGTGTACATTAAAGTATATTGTATAGCAGTCAGTATAAATTGTTATATATTACTAAGTATAAATAGAAGTAGGATATGCCAAAATGCAGCAAGTCTCATCCTCAGTATAAAACCCACTCCAACAGAAATCGATAAAATATCAGAGTTTCTCCAGAAACTGAAACCTCTTCCAGTCTGAAACCACAGTTGCAGGATGTCGCAGAAGTCGACTCACTGCGTCGACTCCAGTGACACGACCACGTCCGCGAGTAGCTATTCAGCATTTCACTTCTCGACATAGCATCGCTTGGTCACTAGAGTGATCGATGTCCAACTGTGACATAGTACACTTTAGCCCCCATCCGACGACATGGTGAGCCACAAGACTGTAGAGACCCCCAATGTACCTCTACTCGATTTAAAATTCACCCTAAATTGATCATAACTTAGAGATACTTTATCTTTACCTATAATTTAACAACTGTCAGATTTAAACGTTAGTTTGAAATGGAACACCCCTCGCTCAAACACCCTTGGGAGAAGAAAATTAGACGAAAACAAGGATGCTTTAAAGGGCACCATGTTCAACATATCACGATAAGGTAGGTACGCAGGTACTATGTCTCCTATACCCTATGTCCGCTGCAGACCGGGAAGAGAAAATTTGATATTTACAATTAACGTGTGCCCTTAGATTTCTGACAGGGGTTGGGTGGGTTTTATACTGTGCATATCACCAAAATTAAGACTGAGATATCAACGAGGAAAAGACTGGTGGATTCGTGCATTTTATGTATTATGCTCATCTTGTCATAACATTAACAACTCTAATAAATTGGCATAATTTATGAAGGACTGTAATATTTCTACTTGAGAAGAGCTCTCTGTATTTAAAAGCCGAAGGACGTTTATGCGTAAAGGTGGGTAAGTACATTTTTCTTTCATCGTATAACCTTTCGCATTCCATAACGTAGTGATACTCGTCCCCAACCTTTCCCATTGGGCAAAGCTTACAAATGCGGTCTTGTCTTGGGATATTTTTCCATCGACCTGTGTTAATCGGCAGGTGATGATTAGATGTGATAAATTTAACAAGGGTATAGACATCTGTTAATGGCAGACGGGATATATAAAATTTCATATCTAAGTTGTGATCGAGTAACATGTAATTATCGTACAATGTCGACCTGGTAACGCTTGACCACCACTCTTGACGGAACTGGTCAGTCAGGATATTCTTAACTTCAGCTACCAAAAATCTTGAGTTTCCACAGTTTTGAGAATACCAAACGTGGGATAACCCGCATGTGTCTAGGATATTCTTAACATTTAGAAGCCACTGGCAGCAGTGTTTATTATTAGTCATTAACACATTTAAATAATTGTAAAGGATAAGATTATTTTTTGTTTCGGGGCTATTTTTTAATCTACACCAGTAACTAATATTTCGACATTTTATTTCAATCTGTATTGGAGTCGTCCCCAATTCACCATAAATAAATATGGGTGGCGTACTTGGCTTTAATTTCAGAATGAATTTTAAAAATTTATGTTGGAACCTTTCTATTGATAGTATATTTTGAAACCCCCACACTTCAAAGCCGTACAGCAAGATCGGTTGGATTATTTTATGAAAAAGGTCTAACTGAATATCAAACGGAAGAGAGAAGTGTCTTATTTTTCTGATCACAGAGTACATCGCCTTTGTAGCCCTTTCCACAAGGTCTTTCTTGTCCTTAATGAAGGGACCGTTCCTGTTGATGACCACGCCTAAATACTTATAGTCATTGACTATGTCTAGTTGTTCGCCTTGTATTACGAACTGATGTGAAGGTCGCCTTCCGCCTATGACCATTACTTTGATTTCTTGGGGTTAATTACTAGTTTCCATTGGGAACAATAATCTGAAAACTTGTCCAAGGTTCGTTGCATATCAGAACTTGTCTCAGCTAAAAGTACGGTATCATCGGCATAGAGGAGAATGAGCAATTTAATATAGACTGATGTTTCTTCTGCTATTTGGGTTTCTATATTGGAGAGACCTTTGGTGGTATTCGTGGATCGAAATGATTCTAAATCGCTAAGATATATAGAGAAAAGTAAGGGTGATAAATTTTCCCCTTGCCTAACGCCCGTCGTGGGGTAAAAATTCTCAGATAGTTCGTTTTCAACTTTTACTTTGGATTTAATTCCTTTATACATGTTTATTATAATCCTCATGATTTTCCCGTCGATCCCCGATGCCAATAGTTTTTTTCATAGACCTACCCGCCAAATGGTGTCAAATGCTTGTTTAAAATCGATGAATGTACAATACAGTTTTTTTCCGAGAAGTTTTGTTATTTCTGAGATAAAGTATAAGGACATAATATTGTCTAGGGTAGAGTAGCCTTTCCTAAATCCAGTCTGTGTTTCACCAAGCAAATTGTTTAGTTCAACGTAATCGTTTAGCCGTTTATTCAGAGTTTTTGTAAAAAGTTTACCAAGACAGCTGAGGACTGTAATAGGCCTGTAGTTTTCAGGTTGTAAAGGATCCCCCTTGTTTTTGTATACTGGAGACACAATGCCAGTCAGCCACACATCAGGAATAACTCCAGTTTCCAAAATAATATTAAAGAAAAGTTCATAAATGGGCAGCATGAGGTTAGCAGTGGCCTTAATATGTTCATTTAATATATGATCACAACCACCGGATTTATTTGTCGTGAGACTGTTTATTGCATTCAATATTTCAGTACTGGTTATTTTCATGTTCAGTGGGTGGTCAAGGTTTTCATCTGGGTTAACTGTGGGTTCTTCATCATCAGTGTAGCTGTATTCTTGGGAGCTTTTAAGAAAGTTATATATATCATTAATTGCAACTTGAGGCTTAGATTTTTGATTAGTACAATTTAAGATATTCCAGTAATCACGGGGGTTACTCGTCTGTAAAGTTTTTAGCTTATGTGAAATATTTTTATTATATTTCTTAACAGCAGATTTTATACATTTTTTATATGTTTTACTTTTAATTTTCAGCATGGTCTTAGTATCAGTGTCCCTGTAGAAAGCATGAGATCTCATGGCTTTTTGGTATTCCCGTCTCCCTGTCTTACAAGTATCATCAAACCATGGTTTTCTATTTGTGTTTACTTCCTTGTTTTTATTGTGCCCGAATGTAACTTCTGCCGCAGACAAAAATAGATCGCTGATTGAATTCGCAATTACATTTGCTTGAGTTTGACTAAACTGGTTCGTGTCGCGTCCAGCAGCTGCTACAATTTTGTTCAATTCATCAACCAATCCCTGGTCGATGTTTTGCACAAAGTCGTTCGCCTTGGGCGCTAACCATAATTTGGGAGTGGTCTTTTTATGCTTTTTGGATTGGGATCACAATTTCCACCGAGCCTTTCCCCCGTATTATTATCAGCTGATTGGGGTTTTTTGATTATGATTTCTATGGGGTTATGTACATCTGAAAATAAGTTTGAAAAATCGAGAACGGAAAATTCATGTACAATGTCAAAAAAGTGTATTGTAGATATACAGTAGTCGACCACGCTGGACCCCTTACATGTTAAGTGACCAATACCTTTATCTTTCCTTATTCTCCCGTTATTAATATAAAGATTACAAGATTTGCACAGCTCGATAAGACGTCGACCAAAGTTGTTGATGCCTTTATCCTGTGATTTTCGGGGTGGGATAATTCTAAATTCTGGGGGCACACGAACGCCTTCATTGATACAATCGCATTTTGGGAATGCAACACCCGAAACTGCGTGAAAGAACTCAATTCGTCGAAATCATGTTTCCATATTTTGTTACACAGGCATGGGAAATACTTGGTCGGATTTTATTTAATCGATTTGATATGCGCTTCTGGTAAGACAGTGAGAATCAACCCACCATATTCATATGACTTGAGAACTGACAGTCGGGAAGTTTAATTTATTGTTTATTGTGTTTTGACGTAACATTGAACACCCTTGGTAATATCGGACGATTATATGCTGAAACGAAGATTTTCATGCAGGCAACCATTTTAACGTTTGTGTGTCTCCATTTTATCAACGCACGCATCTGGGCCTTCATAATCGCGGAACAACGTATAACTGCATGCTTATTCGAGAATTTAATTACCAAATGAGGCGCCTACGCCGTCTGAACTGTTGGTTTAACGCTTAGCTCTACTGAACTCCGTCGGGAAAAGGAAATTTTACGAACCGAAGCTTGTTAGTGTCTGTCTTGCAACACTCTTATAAAGCGGAGGAAGATTTGGTGCAACCTACCTTTCTGCAACATAGACAAGAAACCACCAACTTGTCAAGGATTGAAACAAGCTTGTCTGGCTGGGGACGAGTGTACATTTTATATAAATAAACATTTGAATAAAGATTTAACAGCCCTTTTAAGGGCTTGAGGGTGTGTGTCTGTGAGAGGGTGTCTTTGGGGGGGGGGGGGGGGGGAGGCGGAGGGGTCATTTGAAATTCCCGAAGGATAACCAGATACCTCACAATCACATACGGCATCCTATCTCCCAGAAGGCTTGATGGGTGACTCCCGGTTTTTCAAAACTAAATTGTTGGAGCTTTCTCCACTCCTTTTTTGTAACCGCTATAGTCATATACCGGGGCCGCTACCAAACCGGCGTTGCTGTTTGGTTTCTTTTCTCTTCTTCCCTCAAATTTGCCATCGCACAACATTACATTCTGGCTCGCCACCATGGTGGGACTCAAACCTCTACCATCGCCGGCCTGGAACCGAATAGAGCTGGCTCTCTTATAGTTTAAATGGCGTTGTGGGATTGAGTATTGGCAATCTAGCACACCAACGTAAACTGCCGGGATTTCTAACCGCGTGCATACCCCCCTCCGACTCCATTTGAGGCAATAGGAAAGCTAGTCCTGTGTGATCCAAGTGAAATAAAATAAGGTTAACCGGGTCGCAAGGGATTTGTATATTCCACATCGCCCCTGCGCGCCTTCGGCGCGCCAAAACTTTTCCTTCATTCTTCTGTCTGTACTCTTGATCAAGTATCCTCCTCGGTCATATGCGCTCTTTGAAACCCAATCCTAGAAATATGTACCGTATCTACCGTAAAGGTCGACTTTCTGTGACTGACTGGGTTCCCCACTTCGATTAATTACGCTGCCGAAATACAGGCAGGCGTTCCGCCGAAGAGCACTATTACAAACAGCTTCCTTGTTGGTGGGGCGCTAGATATCCGCAGCTTGCGCAGGATCTGGGCTTTCATGGTCTCTTGACCTGAACTTGTTATTTTTATATACTTTTGTGATCAGAAACGGGCTGGGTGGATGCAATTATTGTGGTTTTTGAAAAGGAGGACGTATTCCCACAACCTTTACTGCTCGTATCACAAGTCGAATCTTGGTCGAAACGGTTAGTAGAATTAGCAAGGTCGGGCATTGCCTTCAGACAAGCGTGTTGTCCGGAAGCTTTGTCTTTGACAGTGACATTTCACGTGTTGGCATTCATAACTGTGGGAAGAAACATTCAAATGCTTGAATGGTGTTATTCTATGGTATTTAATTCCAAGACGTGCGGATTACACCATTAATTCAGATTCTAGATAAATATTCAATAATGACCTCAGATGTATTCGGGGTAACAGCTTACGGTAAACAATTTGATAGGGACATATTTAATAAGGACTGTAACCAAAATTGTTTGGAAATCTGAGACACTACAGGCTTTTCTGTGCCCTGAATGTTGGCGAGCAGCCATGATATGGGACTCAGGTCTTTGTAGAGAGATCGAGGTCGAGATCCTTGAAGGAAATGAGGAAAGACAGAGAAAAGGAATGCGAAATGGTTAATTATGGCGTCATGGAGATTTTGTTAAAGATTTTGCAAGAACGCCTAAAATGTCATACTCGCCTAAGAAGATTCACTGGGACTATGATGAAGTGAGAGTGGAGAATAAACGACATGTGGGTTTTTGATGGTACCACTGAGAATATTATTGTTCTGAGCAGTAAAGTTATGAACTGTAGGATACATAGCCAAGACTTTCTGATCTGAAAACAGAAATATATCGGCTCCTGCAAATGTGTTATTAACACTTCACGAGTGGGCGGAATATATTAGGATAAGTGGATGGCACCATTGAGAATATTACTGTTTTGAGCAGTAAAGTTATGAAGTGTGAAGTATAGGATAGATAACCAAGACTTTCTGATCTGAGAACAGAAATATATCGGCACCTGCTAAAGGGTTATCAACACTTCACGAGTGGGCGGAATATATTAGGATAAATGTTTGCAAACATGAACTTCAAGATTATGCCTGTAACAACAGAATATTGTTGTACCAGAAATTAAAAGGGGTAAGATTAACAGATGAAAAATGTTATCGAGCATTAATTATTTATTCATTATTCAACAACCTTCAGTATATAAAAACATTTCGTATAAAGCACAGTAGTCTAACAATGGAAACAAAATAACACATCATGTATATATTATAGTGGAGCAGATAAAACAGATAACGACGCTATTCGTATTGTATGTTACAGTTAATAATGTGTGAAAAGAAAAGTGCATAACACACTTTTCAATCAACATGTCGCAATTCACAATGCACACCACGATCAAGTTAGAATTTCAAAACATTCCTCATTTTCATGCTTTACATAGTCTCGTCTAACTTGAACGCGAACAAAAGCTGTCCACTAACTCCTTTTGTTGTTCCATTATATTATCGCAAACGTCAGTTTCTGTTTGTGGTTCATTTTCTGATAAGTTGCTACCACCTCCTTGTAGGGATATGGCAATTGTATTCGCTAATCTCCGTATATCTTCCCAAGACTCCTTCCTATAACTCTCGTATGTTGCTATTGATGTTTGAATTGTGGTCTTCCTTATAAGCAGATTATAAGTCATAAAAATGGATGGTCTTGTAGTGTTGACTATTTTTCTGTCTATGGATGCTGAAATGTGCCCTATAAAGATTAGAATTATCGTGTTATATTATAGTAAATGGTTATGGCGGAAATGGAACGATTTGAGATGGTGGGGGATTTCAGCCATATTCACCACACTTACGCGTCTTTCGCACATGCACTTTGACACCGCCACCCCTCGCCGATCGCAGTCTGACACTACCTCTATATCTGCTAAATATATTTGCGTTTTCCGTTGTAAAGCCGTAATGGTTTTGAGGGAAGAACCAAGGTACTTTTATGCAAACCTGAATAGTATCCCAAACCATTCTGAGATGATGAAAAGCACTGCAAAAATTATAACATTTCATAATGAAGCGAAAATAAAGTTTCTATTTCTCGTCCAATTCAGTCAACTGAACAGGCCTCCCGTCGCACTCTTAAAATACATGAACACTCATAGACACTCTTGTTACGTTAAGTCACTAATCATTAGCTTAATCTGTCACTCATGAAATGCTCGAAAATGAAAATTTAGGCTGCGATCAATATCGTTAGAAGCACTGGTTATAACTCAAGCTTACGGACTCATTCCAAAGAACAAAGTTATTTTTAAAAAAACCCAAATATGCCCTATAAATCCTTAAACTATCTGTAGTACATACCTAACATGGTGATATATTTGTCAACATTATCATGCTTCATCAATAAATCTCTCAGCATTTTCACCGATTGTACCATGTCCATGCTTCTCTCTTTTCTTAAAAACATGAATTGAACGTCAAACACTAGATCCTGGCCTGGAATGAATTGTGGTGCGCACGATGAATGAAAGGTTTTAGCGCGCCGAAGGCGCGCAGGGACGATGTGGGATTTACAAATCCCTTGCGACCCGGTCATGTGGTGCGCACAGAACTCCTGCAATATATATATATTCTCTGGTATTCTTTGATCTTTTGAAATGTTACACATATTTTCCTGTGCATAATTCGTATCTAATTGTCGGGCTTCGGGTTCCTATGATCGAATGTGCAATAATTAGGGCTTCATTTAATAAAACTCACCATCTATCACACCACTTATTGTTTGAAGAAACAACTTGTGTTTGTTACTGATTAATTGCGCTAGCGGCACATACCATAATTCAGTTTGTTTTGTTTTAAAAAAACGTTCTTAGCAAACACAAATGTTAGGTTGGGTCATTAATTATGTTCATTTGTAAACAACTGGTATATCCACTTTGTCCCGGCCATTGTCATCAGTTTTCGTGTACTTAATCAATCTATTGTTAAATAAACAACTGGACTGGAATGAAAATTCAGTATCACTGTTAGTTGTTTAGATGAGAAAGTAGACACGTTTTGCAAGAGAAATGGATTCGACGAATGAAACTTAGTATTCCAACTTAATAAATGCAGAATCAAATCAAATCAAATCAAATCTTTATTCACTCTCCTTGACCACATAAGCGGTATGAGAGGTATATATGTGTGTGTACATTAAAGTATATTGTATAGCAGTCAGTATAAATTGTTATATATTACTAAGTATAAATAGAAGTAGGATATGCCAAAATGCAGCAAGACTCATCCTCAGTATAAAACCCACTCCAAGAGAAATCGATAAAATATCAGAGTTTGTCCAGAAACTGAAACCTCTTCCAGTCTGAAACCACTGTTGCAGGATGTCGCAGAAGTCGACTCACTGCGTCGACTCCAGTGGCACGACCACGTCCGCGAGTAGCTATTCAGCATTTCACTTCTCGACATAGCATCGCTTGGTCACTAGACAACTGTGACATAGTACACTTTAGCCCCATCCGACGACATGGTGAGCCACAAGACTGTAGAGACCCCCAATGTACCTCTACTCGATTTAAAATTCACCCTAAATTGATCATAACTTAGAGATACTTTATCTTTACCTATAATTTAACAACTGTCAGATTTAAACGTTAGTTTGAAATGGAACACCCCTCGCTCAAACACCCTTGGGAGAAGAAAATTAGACGAAAACAAGGATGCTTTAAAGGGCACCATGTTCAACATATCACGATAAGGTAGGTACGCAGGTACTATGTCTCATATACCCTATGTCCGCTGCAGACCGGGAAGAGAAAATTTGATATTTACAATTAACGTGTGCCCTTAGATTTCTGACTGGGGTTGGGTGGGTTTTATACTGTGCATATCACCAAAATTAAGACTGAGATATCAACGAGGAAAAGACTGGTGGATTCGTGCATTTTATGTATTATGCTCATCTTGTCATAACATTAACAACTCTAATAAATTGGCATAATTTATGAAGGACTGTAATATTTCTACTTGAGAAGAGCTCTCTGTATTTAAAAGCCGAAGGACGTTTATGCGTAAAGGTGGGTAAGTACATTTTTCTTTCATCGTATAACCTTTCGCATTCCATAACGTAGTGATACTCGTCCCCAACCTTTCCCATTGGGCAAAGCTTACAAATGCGGTCTTGTCTTGGGATATTTTTCCATCGACCTGTGTTAATCGGCAGGTGATGATTAGATGTGATAAAATTTAACAAGGGTAAAGACATCTGTTAATGGCAGACGGGATATATAAAATTTCATTTCTAAGTTGTGATCGAGTAACCTGTAATTATCGTACAATGTCGACCTGGCAACGCTTGACCACCACTCTTGACGGAACTGGTCAGTCAGGATATTCTTAACTTCAGCTACCAAAAATCTTGAGTTTCCACAGTTTTGAGAATACCAAACGTGGGATAACCCGCATGTGTCTAGGATATTCTTAACATTTAGAAGCCACTGGCAGCAGTGTTTATTATTAGTCATTAACACATTTAAATAATTGTAAAGGATAAGATTATTTTTTGTTTCGGGGCTATTTATTAATCTACACCAGTAACTAATAATTCGACATTTTATTTCAATTTGTATTGGAGTCGTCCCCAATTCACCGTAAATAAATATGGGTGGCGTACTTGGCTTCAATTTCAGAATGAATTTTAAAAATTTATGTTGGAACCTTTCTATTGATAGTATATTTTGAAACCCCCACACTTCACAGCCGTACAGCAAGATCGGTTGGATTATTTTATGAAAAAGGTCTAACTGAATATCAAACGGAAGAGAGAAGTGTCTTATTTTTCTGATCACAGAGTACATCGCCTTTGTAGCCCTTTCCACAAGGTCTTTCTTGTCCTTAAAGAAGGAACCGTTCCTGTTGATGACCACGCCTAAATACTTATAGTCATTGACTATGTCTAGTTGTTCGCCTTGTATTACGAACTGATGTGAAGGTCGCCTTCCGCCTATGACCATTACTTTGATTTCTTGGGGTTAATTACTAGTTTCCATTGGGAACAATAATCTGAAAACTTGTCCAAGGTTCGTTGCATATCAGAACTTGTCTCAGCTAAAAGTACGGTATCATCGGCATAGAGGAGAATGAGCAATTTAATATAGACTGATGTTTCTTCTGCTATTTGGGTTTCTATATTGGAGAGACCTTTGGTGGTATTCGTGGATAGAAATGATTCTAAATCGCTAAGATATATAGAGAAAAGTAAGGGTGATAAATTTTCCCCTTGCCTAACGCCCGTCGTGGGGTAAAAATTCTCAGATAGTTCGTTTTCAACTTTTACTTTGGATTTAATTCCTTTATACATGTTTATTATAGTCCTCATGATTTTCCCGTCGATCCCCGATGCCAATAGTTTTTTCCATAGACCTACCCGCCAAATGGGGTCAAATGCTTGTTTAAAATCGATGAATGTACAATACAGTTTTTTTCCGAGAAGTTTTGTTATTTCTGAGATAAAGTATAAGGACATAATATTGTCTAGGGTAGAGTAGCCTTTCCTAAATCCAGTCTGTGTTTCACCAAGCAAATTGTTTAGTTCAACGTAATCGTTTAGCCGTTTATTCAGAGTTTTTGTAAAAAGTTTACCAAGACAGCTGAGGACTGTAATAGGCCTGTAGTTTTCAGGTTGTAAAGGATCCCCCTTGTTTTTGTATACTGGAGACACAATGCCAGTCAGCCACACATCAGGAATAACTCCAGTTTCCAAAATAATATTAAAGAAAAGTTCATAAATGGGCAGCATGAGGTTAGCAGTGGCCTTAATATGTTCATTTAATATATGATCACAGCCACCGGATTTATTTGTCGTGAGACTGTTTATTGCATTCAATATTTCAGTACTGGTTATTTTCATGTTCAGTGGGTGGTCAAGGTTTTCGTCTGGGTTAACTGTGGGTTCTTCATCATCAGTGTAGCTGTATTCTTGGGAGCTTTTAAGAAAGTTATATATATCATTAATTGCAACTTGAGGCTTAGATTTTTGATTAGTACAATTTAAGATATTCCAATAATCACGGGGGTTACTCGTCTGTAAAGTTTTTAGCTTATGTGAAATATTTTTATTATATTTCTTAACAGCAGATTTTATACATTTTTTATATGTTTTACTTTTAATTTTCTGCATGGTCTTAGTATCAGTGTCCCTGTATAAAGCATGAGATCACATGGCTTTTTGGTATTCCCGTCTCCCTGTCTTACAAGTATCATCAAACCATGGTTTTCTATTTGTGTTTACTTCCTTGTTTTTATTGTGCCCAAATGTCGGTTCTGCCGCAGACAAAAATAGATCGCTGATTGAATTCGCAATTACATTTGCTTGAGTTTGACTAAACTGGTTCGTGTCGCGTCCAGCAGCTGCTACAATTTTGTGCAATTCATCAACCAATCCCTGGTCGATGTTTTGCACAAAGTCGTTCGCCTTGGGCGCTAACCATAATTTGGGAGTGGTCTTTTTTATGCTTTTTGTATTGGGATCACAATTTCCACCGAGCCTTTCCCCCGTATTATTATCAGCTGATTGGGGTATTTTGATTATGATTTCTATGGGGTTATGTACATCTGAAAATAAGTTTGAAAAATCGAGAACGGAAAATTCATGTACAATGTCAAAAAAGTGTATTGTAGATATACAGTAGTCGACCACGCTGGACCCCTTACATGTTAAGTGACCAATACCTTTATCTTTCCTTATTCTCCCGTTATTAATATAAAGATTACAAGATTTGCACAGCTCGATAAGACGTCGACCAAAGTTGTTGATGCCTTTATCCTGTGATTTTCGGGGTGGGATAATTCTAAATTCTGGGGGAACACGAACGCCTTCATTGATACAAGCGCATTTTGGGAATGCAACACCCGAAACTGCGTGAAAGAACTCAATTCGTCAAAATCATGTTTCCATATTTTGTTACACAGGCATGGGAAATACTTGGTCGGATTTTATTTAATCGATTTGATATGCGCTTCTGGTAAGACAGTGAGAATCAACCCACCATATTCATATGACTTGAGAACTGACAGTCGGGAAGTATAATTTATTATTTATTGTGTTTTGACGTAACATTGAACACCCTTGGTAATATCGGACGATTATATGCTGAAACGAAGAATTTCATGCAGGCAACCATTTTAACGTTTGTGTGTCTCCATTTTATCAACGCACGCATCTGGGCCTTCATAATCGCGGAACAACGTATAACTGCATGCTTATTCGAGAATTTAATTACCAAATGAGGCGCCTACGCCGTCTGAACTGTTGGTTTAACGCTTAGCTCTACTGAACTCCGTCGGGAAAAGGAAATTTTACGAACCGAAGCTTGTTAGTGTCTGTCTTGCAACACTCTTATAAAGCGGAGGAAGAATTGGTGCAACCTACCTTTCTGCAACATAGACAAGAAACCACCAACTACTCAAGGATTGAAACAAGCTTGTCTGGCTGGGGACGAGTGTACATTTTATATAAATAAACATTTGAATAAAGATTTAGCAGCCCTTTTAAGGGCTTGAGGGTGTGTGTCTGTGAGAGGGTGTCTTTGGGGGGGGGGGGTCATTTGAAATTCCCGAAGGATAACCAGATACCTCACAATCACATACGGCATCCTATCTCCCAGAAGGCTTGATGGGTGACTCCCGGTTTTTCAAAACTAAATTATTGGAGCTTTCTCCACTCCTTTTTTGTAACCGCTATAGTCATATACCGGGGCCGCTACCAAACCGGCGTTGCTGTTTGGTTTCTTTTCTCTTCTTCCCTCAAATTTGCCATCGCACAACATTACATTCTGGCTCGGCACCATGGTGGGACTCAAACCTCTACCATCGCCGGCCTGGAGCCGAATAGAGCTGGCTCTCTTATAGTTTTAATGGCGTTGTGGGATTGAGTATTGACAATCTAACACTCCAACGTAAACTGCCGGGATTTCTAACCGCGTGCATACCCCCCTCCGACTCCATTTGAGGCAATAGGAAAGATAGTCCTGTGTGATCCAAGTGAAATAAAATAAGGTTAACCGGGTCGCAAGGGATTTGTATATCCCACATCGCCCCTGCGCGCCTTCGGCGCGCCAAAACTTTTCATTCATTCTTCTGTCTGTACTCTTGATCAAGTATCCTCCTCGGTGATATGCGCTCTTTGAAACCCAATCCTAGAAATATGTACCTTATCTACCGTAAAGGTCGACTTTCTGTGACTGACTGGGTTCCCCACTTCGATTAATTACGCTGCCGAAATACAGGCAGGCGTTCCGCCGAAGAGCACTATTACAAACAGCTTCCTTGTTGGTGGGGCGCTAGATATCCACAGCGTGCGCAGGATCTGGGCTTTCATGGTCTCTTGACCTGAACTTGTAATTTTTATATACTTTTGTGATCAGAAACAGGCTTGGTGGATGCAATTATTGTGCTTTTTGAAAAGGAGGACGTATTCCCACAACCTTTAATGCTCGAATCACAAGTCGAATCTTGTAAAGTTATGAAGTATAGGATACATAACAAAGACTTTCTGATCTGAAAACAGAAATATATCGGCTCCTGCAAGTGTGTGGGCGGAATATATTAGGATAAGTGGATGGCACCATTGAGAATATTATTGTTTTGAGCAGTAAAGTTATGAGGTGTGAAGTATAGGATAGATAACCAAGACTTTCTGATCTGAGAACAGAAATATATCGGCACCTGCTAAAGTGTTATCAACGCTTCACGAGTGGGCGGAATATATTAGGATAAATGTTTGCAAACATGGACTTCAAGACTATGCCTGTAACAACAGAATATTGTTGTACCAGAAATTAAAAGGGGTAAGATTAACAGATGAAAAATGTTATCGAGCATTAATTATTTATTCATTATTCAACAACCTTCAGTATATAAAAACATTTCGTATAAAGCACAGTAGTCTAACAATGGAAACAAAAATAACACATCATGTATATATTATAGTGGAACAGCTAAAACAGATAACGACGCTATTCGTATTGTATGTTACAGTTAATAATATGTGAAAAGAAAAGTGCATAACACACTCTTCAATCAACATGTTGTCGCAATGCACAATGCACACCACGATCAAGTTAGAATTTCAAAACATTCCACATTTTCATGCTTTACATAGTCTCGTCTAAATTGAACGCGAACAAAAGCTGTCCACTAACTCCTTTTGTATTTCCATTATATTCTCGCAAACGTCAGTTTCTGTTCGTGGTTCATTTTCTGATAAGTTGCTACCACCCCCTTGTAGGGATATTGCAATTGTATTCGCTAATCTCCGTATATCTTCCCAAGACTCCTTCCTATAACTCTCGTATGTTGCTATTGATGTTTGAATTGTGGTCTTCCTTATAAGCAGATTATAAGTTATAAAATTGGATGGTCTTGTAGTGTTGACTATTTTTCGGTCTATGGATGCTGAAATGTGCCCTATAAAGATAAGAATTATCGTGTTATATTATAGTAAATGGTTATGGCGGAAATGGAACGATTTGAGATGGTGGGGGATTTCAGCCATATTCACCACACTTACGCGTCTTTCGCACATGCACTTTGACACCGCCACCTCTCCCCGAACGCAGTCTGACACTACCTCTATATCTGCTAAATATATTTGCGCTTTCCGTTGTAAAGCCGTAATGGTTTTGAGGGAAGAACCAAGGAACTTTTATGCAAACCTGAATAGTATCCCAAAGCTTTACCATTCTGAGATGATGAAAAGCACTGCAAAAATTATAACATTTCATAATGAAGCGAAAATAAATTTTCTATTTCTCGTCCAATTCAGTCAACTGAACAGGCCTCCCGTCGCACTCTTAAAATACATGAACACTCATAGACACTCTTGTTACGTTAAGTCACTAATCATCAGCTTAATCTGTCACTCATGAAATGCTCGAAAATGAAAATTAAGGCTGCGATCAATATGGTTAGAGGCACTGGTTATAACTCAAGCTTACGGACTCATTCCAAAGAACAAAGTTATTTTTAAAAAACCCAAATATGCCCTATAAATCATTAAACTATCTGTAGTACATACCTAACATGGTGATATATTTGTCAACTTTATCATGCTTCATCAATAAATCTCTCAGCATTTTCACCGATTGTACCATGTCCATGCTTCTCTCTTTTCTTAAAACATGAATTGAACGTCGAACAGTTGATCCAGGGCTGGAATGAATTGTGGTGCGCACAGAAGTCCTGCAATATATATATATTCTCTGGTATTCTTTGATCTTTTGAAATGTTACACATATTTTCCTGTGCATAATTCGTATCTAATTGTCGGGCTTCGGGTTCCTATGATCGAATGTGCAATAATTAGGGCTTCATTGAATAAAACTCACAATCTATCACACCACTTATTGTTTGAAGAAACAACTAGTGTTTGTTACTGATTAATTGCGCTAGCGGCAAATACCATAATTCAGTTTGTTTTGTTTTAAAAAACGTTCTTAGCAAACACAAATGTTAGGTTGGGTCATTAATTATGTTCATTTGTAAACAAGCGGTATATCCACTTTGTCCCGGCCATTGTCATCAGTTTTCGTGTACTTAATCAATATATTGTTAAATAAACAATTGGACTGGAATGAAAATTCAGTATCACTGTTAGTTGTTTAGATGAGAAAGTATACACGTTTTGCAAGAGAAATGGATTCGACGAATGAAACTTAGTATACCAACTTAATAAATGCAGAACGCCTTCATTGATACAAGCGCATTTTGGGAATGCAACACCCGAAACTGCGTGAAAGAACTCAATTCGTCAAAATCATGTTTCCATATTTTGTTACACAGGCATGGGAAATACTTGGTCGTATTTTATTTAATCGATTTGATATGCGCTTCTGGTAAGACAGTGAGAATCAACCCACCATATTCATATGACTTGAGAACTGACAGTCGGGAAGTTTAATTTATTGTTTATTGTGTTTTGACGTCACATTGAACACCCTTGGTAATATCGGACGATTATATGCTGAAACGAAGATTTCCATGCAGGCAACCATTTTAACGTTTGTGTGTCTCCATTTTATCAACGCACGCATCTGGGCCTTCATATTCGCGGAACAACGTATAACTGCATGCTTATTCGAGAATTTAATTACCCAACGAATTGCCTACGCTGTCTGAACTTTTGGTTTAACGCTTAGCTCTACTGAACTCCGTCGGGAAAAGGAAATTTTACGAACCGAAGCTTGTTAGTTTCTGTCTTGCAACACTCTTATAAAGAAGACTCATGGAAATGGTAGACAAAGCGTAGGAAGAATTGGTGCAACCTACCTTTCTGCAACATACACAAGAAACCACCAACTAGTCAAGGATTGAAACAAGCTTGTCTGGCTGGGGACGAGTGTACATTTTATATGAATAAACATTTGAATAAAGATTTAACAGCCTTTTTAAGGGCTTGAGGGTGTTTGGCTGTGAGAGGGTGTCTTTGGGGGTGGGAGGGTGGTGGAGGGGTCATTTGAAATTCCCGAAGGATAACCAGATACCTCACAATCACATACGGTATACTATCTCCCAGAAGGCTTGATGGCTGACTCCCGGTTTTTCAAAACTAAATTGTTGGAGCTTTCTCCACTCCTTTTTTGTAACCGCTATAGTCATATACCGGGACCGCTACCAAACCGGCGTTGCTGGTTGGTTTCTTTTCTCTTCTTCCCTCAAATTTGCCATCGCACAACACTACATTCTGGCTCGCCACCATGGTGGGACTCAAACCTCTACCATCGTGGGCCTGGAACCGAATAGAGCTGGCTCTTTTATAGTTTTAATGGCGTTGTGGGATTGAGTATTGACAATCTAACACATAACGTAAACTGCCGGGAATTCTAACCGCGTGCATACCCCCCTCAGACTCCATTTGAGGCAATAGGAAAGCTAGTCCTGTGTGATCCAATTGAAATAAAATCAAGGGACTTGTATTTCACTTGGATCACACAGGACTAGCGGACTAGCGGGTCGCAAGGAATTTGTATATCCCACATCGCCACTGCGCGCCTTCGGCGCTCCCAAACGTTTCCTTCATTCTTCTGTCTGTACTCTTGATCAAGTATCCTCCTCGGTCATATGCGCTCTTTGAAACCCAATCCTAGAAATATGTACCGTATCTACCGTAAAGGTCGACTTTCTGTGACTGACTGGGTTCCCCACTTCGATTAATTACGCTGCCGAAATACAGGCAGGCGTTCCGCCGAAGAGCACTATTACAAACAGCTTCCTTGTTGGTGGGGCGCTAGATATCCGCAGCTTGCGCAGGATCTGGGCTTTCATGGTCTCTTGACCTGAACTTGTTATTTTTATATACTTTTGTGATCAGAAACGGGCTGGGTGGATGCAATTATTGTGGTTTTTGAAAAGGAGGACGTATTCCCACAACCTTTACTGCTCGTATCACAAGTCGAATCTTGGTCGAAACGGTTAGTAGAATTAGCAAGGTCGGGCATTGCCTTCAGACAAGCGTGTTGTCCGGCAGCTTAGTCTTTGACAGTGACATTTCACGTGTTGGCATTCATAACTGGGGGAAGAAACATTCGAATGCTTGAATGGTGTTATTCTATGGTATTTAATTCCAAGACGTGCGGATTACACCATTAATTGAGATTCTAGATAAATATTCAATAATGACCTCAGATGTATTCGGGGTAAGAGCTTACGGTAAACAACTTGATAGGGACTTATTTAATAAGGATTGTAACCAAAATTGTTTGGAAATCTGAGACACTACAGGCTTTTCTGTGACCTGAATGTTCGCGAGCAGCCATGATATGGGAATCAGGTCTTTGTAGAGAGATCGAGGTCGAGATCCTTGAAGGAAATGAGGAAAGACAGAGAAAAGGAATGCGAAATGGTTAATTATGGCATCATGGAGATTTTGTTAAAGATTTTGCAAGAACGCCTAAAATGTCATACTCGCCTAAGAAGATTCACTGGGACTATGATGAAGTGAGAGTGGAGAATAAACGACATGTGGGTTTTTGATGGTACCACTGAGAATATTATTGTTCTGAGCAGTAAAGTTATGAAGTATAAGATACATAACCAAGACTTTCTGATCTGAAAACAGAAATATATTGGCTCCTGCAAATGTGTTATCAACACTTCACGAGTGGGCGGAATATATTAGGATAAGTGGATGGCACCATTGAGAATATTACTGTTTTGAGCAGTAAAGTTATGAAGTGTGAAGTATAGGATAGATAACCAAGACTTTCTGATCTGAGAACAGAAATATATCGGCACCTGCTAAAGTGTTATCAACACTTCACGAGTGGGCGGTATATATTAGGATAAATGTTTGCAAACATGGACTTGAAGATTATGCCTGTAACAACAGAATATTGTTGTACCAGAAATTAAAAGGGGTAAGATTAACAGATGAAAAATGTTATCGAGCATTAATTATTTATTCATTATTCAACAACCTTCAGTATATAAAAACATTTCGTATAAAGCACAGTAGTCTGACAATGGAAACAAAATAACACATGATGTATATATTATAGTGGAACAGCTGAAACATAAAACGACGCTATTCGCATTGTATGTTACAGTTAATAATGTGTGAAAAGAAAAGCGCATAACACACTTTTCAATCAACATGTTGTCGTTATGCACAATGCACACCACGATCAAGTTAGAATTTCAAAACATTCCTCATTTTCATGCTTTACATAGTCTCGTCTAACTTGAACGCGAACAAGAGCTGTCCACTAACTCCTTTTGCAGCTCCATTATATTTTCGCAAACGTCAGTTTCTGTTTGTGGTTCATTTTCTGATAAGTTGCTACCACCTCCTTGTAGGGATATGGCAATTGCATTCGCTAATCTCCGTATATCTTCCCAAGACTCCTTCCTATAACTCTCGTATGTTGCTATTGATGTTTGAATTGTGGTCTTCCTTATAAGCAGATTATAAGTCATAAAAATGGATGGTCTTGTAGTGTTGACTATTTTTCTGTCTATGGATGCTGAAATGTGCCCTATAAAGATAAGAATTATCGTGTTATATTATTGTAAATGGTTATGGCGGAAATGGAACGATTTGAGATGGTGGGGGATTTCAGCCATATTCACCACACTTACGCGTCTTTCGCACATGCACGTTGACACCGCCACCCCTCCACGAACGCAGTCTGACACTACCTCTATATCTGCTAAATATATTTGCGCGTTCCGTTGTAAAGCCGTAATGGTTTTGAGGGAAGAACGAAGGTTCTTTTATGCAAACCTGAATAGTATCCCAAACCATTCTGAATGATGAAAAGCACTGCAAAAATTATAACATTTCATAATGAAGCGAAAATAAAGTTTCCATTTCTCGTCCAATTCAGTCAACTGAACAGGCCTCCCGTCGCACTCTCAAAATACATGAACACTCATAGACACTCTTGTTACGTTAAGTCACTAATCATCAGCTTAATCTGTCACTCATGAAATGCTCGAAAATGAAAAGTTAGGCTGCGATCAATATCGTTAGAGGCACTGGATATAACTCAAGCTTACGGACTCATTCCAAAGAACAAAGTTATTTTTAAAAAACCCAAATATGCCCTATAAATCATTAAACTATCTGTAGTACATACCTAACATGGTGATATATTTGTCAACTTTATCATGCTTCATCAATAAATCTCTCAGCATTTTCACCGATTGTACCATGTCCATGCTTCTCTTTTCTTAAAATATGAATTGAACGCCGAACAGTTGATCCTGGGCTGGAATGAATTGTGATGCGCACAGAACTCCTGCAATATATATATATTCTCTGGTATTCTTTGATCTTTTGAAATGTTACACATATTTTCCTGTGCATAATTCGTATCTAATTGTCGGGCTTCGGGTTCCTATGATCGAATGTGCAATAATTGGGACTTCATTGAATAAAACTCACAATCTATCACACCACTTATTGTTTGAAGAAACAACTAGTGTTTGTTACTGATTAATTGCGCTAGCGGCACATACCATAATTCAGTTTGTTTTGTTTTAAAAAACGTTCTTAACAAACACAAATGTTAGGTTGGGTCATTAATTATGTTCATTTGTAAACAAGCGTTATATCCACTTTGTCCCGGCCATTGTCATCAGTTTTCGTGTACTTAATCAATCTATTGCTAAATAAACAATTGGACTGGAATGAAAATTCAGTATCACTGTTAGTTGTTTAGATGAGAAAGTATACACGTTTTGCAAGAGAAATGGATTCGACGAATGAAACTTAGTATTCCTACTTAATAAATGCAGAACGCCTTCATTGACACAAGCGCATTTTGGGAATGCAACACCCGAAACTGCGTGAAAGAACTCAATTCGTCAAAATCATGTTTCCATATTTTGTTACACAGGCATGGGAAATACTTGGTCGGATTTTATTTAATCGATTTGATATGCGCTTCTGGTAAGACAGTGAGAATCAACCCACCATATTCATATGACTTGAGAACTGACAGTCGGGAAGTTTAATTTATTGTTTATTGTGTTTTGACGTAACATTGAACACCCTTGGTAATATCGGACGATTATATGCTGAAACGAAGATTTTCATGCAGGCAACCATTTTAACGTTTGTGTGTCTCCATTTTATCAACGCACGCATCTGGGCCTTCATATTCTCGGTACAACGTATAACTGCATGCTTATTCGAGAATTTAATTACCAAATGAGGCGCCTACGCCGTCTGAACTGTTGGTTTAACGCTTAGCTCTACTGAACTCCGTCGGGAAAAGGAAATTTAACGAACCGAAGCTTGTTAGTGCCTGTCTTGCAACACTCTTATAAAGAAAACGCATGGAAATGGTAGACAAAGCGTAGAAAGAATTGGTGCAACCTACCTTTCTGCAACATACATAAGAAACCACCAACTAGTCAAGGATTGAAACAAGCTTGTCTGGCTGGGGACGAGTGTACATTTTATATAAATAAACATTTGAATAAAGATTTAACAGCCCTTTTAAGGGCTTGAGGATGTGCGTCTGAGAGAGGGTGTCTTTGGGGGGAGGGGGGGGGGTGGAGGGGTCATTTGAAATTCCCAAAGGATAACCATATACCTCAAAATCACATACGGCATCCTATCTCCCAGAAGGCTTGATGGGTGACTCCCGGTTTTTCAAAACTAAATTGTTGGAGCTTTCTCCACTCCTATTTTGTAACCGCTATAGTCATATACCGGGGCCGCTACCAAACCGGCGTTGCTGTTTGGTTTCTTTTCTCTTCATCCCTCAAATTTGGCATCGCACAACATTACTTTCTGGGTCGCCACCATGGTGGGACTCAAACCTCTACCATCGCCGGCCTGGAACCGAATAGAGCTGGCTCTCTAATAGTTTGAATGGCGTTGTGGGATTGAGTATTGACAATCTAACACTCCAACGTAAACTGCCGGGAATTCTAACCGCGTTCAACCCCCCTCAGACTCCATTTGAGGCAATAGGAAAGCTAGTCCTGTGTGATCCAAGTGAAATAAAGTAAGATTAACCGGGTCGCAAGGGATTTGTATATCCCACATCGCCCCTGCGCGCCAAAACTTTTCATTCATTCTTGTGTCTGTACTCTTGATCATGTATCCTCCTCGGTGATATGCGCTCTTTGAAACCCAATCCTTGAAATATGTACCTTATCTACCGTAAAGCTCGACTTTCTGTGACTGACTGGGTTCCCCACTTCGATTAATTACGCTGCCGAAATACAGGCAGGCGTTCCGCCGAAGAGCACTATTACAAACAGCTTCCTTGTTGGTGGGGCGCTAGATATCCACAGCGTGCGCAGGATCTGGGCTTTCAGGGTCTCTTGACCTGAACTTGTAATTTTTATATACTTTTGTGATCAGAAACAGGCTAGGTGGATGGAATTATCGTGTTTTTTGAAAAGGAGGACGTATTCCCACAACCTTTACTGCTCGTATCACATGTCGAATCTTGGTCGAAACGGTTAGTAGAATTAGCAGGGTCGGGCATTGCCTTCAGGCAAGCGTATTATCCGGGTGCTTAGTCTTTGACAGTGACATTTCACGTGTTGGCATTCATAACTGGGGGAAGATACATTCGAATGCTTGAATGGTGTTATTCTATGGTATTTAATTCAAAGACGTGCGGATTACACCATTAATTGAGATTCTAGATAAATATTCAATAATGACCTCAGATGTAGACGGGGTAACAGCTTACGGTAAACATCTTGATAGGGACATATTTAATAAGGATTGTAACCAAAATTGTTTGGAAATCTGAGACACTACAGGCTTTTCTGTGCCCTGAATGTTCGCGAGCAGCCATGATATGGTACTTCAGCTGTTTGTAGAGAGATCGAGGTCGAGATCCTTGAAAGAAATGAGGAAAGACAGAGAAAAGGAATGCGAAATGGTTAATTATGGAGTCATGGAGATTTTGTTAAAGATTTTGCAAGAACGCCTAAAATGTCATACTCGCCTAAGAAGATTCACTGGGACTATGATGAAGTGAGAGTGGAGAATAAACGACATGTGGGTTTTTGATGGTACCACTGAGAATATTATTGTTCTGAGCAGTAAAGTTATGAAGTATAAGATACATAACCAAGACTTTCTGATCTGAAAACAGAAATATATTGGCTCCTGCAAATGTGTTATCAACACTTCACGAGTGGGCGGAATATATTAGGATAAGTGGATGGCACCATTGAGAATATTACTGTTTTGAGCAGTAAAGTTATGAAGTGTGAAGTATTGGATAGATAACCAAGACTTTCTGATCTGAGAACAGAAATATATCGGCACCTGCTAAAGTGTTATCAACACTTCACGAGTGGGCGGTATATATTAGGATAAATGTTTGCAAACATGGACTTGAAGATTATGCCTGTAACAACAGAATATTGTTGTACCAGAAATTAAAAGGGGTAAGATTAACAGATGAAAAATGTTATCGAGCATTAATTATTTATTCATTATTCAACAACCTTCAGTATATAAACACATTTCGTATAAAGCACAGTAGTCTGACAATGGAAACAAAATAACACATGATGTATATATTATAGTGGAACAGCTGAAACATAAAACGACGCTATTCGCATTGTATGTTACAGTTAATAATGTGTGAAAAGAAAAGCGCATAACACACTTTTCAATCAACATGTTGTCGTTATGCACAATGCACACCACGATCAAGTTAGAGTTTCAAAACATTCCTCATTTTCATGCTTTACATAGTCTCGTCAAACTTGAACGCGAACAAGAGCTGTCCACTAACTCCTTTTGCAGCTCCATTATATTTTCACAAACGTCAGTTTCTGTTTGTGGTTCATTTTCTGATAAGTTGCTACCACCTCCTTGTAGGGATATGGCAATTGTATTCGCTAATCTCCGTATATCTTCCCAAGACTCCTTCCTATAACTCTCGTATGTTGCTATTGATGTTTGAATTGTGGTCTTCCTTATAAGCAGATTATAAGTCATAAAAATGGATGGTCTTGTAGTGTTGACTATTTTTCTGTCTATGGATGCTGAAATGTGCCCTATAAAGATAAGAATTATCGTGTTATATTATTGTAAATGGTTATGGCGGAAATGGAACGATTTGAGATGGTGGGGGATTTCAGCCATATTCACCACACTTACGCGTCTTTCGCACATGCACGTTGACACCGCCACCCCTCCCCGAACGCAGTCTGACACTACCTCTATATCTGCTAAATATATTTGCGCGTTCCGTTGTAAAGCCGTAATGGTTTTGAGGGAAGAACGAAGGTTCTTTTATGCAAACCTGAATAGTATCCCAAACCATTCTGAATGATGAAAAGCACTGCAAAAATTATAACATTTCATAATGAAGCGAAAATAAAGTTTCCATTTCTCGTCCAATTCAGTCAACTGAACAGGCCTCCCGTCGCACTCTCAAAATACATGAACACTCATAGACACTCTTGTTACGTTAAGTCACTAATCATCAGCTTAATCTGTCACTCATGAAATGCTCGAAAATGAAAAGTTAGGCTGCGATCAATATCGTTAGAGGCACTGGATATAACTCAAGCTTACGGACTCATTCCAAAGAACAAAGTTATTTTTAAAAAACCCAAATATGCCCTATAAATCATTAAACTATCTGTAGTACATACCTAACATGGTGATATATTTGTCAACTTTATCATGCTTCATCAATAAATCTCTCAGCATTTTCACCGATTGTACCATGTCCATGCTTCTCTTTTCTTAAAATATGAATTGAACGCCGAACAGTTGATCCTGGGCTGGAATGAATTGTGATGCGCACAGAACTCCTGCAATATATATATATATTCTCTGGTATTCTTTGATCTTTTGAAATGTTACACATATTTTCCTGTGCATAATTCGTATCTAATTGTCGGGCTTCGGGTTCCTATGATCGAATGTGCAATAATTGGGACTTCATTGAATAAAACTCACAATCTATCACACCACTTATTGTTTGAAGAAACAACTAGTGTTTGTTACTGATTAATTGCGCTAGCGGCACATACCATAATTCAGTTTGTTTTGTTTTAAAAAACGTTCTTAACAAACACAAATGTTAGGTTGGGTCATTAATTATGTTCATTTGTAAACAAGCGGTATATCCACTTTGTCCCGGCCATTGTCATCAGTTTTCGTGTACTTAATCAATCTATTGCTAAATAAACAATTGGACTGGAATGAAAATTCAGTATCACTGTTAGTTGTTTAGATGAGAAAGTATACACGTTTTGCAAGAGAAATGGATTCGACGAATGAAACTTAGTATTCCTACTTAATAAATGCAGAACGCCTTCATTGACACAAGCGCATTTTGGGAATGCAACACCCGAAACTGCGTGAAAGAACTCAATTCGTCAAAATCATGTTTCCATATTTTGTTACACAGGCATGGGAAATACTTGGTCGGATTTTATTTAATCGATTTGATATGCGCTTCTGGTAAGACAGTGAGAATCAACCCACCATATTCATATGACTTGAGAACTGACAGTCGGGAAGTTTAATTTATTGTTTATTGTGTTTTGACGTAACATTGAACACCCTTGGTAATATCGGACGATTATATGCTGAAACGAAGATTTTCATGCAGGCAACCATTTTAACGTTTGTGTGTCTCCATTTTATCAACGCACGCATCTGGGCCTTCATATTCTCGGTACAACGTATAACTGCATGCTTATTCGAGAATTTAATTACCAAATGAGGCGCCTACGCCGTCTGAACTGTTGGTTTAACGCTTAGCTCTTCTGAACTCCGTCGGGAAAAGGAAATTTAACGAACCGAAGCTTGTTAGTGCCTGTCTTGCAACACTCTTATAAAGAAGACGCATGGAAATGGTAGACAAAGCGTAGGAAGAATTGGTGCAACCTACCTTTCTGCAACATACATAAGAAACCACCAACTAGTCAAGGATTGAAACAAGCTTGTCTGGCTGGGGACGAGTGTACATTTTATATAAATAAACATTTGAATAAAGATTTAACAGCCCTTTTAAGGGCTTGAGGATGTGCGTCTGAGAGAGGGTGTCTTTGGGGGGAGGGGGGGGGGGGGGGGGGGGTGGAGGGGTCATTTGAAATTCCCAAAGGATAACCATATACCTCAAAATCACATACGGCATCCTATCTCCCAGAAGGCTTGATGGGTGACTCCCGGTTTTTCAAAACTAAATTGTTGGAGCTTTCTCCACTCCTATTTTGTAACCGCTATAGTCATATACCGGGGCCGCTACCAAACCGGCGTTGCTGTTTGGTTTCTTTTCTCTTCATCCCTCAAATTTGGCATCGCACAACATTACATTCTGGGTCGCCACCATGGTGGGACTCAAACCTCTACCATCGCCGGCCTGGAACCGAATAGAGCTGGCTCTCTAATAGTTTGAATGGCGTTGTGGGATTGAGTATTGACAATCTAACACTCCAACGTAAACTGCCGGGAATTCTAACCGCGTTCAACCCCCCTCAGACTCCATTTGAGGCAATAGGAAAGCTAGTCCTGTGTGATCCAAGTGAAATAAAGTAAGATTAACCGGGTCGCAAGGGATTTGTATATCCCACATCGCCCCTGCGCGCCAAAACTTTTCATTCATTCTTGTGTCTGTACTCTTGATCAAGTATCCTCCTCGGTGATATGCGCTCTTTGAAACCCAATCCTTGAAATATGTACCTTATCTACCGTAAAGCTCGACTTTCTGTGACTGACTGGGTTCCCCACTTCGATTAATTACGCTGCCGAAATACAGGCAGGCGTTCCGCCGAAGAGCACTATTACAAACAGCTTCCTTGTTGGTGGGGCGCTAGATATCCACAGCGTGCGCAGGATCTGGGCTTTCAGGGTCTCTTGACCTGAACTTGTAATTTTTATATACTTTTGTGATCAGAAACAGGCTAGGTGGATGGAATTATCGTGTTTTTTGAAAAGGAGGACGTATTCCCACAACCTTTACTGCTCGTATCACATGTCGAATCTTGGTCGAAACGGTTAGTAGAATTAGCAGGGTCGGGCATTGCCTTCAGGCAAGCGTATTATCCGGGTGCTTAGTCTTTGACAGTGACATTTCACGTGTTGGCATTCATAACTGGGGGAAGATACATTCGAATGCTTGAATGGTGTTATTCTATGGTATTTAATTCAAAGACGTGCGGATTACACCATTAATTGAGATTCTAGATAAATATTCAATAATGACCTCAGATGTAGACGGGGTAACAGCTTACGGTAAACAACTTGATAGGGACATATTTAATAAGGATTGTAACCAAAATTGTTTGGAAATCTGAGACACTACAGGCTTTTCTGTGCCCTGAATGTTCGCGAGCAGCCATGATATGGTACTTCAGCTGTTTGTAGAGAGATCGAGGTCGAGATCCTTGAAAGAAATGAGGAAAGACAGAGAAAAGGAATGCGAAATGGTTAATTATGGAGTCATGGAGATTTTGTTAAAGATTTTGCAAGAATGCCTAAAATGTCATACTCGCCGAAGAAGATTCATTGGGACTATGATGAAGTGAGAGTGGAGAATAAACGACATGTGGGTTTTTGATGGTACCACTGAGAATATTATTGTTCTGAGCAGTAAAGTTATGAAGTATAGGATACATAACCAAGACTTTCTGATCTGAAAACAGAAATATATCGGCTCCTGCAAATGTGTTATTAACACTTCACGAGTGGGCGGAATATATTAGGATAAGTGGATGGCACCATTGAGAATATTATTGTTTTGAGCAGTAAAGTTATGAAGTGTGAAGTGCAGGATAGATAACCAAGACTTTCTGATCTGAGAACAGAAATATATCGGCACCTGCTAAAGTGTTATCAACACTTCAGGAGTGGGCGGAATATATTAGGATAAATGTTTGCAAACATGGACTTCAAGATTATGCCTGTAACAACAGAATATTGTTGTACCAAAAATTAAAAGGGGTAAGATTAATAGATGAAAAATGTTATCGAGCATTAATTATTTATTCATTATTTAACAACCTTCAGTATATAAAAACATTTCGTATAAAGCACAGTAGTCTAACAATGGAAACAAAATAACACATCATGTATATATTATAGTGGAACAGCTAAATCAGATAACGACGCTATTCGTATTGTATGTTACAGTTAATAATATGTGAAAAGAAAAGTGCATAACACACTTTTCAATCAACATGTTGTCGCAATGCACAATGCACACCACGATCAAGTTAGAATTTCAAAACATTCCTCATTTTCATGCTTTACATAGTCTCGTCTAACTTGAACGCGAACAAAAGCTGTCCACTAACTCCTTTTGTAGTTCCATTATATTATCGCAAACGTCAGTTTCTTTTTGTGGTTCATTTTCTGATAAGTTGCTACAACCTCCTTGTAGGGATATGGCAATTGTATTCGCTAATCTCCGTATATCTTCCCAAGACTCCTTCCTATAACTCTCGTATGTTGCTATTGATGTTTGAATTGTGGTCTTCCTTATAAGCAGATTATAAGTCATAAAAATGGATGGTCTTGTAGTGTTGACTATTTTTCTGTCTATGGATGCTGAAATGTGCCCTATAAAGATAAGAATTATCGTGTTATATTATAGTAAATGGTTATGGCGGAAATGGAACGATTTGAGATGGTGGGGGATTTCAACCATATTCACCACTCTTACGCGTCTTTCGCACATGCACTTTGACACCGCCACCCCTCGCCGAACGCAGTCTGACACTACCTCTATATCTGCTAAATATATTTTCGTTTTCCGTTGTAAAGCCGTAATGGTTTTGAGGGAAGAACCAAGGTACTTTTATGCAAACCTGAATAGTATCCCAAACCATTACCATTCTGAGATGATGAAAAGCACTGCAAAAATTATAACATTTCATAATGAAGCGAAAATAAAGTTTCTATTTCTCGTCCAGTTCAGTCAACTGAACAGGCCTCCCGTCGCACTCTTAAAATACATGAACACTTATAGACACTCTTGTTACGTTAAGTCACTAATCATCAGCTTAATCTGTCACTCATTAAATGCTCGAAAATGAAAATTTAGGCTGCGATCAATATCGTTAGAAGCACTGGTTATAACTCAAGCTTACGGACTCATTTCAAAGAACAAAGTTATTTTAAAAAAAACCCAAATATAGTACGCAGGTACTATGTCTCCTATACCCTATGTCCGCTGCAGACCGGGAAGAGAAAATTTGATATTTACAATTAACGTGTGCTCTTAGATTTCTGACTGGGGTTGGGTGGGTTTTATACTGTGCATATCACCAAAATTAAGACTGAGATATCAACGAGGAAAAGACTGGTGGATTCGTGCATTTTATGTATTATGCTCATCTTGTCATAACATTAACAACTCTAATAAATTGGCATAATTTATGAAGGACTGTAATATTTCTACTTGAGAAGAGCTCTCTGTATTTAAAAGCCGATGGACGTTTATGCGTAAAGGTGGGTAAGTACATTTTTCTTTCATCGTATAACCTTTCGCATTCCATAACGTAGTGATACTCGTCCCCAACCTTTCCCATTGGGCAAAGCTTACAAATGCGGTCTTGTCTTGGGATATTTTTCCATCGACCTGTGTTAATCGGCAGGTGATGATTAGATGTGATAAATTTAACAAGGGTCAAGACATCTGTTAATGGCAGACGGGATATATAAAATTTCATTTCTAAGTTGTGATCGAGTAACCTGTAATTATCGTACAATGTCGACCTGGTAACGCTTGACCACCACTCTTGACGGAACTGGTCAGTCAGGATATTCTTAACTTCAGCTACCAAAAATCTTGAGTTTCCACAGTTTTGAGAATACCAAACGTGGGATAACCCGCATGTGTCTAGGATATTCTTAACATTTAGAAGCCACTGGCAGCAGTGTTTATTATTAGTCATTAACACATTTAAATAATTGTATAGGATGAGATTATTTTTTGTTTCGGGGCTATTTATTAATCTACACCAGTAACTAATAATTCGACATTTTATTTCAATCTGTATTGGAGTCGTCCCCAATTCACCGTAAATAAATATGGGTGGCGTACTTGGCTTTAATTTCAGAATGAATTTTAAAAATTTATGTTGGAACCTTTCTATTGATAGTATATTTTGAAACCCCCACACTTCACAGCCGTACAGCAAGATCGGTTGGATTATTTTATGAAAAAGGTCTAACTGAATATCAAACGGAAGAGAGAAGTGTCTTATTTTTCTGATCACAGAGTACATCGCCTTTGTAGCCCTTTCCACAAGGTCTTTCTTGTCCTTAAAGAAGGAACCGTTCCTGTTGATGACCACGCCTAAATACTTATAGTCATTGACTATGTCTAGTTGTTCGCCTTGTATTACGAACTGATGTGAAGGTCGCCTTCCGCCTATGACCATTACTTTGATTTCTTGGGGTTAATTACTAGTTTCCATTGGGAACAATAATCTGAAAACTTGTCCAAGGTTCGTTGCATATCAGAACTTGTCTCAGCTAAAAGTACGGTATCATCGGCATAGAGGAGAATGAGCAATTTAATATAGACTGATGTTTCTTCTGCTATTTGGGTTTCTATATTGGAGAGACCTTTGGTGGTATTCGTGGATAGAAATGATTCTAAATCGCTAAGATATATAGAGAAAAGTAAGGGTGATAAATTTTCCCCTTGCCTAACGCCCGTCGTGGGGTAAAAATTCTCAGATAGTTCGTTTTCAACTTTTACTTTGGATTTAATTCCTTTATACATGTTTATTATAGTCCTCATGATTTTCCCGTCGATCCCCGATGCCAATAGTTTTTTCCATAGACCTACCCGCCAAATGGGGTCAAATGCTTGTTTAAAATCGATGAATGTACAATACAGTTTTTTTCTGAGAAGTTTTGTTATTTCTGAGATAAAGTATAAGGACATAATATTGTCTAGGGTAGAGTAGCCTTTCCTAAATCCAGTCTGTGTTTCACCAAGCAAATTGTTTAGTTCAACGTAATCGTTTAGCCGTTTATTCAGAGTTTTTGTAAAAAGTTTACCAAGACAGCTGAGGACTGTAATAGGCCTGTAGTTTTCAGGTTGTAAAGGATCCCCCTTGTTTTTGTATACTGGAGACACAATGCCAGTCAGCCACACATCAGGAATAACTCCAGTTTCCAAAATAATATTAAAGAAAAGTTCATAAATGGGCAGCATGAGGTTAGCAGTGGCCTTAATATGTTCATTTAATATATGATCACAACCACCGGATTTATTTGTCGTGAGACTGTTTATTGCATTCAATATTTCAGTACTGGTTATTTTCATGTTCAGTGGGTGGTCAAGGTTTTCATCTGGGTTAACTGTGGGTTCTTCATCATCAGTGTAGCTGTATTCTTGGGAGCTTTTAAGAAAGTTATATATATCATTAATTGCAACTTGAGGCTTAGATTTTTGATTAGTACAATTTATGATATTCCAATAATCACGGGGGTTACTCGTCTGTAAAGTTTTTAGCTTATGTGAAATATTTTGATTATATTTCTTAACAGCAGATTTTATACATTTTTTATATGTTTTACTTTTAATTTTCAGCATGGTCTTAGTATCAGTGTCCCTGTATAAAGCATGAGATCTCATGGCTTTTTGGTATTCCCGTCTCCCTGTCTTACAAGTATCATCAAACCATGGTTTTCTATTTGTGTTTACTTCCTTGTTTTTATTGTGCCCGAATGTCGGTTCTGCCGCAGACAAAAATAGATCGCTGATTGAATTCGCAATTACATTTGCTTGGGTTTGACTAAACTGGTTCGTGTCGTGTCCAGCAGCTGCTACAATTTTGTGCAATTCATCAACCAATCCCTGGTCGATGTTTTGCACAAAGTCGTTCGCCTTGGGCGCTAACCATAATTTGGGAGTGGTCTTTTTTATGCTTTTTGTATTGGGATCACAATTTCCACCGAGCCTTTCCCCCGTATTATTATCAGCTGATTGGGGTTTTTTGATTATGATTTCTATGGGGTTATGTACATCTGAAAATAAGTTTGAAAAATCGAGAACGGAAAATTCATGTACAATGTCAAAAAAGTGTATTGTAGATATACAGTAGTCGACCACGCTGGACCCCTTACATGTTAAGTGACCAATACCTTTATCTTTCCTTATTCTCCCGTTATTAATATAAAGATTACAAGATTTGCACAGCTCGATAAGACGTCGACCAAAGTTGTTGATGCTTTTATCCTGTGATTTTCGGGGTGGGATAATTCTAAATTCTGGGGGCACACGAACGCCTTCATTGATACAAGCGCATTTTGGGAATGCAACACCCGAAACTGCGTGAAAGAACTCAATTCGTCAAAATCATGTTTCCATATTTTGTTACACAGGCATGGGAAATATTTGGTCGGATTTTATTTAATCGATTTGATATGCGCTTCTGGTAAGACAGTGAGAATCAACCCACCATATTCATATGACTTGAGAACTGACAGTCGGGAAGTTTAATTTATTGTTTATTGTGTTTTGACGTCACATTGAACACCCTTGGTAATATCGGACGATTATATGCTGAAACGAAGATTTTCATGCAGGCAACCATTTTAACGTTTGTGTGTCTCCATTTTATCAACGCACGCATCTGGGCCTTCATATTCGCGGAACAACGTATAACTGCATGCTTATTCGAGAATTTAATTACCCAACGAATTGCCTACGCTGTCTGAACTTTTGGTTTAACGCTTAGCTCTACTGAACTCCGTCGGGAAAAGGAAATTTTACGAACCGAAGCTTGTTAGTGTCTGTCTTGCAACACTCTTATAAAGAAGACGCATGGAAATGGTAGACAAAGCGTAGGAAGAATTGGTGCAACCTACCTTTCTGCAACATACACAAGAAACCACCAACTAGTCAAGGATTGAAACAAGCTTGTCTGGCTGGGGACGAGTGTACATTTTATATAAATAAACATTTGAATAAAGATTTAACAGCCCTTTTAAGGGCTTGAGGGTGTTTGGCTGTGAGAGGGTGTCTTTGGGGGTGGGAGGGTGGTGGAGGGGTCATTTGAAATTCCCGAAGGATAACCAGATACCTCACAATCACATACGGCATCCTATCTCCCAGAAGGCTTGATGGGTGACTCCTGGTTTTTCAAAACTAAATTGTTGGAGCTTTCTCCACTCCTTTTTTGTAACCGCTATAGTCATATACCGGGACCGCTACCAAACCGGCGTTGCTGTTTGGTTTCTTTTCTATTCTTCCCTCAAATTTGCCATCGCACAACACTACATTCTGGCTCGCCACCATGGTGGGACTCAAACCTCTACCATCGTGGGCCTGGAACCGAATAGAGCTGGCTCTTTTATAGTTTTAATGGCGTTGTGGGATTGAGTATTGACAATCTAACACATAACGTAAACTGCCGGGAATTCTAACCGCGTGCATACCCCCCTCAGACTCCATTTGAGGCAATAGGAAAGCTAGTCCTGTGTGATCGAAGTGAAATAAAATCAGGTTAACCGGGTCGCAAGGGATTTGTATATCCCACATCGCCACTGCGCGCCTTTGGCGCGCCAAAACTTTTCCTTCATTCTTCTGTCTGTACTCTTGATCAAGTATCCTCCTCGGTGATATGCGCTCTTTGAAACCCAATCCTAGAAATATGTACCTTATCTACCGTAAAGGTCGACTTTCTGTGACTGACTGGGTTCCCCACTTCGATTAATTACGCTGCCGAAATACAAGCATGCGTTCCGCCGAAGAGCACTATTAAAAACAGCTTCCTTGTTGGTGGGACGCTAGATATCCACAGCTTGCGCAGGATCTGGGCTTTCATGGTCTCTTGACCTGAACTTGTAATTTTTATATACTTTTGTTATCAGAAACAGGCTTGGTGGATGCAATTATTGTGCTTTTTGAAAAGGAGGACGTATTCCCACAACCTTTACTGCTCGAATCACAAGTCGAATCTTGTAAAGTTATGAAGTATAGGATACATAACCAAGACTTTCTGATCTGAAAACAGAAATATATCGGCTCCTGCAAATGTGTTATTAACACTTCACGAGTGGGCGGAATATATTAGGATAAGTGGATGGCACCATTGAGAATATTATTGTTTTGAGCAGTAAAGTTATGAGGTGTGAAGTATAGGATAGATAACCAAGACTTTCTGATGATCTGAGAACAGAAATATATCGGCACCTGCTAAAGTGTTATCAACGCTTCAGGAGTGGGCGGAATATATTAGGATAAATGTTTGCAAACATGGACTTCAAGACTATGCCTGTAACAACAGAATATTGTTGTACCAGAAATTAAAAGGGGTAAGATTAACAGATGAAAAATGTTATCGAGCATTAATTATTTATTCATTATTCAACAACCTTCAGTATATAAAAACATTTCGTATAAAGCACAGTAGTCTAACAATGGAAACAAAAATAACACATCATGTATATATTATAGTGGAACAGCTATAACAGATAACGACGCTATTCGTATTGTATGTTACAGTTAATAATATGTGAAAAGAAAAGTGCATAACACACTCTTCAATCAACATGTTGTCGCAATGCACAATGCACACCACGATGAAGTTAGAATTTCAAAACATTCCACATTTTCATGCTTTACATAGTCTCGTCTAAATTGAACGCGAACAAAAGCTGTCCACTAACTCCTTTTGTATTTCCATTATATTCTCGCAAACGTCAGTTTCTGTTTGTGGTTCATTTTCTGATAAGTTGCTACCACCCCCTTGTAGGGATATGGCAATTGTATTCGCTAATCTCCGTATATCTTCCCAAGACTCCTTCCTATAACTCTCGCATGTTGCTATTGATGTTTGAATTGTGGTCTTCCTTATAAGCAGATTATAAGTTATAAATACCATAATTCAGTTTGTTTTGTTTTAAAAAACGTTCTTAGCAAACACAAATGTTAGGTTGGGTCATTAATTATGTTCATTTGTAAACAAGCGGTATATCCACTTTGTCCCGGCCATTGTCATCAGTTTTCGTGTACTTAATCAATATATTGTTAAATAAACAATTGGACTGGAATGAAAATTCAGTATCACTGTTAGTTGTTTAGATGAGAAAGTATACACGTTTTGCAAGAGAAATGGATTCGACGAATGAAACTTAGTATTCCAAGTTAATAAATGCAGAACGCCTTCATTGATACAAGCGCATTTTGGGAATGCAACACCCGAAACTGCGTGAAAGAACTCAATTCGTCAAAATCATGTTTCCATATTTTGTTACACAGGCATGGGAAATACTTGGTCGTATTTTATTTAATCGATTTGATATGCGCTTCTGGTAAGACAGTGAGAATCAACCCACCATATTCATATGACTTGAGAACTGACAGTCGGGAAGTTTAATTTACTGTTTATTGTGTTTTGACGTCTCATTGAACACCCTTGGTAATATTGGACGATTATATGCTGAAACGAAGTTTTTCATGCAGGCAACCATTTTAACGTTTGTGTGTCTCCATTTTATCAACGCACGCATCTGGGCCTTCATATTCGCGGAACAGCGTATAACTGCATGCTTATTCGAAAATTTAATTACCCAACGAATTGCCTACGCTGTCTGAACTTTTGGTTTAACGCTTAGTTCTACTGAACTCCGTCGGGAAAAGGAAATTTTACGAACCGAAGCTTGTTAGTGTCTGTCTTGCAACACTCTTATAAAGAAGACGCATGGAAATGGTAGACAAAGCGTAGGAAGAATTGGTGCAACCTACCTTTCTGCAACATACACAAGAAACCACCAACTTGTCAGGGATGGAAACAAGCTTGTCTGGCTGGGGACGAGTGTACATTTTATATAAATAAACATTTGAATAAAGATTTAACAGCCCTTTTAAGGGCTTGAGGGTGTTTGGCTGTGAGAGGGTGTCTTTGGGGGTGGGAGGGTGGTGGAGGGGTCATTTGAAATTCCCGAAGGATAACCAGATACCTCACAATCACATACGGGATCCTATCTCCCAGAAGGCTTGATGGGTGACTCCCGGTTTTTCAAAACTAAATTGTTGGAGCTTTCTCCACTCCTTTTTTGTAACCGCTATAGTCATATACCGGGACCGCTACCAAACCGGCGTTGCTGTTTGGTTTCTTTTTTCTTCTTCCCTCAAATTTGCCATCGCACAACACTACATTCTGGCTCGCCACCATGGTGGGACTCAAACCTCTACCATCGTGGGCCTGGAACCGAATAGAGCTGGCTCTTTTATAGTTTTAATGGCGTTGTGGGATTGAGTATTGACAATCTAACACATAACGTAAACGGCCGGGAATTCTAACCGCGTGCATAACCCCCTCAGACTCCATTTGAGGCAATAGGAAAGCTAGTCCTGTGTGATCCAAGTGAAATAAAATCAAGGGATTTGTATTTCACTTGGATCACACAGGACTAGCGGACTAGCGGGTCGCAAGGGATTTGTATCTCCCACATCGCCACTGCGCGCCTTCGGCGCTCCCAAACTTTTCCTTCATTCTTCTGTCTGTACTCTTGATCAAGTATCCTCCTCGGTCATATGCGCTCTTTGAAACCCAATCCTAGAAATATGTACCGTGTCTACCGTAAAGGTCGACTTTCTGTGACTGACTGGGTTCCCCACTTCGATTAATTACGCTGCCGAAATACAGGCAGGCGTTCCGCCGAAGAGCACTATTACAAACAGCATCCTTGTTGGTGGGGCGCTAGATATCCGCAGCTTGCGCAGGATCTGGGCTTTCATGGTCTCTTGACCTGAACTTGTTATTTTCATATACTTTTGTGATCAGAAACGGGCTGGGTGGATGCAATTATTGTGGTTTTTGAAAAGGAGGACGTATTCCCACAACCTTTACTGCTCGTATCACAAGTCGAATCTTGGTCGAAACGGTTAGTAGAATTAGCAAGGTCGGGCATTGCCTTCAGACAAGCGTGTTGTCCGGCAGCTTAGTCTTTGACAGTGACATTTCACGTGTTGGCATTCATAACTGGGGGAAGAAACATTCGAATGCTTGAATGGTGTTATTCTATGGTATTTAATTCCAAGACGTGCGGATTACACCATTAATTGAGATTCTAGATAAATATTCAATAATGACCTCAGATGTATTCGGGGTAACAGCTTACGGTAAACAACTTGATAGGGACATATTTAATAAGGATTGTAACCAAAATTGTTTGGAAATCTGAGACACTACAGGCTTTTCTGTGACCTGAATGTTCGCGAGCAGCCATGATATGGGAATCAGGTCTTTGTAGAGAGATCGAGGTCGAGATCCTTGAAGGAAATGAGGAAAGACAGAGAAAAGGAATGCGAAATGGTTAATTATGGCGTCATGGAGATTTTGTTAAAGATTTTGCAAGAACGCCTAAAATGTCATACTCGCCTAAGAAGATTCACTGGGACTATGATGAAGTGAGAGTGGAGAATAAACGACATGTGGGTTTTTGATGGTACCACTGAGAATATTATTGTTCTGAGCAGTAAAGTTATGAAGTATAGGATACATAACCAAGACTTTCTGATCTGAAAACAGAAATATATTGGCTCCTGCAAATGTGTTATCAACACTTCACGAGTGGGCGGAATATATTAGGATAAGTGGATGGCACCATTGAGAATATTACTGTTTTGAGCAGTAAAGTTATGAAGTGTGAAGTATAGGATAGATAACCAAGACTTTCTGATCTGAGAACAGAAATATATCGGCACCTGCTAAAGTGTTATCAACACTTCACGAGTGGGCGGAATATTTTAGGATAAATGTTTGCAAACATGGACTTGAAGATTATGCCTGTAACAACAGAATATTGTTGTACCAGAAATTAAAAGGGGTAAGATTAACAGATGAAAAATGTTATCGAGCATTAATTATTTATTCATTATTCAACAACCTTCAGTATATAAAAACATTTCGTATAAAGCACAGTAGTCTGCCAATGGAAACAAAATAACACATGATGTATATATTATAGTGGAACAGCTGAAACAGAAAACGACGCTATTCGCATTGTATGTTACAGTTAATAATGTGTGAAAAGAAAAGCGCATAACACACTTTTCAATCAACATGTTGTCGTTATCCACAATGCACACCACGATCAAGTTAGAATTTCAAAACATTCCTCATTTTCATGCTTTATATAGTCTCGTCTAACTTGAACGCGAACAAAAGCTGTCCACTAACTCCTTTTGCAGCTCCATTATGTTTTCGCAAACGTCAGTTTCTGTTTGTGGTTCATTTTCTGATAAGTTGCTACCACCTCCTTGTAGGGATATGGCAATTGCATTCGCTAATCTCCGTATATCTTCCCAAGACTCCTTCCTATAACTCTCGTATGTTGCTATTGATGTTTGAATTGTGTCTTCCTTATAAGCAGATTATAAGTCATAAAAATGGATGGTCTTGTAGTGTTGACTATTTTTCTGTCTATGGATGCTGAAATGTGCCCTATAAAGATAAGAATTATCGTGTTATATTATTGTAAATGGTTATGGCGGAAATGGAACGATTTGAGATGGTGGGGGATTTCAGCCATATTCACCACACTTACGCGTCTTTCGCACATGCACGTTGACACCGCCACCCCTCCCCGAACGCAGTCTGACACTACCTCTATATCTGCTAAATATATTTGCGCGTTCCGTTGTATAGCCGTAATGGTTTTGAGGGAAGAACCAAGGTTCTTTTATGCAAACCTGAATAGTATCCCAAACCATTCGGAATGATGAAAAGCACTGCAAAAATTATAACATTTCATAATGAAGCGAAAATAAAGTTTCCATTTCTCGTCCAATTCAGTCAACTGAACAGGCCTCCCGTCGCACTCTTAAAATACATGAACACTCATAGACACTCTTGTTACGTTAAGTCACTAATCATCAGCTTAATCTGTCACTCATGAAATGCTCGAAATGAAAAGTTAGGCTGCGATCAATATCGTTAGAGGCACTGGATATAACTCAAGCTTACGGACTCATTCCATAGAACAAAGTTATTTTTAAAAAACCCAAATATGCCCTATAAATCATTAAACTATCTGTAGTACATACCTAACATGGTGATATATTTGTCAACTTTATCATGCTTCATCAATAAATCTCTCAGCATTTTCACCGATTGTACCATGTCCATGCTTCTCTTTTCTTAAAACATGAATTGAACGCCGAACAGTTGATCCTGGGCTGGAATGAATTGTGATGCGCACAGAACTCCTGCAATATATATATATTCTCTGGTATTCTTTGATCTTTTGAAATGTTACACATATTTTCCTGTGCATAATTCGTATCTAATTGTCGGGCTTCGGGTTCCTATGATCGAATGTGCAATAATTGGGGCTTCATTGAATAAAACTCACAATCTATCACACCACTTGTTGTTTGAAGAAACAACTAGTGTTTGTTACTGATTAATTGCGCTAGCGGCACATACCATAATTCAGTTTGTTTTGTTTTAAAAAACGTTCTTAGCAAACACAAATGTTAGGTTGGGTCATTAATTATGTTCATTTGTAAACAACTGGTATATCCACTTTGTCCCGGCCATTGTCATCAGTTTTCGTGTACTTAACCAATCTATTGTTAAATAAACAATTGGACTGGAATGAAAATTCAGTATCACTGTTAGTTGTTTAGATGAGAAAGTATACACGTTTTGCAAGAGAAATGGATTCGACGAATGAAACTTAGTATTCCTACTTAATAAATGCAGAACGCCTTCATTGGCACAAGCGCATTTTCGGAATGCAACACCCGAAACTGCGTGAAAGAACTCAATTCGTCAAAATCATGTTTCCATATTTTGTTACACAGGCATGGGAAATACTTGGTCGGATTTTATTTAATCGATTTGATATGCGCTTCTGGTAAGACAGTGAGAATCAACCCACCATATTCATATGACTTGAGAACTGACAGTCGGGAAGTTTAATTTATTGTTTATTGTGTTTTGACGTAACATTGAACACCCTTGGTAATATCGGACGATTATATGCTGAAACGAAGATTTTCATGCAGGCAACCATTTTAACGTTTGTGTGTCTCCATTTTATCAACGCACGCATCTGGGCCTTCATATTCGCGGAACAACGTATAACTGCATGCTTATTCGAGAATTTAATTACCAAATGAGGCGCCTACGCCGTCTGAACTGTTGGTTTAACGCTTAGCTCTACTGAACTCCGTCGGGAAAAGGAAATTTTACGAACCGAAGCTTGTTAGTGTCTGTCTTGCAACACTCTTATAAAGAAGACGCATGGAAATGGTAGACAAAGCGTAGGAAGAATTGGTGCAACCTACCTTTCTGCAACATACACAAGAAACCACTAACTAGTCAAGGATTGAAACAAGCTTGTCTGGCTGGGGACGAGTGTACATTTTATATAAATAAACATTTGAATAAAGATTTAACAGCCCTTTTAAGGGTTTGAGGATGTGCGTCTGTGAGAGGGTGTTTTTGGGGGAGGGGGGGGGGGGTGGGGGGGGGTGGAGGGGTCATTTGAAATTCCCAAAGGATAACCATATACCTCACAATCACATACGGCATCCTATCTCCCAGAAGGCTTGATGGGTGACTCCCGGTTTTTCAAAACTAAATTGTTGGAGCTTTCTCCACTCCTGTTTTGTAACCGCTATAGTCATATACCGGGGCCGCTACCAAACCGGCGTTGCTGTTTGGTTTCTTTTCTCTTCATCCCTCAAATTTGGCATCGCACAACATTACATTCTGGGTCGCCACCATGGTGGGACTCAAACCTCTACCATCGCCGGCCTGGAACCGAATAGAGCTGGCTCTCTAATAGTTTGAATGGCGTTGTGGGATTGAGTATTGACAATCTAACACTCCAACGTAAACTGCCGGGAATTCTAACCGCGTTCAACCCCCCTCAGACTCCATTTGAGGCAATAGGAAAGCTAGACTTGTGTGATCCAAGTGAAATAAAGTAAGATTAACCGGGTCGCAAGGGATTTGTATATCCCAAATCGCCCCTGCGCGCCAAAACTTTTCATTCATTCTTGTGTCTGTACTCTTGATCAAGTATCCTCCTCCGTGATATGCGCTCTTTGAAACCCAATCTTTGAAATATGTACCTTATCTACCGTAAAGCTCGACTTTCTATGACTGACTGGGTTCCCCACTTCGATTAATTACGCTGCCGAAATACAGGCAGGCGTTCCGCCGAAGAGCACTATTACAAACAGCTTCCTTGTTGGTGGGGCGCTAGATATCCACAGCGTGCGCAGGATCTGGGCTTTCAGGGTCTCTTGACCTGAACTTGTAATTTTTATATACTTTTGTGATCAGAAACAGGCTAGGTGGATGGAATTATCGTGTTTTTTGAAAAGGAGGACGTATTCCCACAACCTTTAATGCTCGTATCACATGTCGAATCTTGGTCGAAACGGTTAGTAGAATTAGCAGGGTCGGGCATTGCCTTCAGGCAAGCGTATTATCCGGGTGCTTAGTCTTTGACAGTGACATTTCACGTGTTGGCATTCATAACTGGGGGAAGAAACATTCGAATGTTTGAATGGTGTTATTCTATGGTATTTAATTCCAAGACGTGCGGATTACACCATTAATTGAGATTCTAGATAAATATTCAATAATGACCTCAGATGTAGACGGGGTAACAGCTTACGGTAAACAACTTGATAGGGACATATTTAATAAGGATTGTAACCAAAATTGTTTGGAAATCTGAGACACTACAGGCTTTTCTGTGCCCTGAATGTTCGCGAGCAGCCATGATATGGTACTTCAGCTGTTTGTAGAGAGATCGAGGTCGAGATCCTTGAAAGAAATGAGGAAAGACAGAGAAAAGGAATGCGAAATGGTTAATTATGGAGTCATGGAGATTTTGTTAAAGATTTTGCAAGAATGCCTAAAATGTCATACTCGCCGAAGAAGATTCATTGGGACTATGATGAAGTGAGAGTGGAGAATAAACGACATGTGGGTTTTTGATGGTACCACTGAGAATATTATTGTTCTGAGCAGTAAAGTTATGAAGTATAGGATACATAACCAAGACTTTCTGATCTGAAAACAGAAATATATCGGCTCCTGCAAATGTGTTATTAACACTTCACGAGTGGGCGGAATATATTAGGATAAGTGGATGGCACCATTGAGAATATTATTGTTTTGAGCAGTAAAGTTATGAAGTGTGAAGTGCAGGATAGATAACCAAGACTTTCTGATCTGAGAACAGAAATATATAGGCACCTGCTAAAGGGTTATCAACACTTCACGAGTGGGCGGAATATATTAGGATAAATGTTTGCAAACATGGACTTCAAGATTATGCCTGTAACAACAGAATATTGTTGTACCAGAAATTAAAAGGGGTAAGATTAACAGATGAAAAATGTTATCGAGCATTAATTATTTATTCATTATTCAACAACCTTCAGTATATAAAAACATTTCGTATAAAGCACAGTAGTCTAACAATGGAAACAAAATAACACATGATGTATATATTATAGTGGAACAGCTAAATCAGATAACGACGCTATTCGTATTGTATGTTACAGTTAATAATATGTGAAAAGAAAAGTGCATAACACACTTTTCAATCAACATGTTGTCGCAATGCACAATGCACACCACGATCAAGTTAGAATTTCAAAACATTCCTCATTTTCATGCTTTACATAGTATCGTCTAACTTGAACGCGAACAAAAGCTGTCCACTAACTCCTTTTGTAGTTCCATTATATTATCGCAAACGTCAGTTTCTGTTTGTGGTTCATTTTCTGATAAGTTGCTACCACCTCCTTGTAGGGATATGGCAATTGTATTCGCTAATCTCCGTATATCTTCCCAAGACTCCTTCCTATAACTCTCGTATGTTGCTATTGATGTTTGAATTGTGGTCTTCCTTATAAGCAGATTATAAGTCATAAAAATGGATGGTCTTGTAGTGTTGACTATTTTTCTGTCTATGGATGCTGAAATGTGCCCTATAAAGATAAGAATTATCGTGTTATATTATAGTAAATGGTTATGGCGGAAATGGAACGATTTGAGATGGTGGGGGATTTCAGCCATATTCACCACACTTACGCGTCTTTCGCACATGCACTTTGACACCGCCACCCCTCGCCGAACGCAGTCTGACACTACTTCTATATCTGCTAAATATATTTGCGCGTTCCGTTGTAAAGCCGTAATGGTTTTGAGGGAAGAACCAAGGTACTTTTATGCAAACCTGAATAGTATCCCAAACCATTACCATTCTGAGATGATGAAAATACTGCAAAAATTATAACATTTCATAATGAAGCGAAAATAAAGTTTCTATTTCTCGTCCAATTCAGTCAACTGAACAGGCCTCCCGTCGCACTCTTAAAATACATGAACACTCATAGACACTCTGGTTACGTTAAGTCACTAATCATCAGCTTAATCTGTCACTCATGAAATGCTCGAAAATGAAAATTTAGGCTGCGATCAATATCGTTAGAAGCAGTGGTTATAACTCAAGCTTATGGACTCATTCCAAAGAACAAAGTTATTTTTAAAAAAACCCAAAAATGGCCTATAAATCCTTAGACTATCTGTAGTACATACCTAACATGGTGATATATTTGTCAACATTATCATGCTTCATCAATAAATCTCTCAGCATTTTCACCGATTCTACCATGTCCATGCTTCTCTCTTTTCTTAAAAACATGAATTGAACGTCAAACACTAGATCCTGGCCTGGAATGAATTGTGGTGCGCACAGAACTCCTGCAATATATATATATTCTCTGGTATTCTTTGATCTTTTGAAATGTTACACATATTTTCCTGTGCATAATTCGTATCTAATTGTCGGGCTTCGGGTTCCTATGATCGAATGTGCAATAATTAGGGCTTCATTTAATAAAACTCACAATCTATCACATCACTTATTGTTTGAAGAAACAACTAGTGTTTGTTACTGATTAATTGCGCTAGCGGCACATACCATAATTCAGTTTGTTTTGTTTTAAAAAAACGTTCTTAGCAAACACAAATGTTAGGTTGGGTCATTAATTATGTTCATTTGTAAACAACTGGTATATCCACTTTGTCCCGGCCATTCTCATCAGTTTTCGTGTACTTAATCAATCTATTGTTAAATAAACAACTGGACTGGAATGAAAATTCAGTATCACTGTTAGTTGTTTAGATGAGAAAGTATACACGTTTTGCAAGAGAAATGGATTCGACGAATGAAACTTAGTATTCCAACTTAATAAATGCAGAATCAAATCAAATCTTTATTCACTCTCCTTGACCACATAAGCGGTATGAGAGGTATATATGTGTGTGTACATTAAAGTATATTGTATAGCAGTCAGTATAAATTGTTATATATTACTAAGTATAAATAGAAGTAAGATATGCCAAAATGCAGCAAGACTCATCGTCAGTATAAAACCCACTCCAACAGAAATCGATAAAATATCAGAGTTTGTCCAGAAACTGAAACCTCTTCCAGTCTGAAACCATAGTTGCAGGATGTCGCAGAAGTCGACTCACTGCGTCGACTCCAGTGGCACGACCACGTCCGCGAGTAGCTATTCAGCATTTCACTTCTCGACATAGCATCGCTTGGTCACTTGAGTGATCGATGTCCAACTGTGACATAGTACACTTTAGCCCTCATCCGACGACATGGTGAGCCACAAGACTGTAGAGACCCCCAATGTACCTCTACTCGATTTAAAATTCACCCTAAATTGATCATAACTTAGAGATACTTTATCTTTACCTATAATTTAACAACTGTCAGATTTAAACGTTAGTTTGAAATGGAACACCCCTCGCTCAAACACCCTTGGGAGAAGAAAATTAGACGAAAACAAGGATGCTTTAAAGGGCACCATGTTCAACATATCACGATAAGGTAGGTACGCAGGTACTATGTCTCATATACCCTATGTCCGCTGCAGACCGGGAAGAGAAAATTTGATATTTACAATTAACGTGTGCCCTTAGATTTCTGACTGGGGTTGGGTGGGTTTTATACTGTGCATATCACCAAAATTAAGACTGAGATATCAACGAGGAAAAGACTGGTGGATTCGTGCATTTTATGTATTATGCTCATCTTGTCATAACATTAACAACTCTAATAAATTGGCATAATTTATGAAGGACTGTAATATTTCTACTTGAGAAGAGCTCTCTGTATTTAAAAGCCGAAGGACGTTTATGCGTAAAGGTGGGTAAGTACATTTTTCTTTCATCGTATAACCTTTCGCATTCCATAACGTAGTGATACTCGTCCCCAACCTTTCCCATTGGGCAAAGCTTACAAATGCGGTCTTGTCTTGGGGTATTTTTCCATCGACCTGTGTTAATCGGCAGGTGATGATTAGATGTGATAAATTTAACAAGGGTAAAGACATCTGTTAATGGCAGACGGGATATATAAAATTTCATTTCTAAGTTGTGATCGAGTAACCTGTAATTATCGTACAATGTCGACCTGGTAACGCTTGACCACCACTCTTGACGGAACTGGTCAGTCAGGATATTCTTAACTTCAGCTACCAAAAATCTTGAGTTTCCACAGTTTTGAGAATACCAAACGTGGGATAACCCGCACGTGTCTAGGATATTCTTAACATTTAGAAGCCACTGGCAGCAGTGTTTATTATTAGTCATTAACACATTTAAATAATTGTATAGGATGAGATTATTTTTTGTTTCGGGGCTATTTATTAATCTACACCAGTAACTAATAATTCTACATTTTATTTCAATCTGTATTGGAGTCGTCCCCAATTCACCGTAAATAAATATGGGTGGCGTACTTGGCTTTAATTTCAGAATGAATTTTAAAAATTTATGTTGGAACCTTTCTATTGATAGTATATTTTGAAACCCCCACACTTCACAGCCGTACAGCAAGATCGGTTGGATTATTTTATGAAAAAGGTCTAACTGAATATCAAACGGAAGAGAGAAGTGTCTTATTTTTCTGATCACAGAGTACATCGCCTTTGTAGCCCTTTCCACAAGGTCTTTCTTGTCCTTAAAGAAGGAACCGTTCCTGTTGATGACCACGCCTAAATACTTATAGTCATTGACTATGTCTAGTTGTTCGCCTTGTATTACGAACTGATGTGAAGGTCGCCTTCCGCCTATGACCATTACTTTGATTTCTTGGGGTTAATTACTAGTTTCCATTGGGAACAATAATCTGAAAACTTGTCCAAGGTTCGTTGCATATCAGAACTTGTCTCAGCTAAAAGTACGGTATCATCGGCATAGAGGAGAATGAGCAATTTAATATAGACTGATGTTTCTTCTGCTATTTGGGTTTCTATATTGGAGAGACCTTTGGTGGTATTCGTGGATAGAAATGATTCTAAATCGCTAAGATATATAGAGAAAAGTAAGGGTGATAAATTTTCCCCTTGCCTAACGCCCGTCGTGGGGTAAAAATTCTCAGATAGTTCGTTTTCAACTTTTACTTTGGATTTAATTCCTTTATACATGTTTATTATAGTCCTCATGATTTTCCCGTCGATCCCCGATGCCAATAGTTTTTTCCATAGACCTACCCGCCAAATGGGGTCAAATGCTTGTTTAAAATCGATGAATGTACAATACAGTTTTTTCCGAGAAGTTTTGTTATTTCTGAGATAAAGTATAAGGACATAATATTGTCTAGGGTAGAGTAGCCTTTCCTAAATCCAGTCTGTGTTTCACCAAGCAAATTGTTTAGTTCAACGTAATCGTTTAGCCGTTTATTCAGAGTTTTTGTAAAAAGTTTACCAAGACAGCTGAGGACTGTAATAATAATAATAACTCTTTGGCCAGCCGCTGATTCGTCGCGGTCCTCATAAGAGAAGGCCATCATTCCCCCTGCACCCCACCCCCTCTTCCCCTCCTCTCCTCCCAGCATTCAGATATAAACTGCTTAATAGTGTCCCTCACTTCCTCTTTTTCAATTTCTTCAATAAGCATTCTAACCCTCTCCCTCGTGTCCCCCTTCAGCCATCTATCCTTTGTTTCTTCACCCCACTTCTGCATTATTCTTCCAGTAAATTTTATTCTATGAGGTATATACTGTGGGCATTCCAAGAGAAAATGTTCCAGGGTCTCCACTACTCCAGAGTGGCACATTTGGCATCCCTTTTCCCCATCTCTCCCAATTTTTCCCCGAAGCTCCAGTGATCTTGATCTCAGTTTGAACAGCAGTGACCCTCCAAAGGTGCCATCTAGGTACTTCTCAAAAGCTGGCTTTTCTTTATATTGTAACCCCTGCAGTGATCTTTTCACGCTAACCCCTGCTCGCCAGTTTCGATTGCAGTCTTCCATGACTCTCTCTTTGACAAACCTTTTGCCTTCTTTCATTCCTACTTCTATGTTTGTGACCTCTATAGAGTAATTGTCCATTAGTTCCCTCACATGTTTTGACCACCCCGTTTCTATATTAGAATTCCAAATGGTATCGAGCATCAATTTACACCACCGGTTGTCAGGCAGGTTTCTCAAGTAGTTAAAGTAACACAGTTTTCCCAAATCTACCCTGTCCTTGATTTTCATCCACCCAAGCTCCCCCCTTACTGCTTCCAAAGCTGCAGCATTACTCGACCCTGTTATCCATCTGCCGGCATCATTCTGAGTACTTTCCAACTTCTTAATAACGGTTTGGTTTAATGGAATCACGTCCGTGCCATACGTTATACTTGGTAAACCCACCCTCTCCCACAGTGTTTTCCCCACAAAGACCTTATTGAAACTATTTTTCCCTAAAAGTTTTAGTTGGTTCAGAATTCTTTTCCCCTTCAGAATCAGTTTGGCTGAGTAATTTCTGTACACCCCTCTTCCCGTTATATTTATGCTTACCCCTAGATACTCATACTCTCCCGTTTCTCCTACAGTGATTTGTTTGCTTTCCCCTTCGGGGATTGAGAACTCCCCCACTCTCCATCTCTTCGTCATATCTACCTTGCGTCCAACGGGTATTACCTTGCTTTTATTTTCATTTAGTTCGAGCCGCCAAGTGTTCCCATATCTACCGACAATTTCCAGCAGTTTCTCTAGCCCCTGTTCAGTTCTAGACATTAACACCATGTCGTCCGCAAAGAATAAGCCTGGTATCTTTATGTCTCCAACATTTACCCCCTCCGCACTCTGAAATAGTTCGTCCCCTAAATCTTTAACATACAATGCAAACAAAATCGGTGAAAAGATACACCCCTGCTTGAGGCCTATATCCATAGGGACTCGTTTTGTAGTGATACTCCCTAGACTGAGTTGGCTTTGCACATCTGTATACAGTGCTTTCATGATTCCCACAAAGTCACCCCCCAGTCCGATGCCCTCGAGCTTTCGCCACATACCTTCCCTCCACACTCGGTCGTACGCTTTTTTCACATCTAGAAATGCCAGAAACATCTTTTTCTTTTCAGCCTTTGTTGATTCTATCAGTTGGGTGAGTGTAAATAGGTGATCAGTGACTCTTCGTCCTTTCCTGAAACCATTTTGAATTTCTCCTAAAAAACCTTTCTCTTCTATAACTTCCTCTAGTCTACCGTATATGACCTTACAGAATACTTTTCCGATGTTACTACTAACTGATATCCCCCTATAGTTATCTAGAACTTCCTTATCCCCCTTTTTGTGTATGAACGACACCTTACTTTCCCTCCACTCTCTGGGGACCTCTTGCTTTCGCAGAGCCAGGTTGAAAAGGTTTGTCAGGACTTCAATAAGTGCCTCCCCTCCATTTTTGAGGAATTCGTTCGGAATTTCATCAGTCCCTCCCGCTTTACCATTTTTTAATTTCGAGACCACGTTCCGCACTTCTTCTGCCGTTATTTCGCTACATACACGATTGGATAGGTTCTCCTCCACCAGTGTATTTCTTTTTGGTGGGGACCCACTGCCCCATCGCCTATCGTTTATCTTTTCCCAGTGCTTGACTAACTCTGAAGCGATACGGCCTTTATCTTCTGTACTTTCCCCATCCACTTTGATACTCTGCACACTACTTTTCCCCCGTTTATTTACCCAGTTCCAAAATACGTTTGAGCTCGAACCCCCCGTTTTCTTTATTGTTCTGGCAAGACTGCAATTGCGCTCCTTCCTATTATTATCCTTTATCTCATTCACCTTTTTCCGTGCCAGTTCATATTCTCCTTTCATTAGTCTCGTGTCATTGTTATCCACCCCTTTAAGCTTCCTACTTCTTCTGTAAGCAGCGCATTTTACCTTCCTTTCTTTTATAGCCTTTTTCAGTCCCTCGTTAACCCTGTATCCAAGCTCTCTCGTTGGGACCCTCACCCTTCCTATACACTCCTTCCCTGCCTCTGTTAGGCTATTTACTATGCCATCTGAAATACTCTGGACATTTGCATCCCTAGGTATACATTCAAGATTTGGTTTTAGTTTTTCCCGAAACTGCTTCCAGTCGACTCCTTGTTTTAGTCCCCAAACTTCCTTGAAGGTATTTCTGTCTCTATTCGTCTTTTTGCCCATAATCTTAACTGTTATCAGGTTGTGATCACTACCCAAGTCATTTTTTCCCTCGTCATCTATTTCTACATCTATAACCTCCCTCCATATGCTAATGTCAGTGAGTATATAATCAATTATTGTTTTCTTATCGTTCCTCTCCCAGGTCCATTTACCCTTACATTTCGCATCCCTGTTCAGGGTCTTTAAACCAAGCTCTTTTGATAGGTCCAACATCTTCCTCCCATTCGTGTTAATTTTCCCATCACCTCCCTGTATGCCCTCCTCCTTATCCCCGATGTGCCCATTGAAGTCCCCCATTAGGACAATACTGAACCCTCTGCTCCCAAGCTCTGTGATATTCGATCTAAGAGTTGTATATATTGAATCATTCCACTCGGGCTTACTTCCCTCCACTGCTAGGTATACAACACCAACGGCAACACTCCTGCTTCCTAACTTGATTTTTGCCCAGACTATTTCGTTGGATACTGGAATCTGAGTCCTTGCTTCTGTGAGATCTGTAATCAATGAGGGCTGTAATTCCTCTTTAGCGTAGATGCCAACACCCCCACCCCGTTTCTGACCCTCAGTTCGCCCAGCTCCTATCCACACGCAACCCTTCATCTGATCAACCCGCTCATCCCGTCGTATCCACGTCTCACTTAGACCCATTATATCAAAGTCTCCTTCGTCCATCATTGTTGATATTTCGCTTACTTTCTTGTGCAGACCCTGGATGTTGCAGTACCCAAACTTAATGAATCTTTGTTTTTTTGTCATCACTGGCACATTATTATAACCCTGGTATGTCCCTGTATTGTGCATGTTTGTTGTTCTTCCTATGTTCCCAGCATTTGTGCCACTCTGGGTTACCGGCTGTGGTCCCCTACCCCCCTTTTCTCCAAAAAAGGCCCAGCCACCTGTAAGATTTTTTGGCCCAACAGGTCTGTACCCATCCTACTTAAATGCAATCCGTCTCGCCCATACAACTCTCCTTGTCCCCAGAATGAATCCCAGTGGTCAATGAAATGTACTCCCAAGTCTTTGCAGTGCTCTCCCAGCTCCTCGTTTAGTGCCATAATCCGCGAGTTCCTCTCATTCCCACCACCCATAACGGGGAGCACCCCTGAAACGATGATCCGAGCATTCCTGCTAAGTAGCTTACTAATTAGGTCCTTGTATGTGTCCACCAAACGAACTGATTTCCTCTCCCTGATGTTATTGGACCCCACATGTAATACCACTACCGGATCAGGCCCCGACCCAGCTACAATACCGTCCACTCTATCCCTCAGGTCCTCCACTTTAGCCCCCGGAAAGCACAGAACTGTTCTATTTTTACTGTCCGGACCACAGACAACCTTGTCGATCCCCCGAACTATGCTACTTCCCGCAACCACCAACTTACTTTTGGACCTCGCCCTATTTATCTCCTCTAGTCTCCTATTGTTTACAGCGTCCTCTTCCTCTCCAACAGCCCCACTCGGAATCAATATCGGTATCGGTATCTTTGACCTAGGATTACTCCTATCCTTGTCCCTCCGTCTCTTTCCAGGCCCTGAGCTACCTGGACTACTCCCCTGGTCTTCCCCCGGATCCCTCCTCCTTTTTCCTGGCCTAGACCCCAAGCTACTATCTGTTGCAACTACCTCCATCTCCCCCTCTGTCTCTTCCGAATCGAGCACATCAAATCTGTTTCTGGTGCTGCACTCCCCACTGCCTTTGGACTTTACACCCCTATCTACCTGCTTCTCTGGCCCCCCTTTCCTACCACTTTTGATAGTCCACGCCAAACGCTTTACAGCATTGCTCCGGCCTGGGCCCCCCTCATCTGTCCTACGTACTTTTCTAGCAGCCCCCACCTCATCACCTACCTCATTCACATCAAAGGTTCTACCCCCATGTTTCCTCTTGGAACCACCGACAACCTTCCATCCTTCTCGGAAAGCCACTTTCACAGGCGTAACTCCAGACAGCCCCGCCCTACCAAGTTTTCCCTTCAGCTCAGCAATCTCCCCCTCAAACTTAACAATTGTCTCAAGTAGGCGGAGGATTTCCTGACAGTTTGCACATACCTTTCCACATCCCACCGAGCGACAGTCCCCATACATCATAGAACACTGTTTACAAACTTCAAGCCCAATATCGCCATCGGTGGCCCCACCAACCCGGCTCCGACCGACACCCCCAGTGACCTCTGTCTGCACACCAATACTTACCCCGTTGGCACCGTTGACCTGGACCGCGATATTACACGAATTAACCTCCATACTTACCTCCGTCTGAACAGACTTGCTCGCCATCATCAATACAAAATTACGCGATCGGACAGGGAAAACTGTACACACGCGACAAAAGGCAACACGACGAACCGTTCGACAACTTAGCGCTCACGGTTTTATTTAAGACCTCCTAACTTTGTCCCAGTTACTATACTAAACTAACTCCCCACAAATTTGAATAAAATAACCTGAAAATGAAATATATATTATTAGTAAACAATAAAAATACTTAATTTCGATTCGTAACCAAGGAGACTTCTTCTGTGTACTTGCGGATCGAGAGGCCTGTAGTTTTCAGGTTGTAAAGGATCCCCCTTGTTTTTGTATACTGGAGACACAATGCCAGTCAGCCACACATCAGGAATAACTCCAGTTTCCAAAATAATATTAAAGAAAAGTTCATAAATGGGCAGCATGAGGTTAGCAGTGGCCTTAATATGTTCATTTAATATATGATCACAACCACCGGATTTATTTGTCGTGAGACTGTTTATTGCATTCAATATTTCAGTACTGGTTATTTTCATGTTCAGTGGGTGGTCAAGGTTTTCATCTGGGTTAACTGTGGGTTCTTCATCATCAGTGTAGCTGTATTCTTGGGAGCTTTTAAGAAAGTTATATATATCATTAATTGCAACTTGAGGCTTAGATTTTTGATTAGTACAATTTAAGATATTCCAATAATCACGGGGGTTACTCGTCTATAAAGTTTTTAGCTTATGTGAAATATTTTTATTATATTTCTTAACAGCAGATTTTATACATTTTTTATATGTTTTACTTTTAATTTTCAGCATGGTCTTAGTATCAGTGTCCCTGTATAAAGCATGAGATCTCATGGCTTTTTGGTATTCCCGTCTCCCTGTCTTACAAGTATCATCAAACCATGGTTTTCTATTTGTGTTTACTTCCGTGTTTTTATTGTGCCCGAATGTCGGTTCTGCCGTAGACAAAAATAGATCGCTGATTGAATTCGCAATTACATTTGCTTGAGTTTGACTAAACTGGTTCGTGTCGCGTCCAGCAGCTGCTACAATTTTGTGCAATTCATCAACCAATCCCTGGTCGATGTTTTGCACAAAGTCGTTCGCCTTGGGCGCTAACCATAATTTGGGAGTGGTCTTTTTTATGCTTTTTGTATTGGGATCACAATTTCCACCGAGCCTTTCCCCCGTATTATTATCAGCTGATTGGGGTTTTTTGATTATGATTTCTATGGGGTTATGTGCATCTGAAAATAAGTTTGAAAAATCGAGAACGGAAAGTTCATGTACAATGTCAAAAAAGTGTATTGTAGATATACAGTAGTCGACTACGCTGGACCCCTTACATGTTAAGTGACCAATACCTTTATCTTTCCTTATTCTCCCGTTATTAATATAAAGATTACAAGATTTGCACAGCTCGATAAGTCGTCGACCAAAGTTGTTGATGCCTTTATCCTGTGATTTTCGGGGTGGGATAATTCTAAATTCTGGGGGCACACGAACGCCTTCATTGATACAAGCGCATTTTGGGAATGCAACACCCGAAACTGCGTGAAAGAACTCAATTCGTCAAAATCATGTTTCCATATTTTGTTACACAGGCATGGGAAATACTTGGTCGGATTTTATTTAATCGATTTGATATGCGCTTCTGGTAAGACAGTGAGAATCAACCCACCATATTCATATGACTTGAGAACTGACAGTCGGGAAGTTTAATTTATTGTTTATTGTGTTTTGACGTAACATTGAACACCCTTGGTAATATCGGACGATTATATGCTGAAACGAAGATTTTCATGCAGGCAACCATTTTAACGTTTGTGTGTCTCCATTTTATCAACGCACGCATCTGGGCCTTCATATTCGCGGAACAACGTATAACTGCATGCTTATTCGAGAATTTAATTACCAAATGAGGCGCCTACGCCGTCTGAACTGTTGGTTTAACGCTTAGCTCTACTGAACTCCGTCGGGAAAAGGAAATTTTACGAACCGAAGCTTGTTAGTGTCTGTCTTGCAACACTCTTATAAAGAAGACGCATGGAAATGGTAGACAAAGCGTAGGAAGAATTGGTGCAACCTACCTTTCTGCAACATACTCAAGAAACCACCAACTAGTCAAGGATTGAAACAAGCTTGTCTGGCTGGGGACGAGTGTACATTTTATATAAATAAACATTTGAATAAAGATTTAACAGCCCTTTTAAGGGTTTGAGGATGTGCGTCTGTGAGAGGGTGTCTTTGGGGGAGGGGGGGTGGGGGGTGGAGGGGTCATTTGAAATTCCCAAAGGATAACCATATACCTCACAATCACATACGGCATCCTATCTCCCAGAAGGCTTGATGGGTGACTCCCGGTTTTTCAAAACAGAATTGTTGGAGCTTTCTCCACTCCTGTTTTGTAACCGCTATAGTCATATACCGCGGCCGCTACCAAACCGGCGTTGCTGTTTGGTTTCTTTTCTCTTCATCCCTCAAATTTGGCATCGCACAACATTACATTCTGGGTCGCCACCATGGTGGGACTCAAACCTCTACCATCGCCGGCCTGGAACCGAATAGAGCTGGCTCTCTAATAGTTTGAATGGCGTTGTGGGATTGAGTATTGACAATCTAACACTCCAACGTAAACTGCCGGGAATTCTAACCGCGTTCAACCCCCCTCAGACTCCATTTGAGGCAATAGGAAAGCTAGTCCTGTGTGATCCAAGTGAAATAAAGTAAGATTAACCGGGTCGCAAGGGATTTGTATATCCCAAATCGCCCCTGCGCGCCAAAACTTTTCATTCATTCTTGTGTCTGTACTCTTGATCAAGTATCCTCCTCGGTGATATGCGCTCTTTGAAACCCAATCCTTGAAATATATACCTTATCTACCGTAAAGCTCGACTTTCTATGACTGACTGGGTTCCCCACTTCGATTAAATACGCTGCCGAAATACAGGCAGGCGTTCCGCCGAAGAGCACTATTACAAACAGCTTCCTTGTTGGTGGGGCGCTAGATATCCACAGCGTGCGCAGGATCTGGGCTTTCAGGGTCTCTTGACCTGAACTTGTAATTTTTATATACTTTTGTGATCAGAAACAGGCTAGGTGGATGGAATTATCGTGTTTTTTGAAAAGGAGGACGTATTCCCGCAACCTTTACTGCTCGTATCACATGTCGAATCTTGGTCGAAACGGTTAGTAGAATTAGCAGGGTCGGGCATTGCCTTCAGGCAAGCGTATTATCCGGGTGCTTAGTCTTTGACAGTGACATTTCACGTGTTGGCATTCATAACTGGGGGAAGAAACATTCGAATGTTTGAATGGTGTTATTCTATGGTATTTAATTCCAAGACGTGCGGATTACACCATTAATTGAGATTCTAGATAAATATTCAATAATGACCTCAGATGTCGACGGGGTAACAGCTTACGGTAAACAACTTGATAGGGACATATTTAATAAGGATTGTAACCAAAATTGTTTGGAAATCTGAGACACTACAGGCTTTTCTGTGCCCTGAATGTTCGCGAGCAGCCATGATATGGTACTTCAGCTGTTTGTAGAGAGATCGAGGTCGAGATCCTTGAAAGAAATGAGGAAAGACAGAGAAAAGGAATGCGAAATGGTTAATTATGGAGTCATGGAGATTTTGTTAAAGATTTTGCAAGAATGCCTAAAATGTCATACTCGCCGAAGAAGATTCATTGGGACTATGATGAAGCGAGAGTGGAGAATAAAGGACATGTGGGTTTTTGATGGTACCACTGAGAATATTATTGTTCTGAGCAGTAAAGTTATGAAGTATAGGATACATAACCAAGACTTTCTGATCTGAAAACAGAAATATATCGGCTCCTGCAAATGTGTTATTAACACTTCACGAGTGGGCGGAATATATTAGGATAAGTGGATGGCACCATTGAGAATATTATTGTTTTGAGCAGTAAAGTTATGTAGTGTGAAGTGCAGGATAGATAACCAAGACTTTCTGATCTGAGAACAGAAATATATAGGCACCTGCTAAAGGGTTATCAACACTTCACGAGTGGGCGGAATATATTAGGATAAATGTTTGCAAACATGGACTTCAAGATTATGCCTGTAACAACAGAATATTGTTGTACCAGAAATTAAAAGGGGTAAGATTAACAGATGAAAAATGTTATCGAGCATTAATTATTTATTCATTATTCAACAACCTTCAGTATATAAAAACATTTCGTATAAAGCACAGTAGTCTAACAATGGAAACAAAATAACACATCATGTATATATTATAGTGGAACAGCTAAATCAGATAACGACGCTATTCGTATTGTATGTTACAGTTAATAATATGAGAAAAGAAAAGTGCATAACACACTTTTCAATCAACATGTTGTCGCAATGCACAATGCACACCACGATCAAGTTAGAATTTCAAAACATTCCTCATTTTCATGCTTTACATAGTATCGTCTAACTTGAACGCGAACAAAAGCTGTCCACTAACTCCTTTTGTAGTTCCATTATATTATCGCAAACGCCAGTTTCTGTTTGTGGTTCATTTTCTGATAAGTTGCTACCACCTCCTTGTAGGGATATGGCAATTGTATTCGCTAATCTCCGTATATCTTCCCAAGACTCCTTCCTATAACTCTCGTATGTTGCTATTGATGTTTGAATTGTGGTCTTCCTTATAAGCAGATTATAAGTCATAAAAATGGATGGTCTTGTAGTGTTGACTATTTTTCTGTCTATGGATGCTGAAATGTGCCCTATAAAGATAAGAATTATCGTGTTATATTATAGTAAATGGTTATGGCGGAAATGGAACGATTTGAGATGGTGGGGGATTTCAGCCATATTCACCACACTTACGCGTCTTTCGCACATGTACTTTGACACCGCCACCCCTCCCCGAACGCAGTCTGACACTACCTCTATATCTGCTAAATATATTTGCGCTTTCCGTTGTAAAGCCGTAATGGTTTTGAGGGAAGACCCAAGGTACTTTTATGCAAACCTGAATAGTATCCCAAACCATTACCATTCTGAGATGATGAAAAGCACTGCAAAAATTATAACATTTCATAAGGAAGCGAAAATAAAGTTTCTATTTCTCGTCCAATTCAGTCAACTGAACAGGCCTCCCGTCGCACTCTTAAAATACATGAACACTCATAGACACTCTGGTTACGTTAAGTCACTAATCATCAGCTTAATCTGTCACTCATGAAATGCTCGAAAATGAAAATTTAGGCTGCGATCAATATCGTTAGAAGCAGTGGTTATAACTCAAGCTTATGGACTCATTCCAAAGAACAAAGTTATTTTTAAAAAAACCCAAAAATGGCCTATAAATCCTTAGACTATCTGTAGTACATACCTAACATGGTGATATATTTGTCAACATTATCATGCTTCATCAATAAATCTCTCAACATTTTCACCGATTCTACCATGTCCATGCTTCTCTCTTTTCTTAAAAACATGAATTGAACGTCAAACACTAGATCCTGGCCTGGAATGAATTGTGGTGCGCACAGAACTCCTGCAATATATATATATTCTCTGGTATTCTTTGATCTTTTGAAATGTTACACATATTTTCCTGTGCATAATTCGTATCTAATTGTCGGGCTTCGGGTTCCTATGATCGAATGTGCAATAATTAGGGCTTCATTTAATAAAACTCACAATCTATCACATCACTTATTGTTTGAAGAAACAACTAGTGTTTGTTACTGATTAATTGCGCTAGCGGCACATACCATAATTCAGTTTGTTTTGTTTTAAAAAAACGTTCTTAGCAAACACAAATGTTAGGTTGGGTCATTAATTATGTTCATTTGTAAACAACTGGTATATCCACTTTGTCCCGGCCATTGTCATCAGTTTTCGTGTACTTAATCAATCTATTGTTAAATAAACAACTGGACTGGAATGAAAATTCAGTATCACTGTTAGTTGTTTAGATGAGAAAGTATACACGTTTTGCAAGAGAAATGGATTCGACGAATGAAACTTAGTATTCCAACTTAATAAATGCAGAATCAAATCAAATCTTTATTCACTCTCCTTGACCACATAAGCGGTATGAGAGGTATATATGTGTGTGTACATTAAAGTATATTGTATAGCAGTCAGTATAAATTGTTATATATTACTAAGTATAAATAGAAGTAAGAAATGCCAAAATGCAGCAAGACTCATCGTCAGTATAAAACCCACTCCAACAGAAATCGATAAAATATCAGAGTTTGTCCAGAAACTGAAACCTCTTCCAGTCTGAAACCATAGTTGCAGGATGTCGCAGAAGTCGACTCACTGCGTCGACTCCAGTGGCACGACCACGTCCGCGAGTAGCTATTCAGCATTTCACTTCTCGACATAGCATCGCTTGGTCACTTGAGTGATCGATGTCCAACTGTGACATAGTACACTTTAGCCCTCATCCGACGACATGGTGAGCCACAAGACTGTAGAGACCCCCAATGTACCTCTACTCGATTTAAAATTCACCCTAAATTGATCATAACTTAGAGATACTTTATCTTTACCTATAATTTAACAACTGTCAGATTTAAACGTTAGTTTGAAATGGAACACCCCTCGCTCAAACACCCTTGGGAGAAGAAAATTAGACGAAAACAAGGATGCTTTAAAGGGCACCATGTTCAACATATCACGATAAGGTAGGTACGCAGGTACTATGTCTCATATACCCTATGTCCGCTGCAGACCGGGAAGAGAAAATTTGATATTTACAATTAACGTGTGCCCTTAGATTTCTGACTGGGGTTGGGTGGGTTTTATACTGTGCATATCACCAAAATTAAGACTGAGATATCAACGAGGAAAAGACTGGTGGATTCGTGCATTTTATGTATTATGCTCATCTTGTCATAACATTAACAACTCTAATAAATTGGCATAATTTATGAAGGACTGTAATATTTCTACTTGAGAAGAGCTCTGTATTTAAAAGCCGAAGGACGTTTATGCGTAAAGGTGGGTAAGTACATTTTTCTTTCATCGTATAACCTTTCGCATTCCATAACGTAGTGATACTCGTCCCCAACCTTTCCCATTGGGCAAAGCTTACAAATGCGGTCTTGTCTTGGGGTATTTTTCCATCGACCTGTGTTAATCGGCAGGTGATGATTAGATGTGATAAATTTAACAAGGGTAAAGACATCTGTTAATGGCAGACGGGATATATAAAATTTCATTTCTAAGTTGTGATCGAGTAACCTGTAATTATCGTACAATGTCGACCTGGTAACGCTTGACCACCACTCTTGACGGAACTGGTCAGTCAGGATATTCTTAACTTCAGCTACCAAAAATCTTGAGTTTCCACAGTTTTGAGAATACCAAACGTGGGATAACCCGCATGTGTCTAGGATATTCTTAACATTTAGAAGCCACTGGCAGCAGTGTTTATTATTAGTCATTAACACATTTAAATAATTGTATAGGATGAGATTATTTTTTGTTTCGGGGCTATTTATTAATCTACACCAGTAACTAATAATTCGACATTTTATTTCAATCTGTATTGGAGTCGTCCCCAATTCACCGTAAATAAATATGGGTGGCGTACTTGGCTTTAATTTCAGAATGAATTTTAAAAATTTATGTTGGAACCTTTCTATTGATAGTATATTTTGAAACCCCCACACTTCACAGCCGTACAGCAAGATCGGTTGGATTATTTTATGAAAAAGGTCTAACTGAATATCAAACGGAAGAGAGAAGTGTCTTATTTTTCTGATCACAGAGTACATCGCCTTTGTAGCCCTTTCCACAAGGTCTTTCTTGTCCTTAAAGAAGGAACCGTTCCTGTTGATGACCACGCCTAAATACTTATAGTCATTGACTATGTCTAGTTGTTCGCCTTGTATTACGAACTGATGTGAAGGTCGCCTTCCGCCTATGACCATTACTTTGATTTCTTGGGGTTAATTACTAGTTTCCATTGGGAACAATAATCTGAAAACTTGTCCAAGGTTCGTTGCATATCAGAACTTGTCTCAGCTAAAAGTACGGTATCATCGGCATAGAGGAGAATGAGCAATTTAATATAGACTGATGTTTCTTCTGCTATTTGGGTTTCTATATTGGAGAGACCTTTGGTGGTATTCGTGGATAGAAATGATTCTAAATCGCTAAGATATATAGAGAAAAGTAAGGGTGATAAATTTTCCCCTTGCCTAACGCCCGTCGTGGGGTAAAAATTCTCAGATAGTTCGTTTTCAACTTTTACTTTGGATTTAATTCCTTTATACATGTTTGTTATAGTCCTCATGATTTTCCCGTCGATCCCCGATGCCAATAGTTTTTTCCATAGACCTACCCGCCAAATGGGGTCATTTAAAAGAAAATGTATACATTGTCTCACTGTCATCTCTCCGTGTTACTCTGTTTCTTTCTTTCTTTCCTTCTCTTCTCACTCTACATCGCTCTTATCCTATCTTACTGTTTCTCAGCCAAAGGTAAACATATCGAACATGAACGAACCAATCTGCCGCAGTGTTATAAATAGTTGATTTTGCCGTGGAAACAGCCTTCCATAAGCTATTTAGCTTTATGCTGAATCCACTTCCTTCAATTGCTGTATATTTTGTTATTTTTTAGTGTATATGTTTACTTTGGAAATAAATATTGTTTAAACTAAATGGGGTCAAATGCTTGTTTAAAATCGATGAATGTACAATACAGTTTTTTTTCCGAGAAGTTTTGTTATTTCTGAGATAAAGTATAAGGACATAATATTGTCTAGGGTAGAGTAGCCTTTCCTAAATCCAGTCTGTGTTTCACCAAGCAAACTGTTTAGTTCAACGTAATCGTTTAGCCGTTTATTCAGAGTTTTTGTAAAAAGTTTACCAAGACAGCTGAGGACTGTAATAGGCCTGTAGTTTTCAGGTTGTAAAGGATCCCCCTTGTTTTTGTATACTGGAGACACAATGCCAGTCAGCCACACATCAGGAATAACTCCAGTTTCCAAAATAATATTAAAGAAAAGTTCATAAATGGGCAGCATGAGGTTAGCAGTGGCCTTAATATGTTCATTTAATATATGATCACAACCACCGGATTTATTTGTCGTGAGACTGTTTATTGCATTCAATATTTCAGTACTGGTTATTTTCATGTTCAGTGGGTGGTCAAGGTTTTCATCTGGGTTAACTGTGGGTTCTTCATCATCAGTGTAGCTGTATTCTTGGGAGCTTTTAAGAAAGTTATATATATCATTAATTGCAACTTGAGGCTTAGATTTTTGATTAGTACAATTTAAGATATTCCAATAATCACGGGGGTTACTCGTCTGTAAAGTTTTTAGCTTATGTGAAATATTTTTATTATATTTCTTAACAGCAGATTTTATACATTTTTTATATGTTTTACTTTTAATTTTCAGCATGGTCTTAGTATCAGTGTCCCTGTATAAAGCATGAGATCTCATGGCTTTTTGGTATTCCCGTCTCCCTGTCTTACAAGTATCATCAAACCATGGTTTTCTATTTGTGTTTACTTCCGTGTTTTTATTGTGCCCGAATGTCGGTTCTGCCGTAGACAAAAATAGATCGCTGATTGAATTCGCAATTACATTTGCTTGAGTTTGACTAAACTGGTTCGTGTCGCGTCCAGCAGCTGCTACAATTTTGTGCAATTCATCAACCAATCCCTGGTCGATGTTTTGCACAAAGTCGTTCGCCTTGGGCGCTAACCATAATTTGGGAGTGGTCTTTTTTATGCTTTTTGTATTGGGATCACAATTTCCACCGAGCCTTTCCCCCGTATTATTATCAGCTGATTGGGGTTTTTTGATTATGATTTCTATGGGGTTATGTGCATCTGAAAATAAGTTTGAAAAATCGAGAACGGAAAATTCATGTACAATGTCAAAAAAGTATATTGTAGATATACAGTAGTCGACTACGCTGGACCCCTTACATGTTAAGTGACCAATACCTTTACCTTTCCTTATTCTCCCGTTATTAATATAAAGATTACAAGATTTGCACAGCTCGATAAGTCGTCGACCAAAGTTGTTGATGCCTTTATCCTGTGATTTTCGGGGTGGGATAATTCTAAATTCTGGGGGCACACGAACGCCTTCATTGATACAAGCGCATTTTGGGAATGCAACACCCGAAACTGCGTGAAAGAACTCAATTCGTCAAAATCATGTTTCCATATTTTGTTACACAGGCATGGGAAATACTTGGTCGGATTTTATTTAATCGATTTGATATGCGCTTCTGGTAAGACAGTGAGAATCAACCCACCATATTCATATGACTTGAGAACTGACAGTCGGGAAGTTTAATTTATTGTTTATTGTGTTTTGACGTAACATTGAACACCCTTGGTAATATCGGACGATTATATGCTGAAACGAAGATTTTCATGCAGGCAACCATTTTAACGTTTGTGTGTCTCCATTTTATCAACGCACGCATCTGGGCCTTCATAATCGCGGAACAACGTATAACTGCATGCTTATTCGAGAATTTAATTACCAAATGAGGCGCCTACGCCGTCTGAACTGTTGGTTTAACGCTTAGCTCTACTGAACTCCGTCGGGAAAAGGAAATTTTACGAACCGAAGCTTGTTAGTGTCTGTCTTGCAACACTCTTATAAAGCGGAGGAAGAATTGGTGTAACCTACCTTTCTGCAACATAGACAAGAAACCACCAACTAGTCAAGGATTGAAACAAGCTTGTCTGGCTGGGGACGAGTGTACATTTTATATAAATAAACATTTGAATAAAGATTTAACAGCCCTTTTAAGGGCTTGAGGGTGTGTGTCTGTGAGAGGGTGTCTTTGGGGGGGGGGGGTCATTTGAAATTCTCGAAGGATAACCAGATACCTCACAATCACACACGGCATCCTATCTCCCAGAAGGCTTGATGGGTGACTCCCGGTTTTTCAAAACTAAATTATTGGAGCTTTCTCCACTCCTTTTTTGTAACCGCTATAGTCATATACCGGGGCCGCTACCAAACCGGCGTTGCTGTTTGGTTTCTTTTCGCTTCTTCCCTCAAATTTGCCATCGCACAACATTACATTCTGGCTCGCCACCATGGTGGGACTCAAACCTCTACCATCGCCGGCCTGGAACCGAATAGAGCTGGCTCTCTTATAGTTTTAATGGCGTTGTGGGATTGAGTATTGACAATCTAACACTCCAACGTAAACTGCCGGGATTTCTAACCGCGTGCATACCCCCCTCCGACTCCATTTGAGGCAATAGGAAAGATAGTCCTGTGTGATCCAAGCGAAATAAAATAAGGTTAACCGGGTCGCAAGAGATTTGTATATCCCACATCGCCCCTGCGCGCATTTGGCGCGCCAAAACTTTTCATTCATTCTTCTGTCTGTACTCTTGATCAAGTATCCTCCTCGGTCATATGCGCTCTTTGAAACCCAATCCTAGAAATATGTACCTTATCTACCGTAAAGGTCGACTTTCTGTGACTGACTGGGTTCCCCACTTCGATTAATTACGCTGCCGAAATACAGGCAGGCGTTCCGCCGAAGAGCACTATTACAAACAGCTTCCTTGTTGGTGGGGCGCTAGATATCCACAGCGTGCGCAGGATCTGGGCTTTCATGGTCTCTTGACCTGAACTTGTAATTTTTATATACTTTTGTTATCAGAAACAGGCTTGGTGGATGCAATTATTGTGCTTTTTGAAAAGGAGGACGTATTCCCACAACCTTTACTCCTCGAATCACAAGTCGAATCTTGTAAAGTTATGAAGTATAGCATACATAACCAAGACTTTCTGATCTGAAAACAGAAATATATCGGCTCCTGCAAATGTGTTATTAACACTTCACGAGTGGGCGGAATATATTAGAATAAGTGGATGGCACCATTGAGAATATTATTGTTTTGAGCAGTAAAGTTATGAGGTGTGAAGTATAGGATAGATAACCAAGACTTTCTGATCTGAGAACAGAAATATATCGGCACCTGCTAAAGTGTTATCAACGCTTCACGAGTGGGCGGAATATATTAGGATAAATGTTTGCAAACATGGACTTCAAGACTATGCCTGTAACAACAGAAGATTGTTGTACCAGAAATTAAAAGGGGTAAGATTAACAGATGAAAAATGTTATCGAGCATTAATTATTTATTCATTATTCAACAACCTTCAGTATATAAAAACATTTCGTATAAAGCACAGTAGTCTAACAATGGAAACAAAAATAACACATCATGTATATATTATAGTGGAACAGCTAAAACAGATAGCGACGCTATTCGTATTGTATGTTACAGTTAATAATATGTGAAAAGAAAAGTGCATAACACACTTTTCAATCAACATGTTGTCGCAATTCACAATGCACACCACGATCAAGTTAGAATTTCAAAACATTCCACATTTTCATGCTTTACATAGTCTCGTCTAACTTGAACGCGAACAAAAGCTGTCCACTAACTCCTTTTGTAGTTCCATTATATTATCGCAAACGTCAGTTTCTGTTTGTGGTTCATTTTCTGATAAGTTGCTACCACCTCCTTGTAGGGATATGGCAATTGTATTCGCTAATCTCCGTATATCTTCCCAAGACTCCTTCCTATAACTCTCGTATGTTGCTATTGATGTTTGAATTGTGGTCTTCCTTATAAGCAGATTATAAGTCATAAAAATGGATGGTCTTGTAGTGTTGACTATTTTTCTGTCTATGGATGCTGAAATGTGCCCTATAAAGATAAGAATTATCGTGTTATATTATAGTAAATGGTTATGGCGGAAATGGAACGATTTGAGATGGTGGGGGTTTTCAGCCATATTCACCACACTTACGCGTCTTTCGCACATGCACTTTGACACCGCCACCTCTCCCCGAACGCAGTCTGACACTACCTCTATATCTGCTAAATTTTTTTGCGCTTTCCGTTGTAAAGCCGTAATGGTTTTGAGGGAAGAACCAAGGTACTTTTATGCAAACCTGAATAGTATCCCAAACCATTACCATTCTGAGATGATGAAAAGCACTGCAAAAATTATAACATTTCATAATGAAGCGAAAATAAAGTTTCTATTTCTCGTCCAATTCAGTCAACTGAACAGGCCCCCCGTCGCTCTCTTAAAATACATGAACACTCATAGACACTCTTGTTACGTTAAGTCACTAATCATCAGCTTAATCTGTCACTCATGAAATGCTCGAAAATGAAAATTTAGGCTGCGATCAATATCGTTAGAGGCACTGGTTATAACTCAAGCTTACGGACTCATTCCAAAGAACAAAGTTATTTTTAAAAACCCAAATATGTCCTATAAATCATTAAACTATCTGTAGTACATACCTAACATGGTGATATATTTGTCAACTTTATCATGCTTCATCAATAAATCTCTCAGCATTTTCACCGATTGTACCATGTCCATGCTTCTCTCTTTTCTTAAAACATGAATTGAACGTCGAACAGTTGATCCAGGGCTGGAATGAATTGTGGTGCGCACAGAACTCCTGCAATATATATATATTCTCTGGTATTCTTTGATCTTTTGAAATGTTACACATATTTTCCTGTGCATAATTCGTATCTAATTGTCGGGCTTCGGGTTCCTATAATCGAATGTGCAATAATTAGGGCTTCATTGAATAAAACTCACAATCTATCACACCACTTATTGTTTGAAGAAACAACTAGTGTTTGTTACTGATTAATTGCGCTAGCGGCAAATACCATAATTCAGTTTGTTTTGTTTTAAAAAACGTTCTTAGCAAACACAAATGTTAGGTTGGGTCATTAATTATGTTCATTTGTAAACAAGCGGTATATCCACTTTGTCCCGGCCATTGTCATCAGTTTTCGTGTACTTAATCAATCTATTGTTAAAAAACAATTGGACTGCAATAAAAATTCAGTATCACTGTTAGTTGTTTAGATGAGAAAGTATACACGTTTTGCAAGAGAAATGGATTCGACGAATGAAACTTAGTATTCCAACTTAATAAATGCAGAACGCCTTCATTGATACAAGCGCATTTTGGGAATGCAACACCCGAAACTGCGTGAAAGAACTCAATTCGTCAAAATCATGTTTCCATATTTTGTTACACAGGCATGGGAAATACTTGGTCGGATTTTATTTGATCGATTTGATATGCGCTTCTGGTAAGACAGTGAGAATCAACCCACCATATTCATATGACTTGAGAACTGACAGTCGGGAAGTTTAATTTATTGTTTATTGTGTTTTGACGTCACATTGAACACCCTTGGTAATATCGGACGATTATATGCTGAAACGAAGATTTTCATGCAGGCAACCATTTTAACGTTTGTGTGTCTCCATTTTATCAACGCACGCATCTGGGCCTTCATATTCGCGGAACAACGTATAACTGCATGCTTATTCGAGAATTTAATTACCCAACGAATTGCCTACGCTGTCTGAACTTTTGGTTTAACGCTTAGCTCTACTGAACTCCGTCGGGAAAAGGAAATTTTACGAACCGAAGCTTGTTAGTGTCTGTCTTGCAACACTCTTATAAAGAAGACGCATGGAAATGGTAGACAAAGCGTAGGAAGAATTGGTGCAACCTACCTTTCTGCAACATACACAAGAAACCACCAACTAGTCAAGGATTGAAACAAGCTTGTCTGGCTGGGGACGAGTGTACATTTTATATAAATAAACATTTGAATAAAGATTTAACAGCCCTTTTAAGGGCTTGAGGGTGTTTGGCTGTGAGAGGGTGTCTTTGGGGGTGGGAGGGTGGTGGAGGGGTCATTTGAAATTCCCGAAGGATAACCAGATACCTCACAATCACATACGGCATCCTATCTCCCAGAAGGCTTGATGGGTGACTCCTGGTTTTTCAAAACTAAATTGTTGGAGCTTTCTCCACTCCTTTTTTGTAACCGCTATAGTCATATACCGGGACCGCTACCAAACCGGCGTTGCTGTTTGGTTTCTTTTCTCTTCTTCCCTCAAATTTGCAATCGCACAACACTACATTCTGGCTCGCCACCATGGTGGGACTCAAACCTCTACCATCGTGGGCCTGGAACCGAATAGAGCTGGCTCTTTTATAGTTTTAATGGCGTTGTGGGATTGAGTATTGACAATCTAACACATAACGTAAACTGCCGGGAATTCTAACCGCGTGCATACCCCCTCAGACTCCATTTGACGCAATAGGAAAGCTAGTCCTGTGTGATCGAAGTGAAATAAAATCAGGTTAACCGGGTCGCAAGGGATTTGTATATGTCACATCGCCACTGCGCGCCTTCGGCGCGCCAAAACTTTTCCTTCATTCTTCTGTCTGTACTCTTGATCAAGTATCCTCCTCGGTCATATGCGCTCTTTGAAACCCAATCCTAGAAATATGTACCGTATCTACCGTAAAGGTCGACTTTCTGTGACTGACTGGGTTCCCCACTTCGATTAATTACGCTGCCGAAATACAGGCAGGCGTTCCGCCGAAGAGCACTATTACAAACAGCTTCCTTGTTGATGGGGCGCTAGATATCCGCAGCTTGCGCAGGATCTGGGCTTTCATGGTCTGTTGACCTGAACTTGTTATTTTTATATACTTTTGTGATCAGAAACGGGCTGGGTGGATGCAATTATTGTGGTTTTTGAAAAGGAGGACGTATTCCCGCAACCTTTACTGCTCGTATCACAATTCGAATCTTGGTCGAAACGGTTAGTAGAATTAGCAAGGTCGGGCATTGCCTTCAGACAAGCGTGTTGTCCGGCAGCTTAGTCTTTGACAGTGACATTTCACGTGTTGGCATTCATAACTGGGGGAAGAAACATTCGAATGCTTGAATGGTGTTATTCTACGGTATTTAATTCCAAGACGTGCGGATTAGACCATTAATTGAGATTCTGGATAAATATTCAATAATGACCTCAGATGTATTCGGGGTAACAGCTTACGGTAAACAACTTGATAGGGACATATTTAATAAGGATTGTAACCAAAATTGTTTGGAAATCTGAGACACTACAGGCTTTTCTGTGACCTGAATGTTCGCGAGCAGCCATGATATGGGAATCAGGTCTTTGTAGAGAGATCGAGGTCGAGATCCTTGAAGGAAATGAGGAAAGACAGAGAAAAGGAATGCGAAATTGTTAATTATGGCGTCATGGAGATTTTGTTAAAGATTTTGCAAGAACGCCTAAAATGTCATACTCGCCTAAGAAGATTCACTGGGACTACGATGAAGTGAGAGTGGAGAATAAACGACATGTGGGTTTTTGATGGTACCACTGGGAATATTATTGTTCTGAGCAGTAAAGTTATGAAGTATAGGATAAATAACCAAGACTTTCTGATCTGAAAACAGAAATATATTGGCTCCTGCAAATGTGTTATTAACACTTCACGAGTGGGCGGAATATATTAGGATAAGTGGATGGCACCATTGAGAATATTACTGTTTTGAGCAGTAAAGTTATGAAGTGTGAAGTATAGGATAGATAACCAAGACTTTCTGATCTGAGTACAGAAATATATCGGCACCTGCTAAAGTGTTATCAACACTTCACGAGTGGGTGGAATATATTAGGATAAATGTTTGCAAACATGGACTTCAAGATTATGCCTGTAACAACAGAATATTGTTGTACCAGAAATTAAAAGGGGTAAGATTAACAGATGAAAAATGTTATCGAGCATTAATTATTTATTCATTATTCAACAACCTTCAGTATATAAAAACATTTCGTATAAAGCACAGTAGTCTGACAATGGAAACAAAATAACACATGATGTATATATTATAGTGGAACAGATAGATAACCAAGACTTTCTGATCTGAGTACAGAAATATATCGGCACCTGCTAAAGTGTTATCAACACTTCACGAGTGGGCGGAATATATTAGGATAAATGTTTGCAAACATGGACTTCAAGATTATGCCTGTAACAACAGAATATTGTTGTACCAGAAATTAAAAGGGGTAAGATTAACAGATGAAAAATGTTATCGAGCGTTAATTATTTATTCATTATTCAACAACCTTCAGTATATAAAAACATTTCGTATAAAGCACAGTAGTCTAACAATGGAAACAAAAATAACACATCATGTATATATTATAGTGGAACAGCTAAAACAGATAACGACGCTATTCGTATTGTATGTTACAGTTAATAATATGTGAAAAGAAAAGTGCATAACACACTCTTCAATCAACATGTTGTCGCAAAGCACAATGCACACCACGATCAAGTTGGAATTTCAAAACATTCCACATTTTCATGCTTTACATAGTCTCGTCTAAATTGAACGCGAACAAAAGCTGTCCACTAACTCCTTTTGCAGCTCCATTATATTTTCGCAAACGTCAGTTTCTGTTTGTGGTTCATTTTCTGATAAGTTGCTACCACCTCCTTGTAGGGATATGGCAATTGTATTCGCTAATCTCCGTATATCTTCCCAAGACTCCTTCCTATAACTCTCGTATGTTGCTATTGATGTTTGAATTGTGGTCTTCCTTATAAGCAGATTATAAGACATAAAAATGGATGGTCTTGTAGTGTTGACTATTTTTCTGTCTATGGATGCTGAAATGTGCCCTATAAAGATAAGAATTATCGTGTTATATTATTGTAAATGGTTATGGCGGAAATGGAACGATTTGAGATGGTGGGGGATTTCAGCCATATTCACCACACTTACGCGTCTTTCGCACATGCATTTTGACACCGCCACCTCTCCCCGAACGCAGTCTGACCCTACCTCTATATCTGCTAAATATATTTGCGCTTTCCGTTGTAAAGCCGTAATGGTTTTGAGGGAAGAACCAAGGTACTTTTATGCAAACCTGAATAGTATCCCAAACCATTACCATTCTGAGATGATGTAAAGCACTGCAAAAATTATAACATTTCATAATGAAGCGAAAATAAAGTTTCTATTTCTCGTCCAATTCAGTCAACTGAACAGGCCTCCCGTCGCACTCTTAAAATACATGAACACTCATAGACACTCTTGTTACGTTAAGTCACTAATCATCAGCTTAATCTGTCACTCATGAAATGCTCGAAAATGAAAATTTAGGCTGCGATCAATATCGTTTGAGGCACTGGATATAACTCAAGCTTACGGACTCATTCCAAAGAACAAAGTTATTTTTAAAAAACCCAAATATGTCCTATAAATCATTAAACTATCTGTAGTACATACCTAACATGGTGATATATTTGTCAACTTTATCATGCTTCATCAATAAATCTCTCAGCATTTTCACCGATTGTACCATGTCCATGCTTCTCTTTTCTTAAAACATGAATTGAACGCCGAACAGTTGATCCTGGACTGGAATGAATTGTGATGCGCACAGAACTCCTGCAATATATATATATTCTCTGGTATTCTTTGATCTTTTGAAATGTTACACATATTTTCCTGTGCATAATTCGTTTCTAATTGTCGGGCTTCGGGTTCCTATGATCGAATGTGCAATAATTAGGGCTTCATTGAATAAAACTCACAATCTATCACACCACTTATTGTTTGAAGAAACAACTAGTGTTTGTTACTGATTAATTGCGCTAGCGGCAAATACCATAATTCAGTTTGTTTTGTTTTAAAAAACGTTCTTAGCAAACACAAATGTTAGGTTTGGTCATTAATTATGTTCATTTGTAAACAACCGGTATATCCATTTTTGTCCCGGTCATTGTCATCAGTTTTCGTGTACTTGATCAATCTATTGTTAAAAAAACAACTGGACTGGAATGAAAATTCAGTATCACTGTTAGTTGTTTAGATGAGAAAGTATACACGTTTTGCAAGAGAAATGGATTCGACGAATGAAACTTAGTATTCCAACTTTATAAATGCAGAACGCCTTCTTTGATACAAGCGCATTTTGGGAATGCAACACCCGAAACTGCGTGAAAGAACTCAATTCGTCAAAATCATGTTTCCATATTTTGTTACACAGGCATGGGAAATACTTGGTCGGATTTTATTTAATCGATTTGATATGCGCTTCTGGTAAGACAGTGAGAATCAACCCACCATATTCATATGACTTGAGAACTGACAGTCGGGAAGTTTAATTTATTTTTTATTGTGTTTTGACGTAACATTGAACACCCTTGGTAATATCGGACGATTATATGCCGAAACGAAGATTTTCATGCAGGCAACCATTTTAACGTTTGCGTGTCTCCATTTTATCAACGCACGCATCTGGGCCTTCATAATCGCGGAACAACGTATAACTGCATGCTTATTCGAGAATTTAATTACCAAACGAGGCGCCTACGCCGTCTGAACTGTTGGTTTAACGCATAGCTCTACTGAACTCCGCCGGGAAAAGGAAATTTTACGAACCGAAGCTTGTTAGTGTCTGTCTTGCAACACTCTTATAAAGAAGACGCATGGAAATGGTAGACAAAGCGTAGGTAGAATTGGTGCAACCTACCTTTCTGCAACATAGACAAGAAACCACCAACTAGTCAAGGATTGAACAAGCTTGTCTGGCTGGGGACGAGTGTACATTTTATATAAATAAACATTTGAATCAAGATTTAACAGCCCTTTTAAGGGCTTGAGGGTGTGTGTCTGTGAGAGGGTGTCTTTGGGGGGGGGGGGTGTGGAGGGTACATTTGAAATTCCCGAAGGATAACCAGATACCTCACAATCACATACGGCATCCTATCTCCCAGGAGGCTTGATGGGTGACTCCCGGTTTTTCAAAACTAAATTGTTGGAGCTTTTTTTTGTAACCGCTATAGTCTTATACCGGGGCCGCTACCAAACCGGCGTTGCTGTTTGGTTTCTTTTCTCTTCTTCCCTCAAATTTGCCATCGCACAACATTACATTCTGGCTCGCCACCATGGTGGGACTCAAACCTCTACCATCACCGGCCTGGAACCGAATAGAGCTGGCTCTCTAATAGTTTTAATGGCGTTGTGGGATTGAGTATTGACAATCTAACACTCCAACGTAAACTGCCGGGAATTTTAACAGCGTGCATACCCCCCTCAGAATCCATTTGAGGCAATAGGAAAGCTAGTCCTGTGTGATCCAAGTGAAATAAAATAAGGTTAACCGGGTCGCAAGGGATTTGTATAAACTTTTCATTCATTCTTGTGTCTGTACTCTTGATCAAGTATCCTCCTCGGTGATATGCGCTCTTTGAAACCCAATCCTAGAAATATGTACCGTATCTACCGTAAAGGTCGACTTTCTGTGACTGACTCGGTTCCCCACTTCGATATATTACGCTGCCGAAATACAGGCAGGCGTTCCGCCGAAGAGCACTCTTACAAACAGCTTCCTTGTTGGTGGGGCGCTAGATATCCGCAGCGCGTGTAGGTTCTGGGCTTTGATGGTCTCTTGACCTGAACTTGTTATTTTTATATACTTTTGTGATCAGAAACAGGCTAGGTGGATGCAATTATTGTGTTTTTTGAAAAGGAGGACGTATTCCCACAACCTTGACTGCTCGAATCACATGTCGAATCTTGGTCGAAACGGTTAGTAGAATTAACAGGGCCGGACATTGCCTTCAGACAAGCGTATTGTCCGGCAGTTTAGTCTTTGACAGTGACATTTCACGTGTTCGCATTCATAACTGGGGGAAGAAACATTCGAATGCTTGAATGGTGTTTTTCTATGGTATTTAATTCCAAGACGTGCGGATTACACCATTAATTGAGATTCTAGATAAATATTCAATAATGACCTCAGATGTAGACGGGGTAACAGCTTACGGTAAACAACTTGATAGGGGAATATTTAATAAGGATTGTAACCAAAATTGTTTGGAAATCTGAGACACTACAGGCTTTTCTGTGCCCTGAATGCTCGCGAGCAGCCATGATATCAGACTTCAGGTCTTTGTAGAGAGATCGAGGTCGAGATCCTTGAAGGAAATGATTAAAGACAGAGAAAAGGAATGCGAAATGGTTAATTATGGAGTCATGGAGATTTTGTTAAAGATTTTGCAAGAATGCCTAAAATGTCATACTCGCCGAAGAAGATTCACTGGGACTATGATTAAGTGAGAGTGGAGAATAAAGGGCATGTGGGTTTTTGATGGTACCACTGAGAATATTATTGTTCTGAGCAGTAAAGTTATGAAGTATAGGATACATAACCAAGACTTTCTGATCTGAGAACAGAAATATATCGGCACCTGCTAAATTGTTATCAACACTTCACGAGTGGGCGGAATGTATTAGGATAAATGTTTGCAAACATGGACTTCGAGATTATGCCTGTAACAACAGAATATTGTTGTACCAGAAATTAAAAGGGGTAAGATTAACAGATGAAAAATGTTATCGAGCATTAATTATTTATTCATTATTCAACAACCTTCAGTATATAAAAACCTTTCGTATAAAGAACAGTAGTCTAACAATGGAAACAAAATAACACATCATGTATATATTATAGTGGAACAGCTAAAACAGATAACGACGCTATTCGTATTGTATGTTACAGTTAATAATATGTGAAAAGAAAAGTGCATAACACACTTTTCAATCAACATGTTGTCGTAATGCACAATGCACACCATGATCAAGTTAGAATTTCAAAACATTCCTCATTTTCATGCTTTACATAGTCTCGTCTAACTTGAACGCGAACAAAAGCTGTCCACTAACTCCTTTTGTAGTTCCATTATATTATCGCAAACGTCAGTTTCTGTTTGTGGTTCATTTTCTGATAAGTTGCTACCACCTCCTTGTAGGGATTTGGCAATTGTATTCGCTAATCTCCGTATATCTTCCCAAGACTCCTTCCTATAACTCTCGTATGTTGCTATTGATGTTTGAATTGTGGTCTTCCTTATAAGCAGATTATAAGTCATAAAAATGGATGGTCTTGTAGTGGTGACTATTTTTCTGTCTATGGATGCTGAAATGTGCCCAATAAAGATAAGAATTATCGTGTTATATTATAGTAAATGGTTATGGCGGAAATGGAACGATTTGAGATGGTGGGGGATTTCAGCCATATTCACCACACTTACGCGTCTTTCGCACATGCACTTTGACACCGCCACCCCTCCCCGAACGCAGTCTGACACTACCTCTATATCTGCTAAATACATTTGCGCTTTCCGTTGTAAAGCCGTAATGGTTTTGAGGGAAGAACCAAGGTACTTTTATGCAAACCTGAATAGTATCCCAAACCATTACCATTCTGAGATGATGAAAAGCACTGCAAAAATTATAACATTTCATAATGAAGCGAAAATAAAGTTTCTATTTCTCGTCCAATTCAGTCAACTGAACAGGCCCCCCGTCGCTCTCTTAAAATACATGAACACTCATAGACACTCTTGTTACGTTAAGTCACTAATCATCAGCTTAATCTGTCACTCATGAAATGCTCGAAAATGAAAATTTAGGCTGCGATCAATATCGTTAGAGGCACTGGTTATAACTCAAGCTTACGGACTCATTCCAAAGAACAAAGTTATTTTTAAAAACCCAAATATGTCCTATAAATCATTAAACTATCTGTAGTACATACCTAACATGGTGATATATTTGTCAACTTTATCATGCTTCATCAATAAATCTCTCAGCATTTTCACCGATTGTACCATGTCCATGCTTCTCTCTTTTCTTAAAACATGAATTGAACGTCGAACAGTTGATCCAGGGCTGGAATGAATTGTGGTGCGCACAGAACTCCTGCAATATATATATATTCTCTGGTATTCTTTGATCTTTTGAAATGTTACACATATTTTCCTGTGCATAATTCGTATCTAATTGTCGGGCTTCGGGTTCCTATAATCGAATGTGCAATAATTAGGGCTTCATTGAATAAAACTCACAATCTATCACACCACTTATTGTTTGAAGAAACAACTAGTGTTTGTTACTGATTAATTGCGCTAGCGGCAAATACCATAATTCAGTTTGTTTTGTTTTAAAAAACGTTCTTAGCAAACACAAATGTTAGGTTGGGTCATTAATTATGTTCATTTGTAAACAAGCGGTATATCCACTTTGTCCCGGCCATTGTCATCAGTTTTCGTGTACTTAATCAATCTATTGTTAAAAAACAATTGGACTGCAATAAAAATTCAGTATCACTGTTAGTTGTTTAGATGAGAAAGTATACACGTTTTGCAAGAGAAATGGATTCGACGAATGAAACTTAGTATTCCAACTTAATAAATGCAGAACGCCTTCATTGATACAAGCGCATTTTGGGAATGCAACACCCGAAACTGCGTGAAAGAACTCAATTCGTCAAAATCATGTTTCCGTATTTTGTTACACAGGCATGGGAAATACTTGGTCGGATTTTATTTAATCGATTTGATATGCGTTTCTGGTAAGACAGTGAGAATCAACCCACCATATTCATATGACTTGAGAACTGACAGTCGGGAAGTTTAATTTATTGTTTATTGTGTTTTGACGTAACATTGAACACCCTTGGTAATACCGGACGATTATATGCTGAAACGAAGATTTTCATGCTGGCAACCATTTTAACGTTTGTGTGTCTCCATTTTATCAACGCACGCATCTGGGCCTTCATATTCGCGGAACAACGTATAACTGCATGCTTATTCGAGAATTTAATTACCCAACGAATTGCCTACGCTGTCTGAACTTTTGGTTTAACGCTTAGCTCTACTGAACTCCGTCGGGAAAAGGAAATTTTACGAACCGAAGCTTGTTAGTGTCTGTCTTGCAACACTCTTATAAAGAAGACGCATGGAAATGGTAGACAAAGCGTAGGAAGAATTGGTGCAACCTACCTTTCTGCAACATACACAAGAAACCACCAACTAGTCAAGGATTGAAACAAGCTTGTCTGGCTGGGGACGAGTGTACATTTTATATAAATAAACATTTGAATAAAGATTTAACAGCCCTTTTAAGGGCTTGAGGGTGTTTGGCTGTGAGAGGGTGTCTTTGGGGGTGGGAGGGTGGTGGAGGGGTCATTTGAAATTCCCGAAGGATAACCAGATACCTCACAATCACATACGGCATCCTATCTCCCAGAAGGCTTGATGGGTGACTCCTGGTTTTTCAAAACTAAATTGTTGGAGCTTTCTCCACTCCTTTTTTGTAACCGCTATAGTCATATACCGGGACCGCTACCAAACCGGCGTTGCTGTTTGGTTTCTTTTCTCTTCTTCCCTCAAATTTGCAATCGCACAACACTACATTCTGGCTCGCCACCATGGTGGGACTCAAACCTCTACCATCGTGGGCCTGGAACCGAATAGAGCTGGCTCTTTTATAGTTTTAATGGCGTTGTGGGATTGAGTATTGACAATCTAACACATAACGTAAACTGCCGGGAATTCTAACCGCGTGCATACCCCCTCAGACTCCATTTGACGCAATAGGAAAGCTAGTCCTGTGTGATCGAAGTGAAATAAAATCAGGTTAACCGGGTCGCAAGGGATTTGTATATGTCACATCGCCACTGCGCGCCTTCGGCGCGCCAAAACTTTTCCTTCATTCTTCTGTCTGTACTCTTGATCAAGTATCCTCCTCGGTCATATGCGCTCTTTGAAACCCAATCCTAGAAATATGTACCGTATCTACCGTAAAGGTCGACTTTCTGTGACTGACTGGGTTCCCCACTTCGATTAATTACGCTGCCGAAATACAGGCAGGCGTTCCGCCGAAGAGCACTATTACAAACAGCTTCCTTGTTGATGGGGCGCTAGATATCCGCAGCTTGCGCAGGATCTGGGCTTTCATGGTCTGTTGACCTGAACTTGTTATTTTTATATACTTTTGTGATCAGAAACGGGCTGGGTGGATGCAATTATTGTGGTTTTTGAAAAGGAGGACGTATTCCCGCAACCTTTACTGCTCGTATCACAATTCGAATCTTGGTCGAAACGGTTAGTAGAATTAGCAAGGTCGGGCATTGCCTTCAGACAAGCGTGTTGTCCGGCAGCTTAGTCTTTGACAGTGACATTTCACGTGTTGGCATTCATAACTGGGGGAAGAAACATTCGAATGCTTGAATGGTGTTATTCTACGGTATTTAATTCCAAGACGTGCGGATTAGACCATTAATTGAGATTCTGGATAAATATTCAATAATGACCTCAGATGTATTCGGGGTAACAGCTTACGGTAAACAACTTGATAGGGACATATTTAATAAGGATTGTAACCAAAATTGTTTGGAAATCTGAGACACTACAGGCTTTTCTGTGACCTGAATGTTCGCGAGCAGCCATGATATGGGAATCAGGTCTTTGTAGAGAGATCGAGGTCGAGATCCTTGAAGGAAATGAGGAAAGACAGAGAAAAGGAATGCGAAATTGTTAATTATGGCGTCATGGAGATTTTGTTAAAGATTTTGCAAGAACGCCTAAAATGTCATACTCGCCTAAGAAGATTCACTGGGACTACGATGAAGTGAGAGTGGAGAATAAACGACATGTGGGTTTTTGATGGTACCACTGGGAATATTATTGTTCTGAGCAGTAAAGTTATGAAGTATAGGATAAATAACCAAGACTTTCTGATCTGAAAACAGAAATATATTGGCTCCTGCAAATGTGTTATTAACACTTCACGAGTGGGCGGAATATATTAGGATAAGTGGATGGCACCATTGAGAATATTACTGTTTTGAGCAGTAAAGTTATGAAGTGTGAAGTATAGGATAGATAACCAAGACTTTCTGATCTGAGTACAGAAATATATCGGCACCTGCTAAAGTGTTATCAACACTTCACGAGTGGGTGGAATATATTAGGATAAATGTTTGCAAACATGGACTTCAAGATTATGCCTGTAACAACAGAATATTGTTGTACCAGAAATTAAAAGGGGTAAGATTAACAGATGAAAAATGTTATCGAGCATTAATTATTTATTCATTATTCAACAACCTTCAGTATATAAAAACATTTCGTATAAAGCACAGTAGTCTGACAATGGAAACAAAATAACACATGATGTATATATTATAGTGGAACAGATAGATAACCAAGACTTTCTGATCTGAGTACAGAAATATATCGGCACCTGCTAAAGTGTTATCAACACTTCACGAGTGGGCGGAATATATTAGGATAAATGTTTGCAAACATGGACTTCAAGATTATGCCTGTAACAACAGAATATTGTTGTACCAGAAATTAAAAGGGGTAAGATTAACAGATGAAAAATGTTATCGAGCGTTAATTATTTATTCATTATTCAACAACCTTCAGTATATAAAAACATTTCGTATAAAGCACAGTAGTCTAACAATGGAAACAAAAATAACACATCATGTATATATTATAGTGGAACAGCTAAAACAGATAACGACGCTATTCGTATTGTATGTTACAGTTAATAATATGTGAAAAGAAAAGTGCATAACACACTCTTCAATCAACATGTTGTCGCAAAGCACAATGCACACCACGATCAAGTTGGAATTTCAAAACATTCCACATTTTCATGCTTTACATAGTCTCGTCTAAATTGAACGCGAACAAAAGCTGTCCACTAACTCCTTTTGCAGCTCCATTATATTTTCGCAAACGTCAGTTTCTGTTTGTGGTTCATTTTCTGATAAGTTGCTACCACCTCCTTGTAGGGATATGGCAATTGTATTCGCTAATCTCCGTATATCTTCCCAAGACTCCTTCCTATAACTCTCGTATGTTGCTATTGATGTTTGAATTGTGGTCTTCCTTATAAGCAGATTATAAGACATAAAAATGGATGGTCTTGTAGTGTTGACTATTTTTCTGTCTATGGATGCTGAAATGTGCCCTATAAAGATAAGAATTATCGTGTTATATTATTGTAAATGGTTATGGCGGAAATGGAACGATTTGAGATGGTGGGGGATTTCAGCCATATTCACCACACTTACGCGTCTTTCGCACATGCATTTTGACACCGCCACCTCTCCCCGAACGCAGTCTGACCCTACCTCTATATCTGCTAAATATATTTGCGCTTTCCGTTGTAAAGCCGTAATGGTTTTGAGGGAAGAACCAAGGTACTTTTATGCAAACCTGAATAGTATCCCAAACCATTACCATTCTGAGATGATGTAAAGCACTGCAAAAATTATAACATTTCATAATGAAGCGAAAATAAAGTTTCTATTTCTCGTCCAATTCAGTCAACTGAACAGGCCTCCCGTCGCACTCTTAAAATACATGAACACTCATAGACACTCTTGTTACGTTAAGTCACTAATCATCAGCTTAATCTGTCACTCATGAAATGCTCGAAAATGAAAATTTAGGCTGCGATCAATATCGTTTGAGGCACTGGATATAACTCAAGCTTACGGACTCATTCCAAAGAACAAAGTTATTTTTAAAAAACCCAAATATGTCCTATAAATCATTAAACTATCTGTAGTACATACCTAACATGGTGATATATTTGTCAACTTTATCATGCTTCATCAATAAATCTCTCAGCATTTTCACCGATTGTACCATGTCCATGCTTCTCTTTTCTTAAAACATGAATTGAACGCCGAACAGTTGATCCTGGACTGGAATGAATTGTGATGCGCACAGAACTCCTGCAATATATATATATTCTCTGGTATTCTTTGATCTTTTGAAATGTTACACATATTTTCCTGTGCATAATTCGTTTCTAATTGTCGGGCTTCGGGTTCCTATGATCGAATGTGCAATAATTAGGGCTTCATTGAATAAAACTCACAATCTATCACACCACTTATTGTTTGAAGAAACAACTAGTGTTTGTTACTGATTAATTGCGCTAGCGGCAAATACCATAATTCAGTTTGTTTTGTTTTAAAAAACGTTCTTAGCAAACACAAATGTTAGGTTTGGTCATTAATTATGTTCATTTGTAAACAACCGGTATATCCATTTTTGTCCCGGTCATTGTCATCAGTTTTCGTGTACTTGATCAATCTATTGTTAAAAAAACAACTGGACTGGAATGAAAATTCAGTATCACTGTTAGTTGTTTAGATGAGAAAGTATACACGTTTTGCAAGAGAAATGGATTCGACGAATGAAACTTAGTATTCCAACTTTATAAATGCAGAACGCCTTCTTTGATACAAGCGCATTTTGGGAATGCAACACCCGAAACTGCGTGAAAGAACTCAATTCGTCAAAATCATGTTTCCATATTTTGTTACACAGGCATGGGAAATACTTGGTCGGATTTTATTTAATCGATTTGATATGCGCTTCTGGTAAGACAGTGAGAATCAACCCACCATATTCATATGACTTGAGAACTGACAGTCGGGAAGTTTAATTTATTTTTTATTGTGTTTTGTCGTAACATTGAACACCCTTGGTAATATCGGACGATTATATGCCGAAACGAAGATTTTCATGCAGGCAACCATTTTAACGTTTGCGTGTCTCCATTTTATCAACGCACGCATCTGGGCCTTCATAATCGCGGAACAACGTATAACTGCATGCTTATTCGAGAATTTAATTACCAAACGAGGCGCCTACGCCGTCTGAACTGTTGGTTTAACGCATAGCTCTACTGAACTCCGCCGGGAAAAGGAAATTTTACGAACCGAAGCTTGTTAGTGTCTGTCTTGCAACACTCTTATAAAGAAGACGCATGGAAATGGTAGACAAAGCGTAGGTAGAATTGGTGCAACCTACCTTTCTGCAACATAGACAAGAAACCACCAACTAGTCAAGGATTGAACAAGCTTGTCTGGCTGGGGACGAGTGTACATTTTATATAAATAAACATTTGAATCAAGATTTAACAGCCCTTTTAAGGGCTTGAGGGTGTGTGTCTGTGAGAGGGTGTCTTTGGGGGGGGGGGGGGGGGTGTGGAGGGTACATTTGAAATTCCCGAAGGATAACCAGATACCTCACAATCACATACGGCATCCTATCTCCCAGGAGGCTTGATGGGTGACTCCCGGTTTTTCAAAACTAAATTGTTGGAGCTTTTTTTTGTAACCGCTATAGTCATATACCGGGGCCGCTACCAAACCGGCGTTGCTGTTTGGTTTCTTTTCTCTTCTTCCCTCAAATTTGCCATCGCACAACATTACATTCTGGCTCGCCACCATGGTGGGACTCAAACCTCTACCATCACCGGCCTGGAACCGAATAGAGCTGGCTCTCTAATAGTTTTAATGGCGTTGTGGGATTGAGTATTGACAATCTAACACTCCAACGTAAACTGCCGGGAATTTTAACAGCGTGCATACCCCCCTCAGAATCCATTTGAGGCAATAGGAAAGCTAGTCCTGTGTGATCCAAGTGAAATAAAATAAGGTTAACCGGGGTCGCAAGGGATTTGTATAAACTTTTCATTCATTCTTGTGTCTGTACTCTTGATCAAGTATCCTCCTCGGTGATATGCGCTCTTTGAAACCCAATCCTAGAAATATGTACCGTATCTACCGTAAAGGTCGACTTTCTGTGACTGACTCGGTTCCCCACTTCGATATATTACGCTGCCGAAATACAGGCAGGCGTTCCGCCGAAGAGCACTCTTACAAACAGCTTCCTTGTTGGTGGGGCGCTAGATATCCGCAGCGCGCGTAGGTTCTGGGCTTTGATGGTCTCTTGACCTGAACTTGTTATTTTTATATACTTTTGTGATCAGAAACAGGCTAGGTGGATGCAATTATTGTGTTTTTTGAAAAGGAGGACGTATTCCCACAACCTTTACTGCTCGAATCACATGTCGAATCTTGGTCGAAACGGTTAGTAGAATTAACAGGGCCGGACATTGCCTTCAGACAAGCGTATTGTCCGGCAGTTTAGTCTTTGACAGTGACATTTCACGTGTTCGCATTCATAACTGGGGGAAGAAACATTCGAATGCTTGAATGGTGTTTTTCTATGGTATTTAATTCCAAGACGTGCGGATTACACCATTAATTGAGATTCTAGATAAATATTCAATAATGACCTCAGATGTAGACGGGGTAACAGCTTACGGTAAACAACTTGATAGGGAAATATTTAATAAGGATTGTAACCAAAATTGTTTGGAAATCTGAGACACTACAGGCTTTTCTGTGCCCTGAATGCTCGCGAGCAGCCATGATATCAGACTTCAGGTCTTTGTAGAGAGATCGAGGTCGAGATCCTTGAAGGAAATGATTAAAGACAGAGAAAAGGAATGCGAAATGGTTAATTATGGAGTCATGGAGATTTTGTTAAAGATTTTGCAAGAATGCCTAAAATGTCATACTCGCCGAAGAAGATTCACTGGGACTATGATTAAGTGAGAGTGGAGAATAAAGGGCATGTGGGTTTTTGATGGTACCACTGAGAATATTATTGTTCTGAGCAGTAAAGTTATGAAGTATAGGATACATAACCAAGACTTTCTGATCTGAGAACAGAAATATATCGGCACCTGCTAAATTGTTATCAACACTTCACGAGTGGGCGGAATGTATTAGGATAAATGTTTGCAAACATGGACTTCGAGATTATGCCTGTAACAACAGAATATTGTTGTACCAGAAATTAAAAGGGGTAAGATTAACAGATGAAAAATGTTATCGAGCATTAATTATTTATTCATTATTCAACAACCTTCAGTATATAAAAACCTTTCGTATAAAGAACAGTAGTCTAACAATGGAAACAAAATAACACATCATGTATATATTATAGTGGAACAGCTAAAACAGATAACGACGCTATTCGTATTGTATGTTACAGTTAATAATATGTGAAAAGAAAAGTGCATAACACACTTTTCAATCAACATGTTGTCGTAATGCACAATGCACACCATGATCAAGTTAGAATTTCAAAACATTCCTCATTTTCATGCTTTACATAGTCTCGTCTAACTTGAACGCGAACAAAAGCTGTCCACTAACTCCTTTTGTAGTTCCATTATATTATCGCAAACGTCAGTTTCTGTTTGTGGTTCATTTTCTGATAAGTTGCTACCACCTCCTTGTAGGGATTTGGCAATTGTATTCGCTAATCTCCGTATATCTTCCCAAGACTCCTTCCTATAACTCTCGTATGTTGCTATTGATGTTTGAATTGTGGTCTTCCTTATAAGCAGATTATAAGTCATAAAAATGGATGGTCTTGTAGTGGTGACTATTTTTCTGTCTATGGATGCTGAAATGTGCCCAATAAAGATAAGAATTATCGTGTTATATTATAGTAAATGGTTATGGCGGAAATGGAACGATTTGAGATGGTGGGGGATTTCAGCCATATTCACCACACTTACGCGTCTTTCGCACATGCACTTTGACACCGCCACCCCTCCCCGAACGCAGTCTGACACTACCTCTATATCTGCTAAATACATTTGCGCTTTCCGTTGTAAAGCCGTAATGGTTTTGAGGGAAGAACCAAGGTACTTTTATGCAAACCTGAATAGTATCCCAAACCATTACCATTCTGAGATGATGAAAAGCACTGCAAAAATTATAACATTTCATAATGAAGTGAAAATAAAGTTTCTATTTCTCGTCCAATTCAGTGAACTGAACAGGCCTCCCGTCGCACTCTTAAAATACATGAACACTCATAGACACTCTTGTTACGTTAAGTCACTAATCATCAGCTTAATCTGTCACTCATGAAATGCTCGAAAATGAAAATATAGGCTGCGATCAATATCGTTAGAGGCACTGGTTATAACTCAAGCTTACGGACTCATTCCAAAGAACAAAGTTATTTTTAAAAAACCCAAATATGCCCTATAAATCATTAAACTATCTGTAGTACATACCTAACATGGTGATATATTTGTCAACTCTATCATTCTTCATCAATAAATCTCTCAGCATTTTCACCGATTGTACCATGTCCATGCTTCTCTCTTTTCTTAAAACATGAATTGGACGTCGAACAGTTGATCCTGGGCTGGAATGAATTGTGGTGCGCACAAAACTCCTGCAATATATATATATTCTCTGGTATTCTTTGATCTTTTGAAATGTTACACATATTCTCCTGTGCATAATTCGTATCTAATTGTCGGGCTTCGGGTTCCTATGATCGAATGTGCAATGATTAGGGCTTCATTGAATAAAACTCACAATCTATCACACCGCTTATTGTTTGAAGAAACAACTAGTGTTTGTCACTGATTAATTGCGCTAGCGGCACATACCATAATTCAGTTTGTTTTGTTTTAAAAAGCGTTCTTAGCAAACACAAATGTTAGATTGGGTCATTAATTATGTTCATTTGTGAACAAGCGGTATATCCACTTTGTCCCGGCCTTTGTCATCAGTTTTCGTGTACTTAATCAATCTATTGTTAAATAAACAACTGGACTGGAATGAAAATTCAGTATCACTGTTAGTTGTTTAGACGAGAAAGTATACACGTTTTGCAAGAGAAATGGATTCGACGAATGAAACTTAGTATTCCGACTTAATAAATGCAGAACGCCTTTATTGATACAAGCGCATTTTGGGAATGCAACACCCGAAACTGCGTGAAAGAACTCAATTCGTCAAAATCATGTTTCCGTATTTTGTTACACAGGCATGGGAAATACTTGGTCGGATTCTATTTAATCGATTTGATATGCTTTTCTGGTAAGACAGTGAGAATCAACCCACCATATTCATATGACTTGAGAACTGACAGTCGGGAAGTTTAATTTATTGTTTATTGTGTTTTGACGTAACATTGAACACCCTTGGTAATACCGGACGATTATATGCTGAAACGAAGATTTTCATGCTGGCAACCATTTTAACGTTTGTGTGTCTCCATTTTATCAACGCACGCATCTGGGCCTTCATATTCGCGGAAGAACGTATAACTGCATGCGTATTCGAGAATTTAATTACTAAATGAGGCGCCTACGCCGTCTGAACTGTTGGTTTAACGCTTAGCTCTACTGAACTCCGTCGGGAAAAGGAAATTTAAGGAACCGAAGCTTGTTAGTGTCTGTCTTACAACACTCTTATAAAGCGGAGGAATAATTGGTGCAACCTACCTTTCTGCAACATAGACAAGAAACCACCAACTAGTCAAGGATTGAAACAAGCTTGTCTGGCTGGGGACGAGTGTACATTTTATATGAATAAACATTTGAATAAAGATTTAACAGCCCTTTTAAGGGCTTGAGGGTGTGTGTCTGTGAGAGGGTGTCTTTGGGGGGGGGGGGGTGGAGGGGGCATTTGAAATTCCCGAAGGATAACCAGATACCTCACAATCACATACGGCATCCTATCTCCCAGAAGGCTTGATGGGTGACTCCCGGTTTTTCAAAACTAAATTGTTGGAGCTTTCTCCACTCCTGTTTTGTAACCGCTATAGTCATATACCGGGGCCGCTACCAAACCGGCGTTGCTGTTTGGTTTCTTTTCTCTTCTTCCCTCAAATTTGTCATCGCACAACATTACATTCTGGCTCGCCACCATGGTGGGACTCAAACCTCTACCATCGACGGCCTGGAACCGAATAGAGCTGGCTCTCTAATAGTTTTAATGGCGTTGTGGGATTGAGTATTGACAATCTAACACTCCAACGTAAACTGCCGGGAATTCTAACGGCGTGCATACCACACTCAGAATCCATTTGAGGGGATAGGAAAGCTAGTCCTGTGTGATCCAAGTGAAATAAAATAAGGTTAACCGGGTCGCAAGGGATTTGTATATCCCACATCGCCCCTGCGCGCCATTGGCGCGCCAAAACTTTTCATTCATTCTTGTGTCTGTACTCTTGATCAAGTATCCTCCTCGGTGATATGCGCTCTTTGAAACCCAATCCTAGAAATATGTACCTTATCTACCGTAAAGGTCGACTTTCTGTGACTGACTGGGTTCCCCACTTCGATTAATTACGCTGCCGAAATACAGGCAGGCGTTCCGCCGAAGAGCACTCTTACAAACAGCTTCCTTGTTGGTGGGGCGCTAGATATCCGCAGCGCGCGTAGGTTCTGGGCTTTCATGGTCTCTTGACCTGAACTTGTTATTTTTATATACTTTTGTGATCAGAAACAGGCCAGGTGGATGCAATTATTGTGTTTTTTGAAGAGGAGGACGTATTCCCACAACCTTTACTGCTCGAATCACAAGTTGAATCTTAGTCGAAACGGTTAGTAGAATTAGCAGGGTCGGGCATTGCCTTCAGACAAGCGTATTGTCCGGGAGTTTAGTCTTTGACAGTGACATTTCACGTGTTGGCATTCATAACTGGGGGAAGAAACATTCGAATGCTTGAATGGTGTTTCATTATATGGTATTTAATTCCAAGACGTGCGGATTACACCATTAATAGAGATTCTAGATAAATATTCAATAATGATCACGGATGTAGCCGGTGTAACAGCTTACGGTAAACAACCTGATAGGGACATATTTAATAAGGATTGTAACCAAAATTGTTTGGAAATCTGAGACACTACAGGCTTTTCTGTGCCCTGAATGTTCGCGAGCAGCCATGATATGGGACTTCAGGTCTTTGTAGAGAGATCGAGGTCGAGATCCTTGAAGGAAATGAGGAAAGACAGAGAAAATGAATGCGAAATGGTTAATTATGGAGTCATGGAGATTTTGTTAAAGATTTTGCAAAAATGCCTAAAATGTCATACTCGCCTAAGAAGATTCACTGGGACTATGATGAAGTGAGAGTGGAGAATAAACGGCATGTGGGTTTTTGATGGTACCACTGAGAATATTATTGTTCTGAGCAGTAAAGTTATGAAGTATAGGATACATAACCAAGACTTTCTGATCTGAAAACAGAAATATATCGGCTCCTGCAAATGTGTTATTAACACTTCACGAGTGGGCGGAATATATTAGGATAAGTGGATGGCACCATTGAGAATATTATTGTTTTGATCAGTAAAGTTATGAAGTGTGAAGTATAGGATAGATAACCAAGACTTTCTCATCTGAGAACAGAAATATATCAGCACCTGCTAAAGTGTTATCAACACTTCACGAGTGGGCGGAATGTATTAGGATAGATGTTTGCAAACATGGACTTCGAGATTATGCCTGTAACAACAGAATATTGTTGTACCAGAAATTAAAAGGGGTTAGATTAACAGATGAAAAATGTTATCGAGCATTAATTATTTATTCATTATTCAACAACCTTCAGTATATAAAAACCTTTCGTATAAAGCACAGTAGTCTAACAATGGAAACAAAATAACACATCATGTATATATTATAGTGGAACAGCTAAAACAGATAACGACGCTATTCGTATTGTATGTTACAGTTAATAATATGTGAAAAGAAAAGTGCATAACACACTTTTCAATCAACATGTTGTCGTAATGCACAATGCGCACCACGATCAAGTTAGAATTTCAAAACATTCCTCATTTTCATGCTTTACATAGTCTCGTCTAACTTGAACGCGAACAAAAGCTGTCCACTAACTCCTTTTGTAGTTCCATTATATTCTCGCAAACGTCAGTTTCTGTTTGTGGTTCATTTTCTGATAAGTGGCTACCACCTCCTTGTAGGGATATGGCAATTGTATTCGCTAATCTCCGTATATCTTCCCAAGACTCCTTCCTATAACTCTCGTATGTTGCTATTGATGTTTGAATTGTGGTCTTCCTTATAAGCAGATTATAAGTCATAAAAATGGATGGTCTTGTAGTGTTGACTATTTTTCTGTCTATGGATGCTGAAATGTGCCCTATAAAGATAAGAATTATCGTGTTATATTATAGTAAATGGTTATGGCGGAAATGGAACGATTTGAGATGGTGGGGGATTTCAGCCATATTCACCACACTTACGCGTCTTTCGCACATGTACTTTGACACCGCCACCCCTCCCCGAACGCAGTCTGACACTACCTCTATATCTGCTAAATATATTTGCGCTTTCCGTTGTAAAGCCGTAATGGTTTTGAGGGAAGACCCAAGGTACTTTTATGCAAACCTGAATAGTATCCCAAACCATTACCATTCTGAGATGATGAAAAGCACTGCAAAAATTATAACATTTCATAATGAAGCGAAAATAAAGTTTCCATTTCTCGTCCAATTCAGTCAACTGAACAGGCCTCCCGTCGCACTCTTAAAATACATGAACACTCATAGACACTCTTGTTACGTTAAGTCACTAATCATCAGCTTAATCTGTCACTCATGAGATGCTCGAAAATGAAAATTTAGGTTGCGATCAATATCGTTAGAGGCACTGGTTATAACTCAAGCTTACGGACTCATTCCAAAGAACAAAGTTATTTTTAAAAAACCCAAATATGCCCTATAAATCATTAAACTATCTGTAGTACATACCTAACATGGTGATATATTTGTCAACTTTATCATGCTTCATCAATAAATCTCTCAGCATTTTCACCGATTGTACCATGTCCATGCTTCTCTCTTTTCTTAAAACATGAATTGAACGTCGAACAGTTGATCCTGGGCTGGAATGAATTGTGGTGCGCACAAAACTCCTGCAATATATATATATTCTCTGGTATTCTTTGATCTTTTGAAATGTTACACATATTTTCCTGTGCATAATTCGTATCTAATTGTCGGGCTTCGGGTTCCTATGATCGAATGTGCAATAATTAGGGCTTCATTGAATAAAACTCACAATCTATCACACCACATATTGTTTGAAGAAACAACTAGTGTTTGTTACTGATTAATAGCGCTAGCGGCACATACCATAATTCAGTTTGTTTTGTTTTAAAAAACGTTCTTAGCAAACACAAATGTTAGATTGGGTCATTAATTATGTTCATTTGTAAACAAGCGGTATATCCACTTTGTCCCGGCCATTGTCATCAGTTTTCGTGTACCTAATCAATCTATTGTTAAATAAACAACTGGACTGGAATGAAAATTCAGTATCACTGTTAGTTGTTTAGACGAGAAAGTATACACGTTTTGTAAGAGAAATGGATTCGACGAATGAAACTTAGTATTCCAACTTAATAAATGCAGAACGCCTTCATTGATACAAGCGCATTTTGAGAATGCAACACCCGAAACTGCGTGAAAGAACTCAATTCGTCAAAATCATGTTTCCATATTTTGTTACACAGGCATGGGAAATACTTGGTCGGATTTTATTTAATCGATTTGATATGCGCTTCTGGTAAGACAGTGAGAATCAACCCACCATATTCATATGACTTGAGAACTGACAGTCGGGAAGTTTAATCTATTGTTTATTGTGTTTTGACGTAACATTGAACACCCTTGGTAATATCGGACGATTATATGCTGAAACGAAGATTTTCATGCAGGCAACCATTTTAACGTTTGTGTGTCTCCATTTTATCAACGCACGCATCTGGGCCTTCATATTCGCGGAACAACGTATAACTGCATGCTTATTCGAGAATTTAATTACCAAATGAGGCGCCTACGCCGTCTGAACTGTTGGTTTAACGCTTAGCTCTACTGAACTCCGTCGGGAAAAGGAAATTTTACGAACCGAAGCTTGTTAGTGTCTGTCTTGCAACACTCTTCTAAAGAAGACGCATGGAAATGGTAGACAAAGCGTAGGAAGAATTGGTGCAACCTACCCTTCTGCAACATACACAAGAAACCACCAACTAGTCAAGGATTGAAACAAGCTTGTCTGGCTGGGGACGAGTGTACATTTTATATGAATAAACATTTGAATAAAGATTTAACAGCCCTTTTAAGGGCTTGAGGGTGTGTGTCTGTGAGAGGGTGTCTTTGGGGGGGGGGGGGGGGGGTGGAGGGGTCATTTGAAATTCCCGAAGGATAACCAGATACCTCACAATCACATACGGCATCCTATCTCCCAGAAGGCTTGATGGGTGACTCCCGGTTTTTCAAAACTAAATTGTTGGAGCTTTCTCCACTCCTGTTTTGTAACCGCTATAGTCATATACCGGGGCCGCTACCAAACCTGCGTTGCTGTTTGGTTTCTTTTCTCTTCTTCCCTCAAATTTGTCATCGCACAACATTACATTCTGGCTCGCCACCATGGTGGGACTCAAACCTCTACCATCGACGGCCTGGAACCGAATAGAGCTGGCTCTCTAATAGTTTTAATGGCGTTGTGGGATTGAGTATTGACAATCTAACACTCCAACGTAAACTGCCGGGAATTCTAACGGCGTGCATACCCCACTCAGAATCCATTTGAGGCAATAGGAAAGCTAGTCCTGTGTGATCCAAGTGAAATAAAATAAGGTTAACCGGGTCGCAAGGGATTTGTATATCCCACATCGCCCCTGCGCGCCATTGGCGCGCCAAAACTTTTCATTCATTCTTGTGTCTGTACTCTTGATCAAGTATCCTCCTCGGTGATATGCGCTCTTTGAAACCCAATCCTAGAAATATGTACCGTATCTACCGTAAAGGTCGACTTTCTGTGACTGACTGGGTTCCCCACTTCGATTAATTACGCTGCCGAAATACAGGCAGGCGTTCCGCCGAAGAGCAGTCTTACAAACAGCTTCCTTGTTGGTGGGGCGCTAGATATCCGCAGCGCGCGTAGGTTCTGGGCTTTCATGGTCTCTTGACCTGAACTTGTTATTTTTATGTACTTTTGTGATCAGAAACAGGCCAGGTGGATGCAATTATTGTGTTTTTTGAAGAGGAGGACGTATTCCCACAACCTTTACTGCTCGAATCACAAGTTGAATCTTAGTCGAAACGGTTAGTAGAATTAGCAGGGTCGGGCATTGCCTTCAGACAAGCGTATTGTCCGGGAGTTTAGTCTTTGACAGTGACATTTCACGTGTTGGCATTCATAACTGGGGGAAGAAACATTCGAATGCTTGAATGGTGTTTCATTATATGGTATTTAATTCCAAGACGTGCGGATTACACCATTAATAGAGATTCTAGATAAATATTCAATAATGATCACGGATGTAGCCGGGGTAACAGCTTACGGTAAACAACCTGATAGGGACATATTTAATAAGGATTGTAACCAAAATTGTTTGGAAATCTGAGACACTACAGGCTTTTCTGTGCCCTGAATGTTCGCGACCAGCCATGATATGGAACTTCAGGTCTTTGTAGATAGATCGAGGTCGAGATCCTTGAAGGAAATGAGGAAAGACAGAGAAAAGGAATGCGAAATGGTTAATTATGGAGTCATGGAGATTTTGTTAAAGATTTTGCAAAAATGCCTAAAATGTCATACTCGCCTAAGAAGATTCACTGGGACTATGATGAAGTGAGAGTGGAGAATAAACGGCATGTGGGTTTTTGATGGTACCACTGAGAATATTATTGTTCTGAGCAGTAAAGTTATGAAGTATAGGATACATAACCAAGACTTTCTGATCTGAAAACAGAAATATATCGGCTCCTGCAAATGTGTTATTAACACTTCACGAGTGGGCGGAATATATTAGGATAAGTGGATGGCACCATTGAGAATATTATTGTTTTGATCAGTAAAGTTATGAAGTGTGAAGTATAGGATAGATAACCAAGACTTTCTGATCTGAGAACAGAAATATATCAGCACCTGCTAAAGTGTTATCAACACTTCACGAGTGGGCGGAATGTATTAGGATAGATGTTTGCAAACATGGACTTCGAGATTATGCCTGTAACAACAGAATATTGTTGTACCAGAAATTAAAAGGGGTTAGATTAACAGATGAAAAATGTTATCGAGCATTAATTATTTATTCATTATTCAACAACCTTCAGTATATAAAAACCTTTCGTATAAAGCACAGTAGTCTAACAATGGAAACAAAATAACACATCATGTATATATTATAGTGGAACAGCTAAAACAGATAACGACGCTATTCGTATTGTATGTTACAGTTAATAATATGTGAAAAGAAAAGTGCATAACACACTTTTCAATCAACATGTTGTCGTAATGCACAATGCGCACCACGATCAAGTTAGAATTTCAAAACATTCCTCATTTTCATGCTTTACATAGTCTCGTCTAACTTGAACGCGAACAAAAGCTGTCCACTAACTCCTTTTGTAGTTCCATTATATTCTCGCAAACGTCAGTTTCTGTTTGTGGTTCATTTTCTGATAAGTGGCTACCACCTCCTTGTAGGGATATGGCAATTGTATTCGCTAATCTCCGTATATCTTCCCAAGACTCCTTCCTATAACTCTCGTATGTTGCTATTGATGTTTGAATTGTGGTCTTCCTTATAAGCAGATTATAAGTCATAAAAATGGATGGTCTTGTAGTGTTGACTATTTTTCTGTCTATGGATGCTGAAATGTGCCCTATAAAGATAAGAATTATCGTGTTATATTATAGTAAATGGTTATGGCGGAAATGGAACGATTTGAGATGGTGGGGGATTTCAGCCATATTCACCACACTTACGCGTCTTTCGCACATGTACTTTGACACCGCCACCCCTCCCCGAACGCAGTCTGACACTACCTCTATATCTGCTAAATATATTTGCGCTTTCCGTTGTAAAGCCGTAATGGTTTTGAGGGAAGACCCAAGGTACTTTTATGCAAACCTGAATAGTATCCCAAACCATTACCATTCTGAGATGATGAAAAGCACTGCAAAAATTATAACATTTCATAATGAAGCGAAAATAAAGTTTCCATTTCTCGTCCAATTCAGTCAACTGAACAGGCCTCCCGTCGCACTCTTAAAATACATGAACACTCATAGACACTCTTGTTACGTTAAGTCACTAATCATCAGCTTAATCTGTCACTCATGAGATGCTCGAAAATGAAAATTTAGGTTGCGATCAATATCGTTAGAGGCACTGGTTATAACTCAAGCTTACGGACTCATTCCAAAGAACAAAGTTATTTTTAAAAAACCCAAATATGCCCTATAAATCATTAAACTATCTGTAGTACATACCTAACATGGTGATATATTTGTCAACTTTATCATGCTTCATCAATAAATCTCTCAGCATTTTCACCGATTGTACCATGTCCATGCTTCTCTCTTTTCTTAAAACATGAATTGAACGTCGAACAGTTGATCCTGGGCTGGAATGAATTGTGGTGCGCACAAAACTCCTGCAATATATATATATTCTCTGGTATTCTTTGATCTTTTGAAATGTTACACATATTTTCCTGTGCATAATTCGTATCTAATTGTCGGGCTTCGGGTTCCTATGATCGAATGTGCAATAATTAGGGCTTCATTGAATAAAACTCACAATCTATCACACCACATATTGTTTGAAGAAACAACTAGTGTTTGTTACTGATTAATAGCGCTAGCGGCACATACCATAATTCAGTTTGTTTTGTTTTAAAAAACGTTCTTAGCAAACACAAATGTTAGATTGGGTCATTAATTATGTTCATTTGTAAACAAGCGGTATATCCACTTTGTCCCGGCCATTGTCATCAGTTTTCGTGTACCTAATCAATCTATTGTTAAATAAACAACTGGACTGGAATGAAAATTCAGTATCACTGTTAGTTGTTTAGACGAGAAAGTATACACGTTTTGTAAGAGAAATGGATTCGACGAATGAAACTTAGTATTCCAACTTAATAAATGCAGAACGCCTTCATTGATACAAGCGCATTTTGAGAATGCAACACCCGAAACTGCGTGAAAGAACTCAATTCGTCAAAATCATGTTTCCATATTTTGTTACACAGGCATGGGAAATACTTGGTCGGATTTTATTTAATCGATTTGATATGCGCTTCTGGTAAGACAGTGAGAATCAACCCACCATATTCATATGACTTGAGAACTGACAGTCGGGAAGTTTAATCTATTGTTTATTGTGTTTTGACGTAACATTGAACACCCTTGGTAATATCGGACGATTATATGCTGAAACGAAGATTTTCATGCAGGCAACCATTTTAACGTTTGTGTGTCTCCATTTTATCAACGCACGCATCTGGGCCTTCATATTCGCGGAACAACGTATAACTGCATGCTTATTCGAGAATTTAATTACCAAATGAGGCGCCTACGCCGTCTGAACTGTTGGTTTAACGCTTAGCTCTACTGAACTCCGTCGGGAAAAGGAAATTTTACGAACCGAAGCTTGTTAGTGTCTGTCTTGCAACACTCTTCTAAAGAAGACGCATGGAAATGGTAGACAAAGCGTAGGAAGAATTGGTGCAACCTACCCTTCTGCAACATACACAAGAAACCACCAACTAGTCAAGGATTGAAACAAGCTTGTCTGGCTGGGGACGAGTGTACATTTTATATGAATAAACATTTGAATAAAGATTTAACAGCCCTTTTAAGGGCTTGAGGGTGTGTGTCTGTGAGAGGGTGTCTTTGGGGGGGGGGGGGGGGTGGAGGGGTCATTTGAAATTCCCGAAGGATAACCAGATACCTCACAATCACATACGGCATCCTATCTCCCAGAAGGCTTGATGGGTGACTCCCGGTTTTTCAAAACTAAATTGTTGGAGCTTTCTCCACTCCTGTTTTGTAACCGCTATAGTCATATACCGGGGCCGCTACCAAACCTGCGTTGCTGTTTGGTTTCTTTTCTCTTCTTCCCTCAAATTTGTCATCGCACAACATTACATTCTGGCTCGCCACCATGGTGGGACTCAAACCTCTACCATCGACGGCCTGGAACCGAATAGAGCTGGCTCTCTAATAGTTTTAATGGCGTTGTGGGATTGAGTATTGACAATCTAACACTCCAACGTAAACTGCCGGGAATTCTAACGGCGTGCATACCCCACTCAGAATCCATTTGAGGCAATAGGAAAGCTAGTCCTGTGTGATCCAAGTGAAATAAAATAAGGTTAACCGGGTCGCAAGGGATTTGTATATCCCACATCGCCCCTGCGCGCCATTGGCGCGCCAAAACTTTTCATTCATTCTTGTGTCTGTACTCTTGATCAAGTATCCTCCTCGGTGATATACGCTCTTTGAAACCCAATCCTAGAAATATGTACCGTATCTACCGTAAAGGTCGACTTTCTGTGACTGACTGGGTTCCCCACTTCGATTAATTACGCTGCCGAAATACAGGCAGGCGTTCCGCCGAAGAGCAGTCTTACAAACAGCTTCCTTGTTGGTGGGGCGCTAGATATCCGCAGCGCGCGTAGGTTCTGGGCTTTCATGGTCTCTTGACCTGAACTTGTTATTTTTATATACTTTTGTGATCAGAAACAGGCCAGGTGGATGCAATTATTGTGTTTTTTGAAGAGGAGGACGTATTCCCACAACCTTTACTGCTCGAATCACAAGTTGAATCTTAGTCGAAACGGTTAGTAGAATTAGCAGGGTCGGGCATTGCCTTCAGACAAGCGTATTGTCCGGGAGTTTAGTCTTTGACAGTGACATTTCACGTGTTGGCATTCATAACTGGGGGAAGAAACATTCGAATGCTTGAATGGTGTTTCATTATATGGTATTTAATTCCAAGACGTGCGGATTACACCATTAATAGAGATTCTAGATAAATATTCAATAATGATCACGGATGTAGCCGGGGTAACAGCTTACGGTAAACAACCTGATAGGGACATATTTAATAAGGATTGTAACCAAAATTGTTTGGAAATCTGAGACACTACAGGCTTTTCTGTGCCCTGAATGTTCGCGACCAGCCATGATATGGAACTTCAGGTCTTTGTAGATAGATCGAGGTCGAGATCCTTGAAGGAAATGAGGAAAGACAGAGAAAAGGAATGCGAAATGGTTAATTATGGAGTCATGGACATTTTGTTAAAGATTTTGCAAAAATGCCTAAAATGTCATACTCGCCTAAGAAGATTCACTGGGACTATGATGAAGTGAGAGTGGAGAATAAACGGCATGTGGGTTTTTGATGGTACCACTGAGAATATTATTGTTCTGAGCAGTAAAGTTATGAAGTATAGGATACATAACCAAGACTTTCTGATCTGAAAACAGAAATATATCGGCTCCTGCAAATGTGTTATTAACACTTCACGAGTGGGCGGAATATATTAGGATAAGTGGATGGCGCCATTGAGAATATTATTGTTTTGAGCAGTAAAGTTATGAAGTGTGAAGTATAGGATAGATAACCAAGACTTTCTGATCTGAGAACAGAAATATATCAGCACCTGCTAAAGTGTTATTAACACTTCACGAGTGGGCGGAATGTATTAGGATAGATGTTTGCAAACATGGACTTCGAGATTATGCCTGTAACAACAGAATATTGTTGTACCAGAAATTAAAAGGGGTTAGATTAACAGATGAAAAATGTTATCGAGCATTAATTATTTATTCATTATTCAACAACCTTCAGTATATAAAAACCTTTCGTATAAAGCACAGTAGTCTAACAATGGAAACAAAATAACACATCATGTATATATTATAGTGGAACAGCTAAAACAGATAACGACGCTATTCGTATTGTATGTTACAGTTAATAATATGTGAAAAGAAAAGTGCATAACACACTTTTCAATCAACATGTTGTCGTAATGCACAATGCGCACCACGATCAAGTTAGAATTTCAAAACATTCCTCATTTTCATGCTTTACATAGTCTCGTCTAACTTGAACGCGAACAAAAGCTGTCCAGTAACTCCTTTTGTAGTTCCATTATATTCTCGCAAACGTCAGTTTCTGTTTGTGGTTCATTTTCTGATAAGTGGCTACCACCTCCTTGTAGGGATATGGCAATTGTATTCGCTAATCTCCGTATATCTTCCCAAGACTCCTTCCTATAACTCTCGGATGTTGCTATTGATGTTTGAATTGTGGTCTTCCTTATAAGCAGATTATAAGTCATAAAAATGGATGGTCTTGTAGTGTTGACTATTTTTCTGTCTATGGATGCTGAAATGTGCCCTATAAAGATAAGAATTATCGTGTTATATTATAGTAAATGGTTATGGCGGAAATGGAACGATTTGAGATGGTGGGGGATTTCAGCCATATTCACCACACTTACGCGTCTTTCGCACATGTACTTTGACACCGCCACCCCTCCCCGAACGCAGTCTGACACTACCTCTATATCTGCTAAATATATTTGCGCTTTCCGTTGTAAAGCCGTAATGGTTTTGAGGGAAGACCCAAGGTACTTTTATGCAAACCTGAATAGTATCCCAAACCATTACCATTCTGAGATGATGAAAAGCACTGCAAAAATTATAACATTTCATAATGAAGCGAAAATAAAGTTTCCATTTCTCGTCCAATTCAGTCAACTGAACAGGCCTCCCGTCGCACTCTTAAAATACATGAACACTCATAGACACTCTTGTTACGTTAAGTCACTAATCATCAGCTTAATCTGTCACTCATGAGATGCTCGAAAATGAAAATTTAGGCTGCGATCAATATCGTTAGAGGCACTGGTTATAACTCAAGCTTACGGACTCATTCCAAAGAACAAAGTTATTTTTAAAAAACCCAAATATGCCCTATAAATCATTAAACTATCTGTAGTACATACCTAACATGGTGATATATTTGTCAACTTTATCATGCTTCATCATTAAATCTCTCAGCATTTTCACCGATTGTACCATGTCCATGCTTCTCTCTTTTCTTAAAACATGAATTGAACGTCGAACAGTTGATCCTGGGCTGGAATGAATTGTGGTGCGCACAAAACTCCTGCAATATATATATATTCTCTGGTATTCTTTGATCTTTTGAAATGTTACACATATTTTCCTGTGCATAATTCGTATCTAATTGTCGGGCTTCGGGTTCCTATGATCGAATGTGCAATAATTAGGGCTTCATTGAATAAAACTCACAATCTATCACACCACATATTGTTTGAAGAAACAACTAGTGTTTGTTACTGATTAATAGCGCTAGCGGCACATACCATAATTCAGTTTGTTTTGTTTTAAAAAACGTTCTTAGCAAACACAAATGTTAGATTGGGTCATTAATTATGTTGATTTGTAAACAAGCGGTATATTCACTTTGTCCCGGCCATTGTCATCAGTTTTCGTGTACTTAATCAATCTATTGTTAAATAAACAACTGGACTGGAATGAAAATTCAGTATCACTGTTAGTTGTTTAGACGAGAAAGTATACACGTTTTGCAAGAGAAATGGATTCGACGAATGAAACTTAGTATTCCTACTTAATAAATGCAGAACGCCTTCATTGATACAAGCGCATTTTGAGAATGCAACACCCGAAACTGCGTGAAAGAACTCAATTCGTCAAAATCATGTTTCCATATTTTGTTACACAGGCATGGGAAATACTTGGTCGGATTTTATTTAATCGATTTGATATGCGCTTCTGGTAAGACAGTGAGAATCAACCCACCATATTCATATGACTTGAGAACTGACAGTCGGGAAGTTTAATTTATTGTTTATTGTGTTTTGACGTAACATTGAACACCCTTGGTAATATCGGACGATTATATGCTGAAACGAAGATTTTCATGCAGGCAACCATTTTAACGTTTGTGTGTCTCCATTTTATCAACGCACGCATCTGGGCCTTCATATTCGCGGAACAACGTATAACTGCATGCTTATTCGAGAATTTAATTACCAAATGAGGCGCCTACGCCGTCTGAACTGTTGGTTTAACGCTTAGCTCTACAGAACTCCGTCGGGAAAAGGAAATTTTACGAACCGAAGCTTGTTAGTGTCTGTCTTGCAACACTCTTATAAAGAACACGCATGGAAATGGTAGACAAAGCGTAGGAAGAATTGGTGCAACCTACCTTTCTGCAACATACACAAGAAACCACCAACTAGTCAAGGATTGAAACAAGCTTGTCTGGCTGGGGACGAGTGTACATTTTATATAAATAAACATTTGAATAAAGATTTAACAGCCCTTTTAAGGGCTTGAGGGTGTGTGTCTGTGAGAGGGTGTCTTTGGGGGGGGGGGGGGGGTGTGGAGGGGTCATTTGAAATTCCCGAAGGATAACCAGATACCTCACAATCACATACGGCATCCTATCTCCCAGAAGGCTTGATGGGTGACTCCCGGTTTTTCAAAACTAAATTGTTGGAGCTTTCTCCACTCCTGTTTTGTAACCGCTATAGTCATATACCGGGGCCGCTACCAAACCGGCGTTGCTGTTTGGTTTCTTTTCTCTTCTTCCCTCAAATTTGCCATCGCACAACATTACATTCTGGCTCGCCACCATGGTGGGACTCAAACCTCTATCATCGCCGGCCTGGAACCGAATAGAGCTGGCTCTCTAATAGTTTTAATGGCGTTGTGGGATTGAGTATTGACAATCTAACACTCCAACGTAAACTGCCGGGAATTCTAACAGCGTGCATTCCCCCCTAAATCCATTTGAGGCAATAGGAAAGCTAGTCCTGTGTGATCCAAGTGAAATAAAATAAGGTTAACCGGGTCGCAAGGGATTTGTATATCCCACATCGCCCCTGCGCGCCATTGGCGCGCCAAAACTTTTCATTCATTCTTGTGTCTGTACTCTTGATCAAGTATCCTCCTCGGTGATGTGCGCTCTTTGAAACCCAATCCTAGAAATATGTACCGTATCTACCGTAAAGGTCGACTTTCTGTGACTGACTGGGTTTCCCACTTCGATTAATTACGCTGCCGAAATACAGGCAGGCGTTCCGCCGAAGAGCAGTCTTACAAACAGCTTCCTTGTTGGTGGGGCGCTAGATATCCGCAGCGCGCGTAGGTTCTGGGCTTTCATGGTCTCTTGACCTGAACTTGTTATTTTTATATACTTTTGTGATCAGAAACTGGCCAGGTGGATGCAATTATTGTGTTTTTTGAAGAGGAGGACGTATTCCCACAACCTTTACTGCTCGAATCACAAGTTGAATCTTAGTCGAAACGGTTATTAGAATTAGCAGGGTCGGGCATTGCCTTCAGACAAGCGTATTGTCCGGGAGTTTAGTCTTTGACAGTGACATTCCACGTGTTGGCATTCATAACTGGGGGAAGAAACATTCGAATGCTTGAATGGTGTTTTATTCTATGGTATTTAATTCCAAGACGTGCGGATTACACCATTAATAGAGATTCTAGATAAATATTCAATAATGACCTCAGATGTAGACGGGGTAACAGCTTACGGTAAACAACCTGATAGGGACATATTTAATAAGGATTGTAACCAAAATTGTTTGGAAATCTGAGACACTACAGGCTTTTCTGTGCCCTGAATGTTCGCGACCAGCCATGATATGGGACTTCAGGTCTTTGTAGAGAGATCGAGGTCGAGATCCTTGAAGGAAATGAGGAAAGACAGAGAAAAGGAATGCGAAATGGTTAATTATGGAGTCATGGAGATTTTGTTAAAGATTTTGCAAGAATGCCTAAAATGTCATACTCGCCTAAGAAGATTCACTGGGACTATGATGAAGTGAGAGTGGAGAATAACGGGCATGTGGGTTTTTGATGGTACCACTGAGAATATTATTGTTCTGAGCAGTAAAGTTATGAAGTATAGGATACATAACCAAGACTTTCTGATCTGAAAACAGAAATATATCGGCTCCTGCAAATGTGTTATTAAAACTTCACGAGTGGGCGGAATATATTAGGATAAGTGGATGGCACCATTGAGAATATTATTGTTTTGAGCAGTAAAGTTATGAGGTGTGAAGTATAGGATAGATAACCAAGACTTTCTGATCTGAGAACAGAAATATATCGGCACCTGCTAAAATGTTATCAACACTTCACGAGTGGGCGGAATATATTAGGATAAATGTTTGCAAACATGGACTTCAAGATTATGCCTGTAACAACAGAATATTGTTGTACCAGAAATTAAAAGGGGTAAGATTAACAGATGAAAAATGTTATCGAGCATTAATTATTTATTCATTATTCAATAACCTTCAGTATATAAAAACATTTCGTATAAAGCACAGTAGTCTAACAATGGAAACAAAAATAACACATCATGTATATATTATAGTGGAACAGCTAAAACAGATAACGATGCTATTCGTATTGTATGTTACAGTTAATAATATGTGAAAAGAAAAGTGCATAACACACTCTCCAATCAACATGTTGTCGCAATGCACAATGCACACCACGATCAAGTTAGAATTTCAAAACATTCCACATTTTCATGCTTTACATAGTCTCGTCTAAATTGAACGCGAACAAAAGCTGTCCACTAGCTCCTTTTGTATTTCCATTATATTCTCGCAAACGTCAGTTTCTGTTTGTGGTTCATTTTCTGATAAGTTGCTACCACCTCCTTGTAGGGATATGGCAATTGTATTCGCTAATCTCCGTATATCTTCCCAAGACTCCTTCCTATAACTCTCGTATGTAGCTATTGATGTTTGAATTGTGGTCTTCCTTATAAGCAGATTATAAGTTATAAAATTGGATGGTCTTGTAGTGTTGACTATTTTTCTGTCTATGGATGCTGAAATGTGCCCTATAAAGATAAGAATTATCGTGTTATATTATAGTAAATGGTTAGGGCGGAAATGGAACGATTTGAGATGGTGGGGGATTTCAGCCATATTCACCACACTTACGCGTCTTTCGCACATGTACTTTGACACCGCCACCCCTCCCCGAACGCAGTCTGACACTACCTCTATATCTGCTAAATATATTTGCGCTTTCCGTTGTAAAGCCGTAATGGTTTTGAGGGAAGACCCAAGGTACTTTTATGCAAACCTGAATAGTATCCCAAACCATTACCATTCTGAGATGATGTAAAGCACTGCAAAAATTATAACATTTCATAATGAAGCGAAAATAAAGTTTCCATTTCTCGTCCAATTCAGTCAACTGAACAGGCCTCCCGTCGCACTCTTAAAATACATGAACACTCATAGACACTCTTGTTACGTTAAGTCACTAGTCATCAGCTTAATCTGTCACTCATGAGATGCTCGAAAATGAAAATTTAGGCTGCGATCAATATCGTTAGAGGCACTGGTTATAACTCAAGCTTACGGACTCATTCCAAAGAACAAAGTTATTTTTAAAAAACCCAAATATGCCCTATAAATCATTAAACTATCTGTAGTACATACCTAACATGGTGATATATTTGTCAACTTTATCATGCTTCATCAATAAATCTCTCAGCATTTTCACCGATTGTACCATGTCCATGCTTCTCTCTTTTCTTAAAACATGAATTGAACGTCGAACAGTTGATCCAGGGCTGGAATGAATTGTGGTGCGCACAAAACTCCTGCAATATATATACATTCTCTGGTATTCTTTGATCTTTTGAAATGTTACACATATTTTCCTCTGCATAATTCGTATCTAATTGTCGGGCTTCGGGTTCCTATGATCGAATGTGCAATAATTAGGGCTTCATTGAATAAAACTCACAATCTATCACACCACATATTGTTTGAAGAAACAACTAGTGTTTGTTACTGATTAATTGCGCTAGCGGCACATACCATAATTCAGTTTGTTTTGTTTTAAAAAAAGTTCTTAGCAAACACAAATGTTAGATTGGGTCATTAATTATGTTCATTTGTAAACAAGCGGTATATCCACTTTGTCCCGGCCATTGTCATCAGTTTTCGTGTACTTAATCAATCTATTGTTAAATAAACAACTGGACTGGAATGAAAATTCAGTATCACTGTTAGTTGTTTAGACGAGAAAGTATACACGTTTTGCAAGAGAAATGGATTCGACGAATGAAACTTAGTATTCCAACTTAATAAATGCAGAACGGCTTCATTGATACAAGCGCATTTTGAGAATGCAACACCCGAAACTGCGTGAAAGAACTCAATTCGTCAAAATCATGTTTCCATATTTTGTTACACAGGCATGGGAAATACTTGGTCGGATTTTATTTAATCGATTTGATATGCGCTTCTGGTAAGACAGTGAGAATCAACCCACCATATTCATATGACTTGAGAACTGACAGTCGGGAAGTTTAATTTATTGTTTATTGTGTTTTGACGTAACATTGAACACCCTTGGTAATACCGGACGATTATATGCTGAAACGAAGATTTTCATGCAGGCAACCATTTTAACGTTTGTGTGTCTCCATTTTATCAACGCACGCATCTGGGCCTTCATATTCGCGGAACAACGTATAACTGCATGCTTATTCGAGAATTTAATTACCAAATGAGGCGCCTACGCCGTCTGAACTGTTGGTTTAACGCTTAGCTCTACTGAACTCCGTCGGGAAAAGGAAATTTTACGAACCGAAGCTTGTTAGTGTCTGTCTTGCAACACTCTTATAAAGAAGACGCATGGAAATGGTAGACAAAGCGTAGGAAGAATTGGTGCAACCTACCTTTCTGCAACATACACAAGAAACCACCAACTTGTCAAGGATTGAAACAAGATTGTCTGGCTGGGGACGAGTGTACATTTTATATAAATAAACATTTGAATAAAGATTTAACAGCCCTTTTAAGGGCTTGAGGGTGTGTGTCTGTGAGAGGGTGTCTTTGGGGGGGGGGGTGTGGAGGGGTTATTTTAAATTCCCGAAGGATAACCAGATACCTCACAATCACATACGGCATCCTATCTCCCAGAAGGCTTGATGGGTTACTCCCGGTTTTTCAAAACTAAATTGTTGGAGCTTTCTCCACTCCTGTTTTGTAACCGCTATAGTCATATACCGGGGCCGCTACCAAACCGGCGTTGCTGTTTGGTTTCTTTTCTCTTCTTCCCTCAAATTTGCCATCGCACAACATTACATTCTGGCTCGCCACCATGGTGGGACTCAAACCTCTATCATCGCCGGCCTGGAACCGAATAGAGCTGGCTCTCTAACAGTTTTAATGGCGTTGTCGGATTGAGTATTGACAATCTAACACTCCAACGTAAACTGCCGGGAATTCTAACAGCGTGCATACCCCCCTAAATCCATTTGAGGCAATAGGAAAGCTAGTCCTGTGTGATCCAAGTGAAATAAAATAAGGTTAACCGGGTCGCAAGGGATTTGTATATCCCACATCGCCCCTGCGCGCCATTGGCGCGCCAAAACTTTTCATTCATTCTTGTGTCTGTACTCTTGATCAAGTATCCTCCTCGGTGATATGCGCTCTTTGAAACCCAATCCTAGAAATATGTACCGTATCTACCGTAAAGGTCGACTTTCTGTGACTGACTGGGTTCCCCACTTCGATTAATTACGCTGCCGAAATACAGGCAGGCGTTCCGCCGAAGAGCACTCTTACAAACAGCTTCCTTGTTGGTGGGGCGCTAGAGATCCGCAGCGCGCGTTGGTTCTGGGCTTTCATGGTCTCTTGACCTGAACTTGTTATTTTTATATACTTTTGTGATCAGAAACAGGCTAGGTGGATGCAATTATTGTGTTTTTTGAAAAGGAGGACGTATTCCCACAACCTTTACTGCTCGAATCACATGTCGAATCTTGGTCGAAACGGTTAGTAGAATTAACAGGGCCGGACATTGCCTTCAGACAAGCGTATTGTCCGGCAGTTTAGTCTTTGACAGTGACATTTCACGTGTTCGCATTCATAACTGGGGGAAGAAACATTCGAATGCTTGAATGGTGTTATTCTATGGTATTTAATTCCAAGACGTGCGGATTACACCATTAATTGAGATTCTAGATAAATATTCAATAATGACCTCAGATGTAGACGGGGTAACAGCTTACGGTAAACAACTTGATAGGGACATATTTAATAAGGATTGTAACCAAAATTGTTTGGAAATCTGAGACACTACAGGCTTTTCTGTGCCCTGAATGCTCGCGAGCAGCCATGATATCAGACTTCAGGTCTTTGTAGAGAGATCGAGGTCGAGATCCTTGAAGGAAATGATTAAAGACAGAGAAAAGGAATGCGAAATGGTTAATTATGGAGTCATGGAGATTTTGTTAAAGATTTTGCAAGAATGCCTAAAATGTCATACTCGCCGAAGAAGATTCACTGGGACTATGATTAAGTGAGAGTGGAGAATAAAGGGCATGTGGGTTTTTGATGGTACCACTGAGAAAATTATTGTTCTGAGCAGTAAAGTTATGAAGTATAGGATACATAACCAAGACCTTCTGATCTGAAAACAGAAATATATCGGCTCCTGCAAATGTGTTATTAACACTTCACGAGTGGGCGGAATATATTAGGATAAGTGGATGGCACCATTGAGAATATTATTGTTTTGAGCAGTAAAGTTATGAAGTGTGAAGTATAGGATAGATAACCAAGACTTTCTGATCTGAGAACAGAAATATATCGGCACCTGCTAAAGTGTTATCAACACTTCACGAGTGGGCGGAATGTATTAGGATAAATGTTTGCAAACATGGACTTCGAGATTATGCCTGTAACAACAGAATATTGTTGTACCAGAAATTAAAAGGGGTAAGATTAACAGATGAAAAATGTTATCGAGCATTAATTATTTATTCATTATTCAACAACCTTCAGTATATAAAAACCTTTCGTATAAAGAACAGTAGTCTAACAATGGAAACAAAATAACACATCATGTATATATTATAGTGGAACAGCTAAAACAGATAACGACGCTATTCGTATTGTATGTTACAGTTAATAATATGTGAAAAGAAAAGTGCATAACACACTTTTCAATCAACATGTTGTCGTAATGCACAATGCACACCATGATCAAGTTAGAATTTCAAAACATTCCTCATTTTCATGCTTTACATAGTCTCGTCTAACTTGAACGCGAACAAAAGCTGTCCACTAACTCCTTTTGTAGTTCCATTATATTATCGCAAACGTCAGTTTCTGTTTGTGGTTCATTTTCTGATAAGTTGCTACCACCTCCTTGTAGGGATTTGGCAATTGTATTCGCTAATCTCCGTATATCTTCCCAAGACTCCTTCCTATAACTCTCGTATGTTGCTATTGATGTTTGAATTGTGGTCTTCCTTATAAGCAGATTATAAGTCATAAAAATGGATGGTCTTGTAGTGGTGACTATTTTTCTGTCTATGGATGCTGAAATGTGCCCAATAAAGATAAGAATTATCGTGTTATATTATAGTAAATGGTTATGGCGGAAATGGAACGATTTGAGATGGTGGGGGATTTCAGCCATATTCACCACACTTACGCGTCTTTCGCACATGCACTTTGACACCGCCACCCCTCCCCGAACGCAGTCTGACACTACCTCTATATCTGCTAAATACATTTGCGCTTTCCGTTGTAAAGCCGTAATGGTTTTGAGGGAAGAACCAGGGTACTTTTATGCAAACCTGAATAGTATCCCAAACCATTACCATTCTGAGATGATGAAAAGCACTGCAAAAATTATAACATTTCATAATGAAGTGAAAATAAAGTTTCTATTTCTCGTCCAATTCAGTGAACTGAACAGGCCTCCCGTCGCACTCTTAAAATACATGAACACTCATAGACACTCTTGTTACGTTAAGTCACTAATCATCAGCTTAATCTGTCACTCATGAAATGCTCGAAAATGAAAATTTAGGCTGCGATCAATATCGTTAGAGGCACTGGTTATAACTCAAGCTTACGGACTCATTCCAAAGAACAAAGTTATTTTTAAAAAACCCAAATATGCCCTATAAATCATTAAACTATCTGTAGTACATACCTAACATGGTGATATATTTGTCAACTTTATCATGCTTCATCAATAAATCTCTCAGCATTTTCACCGATTGTACCATGTCCATGCTTCTCTCTTTTCTTAAAGCATGAATTGAACGTCGAACAGTTGATCCTGGGCTGGAATGAATTGTGGTGGGCACAAAACTCCTGCAATATATATATATTCTCTGGTATTCTTTGATCTTTTGAAATGTTACACATATTCTCCTGTGCATAATTCGTATCTAATTGTCGGGCTTCGGGTTCCTATGATCGAATGTGCAATGATTAGGGCTTCATTGAATAAAACTCACAATCTATCACACCGCTTATTGTTTGAAGAAACAACTAGTGTTTGTTACTGATTAATAGCGCTAGCGGCACATACCATAATTCAGTTTGTTTTGTTTTAAAAAGCGTTCTTAGCAAACACAAATGTTAGATTGGGTCATTAATTATGTTCATTTGTGAACAAGCGGTATATCCACTTTGTCCCGGCCATTGTCATCAGTTTTCGTGTACTTAATCAATCTATTGTTAAATAAACAACTGGACTGGAATGAAAATTCAGTATCACTGTTAGTTGTTTAGACGAGAAAGTATACACGTTTTGCAAGAGAAATGGATTCGACGAATGAAACTTAGTATTCCAACTTAATAAATGCAGAACGGCTTCATTGATACAAGCGCATTTTGAGAATGCAACACCCGAAACTGCGTGAAAGAACTCAATTCGTCAAAATCATGTTTCCATATTTTGTTACACAGGCATGGGAAATACTTGGTCGGATTCTATTTAATCGATTTGATATGCGTTTCTGGTAAGACAGTGAGAATCAACCCACCATATTCATATGACTTGAGAACTGACAGTCGGGAAGTTTAATTTATTGTTTATTGTGGTTTGACGTAACATTGAACACCCTTGGTAATACCGGACGATTATATGCTGAAACGAAGATTTTCATGCAGGCAACCATTTTAACGTTTGTGTGTCTCCATTTTATCAACGCACGCATCTGGGCCTTCATATTCGCGGAAGAACGTATAACTGCATGCGTATTCGAGAATTTAATTACTAAATGAGGCGCCTACGCCGTCTGAACTGTTGGTTTAACGCTTGCTCTACTGAACTCCGTCGGGAAAAGGAAATTTAAGGAACCGAAGCTTGTTAGTGTCTGTCTTGCAACACTCTTATAAAGCGGAGGAATAATTGGTGCAACCTACCTTTCTGCAACATAGACAAGAAACCACCAACTAGTCAAGGATTGAAACAAGCTTGTCTGGCTGGGGACGAGTGTACATTTTATATGAATAAACATTTGAATAAAGATTTAACAGCCCTTTTAAGGGCTTGAGGGTGTGTGTCTGTGAGAGGGTGTCTTTGGGGGGGGGGGGGGGGTGGAGGGGTCATTTGAAATTCCCGAAGGATAACCAGATACCTCACAATCACATACGGCATCCTATCTCCCAGAAGGCTTGATGGGTGACTCCCGGTTTTTCAAAACTAAATTGTTGGAGCTTTCTCCACTCCTGTTTTGTAACCGCTATAGTCATATACCGGGGCCGCTACCAAACCGGCGTTGCTGTTTGGTTTCTTTTCTCTTCTTCCCTCAAATTTGTCATCGCACAACATTACATTCTGGCTCGCCACCATGGTGGGACTCAACCCTCTACCATCGACGGCCTGGAACCGAATAGAGCTGGCTCTCTAATAGTTTTAATGGCGTTGTGGGATTGAGTATTGACAATCTAACACTCCAACGTAAACTGCCGGGAATTCTAACGGCGTGCATACCCCACTCAGAATCCATTTAAGGGAATAGGAAAGCTAGTCCTGTGTGATCCAAGTGAAATAAAATAAGGTTAACCGGGTCGCAAGGGATTTGTATATCCCACATCGCCCCTGCGCGCCATTGGCGCGCCAAAACTTTTCATTCATTCTTGTGTCTGTACTCTTGATCAAGTATCCTCCTCGGTGATATGCGCTCTTTGAAACCCAATCCTAGAAATATGTACCGTATCTACCGTAAAGGTCGACTTTCTGTGACTGACTGGGTTCCCCACTTCGATTAATTACGCTGCCGAAATACAGGCAGGCGTTCCGCCGAAGAGCAGTCTTACAAACAGCTTCCTTGTTGGTGGGGCGCTAGATATCCGCAGCGCGCGTAGGTTCTGGGCTTTGATGGTCTCTTGACCTGAACTTGTTATTTTTATATACTTTTGTGATCAGAAACAGGCCAGGTGGATGCAATTATTGTGTTTTTTGAAGAGGAGGACGTATTCCCACAACCTTTACTGCTCGAATCACAAGTTGAATCTTAGTCGAAACGGTTAGTAGAATTAGCAGGGTCGGGCATTGCCTTCAGACAAGCGTATTGTCCGGGAGTTTAGTCTTTGACAGTGACATTTCACGTGTTGGCATTCATAACTGGGGGAAGAAACATTCGAATGCTTGAATGGTGTTTCATTATATGGTATTTAATTCCAAGACGTGCGGATTACACCATTAATAGAGATTCTAGATAAATATTCAATAATGATCACGGATGTAGCCGGGGTAACAGCTTACGGTAAACAACCTGATAGGGACATATTTAATAAGGATTGTAACCAAAATTGTTTGGAAATCTGAGACACTACAGGCTTTTCTGTGCCATGAATGTTCGCGACCAGCCATGATATGGAACTTCAGGTCTTTGTAGATAGATCGAGGTCGAGATCCTTGAAGGAAATGAGGAAAGACAGAGAAAAGGAATGCGAAATGGTTAATTATGGAGTCATGGAGATTTTGTTAAAGATTTTGCAAAAATGCCTAAAATGTCATACTCGCCTAAGAAGATTCACTGGGACTATGATGAAGTGAGAGTGGAGAATAAACGGCATGTGGGTTTTTGATGGTACCACTGAGAATATTATTGTTCTGAGCAGTAAAGTTATGAAGTATAGGATACATAACCAAGACTTTCTGATCTGAAAACAGAAATATATCGGCTCCTGCAAATGTGTTATTAACACTTCACGAGTGGGCGGAATATATTAGGATAAGTGGATGGCGCCATTGAGAATATTATTGTTTTGAGCAGTAAAGTTATGAAGTGTGAAGTATAGGATAGATAACCAAGACTTTCTGATCTGAGAACAGAAATATATCAGCACCTGCTAAAGTGTTATCAACACTTCACGAGTGGGCGGAATGTATTAGGATAGATGTTTGCAAACATGGACTTCGAGATTATGCCTGTAACAACAGAATATTGTTGTACCAGAAATTAAAAGGGGTTAGATTAACAGATGAAAAATGTTATCGAGCATTAATTATTTATTCATTATTCAACAACCTTCAGTATATAAAAACCTTTCGTATAAAGCACAGTAGTCTAACAATGGAAACAAAATAACACATCATGTATATATTATAGTGGAACAGCTAAAACAGATAACGACGCTATTCGTATTGTATGTTACAGTTAATAATATGTGAAAAGAAAAGTGAATAACACACTTTTCAATCAACATGTTGTCGTAATGCACAATGCGCACCACGATCAAGTTAGAATTTCAAAACATTCCTCATTTTCATGCTTTACATAGTCTCGTCTAACTTGAACGCGAACAAAAGCTGTCCACTAACTCCTTTTGTAGTTCCATTATATTCTCGCAAACGTCAGTTTCTGTTTGTGGTTCATTTTCTGATAAGTGGCTACCACCTCCTTGTAGGGATATGGCAATTGTATTCGCTAATCTCCGTATATCTTCCCAAGACTCCTTCCTATAACTCTCGTATGTTGCTATTGATGTTTGAATTGTGGTCTTCCTTATAAGCAGATTATAAGTCATAAAAATGGATGGTCTTGTAGTGTTGACTATTTTTCTGTCTATGGATGCTGAAATGTGCCCTATAAAGATAAGAATTATCGTGTTATATTATAGTAAATGGTTATGGCGGAAATGGAACGATTTGAGATGGTGGGGGATTTCAGCCATATTCACCACACTTACGCGTCTTTCGCACATGTACTTTGACACCGCCACCCCTCCCCGAACGCAGTCTGACACTACCTCTATATCTGCTAAATATATTTGCGCTTTCCGTTGTAAAGCCGTAATGGTTTTGAGGGAAGACCCAAGGTACTTTTATGCAAACCTGAATAGTATCCCAAACCATTACCATTCTGAGATGATGAAAAGCACTGCAAAAATTATAACATTTCATAATGAAGCGAAAATAAAGTCTCCATTTCTCGTCCAATTCAGTCAACTGAACAGGCCTCCCGTCGCACTCTTAAAATACATGAACACTCATAGACACTCTTGTTACGTTAAGTCACTAATCATCAGCTTAATCTGTCACTCATGAGATGCTCGAAAATGAAAATTTAGGCTGCGATCAATATCGTTAGAGGCACTGGTTATAACTCAAGCTTACGGACTCATTCCAAAGAACAAAGTTATTTTTAAAAAACCCAAATATGCCCTATAAATCATTAAACTATCTGTAGTACATACCTAACATGGTGATATATTTGTCAACTTTATCATGCTTCATCAATAAATCTCTCAGCATTTTCACCGATTGTACCATGTCCATGCTTCTCTCTTTTCTTAAAACATGAATTGAACGTCGAACAGTTGATCCTGGGCTGGAATGAATTGTGGTGCGCACAAAACTCCTGCAATATATATATATTCTCTGGTATTCTTTGATCTTTTGAAATGTTACACATATTTTCCTGTGCATAATTCGTTTCTAATTGTCGGGCTTCGGGTTCCTATGATCGAATGTGCAATAATTAGGGCTTCATTGAATAAAACTCACAATCTATCACACCACATATTGTTTGAAGAAACAACTAGTGTTTGTTACTGATTAATAGCGCTAGCGGCACATACCATAATTCAGTTTGTTTTGTTTTAAAAAACGTTCTTAGCAAACACAAATGTTAGATTGGGTCATTAATTATGTTGATTTGTAAACAAGCGGTATATTCACTTTGTCCCGGCCATTGTCATCAGTTTTCGTGTACTTAATCAATCTATTGTTAAATAAACAACTGGACTGGAATGAAAATTCAGTATCACTGTTAGTTGTTTAGACGAGAAAGTATACACGTTTTGCAAGAGAAATGGATTCGACGAATGAAACTTAGTATTCCAACTTAATAAATGCAGAACGCCTTCATTGATACAAGCGCATTTTGAGAATGCAACACCCGAAACTGCGTGAAAGAACTCAATTCGTCAAAATCATGTTTCCATATTTTGTTACACAGGCATGGGAAATACTTGGTCGGATTTTATTTAATCGATTTGATATGCGCTTCTGGTAAGACAGTGAGAATCAACCCACCATATTCATATGACTTGAGAACTGACAGTCGGGAAGTTTAATTTATTGTTTATTGTGTTTTGACGTAACATTGAACACCCTTGGTAATATCGGACGATTATATGCTGAAACGAAGATTTTCATGCAGGCAACCATTTTAACGTTTGTGTGTCTCCATTTTATCAACGCACGCATCTGGGCCTTCATATTCGCGGAACAACGTATAACTGCATGCTTATTCGAGAATTTAATTACCAAATGAGGCGCCTACGCCGTCTGAACTGTTGGTTTAACGCTTAGCTCTACAGAACTCCGTCGGGAAAAGGAAATTTTACGAACCGAAGCTTGTTAGTGTCTGTCTTGCAACACTCTTATAAAGAACACGCATGGAAATGGTAGACAAAGCGTAGGAAGAATTGGTGCAACCTACCTTTCTGCAACATACACAAGAAACCACCAACTAGTCAAGGATTGAAACAAGCTTGTCTGGCTGGGGACGAGTGTACATTTTATATAAATAAACATTTGAATAAAGATTTAACAGCCCTTTTAAGGGCTTGAGGGTGTGTGTCTGTGAGAGGGTGTCTTTGGGGGGGGGGGGGGTGTGGAGGGGTCATTTGAAATTCCCGAAGGATAACCAGATACCTCACAATCACATACGGCATCCTATCTCCCAGAAGGCTTGATGGGTGACTCCCGGTTTTTCAAAACTAAATTGTTGGAGCTTTCTCCACTCCTGTTTTGTAACCGCTATAGTCATATACCGGGGCCGCTACCAAACCGGCGTTGCTGTTTGGTTTCTTTTCTCTTCTTCCCTCAAATTTGCCATCGCACAACATTACATTCTGGCTCGCCACCATGGTGGGACTCAAACCTCTATCATCGCCGGCCTGGAACCGAATAGAGCTGGCTCTCTAATAGTTTTAATGGCGTTGTGGGATTGAGTATTGACAATCTAACACTCCAACGTAAACTGCCGGGAATTCTAACAGCGTGCATTCCCCCCTAAATCCATTTGAGGCAATAGGAAAGCTAGTCCTGTGTGATCCAAGTGAAATAAAATAAGGTTAACCGGGTCGCAAGGGATTTGTATATCCCACATCGCCCCTGCGCGCCATTGGCGCGCCAAAACTTTTCATTCATTCTTGTGTCTGTACTCTTGATCAAGTATCCTCCTCGGTGATGTGCGCTCTTTGAAACCCAATCCTAGAAATATGTACCGTATCTACCGTAAAGGTCGACTTTCTGTGACTGACTGGGTTTCCCACTTCGATTAATTACGCTGCCGAAATACAGGCAGGCGTTCCGCCGAAGAGCAGTCTTACAAACAGCTTCCTTGTTGGTGGGGCGCTAGATATCCGCAGCGCGCGTAGGTTCTGGGCTTTCATGGTCTCTTGACCTGAACTTGTTATTTTTATATACTTTTGTGATCAGAAACTGGCCAGGTGGATGCAATTACTGTGTTTTTTGAAGAGGAGGACGTATTCCCACAACCTTTACTGCTCGAATCACAAGTTGAATCTTAGTCGAAACGGTTATTAGAATTAGCAGGGTCGGGCATTGCCTTCAGACAAGCGTATTGTCCGGGAGTTTAGTCTTTGACAGTGACATTCCACGTGTTGGCATTCATAACTGGGGGAAGAAACATTCGAATGCTTGAATGGTGTTTTATTCTATGGTATTTAATTCCAAGACGTGCGGATTACACCATTAATTGAGATTCTAGATAAATATTCAATAATGACCTCAGATGTAGACGGGGTAACAGCTTACGGTAAACAACCTGATAGGGACATATTTAATAAGGATTGTAACCAAAATTGTTTGGAAATCTGAGACACTACAGGCTTTTCTGTGCCCTGAATGTTCGCGACCAGCCATGATATGGGACTTCAGGTCTTTGTAGAGAGATCGAGGTCGAGATCCTTGAAGGAAATGAGGAAAGACAGAGAAAAGGAATGCGAAATGGTTAATTATGGAGTCATGGAGATTTTGTTAAAGATTTTGCAAGAATGCCTAAAATGTCATACTCGCCTAAGAAGATTCACTGGGACTATGATGAAGTGAGAGTGGAGAATAACGGGCATGTGGGTTTTTGATGGTACCACTGAGAATATTATTGTTCTGAGCAGTAAAGTTATGAAGTGTAGGATACATAACCAAGACTTTCTGATCTGAAAACAGAAATATATCGGCTCCTGCAAATGTGTTATTAAAACTTCACGAGTGGGCGGAATATATTAGGATAAGTGGATGGCACCATTGAGAATATTATTGTTTTGAGCAGTAAAGTTATGAGGTGTGAAGTATAGGATAGATAACCAAGACTTTCTGATCTGAGAACAGAAATATATCGGCACCTGCTAAAATGTTATCAACACTTCACGAGTGGGCGGAATATATTAGGATAAATGTTTGCAAACATGGACTTCAAGATTATGCCTGTAACAACAGAATATTGTTGTACCAGAAATTAAAAGGGGTAAGATTAACAGATGAAAAATGTTATCGAGCATTAATTATTTATTCATTATTCAATAACCTTCAGTATATAAAAACATTTCGTATAAAGCACAGTAGTCTAACAATGGAAACAAAAATAACACATCATGTATATATTATAGTGGAACAGCTAAAACAGATAACGATGCTATTCGTATTGTATGTTACAGTTAATAATATGTGAAAAGAAAAGTGCATAACACACTCTCCAATCAACATGTTGTCGCAATGCACAATGCACACCACGATCAAGTTAGAATTTCAAAACATTCCACATTTTCATGCTTTACATAGTCTCGTCTAAATTGAACGCGAACAAAAGCTGTCCACTAGCTCCTTTTGTATTTCCATTATATTCTCGCAAACGTCAGTTTCTGTTTGTGGTTCATTTTCTGATAAGTTGCTACCACCTCCTTGTAGGGATATGGCAATTGTATTCGCTAATCTCCGTATATCTTCCCAAGACTCCTTCCTATAACTCTCGTATGTAGCTATTGATGTTTGAATTGTGGTCTTCCTTATAAGCAGATTATAAGTTATAAAATTGGATGGTCTTGTAGTGTTGACTATTTTTCTGTCTATGGATGCTGAAATGTGCCCTATAAAGATAAGAATTATCGTGTTATATTATAGTAAATGGTTAGGGCGGAAATGGAACGATTTGAGATGGTGGGGGATTTCAGCCATATTCACCACACTTACGCGTCTTTCGCACATGTACTTTGACACCGCCACCCCTCCCCGAACGCAGTCTGACACTACCTCTATATCTGCTAAATATATTTGCGCTTTCCGTTGTAAAGCCGTAATGGTTTTGAGGGAAGACCCAAGGTACTTTTATGCAAACCTGAATAGTATCCCAAACCATTACCATTCTGAGATGATGTAAAGCACTGCAAAAATTATAACATTTCATAATGAAGCGAAAATAAAGTTTCCATTTCTCGTCCAATTCAGTCAACTGAACAGGCCTCCCGTCGCACTCTTAAAATACATGAACACTCATAGACACTCTTGTTACGTTAAGTCACTAGTCATCAGCTTAATCTATCACTCATGAGATGCTCGAAAATGAAAATTTAGGCTGCGATCAATATCGTTAGAGGCACTGGTTATAACTCAAGCTTACGGACTCATTCCAAAGAACAAAGTTATTTTTAAAAAACCCAAATATGCCCTATAAATCATTAAACTATCTGTAGTACATACCTAACATGGTGATATATTTGTCAACTTTATCATGCTTCATCAATAAATCTCTCAGCATTTTCACCGATTGTACCATGTCCATGCTTCTCTCTTTTCTTAAAACATGAATTGAACGTCGAACAGTTGATCCAGGGCTGGAATGAATTGTGGTGCGCACAAAACTCCTGCAATATATATACATTCTCTGGTATTCTTTGATCTTTTGAAATGTTACACATATTTTCCTCTGCATAATTCGTATCTAATTGTCGGGCTTCGGGTTCCTATGATCGAATGTGCAATAATTAGGGCTTCATTGAATAAAACTCACAATCTATCACAGCACATATTGTTTGAAGAAACAACTAGTGTTTGTTACTGATTAATTGCGCTAGCGGCACATACCATAATTCAGTTTGTTTTGTTTTAAAAAAAGTTCTTAGCAAACACAAATGTTAGATTGGGTCATTAATTATGTTCATTTGTAAACAAGCGGTATATCCACTTTGTCCCGGCCATTGTCATCAGTTTTCGTGTACTTAATCAATCTATTGTTAAATAAACAACTGGACTGGAATGAAAATTCAGTATCACTGTTAGTTGTTTAGACGAGAAAGTATACACGTTTTGCAAGAGAAATGGATTCGACGAATGAAACTTAGTATTCCAACTTAATAAATGCAGAACGGCTTCATTGATACAAGCGCATTTTGAGAATGCAACACCCGAAACTGCGTGAAAGAACTCAATTCGTCAAAATCATGTTTCCATATTTTGTTACACAGGCATGGGAAATACTTGGTCGGATTTTATTTAATCGATTTGATATGCGCTTCTGGTAAGACAGTGAGAATCAACCCACCATATTCATATGACTTGAGAACTGACAGTCGGGAAGTTTAATTTATTGTTTATTGTGTTTTGACGTAACATTGAACACCCTTGGTAATACCGGACGATTATATGCTGAAACGAAGATTTTCATGCAGGCAACCATTTTAACGTTTGTGTGTCTCCATTTTATCAACGCACGCATCTGGGCCTTCATATTCGCGGAACAACGTATAACTGCATGCTTATTCGAGAATTTAATTACCAAATGAGGCGCCTACGCCGTCTGAACTGTTGGTTTAACGCTTAGCTCTACTGAACTCCGTCGGGAAAAGGAAATTTTACGAACCGAAGCTTGTTAGTGTCTGTCTTGCAACACTCTTATAAAGAAGACGCATGGAAATGGTAGACAAAGCGTAGGAAGAATTGGTGCAACCTACCTTTCTGCAACATACACAAGAAACCACCAACTTGTCAAAGATTGAAACAAGATTGTCTGGCTGGGGACGAGTGTACATTTTATATAAATAAACATTTGAATAAAGATTTAACAGCCCTTTTAAGGGCTTGAGGGTGTGTGTCTGTGAGAGGGTGTCTTTGGGGGGGGGGGGTGTGGAGGGGTTATTTTAAATTCCCGAAGGATAACCAGATACCTCACAATCACATACGGCATCCTATCTCCCAGAAGGCTTGATGGGTTACTCCCGGTTTTTCAAAACTAAATTGTTGGAGCTTTCTCCACTCCTGTTTTGTAACCGCTATAGTCATATACCGGGGCCGCTACCAAACCGGCGTTGCTGTTTGGTTTCTTTTCTCTTCTTCCCTCAAATTTGCCATCGCACAACATTACATTCTGGCTCGCCACCATGGTGGGACTCAAACCTCTATCATCGCCGGCCTGGAACCGAATAGAGCTGGCTCTCTAATAGTTTTAATGGCGTTGTGGGATTGAGTATTGACAATCTAACACTCCAACGTAAACTGCCGGGAATTCTAACAGCGTGCATTCCCCCCTAAATCCATTTGAGGCAATAGGAAAGCTAGTCCTGTGTGATCCAAGTGAAATAAAATAAGGTTAACCGGGTCGCAAGGGATTTGTATATCCCACATCGCCCCTGCGCGCCATTGGCGCGCCAAAACTTTTCATTCATTCTTGTGTCTGTACTCTTGATCAAGTATCCTCCTCGGTGATGTGCGCTCTTTGAAACCCAATCCTAGAAATATGTACCGTATCTACCGTAAAGGTCGACTTTCTGTGACTGACTGGGTTTCCCACTTCGATTAATTACGCTGCCGAAATACAGGCAGGCGTTCCGCCGAAGAGCAGTCTTACAAACAGCTTCCTTGTTGGTGGGGCGCTAGATATCCGCAGCGCGCGTAGGTTCTGGGCTTTCATGGTCTCTTGACCTGAACTTGTTATTTTTATATACTTTTGTGATCAGAAACTGGCCAGGTGGATGCAATTATTGTGTTTTTTGAAGAGGAGGACGTATTCCCACAACCTTTACTGCTCGAATCACAAGTTGAATCTTAGTCGAAACGGTTATTAGAATTAGCAGGGTCGGGCATTGCCTTCAGACAAGCGTATTGTCCGGGAGTTTAGTCTTTGACAGTGACATTCCACGTGTTGGCATTCATAACTGGGGGAAGAAACATTCGAATGCTTGAATGGTGTTTTATTCTATGGTATTTAATTCCAAGACGTGCGGATTACACCATTAATTGAGATTCTAGATAAATATTCAATAATGACCTCAGATGTAGACGGGGTAACAGCTTACGGTAAACAACCTGATAGGGACATATTTAATAAGGATTGTAACCAAAATTGTTTGGAAATCTGAGACACTACAGGCTTTTCTGTGCCCTGAATGTTCGCGACCAGCCATGATATGGGACTTCAGGTCTTTGTAGAGAGATCGAGGTCGAGATCCTTGAAGGAAATGAGGAAAGACAGAGAAAAGGAATGCGAAATGGTTAATTATGGAGTCATGGAGATTTTGTTAAAGATTTTGCAAGAATGCCTAAAATGTCATACTCGCCTAAGAAGATTCACTGGGACTATGATGAAGTGAGAGTGGAGAATAACGGGCATGTGGGTTTTTGATGGTACCACTGAGAATATTATTGTTCTGAGCAGTAAAGTTATGAAGTATAGGATACATAACCAAGACTTTCTGATCTGAAAACAGAAATATATCGGCTCCTGCAAATGTGTTATTAAAACTTCACGAGTGGGCGGAATATATTAGGATAAGTGGATGGCACCATTGAGAATATTATTGTTTTGAGCAGTAAAGTTATGAGGTGTGAAGTATAGGATAGATAACCAAGACTTTCTGATCTGAGAACAGAAATATATCGGCACCTGCTAAAATGTTATCAACACTTCACGAGTGGGCGGAATATATTAGGATAAATGTTTGCAAACATGGACTTCAAGATTATGCCTGTAACAACAGAATTTTGTTGTACCAGAAATTAAAAGGGGTAAGATTAACAGATGAAAAATGTTATCGAGCATTAATTATTTATTCATTATTCAATAACCTTCAGTATATAAAAACATTTCGTATAAAGCACAGTAGTCTAACAATGGAAACAAAAATAACACATCATGTATATATTATAGTGGAACAGCTAAAACAGATAACGATGCTATTCGTATTGTATGTTACAGTTAATAATATGTGAAAAGAAAAGTGCATAACACACTCTCCAATCAACATGTTGTCGCAATGCACAATGCACACCACGATCAAGTTAGAATTTCAAAACATTCCACATTTTCATGCTTTACATAGTCTCGTCTAAATTGAACGCGAACAAAAGCTGTCCACTAGCTCCTTTTGTATTTCCATTATATTCTCGCAAACGTCAGTTTCTGTTTGTGGTTCATTTTCTGATAAGTTGCTACCACCTCCTTGTAGGGATATGGCAATTGTATTCGCTAATCTCCGTATATCTTCCCAAGACTCCTTCCTATAACTCTCGTATGTAGCTATTGATGTTTGAATTGTGGTCTTCCTTATAAGCAGATTATAAGTTATAAAATTGGATGGTCTTGTAGTGTTGACTATTTTTCTGTCTATGGATGCTGAAATGTGCCCTATAAAGATAAGAATTATCGTGTTATATTATAGTAAATGGTTAGGGCGGAAATGGAACGATTTGAGATGGTGGGGGATTTCAGCCATATTCACCACACTTACGCGTCTTTCGCACATGTACTTTGACACCGCCACCCCTCCCCGAACGCAGTCTGACACTACCTCTATATCTGCTAAATATATTTGCGCTTTCCGTTGTAAAGCCGTAATGGTTTTGAGGGAAGACCCAAGGTACTTTTATGCAAACCTGAATAGTATCCCAAACCATTACCATTCTGAGATGATGTAAAGCACTGCAAAAATTATAACATTTCATAATGAAGCGAAAATAAAGTTTCCATTTCTCGTCCAATTCAGTCAACTGAACAGGCCTCCCGTCGCACTCTTAAAATACATGAACACTCATAGACACTCTTGTTACGTTAAGTCACTAGTCATCAGCTTAATCTATCACTCATGAGATGCTCGAAAATGAAAATTTAGGCTGCGATCAATATCGTTAGAGGCACTGGTTATAACTCAAGCTTACGGACTCATTCCAAAGAACAAAGTTATTTTTAAAAAACCCAAATATGCCCTATAAATCATTAAACTATCTGTAGTACATACCTAACATGGTGATATATTTGTCAACTTTATCATGCTTCATCAATAAATCTCTCAGCATTTTCACCGATTGTACCATGTCCATGCTTCTCTCTTTTCTTAAAACATGAATTGAACGTCGAACAGTTGATCCAGGGCTGGAATGAATTGTGGTGCGCACAAAACTCCTGCAATATATATACATTCTCTGGTATTCTTTGATCTTTTGAAATGTTACACATATTTTCCTCTGCATAATTCGTATCTAATTGTCGGGCTTCGGGTTCCTATGATCGAATGTGCAATAATTAGGGCTTCATTGAATAAAACTCACAATCTATCACAGCACATATTGTTTGAAGAAACAACTAGTGTTTGTTACTGATTAATTGCGCTAGCGGCACATACCATAATTCAGTTTGTTTTGTTTTAAAAAAAGTTCTTAGCAAACACAAATGTTAGATTGGGTCATTAATTATGTTCATTTGTAAACAAGCGGTATATCCACTTTGTCCCGGCCATTGTCATCAGTTTTCGTGTACTTAATCAATCTATTGTTAAATAAACAACTGGACTGGAATGAAAATTCAGTATCACTGTTAGTTGTTTAGACGAGAAAGTATACACGTTTTGCAAGAGAAATGGATTCGACGAATGAAACTTAGTATTCCAACTTAATAAATGCAGAACGGCTTCATTGATACAAGCGCATTTTGAGAATGCAACACCCGAAACTGCGTGAAAGAACTCAATTCGTCAAAATCATGTTTCCATATTTTGTTACACAGGCATGGGAAATACTTGGTCGGATTTTATTTAATCGATTTGATATGCGCTTCTGGTAAGACAGTGAGAATCAACCCACCATATTCATATGACTTGAGAACTGACAGTCGGGAAGTTTAATTTATTGTTTATTGTGTTTTGACGTAACATTGAACACCCTTGGTAATACCGGACGATTATATGCTGAAACGAAGATTTTCATGCAGGCAACCATTTTAACGTTTGTGTGTCTCCATTTTATCAACGCACGCATCTGGGCCTTCATATTCGCGGAACAACGTATAACTGCATGCTTATTCGAGAATTTAATTACCAAATGAGGCGCCTACGCCGTCTGAACTGTTGGTTTAACGCTTAGCTCTACTGAACTCCGTCGGGAAAAGGAAATTTTACGAACCGAAGCTTGTTAGTGTCTGTCTTGCAACACTCTTATAAAGAAGACGCATGGAAATGGTAGACAAAGCGTAGGAAGAATTGGTGCAACCTACCTTTCTGCAACATACACAAGAAACCACCAACTTGTCAAGGATTGAAACAAGATTGTCTGGCTGGGGACGAGTGTACATTTTATATAAATAAACATTTGAATAAAGATTTAACAGCCCTTTTAAGGGCTTGAGGGTGTGTGTCTGTGAGAGGGTGTCTTTGGGGGGGGGGTGTGGAGGGGTTATTTTAAATTCCCGAAGGATAACCAGATACCTCACAATCACATACGGCATCCTATCTCCCAGAAGGCTTGATGGGTTACTCCCGGTTTTTCAAAACTAAATTGTTGGAGCTTTCTCCACTCCTGTTTTGTAACCGCTATAGTCATATACCGGGGCCGCTACCAAACCGGCGTTGCTGTTTGGTTTCTTTTCTCTTCTTCCCTCAAATTTGCCATCGCACAACATTACATTCTGGCTCGCCACCATGGTGGGACTCAAACCTCTATCATCGCCGGCCTGGAACCGAATAGAGCTGGCTCTCTAACAGTTTTAATGGCGTTGTGGGATTGAGTATTGACAATCTAACACTCCAACGTAAACTGCCGGGAATTCTAACAGCGTGCATACCCCCCTAAATCCATTTGAGGCAATAGGAAAGCTAGTCCTGTGTGATCCAAGTGAAATAAAATAAGGTTAACCGGGTCGCAAGGGATTTGTATATCCCACATCGCCCCTGCGCGCCATTGGCGCGCCAAAACTTTTCATTCATTCTTGTGTCTGTACTCTTGATCAAGTATCCTCCTCGGTGATATGCGCTCTTTGAAACCCAATCCTAGAAATATGTACCGTATCTACCGTAAAGGTCGACTTTCTGTGACTGACTGGGTTCCCCACTTCGATTAATTACGCTGCCGAAATACAGGCAGGCGTTCCGCCGAAGAGCAGTCTTACAAACAGCTTCCTTGTTGGTGGGGCGCTAGATATCCGCAGCGCGCGTAGGTTCTGGGCTTTCATGGTCTCTTGACCTGAACTTGTTATTTTTATATACTTTTGTGATCAGAAACTGGCCAGGTGGATGCAATTATTGTGTTTTTTGAAGAGGAGGACGTATTCCCACAACCTTTACTGCTCGAATCACAAGTTGAATCTTAGTCGAAACGGTTATTAGAATTAGCAGGGTCGGGCATTGCCTTCAGACAAGCGTATTGTCCGGGAGTTTAGTCTTTGACAGTGACATTCCACGTGTTGGCATTCATAACTGGGGGAAGAAACATTCGAATGCTTGAATGGTGTTTTATTCTATGGTATTTAATTCCAAGACGTGCGGATTACACCATTAATTGAGATTCTAGATAAATATTCAATAATGACCTCAGATGTAGACGGGGGTAACAGCTTACGGTAAACAACCTGATAGGGACATATTTAATAAGGATTGTAACCAAAATTGTTTGGAAATCTGAGACACTACAGGCTTTTCTGTGCCCTGAATGTTCGCGACCAGCCATGATATGGGACTTCAGGTCTTTGTAGAGAGATCGAGGTCGAGATCCTTGAAGGAAATGAGGAAAGACAGAGAAAAGGAATGCGAAATGGTTAATTATGGAGTCATGGAGATTTTGTTAAAGATTTTGCAAGAATGCCTAAAATGTCATACTCGCCTAAGAAGATTCACTGGGACTATGATGAAGTGAGAGTGGAGAATAACGGGCATGTGGGTTTTTGATGGTACCACTGAGAATATTATTGTTCTGAGCAGTAAAGTTATGAAGTATAGGATACATAACCAAGACTTTCTGATCTGAAAACAGAAATATATCGGCTCCTGCAAATGTGTTATTAAAACTTCACGAGTGGGCGGAATATATTAGGATAAGTGGATGGCACCATTGAGAATATTATTGTTTTGAGCAGTAAAGTTATGAGGTGTGAAGTATAGGATAGATAACCAAGACTTTCTGATCTGAGAACAGAAATATATCGGCACCTGCTAAAATGTTATCAACACTTCACGAGTGGGCGGAATATATTAGGATAAATGTTTGCAAACATGGACTTCAAGATTATGCCTGTAACAACAGAATTTTGTTGTACCAGAAATTAAAAGGGGTAAGATTAACAGATGAAAAATGTTATCGAGCATTAATTATTTATTCATTATTCAATAACCTTCAGTATATAAAAACATTTCGTATAAAGCACAGTAGTCTAACAATGGAAACAAAAATAACACATCATGTATATATTATAGTGGAACAGCTAAAACAGATAACGATGCTATTCGTATTGTATGTTACAGTTAATAATATGTGAAAAGAAAAGTGCATAACACACTCTCCAATCAACATGTTGTCGCAATGCACAATGCACACCACGATCAAGTTAGAATTTCAAAACATTCCACATTTTCATGCTTTACATAGTCTCGTCTAAATTGAACGCGAACAAAAGCTGTCCACTAGCTCCTTTTGTATTTCCATTATATTCTCGCAAACGTCAGTTTCTGTTTGTGGTTCATTTTCTGATAAGTTGCTACCACCTCCTTGTAGGGATATGGCAATTGTATTCGCTAATCTCCGTATATCTTCCCAAGACTCCTTCCTATAACTCTCGTATGTAGCTATTGATGTTTGAATTGTGGTCTTCCTTATAAGCAGATTATAAGTTATAAAATTGGATGGTCTTGTAGTGTTGACTATTTTTCTGTCTATGGATGCTGAAATGTTCCCTATAAAGATAAGAATTATCGTGTTATATTATAGTAAATGGTTAGGGCGGAAATGGAACGATTTGAGATGGTGGGGGATTTCAGCCATATTCACCACACTTACGCGTCTTTCGCACATGTACTTTGACACCGCCACCCCTCCCCGAACGCAGTCTGACACTACCTCTATATCTGCTAAATATATTTGCGCTTTCCGTTGTAAAGCCGTAATGGTTTTGAGGGAAGACCCAAGGTACTTTTATGCAAACCTGAATAGTATCCCAAACCATTACCATTCTGAGATGATGTAAAGCACTGCAAAAATTATAACATTTCATAATGAAGCGAAAATAAAGTTTCCATTTCTCGTCCAATTCAGTCAACTGAACAGGCCTCCCGTCGCACTCTTAAAATACATGAACACTCATAGACACTCTTGTTACGTTAAGTCACTAGTCATCAGCTTAATCTATCACTCATGAGATGCTCGAAAATGAAAATTTAGGCTGCGATCAATATCGTTAGAGGCACTGGTTATAACTCAAGCTTACGGACTCATTCCAAAGAACAAAGTTATTTTTAAAAAACCCAAATATGCCCTATAAATCATTAAACTATCTGTAGTACATACCTAACATGGTGATATATTTGTCAACTTTATCATGCTTCATCAATAAATCTCTCAGCATTTTCACCGATTGTACCATGTCCATGCTTCTCTCTTTTCTTAAAACATGAATTGAACGTCGAACAGTTGATCCAGGGCTGGAATGAATTGTGGTGCGCACAAAACTCCTGCAATATATATACATTCTCTGGTATTCTTTGATCTTTTGAAATGTTACACATATTTTCCTCTGCATAATTCGTATCTAATTGTCGGGCTTCGGGTTCCTATGATCGAATGTGCAATAATTAGGGCTTCATTGAATAAAACTCACAATCTATCACAGCACATATTGTTTGAAGAAACAACTAGTGTTTGTTACTGATTAATTGCGCTAGCGGCACATACCATAATTCAGTTTGTTTTGTTTTAAAAAAAGTTCTTAGCAAACACAAATGTTAGATTGGGTCATTAATTATGTTCATTTGTAAACAAGCGGTATATCCACTTTGTCCCGGCCATTGTCATCAGTTTTCGTGTACTTAATCAATCTATTGTTAAATAAACAACTGGACTGGAATGAAAATTCAGTATCACTGTTAGTTGTTTAGACGAGAAAGTATACACGTTTTGCAAGAGAAATGGATTCGACGAATGAAACTTAGTATTCCAACTTAATAAATGCAGAACGGCTTCATTGATACAAGCGCATTTTGAGAATGCAACACCCGAAACTGCGTGAAAGAACTCAATTCGTCAAAATCATGTTTCCATATTTTGTTACACAGGCATGGGAAATACTTGGTCGGATTTTATTTAATCGATTTGATATGCGCTTCTGGTAAGACAGTGAGAATCAACCCACCATATTCATATGACTTGAGAACTGACAGTCGGGAAGTTTAATTTATTGTTTATTGTGTTTTGACGTAACATTGAACACCCTTGGTAATACCGGACGATTATATGCTGAAACGAAGATTTTCATGCAGGCAACCATTTTAACGTTTGTGTGTCTCCATTTTATCAACGCACGCATCTGGGCCTTCATATTCGCGGAACAACGTATAACTGCATGCTTATTCGAGAATTTAATTACCAAATGAGGCGCCTACGCCGTCTGAACTGTTGGTTTAACGCTTAGCTCTACTGAACTCCGTCGGGAAAAGGAAATTTTACGAACCGAAGCTTGTTAGTGTCTGTCTTGCAACACTCTTATAAAGAAGACGCATGGAAATGGTAGACAAAGCGTAGGAAGAATTGGTGCAACCTACCTTTCTGCAACATACACAAGAAACCACCAACTTGTCAAGGATTGAAACAAGATTGTCTGGCTGGGGACGAGTGTACATTTTATATAAATAAACATTTGAATAAAGATTTAACAGCCCTTTTAAGGGCTTGAGGGTGTGTGTCTGTGAGAGGGTGTCTTTGGGGGGGGGGGGGGGGTGTGGAGGGGTTATTTTAAATTCCCGAAGGATAACCAGATACCTCACAATCACATACGGCATCCTATCTCCCAGAAGGCTTGATGGGTTACTCCCGGTTTTTCAAAACTAAATTGTTGGAGCTTTCTCCACTCCTGTTTTGTAACCGCTATAGTCATATACCGGGGCCGCTACCAAACCGGCGTTGCTGTTTGGTTTCTTTTCTCTTCTTCCCTCAAATTTGCCATCGCACAACATTACATTCTGGCTCGCCACCATGGTGGGACTCAAACCTCTATCATCGCCGGCCTGGAACCGAATAGAGCTGGCTCTCTAACAGTTTTAATGGCGTTGTGGGATTGAGTATTGACAATCTAACACTCCAACGTAAACTGCCGGGAATTCTAACAGCGTGCATACCCCCCTAAATCCATTTGAGGCAATAGGAAAGCTAGTCCTGTGTGATCCAAGTGAAATAAAATAAGGTTAACCGGGTCGCAAGGGATTTGTATATCCCACATCGCCCCTGCGCGCCATTGGCGCGCCAAAACTTTTCATTCATTCTTGTGTCTGTACTCTTGATCAAGTATCCTCCTCGGTGATATGCGCTCTTTGAAACCCAATCCTAGAAATATGTACCGTATCTACCGTAAAGGTCGACTTTCTGTGACTGACTGGGTTCCCCACTTCGATTAATTACGCTGCCGAAATACAGGCAGGCGTTCCGCCGAAGAGCACTCTTACAAACAGCTTCCTTGTTGGTGGGGCGCTAGAGATCCGCAGCGCGCGTAGGTTCTGGGCTTTCATGGTCTCTTGACCTGAACTTGTTATTTTTATATACTTTTGTGATCAGAAACAGGCTAGGTGGATGCAATTATTGTGTTTTTTGAAAAGGAGGACGTATTCCCACAACCTTTACTGCTCGAATCACATGTCGAATCTTGGTCGAAACGGTTAGTAGAATTAACAGGGCCGGACATTGCCTTCAGACAAGCGTATTGTCCGGCAGTTTAGTCTTTGACAGTGACATTTCACGTGTTCGCATTCATAACTGGGGGAAGAAACATTCGAATGCTTGAATGGTGTTATTCTATGGTATTTAATTCCAAGACGTGCGGATTACACCATTAATTGAGATTCTAGATAAATATTCAATAATGACCTCAGATGTAGACGGGGTAACAGCTTACGGTAAACAACTTGATAGGGACATATTTAATAAGGATTGTAACCAAAATTGTTTGGAAATCTGAGACACTACAGGCTTTTCTGTGCCCTGAATGCTCGCGAGCAGCCATGATATCAGACTTCAGGTCTTTGTAGAGAGATCGAGGTCGAGATCCTTGAAGGAAATGATTAAAGACAGAGAAAAGGAATGCGAAATGGTTAATTATGGAGTCATGGAGATTTTGTTAAAGATTTTGCAAGAATGCCTAAAATGTCATACTCGCCGAAGAAGATTCACTGGGACTATGATTAAGTGAGAGTGGAGAATAAAGGGCATGTGGGTTTTTGATGGTACCACTGAGAAAATTATTGTTCTGAGCAGTAAAGTTATGAAGTATAGGATACATAACCAAGACCTTCTGATCTGAAAACAGAAATATATCGGCTCCTGCAAATGTGTTATTAACACTTCACGAGTGGGCGGAATATATTAGGATAAGTGGATGGCACCATTGAGAATATTATTGTTTTGAGCAGTAAAGTTATGAAGTGTGAAGTATAGGATAGATAACCAAGACTTTCTGATCTGAGAACAGAAATATATCGGCACCTGCTAAAGTGTTATCAACACTTCACGAGTGGGCGGAATGTATTAGGATAAATGTTTGCAAACATGGACTTCGAGATTATGCCTGTAACAACAGAATATTGTTGTACCAGAAATTAAAAGGGGTAAGATTAACAGATGAAAAATGTTATCGAGCATTAATTATTTATTCATTATTCAACAACCTTCAGTATATAAAAACCTTTCGTATAAAGAACAGTAGTCTAACAATGGAAACAAAATAACACATCATGTATATATTATAGTGGAACAGCTAAAACAGATAACGACGCTATTCGTATTGTATGTTACAGTTAATAATATGTGAAAAGAAAAGTGCATAACACACTTTTCAATCAACATGTTGTCGTAATGCACAATGCACACCATGATCAAGTTAGAATTTCAAAACATTCCTCATTTTCATGCTTTACATAGTCTCGTCTAACTTGAACGCGAACAAAAGCTGTCCACTAACTCCTTTTGTAGTTCCATTATATTATCGCAAACGTCAGTTTCTGTTTGTGGTTCATTTTCTGATAAGTTGCTACCACCTCCTTGTAGGGATTTGGCAATTGTATTCGCTAATCTCCGTATATCTTCCCAAGACTCCTTCCTATAACTCTCGTATGTTGCTATTGATGTTTGAATTGTGGTCTTCCTTATAAGCAGATTATAAGTCATAAAAATGGATGGTCTTGTAGTGTTGACTATTTTTCTGTCTATGGATGCTGAAATGTGCCCTATAAAGATAAGAATTATCGTGTTATATTATAGTAAATGGTTATGGCGGAAATGGAACGATTTGAGATGGTGGGGGATTTCAGCCATATTCACCACACTTACGCGTCTTTCGCACATGTACTTTGACACCGCCACCCCTCCCCGAACGCAGTCTGACACTACCTCTATATCTGCTAAATATATTTGCGCTTTCCGTTGTAAAGCCGTTATGGTTTTGAGGGAAGACCCAAGGTACTTTTATGCAAACCTGAATAGTATCCCAAACCATTACCATTCTGAGATGATGAAAAGCACTGCAAAAATTATAACATTTCATAATGAAGCGAAAATAAAGTTTCCATTTCTCGTCCAATTCAGTCAACTGAACAGGCCTCCCGTCGCACTCTTAAAATACATGAACACTCATAGACACTCTTGTTACGTTAAGTCACTAATCATCAGCTTAATCTGTCACTCATGAGATGCTCGAAAATGAAAATTTAGGCTGCGATCAATATCGTTAGAGGCACTGGTTATAACTCAAGCTTACGGACTCATTCCAAAGAACAAAGTTATTTTTAAAAAACCCAAATATGCCCTATAAATCATTAAACTATCTGTAGTACATACCTAACATGGTGATATATTTGTCAACTTTATCATGCTTCATCAATAAATCTCTCAGCATTTTCACCGATTGTACCATGTCCATGCTTCTCTCTTTTCTTAAAACATGAATTGAACGTCGAACAGTTGATCCTGGGCTGGAATGAATTGTGGTGCGCACAAAACTCCTGCAATATATATATATTCTCTGGTGTTCTTTGATCTTTTGAAATGTTACACATATTTTCCTGTGCATAATTCGTATCTAATTGTCGGGCTTCGGGTTCCTATGATCGAATGTGCAATAATTAGGGCTTCATTGAATAAAACTCACAATCTATCACACCACATATTGTTTGAAGAAACAACTAGTGTTTGTTACTGATGTGCCACTCTGGAGTAGTGGAGACCCTGGAACATTTTCTCTTGGAATGCCCACAGTATATACCTCATAGAATAAAATTTACTGGAAGAATAATGCAGAAGTGGGGTGAAGAAACAAAGGATAGATGGCTGAAGGCGGACACGAGGGAGAGGGTAGGAATGCTTATTGAAGAAATTGAAAAAGAGGAAGTGAGGGACACTATTAAGCAGTTTATATCTGAATGCTGGGAGGAGAGGAGGGGAAGAGGGGGTGGGGTGCAGGGGGAATGATGGCCTTCTCTTATGAGGACCGCGACAAATCAGCGGCTGGCCAAAGAGTTATTATTATTATTAATAGCGCTAGCGGCACATACCATAATTCAGTTTGTTTTGTTTTAAAAAACGTTCTTAGCAAACACAAATGTTAGATTGGGTCATTAATTATGTTGATTTGTAAACAAGCGGTATATTCACTTTGTCCCGGCCATTGTCATCAGTTTTCGTGTACTTAATCAATCTATTGTTAAATAAACAACTGGACTGGAATGAAAATTCAGTATCACTGTTAGTTGTTTAGACGAGAAAGTATACACGTTTTGCAAGAGAAATGGATTCGACGAATGAAACTTAGTATTCCAACTTAATAAATGCAGAACGCCTTCATTGATACAAGCGCATTTTGAGAATGCAACACCCGAAACTGCGTGAAAGAACTCAATTCGTCAAAATCATGTTTCCATATTTTGTTACACAGGCATGGGAAATACTTGGTCGGATTTTATTTAATCGATTTGATATGCGCTTCTGGTAAGACAGTGAGAATCAACCCACCATATTCATATGACTTGAGAACTGACAGTCGGGAAGTTTAATTTATTGTTTATTGTGTTTTGACGTAACATTGAACACCCTTGGTAATATCGGACGATTATATGCTGAAACGAAGATTTTCATGCAGGCAACCATTTTAACGTTTGTGTGTCTCCATTTTATCAACGCACGCATCTGGGCCTTCATATTCGCGGAACAACGTATAACTGCATGCTTATTCGAGAATTTAATTACCAAATGAGGCGCCTACGCCGTCTGAACTGTTGGTTTAACGCTTAGCTCTACAGAACTCCGTCGGGAAAAGGAAATTTTACGAACCGAAGCTTGTTAGTGTCTGTCTTGCAACACTCTTATAAAGAACACGCATGGAAATGGTAGACAAAGCGTAGGAAGAATTGGTGCAACCTACCTTTCTGCAACATACACAAGAAACCACCAACTAGTCAAGGATTGAAACAAGCTTGTCTGGCTGGGGACGAGTGTACATTTTATATAAATAAACATTTGAATAAAGATTTAACAGCCCTTTTAAGGGCTTGAGGGTGTGTGTCTGTGAGAGGGTGTCTTTGGGGGGGGGGGGGGTGTGGAGGGGTCATTTGAAATTCCCGAAGGATAACCAGATACCTCACAATCACATACGGCATCCTATCTCCCAGAAGGCTTGATGGGTGACTCCCGGTTTTTCAAAACTAAATTGTTGGAGCTTTCTCCACTCCTGTTTTGTAACCGCTATAGTCATATACCGGGGCCGCTACCAAACCGGCGTTGCTGTTTGGTTTCTTTTCTCTTCTTCCCTCAAATTTGCCATCGCACAACATTACATTCTGGCTCGCCACCATGGTGGGACTCAAACCTCTATCATCGCCGGCCTGGAACCGAATAGAGCTGGCTCTCTAATAGTTTTAATGGCGTTGTGGGATTGAGTATTGACAATCTAACACTCCAACGTAAACTGCCGGGAATTCTAACAGCGTGCATTCCCCCCTAAATCCATTTGAGGCAATAGGAAAGCTAGTCCTGTGTGATCCAAGTGAAATAAAATAAGGTTAACCGGGTCGCAAGGGATTTGTATATCCCACATCGCCCCTGCGCGCCATTGGCGCGCCAAAACTTTTCATTCATTCTTGTGTCTGTACTCTTGATCAAGTATCCTCCTCGGTGATGTGCGCTCTTTGAAACCCAATCCTAGAAATATGTACCGTATCTACCGTAAAGGTCGACTTTCTGTGACTGACTGGGTTTCCCACTTCGATTAATTACGCTGCCGAAATACAGGCAGGCGTTCCGCCGAAGAGCAGTCTTACAAACAGCTTCCTTGTTGGTGGGGCGCTAGATATCCGCAGCGCGCGTAGGTTCTGGGCTTTCATGGTCTCTTGACCTGAACTTGTTATTTTTATATACTTTTGTGATCAGAAACTGGCCAGGTGGATGCAATTATTGTGTTTTTTGAAGAGGAGGACGTATTCCCACAACCTTTACTGCTCGAATCACAAGTTGAATCTTAGTCGAAACGGTTATTAGAATTAGCAGGGTCGGGCATTGCCTTCAGACAAGCGTATTGTCCGGGAGTTTAGTCTTTGACAGTGACATTCCACGTGTTGGCATTCATAACTGGGGGAAGAAACATTCGAATGCTTGAATGGTGTTTTATTCTATGGTATTTAATTCCAAGACGTGCGGATTACACCATTAATTGAGATTCTAGATAAATATTCAATAATGACCTCAGATGTAGACGGGGTAACAGCTTACGGTAAACAACCTGATAGGGACATATTTAATAAGGATTGTAACCAAAATTGTTTGGAAATCTGAGACACTACAGGCTTTTCTGTGCCCTGAATGTTCGCGACCAGCCATGATATGGGACTTCAGGTCTTTGTAGAGAGATCGAGGTCGAGATCCTTGAAGGAAATGAGGAAAGACAGAGAAAAGGAATGCGAAATGGTTAATTATGGAGTCATGGAGATTTTGTTAAAGATTTTGCAAGAATGCCTAAAATGTCATACTCGCCTAAGAAGATTCACTGGGACTATGATGAAGTGAGAGTGGAGAATAACGGGCATGTGGGTTTTTGATGGTACCACTGAGAATATTATTGTTCTGAGCAGTAAAGTTATGAAGTATAGGATACATAACCAAGACTTTCTGATCTGAAAACAGAAATATATCGGCTCCTGCAAATGTGTTATTAAAACTTCACGAGTGGGCGGAATATATTAGGATAAGTGGATGGCACCATTGAGAATATTATTGTTTTGAGCAGTAAAGTTATGAGGTGTGAAGTATAGGATAGATAACCAAGACTTTCTGATCTGAGAACAGAAATATATCGGCACCTGCTAAAATGTTATCAACACTTCACGAGTGGGCGGAATATATTAGGATAAATGTTTGCAAACATGGACTTCAAGATTATGCCTGTAACAACAGAATATTGTTGTACCAGAAATTAAAAGGGGTAAGATTAACAGATGAAAAATGTTATCGAGCATTAATTATTTATTCATTATTCAATAACCTTCAGTATATAAAAACATTTCGTATAAAGCACAGTAGTCTAACAATGGAAACAAAAATAACACATCATGTATATATTATAGTGGAACAGCTAAAACAGATAACGATGCTATTCGTATTGTATGTTACAGTTAATAATATGTGAAAAGAAAAGTGCATAACACACTCTCCAATCAACATGTTGTCGCAATGCACAATGCACACCACGATCAAGTTAGAATTTCAAAACATTCCACATTTTCATGCTTTACATAGTCTCGTCTAAATTGAACGCGAACAAAAGCTGTCCACTAGCTCCTTTTGTATTTCCATTATATTCTCGCAAACGTCAGTTTCTGTTTGTGGTTCATTTTCTGATAAGTTGCTACCACCTCCTTGTAGGGATATGGCAATTGTATTCGCTAATCTCCGTATATCTTCCCAAGACTCCTTCCTATAACTCTCGTATGTAGCTATTGATGTTTGAATTGTGGTCTTCCTTATAAGCAGATTATAAGTTATAAAATTGGATGGTCTTGTAGTGTTGACTATTTTTCTGTCTATGGATGCTGAAATGTGCCCTATAAAGATAAGAATTATCGTGTTATATTATAGTAAATGGTTAGGGCGGAAATGGAACGATTTGAGATGGTGGGGGATTTCAGCCATATTCACCACACTTACGCGTCTTTCGCACATGTACTTTGACACCGCCACCCCTCCCCGAACGCAGTCTGACACTACCTCTATATCTGCTAAATATATTTGCGCTTTCCGTTGTAAAGCCGTAATGGTTTTGAGGGAAGACCCAAGGTACTTTTATGCAAACCTGAATAGTATCCCAAACCATTACCATTCTGAGATGATGTAAAGCACTGCAAAAATTATAACATTTCATAATGAAGCGAAAATAAAGTTTCCATTTCTCGTCCAATTCAGTCAACTGAACAGGCCTCCCGTCGCACTCTTAAAATACATGAACACTCATAGACACTCTTGTTACGTTAAGTCACTAGTCATCAGCTTAATCTATCACTCATGAGATGCTCGAAAATGAAAATTTAGGCTGCGATCAATATCGTTAGAGGCACTGGTTATAACTCAAGCTTACGGACTCATTCCAAAGAACAAAGTTATTTTTAAAAAACCCAAATATGCCCTATAAATCATTAAACTATCTGTAGTACATACCTAACATGGTGATATATTTGTCAACTTTATCATGCTTCATCAATAAATCTCTCAGCATTTTCACCGATTGTACCATGTCCATGCTTCTCTCTTTTCTTAAAACATGAATTGAACGTCGAACAGTTGATCCAGGGCTGGAATGAATTGTGGTGCGCACAAAACTCCTGCAATATATATACATTCTCTGGTATTCTTTGATCTTTTGAAATGTTACACATATTTTCCTCTGCATAATTCGTATCTAATTGTCGGGCTTCGGGTTCCTATGATCGAATGTGCAATAATTAGGGCTTCATTGAATAAAACTCACAATCTATCACAGCACATATTGTTTGAAGAAACAACTAGTGTTTGTTACTGATTAATTGCGCTAGCGGCACATACCATAATTCAGTTTGTTTTGTTTTAAAAAAAGTTCTTAGCAAACACAAATGTTAGATTGGGTCATTAATTATGTTCATTTGTAAACAAGCGGTATATCCACTTTGTCCCGGCCATTGTCATCAGTTTTCGTGTACTTAATCAATCTATTGTTAAATAAACAACTGGACTGGAATGAAAATTCAGTATCACTGTTAGTTGTTTAGACGAGAAAGTATACACGTTTTGCAAGAGAAATGGATTCGACGAATGAAACTTAGTATTCCAACTTAATAAATGCAGAACGGCTTCATTGATACAAGCGCATTTTGAGAATGCAACACCCGAAACTGCGTGAAAGAACTCAATTCGTCAAAATCATGTTTCCATATTTTGTTACACAGGCATGGGAAATACTTGGTCGGATTTTATTTAATCGATTTGATATGCGCTTCTGGTAAGACAGTGAGAATCAACCCACCATATTCATATGACTTGAGAACTGACAGTCGGGAAGTTTAATTTATTGTTTATTGTGTTTTGACGTAACATTGAACACCCTTGGTAATACCGGACGATTATATGCTGAAACGAAGATTTTCATGCAGGCAACCATTTTAACGTTTGTGTGTCTCCATTTTATCAACGCACGCATCTGGGCCTTCATATTCGCGGAACAACGTATAACTGCATGCTTATTCGAGAATTTAATTACCAAATGAGGCGCCTACGCCGTCTGAACTGTTGGTTTAACGCTTAGCTCTACTGAACTCCGTCGGGAAAAGGAAATTTTACGAACCGAAGCTTGTTAGTGTCTGTCTTGCAACACTCTTATAAAGAAGACGCATGGAAATGGTAGACAAAGCGTAGGAAGAATTGGTGCAACCTACCTTTCTGCAACATACACAAGAAACCACCAACTTGTCAAGGATTGAAACAAGATTGTCTGGCTGGGGACGAGTGTACATTTTATATAAATAAACATTTGAATAAAGATTTAACAGCCCTTTTAAGGGCTTGAGGGTGTGTGTCTGTGAGAGGGTGTCTTTGGGGGGGGGGGGTGTGGAGGGGTTATTTTAAATTCCCGAAGGATAACCAGATACCTCACAATCACATACGGCATCCTATCTCCCAGAAGGCTTGATGGGTTACTCCCGGTTTTTCAAAACTAAATTGTTGGAGCTTTCTCCACTCCTGTTTTGTAACCGCTATAGTCATATACCGGGGCCGCTACCAAACCGGCGTTGCTGTTTGGTTTCTTTTCTCTTCTTCCCTCAAATTTGCCATCGCACAACATTACATTCTGGCTCGCCACCATGGTGGGACTCAAACCTCTATCATCGCCGGCCTGGAACCGAATAGAGCTGGCTCTCTAACAGTTTTAATGGCGTTGTGGGATTGAGTATTGACAATCTAACACTCCAACGTAAACTGCCGGGAATTCTAACAGCGTGCATACCCCCCTAAATCCATTTGAGGCAATAGGAAAGCTAGTCCTGTGTGATCCAAGTGAAATAAAATAAGGTTAACCGGGTCGCAAGGGATTTGTATATCCCACATCGCCCCTGCGCGCCATTGGCGCGCCAAAACTTTTCATTCATTCTTGTGTCTGTACTCTTGATCAAGTATCCTCCTCGGTGATATGCGCTCTTTGAAACCCAATCCTAGAAATATGTACCGTATCTACCGTAAAGGTCGACTTTCTGTGACTGACTGGGTTCCCCACTTCGATTAATTACGCTGCCGAAATACAGGCAGGCGTTCCGCCGAAGAGCACTCTTACAAACAGCTTCCTTGTTGGTGGGGCGCTAGAGATCCGCAGCGCGCGTAGGTTCTGGGCTTTCATGGTCTCTTGACCTGAACTTGTTATTTTTATATACTTTTGTGATCAGAAACAGGCTAGGTGGATGCAATTATTGTGTTTTTTGAAAAGGAGGACGTATTCCCACAACCTTTACTGCTCGAATCACATGTCGAATCTTGGTCGAAACGGTGAGTAGAATTAACAGGGCCGGACATTGCCTTCAGACAAGCGTATTGTCCGGCAGTTTAGTCTTTGACAGTGACATTTCACGTGTTCGCATTCATAACTGGGGGAAGAAACATTCGAATGCTTGAATGGTGTTATTCTATGGTATTTAATTCCAAGACGTGCGGATTACACCATTAATTGAGATTCTAGATAAATATTCAATAATGACCTCAGATGTAGACGGGGTAACAGCTTACGGTAAACAACTTGATAGGGACATATTTAATAAGGATTGTAACCAAAATTGTTTGGAAATCTGAGACACTACAGGCTTTTCTGTGCCCTGAATGCTCGCGAGCAGCCATGATATCAGACTTCAGGTCTTTGTAGAGAGATCGAGGTCGAGATCCTTGAAGGAAATGATTAAAGACAGAGAAAAGGAATGCGAAATGGTTAATTATGGAGTCATGGAGATTTTGTTAAAGATTTTGCAAGAATGCCTAAAATGTCATACTCGCCGAAGAAGATTCACTGGGACTATGATTAAGTGAGAGTGGAGAATAAAGGGCATGTGGGTTTTTGATGGTACCACTGAGAAAATTATTGTTCTGAGCAGTAAAGTTATGAAGTATAGGATACATAACCAAGACCTTCTGATCTGAAAACAGAAATATATCGGCTCCTGCAAATGTGTTATTAACACTTCACGAGTGGGCGGAATATATTAGGATAAGTGGATGGCACCATTGAGAATATTATTGTTTTGAGCAGTAAAGTTATGAAGTGTGAAGTATAGGATAGATAACCAAGACTTTCTGATCTGAGAACAGAAATATATCGGCACCTGCTAAAGTGTTATCAACACTTCACGAGTGGGCGGAATGTATTAGGATAAATGTTTGCAAACATGGACTTCGAGATTATGCCTGTAACAACAGAATATTGTTGTACCAGAAATTAAAAGGGGTAAGATTAACAGATGAAAAATGTTATCGAGCATTAATTATTTATTCATTATTCAACAACCTTCAGTATATAAAAACCTTTCGTATAAAGAACAGTAGTCTAACAATGGAAACAAAATATACACATCATGTATATATTATAGTGGAACAGCTAAAACAGATAACGACGCTATTCGTATTGTATGTTACAGTTAATAATATGTGAAAAGAAAAGTGCATAACACACTTTTCAATCAACATGTTGTCGTAATGCACAATGCACACCATGATCAAGTTAGAATTTCAAAACATTCCTCATTTTCATGCTTTACATAGTCTCGTCTAACTTGAACGCGAACAAAAGCTGTCCACTAACTCCTTTTGTAGTTCCATTATATTATCGCAAACGTCAGTTTCTGTTTGTGGTTCATTTTCTGATAAGTTGCTACCACCTCCTTGTAGGGATTTGGCAATTGTATTCGCTAATCTCCGTATATCTTCCCAAGACTCCTTCCTATAACTCTCGTATGTTGCTATTGATGTTTGAATTGTGGTCTTCCTTATAAGCAGATTATAAGTCATAAAAATGGATGGTCTTGTAGTGTTGACTATTTTTCTGTCTATGGATGCTGAAATGTGCCCTATAAAGATAAGAATTATCGTGTTATATTATAGTAAATGGTTATGGCGGAAATGGAACGATTTGAGATGGTGGGGGATTTCAGCCATATTCACCACACTTACGCGTCTTTCGCACATGTACTTTGACACCGCCACCCCTCCCCGAACGCAGTCTGACACTACCTCTATATCTGCTAAATATATTTGCGCTTTCCGTTGTAAAGCCGTAATGGTTTTGAGGGAAGACCCAAGGTACTTTTATGCAAACCTGAATAGTATCCCAAACCATTACCATTCTGAGATGATGAAAAGCACTGCAAAAATTATAACATTTCATAATGAAGCGAAAATAAAGTTTCCATTTCTCGTCCAATTCAGTCAACTGAACAGGCCTCCCGTCGCACTCTTAAAATACATGAACACTCATAGACACTCTTGTTACGTTAAGTCACTAATCATCAGCTTAATCTGTCACTCATGAGATGCTCGAAAATGAAAATTTAGGCTGCGATCAATATCGTTAGAGGCACTGGTTATAACTCAAGCTTACGGACTCATTCCAAAGAACAAAGTTATTTTTAAAAAACCCAAATATGCCCTATAAATCATTAAACTATCTGTAGTACATACCTAACATGGTGATATATTTGTCAACTTTATCATGCTTCATCAATAAATCTCTCAGCATTTTCACCGATTGTACCATGTCCATGCTTCTCTCTTTTCTTAAAACATGAATTGAACGTCGAACAGTTGATCCTGGGCTGGAATGAATTGTGGTGCGCACAAAACTCCTGCAATATATATATATTCTCTGGTATTCTTTGATCTTTTGAAATGTTACACATATTTTCCTGTGCATAATTCGTATCTAATTGTCGGGCTTCGGGTTCCTATGATCGAATGTGCAATAATTAGGGCTTCATTGAATAAAACTCACAATCTATCACACCACATATTGTTTGAAGAAACAACTAGTGTTTGTTACTGATTAATAGCGCTAGCGGCACATACCATAATTCAGTTTGTTTTGTTTTAAAAAACGTTCTTAGCAAACACAAATGTTAGATTGGGTCATTAATTATGTTGATTTGTAAACAAGCGGTATATTCACTTTGTCCCGGCCATTGTCATCAGTTTTCGTGTACTTAATCAATCTATTGTTAAATAAACAACTGGACTGGAATGAAAATTCAGTATCACTGTTAGTTGTTTAGACGAGAAAGTATACACGTTTTGCAAGAGAAATGGATTCGACGAATGAAACTTAGTATTCCAACTTAATAAATGCAGAACGCCTTCATTGATACAAGCGCATTTTGAGAATGCAACACCCGAAACTGCGTGAAAGAACTCAATTCGTCAAAATCATGTTTCCATATTTTGTTACACAGGCATGGGAAATACTTGGTCGGATTTTATTTAATCGATTTGATATGCGCTTCTGGTAAGACAGTGAGAATCAACCCACCATATTCATATGACTTGAGAACTGACAGTCGGGAAGTTTAATTTATTGTTTATTGTGTTTTGACGTAACATTGAACACCCTTGGTAATATCGGACGATTATATGCTGAAACGAAGATTTTCATGCAGGCAACCATTTTAACGTTTGTGTGTCTCCATTTTATCAACGCACGCATCTGGGCCTTCATATTCGCGGAACAACGTATAACTGCATGCTTATTCGAGAATTTAATTACCAAATGAGGCGCCTACGCCGTCTGAACTGTTGGTTTAACGCTTAGCTCTACAGAACTCCGTCGGGAAAAGGAAATTTTACGAACCGAAGCTTGTTAGTGTCTGTCTTGCAACACTCTTATAAAGAACACGCATGGAAATGGTAGACAAAGCGTAGGAAGAATTGGTGCAACCTACCTTTCTGCAACATACACAAGAAACCACCAACTAGTCAAGGATTGAAACAAGCTTGTCTGGCTGGGGACGAGTGTACATTTTATATAAATAAACATTTGAATAAAGATTTAACAGCCCTTTTAACGGCTTGAGGGTGTGTGTCTGTGAGAGGGTGTCTTTGGGGGGGGGGGGGTGGAGGGGTCATTTGAAATTCCCGAAGGATAACCAGATACCTCACAATCACATACGGCATCCTATCTCCCAGAAGGCTTGATGGGTGACTCCCGGTTTTTCAAAACTAAATTGTTGGAGCTTTCTCCACTCCTGTTTTGTAACCGCTATAGTCATATACCGGGGCCGCTACCAAACCGGCGTTGCTGTTTGGTTTCTTTTCTCTTCTTCCCTCAAATTTGCCATCGCACAACATTACATTCTGGCTCGCCACCATGGTGGGACTCAAACCTCTATCATCGCCGGCCTGGAACCGAATAGAGCTGGCTCTCTAATAGTTTTAATGGCGTTGTGGGATTGAGTATTGACAATCTAACACTCCAACGTAAACTGCCGGGAATTCTAACAGCGTGCATTCCCCCCTAAATCCATTTGAGGCAATAGGAAAGCTAGTCCTGTGTGATCCAAGTGAAATAAAATAAGGTTAACCGGGTCGCAAGGGATTTGTATATCCCACATCGCCCCTGCGCGCCATTGGCGCGCCAAAACTTTTCATTCATTCTTGTGTCTGTACTCTTGATCAAGTATCCTCCTCGGTGATGTGCGCTCTTTGAAACCCAATCCTAGAAATATGTACCGTATCTACCGTAAAGGTCGACTTTCTGTGACTGACTGGGTTTCCCACTTCGATTAATTACGCTGCCGAAATACAGGCAGGCGTTCCGCCGAAGAGCAGTCTTACAAACAGCTTCCTTGTTGGTGGGGCGCTAGATATCCGCAGCGCGCGTAGGTTCTGGGCTTTCATGGTCTCTTGACCTGAACTTGTTATTTTTATATACTTTTGTGATCAGAAACTGGCCAGGTGGATGCAATTATTGTGTTTTTTGAAGAGGAGGACGTATTCCCACAACCTTTACTGCTCGAATCACAAGTTGAATCTTAGTCGAAACGGTTATTAGAATTAGCAGGGTCGGGCATTGCCTTCAGACAAGCGTATTGTCCGGGAGTTTAGTCTTTGACAGTGACATTCCACGTGTTGGCATTCATAACTGGGGGAAGAAACATTCGAATGCTTGAATGGTGTTTTATTCTATGGTATTTAATTCCAAGACGTGCGGATTACACCATTAATTGAGATTCTAGATAAATATTCAATAATGACCTCAGATGTAGACGGGGTAACAGCTTACGGTAAACAACCTGATAGGGACATATTTAATAAGGATTGTAACCAAAATTGTTTGGAAATCTGAGACACTACAGGCTTTTCTGTGCCCTGAATGTTCGCGACCAGCCATGATATGGGACTTCAGGTCTTTGTAGAGAGATCGAGGTCGAGATCCTTGAAGGAAATGAGGAAAGACAGAGAAAAGGAATGCGAAATGGTTAATTATGGAGTCATGGAGATTTTGTTAAAGATTTTGCAAGAATGCCTAAAATGTCATACTCGCCTAAGAAGATTCACTGGGACTATGATGAAGTGAGAGTGGAGAATAACGGGCATGTGGGTTTTTGATGGTACCACTGAGAATATTATTGTTCTGAGCAGTAAAGTTATGAAGTATAGGATACATAACCAAGACTTTCTGATCTGAAAACAGAAATATATCGGCTCCTGCAAATGTGTTATTAAAACTTCACGAGTGGGCGGAATATATTAGGATAAGTGGATGGCACCATTGAGAATATTATTGTTTTGAGCAGTAAAGTTATGAGGTGTGAAGTATAGGATAGATAACCAAGACTTTCTATCTGAGAACAGAAATATATCGGCACCTGCTAAAATGTTATCAACACTTCACGAGTGGGCGGAATATATTAGGATAAATGTTTGCAAACATGGACTTCAAGATTATGCCTGTAACAACAGAATTTTGTTGTACCAGAAATTAAAAGGGGTAAGATTAACAGATGAAAAATGTTATCGAGCATTAATTATTTATTCATTATTCAATAACCTTCAGTATATAAAAACATTTCGTATAAAGCACAGTAGTCTAACAATGGAAACAAAAATAACACATCATGTATATATTATAGTGGAACAGCTAAAACAGATAACGATGCTATTCGTATTGTATGTTACAGTTAATAATATGTGAAAAGAAAAGTGCATAACACACTCTCCAATCAACATGTTGTCGCAATGCACAATGCACACCACGATCAAGTTAGAATTTCAAAACATTCCACATTTTCATGCTTTACATAGTCTCGTCTAAATTGAACGCGAACAAAAGCTGTCCACTAGCTCCTTTTGTATTTCCATTATATTCTCGCAAACGTCAGTTTCTGTTTGTGGTTCATTTTCTGATAAGTTGCTACCACCTCCTTGTAGGGATATGGCAATTGTATTCGCTAATCTCCGTATATCTTCCCAAGACTCCTTCCTATAACTCTCGTATGTAGCTATTGATGTTTGAATTGTGGTCTTCCTTATAAGCAGATTATAAGTTATAAAATTGGATGGTCTTGTAGTGTTGACTATTTTTCTGTCTATGGATGCTGAAATGTGCCCTATAAAGATAAGAATTATCGTGTTATATTATAGTAAATGGTTAGGGCGGAAATGGAACGATTTGAGATGGTGGGGGATTTCAGCCATATTCACCACACTTACGCGTCTTTCGCACATGTACTTTGACACCGCCACCCCTCCCCGAACGCAGTCTGACACTACCTCTATATCTGCTAAATATATTTGCGCTTTCCGTTGTAAAGCCGTAATGGTTTTGAGGGAAGACCCAAGGTACTTTTATGCAAACCTGAATAGTATCCCAAACCATTACCATTCTGAGATGATGTAAAGCACTGCAAAAATTATAACATTTCATAATGAAGCGAAAATAAAGTTTCCATTTCTCGTCCAATTCAGTCAACTGAACAGGCCTCCCGTCGCACTCTTAAAATACATGAACACTCATAGACACTCTTGTTACGTTAAGTCACTAGTCATCAGCTTAATCTATCACTCATGAGATGCTCGAAAATGAAAATTTAGGCTGCGATCAATATCGTTAGAGGCACTGGTTATAACTCAAGCTTACGGACTCATTCCAAAGAACAAAGTTATTTTTAAAAAACCCAAATATGCCCTATAAATCATTAAACTATCTGTAGTACATACCTAACATGGTGATATATTTGTCAACTTTATCATGCTTCATCAATAAATCTCTCAGCATTTTCACCGATTGTACCATGTCCATGCTTCTCTCTTTTCTTAAAACATGAATTGAACGTCGAACAGTTGATCCAGGGCTGGAATGAATTGTGGTGCGCACAAAACTCCTGCAATATATATACATTCTCTGGTATTCTTTGATCTTTTGAAATGTTACACATATTTTCCTCTGCATAATTCGTATCTAATTGTCGGGCTTCGGGTTCCTATGATCGAATGTGCAATAATTAGGGCTTCATTGAATAAAACTCACAATCTATCACAGCACATATTGTTTGAAGAAACAACTAGTGTTTGTTACTGATTAATTGCGCTAGCGGCACATACCATAATTCAGTTTGTTTTGTTTTAAAAAAAGTTCTTAGCAAACACAAATGTTAGATTGGGTCATTAATTATGTTGATTTGTAAACAAGCGGTATATCCACTTTGTCCCGGCCATTGTCATCAGTTTTCGTGTACTTAATCAATCTATTGTTAAATAAACAACTGGACTGGAATGAAAATTCAGTATCACTGTTAGTTGTTTAGACGAGAAAGTATACACGTTTTGCAAGAGAAATGGATTCGACGAATGAAACTTAGTATTCCAACTTAATAAATGCAGAACGGCTTCATTGATACAAGCGCATTTTGAGAATGCAACACCCGAAACTGCGTGAAAGAACTCAATTCGTCAAAATCATGTTTCCATATTTTGTTACACAGGCATGGGAAATACTTGGTCGGATTTTATTTAATCGATTTGATATGCGCTTCTGGTAAGACAGTGAGAATCAACCCACCATATTCATATGACTTGAGAACTGACAGTCGGGAAGTTTAATTTATTGTTTATTGTGTTTTGACGTAACATTGAACACCCTTGGTAATACCGGACGATTATATGCTGAAACGAAGATTTTCATGCAGGCAACCATTTTAACGTTTGTGTGTCTCCATTTTATCAACGCACGCATCTGGGCCTTCATATTCGCGGAACAACGTATAACTGCATGCTTATTCGAGAATTTAATTACCAAATGAGGCGCCTACGCCGTCTGAACTGTTGGTTTAACGCTTAGCTCTACTGAACTCCGTCGGGAAAAGGAAATTTTACGAACCGAAGCTTGTTAGTGTCTGTCTTGCAACACTCTTATAAAGAAGACGCATGGAAATGGTAGACAAAGCGTAGGAAGAATTGGTGCAACCTACCTTTCTGCAACATACACAAGAAACCACCAACTTGTCAAGGATTGAAACAAGATTGTCTGGCTGGGGACGAGTGTACATTTTATATAAATAAACATTTGAATAAAGATTTAACAGCCCTTTTAAGGGCTTGAGGGTGTGTGTCTGTGAGAGGGTGTCTTTGGGGGGGGGGGGGGGTGTGGAGGGGTTATTTTAAATTCCCGAAGGATAACCAGATACCTCACAATCACATACGGCATCCTATCTCCCAGAAGGCTTGATGGGTTACTCCCGGTTTTTCAAAACTAAATTGTTGGAGCTTTCTCCACTCCTGTTTTGTAACCGCTATAGTCATATACCGGGGCCGCTACCAAACCGGCGTTGCTGTTTGGTTTCTTTTCTCTTCTTCCCTCAAATTTGCCATCGCACAACATTACATTCTGGCTCGCCACCATGGTGGGACTCAAACCTCTATCATCGCCGGCCTGGAACCGAATAGAGCTGGCTCTCTAACAGTTTTAATGGCGTTGTGGGATTGAGTATTGACAATCTAACACTCCAACGTAAACTGCCGGGAATTCTAACAGCGTGCATACCCCCCTAAATCCATTTGAGGCAATAGGAAAGCTAGTCCTGTGTGATCCAAGTGAAATAAAATAAGGTTAACCGGGTCGCAAGGGATTTGTATATCCCACATCGCCCCTGCGCGCCATTGGCGCGCCAAAACTTTTCATTCATTCTTGTGTCTGTACTCTTGATCAAGTATCCTCCTCGGTGATATGCGCTCTTTGAAACCCAATCCTAGAAATATGTACCGTATCTACCGTAAAGGTCGACTTTCTGTGACTGACTGGGTTCCCCACTTCGATTAATTACGCTGCCGAAATACAGGCAGGCGTTCCGCCGAAGAGCACTCTTACAAACAGCTTCCTTGTTGGTGGGGCGCTAGAGATCCGCAGCGCGCGTAGGTTCTGGGCTTTCATGGTCTCTTGACCTGAACTTGTTATTTTTATATACTTTTGTGATCAGAAACAGGCTAGGTGGATGCAATTATTGTGTTTTTTGAAAAGGAGGACGTATTCCCACAACCTTTACTGCTCGAATCACATGTCGAATCTTGGTCGAAACGGTTAGTAGAATTAACAGGGCCGGACATTGCCTTCAGACAAGCGTATTGTCCGGCAGTTTAGTCTTTGACAGTGACATTTCACGTGTTCGCATTCATAACTGGGGGAAGAAACATTCGAATGCTTGAATGGTGTTATTCTATGGTATTTAATTCCAAGACGTGCGGATTACACCATTAATTGAGATTCTAGATAAATATTCAATAATGACCTCAGATGTAGACGGGGGTAACAGCTTACGGTAAACAACTTGATAGGGAAATATTTAATAAGGATTGTAACCAAAATTGTTTGGAAATCTGAGACACTACAGGCTTTTCTGTGCCCTGAATGCTCGCGAGCAGCCATGATATCAGACTTCAGGTCTTTGTAGAGAGATCGAGGTCGAGATCCTTGAAGGAAATGATTAAAGACAGAGAAAAGGAATGCGAAATGGTTAATTATGGAGTCATGGAGATTTTGTTAAAGATTTTGCAAGAATGCCTAAAATGTCATACTCGCCGAAGAAGATTCACTGGGACTATGATTAAGTGAGAGTGGAGAATAAAGGGCATGTGGGTTTTTGATGGTACCACTGAGAAAATTATTGTTCTGAGCAGTAAAGTTATGAAGTATAGGATACATAACCAAGACCTTCTGATCTGAAAACAGAAATATATCGGCTCCTGCAAATGTGTTATTAACACTTCACGAGTGGGCGGAATATATTAGGATAAGTGGATGGCACCATTGAGAATATTATTGTTTTGAGCAGTAAAGTTATGAAGTGTGAAGTATAGGATAGATAACCAAGACTTTCTGATCTGAGAACAGAAATATATCGGCACCTGCTAAAGTGTTATCAACACTTCACGAGTGGGCGGAATGTATTAGGATAAATGTTTGCAAACATGGACTTCGAGATTATGCCTGTAACAACAGAATATTGTTGTACCAGAAATTAAAAGGGGTAAGATTAACAGATGAAAAATGTTATCGAGCATTAATTATTTATTCATTATTCAACAACCTTCAGTATATAAAAACCTTTCGTATAAAGAACAGTAGTCTAACAATGGAAACAAAATAACACATCATGTATATATTATAGTGGAACAGCTAAAACAGATAACGACGCTATTCGTATTGTATGTTACAGTTAATAATATGTGAAAAGAAAAGTGCATAACACACTTTTCAATCAACATGTTGTCGTAATGCACAATGCACACCATGATCAAGTTAGAATTTCAAAACATTCCTCATTTTCATGCTTTACATAGTCTCGTCTAACTTGAACGCGAACAAAAGCTGTCCACTAACTCCTTTTGTAGTTCCATTATATTATCGCAAACGTCAGTTTCTGTTTGTGGTTCATTTTCTGATAAGTTGCTACCACCTCCTTGTAGGGATTTGGCAATTGTATTCGCTAATCTCCGTATATCTTCCCAAGACTCCTTCCTATAACTCTCGTATGTTGCTATTGATGTTTGAATTGTGGTCTTCCTTATAAGCAGATTATAAGTCATAAAAATGGATGGTCTTGTAGTGTTGACTATTTTTCTGTCTATGGATGCTGAAATGTGCCCTATAAAGATAAGAATTATCGTGTTATATTATAGTAAATGGTTATGGCGGAAATGGAACGATTTGAGATGGTGGGGGATTTCAGCCATATTCACCACACTTACGCGTCTTTCGCACATGTACTTTGACACCGCCACCCCTCCCCGAACGCAGTCTGACACTACCTCTATATCTGCTAAATATATTTGCGCTTTCCGTTGTAAAGCCGTAATGGTTTTGAGGGAAGACCCAAGGTACTTTTATGCAAACCTGAATAGTATCCCAAACCATTACCATTCTGAGATGATGAAAAGCACTGCAAAAATTATAACATTTCATAATGAAGCGAAAATAAAGTTTCCATTTCTCGTCCAATTCAGTCAACTGAACAGGCCTCCCGTCGCACTCTTAAAATACATGAACACTCATAGACACTCTTGTTACGTTAAGTCACTAATCATCAGCTTAATCTGTCACTCATGAGATGCTCGAAAATGAAAATTTAGGCTGCGATCAATATCGTTAGAGGCACTGGTTATAACTCAAGCTTACGGACTCATTCCAAAGAACAAAGTTATTTTTAAAAAACCCAAATATGCCCTATAAATCATTAAACTATCTGTAGTACATACCTAACATGGTGATATATTTGTCAACTTTATCATGCTTCATCAATAAATCTCTCAGCATTTTCACCGATTGTACCATGTCCATGCTTCTCTCTTTTCTTAAAACATGAATTGAACGTCGAACAGTTGATCCAGGGCTGGAATGAATTGTGGTGCGCACAAAACTCCTGCAATATATATACATTCTCTGGTATTCTTTGATCTTTTGAAATGTTACACATATTTTCCTCTGCATAATTCGTATCTAATTGTCGGGCTTCGGGTTCCTATGATCGAATGTGCAATAATTAGGGCTTCATTGAATAAAACTCACAATCTATCACAGCACATATTGTTTGAAGAAACAACTAGTGTTTGTTACTGATTAATTGCGCTAGCGGCACATACCATAATTCAGTTTGTTTTGTTTTAAAAAAAGTTCTTAGCAAACACAAATGTTAGATTGGGTCATTAATTATGTTGATTTGTAAACAAGCGGTATATCCACTTTGTCCCGGCCATTGTCATCAGTTTTCGTGTACTTAATCAATCTATTGTTAAATAAACAACTGGACTGGAATGAAAATTCAGTATCACTGTTAGTTGTTTAGACGAGAAAGTATACACGTTTTGCAAGAGAAATGGATTCGACGAATGAAACTTAGTATTCCAACTTGATAAATGCAGAACGGCTTCATTGATACAAGCGCATTTTGAGAATGCAACACCCGAAACTGCGTGAAAGAACTCAATTCGTCAAAATCATGTTTCCATATTTTGTTACACAGGCATGGGAAATACTTGGTCGGATTTTATTTAATCGATTTGATATGCGCTTCTGGTAAGACAGTGAGAATCAACCCACCATATTCATATGACTTGAGAACTGACAGTCGGGAAGTTTAATTTATTGTTTATTGTGTTTTGACGTAACATTGAACACCCTTGGTAATACCGGACGATTATATGCTGAAACGAAGATTTTCATGCAGGCAACCATTTTAACGTTTGTGTGTCTCCATTTTATCAACGCACGCATCTGGGCCTTCATATTCGCGGAACAACGTATAACTGCATGCTTATTCGAGAATTTAATTACCAAATGAGGCGCCTACGCCGTCTGAACTGTTGGTTTAACGCTTAGCTCTACTGAACTCCGTCGGGAAAAGGAAATTTTACGAACCGAAGCTTGTTAGTGTCTGTCTTGCAACACTCTTATAAAGAAGACGCATGGAAATGGTAGACAAAGCGTAGGAAGAATTGGTGCAACCTACCTTTCTGCAACATACACAAGAAACCACCAACTTGTCAAGGATTGAAACAAGATTGTCTGGCTGGGGACGAGTGTACATTTTATATAAATAAACATTTGAATAAAGATTTAACAGCCCTTTTAAGGGCTTGAGGGTGTGTGTCTGTGAGAGGGTGTCTTTGGGGGGGGGGGGGTGTGGAGGGGTTATTTTAAATTCCCGAAGGATAACCAGATACCTCACAATCACATACGGCATCCTATCTCCCAGAAGGCTTGATGGGTTACTCCCGGTTTTTCAAAACTAAATTGTTGGAGCTTTCTCCACTCCTGTTTTGTAACCGCTATAGTCATATACCGGGGCCGCTACCAAACCGGCGTTGCTGTTTGGTTTCTTTTCTCTTCTTCCCTCAAATTTGCCATCGCACAACATTACATTCTGGCTCGCCACCATGGTGGGACTCAAACCTCTATCATCGCCGGCCTGGAACCGAATAGAGCTGGCTCTCTAACAGTTTTAATGGCGTTGTGGGATTGAGTATTGACAATCTAACACTCCAACGTAAACTGCCGGGAATTCTAACAGCGTGCATACCCCCCTAAATCCATTTGAGGCAATAGGAAAGCTAGTCCTGTGCGATCCAAGTGAAATAAAATAAGGTTAACCGGGTCGCAAGGGATTTGTATATCCCACATCGCCCCTGCGCGCCATTGGCGCGCCAAAACTTTTCATTCATTCTTGTGTCTGTACTCTTGATCAAGTATCCTCCTCGGTGATATGCGCTCTTTGAAACCCAATCCTAGAAATATGTACCGTATCTACCGTAAAGGTCGACTTTCTGTGACTGACTGGGTTCCCCACTTCGATTAATTACGCTGCCGAAATACAGGCAGGCGTTCCGCCGAAGAGCACTCTTACAAACAGCTTCCTTGTTGGTGGGGCGCTAGAGATCCGCAGCGCGCGTAGGTTCTGGGCTTTCATGGTCTCTTGACCTGAACTTGTTATTTTTATATACTTTTGTGATCAGAAACAGGCTAGGTGGATGCAATTATTGTGTTTTTTGAAAAGGAGGACGTATTCCCACAACCTTTACTGCTCGAATCACATGTCGAATCTTGGTCGAAACGGTTAGTAGAATTAACAGGGCCGGACATTGCCTTCAGACAAGCGTATTGTCCGGCAGTTTAGTCTTTGACAGTGACATTTCACGTGTTCGCATTCATAACTGGGGGAAGAAACATTCGAATGCTTGAATGGTGTTATTCTATGGTATTTAATTCCAAGACGTGCGGATTACACCATTAATTGAGATTCTAGATAAATATTCAATAATGACCTCAGATGTAGACGGGGTAACAGCTTACGGTAAACAACTTGATAGGGAAATATTTAATAAGGATTGTAACCAAAATTGTTTGGAAATCTGAGACACTACAGGCTTTTCTGTGCCCTGAATGCTCGCGAGCAGCCATGATATCAGACTTCAGGTCTTTGTAGAGAGATCGAGGTCGAGATCCTTGAAGGAAATGATTAAAGACAGAGAAAAGGAATGCGAAATGGTTAATTATGGAGTCATGGAGATTTTGTTAAAGATTTTGCAAGAATGCCTAAAATGTCATACTCGCCGAAGAAGATTCACTGGGACTATGATTAAGTGAGAGTGGAGAATAAAGGGCATGTGGGTTTTTGATGGTACCACTGAGAAAATTATTGTTCTGAGCAGTAAAGTTATGAAGTATAGGATACATAACCAAGACCTTCTGATCTGAAAACAGAAATATATCGGCTCCTGCAAATGTGTTATTAACACTTCACGAGTGGGCGGAATATATTAGGATAAGTGGATGGCACCATTGAGAATATTATTGTTTTGAGCAGTAAAGTTATGAAGTGTGAAGTATAGGATAGATAACCAAGACTTTCTGATCTGAGAACAGAAATATATCGGCACCTGCTAAAGTGTTATCAACACTTCACGAGTGGGCAGAATGTATTAGGATAAATGTTTGCAAACATGGACTTCGAGATTATGCCTGTAACAACAGAATATTGTTGTACCAGAAATTAAAAGGGGTAAGATTAACAGATGAAAAATGTTATCGAGCATTAATTATTTATTCATTATTCAACAACCTTCAGTATATAAAAACCTTTCGTATAAAGAACAGTAGTCTAACAATGGAAACAAAATAACACATCATGTATATATTATAGTGGAACAGCTAAAACAGATAACGACGCTATTCGTATTGTATGTTACAGTTAATAATATGTGAAAAGAAAAGTGCATAACACACTTTTCAATCAACATGTTGTCGTAATGCACAATGCACACCATGATCAAGTTAGAATTTCAAAACATTCCTCATTTTCATGCTTTACATAGTCTCGTCTAACTTGAACGCGAACAAAAGCTGTCCACTAACTCCTTTTGTAGTTCCATTATATTATCGCAAACGTCAGTTTCTGTTTGTGGTTCATTTTCTGATAAGTTGCTACCACCTCCTTGTAGGGATTTGGCAATTGTATTCGCTAATCTCCGTATATCTTCCCAAGACTCCTTCCTATAACTCTCGTATGTTGCTATTGATGTTTGAATTGTGGTCTTCCTTATAAGCAGATTATAAGTCATAAAAATGGATGGTCTTGTAGTGTTGACTATTTTTCTGTCTATGGATGCTGAAATGTGCCCTATAAAGATAAGAATTATCGTGTTATATTATAGTAAATGGTTATGGCGGAAATGGAACGATTTGAGATGGTGGGGGATTTCAGCCATATTCACCACACTTACGCGTCTTTCGCACATGTACTTTGACACCGCCACCCCTCCCCGAACGCAGTCTGACACTACCTCTATATCTGCTAAATATATTTGCGCTTTCCGTTGTAAAGCCGTAATGGTTTTGAGGGAAGACCCAAGGTACTTTTATGCAAACCTGAATAGTATCCCAAACCATTACCATTCTGAGATGATGAAAAGCACTGCAAAAATTATAACATTTCATAATGAAGCGAAAATAAAGTTTCCATTTCTCGTCCAATTCAGTCAACTGAACAGGCCTCCCGTCGCACTCTTAAAATACATGAACACTCATAGACACTCTTGTTACGTTAAGTCACTAATCATCAGCTTAATCTGTCACTCATGAGATGCTCGAAAATGAAAATTTAGGCTGCGATCAATATCGTTAGAGGCACTGGTTATAACTCAAGCTTACGGACTCATTCCAAAGAACAAAGTTATTTTTAAAAAACCCAAATATGCCCTATAAATCATTAAACTATCTGTAGTACATACCTAACATGGTGATATATTTGTCAACTTTATCATGCTTCATCAATAAATCTCTCAGCATTTTCACCGATTGTACCATGTCCATGCTTCTCTCTTTTCTTAAAACATGAATTGAACGTCGAACAGTTGATCCTGGGCTGGAATGAATTGTGGTGCGCACAAAACTCCTGCAATATATATATATTCTCTGGTATTCTTTGATCTTTTGAAATGTTACACATATTTTCCTGTGCATAATTCGTATCTAATTGTCGGGCTTCGGGTTCCTATGATCGAATGTGCAATAATTAGGGCTTCATTGAATAAAACTCACAATCTATCACACCACATATTGTTTGAAGAAACAACTAGTGTTTGTTACTGATGTGCCACTCTGGAGTAGTGGAGACCCTGGAACATTTTCTCTTGGAATGCCCACAGTATATACCTCATAGAATAAAATTTACTGGAAGAATAATGCAGAAGTGGGGTGAAGAAACAAAGGATAGATGGCTGAAGGCGGACACGAGGGAGAGGGTAGGAATGCTTATTGAAGAAATTGAAAAAGAGGAAGTGAGGGACACTATTAAGCAGTTTATATCTGAATGCTGGGAGGAGAGGAGGGGAAGAGGGGGTGGGGTGCAGGGGGAATGATGGCCTTCTCTTATGAGGACCGCGACAAATCAGCGGCTGGCCAAAGAGTTATTATTATTATTAATAGCGCTAGCGGCACATACCATAATTCAGTTTGTTTTGTTTTAAAAAACGTTCTTAGCAAACACAAATGTTAGATTGGGTCATTAATTATGTTGATTTGTAAACAAGCGGTATATTCACTTTGTCCCGGCCATTGTCATCAGTTTTCGTGTACTTAATCAATCTATTGTTAAATAAACAACTGGACTGGAATGAAAATTCAGTATCACTGTTAGTTGTTTAGACGAGAAAGTATACACGTTTTGCAAGAGAAATGGATTCGACGAATGAAACTTAGTATTCCAACTTAATAAATGCAGAACGCCTTCATTGATACAAGCGCATTTTGAGAATGCAACACCCGAAACTGCGTGAAAGAACTCAATTCGTCAAAATCATGTTTCCATATTTTGTTACACAGGCATGGGAAATACTTGGTCGGATTTTATTTAATCGATTTGATATGCGCTTCTGGTAAGACAGTGAGAATCAACCCACCATATTCATATGACTTGAGAACTGACAGTCGGGAAGTTTAATTTATTGTTTATTGTGTTTTGACGTAACATTGAACACCCTTGGTAATATCGGACGATTATATGCTGAAACGAAGATTTTCATGCAGGCAACCATTTTAACGTTTGTGTGTCTCCATTTTATCAACGCACGCATCTGGGCCTTCATATTCGCGGAACAACGTATAACTGCATGCTTATTCGAGAATTTAATTACCAAATGAGGCGCCTACGCCGTCTGAACTGTTGGTTTAACGCTTAGCTCTACAGAACTCCGTCGGGAAAAGGAAATTTTACGAACCGAAGCTTGTTAGTGTCTGTCTTGCAACACTCTTATAAAGAACACGCATGGAAATGGTAGACAAAGCGTAGGAAGAATTGGTGCAACCTACCTTTCTGCAACATACACAAGAAACCACCAACTAGTCAAGGATTGAAACAAGCTTGTCTGGCTGGGGACGAGTGTACATTTTATATAAATAAACATTTGAATAAAGATTTAACAGCCCTTTTAAGGGCTTGAGGGTGTGTGTCTGTGAGAGGGTGTCTTTGGGGGGGGGGGTGTGGAGGGGTCATTTGAAATTCCCGAAGGATAACCAGATACCTCACAATCACATACGGCATCCTATCTCCCAGAAGGCTTGATGGGTGACTCCCGGTTTTTCAAAACTAAATTGTTGGAGCTTTCTCCACTCCTGTTTTGTAACCGCTATAGTCATATACCGGGGCCGCTACCAAACCGGCGTTGCTGTTTGGTTTCTTTTCTCTTCTTCCCTCAAATTTGCCATCGCACAACATTACATTCTGGCTCGCCACCATGGTGGGACTCAAACCTCTATCATCGCCGGCCTGGAACCGAATAGAGCTGGCTCTCTAATAGTTTTAATGGCGTTGTGGGATTGAGTATTGACAATCTAACACTCCAACGTAAACTGCCGGGAATTCTAACAGCGTGCATTCCCCCCTAAATCCATTTGAGGCAATAGGAAAGCTAGTCCTGTGTGATCCAAGTGAAATAAAATAAGGTTAACCGGGTCGCAAGGGATTTGTATATCCCACATCGCCCCTGCGCGCCATTGGCGCGCCAAAACTTTTCATTCATTCTTGTGTCTGTACTCTTGATCAAGTATCCTCCTCGGTGATGTGCGCTCTTTGAAACCCAATCCTAGAAATATGTACCGTATCTACCGTAAAGGTCGACTTTCTGTGACTGACTGGGTTTCCCACTTCGATTAATTACGCTGCCGAAATACAGGCAGGCGTTCCGCCGAAGAGCAGTCTTACAAACAGCTTCCTTGTTGGTGGGGCGCTAGATATCCGCAGCGCGCGTAGGTTCTGGGCTTTCATGGTCTCTTGACCTGAACTTGTTATTTTTATATACTTTTGTGATCAGAAACTGGCCAGGTGGATGCAATTATTGTGTTTTTTGAAGAGGAGGACGTATTCCCACAACCTTTACTGCTCGAATCACAAGTTGAATCTTAGTCGAAACGGTTATTAGAATTAGCAGGGTCGGGCATTGCCTTCAGACAAGCGTATTGTCCGGGAGTTTAGTCTTTGACAGTGACATTCCACGTGTTGGCATTCATAACTGGGGGAAGAAACATTCGAATGCTTGAATGGTGTTTTATTCTATGGTATTTAATTCCAAGACGTGCGGATTACACCATTAATTGAGATTCTAGATAAATATTCAATAATGACCTCAGATGTAGACGGGGTAACAGCTTACGGTAAACAACCTGATAGGGACATATTTAATAAGGATTGTAACCAAAATTGTTTGGAAATCTGAGACACTACAGGCTTTTCTGTGCCCTGAATGTTCGCGACCAGCCATGATATGGGACTTCAGGTCTTTGTAGAGAGATCGAGGTCGAGATCCTTGAAGGAAATGAGGAAAGACAGAGAAAAGGAATGCGAAATGGTTAATTATGGAGTCATGGAGATTTTGTTAAAGATTTTGCAAGAATGCCTAAAATGTCATACTCGCCTAAGAAGATTCACTGGGACTATGATGAAGTGAGAGTGGAGAATAACGGGCATGTGGGTTTTTGATGGTACCACTGAGAATATTATTGTTCTGAGCAGTAAAGTTATGAAGTATAGGATACATAACCAAGACTTTCTGATCTGAAAACAGAAATATATCGGCTCCTGCAAATGTGTTATTAAAACTTCACGAGTGGGCGGAATATATTAGGATAAGTGGATGGCACCATTGAGAATATTATTGTTTTGAGCAGTAAAGTTATGAGGTGTGAAGTATAGGATAGATAACCAAGACTTTCTGATCTGAGAACAGAAATATATCGGCACCTGCTAAAATGTTATCAACACTTCACGAGTGGGCGGAATATATTAGGATAAATGTTTGCAAACATGGACTTCAAGATTATGCCTGTAACAACAGAATATTGTTGTACCAGAAATTAAAAGGGGTAAGATTAACAGATGAAAAATGTTATCGAGCATTAATTATTTATTCATTATTCAATAACCTTCAGTATATAAAAACATTTCGTATAAAGCACAGTAGTCTAACAATGGAAACAAAAATAACACATCATGTATATATTATAGTGGAACAGCTAAAACAGATAACGATGCTATTCGTATTGTATGTTACAGTTAATAATATGTGAAAAGAAAAGTGCATAACACACTCTCCAATCAACATGTTGTCGCAATGCACAATGCACACCACGATCAAGTTAGAATTTCAAAACATTCCACATTTTCATGCTTTACATAGTCTCGTCTAAATTGAACGCGAACAAAAGCTGTCCACTAGCTCCTTTTGTATTTCCATTATATTCTCGCAAACGTCAGTTTCTGTTTGTGGTTCATTTTCTGATAAGTTGCTACCACCTCCTTGTAGGGATATGGCAATTGTATTCGCTAATCTCCGTATATCTTCCCAAGACTCCTTCCTATAACTCTCGTATGTAGCTATTGATGTTTGAATTGTGGTCTTCCTTATAAGCAGATTATAAGTTATAAAATTGGATGGTCTTGTAGTGTTGACTATTTTTCTGTCTATGGATGCTGAAATGTGCCCTATAAAGATAAGAATTATCGTGTTATATTATAGTAAATGGTTAGGGCGGAAATGGAACGATTTGAGATGGTGGGGGATTTCAGCCATATTCACCACACTTACGCGTCTTTCGCACATGTACTTTGACACCGCCACCCCTCCCCGAACGCAGTCTGACACTACCTCTATATCTGCTAAATATATTTGCGCTTTCCGTTGTAAAGCCGTAATGGTTTTGAGGGAAGACCCAAGGTACTTTTATGCAAACCTGAATAGTATCCCAAACCATTACCATTCTGAGATGATGTAAAGCACTGCAAAAATTATAACATTTCATAATGAAGCGAAAATAAAGTTTCCATTTCTCGTCCAATTCAGTCAACTGAACAGGCCTCCCGTCGCACTCTTAAAATACATGAACACTCATAGACACTCTTGTTACGTTAAGTCACTAGTCATCAGCTTAATCTATCACTCATGAGATGCTCGAAAATGAAAATTTAGGCTGCGATCAATATCGTTAGAGGCACTGGTTATAACTCAAGCTTACGGACTCATTCCAAAGAACAAAGTTATTTTTAAAAAACCCAAATATGCCCTATAAATCATTAAACTATCTGTAGTACATACCTAACATGGTGATATATTTGTCAACTTTATCATGCTTCATCAATAAATCTCTCAGCATTTTCACCGATTGTACCATGTCCATGCTTCTCTCTTTTCTTAAAACATGAATTGAACGTCGAACAGTTGATCCAGGGCTGGAATGAATTGTGGTGCGCACAAAACTCCTGCAATATATATACATTCTCTGGTATTCTTTGATCTTTTGAAATGTTACACATATTTTCCTCTGCATAATTCGTATCTAATTGTCGGGCTTCGGGTTCCTATGATCGAATGTGCAATAATTAGGGCTTCATTGAATAAAACTCACAATCTATCACAGCACATATTGTTTGAAGAAACAACTAGTGTTTGTTACTGATTAATTGCGCTAGCGGCACATACCATAATTCAGTTTGTTTTGTTTTAAAAAAAGTTCTTAGCAAACACAAATGTTAGATTGGGTCATTAATTATGCTCATTTGTAAACAAGCGGTATATCCACTTTGTCCCGGCCATTGTCATCAGTTTTCGTGTACTTAATCAATCTATTGTTAAATAAACAACTGGACTGGAATGAAAATTCAGTATCACTGTTAGTTGTTTAGACGAGAAAGTATACACGTTTTGCAAGAGAAATGGATTCGACGAATGAAACTTAGTATTCCAACTTAATAAATGCAGAACGGCTTCATTGATACAAGCGCATTTTGAGAATGCAACACCCGAAACTGCGTGAAAGAACTCAATTCGTCAAAATCATGTTTCCATATTTTGTTACACAGGCATGGGAAATACTTGGTCGGATTTTATTTAATCGATTTGATATGCGCTTCTGGTAAGACAGTGAGAATCAACCCACCATATTCATATGACTTGAGAACTGACAGTCGGGAAGTTTAATTTATTGTTTATTGTGTTTTGACGTAACATTGAACACCCTTGGTAATACCGGACGATTATATGCTGAAACGAAGATTTTCATGCAGGCAACCATTTTAACGTTTGTGTGTCTCCATTTTATCAACGCACGCATCTGGGCCTTCATATTCGCGGAACAACGTATAACTGCATGCTTATTCGAGAATTTAATTACCAAATGAGGCGCCTACGCCGTCTGAACTGTTGGTTTAACGCTTAGCTCTACTGAACTCCGTCGGGAAAAGGAAATTTTACGAACCGAAGCTTGTTAGTGTCTGTCTTGCAACACTCTTATAAAGAAGACGCATGGAAATGGTAGACAAAGCGTAGGAAGAATTGGTGCAACCTACCTTTCTGCAACATACACAAGAAACCACCAACTTGTCAAGGATTGAAACAAGATTGTCTGGCTGGGGACGAGTGTACATTTTATATAAATAAACATTTGAATAAAGATTTAACAGCCCTTTTAAGGGCTTGAGGGTGTGTGTCTGTGAGAGGGTGTCTTTGGGGGGGGGGGGGGTGTGGAGGGGTTATTTTAAATTCCCGAAGGATAACCAGATACCTCACAATCACATACGGCATCCTATCTCCCAGAAGGCTTGATGGGTTACTCCCGGTTTTTCAAAACTAAATTGTTGGAGCTTTCTCCACTCCTGTTTTGTAACCGCTATAGTCATATACCGGGGCCGCTACCAAACCGGCGTTGCTGTTTGGTTTCTTTTCTCTTCTTCCCTCAAATTTGCCATCGCACAACATTACATTCTGGCTCGCCACCATGGTGGGACTCAAACCTCTATCATCGCCGGCCTGGAACCGAATAGAGCTGGCTCTCTAACAGTTTTAATGGCGTTGTGGGATTGAGTATTGACAATCTAACACTCCAACGTAAACTGCCGGGAATTCTAACAGCGTGCATACCCCCCTAAATCCATTTGAGGCAATAGGAAAGCTAGTCCTGTGTGATCCAAGTGAAATAAAATAAGGTTAACCGGGTCGCAAGGGATTTGTATTTCCCACATCGCCCCTGCGCGCCATTGGCGCGCCAAAACTTTTCATTCATTCTTGTGTCTGTACTCTTGATCAAGTATCCTCCTCGGTGATATGCGCTCTTTGAAACCCAATCCTAGAAATATGTACCGTATCTACCGTAAAGGTCGACTTTCTGTGACTGACTGGGTTCCCCACTTCGATTAATTACGCTGCCGAAATACAGGCAGGCGTTCCGCCGAAGAGCACTCTTACAAACAGCTTCCTTGTTGGTGGGGCGCTAGAGATCCGCAGCGCGCGTAGGTTCTGGGCTTTCATGGTCTCTTGACCTGAACTTGTTATTTTTATATACTTTTGTGATCAGAAACAGGCTAGGTGGATGCAATTATTGTGTTTTTTGAAAAGGAGACGTATTCCCACAACCTTTACTGCTCGAATCACATGTCGAATCTTGGTCGAAACGGTTAGTAGAATTAACAGGGCCGGACATTGCCTTCAGACAAGCGTATTGTCCGGCAGTTTAGTCTTTGACAGTGACATTTCACGTGTTCGCATTCATAACTGGGGGAAGAAACATTCGAATGCTTGAATGGTGTTATTCTATGGTATTTAATTCCAAGACGTGCGGATTACACCATTAATTGAGATTCTAGATAAATATTCAATAATGACCTCAGATGTAGACGGGGTAACAGCTTACGGTAAACAACTTGATAGGGACATATTTAATAAGGATTGTAACCAAAATTGTTTGGAAATCTGAGACACTACAGGCTTTTCTGTGCCCTGAATGCTCGCGAGCAGCCATGATATCAGACTTCAGGTCTTTGTAGAGAGATCGAGGTCGAGATCCTTGAAGGAAATGATTAAAGACAGAGAAAAGGAATGCGAAATGGTTAATTATGGAGTCATGGAGATTTTGTTAAAGATTTTGCAAGAATGCCTAAAATGTCATACTCGCCGAAGAAGATTCACTGGGACTATGATTAAATGAGAGTGGAGAATAAAGGGCATGTGGGTTTTTGATGGTACCACTGAGAAAATTATTGTTCTGAGCAGTAAAGTTATGAAGTATAGGATACATAACCAAGACCTTCTGATCTGAAAACAGAAATATATCGGCTCCTGCAAATGTGTTATTAACACTTCACGAGTGGGCGGAATATATTAGGATAAGTGGATGGCACCATTGAGAATATTATTGTTTTGAGCAGTAAAGTTATGAAGTGTGAAGTATAGGATAGATAACCAAGACTTTCTGATCTGAGAACAGAAATATATCGGCACCTGCTAAAGTGTTATCAACACTTCACGAGTGGGCGGAATGTATTAGGATAAATGTTTGCAAACATGGACTTCGAGATTATGCCTGTAACAACAGAATATTGTTGTACCAGAAATTAAAAGGGGTAAGATTAACAGATGAAAAATGTTATCGAGCATTAATTATTTATTCATTATTCAACAACCTTCAGTATATAAAAACCTTTCGTATAAAGAACAGTAGTCTAACAATGGAAACAAAATAACACATCATGTATATATTATAGTGGAACAGCTAAAACAGATAACGACGCTATTCGTATTGTATGTTACAGTTAATAATATGTGAAAAGAAAAGTGCATAACACACTTTTCAATCAACATGTTGTCGTAATGCACAATGCACACCATGATCAAGTTAGAATTTCAAAACATTCCTCATTTTCATGCTTTACATAGTCTCGTCTAACTTGAACGCGAACAAAAGCTGTCCACTAACTCCTTTTGTAGTTCCATTATATTATCGCAAACGTCAGTTTCTGTTTGTGGTTCATTTTCTGATAAGTTGCTACCACCTCCTTGTAGGGATTTGGCAATTGTATTCGCTAATCTCCGTATATCTTCCCAAGACTCCTTCCTATAACTCTCGTATGTTGCTATTGATGTTTGAATTGTGGTCTTCCTTATAAGCAGATTATAAGTCATAAAAATGGATGGTCTTGTAGTGGTGACTATTTTTCTGTCTATGGATGCTGAAATGTGCCCAATAAAGATAAGAATTATCGTGTTATATTATAGTAAATGGTTATGGCGGAAATGGAACGATTTGAGATGGTGGGGGATTTCAGCCATATTCACCACACTTACGCGTCTTTCGCACATGCACTTTGACACCGCCACCCCTCCCCGAACGCAGTCTGACACTACCTCTATATCTGCTAAATACATTTGCGCTTTCCGTTGTAAAGCCGTAATGGTTTTGAGGGAAGAACCAGGGTACTTTTATGCAAACCTGAATAGTATCCCAAACCATTACCATTCTGAGATGATGAAAAGCACTGCAAAAATTATAACATTTCATAATGAAGTGAAAATAAAGTTTCTATTTCTCGTCCAATTCAGTGAACTGAACAGGCCTCCCGTCGCACTCTTAAAATACATGAACACTCATAGACACTCTTGTTACGTTAAGTCACTAATCATCAGCTTAATCTGTCACTCATGAAATGCTCGAAAATGAAAATTTAGGCTGCGATCAATATCGTTAGAGGCACTGGTTATAACTCAAGCTTACGGACTCATTCCAAAGAACAAAGTTATTTTTAAAAAACCCAAATATGCCCTATAAATCATTAAACTATCTGTAGTACATACCTAACATGGTGATATATTTGTCAACTTTATCATGCTTCATCAATAAATCTCTCAGCATTTTCACCGATTGTACCATGTCCATGCTTCTCTCTTTTCTTAAAACATGAATTGAACGTCGAACAGTTGATCCTGGGCTGGAATGAATTGTGGTGGGCACAAAACTCCTGCAATATATATATATTCTCTGGTATTCTTTGATCTTTTGAAATGTTACACATATTCTCCTGTGCATAATTCGTATCTAATTGTCGGGCTTCGGGTTCCTATGATCGAATGTGCAATGATTAGGGCTTCATTGAATAAAACTCACAATCTATCACACCGCTTATTGTTTGAAGAAACAACTAGTGTTTGTTACTGATTAATTGCGCTAGCGGCACATACCATAATTCAGTTTGTTTTGTTTTAAAAAGCGTTCTTAGCAAACACAAATGTTAGATTGGGTCATTAATTATGTTCATTTGTGAACAAGCGGTATATCCACTTTGTCCCGGCCATTGTCATCAGTTTTCGTGTACTTAATCAATCTATTGTTAAATAAACAACTGGACTGGAATGAAAATTCAGTATCACTGTTAGTTGTTTAGACGAGAAAGTATACACGTTTTGCAAGAGAAATGGATTCGACGAATGAAACTTAGTATTCCGACTTAATAAATGCAGAACGCCTTTATTGATACAAGCGCATTTTGGGAATGCAACACCCGAAACTGCGTGAAAGAACTCAATTCGTCAAAATCATGTTTCCATATTTTGTTACACAGGCATGGGAAATACTTGGTCGGATTCTATTTAATCGATTTGATATGCGTTTCTGGTAAGACAGTGAGAATCAACCCACCATATTCATATGACTTGAGAACTGACAGTCGGGAAGTTTAATTTATTGTTTATTGTGGTTTGACGTAACATTGAACACCCTTGGTAATACCGGACGATTATATGCTGAAACGAAGATTTTCATGCAGGCAACCATTTTAACGTTTGTGTGTCTCCATTTTATCAACGCACGCATCTGGGCCTTCATATTCGCGGAAGAACGTATAACTGCATGCGTATTCGAGAATTTAATTATTAAATGAGGCGCCTACGCCGTCTGAACTGTTGGTTTAACGCTTAGCTCTACTGAACTCCGTCGGGAAAAGGAAATTTAAGGAACCGAAGCTTGTTAGTGTCTGTCTTGCAACACTCTTATAAAGCGGAGGAATAATTGGTGCAACCTACCTTTCTGCAACATAGACAAGAAACCACCAACTAGTCAAGGATTGAAACAAGCTTGTCTGGCTGGGGACGAGTGTACATTTTATATGAATAAACATTTGAATAAAGATTTAACAGCCCTTTTAAGGGTTTGAGGGTGTGTGTCTGTGAGAGGGTGTCTTTGGGGGGGGGGGGGGTGGAGGGGTCATTTGAAATTCCCGAAGGATAACCAGATACCTCACAATCACATACGGCATCCTATCTCCCAGAAGGCTTGATGGGTGACTCCCGGTTTTTCAAAACTAAATTGTTGGAGCTTTCTCCACTCCTGTTTTGTAACCGCTATAGTCATATACCGGGGCCGCTACCAAACCGGCGTTGCTGTTTGGTTTCTTTTCTCTTCTTCCCTCAAATTTGTCATCGCACAACATTACATTCTGGCTCGCCACCATGGTGGGACTCAAACCTCTACCATCGACGGCCTGGAACCGAATAGAGCTGGCTCTCTAATAGTTTTAATGGCGTTGTGGGATTGAGTATTGACAATCTAACACTCCAACGTAAACTGCCGGGAATTCTAACGGCGTGCATACCCCACTCAGAATCCATTTAAGGGAATAGGAAAGCTAGTCCTGTGTGATCCAAGTGAAATAAAATAAGGTTAACCGGGTCGCAAGGGATTTGTATATCCCACATCGCCCCTGCGCGCCATTGGCGCGCCAAAACTTTTCATTCATTCTTGTGTCTGTACTCTTGATCAAGTATCCTCCTCGGTGATATGCGCTCTTTGAAACCCAATCCTAGAAATATGTACCGTATCTACCGTAAAGGTCGACTTTCTGTGACTGACTGGGTTCCCCACTTCGATTAATTACGCTGCCGAAATACAGGCAGGCGTTCCGCCGAAGAGCAGTCTTACAAACAGCTTCCTTGTTGGTGGGGCGCTAGATATCCGCAGCGCGCGTAGGTTCTGGGCTTTCATGGTCTCTTGACCTGAACTTGTTATTTTTATATACTTTTGTGATCAGAAACAGGCCAGGTGGATGCAATTATTGTGTTTTTTGAAGAGGAGGACGTATTCCCACAACCTTTACTGCTCGAATCACAAGTTGAATCTTAGTCGAAACGGTTAGTAGAATTAGCAGGGTCGGGCATTGCCTTCAGACAAGCGTATTGTCCGGGAGTTTAGTCTTTGACAGTGACATTTCACGTGTTGGCATTCATAACTGGGGGAAGAAACATTCGAATGCTTGAATGGTGTTTCATTATATGGTATTTAATTCCAAGACGTGCGGATTACACCATTAATAGAGATTCTAGATAAATATTCAATAATGATCACGGATGTAGCCGGGGTAACAGCTTACGGTAAACAACCTGATAGGGACATATTTAATAAGGATTGTAACCAAAATTGTTTGGAAATCTGAGACACTACAGGCTTTTCTGTGCCCTGAATGCTCGCGAGCAGCCATGATATGGGACTTCAGGTCTTTGTAGATAGATCGAGGTCGAGATCCTTGAAGGAAATGAGGAAAGACAGAGAAAAGGAATGCGAAATGGTTAATTATGGAGTCATGGAGATTTTGTTAAAGATTTTGCAAGAATGCCTAAAATGTCATACTCGCCTAAGAAGATTCACTGGGACTATGATGAAGTGAGAGTGGAGAATAAACGGCATGTGGGTTTTTGATGGTACCACTGAGAATATTATTGTTCTGAGCAGTAAAGTTATGAAGTATAGGATACATAACCAAGACTTTCTGATCTGAAAACAGAAATATATCGGCTCCTGCAAATGTGTTATTAACACTTCACGAGTGGGCGGAATATATTAGGATAAGTGGATGGCGCCATTGAGAATATTATTGTTTTGAGCAGTAAAGTTATGAAGTGTGAAGTATAGGATAGATAACCAAGACTTTCTGATCTGAGAACAGAAATATATCAGCACCTGCTAAAGTGTTATCAACACTTCACGAGTGGGCGGAATGTATTAGGATAGATGTTTGCAAACATGGACTTCGAGATTATGCCTGTAACAACAGAATATTGTTGTACCAGAAATTAAAAGGGGTTAGATTAACAGATGAAAAATGTTATCGAGCATTAATTATTTATTCATTATTCAACAACCTTCAGTATATAAAAACCTTTCGTATAAAGCACAGTAGCCTAACAATGGAAACAAAATAACACATCATGTATATATTATAGTGGAACAGCTAAAACAGATAACGACGCTATTCGTATTGTATGTTACAGTTAATAATATGTGAAAAGAAAAGTGCATAACACACTTTTCAATCAACATGTTGTCGTAATGCACAATGCGCACCACGATCAAGTTAGAATTTCAAAACATTCCTCATTTTCATGCTTTACATAGTCTCGTCTAACTTGAACGCGAACAAAAGCTGTCCACTAACTCCTTTTGTAGTTCCATTATATTCTCGCAAACGTCAGTTTCTGTTTGTGGTTCATTTTCTGATAAGTGGCTACCACCTCCTTGTAGGGATATGGCAATTGTATTCGCTAATCTCCGTATATCTTCCCAAGACTCCTTCCTATAACTCTCGTATGTTGCTATTGATGTTTGAATTGTGGTCTTCCTTATAAGCAGATTATAAGTCATAAAAATGGATGGTCTTGTAGTGTTGACTATTTTTCTGTCTATGGATGCTGAAATGTGCCCTATAAAGATAAGAATTATCGTGTTATATTATAGTAAATGGTTATGGCGGAAATGGAACGATTTGAGATGGTGGGGGATTTCAGCCATATTCACCACACTTACGCGTCTTTCGCACATGTACTTTGACACCGCCACCCCTCCCCGAACGCAGTCTGACACTACCTCTATATCTGCTAAATATATTTGCGCTTTCCGTTGTAAAGCCGTAATGGTTTTGAGGGAAGACCCAAGGTACTTTTATGCAAACCTGAATAGTATCCCAAACCATTACCATTCTGAGATGATGAAAAGCACTGCAAAAATTATAACATTTCATAATGAAGCGAAAATAAAGTTTCCATTTCTCGTCCAATTCAGTCAACTGAACAGGCCTCCCGTCGCACTCTTAAAATACATGAACACTCATAGACACTCTTGTTACGTTAAGTCACTAATCATCAGCTTAATCTGTCACTCATGAGATGCTCGAAAATGAAAATTTAGGCTGCGATCAATATCGTTAGAGGCACTGGTTATAACTCAAGCTTACGGACTCATTCCAAAGAACAAAGTTATTTTTAAAAAACCCAAATATGCCCTATAAATCATTAAACTATCTGTAGTACATACCTAACATGGTGATATATTTGTCAACTTTATCATGCTTCATCAATAAATCTCTCAGCATTTTCACCGATTGTACCATGTCCATGCTTCTCTCTTTTCTTAAAACATGAATTGAACGTCGAACAGTTGATCCTGGGCTGGAATGAATTGTGGTGTGCACAAAACTCCTGCAATATATATATATTCTCTGGTATTCTTTGATCTTTTGAAATGTTACACATATTTTCCTGTGCATAATTCGTATCTAATTGTCGGGCTTCGGGTTCCTATGATCGAATGTGCAATAATATGGGCTTCATTGAATAAAACTCACAATCTATCACACCACATATTGTTTGAAGAAACAACTAGTGTTTGTTACTGATTAATAGCGCTAGCGGCACATACCATAATTCAGTTTGTTTTGTTTTAAAAAACGTTCTTAGCAAACACAAATGTTAGATTGGGTCATTAATTATGTTGATTTGTAAACAAGCGGTATATTTAACGTTTAACGTTATATTTTAACGTTTGTGTGTCTCCATTTTATCAACGCACGCATCTGGGCCTTCATATTCGCGGAACAACGTATAACTGCATGCTTATTCGAGAATTTAATTACCAAATGAGGCGCCTACGCCGTCTGAACTGTTGGTTTAACGCTTAGCTCTACTGAACTCCGTCGGGAAAAGGAAATTTTACGAACCGAAGCTTGTTAGTGTCTGTCTTGCAACACTCTTCTAAAGAAGACGCATGGAAATGGTAGACAAAGCGTAGGAAGAATTGGTGCAACCTACCCTTCTGCAACATACACAAGAAACCACCAACTAGTCAAGGATTGAAACAAGCTTGTCTGGCTGGGGACGAGTGTACATTTTATATGAATAAACATTTGAATAAAGATTTAACAGCCCTTTTAAGGGCTTGAGGGTGTGTGTCTGTGAGAGGGTGTCTTTGGGGGGGGGGGGGGGGTGGAGGGGTCATTTGAAATTCCCGAAGGATAACCAGATACCTCACAATCACATACGGCATCCTATCTCCCAGAAGGCTTGATGGGTGACTCCCGGTTTTTCAAAACTAAATTGTTGGAGCTTTCTCCACTCCTGTTTTGTAACCGCTATAGTCATATACCGGGGCCGCTACCAAACCGGCGTTGCTGTTTGGTTTCTTTTCTCTTCTTCCCTCAAATTTGTCATCGCACAACATTACATTCTGGCTCGCCACCATGGTGGGACTCAAACCTCTACCATCGACGGCCTGGAACCGAATAGAGCTGGCTCTCTAATAGTTTTAATGGCGTTGTGGGATTGAGTATTGACAATCTAACACTCCAACGTAAACTGCCGGGAATTCTAACGGCGTGCATACCCCACTCAGAATCAATTTGAGGCAATAGGAAAGCTAGTCCTGTGTGATCCAAGTGAAATAAAATAAGGTTAACCGGGTCGCAAGGGATTTGTATATCCCACATCGCCCCTGCGCGCCATTGGCGCGCCAAAACTTTTCATTCATTCTTGTGTCTGTACTCTTGATCAAGTATCCTCCTCGGTGATATGCGCTCTTTGAAACCCAATCCTAGAAATATGTACCGTATCTACCGTAAAGGTCGACTTTCTGTGACTGACTGGGTTCCCCACTTCGATTAATTACGCTGCCGAAATACAGGCAGGCGTTCCGCCGAAGAGCACTCTTACAAACAGCTTCCTTGTTGGTGGGGCGCTAGATATCCGCAGCGCGCGTAGGTTCTGGGCTTTCATGGTCTCTTGACCTGAACTTGTTATTTTTATATACTTTTGTGATCAGAAACAGGCCAGGTGGATGCAATTATTGTGTTTTTTGAAGAGGAGGACGTATTCCCACAACCTTTACTGCTCGAATCACAAGTTGAATCTTAGTCGAAACGGTTAGTAGAATTAGCAGGGTCGGGCATTGCCTTCAGACAAGCGTATTGTCCGGGAGTTTAGTCTTTGACAGTGACATTTCACGTGTTGGCATTCATAACTGGGGGAAGAAACATTCGAATGCTTGAATGGTGTTTCATTATATGGTATTTAATTCCAAGACGTGCGGATTACACCATTAATAGAGATTCTAGATAAATATTCAATAATGATCACGGATGTAGCCGGGGTAACAGCTTACGGTAAACAACCTGATAGGGACATATTTAATAAGGATTGTAACCAAAATTGTTTGGAAATCTGAGACACTACAGGCTTTTCTGTGCCCTGAATGTTCGCGACCAGCCATGATATGGAACTTCAGGTCTTTGTAGATAGATCGAGGTCGAGATCCTTGAAGGAAATGAGGAAAGACAGAGAAAAGGAATGCGAAATGGTTAATTATGGAGTCATGGAGATTTTGTTAAAGATTTTGCAAAAATGCCTAAAATGTCATACTCGCCTAAGAAGATTCACTGGGACTATGATGAAGTGAGAGTGGAGAATAAACGGCATGTGGGTTTTTGATGGTACCACTGAGAATATTATTGTTCTGAGCAGTAAAGTTATGAAGTATAGGATACATAACCAAGACTTTCTGATCTGAAAACAGAAATATATCGGCTCCTGCAAATGTGTTATTAACACTTCACGAGTGGGCGGAGTATATTAGGATAAGTGGATGGCGCCATTGAGAATATTATTGTTTTGAGCAGTAAAGTTATGAAGTGTGAAGTATAGGATAGATAACCAAGACTTTCTGATCTGAGAACAGAAATATATCAGCACCTGCTAAAGTGTTATCAACACTTCACGAGTGGGCGGAATGTATTAGGATAGATGTTTGCAAACATGGACTTCGAGATTATGCCTGTAACAACAGAATATTGTTGTACCAGAAATTAAAAGGGGTTAGATTAACAGATGAAAAATGTTATCGAGCATTAATTGTTTATTCATTATTCAACAACCTTCAGTATATAAAAACCTTTCGTATAAAGCACAGTAGTCTAACAATGGAAACAAAATAACACATCATGTATATATTATAGTGGAACAGCTAAAACAGATAACGACGCTATTCGTATTGTATGTTACAGTTAATAATATGTGAAAAGAAAAGTGCATAACACACTTTTCAATCAACATGTTGTCGTAATGCACAATGCGCACCACGATCAAGTTAGAATTTCAAAACATTCCTCATTTTCATGCTTTACATAGTCTCGTCTAACTTGAACGCGAACAAAAGCTGTCCACTAACTCCTTTTGTAGTTCCATTATATTCTCGCAAACGTCAGTTTCTGTTTGTGGTTCATTTTCTGATAAGTGGCTACCACCTCCTTGTAGGGATATGGCAATTGTATTCGCTAATCTCCGTATATCTTCCCAAGACTCCTTCCTATAACTCTCGTATGTTGCTATTGATGTTTGAATTGTGGTCTTCCTTATAAGCAGATTATAAGTCATAAAAATGGATGGTCTTGTAGTGTTGACTATTTTTCTGTCTATGGATGCTGAAATGTGCCCTATAAAGATAAGAATTATCGTGTTATATTATAGTAAATGGTTATGGCGGAAATGGAACGATTTGAGATGGTGGGGGATTTCAGCCATATTCACCACACTTGCGCGTCTTTCGCACATGTACTTTGACACCGCCACCCCTCCCCGAACGCAGTCTGACACTACCTCTATATCTGCTAAATATATTTGCGCTTTCCGTTGTAAAGCCGTAATGGTTTTGAGGGAAGACCCAAGGTACTTTTATGCAAACCTGAATAGTATCCCAAACCATTACCATTCTGAGATGATGAAAAGCACTGCAAAAATTATAACATTTCATAATGAAGCGAAAATAAAGTTTCCATTTCTCGTCCAATTCAGTCAACTGAACAGGCCTCCCGTCGCACTCTTAAAATACATGAACACTCATAGACACTCTTGTTACGTTAAGTCACTAATCATCAGCTTATTCTGTCACTCATGAGATGCTCGAAAATGAAAATTTAGGCTGCGATCAATATCGTTAGAGGCACTGGTTATAACTCAAGCTTACGGACTCATTCCAAAGAACAAAGTTATTTTTAAAAAACCCAAATATGCCCTATAAATCATTAAACTATCTGTAGTACATACCTAACATGGTGATATATTTGTCAACTTTATCATGCTTCATCAATAAATCTCTCAGCATTTTCACCGATTGTACCATGTCCATGCTTCTCTCTTTTCTTAAAACATGAATTGAACGTCGAACAGTTGATCCTGGGCTGGAATGAATTGTGGTGCGCACAAAACTCCTGCAATATATATATATTCTCTGGTATTCTTTGATCTTTTGAAATGTTACACATATTTTCCTGTGCATAATTCGTATCTAATTGTCGGGCTTCGGGTTCCTATGATCGAATGTGCAATAATTAGGGCTTCATTGAATAAAACTCACAATCTATCACACCACATATTGTTTGAAGAAACAACTAGTGTTTGTTACTGATTAATAGCGCTAGCGGCACATACCATAATTCAGTTTGTTTTGTTTTAAAAAACGTTCTTAGCAAACACAAATGTTAGATTGGGTCATTAATTATGTTGATTTGTAAACAAGCGGTATATTCACTTTGTCCCGGCCATTGTCATCAGTTTTCGTGTACTTAATCAATCTATTGTTAAATAAACAACTGGACTGGAATGAAAATTCAGTATCACTGTTAGTTGTTTAGACGAGAAAGTATACACGTTTTGCAAGAGAAATGGATTCGACGAATGAAACTTAGTATTCCAACTTAATAAATGCAGAACGCCTTCATTGATACAAGCGCATTTTGAGAATGCAACACCCGAAACTGCGTGAAAGAACTCAATTCGTCAAAATCATGTTTCCATATTTTGTTACACAGGCATGGGAAATACTTGGTCGGATTTTATTTAATCGATTTGATATGCGCTTCTGGTAAGACAGTGAGAATCAACCCACCATATTCATATGACTTGAGAACTGACAGTCGGGAAGTTTAATTTATTGTTTATTGTGTTTTGACGTAACATTGAACACCCTTGGTAATATCGGACGATTATATGCTGAAACGAAGATTTTCATGCAGGCAACCATTTTAACGTTTGTGTGTCTCCATTTTATCAACGCACGCATCTGGGCCTTCATATTCGCGGAACAACGTATAACTGCATGCTTATTCGAGAATTTAATTACCAAATGAGGCGCCTACGCCGTCTGAACTGTTGGTTTAACGCTTAGCTCTACAGAACTCCGTCGGGAAAAGGAAATTTTACGAACCGAAGCTTGTTAGTGTCTGTCTTGCAACACTCTTATAAAGAACACGCATGGAAATGGTAGACAAAGCGTAGGAAGAATTGGTGCAACCTACCTTTCTGCAACATACACAAGAAACCACCAACTAGTCAAGGATTGAAACAAGCTTGTCTGGCTGGGGACGAGTGTACATTTTATATAAATAAACATTTGAATAAAGATTTAACAGCCCTTTTAAGGGCTTGAGGGTGTGTGTCTGTGAGAGGGTGTCTTTGGGGGGGGGGGGGGGGGGGGGTGTGGAGGGGTCATTTGAAATTCCCGAAGGATAACCAGATACCTCACAATCACATACGGCATCCTATCTCCCAGAAGGCTTGATGGGTGACTCCCGGTTTTTCAAAACTAAATTGTTGGAGCTTTCTCCACTCCTGTTTTGTAACCGCTATAGTCATATACCGGGGCCGCTACCAAACCGGCGTTGCTGTTTGGTTTCTTTTCTCTTCTTCCCTCAAATTTGCCATCGCACAACATTACATTCTGGCTCGCCACCATGGTGGGACTCAAACCTCTATCATCGCCGGCCTGGAACCGAATAGAGCTGGCTCTCTAATAGTTTTAATGGCGTTGTGGGATTGAGTATTGACAATCTAACACTCCAACGTAAACTGCCGGGAATTCTAACAGCGTGCATTCCCCCCTAAATCCATTTGAGGCAATAGGAAAGCTAGTCCTGTGTGATCCAAGTGAAATAAAATAAGGTTAACCGGGTCGCAAGGGATTTGTATATCCCACATCGCCCCTGCGCGCCATTGGCGCGCCAAAACTTTTCATTCATTCTTGTGTCTGTACTCTTGATCAAGTATCCTCCTCGGTGATGTGCGCTCTTTGAAACCCAATCCTAGAAATATGTACCGTATCTACCGTAAAGGTCGACTTTCTGTGACTGACTGGGTTTCCCACTTCGATTAATTACGCTGCCGAAATACAGGCAGGCGTTCCGCCGAAGAGCAGTCTTACAAACAGCTTCCTTGTTGGTGGGGCGCTAGATATCCGCAGCGCGCGTAGGTTCTGGGCTTTCATGGTCTCTTGACCTGAACTTGTTATTTTTATATACTTTTGTGATCAGAAACTGGCCAGGTGGATGCAATTATTGTGTTTTTTGAAGAGGAGGACGTATTCCCACAACCTTTACTGCTCGAATCACAAGTTGAATCTTAGTCGAAACGGTTATTAGAATTAGCAGGGTCGGGCATTGCCTTCAGACAAGCGTATTGTCCGGGAGTTTAGTCTTTGACAGTGACATTCCACGTGTTGGCATTCATAACTGGGGGAAGAAACATTCGAATGCTTGAATGGTGTTTTATTCTATGGTATTTAATTCCAAGACGTGCGGATTACACCATTAATTGAGATTCTAGATAAATATTCAATAATGACCTCAGATGTAGACGGGGTAACAGCTTACGGTAAACAACCTGATAGGGACATATTTAATAAGGATTGTAACCAAAATTGTTTGGAAATCTGAGACACTACAGGCTTTTCTGTGCCCTGAATGTTCGCGACCAGCCATGATATGGGACTTCAGGTCTTTGTAGAGAGATCGAGGTCGAGATCCTTGAAGGAAATGAGGAAAGACAGAGAAAAGGAATGCGAAATGGTTAATTATGGAGTCATGGAGATTTTGTTAAAGATTTTGCAAGAATGCCTAAAATGTCATACTCGCCTAAGAAGATTCACTGGGACTATGATGAAGTGAGAGTGGAGAATAACGGGCATGTGGGTTTTTGATGGTACCACTGAGAATATTATTGTTCTGAGCAGTAAAGTTATGAAGTATAGGATACATAACCAAGACTTTCTGATCTGAAAACAGAAATATATCGGCTCCTGCAAATGTGTTATTAAAACTTCACGAGTGGGCGGAATATATTAGGATAAGTGGATGGCACCATTGAGAATATTATTGTTTTGAGCAGTAAAGTTATGAGGTGTGAAGTATAGGATAGATAACCAAGACTTTCTGATCTGAGAACAGAAATATATCGGCACCTGCTAAAATGTTATCAACACTTCACGAGTGGGCGGAATATATTAGGATAAATGTTTGCAAACATGGACTTCAAGATTATGCCTGTAACAACAGAATATTGTTGTACCAGAAATGAAAAGGGGTAAGATTAACAGATGAAAAATGTTATCGAGCATTAATTATTTATTCATTATTCAATAACCTTCAGTATATAAAAACATTTCGTATAAAGCACAGTAGTCTAACAATGGAAACAAAAATAACACATCATGTATATATTATAGTGGAACAGCTAAAACAGATAACGATGCTATTCGTATTGTATGTTACAGTTAATAATATGTGAAAAGAAAAGTGCATAACACACTCTCCAATCAACATGTTGTCGCAATGCACAATGCACACCACGATCAAGTTAGAATTTCAAAACATTCCACATTTTCATGCTTTACATAGTCTCGTCTAAATTGAACGCGAACAAAAGCTGTCCACTAGCTCCTTTTGTATTTCCATTATATTCTCGCAAACGTCAGTTTCTGTTTGTGGTTCATTTTCTGATAAGTTGCTACCACCTCCTTGTAGGGATATGGCAATTGTATTCGCTAATCTCCGTATATCTTCCCAAGACTCCTTCCTATAACTCTCGTATGTAGCTATTGATGTTTGAATTGTGGTCTTCCTTATAAGCAGATTATAAGTTATAAAATTGGATGGTCTTGTAGTGTTGACTATTTTTCTGTCTATGGATGCTGAAATGTGCCCTATAAAGATAAGTATTATCGTGTTATATTATAGTAAATGGTTAGGGCGGAAATGGAACGATTTGAGATGGTGGGGGATTTCAGCCATATTCACCACACTTACGCGTCTTTCGCACATGTACTTTGACACCGCCACCCCTCCCCGAACGCAGTCTGACACTACCTCTATATCTGCTAAATATATTTGCGCTTTCCGTTGTAAAGCCGTAATGGTTTTGAGGGAAGACCCAAGGTACTTTTATGCAAACCTGAATAGTATCCCAAACCATTACCATTCTGAGATGATGTAAAGCACTGCAAAAATTATAACATTTCATAATGAAGCGAAAATAAAGTTTCCATTTCTCGTCCAATTCAGTCAACTGAACAGGCCTCCCGTCGCACTCTTAAAATACATGAACACTCATAGACACTCTTGTTACGTTAAGTCACTAGTCATCAGCTTAATCTGTCACTCATGAGATGCTCGAAAATGAAAATTTAGGCTGCGATCAATATCGTTAGAGGCACTGGTTATAACTCAAGCTTACGGACTCATTCCAAAGAACAAAGTTATTTTTAAAAAACCCAAATATGCCCTATAAATCATTAAACTATCTGTAGTACATACCTAACATGGTGATATATTTGTCAACTTTATCATGCTTCATCAATAAATCTCTCAGCATTTTCACCGATTGTACCATGTCCATGCTTCTCTCTTTTCTTAAAACATGAATTGAACGTCGAACAGTTGATCCAGGGCTGGAATGAATTGTGGTGCGCACAAAACTCCTGCAATATATATACATTCTCTGGTATTCTTTGATCTTTTGAAATGTTACACATATTTTCCTCTGCATAATTCGTATCTAATTGTCGGGCTTCGGGTTCCTATGATCGAATGTGCAATAATTAGGGCTTCATTGAATAAAACTCACAATCTATCACACCACATATTGTTTGAAGAAACAACTAGTGTTTGTTACTGATTAATTGCGCTAGCGGCACATACCATAATTCAGTTTGTTTTGTTTTAAAAAAAGTTCTTAGCAAACACAAATGTTAGATTGGGTCATTAATTATGTTCATTTGTAAACAAGCGGTATATCCACTTTGTCCCGGCCATTGTCATCAGTTTTCGTGTACTTAATCAATCTATTGTTAAATAAACAACTGGACTGGAATGAAAATTCAGTATCACTGTTAGTTGTTTAGACGAGAAAGTATACACGTTTTGCAAGAGAAATGGATTCGACGAATGAAACTTAGTATTCCAACTTAATAAATGCAGAACGGCTTCATTGATACAAGCGCATTTTGAGAATGCAACACCCGAAACTGCGTGAAAGAACTCAATTCGTCAAAATCATGTTTCCATATTTTGTTACACAGGCATGGGAAATACTTGGTCGGATTTTATTTAATCGATTTGATATGCGCTTCTGGTAAGACAGTGAGAATCAACCCACCATATTCATATGACTTGAGAACTGACAGTCGGGAAGTTTAATTTATTGTTTATTGTGTTTTGACGTAACATTGAACACCCTTGGTAATACCGGACGATTATATGCTGAAACGAAGATTTTCATGCAGGCAACCATTTTAACGTTTGTGTGTCTCCATTTTATCAACGCACGCATCTGGGCCTTCATATTCGCGGAACAACGTATAACTGCATGCTTATTCGAGAATTTAATTACCAAATGAGGCGCCTACGCCGTCTGAACTGTTGGTTTAACGCTTAGCTCTACTGAACTCCGTCGGGAAAAGGAAATTTTACGAACCGAAGCTTGTTAGTGTCTGTCTTGCAACACTCTTATAAAGAAGACGCATGGAAATGGTAGACAAAGCGTAGGAAGAATTGGTGCAACCTACCTTTCTGCAACATACACAAGAAACCACCAACTTGTCAAGGATTGAAACAAGATTGTCTGGCTGGGGACGAGTGTACATTTTATATAAATAAACATTTGAATAAAGATTTAACAGCCCTTTTAAGGGCTTGAGGGTGTGTGTCTGTGAGAGGGTGTCTTTGGGGGGGGGGGTGTGGAGGGGTTATTTTAAATTCCCGAAGGATAACCAGATACCTCACAATCACATACGGCATCCTATCTCCCAGAAGGCTTGATGGGTTACTCCCGGTTTTTCAAAACTAAATTGTTGGAGCTTTCTCCACTCCTGTTTTGTAACCGCTATAGTCATATACCGGGGCCGCTACCAAACCGGCGTTGCTGTTTGGTTTCTTTTCTCTTCTTCCCTCAAATTTGCCATCGCACAACATTACATTCTGGCTCGCCACCATGGTGGGACTCAAACCTCTATCATCGCCGGCCTGGAACCGAATAGAGCTGGCTCTCTAACAGTTTTAATGGCGTTGTGGGATTGAGTATTGACAATCTAACACTCCAACGTAAACTGCCGGGAATTCTAACAGCGTGCATACCCCCCTAAATCCATTTGAGGCAATAGGAAAGCTAGTCCTGTGTGATCCAAGTGAAATAAAATAAGGTTAACCGGGTCGCAAGGGATTTGTATATCCCACATCGCCCCTGCGCGCCATTGGCGCGCCAAAACTTTTCATTCATTCTTGTGTCTGTACTCTTGATCAAGTATCCTCCTCGGTGATATGCGCTCTTTGAAACCCAATCCTAGAAATATGTACCGTATCTACCGTAAAGGTCGACTTTCTGTGACTGACTGGGTTCCCCACTTCGATTAATTACGCTGCCGAAATACAGGCAGGCGTTCCGCCGAAGAGCACTCTTACAAACAGCTTCCTTGTTGGTGGGGCGCTAGAGATCCGCAGCGCGCGTAGGTTCTGGGCTTTCATGGTCTCTTGACCTGAACTTGTTATTTTTATATACTTTTGTGATCAGAAACAGGCTAGGTGGATGCAATTATTGTGTTTTTTGAAAAGGAGGACGTATTCCCACAACCTTTACTGCTCGAATCACATGTCGAATCTTGGTCGAAACGGTTAGTAGAATTAACAGGGCCGGACATTGCCTTCAGACAAGCGTATTGTCCGGCAGTTTAGTCTTTGACAGTGACATTTCACGTGTTCGCATTCATAACTGGGGGAAGAAACATTCGAATGCTTGAATGGTGTTATTCTATGGTATTTAATTCCAAGACGTGCGGATTACACCATTAATTGAGATTCTAGATAAATATTCAATAATGACCTCAGATGTAGACGGGGTAACAGCTTACGGTAAACAACTTGATAGGGACATATTTAATAAGGATTGTAACCAAAATTGTTTGGAAATCTGAGACACTACAGGCTTTTCTGTGCCCTGAATGCTCGCGAGCAGCCATGATATCAGACTTCAGGTCTTTGTAGAGAGATCGAGGTCGAGATCCTTGAAGGAAATGATTAAAGACAGAGAAAAGGAATGCGAAATGGTTAATTATGGAGTCATGGAGATTTTGTTAAAGATTTTGCAAGAATGCCTAAAATGTCATACTCGCCGAAGAAGATTCACTGGGACTATGATTAAGTGAGAGTGGAGAATAAAGGGCATGTGGGTTTTTGATGGTACCACTGAGAAAATTATTGTTCTGAGCAGTAAAGTTATGAAGTATAGGATACATAACCAAGACCTTCTGATCTGAAAACAGAAATATATCGGCTCCTGCAAATGTGTTATTAACACTTCACGAGTGGGCGGAATATATTAGGATAAGTGGATGGCACCATTGAGAATATTATTGTTTTGAGCAGTAAAGTTATGAAGTGTGAAGTATAGGATAGATAACCAAGACTTTCTGATCTGAGAACAGAAATATATCGGCACCTGCTAAAGTGTTATCAACACTTCACGAGTGGGCGGAATGTATTAGGATAAATGTTTGCAAACATGGACTTCGAGATTATGCCTGTAACAACAGAATATTGTTGTACCAGAAATTAAAAGGGGTAAGATTAACAGATGAAAAATGTTATCGAGCATTAATTATTTATTCATTATTCAACAACCTTCAGTATATAAAAACCTTTCGTATAAAGAACAGTAGTCTAACAATGGAAACAAAATAACACATCATGTATATATTATAGTGGAACAGCTAAAACAGATAACGACGCTATTCGTATTGTATGTTACAGTTAATAATATGTGAAAAGAAAAGTGCATAACACACTTTTCAATCAACATGTTGTCGTAATGCACAATGCACACCATGATCAAGTTAGAATTTCAAAACATTCCTCATTTTCATGCTTTACATAGTCTCGTCTAACTTGAACGCGAACAAAAGCTGTCCACTAACTCCTTTTGTAGTTCCATTATATTATCGCAAACGTCAGTTTCTGTTTGTGGTTCATTTTCTGATAAGTTGCTACCACCTCCTTGTAGGGATTTGGCAATTGTATTCGCTAATCTCCGTATATCTTCCCAAGACTCCTTCCTATAACTCTCGTATGTTGCTATTGATGTTTGAATTGTGGTCTTCCTTATAAGCAGATTATAAGTCATAAAAATGGATGGTCTTGTAGTGGTGACTATTTTTCTGTCTATGGATGCTGAAATGTGCCCAATAAAGATAAGAATTATCGTGTTATATTATAGTAAATGGTTATGGCGGAAATGGAACGATTTGAGATGGTGGGGGATTTCAGCCATATTCACCACACTTACGCGTCTTTCGCACATGCACTTTGACACCGCCACCCCTCCCCGAACGCAGTCTGACACTACCTCTATATCTGCTAAATACATTTGCGCTTTCCGTTGTAAAGCCGTAATGGTTTTGAGGGAAGAACCAGGGTACTTTTATGCAAACCTGAATAGTATCCCAAACCATTACCATTCTGAGATGATGAAAAGCACTGCAAAAATTATAACATTTCATAATGAAGTGAAAATAAAGTTTCTATTTCTCGTCCAATTCAGTGAACTGAACAGGCCTCCCGTCGCACTCTTAAAATACATGAACACTCATAGACACTCTTGTTACGTTAAGTCACTAATCATCAGCTTAATCTGTCACTCATGAAATGCTCGAAAATGAAAATTTAGGCTGCGATCAATATCGTTAGAGGCACTGGTTATAACTCAAGCTTACGGACTCATTCCAAAGAACAAAGTTATTTTTAAAAAACCCAAATATGCCCTATAAATCATTAAACTATCTGTAGTACATACCTAACATGGTGATATATTTGTCAACTTTATCATGCTTCATCAATAAATCTCTCAGCATTTTCACCGATTGTACCATGTCCATGCTTCTCTCTTTTCTTAAAACATGAATTGAACGTCGAACAGTTGATCCTGGGCTGGAATGAATTGTGGTGCGCACAAAACTCCTGCAATATATATATATTCTCTGGTATTCTTTGATCTTTTGAAATGTTACACATATTCTCCTGTGCATAATTCGTATCTAATTGTCGGGCTTCGGGTTCCTATGATCGAATGTGCAATGATTAGGGCTTCATTGAATAAAACTCACAATCTATCACACCGCTTATTGTTTGAAGAAACAACTAGTGTTTGTTACTGATTAATTGCGCTAGCGGCACATACCATAATTCAGTTTGTTTTGTTTTAAAAAGCGTTCTTAGCAAACACAAATGTTAGATTGGGTCATTAATTATGTTCATTTGTGAACAAGCGGTATATCCACTTTGTCCCGGCCATTGTCATCAGTTTTCGTGTACTTAATCAATCTATTGTTAAATAAACAACTGGACTGGAATGAAAATTCAGTATCACTGTTAGTTGTTTAGACGAGAAAGTATACACGTTTTGCAAGAGAAATGGATTCGACGAATGAAACTTAGTATTCCGACTTAATAAATGCAGAACGCCTTTATTGATACAAGCGCATTTTGGGAATGCAACACCCGAAACTGCGTGAAAGAACTCAATTCGTCAAAATCATGTTTCCATATTTTGTTACACAGGCATGGGAAATACTTGGTCGGATTCTATTTAATCGATTTGATATGCGTTTCTGGTAAGACAGTGAGAATCAACCCACCATATTCATATGACTTGAGAACTGACAGTCGGGAAGTTTAATTTATTGTTTATTGTGGTTTGACGTAACATTGAACACCCTTGGTAATACCGGACGATTATATGCTGAAACGAAGATTTTCATGCAGGCAACCATTTTAACGTTTGTGTGTCTCCATTTTATCAACGCACGCATCTGGGCCTTCATATTCGCGGAAGAACGTATAACTGCATGCGTATTCGAGAATTTAATTACTAAATGAGGCGCCTACGCCGTCTGAACTGTTGGTTTAACGCTTAGCTCTACTGAACTCCGTCGGGAAAAGGAAATTTAAGGAACCGAAGCTTGTTAGTGTCTGTCTTGCAACACTCTTATAAAGCGGAGGAATAATTGGTGCAACCTACCTTTCTGCAACATAGACAAGAAACCACCAACTAGTCAAGGATTGAAACAAGCTTGTCTGGCTGGGGACGAGTGTACATTTTATATGAATAAACATTTGAATAAAGATTTAACAGCCCTTTTAAGGGCTTGAGGGTGTGTGTCTGTGAGAGGGTGTCTTTGGGGGGGGGGGTGGGGGGTGGAGGGGTCATTTGAAATTCCCGAAGGATAACCAGATACCTCACAATCACATACGGCATCCTATCTCCCAGAAGGCTTGATGGGTGACTCCCGGTTTTTCAAAACTAAATTGTTGGAGCTTTCTCCACTCCTGTTTTGTAACCGCTATAGTCATATACCGGGGCCGCTACCAAACCGGCGTTGCTGTTTGGTTTCTTTTCTCTTCTTCCCTCAAATTTGTCATCGCACAACATTACATTCTGGCTCGCCACCATGGTGGGACTCAAACCTCTACCATCGACGGCCTGGAACCGAATAGAGCTGGCTCTCTAATAGTTTTAATGGCGTTGTGGGATTGAGTATTGACAATCTAACACTCCAACGTAAACTGCCGGGAATTCTAACGGCGTGCATACCCCACTCAGAATCCATTTAAGGGAATAGGAAAGCTAGTCCTGTGTGATCCAAGTGAAATAAAATAAGGTTAACCGGGTCGCAAGGGATTTGTATATCCCACATCGCCCCTGCGCGCCATTGGCGCGCCAAAACTTTTCATTCATTCTTGTGTCTGTACTCTTGATCAAGTATCCTCCTCGGTGATATGCGCTCTTTGAAACCCAATCCTAGAAATATGTACCGTATCTACCGTAAAGGTCGACTTTCTGTGACTGACTGGGTTCCCCACTTCGATTAATTACGCTGCCGAAATACAGGCAGGCGTTCCGCCGAAGAGCAGTCTTACAAACAGCTTCCTTGTTGGTGGGGCGCTAGATATCCGCAGCGCGCGTAGGTTCTGGGCTTTCATGGTCTCTTGACCTGAACTTGTTATTTTTATATACTTTTGTGATCAGAAACAGGCCAGGTGGATGCAATTATTGTGTTTTTTGAAGAGGAGGACGTATTCCCACAACCTTTACTGCTCGAATCACAAGTTGAATCTTAGTCGAAACGGTTAGTAGAATTAGCAGGGTCGGGCATTGCCTTCAGACAAGCGTATTGTCCGGGAGTTTAGTCTTTGACAGTGACATTTCACGTGTTGGCATTCATAACTGGGGGAAGAAACATTCGAATGCTTGAATGGTGTTTCATTATATGGTATTTAATTCCAAGACGTGCGGATTACACCATTAATAGAGATTCTAGATAAATATTCAATAATGATCACGGATGTAGCCGGGGTAACAGCTTACGGTAAACAACCTGATAGGGACATATTTAATAAGGATTGTAACCAAAATTGTTTGGAAATCTGAGACACTACATTCTTTTCTGTGCCCTGAATGTTCGCGAGCAGCCATGATATGGGACTCAGGTCTTTGTAGAGAGATCGAGGTCGAGATCCTTGAAGGAAATGAGGAAAGACAGAGAAAAGGAATGCGAAATGGTTAATTATGGCGTCATGGAGATTTTGTTAAAGATTTTGCAAGAACGCCTAAAATGTCATACTCGCCTAAAAAGGTTCACTGGGACTATGATGAAGTGAGAGTGGAGAATAAACGACATGTGAGTTTTTGATGGTACCACTGAGAATAATATTGTTCTGAGCAGTAAAGTTATGAAGCATAGGATACATAACCAAGACTTTCTGATCTGAAAACAGAAATATATCGGCTCCTGCAAATGTGTTATTAACACTTCACGAGTGGGCGGAATATATTAGGATAAGTGGATGGCACCATTGAGAATATTACTGTTTTGAGCAGTAAAGTTATGAAGTGTGAAGTATAGGATAGATAACCAAGACTTTCTGATCTGAGAACAGAAATATATCGGCACCTGCTAAAGTGTTATCAACACTTCACGAGTGGGCGGAATATATTAGGATAAATGTTTGCAAACATGGACTTCAAGATTATGCCTGTAACAACAGAATATTGTTGTACCAGAAATTAAAAGGGGTAAGATTAACAGATGAAAAATGTTATCGAGCATTAATTATTTATTCATTATTCAACAACCTTCAGTATATAAAAACATTTCGTATAAAGCACAGTAGTCTGACAATGGAAACAAAATAACACATCATGTATATATTATAGTGGAACAGCTAAAACAGATAACGACGCTATTCGTATTGTATGTTACAGTTAATAATATGTGAAAAGAAAAGTGCATAACACACTTTTCAATCAACATGTTGTCGTAATGCACAATGCACACCATGATCAAGTTAGAATTTCAAAACATTCCTCATTTTCATGCTTTACATAGTCTCGTCTAACTTGAACGCGAACAAAAGCTGTCCACTAACTCCTTTTGCAGCTCCATTATATTTTCGCAAACGTCAGTTTCTGTTTGTGGTTCATTTTCTGATAAGTTGCTACCACCTCCTTGTAGGGATATGGCAATTGTATTCGCTAATCTCCGTATATCTTCCCAAGACTCCTTCCTATAACTCTCGTATGTTGCTATTGATGTTTGAATTGTGGTCTTCCTTATAAGCAGATTATAAGTCATAAAAATGGATGGTCTTGTAGTGTTGACTATTTTTCTGTCTATGGATGCTGAAATGTGCCCTATAAAGATAAGAATTATCGTGTTATATTATTGTAAATGGTTATGGCGGAAATGGAACGATTTGAGATGGTGGGGGATTTCAGCCATATTCACCACACTTACGCGTCTTTCGCACATGCACTTTGACACCGCCACCCCTCCCCGAACGCAGTCTGACACTACCTCTATATCTGCTAAATATATTTGCGCGTTCCGTTGTAAAGCCGTAATGGTTTTGAGGGAAGAACCAAGGTTCTTTTATGCAAACCTGAATAGTATCCCAAACCATTCTGAGATGATGAAAAGCACTGCAAAAATTATAACATTTCATAATGAAGCGAAAATAAAGTTTCCATTTCTCGTCCAATTCAGTCAACTGAACAGGCCTCCCGTCGCACTCTTAAAATACATGAACACTCATAGACACTCTTGTTACGTTAAGTCACTAATCATCACGCTAATCTGTCACTCATGAAATGCTCGAAAATGAAAAGTTAGGCTGCGATCAATATCGTTAGAGGCACTGATTATAACTCAAGCTTACGGACTCATTCCAAAGAACAAATTTATTTTTAAAAAACCCAAATATGCCCTATAAATCATTAAACTATCTGTAGTACATACCCAACATGGTGATATATTTGTCAACTTTATCATGCTTCATCAATAAATCTCTCAGCATTTTCACCGATTGTACCATGTCCATGCTTCTCTCTTTTCTTAAAACATGAATTGAACGCCGAACAGTTGATCCTGGGCTGGAATGAATTGTGGTGCGCAGAGAACTCCTGCAATATATATATATTCTCTGGTATTCTTTGATCTTTTGAAATGTTACACATATTTTCCTGTGCATAATTCGTATCTAATTGTCGGTCTTCGGGTTCCTATGATCGAATGTGCAATAATTAGGGCTTCATTGAATAAAACTCACAATCTATCACACCACTTATTGTTTGAAGAAACAACTAGTGTTTGTTACTGATTAATTGCGCTAGCGGCACATACCATAATTCAGTTTGTTTTGTTTTAAAAAACGTTCTTAACAAACACAAATGTTAGGTTGGGTCATTAATTATGTTCATTTGTAAACAACCGGTATATCCACTTTGTCCCGGCCATTGTCATCAGTTTTCGTGTACTTAATCAATCTATTGTTAATAAACAATTGGACTGGAATGAAAATTCTGTATCACTGTTAGTTGTTTAGATGAGAAAGTATACACGTTTTGCAAGAGAAATCGATTCGACGAATGAAACTTAGTATTCCTACTTAATAAATGCAGAACGCCTTCATTGACACAAGCGCATTTTGGGAATGCAACACCCGAAACTGCGTGAAAGAACTCAATTCGTCAAAATCATGTTTCCATATTTTGTTACACAGGCATGGGAAATACTTGGTCGGATTTTATTTAATCGATTTGATATGCGCTTCTGGTAAGACAGTGAGAATCAACCCACCATATTCATATGACTTGAGAACTGACAGTCGGGAAGTTTAATTTATTGTTTATTGTGTTTTGACGTAACATTGAACACCCTTGGTAATATCGGACGATTATATGCTGAAACTAAGATTTTCATGCAGGCAACCCTTTTAACGTTTGTGTGTCTCCATTTTATCAACGCACGCATCTGGGCCTTCATATTCGCGGAACAACGTATAACTGCATGCTTATTCGAGAATTTAATTACCAAATGAGGCGCCTACGCCGTCTGAACTGTTGGTTTAACGGTTAGCTCTACTGAACTCCGTCGGGAAAAGGAAATTTTACGAACCGAAGCTTGTTAGTGTCTGTCTTGCAACACTCTTATAAAGAAGACGCATGGAAATGGTAGACAAAGCGTAGGAAGAATTGGTGCAACCTACCTTTCTGCAACATACCCAAGAAACCACCAACTTGTCAAGGATTGAAACAAGCTTGTCTGGCTGGGGACGAGTGTACATTTTATATAAATAAACATTTGAATAAAGATTTAACAGCCCTTTTAAGGGCTTGAGGGTGTGTGTCTGTGAGAGGGTGTCTTTGGGGGTGGGGGGGGGGGGGGTGGAGGGGTCATTTGAAATTCCCGAAGGATAACCAGATACCTCACAATCACATACGGCATCTTATCTCCCAGAAGGCTTCATGGGTGACTCCCAGTTTTTCAAAACTAAATTGTTGGAGCTTTCTCCACTCCTTTTTTGTAACCGCTATAGTCATATACAGGGACCGCTACCAAACCGGCGTTGCTCTTTGGTTTCTTTTCTCTTCTTCCCTCAAATTTGCCATCGCACAACACTACATTCTGGCTCGCCACCATGGTGGGACTCAAACCTCTACCATCGCCGCCATGGAACCGAATAGAGCTGGCTCTCTTATAGTTTTAATGGCGTTGTGGGATTGAGTATTGACAATCTAACACACCAACGTAAACTGCCGGGAATTCTAGCCGCGTGCATACCCCCCTGAGACTCCATTTGAGGCAATAGGAAAGCTAGTCCTGTGTGATCCAAGTGAAATAAAATAAGGTTAACCGGGTCGCAAGGGATTTGTATATCCCACATCGCTCCTGCGCGCCTTCGGCGCGCCAACAGTTTTCATTCATTCTTGTGTCTGTACTCTTGATCAAGTATCCTCCCCGGTGATATGCGCTCTTTGAAACCCAATCCTAGAAATATGTACCGTATCTACCGTAATGGTCGACTTTCTGTGACTGACTGGGTTCCCCACTTCGATTAATTACGCTGCCGAAATACAGGCAGGCGTTCCGCCGCAGAGCACTCTTACAAACAGCTTCCTTGTTGGTGGTGCGCTAGATATCCGCAGCGCGCGTAGGTTCTGGGCTTTCATGATCTCTTGACCTGAACTTGTTATTTTTATATACTTTTGTGATCAGAAACAGGCTGGGTGGATGCAATTATTGTGGTTCTTGAAAAGGAGGACGTGTTCCCACAACCTTTACTGCTCGTATCACAAGTCGAATCTTTGTCGAAACGGTTAGTAGAATTAGCAGGGTCGGGCATTGCCTTCAGACAAGCGTATTGTCCGGCAGCTTAGTCTTTGACAGTGACATTTCACGTGTTGGCATTCATAACTGGGGGAAGAAACATTCGAATGCTTGAATGGTGTTATTCTATAGTATTTAATTCCAAGACGTGCGGATTACACCATTAATTGAGATTCTAGATAAATATTCAATAATGACCTCAGATGTAGACGGGGTAACAGCTTAAGGGAAACAACTTGATAGGGACATATTTAATAAGGATTGTAACCAAAATTGTTTGGAAATCTGAGACACTACAGGCTTTTCTGTGCCCTGAATGTTCGCGAGCAGCCATGATATGGGACTCAGGTCTTTGTAGAGAGATCGAGGTCGAGATCCTTGAAGGAAATGAGGAAAGACAGAGAAAAGGAATGCGAAATGGTTAATTATGGCGTCATGGATATTTTGTTAAAGATTTTGCAAGAACGCCTAAAATGTCATACTCGCCTAAAAAGGTTCACTGGGACTATGATGAAGTGAGAGTGGAGAATAAACGACATGTGAGTTTTTGATGGTACCACTGAGAATAATATTGTTCTGAGCAGTAAAGTTATGAAGCATAGGATACATAACCAAGACTTTCTGATCTGAAAACAGAAATATATCGGCTCCTGCAAATGTGTTATTAACACTTCACGAGTGGGCGGAATATATTAGGATAAGTGGATGGCACCATTGAGAATATTACTGTTTTGAGCAGTAAAGTTATGAAGTGTGAAGTATAGGATAGATAACCAAGACTTTCTGATCTGAGAACAGAAATATATCGGCACCTGCTAAAGTGTTATCAACACTTCACGAGTGGGCGGAATATATTAGGATAAATGTTTGCAAACATGGACTGTAACAACAGAATATTGTTGTACCAGAAATTAAAAGGGGTAAGATTAACAGATGAAAAATGTTATCGAGCATTAATTATTTATTCATTATTCAACAACCTTCAGTATATAAAAACATTTCGTATAAAGCACAGTAGTCTGACAATGGAAACAAAATAACACATGATGTATATATTATAGTGGAACAGCTGAAACAGAAAACGACGCTATTCGCATTGTATGTTACAGTTAATAATGTGTGAAAAGAAAAGTGCATAACACACTTTTCAATCAACATGTTGTCGTTATGCACAATGCACACCACGATCAAGTTAGAATTTCAAAACATTCCTCATTTTCATGCTTTACATAGTCTCGTCTAACTTGAACGCGAACAAAAGCTGTCCACTAACTCCTTTTGCAGCTCCATTATATTTTCGCAAACGTCAGTTTCTGTTTGTGGTTCATTTTCTGATAAGTTGCTAACACCTCCTTGTAGGGATATGGCAATTGTATTCGCTAATCTCCGTATATCTTCCCAAGACTCCTTCCTATAACTCTCGTATGTTGGTATTGATGTTTGAATTGTGGTCTTCCTTATAAGCAGATTATAAGTCATAAAAATGGATCGTCTTGTAGTGTTGACTATTTTTCTGTCTATGGATGCTGAAATGTGCCCTGTAAAGATAAGAATTATCGTGTTATATTATTGTAAATGGTTATGGCGGAAATGGAACGATTTGAGATGGTGGGGGATTTCAGCCATATTCACCACACTTACGCGTCTTTCGCACATGCACTTTGACACCGCCACCCCTCCCCGAACGCAGTCTGACACTACCTCTATATCTGCTAAATATATTTGCGCGTTCCATTGTAAAGCCGTAATGGTTTTGAGGGAAGAACCAAGGTTCTTTTATGCAAACCTGAATAGTATCCCAAACCATTCTGAGATGATGAAAAGGACTGCAAAAATTATAACATTTCATAATGAAGCGAAAATAAAGTTTCCATTTCTCGTCCAATTCAGTCAACTGAACAGGCCTCCCGTCGCACTCTTAAATTACATGAACACTCATAGACACTCTTGTTACGTTAAGTCACTAATCATCAGCTTAATCTGTCACTCATGAAATGCTCGAAAATGAAAAGTTAGGCTGCGATCAATATCGTTAGAGGCACTGGATATAACTCAAGCTTACGGACTCATTCCAAAGAACAAATTTATTTTTAAAAAACCCAAATATGCCCTATAAATCATTAAACTATCTGTAGTACATACCTAACATGGTGATATATTTGTCAACTTTATCATGCTTCATCAATAAATCTCTCAGCATTTTCACCGATTGTACCATGTCCATGCTTCTCTTTTCTTAAAACATGAATTGAACGCCGAACAGTTGATCCTGGGCTGGAATGAATTGTGATGCGCACAGAACTCCTGCAATATATATATATTCTCTGGTGTTCTTTGATCTTTTGAAATGTTACACATATTTTCCTGTGCATAATTCGTATCTAATTGTCGGGCTTCGGGTTCCTATGATCGAATGTGCAATAACTGGGGCTTCATTGAATAAAACTCACAATCTATCACACCACTTATTGTTTGAAGAAACAACTAGTGTTTGTTACTGATTAATTGCGCTAGCGGCACATACCATAATTCAGTTTGTTTTGTTTTAAAAAACATTCTTAACAAACACAAATGTTAGGTTGGGTCATTAATTATGTTCATTTGTAAACAAGCGGTATATCCACTTCGTCCCGGCCATTGTCATCAGTTTTCGTGTACTTAATCAATCTATTGTTAAATAAACAATTGGACTGGAATGAAAATTCTGTATCACTGTTAGTTGTTTAGATGAGAAAGTATACACGTTTTGCAAGAGAAATGGATTCGACGAATGAAACTTAGTATTCCTACTTAATAAATGCAGAACGCCTTCATTGACACAAGCGCATTTTGGGAATGCAACACCCGAAACTGCGTGAAAGAACTCAATTCGTCAAAATCATGTTTCCATATTTTGTTACACAGGCATGGGAAATACTTGGTCGGATTTTATTTAATCGATTTGATATGCGCTTCTGGTAAGACAGTGAGAATCAACCCACCATATTCATATGACTTGAGAACTGACAGTCGGGAAGTTTAATTTATTGTTTATTGTGTTTTGACGTAACATTGAACACCCTTTGTAATATCGGACGATTATATGCTGAAACGAAGATTTTCATGCAGGCAACCATTTTAACGTTTGTGTGTCTCCATTTTATCAACGCACGCATCTGGGCCTTCATATTCGCGGAGCAACGTATAACTGCATGCTTATTCGAGAATTTAATTACCAAATGAGGCGTCTACGCCGTCTGAACTGTTGGTTTAACGCTTAGCTCTACTGAACTCCGTCGGGAAAACGAAATTTAACGAACCGAAGCTTGTTAGTGTCTGTCTTGCAACACTCTTATGAAGAAGACGCATGGAAATGGTAGACAAAGCGTAGGAAGAATTGGTGCAACCTACCTTTCTGCAACATACACAAGAAACCACCAACTAGTCAAGGAATGAAACAAGCTTGTCTGGCTGAGGACGAGCGTACATTTTATATAAATAAACATTTGAATAAATATTGAACAGCCCTTTTAAGGGCTTGAGGGTGTGTGTCTGTGAGAGGGTGTCTTGGGGGGGGGGGGGCGGGGGTGAAGAAATCATTTGAAATTCCCGAAGGATAACCAGATACCTCACAATCACATACGGCATCCTATCTCCCAGAAGGCTTGGTGGGTGACTCCCGGTTTTTCAAAACTAAATTGTTGGAGCTTTCTCCACCTCTTTTTGTAACCGCTATAGTCATATACCGGGGCCGCTACCAAACCGGCGTTGCTGTTTGGTTTCTTTTCTCTTCTTCCCTCAAATTTGCCATCGCACAACATTACATTCTGGCTCGTCACCATGGTGGGACTCAAGCCTCTACCATCGCCGGCCTGGAACCGAATAGAGCTGGCTCTCATATAGTATTAATGGCGTTGTGGGATAGAGTATTGACAATCTAACACTCCAACGTAAACTGCCAGGAATTCTAACCGGGTGCATACCCCACTCAGACTCCATTTGAGGCAATAGGAAAGCTAGTCCTGTGTGATCCAAGTGAAATGAAATAAGGTTAACCGGGTCGCAAGGGATTTGTATATCCTACATCGCCCCTGCGCGACTTTGGCGCGCCAAAAATTTTCATTCATTCTTGTGTCTGTACTCTTGATCAAGGATCCTCCTCGGTGATATGCGGTCTTTGAAACCCAATCCTAGAAATATGTACCTTATCTACCGTAAAGGTCGACTTTCTGTGACTGACTAGGTTCCCTACTTCGATTAATTACGCTGCCGAAATACAGGCAGGCGTTCCGCCGAACAGCACTATTACAAACAGCTTCCTTGTTGGTGGGGCGCTAGATATCCACAGCGTGCGCAGGATCTGGGCTTTCATGGTCTCTTGACCTGAACTTGTAATTTTTATATACTTTTGTGATCAGAAACAGGCTTGGTGGATGCAATTGTGTTTTTTGAAAAGGAGGACGTATTCCCTCAACCTTTACTGCTCGAATCACAAGTCGAATCTTGGTCGAAACGGTTAGTAGAACTAGCAGGGTCGGGCATTGCCTTCAGACAAGCGTATTGTCCGGGTGCTTAGTCTTTGACAGTGACATTTCACGTGTTGGCATTCATAACTGGGGGAAGAAACATTCGAATGCTTGAATGGTGTTATTCTATGTTATTTAATTCCAAGACGTGCGGATTACACCATTAATTGAGATTCTAGATAAATATTCAATAATGACCTCAGATGTAGACGGGGTAACAGCTTAGGGTAAACAACTTGATAGGGACATATTTAATAAGGATTGTAACCAAAATTGTTTGGAAATCTGAGACACTACAGGCTTTTCTGTGCCCTGAATGTTCGCGAGCAGCCATGATATGGGACCTCAGGTCTTTGTAGAGAGATCGAGGTCGAGATCCTTGAAGGAAATGAGGAAAGACAGAGAAAAGGAATGCGAAATGGTTAATTATGGAGTCATGGATATTTTGTTAAAGATTTTGCAAGAATGCCTAAAATGTCATACTCGCCTAAGAATATTTACTGGGACTATGATGAAGTGAGAGTGGAGAATAAACGTCATGTGGGTTTTAGATGGTACCACTGAGAATATTATTGTTCTGAGCAGTAAAGTTATGAAGTATAGGATACATAACCAAGACTTTCTGATCTGAAAACAGAAATATATCGGCTCCTGCAAATGTGTTATTAACACTTCACGAGTGGGCGGAATATATTAGGATAAGTGGATGGCACCATTGAGAATATTGTTGTTTTGAGCAGTAAAGTTATGAGGTGTAAAGTTTAGGATAGATAACCAAGACTTTCTGATCTGAGAACAGAAATAAATCGGCACCTGCTAAAGTGTTATCAACACTTCACGAGTGGGCGGAATATATCAGGATAAATGTTTGCAAACATGGACTTCAAGATTATGCCTGTAACAACAGAATATTGTTGTACCAGAAATTAAAAGGGGTAAGATTAACAGATGAAAAATGTTATCGAGCATTAATTATTTATTCATTATTCAACAACCTTCAGTATATAAAAACATTTCGTATAAAGCACAGTAGTCTAACAATGGAAACAAAATAACACATCATGTATATATTATAGTGGAACAGCTAAAACAGATAACGACGCTATTCATATTGTATGTTACAGTTAATAATATGTGAAAAGAAAAGGGCATAACACACTTTTCAATCAACATGTTGTCGCAATGCACAATGCACACCACGATCAAGTTAGAATTTCAAAACATTCCCCATTTTCATGCTTTACATAGTCCCGTCTAACTTGAACGCGAACAAAAGCTGTCCACTAACTCCTTTTGTAGTTCCATTATATTCTCGCAAACGTCAGTTTCTGTTTGTGGTTCATTTTCTGATAAGTTGCTACCACCTCCTTGTAGGGATATGGCAACTGTATTCGCTAATCTCCGTATATCTTCCCAAGACTCCTTCCTATAACTCTCGTATGTTGCTATTGATGTTTGAATTGTGGTCTTCCTTATAAGCAGATTATAAGTCATAAAATTGGATGGTCTTGTAGTGTTGACTATTTTTCTGTCTATGGATGCTGAAATGTGCCCTATAAAGATAAGAATTATCGTGTTATATTATAGTAAATGGTTATGGCGGAAATGGAACGATTTGAGATGGTGGGGGATTTCAGCCATATTCACCACACTTACGCGTCTTTCGCACATGCACTTTGACACCGCCACCCCTCCCCTCCCCGAACGCAGTCTGACACTACCTCTATATCTGCTAAATATATTTGGGCTTTCCGTTGTAAAGCCGTAATGATTTTGAGGGAAGAACCAAGGTACTTTTATGCAAACCTGAATAGTATCCCAAACCATTACCATTCTGAGATGATGAAAAGCACTGCAAAAATTATAACATTTCATAATGAAGCGAAAATAAAGTTTCTATTTCTCGTCCAATTCAGTCAACTGAACCGGCCTCCCCTCGCACTCTTAAAATACATGAACACTCATAGACTCTCTTGTTACGTTAAGTCACTAATCATCAGCTTAATCTGTCACTCATGAAATGCTCGAAAATGAAAATTTAGGCTGCGATCAATATCGTTAGAGGCACTGGTTATAACTCAAGCTTACGGACTCTTTCCAAAGAACAGAGTTATTTTTAAAAAAACCAAATATGCCCTATAAATCATTAAACTATCTGTAGTACATACCTAACATGGTGATATATTTGTCAACTTTATCACGCTTCATCAATAAATCTCTCAGCATTTTCACCGATTGTACCATGTCCATGCTTCTCTCTTTTCTTAAAACATGAATTGAACGTCGAACAGTTGATCCTGGGCTGGAATGAATTGTGGTGCGCACAGAACTCCTGCAATATATATATATTCTCTGGTATTCTTTGATCTTTTGAAATGTTACACATATTTTCCTGTGCATAATTAGTATCTAATTGTCGGGCTTCGGGTTCCTATGATCGAATGTGCAATAATTAGGGCTTCATTGAATAAAACTCACAATCTATCACACCACTTATTGTTTGAAGAAACAACTAGTGTTTGTTACTGATTAATTGCGCTAGCGGCACATACCATAATTCAGTTTGTTTTGTTTTAAAAAACGTTCTTAGCAAACACAGATGTTAGGTTGAGTCATTAATTATGTTCATTTGTAAACAAGCGGTATATCCACTTTGTCCCGGCCATTGTCATCAGTTTTCGTGTACCTAATCCATCTATTGTTAAATAAACAACTGGACTGGAATGAAAATTCAGTATCACTGTTAGTTGTTTAGATGAGAAAGTATACATGTTTTGCAAGACAAATGGATTCGACGAAGGAAACTTAGTATTCCAACTTAATAAATGCAGAACGCCTTCATTGATACAAGCGCATTTTGGGAATGCAACACCCGAAACTGCGTGAAAGAACTCAATTCGTCAAAATCATGTTTCCATATTTTGTTACACAGGCATGGGAAATACTTGGTCGGATTTTATTTAATCGATTTGATATGCGATTCTGGTAAGACAGTGAGATTCAACCCACCATATTCATATGCCTTGAGAACTGACAGTCGGGAAGTTTAATTTATTGTTTATTGTGTTTTGACGTAACATTGAACACCCTTGGTAATATCGGACGATTATATGCTGAAACGAAGATTTTCATGCAGGCAACCATTTTAACGTTTGTGTGTCTCCATTTTATCAACGCACGCATCTGGGCCTTCATATTCGCGGAACAACGTATAACTGCATGCTTATTCGAGAATTTAATTACAAAATGAGGCGCCTACGCCGTCTGAACTGTTGGTTTAACGCTTAGCTCTACTGAACTCCGTCGGGAAAAGGAAATTTAACGAACCGAAGCTTGTTAGTGTCTGTCTTGCAACACTCTTATAAAGAAGACGCATGGAAATGGTAGACAAAGCGTAGGAAGAATTGGTGCAACCTACCTTTCTGCAACATACACAAGAAACCACCAACTAGTCAAGGATTGAAACAAGCTTGACTGGCTGGGGACGAGTGTACATTTTATATAAATAAACATTTGAATAAAGATTTAACAGCCCTTTTAAGGGCTTGAGGGTGTGTGTCTGTGAGAGGGTGTCTTGGGGGGGGGGGGGGGTGGAGGGATCATTTGAAATTCCCGAAGGATAACCAGATACCTCACAATAACATACGGCATCCTATCTCCCAGAAGGCTTGATGGGTGACTCCCGGTTTTTCAAAACTAAATTGTTGGAGCTTTCTCCACCTCTTTTTTGTAACCGCTATAGTCATATACCGGGGCCGCTACCAAACCGGCGTTGCTGTTTGGTTTCTTTTCTCTTCTTCCCTCAAATTTGCCATCGCACAACATTACATTCTGGCTCGCCACCATGGTGGGACTCAAACCTCTACCATCTCCGGCCTGGAACCGAATAGAGCTGGCTCTCTTATAGTTTTAATGGCGTTGTGGGATAGAGTATTGACAATCTAACACTCCAACGTAAACTGCCGGGAATTCTAACCGGGTGCATACCCCCTCAGACTCCATTTGAGGCAATAGGAAAGCTAGTCCTGTGTGATCCAAGTGAAATGAAATAAGGTTAACCGGGTCGCAAGGGATTTGTATATCGAACATCGCCCCTGCGCGACTTTGGCGCGCCAAAAATTTTCATTCATTCTTGTGTCTGTACTCTTGATCAAGGATCCTCCTCGGTGATATGCGGTCTTTGAAACCCAATCCTAGAAATATGTACCTTATCTACCGTAAAGGACGACTTTCTGTGACTGACTGGGTTCCCCACTTCGATTAATTACGCTGCCGAAATACAGGCAGGCGTTCCGCCGAAGAGCACTATCACAAACCGCTTCCTTGTTGGTGGGGCGCTAGATATCCACAGCGTGCGCAGGATCTGGGCTTTCATATTCTCTTGACCTGAACTTGTAATTTTTATATACTTTTGTGATCAGAAACAGGCTAGGTGGATGCAATTATTGTGTCTTTTGAAAAGGAGGACGTATTCCCACAACCTTTACTGCTCGAATCACAAGTCGAATCTTGGTCGAAACGGTTAGTAGAATTAGCAGGGTCGGGCATTGCCTTCAGACAAGCGTATTGTACGGGTGCTTAGTCTTTGACAGTGACTTTTCACGTGTTGGCATTCATAACTGGGGGAAGAAACATTCGAATGCTTGAATGGTGTTATTCTATGTTATTTAATTCCAAGACGTGCGGATTACACCATTAATTGAGATTCTAGATAAATATTCAATAATGACCTCAGATGTAGACGGGGTAACAGCTTAGGGTAAACAAGTTGATAGGGACATATTTAATAAGGATTGTAACCAAAATTGTTTGGAAATCTGAGACACTACAGGCTTTTCTGTGCCCTGAATGTTCGCGAGCAGCCATGATATGGGACTTCAGGTCTTTGTAGAGAGATCGAGGTCGAGATCCTTGAAGGAAATGAGGAAAGACAGAGAAAAGGAATGCGAAATGGTTAATTATGGAGTCCTGGATATTTTGTGAAAGATTTTGCAAGAATGCCTAAAATGTCATACTCGCCTAAGAATATATACTGGGACTATGATGAAGTGAGAGTGGAGAATAAACGGCATGTGGGTTTTTGATGGTACCACTGAGAATATTATTGTTCTGAGCAGTAAAGTTATGAAGTATAGGATACATAACCAAGACTTTCTGATCTGAAAACAGAAATATATCGGCTCCTGCAAATGTGTTATTAACACTTCACGAGTGGGCGGAATATATTAGGATAAGTGGATGGCACCATTGAGAATATTATTGTTTTGAGCAGTAAGGTTATGAGGTGTGAAGTATAGGATAGATAACCAAGACTTTCTGATCTGAGAACAGAAATATATCGGCACCTGCAAAAGTGTTATCAACACTTCACGAGTGCGCGGAATATATTAGGATAAATGTTTGCAAACATGGACTTCAAGATTATGCCTGTAACAACAGAATATTGTTGTACCAGAAATTAAAAGGGGTAAGATTAACAGATGAAAAATGTTATCGAGCATTAATTATTTATTCATTATTCAACAACCTTCAGTATATAAAAAGATTTCGTATAAAGCACAGTAGTCTAACAATGGAAACAAAATAACACATCATGTATATATTATAGTGGAACAGCTAAAACAGATAACGACGCTATTCGTATTGTATGTTATAGTTAATAATATGTGAAAAGAAAAGTGCATAACACACTTTTCAATCAACATGTTGTCGCAATTCACAATGCACACCACGATCAAGTTAGAATTTCAAAACATTCCTCATTTTCATGCTTTACATAGTCTCGTCTAACTTGAACGCGAACAAAAGCGTCCACTAACTCCTTTTGTAGTTCCATTATATTCTCGCAAACGTCAGTTTCTGTTTGTGGTTCATTTTCTGATAAGTTGCTACCACCTCCTTGTAGGGATATGGCAACTGTATTCGCTAATCTCCGTATATCTTCCCAAGACTCCTTCCTATAACTCTCGTATGTTGCTATTGATGTTTGAAATGTGGTCTTCCTTATAAGCAGATTATAAGTCATAAAATTGGATGGTCTTGTAGTGTTGACTATTTTTCTGTCTATGGATGCTGAAATGTGCCCTATAAAGATAAGAATTATCGTGTTATATTACAGTAAATGGTTATGGCGGAAATGGAATGATTTAGTTTAAACAGTATTTATTCAATAATTGACATGTGTATACATTTCACAATAACATTTGACTAACAAAAAATGAACAACACTAGATACAAAAGTATACACAAAACAAGAAAGCATATTGTTGTGTATTAGAGGGATTCGACAGAAAGCTAAAGCTTATGTGGGTCGTCTCCCTGTCAACGTATAACTTACTCCTGTAGGTGGTACAGATGAACGGAAGAGCCCAAACGTCGTTGCATGAAGGCCGATATCCTCCCTTCATTGTAAATTTACTACGTTAGTTACTACGATTGGAGATCAAGCGGGTTAAGCGTCACATCAGAATAGATAGGGAGCAGAGGAAGGCGCCTCGACTGCCAGGCAACGACGGGTGGGATTGTTTAAACTTCAATGTGAAATGAAGGGAAAAACAGAAGAAAGAATAGACGCACTGATAGATCGAAAGAAGAGGAAAGGAACTAATATGATGCAATCAGCTTGAATACATGATACATAGAGATTATCACCATTATGCGGATGCAAAGGAGCATGGGACCTCCACTGACAGCACACGACGAGTCGAGGACCAGTCGCGATTTATCTCCAGAGGCCGGTACAAGACTCCGACGCATACTTTGCACATGCAACAGATGATAATGATGTATTTATCAGGCAATATCTTGGGAATAAGTCTGAGTTAATACAGACCAAGTACATGTTGGATGTATGTTAAGTAAAATTTACACACAAGAGAATCGTAAGTAGGCAACTTATTAACTTCTAGTTCATTTAGTAGCGAATTAGGTGAAGTAAACTTCAAGGCGCTAGAAGTTGGAAAGCGCGAGAGGGCATTCCACAACAGGCGTTAGTCTTTCCCACTCGGAGTGGGGGTGGGAACGTAGTGTTGGGTTTCAACTATTGGAATCGCTTGCTTGATAAAATGAAGTCATGTACAACTTCGAAAATAAGGCAGTTTTCATCGTTATTCAAGAATTCTGAGCCAAATAGAAGCGTGGGCGTATCTGCTACATATGGGAGTAGATTAATCGTATAATTACGAGCGTTTGAGAACAAAGGACAATGAAAGAAAAAGTGATCAGTAGTTTCACGTTCACCACACTGGCAGAAGGGACTGGGTGATAGGTGATTATCGAAGAGGTGGGAATTAAGACTGCTACAGTGCAACCGCAGCCTACAATGGTATATTTGAGCCCTGCGAGATTTTGCATTACTATAGAACTTTGGTGGTCTTTGGTTACCATTACTGAGAAACGTTTTAAAGTTAATCAATGACGAGTTCTCACGGACAGGTAACGGCAACTTATTCCACTGGTCCGTAACGCTGGGGATGAAAGAAGTCTGATACAATTGCGTTCGGCAAAAAGGAACTCGGTGGTTTTCACTGGATCGAAGACTGCGTGATGAATTCGTCAAGGAGATAAGTGGTGGAACTTTGTTGGAAATGTATGGAGGTGACATGTGATGATACATTTTGAAGAACTGAATTAGTTTATGTTTGTGGCGTCTTTCTTGCAAGGATTCCCACCGGGTTTCCGAATATAATAACGATTTACTGACACTAACTGTTGCTCCGGTGATGATTCTTGCTGCTGCAATTTGTATTTTTTCGAGTTCCGCGACATTTGTCACAGAACAATTATCCCAGACAGTGTCTGCGTATTCAAGAAGTGGCCTAATAAAGGCGAAATATATTTTTTTCCAGGACACTGCGATCGAGGTTAAATTTATGTCTCCTCAACAAGTCTAGACGAGACCAGGCTTTGGAGCAAATGTGGTCAATGTGATTGTTCCATGTACATGTATTATTTAGTATGAGTCCTAGGTGTTTATGGTCAGAAACTTCCGATACTTGTGAGCCACCTAAATACAAGGGTGGGTGAGAGTTAGGATTGCTTTTACGCGATATACACATACTTTCAGTTTTGTTGGGATTGAACTCGACCAACCATGTTTTGGCCCAATGCTCGATTGTAGCCAAATCGTTATTAATTATGACCGCAGCTTGCTCTGGGTTTTCAATGATTAGATATAATGACGTATCGACAGCAAAGAGGCGAATACTGCTGAGTAAGTCGCTAGTTATATCGTTTATGTATATCAAGAACAGTAAAGGTCCAAGTATAGACCCCTGGGGTACACCGGCATTGATTGGTCTCCATGACGACGACTCAGAGGCTATCACAACTCGCTGCGACCTATCCGAGAGATACGATTTTAGAAATAGAAGTAGTTCACCTGAAACGCCAATACTCTCCAGTTTGTGAATAAGACCAGCATGCCATACCTTATCAAACGCCTTACTGACATCACAGAAAACCACCCTAACTTCTTTGCCTTCATCAAGCGCACGACAGAATTCGTCATAAATGTCAGTCAGTTGGAGGACAGTTGAATCACTTGGTGTAAAACCTGACTGAAATTGACTGAGGATATTATTTTCACTCAAAAACTGCCACAGGCGTTTGAAGACACATTTTTCAAATAATTTTCCAACACAGCTAATCAACGATATCGGGCGATAATTAGTGACTGAGTTTGAGGGCTGTTTTTTTAGAATTGGGGAGACATTTGCTTTTTTCCATAATGAAGGAAAGTACGAATTATTCAGTAAAATGTTGAATAAAATTGAGAGTGGTTCGCAGAGAGAGGATTTACATTCTTTTAGAAGACGCGGGCTTATTTGATCGGGACCAGATGCCTTGGACACCTTTATCGACTTCATTGCGGCGTATACTTCACTGCAATGTAGGGTAGTACTCTCAATACGCTGGGAAACATGGGATGGTGGATCTGGTAAGAAAGCATTCGAGTCGTCAACTGTCGAAATAGAACAGAAGTATTCATTGAACACTTCAGCTTTCTCAACACTTGAAGAATATATTTTGTTTAGATGAATTAGGGTGGGAATTCCTGATGCATTACCGCTACCGATTAGTGTTTTTAGGGTCTTCCACCACAGAGATGCTGGCGTTTCATTGTTTCTCAATGTGGATTGGATTTTTGCAAGATGCTGGGCTTTGGCCTTCCTGATGGCCGATACAACCTCATTCCTTTTAAGTTAATATTTGGCCCAGTCGTGTGGGAAATTGGTACGTTTAGCAATGCGATACAGACGTTTTCTCTGTCTCATTAGTAGTCTTATTTCATTATGCATCCATTTCGGTTGATCCATTCTGGAAGCAATAAATTTGTTGGGTATATGTTTGGATGCAGTATCGAGTATTTTGTCAGTGAAATTTGTAACTATGGTATCGAGACATAAAGTATCGAGGATAGAATTCCAGTCGGTGTCAGAGAAAGCGGAAATGGAATGATTTGAGATGGTGGGGGATTTCAGCCATATTCACCACACTTACGCGTCTTTCGCACATGCACTTTGACACCGCCACCCCTCCCCTCCCCGAACGCAGCCTGACACTACCTCTATATCTGCTAAATATATTTGCGCTTTCCGTTGTAAAGCCGTAATGGTTTTGAGGGAAGAACCAAGGTACTTTTATGCAAACGTGAATAGTATCCCAAACCATTACCATTCTGAGATGATGAAAAGCACTGCAAAAATTATAACATTTCATAATGAAGCGAAAATAAAGATTCTATTTCTCGTCCAATTCAGTCAACTGAACAGGCCTCCCGTCGCACTCTTAAAATACATGAACACTCATAGACACTCTTGTTACGTTAAGTCACTAATCATCAGCTTAATCTGTCACTCATGAAATCTCGAAAATGAAAATTTAGGCTGCGATCAATATCGTTAGAGGCACTGGTTATAACTCCAGCTTACGGACTCATTCCAAAGAACAAAGTTGTTTTAAAAAACCCAAATATGCCCTATAAATCATTAAACTATCTGTAGTACATACCTAGCATGGTGATATATTTGTCAACTTTATCATGCTTCATCAATAAATCTCTCAGCATTTTCACCGATTGTACCATGTCCATGCTTCTCTCTTTTCTTAAAACATGAATTGAACGTCGAACAGTTGATCCTGGGCTGGAATGAATTGTGGTGCGCACGAATGAATGAATGAAAGGTTTTAGCGCGCCGAAGGCGCGCAGGGACGATGTGGGATTTACAAATCCCTTGCGACCCGGTTAACCTTATTTTATTCCCTTGGACCACACAGGCCTAGCTTTCCTATTGCCCAAAATGGAGTCTGAGGGGGTTATGCACGCGGTTAGAATACCCGGCAGTTTACGTTGGAGTGTTAGATGGTCAATACTCAATCCCTCAACGCCTTTAAAACTATTAGAGAGCGAGCCCTATTCGGTTCCAGTTCGGGGATGGTAGAGGTTTGAGTCCCACCATGGTGGCGAGCCAGAATGTAATGTTGTCCGATGGCAAGTTTAAGGGAAGAAGAGAAAAGAAAACCAAACAGCAACGCCGGTTTGGTAGCGGCCCCGGTATATGACTATAGCGGTTACAAAAAAGAAGTGGAGAAAGCTCCAACAGTTTAGTTTTAAAAAAACCGGAGTGATCCATCAAGCCTTCTGGGAGATAGGATGTGAGGTATCTGGTTATCCTTCGGGAATTCCAAATGTCCTCCTCCACCCCCCCCCAAAAAAAAAAAACCTCTCACTGACACACACCCTCAAGCCCTTAAAATGGCTGTTAAATCTTTATTCAAATGTTTATTTATATCAAATGTACACTCGTTCCCAGCCAGACAAGCTTGTTTCAATCCTTGCCTAGCGTTTGGTGGTTTCTTGTATATGTTGCAGAAAAGTAGGTTGCACCAATTCCTCCTACTCTTTGTCTACCATTTCCATGCGTCTTCTTGATAAGAGTGTTGCAAGAAAATTTGAGAATGTTCAGTTAGAAAAGTTATAGGTAGAGAGAGAGATAGGTATCCGCTATTGTATATTGTGCCTGCTGTGTGATTGTTGCTATGGATGGGGTAAGGGGTGTGTTTCTTCGGAGCCCACTCCCCACACGCAGAGTTGCGAGGCAATCCTCACAGACTCGATCTTAAAGATCCTTAATGAGTAGCGAGGCAATCCTCACTGACTCCACGCAGTTTAATTCTATTGAGTAATTTTAATTTACTGTGGATTATTTTGTTTTTCTGTTTAGGGTTCGGTGTTCGTTCAGCTTCATCATTGATTCACTATCCTTGAGTATGTGGAGGGTTTTGTTATATAGATCTTATTAAACGCGTTTCAATCGCGCTTCAGCAGAGTTGCGAGGCAGTCCTCACAGACTCTATCCTAAAGTTCCCAATGAGTAGCGAGGCAATCCTCACTGACTCCACGCGATTTAGTTATATTGTATAATTTTTATTTTATTTTAGTTTATTATTTTTTTTATTTTATTTTTTTTTTTCATTTTCTGGAAACTTATTTTGTTTTTCTGTTAAGGGATCGGTGTTCGTTCAGCTCAACCATTAATTCACTATCTTGGAGTCTGTTGAGAGTTTTGTTTTGTAGGTCTTTTAATCGCGTATCAATAGTTTCTATTTTTGCTAGCTCGTGAAGTTCCTTTATCGGTGTCCATTTCGGTTTGCATAGTGCCACTCGCAGGGCATAATTTTGAAGCCTCTGTAACTTCTGAATGTTGGTTTTGCTTAGGTCGCTTGTTATTATGGCACCGTATTCTAGTACCGGACGTATAAATGTTTTGTAGAGCTTGAGGAGCACATCTTTGTTTGCTCCCCAATTTCTACCTCTGATCATCTTCAGAAAATTGATACGTTTAGTAGCTCTAACTGTAATGGAGTTTACGTGACTGTTTAGATTGAGATTGCTATCTAGGATAAATCCCAAAAATTTGGCCTCTTTGTTTGCTTCTAGTTTGTGATCGCATAACTGGAGATCGATACTCGGGACAGGTTTTTTCCTTTGCTTTTTGAAGAACGTAACTTTTTGTGTTTTGGCGGCATTGAGTTTGATGCGCCACAGGGCACACCAGCTCTCAAGATCGCGAATGGTATCCTGTAGACGATTTTTAATTATGTTTCTGGACTTGCTGGCTGTCCAAATGCCTTTGTCGTCTGAGAACTGCGATAGTTGAACAAAGTTTTTCCCTACTTTTTCTATATCATTCACATATATTATGAAAAGAAGCGGACTTAGAACCGACCCTTGTGGTCAGCACCTCTCAGCATTTTCACCGATTGTACCATGTCCATGCTTCTCTCTTTTCTTAAAACATGAATTGAACGTCGAACAGTTGATCCTGGGCTGGAATGAATTGTGGTGCGCACGAATGAATGAATGAAAGGTTTTAGCGCGCCGAAGGCGCACAGGGACGATGTGGGATTTACAAATCCCTTGCGACCCGGTTAACCTTATTTTATTCCCTTGGACCACACAGGCCTAGCTTTCCTATTGCCCAAAATGGAGTCTGATGGGGTTATGCACGCGGTTAGAATACCCGGCAGTTTACGTTGGAGTGTTAGATGGTCAATACTCAATCCCTCAAGGCCTTTAAAACTATTAGAGAGCGAGCCCTATTCGGTTCCAGTTCGGGGATGGTAGAGGTTTGAGTCCCACCATGGTGGCGAGCCAGAATGTAATGTTGTGCGATGGCAAGTTTAAGGGAAGAAGAGAAAAGAAAACCAAACAGCAACGCCGGTTTGGTAGCGGCCCCGGTATATGACTATAGCGGTTACAAAAAAGAAGTGGAGAAAGCTCCAACAGTTTAGTTTAAAAAAACCCAGAGTGATCCATCAAGTCTTCTGGGAGATAGGATGCCGTATGTGATTTTGAGGTATCTGGTTATCCTTCGGGAATTCCAAATGACCTCCTCCACCCCCCCCCCAAAAAAAAACCTCTCACTGACACTCACCCTCAAGCCCTTAAAAGGGCTGTTAAATCTTTATTCAAATGTTTATTTATATCAAATGTACACTCGTTCCCAGCCAGACAAGCTTGTTTCAATCCTTGCCTAGCGTTTGGTGGTTTCTTGTATATGTTGCAGAAAAGTAGGTTGCACCAATTCCTCCTACGCTTTGTCTACCATTTCCATGCGTCTTCTTGATAAGAGTGTTGCAAGAAAATTTGAGAATGTTCAGTTAGAAAAGTTATAGGTAGAGAGAGAGATAGGTATCCGCTATTGTATATTGTGCCTGCTGTGTGATTGTTGCTATGGATGGGGTAAGGGGTGTGTTTCTTCGGAGCCCACTCCCCACACGCAGAGTTGCGAGGCAATCCTCACAGACTCAATCTTAAAGATCCTTAATGAGTAGCGAGGCAATCCTCACTGACTCCACGCAGTTTAATTCTATTGAGTAATTTTAATTTACTGTGGATTATTTTGTTTTTCTGTTTAGGGTTCGGTGTTCGTTCAGCTTCATCATTGATTCACTATCCTGGAGTATGTGGAGGGTTTTGTTATATAGATCTTATTAAACGCGTTTCAATCGCGCTTCAGCAGAGTTGCGAGGCAGTCCTCACAGACTCTATCCTAAAGTTCCCAATGAGTAGCGAGGCAATCCTCACTGACTTCACGCGATTTAGTTATATTGTATAATTTTTATTTTATTTTAGTTTATTATTTTTTTTATTTTATTTTTTTTTTTCATTTTCTGGAAACTTATTTTGTTTTTCTGTTAAGGGATCGGTGTTCGTTCAGCTCAACCATTAATTCACTATCTTGGAGTCTGTTGAGAGTTTTGTTTTGTAGGTCTTTTAATCGCGTATCAATAGTTTCTATTTTTGCTAGTTCGTGAAGTTCCTTTATCGGTGTCCATTTCGGTTTGCATAGTGCCACTCGCAGGGCATAATTTTGAAGCCTCTGTAGCTTCTGAATGTTGGTTTTGCTTAGGTCGCTTGTTATTATGGCACCGTATTCTAGTACCGGACGTATAAATGTTTTGTAGAGCTTGAGGAGCACATCTTTGTTTGCTCCCCAATTTCTACCTCTGATCGTCTTCAGAAAATTGATACGTTTAGTAGCTCTAACTGTAATGGAGTTTACGTGACTGTTTAGATTGAGATTGCTATCTAGGATAAATCCCAAAAATTTGGCCTCTCTGTTTGCTTCTAGTTTGTGATCGTATAACTGGAGATCGATACTCGGGACTGGTTTTTTCCTTTGCTTTTTGAAGAACGTAACTTTTTGAGTTTTGGCGGCATTGAGTTTGATGCGCCACAGGGCACACCAGCTCTCAAGATCGCGAATGGTATCCTGTAGACGATTTTTAATCATGTTTCTGGACTTGCTGGCTGTCCAAATGCCTTTGTCGTCTGAGAACTGCGATAGTTGAACAAAGTTTTTCCCTACTTTTTCTATATCATTCACATATATTATGAAAAGAAGCGGACTTAGAACCGACCCTTGTGGTCAGCATCTCTCAGCATTTTCACCGATTGTACCATGTCCATGCTTCTCTCTTTTCTTAAAACATGAATTGAACGTCGAACAGTTGATCCTGGGCTGGAATGAATTGTGGTGCGCACGAATGAATGAATGAAAGGTTTTAGCGCGCCGAAGGCGCGCAGGGACGATGTGGGATTTACAAATCCCTTGCGACCCGGTTAACCTTATTTTATTCCCCTGGACCACACAGGCCTAGCTTTCCTATTGCCCAAAATGGAGTCTGAGGGGGTTATGCACGCGGTTAGAATACCCGGCAGTTTACGTTGGAGTGTTAGATGGTCAATACTCAATCCCTCAAGGCCTTTAAAACTATTAGAGAGCGAGCCCTATTCGGTTCCAGTTCGGGGATGGTAGAGGTTTGAGTCCCACCATGGTGGCGAGCCAGAATGTAATGTTGTGCGATGGCAAGTTTAAGGGAAGAAGAGAAAAGAAAACCAAACAGCAACGCCGGTTTGGTAGCGGCCTCGGTTTATGACTATAGCGGTTACAAAAAAGAAGTGGAGAAAGCTCCAACAGTTTAGTTTTAAAAAAAACGGAGTGATCCATCGAGCCTTCTGGGAGATAGGATGCCGTATGTGGTTTTGAGGTATCTGGTTATCCTTCGGGAATTCCAAATGACCTCCTCCACCCCCCCCCCCCCCAAAAAAAAAAAAAACCTCTCACTGACACACACCCTCAAGCCCTTAAAATGGCTGTTAAATCTTTATTCAAATGTTTATTTATATCAAATGTACTCTCGTTCCCAGCCAGACAAGCTTGTTTCAATCCTTGCCTAGCGTTTGGTGGTTTCTTGTATATGTTGCAGAAAAGTAGGTTGCACCAATTCCTCCTACGCTTTGTCTACCATTTCCATGCGTCTTCTTGATAAGAGTGTTGCAAGAAAATTTGAGAATGTTCAGTTAGAAAAGTTATAGGTAGAGAGAGAGATAGGTATCCGCTATTGTATATTGTGCCTGCTGTGTGATTGTTGCTATGGATGGGGTAAGGGGTGTGTTTCTTCGGAGCCCACTCCCCACACGCAGAGTTGCGAGGCAATCCTCACAGACTCAATCTTAAAGATCCTTAATGAGTAGCGAGGCAATCCTCACTGACTCCACGCAGTTTAATTCTATTGAGTAATTTTAATTTACTGTGGATTATTTTGTTTTTCTGTTTAGGGTTCGGTGTTCGTTCAGCTTCATCATTGATTCACTATCCTGGAGTATGTGGAGGGTTTTGTTATATAGATCTTATTAAACGCGTTTCAATCGCGCTTCAGCAGAGTTGCGAGGCAGTCCTCACAGACTCTATCCTAAAGTTCCCTATGAGTAGCGAGGCAATCCTCACTGACTCCACGCGATTTAGTTATATTGTATAATTTTTATTTTATTTTAGTTTATTATTTTTTTTATTTTATTTTTTTTTTTTCATTTTCTGGAAACTTATTTTGTTTTTCTGTTAAGGGATCGGTGTTCGTTCAGCTCAACCATTAATTCACTATCTTGGAGTCTGTTGAGAGTTTTGTTTTGTTGGTCTTTTAATCGCGTATCAATAGTTTCTATTTTTGCTAGCTCGTGAAGTTCCTTTATCGGTGTCCATTTCGGTTTGCATAGTGCCACTCGCAGGGCATAATTTTGAAGCCTCTGTAGCTTTTGAATGTTGGTTTTGCTTAGGTCGCTTGTTATTATGGCACCGTATTCTAGTACCGGACGTATAAATGTTTTGTAGAGCTTGAGGAGCACATCTTTGTTTGCTCCCCAATTTCTACCTCTGATCATCTTCAGAAAATTGATACGTTTAGTAGCTCTAACTGTAATGGAGTTTACGTGACTGTTTAGATTGAGATTGCTATCTAGGATAAATCCCAAAAATTTGGCCTCTTTGTTTGCTTCTAGTTTGTGATCGTATAACTGGTGATCGATACTCGGGACTGGTTTTTTCCTTTGCTTTTTGAAGAACGTAACTTTTTGAGTTTTGGCGGCATTGAGTTTGATGCGCCACAGGGCACACCAGCTCTCAAGATCGCGAATGGTATCCTGTAGACGATTTTTAATTATGTTTCTGGACTTGCTGGCTGTCCAAATGCCTTTGTCGTCTGAGAACTGCGATAGTTGAACAAAGTTTTTCCCTTCCTTTTCTATATTATTCACATATATTATGAAAAGTAGCGGACTTAGAACCGACCCTTGTGGTGTTCCGGCTTCGAGTATTACTTCCTCTGACACCTCACGATTAACCCTCACCTTGATTTTTCGGTCAGTCAGAAATGATGATATGATCCTTAGAATTTTAGTGGGTAATCCCATTTTCGCTAGTTTATATCTCACGCTATTGTGCCATACCGAGTCGAACACTTTTTCTACATCCAAGAAAAGCGCGGTTCCGATTTCGTTTTGACTAAATGCTGTTTTCATATAATCGACCAGTCTATATACGTGTTCGATTCCCTCTTTCTGACTCCTATACGCTCTTTGCCATTTGTTGAAAAAGTTGATTGATTCGAGATAGCTGCGAAGTCTCGTAGTGAGAATCCGCTCAAATATTTTCCCAACACAGCTAAGCAAGCTGATTGGGCGGTAGTTAGAAGGGTTGGTAAGGTCTTTGTCGGGTTTAGGTATCATGACTCCCGTGGACACTTTCCAGCATTTTGGGAAGTACCCACAGGAGAGACAGCAATTTAAGAGTTTGGTAAGTCTGCAGTAGAAGATGTTGGGGCACTGTTTCATTTTTTTGTAAGAGACTTCGTCTTCTCCTGGGGACGAAGATGACCTGCATTTTCTGATTATACCCATGACCTCTTCTACGCTTATTGGTTCGGTTAATTCATGGTCGTCCCCGTCTTCATGCCTTTGGTCGAAGTTCGGTTCATTGAAGATTGAGTTGTTATCTTGGACAAATTTATTTACTCGTACCTTAAAATCGTTGTCATATCTGTTCCCTTCTTGTGGACGATGTGCCTTCTTTAGAAGTTCGGCAAAAGCACTGGCCTTTGCCTTGTCGTCTATGGCCATAGATCCGTCGCTAGTCTTTAACGCATTATTATTGGCAATTTTGCTCTTTTGGCCAGTAAGAGTTTTAAATGTATCCCAGAACCTCTTAGGTTCTCTCAGCCCATTTAGGTTTTCGGTTACTTTTTCCCATCTCACGCGATTGTCGTTAGCTATGGCTTTTTTACTTCCCCGTGAAGGCGATTATACGCGGTTTTAAGTTCTGCTCTTTTCATTTGATCACTCTCTGATTGGTAAGTCCGGAAGGCTTTTCTTTTTTGTTTGATTATTTGAAGAGTTGTTTGGGTTATTCTGTTTATCCGCGTCTTTACTGTTTGCTTGGGACAGATTTCATCTAGTGTACTGTTGATAACCTCGTTAAGGTGGGTGCAGGCTTTTTCTAGTTCATGAACATTTGAGGGGTCATTTGCCTTTATTTTTACTTCGATAATGTTTCTGAAGAGGTTCCAGTCAATTTTTGATAGGTTCCTCCTATTCACTGGAGGATACCTTGCGGGACCAGTATTACATTTCAGAGTGGTGTGAACCGGCAGGTGATCACTGCCTAGATCATCATCTCCTACAAATATGTCTTGCATTTGGCTGGTTAGTGATTTGCTGGTGATAATCAAGTCTAGGATATCTGATTGATGGAGTGGGTTGTTGCTTATGTATGTTACGTCTTGATCGTTATTTACCACGAATAGATCGAGTTCTTCAATGATGTGGAGGGCGTCACCATTAGGCTCAGTCTTATGACAACCGAATACCTGGTGTTTGGAATTGAATTCACCCAAGAATATGCAGTGCTTGTACTTGTTGGTAAAAAATTCAAATACTTTACTGTCTACTGTTGCTTGCGGCTTTTTATAATATGATATGATGGCCACGTGTTTGTGGTCAAGTTCAATTTTAGCTGCAATCACTTCAGCATTGAGGTGGTCGCATGGTATTGATTTGTATTTAATCTCCTGCCTTATTAGCAGAGCGACACCGCCGCCTTTTTGGGCGGGGCGATCTCTTCTAATAATATCAAAACCACATAACGAGAATTGTTTGTTTGGTTTAAGCCAGGTTTCGCTAATTCCAATTACGTCCGTATTTTTTAAATAATGTGACATTTGCAATTTTTTCTGATTAACGCTTCGAGCGTTCCACTGGTTTGGTTTAAGCCAGGTTTCGCTAATTCCAATTACGTCCGTATTTTTTAAATAATGTGACATTTGCAAATTTTTCTGATTAGCGCTTCGAGCGTTCCACTGGACTATTTTTAGTGTATCCATGAGTGGTTTAGGAATAACTGTACTAAGTTTATTTAAGTTTAATTACTATTTGTGATATTGTTACAAAATTATATTCTGTTGACGGCCGCTTCTAATAGCGTGTGAGATATTTGAGTATTATATAACTTAGAGGCTGTTTTACTAATCTCTTTGCAAACGTCCGAAAGACTGGTGTCCAAGTGTTTCTTCATTATGCTGAAAATAGAGCCAGCCATTAGAGTACACGTGGAATAAGGGGAAGATGAGTTCTCGACATTACTTGCATTTAGAGCTTTAAGCTGGATGTTTGTTTTAACTTTTTTGAAGTGGCTACAACCCCGGTAGTTGCTGGGGTGTTGACCACCGCAATTCGGACATTTCAGAGTTTTAGCACTACATGCCTTCGAGATGTGTTTGTCACCGCATTTCATACATCGTTGCTCCCCGTTGCATTTGTCAGAAATTTGGGCACTTGTCACACAAATGCAACGGGGAGCAACGATGTATGAAATGCGGTGACAAACACATCGCGAAGGCATGTAGTGCTAAAACTCTGAAATGCCCGAATTGCGGTGGTCAACACCCCAGCAACTACCGGGGTTGTAGCCACTTCAAAAAAGTTAAAACAAACATCCAGCTTAAAGCTCTAAATGTAAGTAATGTCGAGAACTCATCTTCCCCTTATTCCACGTGTACTCTAATGGCTGGCTCTATTTTCAGCATAATGAAGAAACACTTGGACACCAGTCTTTCGGACGTTTGCAAAGAGATTAGTAAAACAGCCTCCAAGTTATATAATACTCAAATATCTCACACGCTATTAGAAGCGGCCGTCAACAGAATATAATTATGTAACAATATTACAAATAGTAATTAAACTTAAATAAACTTAGTACAGTTATTCCTAAACCATTCATGGATACACTAAAAATAGTCCAGCGGAACGCTCGAAGCGTTAATCAGAAAAAATTGCAAATGTCACATTATTTAAAAAATAAGGACGTAATTGGAATTAGCGAAACCTGGCTTAAACCAAACAAACAATTCTCGTTATGTGGTTTTGATATTATTAGAAGAGATCGCCCCGCCCAAAAAGGCGGCGGTGTCGCTCTGCTAATAAGACAGGAGATTAAATACAAATCAATACCATGCGACCACCTCAATGCTGAAATGATTGCAGCTGAAATTGAACTTGGCCACAAACACGTGGCCATCATATCATATTATAACAAGCCGCAAGCAACAGTAGACAGTAAAGTATTGGAATTTTTTACCAACAAGTACAAGCCCTGCATATTCTTGGGTGATTTCAATTCCAAACACCAGGTATTTGGTTGTCATAAGACTGAGCCTAATGGTGACGCCCTTTTCCACATCATTGAAGAACTCGATCTATTCGTGGTAAATAACGATCAAGACGTAACATGCATAAGCAACAACCCACTCCATCAATCAGATATCCTAGACTTGATTATCACCAGCAAATCACTAACCAGCCAAATGCAAGACATATTTGTAGGAGATGATGATCTAGGCAGTGATCACCTGCCGGTTCACGCCACTCTGAAATGTAATACTGGTCCCGCAAGGTATCCTCCCGTGAATAGGGGGAACCTATCAAAAATTGACTGGAACCTCTTCAGAAACATAATCGAAGTAAAAATAAAGGCAAATGACCCCTCAAATGTTCATGAACTAGAAAAAGCCTGCACCAACCTTAACGAGGTTATCAACAGTACTCTAGATGAAATCTGTCCCAAGCAAACAGTAAAGACGCGGATAAACAGAATAACCCAAAACAACTCTTCAAATAATGAAACAAAAAAGAAAAGCCTTCCGGGCTTACCAATCAGAGAATGATCAAATGAAAAGAGCAGAACTTAAAACCGCGTATAATCGCCTTCACGGGGAAGTAAAAAAGGCCATAGCTAACGACAATCGCGTGAGATGGGAAAAAGTAACCGAAAACCTAAATGGGCTGAGAGAACCTAAGAGGTTCTGGGATACATTTAAAACTCTTACTGGTCAAAAGAGCAAAATTGCCAATAATAATGCGCTAAAGACTAGCGACGGATCTATGGCCATAGACGACAAGGCAAAGGCCAGTGCTTTTGCCGAACTTCTAAAGAAGGCACATCGTCCACAAGAAGGGAACAGATATGACAACGATCTTAAGGTACGAGTAAATAAATTTGTTCAAGATAACAACTCAATCTTCAATGAACCGAACTTCGACCAAAGGCATGAAGACGGGGACGACCATGAATTAACCGAACCAATAAGCGTAGAAGAGGTCATGGGTATAATCAGAAAATGCAGGTCATCTTCGTCCCCAGGAGAAGACGAAGTCTCTTACAAAATAATGAAACAGTGCCCCAACATCTTTTACTGCAGACTTACCAAACTCTTAAACTGCTGTCTCTCCTGTGGGTACTTCCCAAAATGCTGGAAAGTGGCCACAGGAGTCATGATACCTAAACCCGACAAAGACCTTACCAACCCTTCTAACTACCGCCCAATCAGCTTGCTTAGCTGTGTTGGGAAAATATTTGAGCGGATTCTCACTACGAGACTTCGCAGCTATCTCGAATCAATAAACTTTTTCAACAAATGGCAAAGAGCGTATAGGAGTCAGAAAGGGGGAATCGAACACGTATATAGACTGGTCGATTATATGAAAACAGCATTTAGTCAAAACGAAATCGGAACCGCGCTTTTCTTGGATGTAGAAAAAGTGTTCGACTCGGTATGGCACAATGGCGTGAGATACAAACTAGCGAAAATGGGATTACCCACTAAAATTCTAAGGATCATATCATCATTTCTAACTGACCGAAAAATCAAGGTGAGGGTTAATCGCGAGGTGTCAGAGGAAGTAATACTCGAAGCGGGAACACCACAAGGGTCTGTTCTAAGTCCGCTTCTTTTCATAATATATAAGAATGATATAGAAAAAGTAGGGAAACACTTTGTTGAACTATCGCAGTTCTCAGACGACAAAGGTATTTGGACAGCCAGCAAGTCCAGAAACATAATTAAAAATCGTCTACAGGATACCATTCGCGATCTTGAGAGCTGGTGTGCCCTGTGGCGCATCAAACTTAATGCCGCCAAAACTCAAAAAGTTATGTTCTTCAAAAAGCAAAGGAAAAAACCAGTCCCGAGTATCGATCTCCAGTTATACGATCACATATTAGAAGCAAACAAAGAGGCCAAATTTTTGGGATTTATCCTAGATAACAATCTCAGTCTAAACAGTCACGTAAACTCCATTACGGTTAGAGCAACAAAACGTATCAATTTTCTGAAGATGATCAGAGGTAGAAATTGGGGAGCAAACAAAGATGTGCTTCTCAAGCTCTACAAAACATTTATACGTCCGGTACTAGAATACGGTGCCATAATAACAAGCGACCTAAGCAAAACCAACATTCAGAAGCTACAGAGGGTTCAAAATTATGCCCTGCGAGTGGCACTATGCAAACCGAAATGGACACCGATAAAGGAACTTCACGAGCTAGCAAAAATAGAAACTATTGATACGCGATTAAAAGACCTACAAAACAAAACCCTCAACAGACTCCAAGATAGTGAATTAATGGTGGAGCTGAACGAACACCGATCCCTTAACAGAAAAACAAAATAAGTTTCCAGAAAATAAAAAAAAAAAAAAAAAAAAAAAAAAAAAAATAAAATAAAATAAAATGAAAATTATACAATATAACTAAATCGCGTGGAGTCAGTGAGGATTGCCTCGCTACTCATTGGGAACTTTAGGATAGAGTCTGTGAGGACTGCCTCGCAACTCTGCTGAAGCGCGATTGAAACGCGTTTAATAAGATCTATATAACAAAACCCTCCACATACTCCAGGATAGTGAATCAATGGTGAAGCTGAACGAACACCGAACCCTAAACAGAAAAACAAAATAATCCACAGTAAATTAAAATTACTCAATCGAATTAAACTGCGTGAGTCAGTGAGGATTGCCTCACTACTCATTGAGATCTTTAGGATTGAGTCTGTGAGGATTGCCTCGCAACTCTGCGTGTGGGGAGTGGGCTCCGAAGAAACACACCCCTTACCCCATCCGTAGCAACAATCACACAGCAGGCACAATATACAATAGCGGATACCTCTACCTATAACTTTTCTAATTGAACATTCTCAAATTTTCTTGCAACTCTCTTATCAAGAAGACGCATGGTAATGGCAGACAAAGCGTAGGAGGAATTGGAGCAACCTACCTTTCTGCAACATATACAAGAAACCACTAAACGCTAGGCAAGGATTGAAACAAGCTTGTCTGACTGGGAACGAGTATACATTTGATATAAATAAACATTTGAATAAAGATTTAACAGCCCTTTTAAGGGCTTGAGGGTGTGTGTCAGTGAGAGTTTTTTTTTGGGGTGGGGGGATGGAGGAGGTCATTTGGAATTCCCGAAGGATAACCAGATACCCCAAATCACATACGGCATCCTATCTCCCAGAAGGCTTGATGGATGACTCCCGGTTTTTCAAAACTAAACTGTTGGAACTTTCTCCACTTCTTTTTTGTAACCGTTATGGTCATATACCGGGGCCGCTACCAAAGCGGCGTTGCTGTTTGGTTTTCTTTTCTCTTCTTCCCTTACACTTGCCATCTCACAACATTACATTCTGGCTCGCCACCATGGTGGGACTCAAACCTCTACCAGCGCCGAACTGGAACCGAATAGAGCTCGCTCGCTAATAGTTTTAAAGGCGTTGAGGGATTGAGTATTGACCATCTAACACTCCAACGTAAACTGCCGGGTATTCTAACCGCGTGCATAGCCCCCCCCCCCCCCCGCCCCCAGACTCCATTTTGGACAATAGGAAAGCTAGGCCTGTGTGATACAAAAAAAAAAAAAAGGTTAACCGGGTCGCAAGGGATTTGTAAATCCCACATCGTCCCTGCGCGCCTTCGGCGCGCTAAAACCTTTCATTCATTCATTCAGTTCGTTAGATGAGAAAGTATACACGTTTTGCAAGAGAAATGGATTCGACGAATGAAACTTAGTATTCCAACTTAATAAATGCAGAACGCCTTCATTGATACAAGCGCATTTTGGGAATGCAACACCCGAAACTGCGTGAAAGAACTCAATTCGTCAAAATCATGTTTCCATATTTTGTTACACAGGCATGGGAAATACTTGGTCGGATTTTATTTAATCGATTTGATATGCGCTTCTGTTAAGACAGTGAGAATCAACCCACCATATTCATATGACTTGAGAACTGACAGTCGGGAAGTTTAATTTATTTTTTATTGTGTTTTGACGTAACATTGAACACCCTTGGTAATATCGGACGATTATATGCTGAAACGAAGATTTTCATGCACGCAACCATTTTAACGTTTGTGTGTCTCCATTTTATCAACGCACACATCTGGGCCTTCATATTCGCGGAACAACGTATAACTGCATGCTTATTCGAGAATTTAATTACCAAATGAGGCGCCTACGCCGTCTGAACTGTTGGTTTAACGCTTAGCTCTACTGAACTCCGTCGGAAAAGGAAATTTTACGAACCGAAGCTTGTTAGTGTCTGTCTTGCAACACTCTTATAAAGAAGACGCATGGAAATGGTAGACAAAGCGTAGGAAGAATTGGTGCAACCTACCTTTCTGCAACATACACAAGAAACCACCAACTTGTCAAGGATTGAAACAAGCTTGTCTGGCTGGGGACGAGTGTACATTTTATATAAATAAACATTTGAATAAAGATTTAACAGCCCTTTTAAGGGCTTGAGGGTGTGTGTCTGTGAGAGGGTGTCTTTGGGAGGGGGGGGGGTGGAGGGGGTCATTTGAAATTCCCGAAGGATAACCAGATACCTCACAATCACATACGGCATCCTATCTCCCAGAAGGCTTGATGGGTGACTCCCGGTTTTTCAAAACTAAATTGTTGGAGCTTTCTGCACTCCTGTTTTGTAACCGCTATAGTCATATACCGGGGCCGCTACCAAACCGGCGTTGCTGTTTGGTTTCTTTTCTCTTCTTCCCTCAAATTTGCCATCGCACAACATTACATTCTGGCTCGCCACCATGGTGGGACTCAAACCTCTACCATCTCCGGACTGGAACCGAATAGAGCTGGCTCTTTAATAGTTTTATTGGCGTTGTGGGATTGAGTATTGACAATCTAACACTCCAACGTAAACTGCCGGGAATTCTAACAGCGTGCATACCCCCCTCAGAATCCATTTGAGGCAATAGGAAAGCTAGTCCTGTGTGATCCAAGTGAAATAAAATAAGGTTAACCGGGTCGCAAGGGATTTGTATATCCCACATCGCCCCTGCGCGCCTTCGGCGCGCCAAAACTTGTCATTCATTCTTGTGTCTGTACTCTTGATCAAGTATCCTCCTCGGTCATATGCACTCTTTGAAACCCAATCCTAGAAATATGTACCGTATCTACCGTAAAGGTCGATTTTCTGTGACTGACTGGGTTCCCCACTTCGATTAATTACGCTGCCGAAATACAGGCAGGCGTTCCGCCGAAGAGCACTCTTACAAACAGCTTCCTTGTTGGTGGGGCGCTAGATATCCGCAGCGCGCGTAGGTTCTGGGCTTTCATGGTCTCTTGACCTGAACTAGTTATTTTTATATACTTTGTGATCAGAAACAGGCTAGGTGGATGCAATTATTGTGTTTTTTGAAAAGGAGGACGTATTCCCACAACCTTTACTGCTCGAATCACAAGTCGAATCTTGGTCGAAACGGTTAGTAGAATTAGCAGGGTCGGGCATTGCCTTCAGACAAGCGTATTGTCCGGCAGCTTAGTCTTTGACAGTGACATTTCACTTGTTGGCATTCATACCTGGGGGAAGAAACATTCTAATGCTTGAATGGTGTTATTCTATAGTATTTAATTCCAAGACGTGCGGATTACACCATTAATTGAGATTCTAGATAAATATTCAATAATGACCTCAGATGTAGACGGGGTAACAGCTTACAGTAAACAACTTGATAGGGACATATTTAATAAGGATTGTAACCAAAATTGTTTGGAAATCTGAGATACTACGGGCTTTTCTGTGCCCTGAATGTTCGCGAGCAGCCATGATATGGGACTTCAGGTCTTTGTAGAGAGATCGAGGTCGAGATCCTTGAAGGAAATGAGGAAAGACAGAGAAAAGGAATGCGAAATGGTTAATTATGGAGTCATGGAGATTTTGTTAAAGATTTTGCAAGAATGCCTAAAATGTCATATTCGCCGAAGAAGATTCACTGGGACAATGATGAAGTGAGAGTGGAGAATAAACGGCATGTGGGTTTTTGATGGTACCACTGAGAAAATTATTGTTTTGAGCAGTAAAGTTATGAGGTATAGGATACATAACCAAGACTTTCTGATCTGAAAACAGAAATATATCGGCCCCTGCAAATGTGTTATTAACACTTCACGAGTGTGCGGAATATATTAGGATAAGTGGATGGCACCATTGAGAATATTATTGTTTTGAGCAGCAAAGTTATGAAGTGTGAAGTATAGGATAGATAACCAAGACTTTCTGATCTGAGAACAGAAATATATCGGCAACTGCTAAAGTGTTATCAATACTTCACAAGTGGGCGGAATATATTAGGATAAATGTTTGCAAACATGGACTTCAAGATTATGCCTGTAACAACAGAATATTGTTGTACCAGAAATTAAAAGGTGTAAGATTAACAGATGAAAAATGTTATCGAGCATTAATTATTTATTCATTATTCAACAACCTTCAGTATATAAAAAACATTTCGTATAAAGCACAGTAGTCTAACAATGGACACAAAATAACACATCATGTATATATTATAGTGGAACAGCTAAAACAGATAACGACGCTATTCGTATTGTATGTTACAGTTAATAATGTGTGAAAAGAAAAGTGCATAACACACTTTTCAATCAACATGTTGTCGTAATGGACAATGCACACCACGATCAAGTTAGAATTTCAAAACACTCCTCATTTTCATGCTTTACATAGTCTCGTCTAACTTGAACGCGAACAAAAGCTGTCCACTAACTCCTTTTGTAGTTCCATTATATTCTCGCAAACGTCAGTTTCTGTTTGTGGTTCATTTTCTGATAAATTGCTACCACCTCCTTGTAGGGATATGGCAATTGTATTCGCTAATCTCCGTATATCTTCCCAAGACTCCTTCCTATAACTCTCGTATGTTGCTATTGATGTTTGAATTGTGGTCTACCTTATAAGCAGATTATAAGTCATAAAATTGGATGGTCTTGTAGAGTTGACTATTTTTCTGTCTATGGATGCTGAAATGTGCCCTATAAAGATAAGAATTATCGTGTTATATTATAGTAAATGGTTATGGCGGAAATGGAACGATTTCAGAGGGTGGGGGATTTCAGCCATATTCACCACACCCACGTGTCTTTCGCACATGCACTTTGACACTGCCACCCTTCCCCAAACGCAGTCTGACACTACCTCTATATCTGCTAAATATATTTGCGCTTTCCGTTGTAAAGCCGTAATGGTTTTGAGCGAAGAACCAAGGTACTTTTATGCAAACCTGAATAGTATCACAAACCATTACCATTCTGAGATGATGAAAAGCACTGCAAAAATTATAACATTTCATAATTAAGCGAAAATAAAGTTTCTATTTCTCGTCCAATCCAGTCAACTGAACAGGCCTCCCGTCGCACTCTTAAAATACATGAACACTCATAGACACTCTTGTTGCGTTAAGTCACTAATCATCAGCTTAATCTGTCACTCATGAAATGGTCGAAAATGAAAATTTAGGCTGCGATCAATATCGTTAGAGGCACTGGTTATAACTCAAGCTTACGGACTCATTCCAAAGAACAAAGTTATTTTTAAAAAACCCAAATATGCCCTATAAATCATTAAACTATCTGTAGTACATACCTAACATGGTGATATATTTGTCAACTTTATCATGCTTCATCAATAAATCTCTCAGCATTTTCACCGATTGTACCATGTCCATGCTTCTCTCTTTTCTTAAAACATGAATTGAACGTCGAACAGTTGATCCTGGGCTGGAATGAACTGTGGTGCGCACAGAACTCCTGCAATATATATATATTCTCTGGTATTCTTTGATCTTTTGAAATGTTACACATATTTTCCTGTGCATAATTCCTATCTAATTGTCGGGCTTCGGGTTCCTATGATCGAATGTGCAATAATTAAGGCTTCATTGAATAAAACTCACAATCTATCACACCACTTATTGTTTGAAGAAACAACTAGTGTTTGTTACTGATTAATTGCGCTAGCGGCACATACCATAATTCAGTTTGTTTTGTTTTAAAAAACGTTCTTAGCAAACACAAATGTTAGGTTGGGTCATTAATTATGTTCATTTGTAAACAAGCGGTATATCCACTTTGTCCCGGCCATTGTCATCAGTTTTCGTGTACTTAATCAATCTATTGTTAAATAAACAACTGGACTGGAATGAAAATTCAGTATCACTGTTAGTTGTTTTGATGAGAAAGTATACACGTTTTGCAAGAGAAATGGATTCGACGAATGAAACTTAGTATTCTAACTTAATAAATGCAGAACGCCTTCATTGATACAAGCGCATTTTGGGAATGCAACACCCGAAACTGCGTGAAAGAAATGAATTCGTCAAAATCATGTTTCCATATTTTGTTACACAGGCATGGGAAATACTTGGTCGGATTTTATTTAATCGATTTGATATGCGCTTCTGGTAAGACAGTGAGAATCAACCCACCATATTCATATGACTTGAGAACTGACAGTCGGCAAGTTTAATTTATTGTTTATTGTGTTTTGACGTAACATTGAACACCTTGGTAATATCGGACGATTATATGCTGAAACGAAGATTTTCATGCACGCAACCATTTTAACGTTTGTGTGTCTCCATTTTATCAACGCACGCATCTGGGCCTTCATAATCGCGGAACAACGTATAACTGCATGCTTATTCGAGAATTTATTTACCAAATGAGGCGCCTACGCCGTCTGAACTGTTGGTTTAACGCTTAGCTCTACTGAACTCCGTCGGGAAAAGGAAATTTTACGAACCGACGCTTGTTAGTGTCTGTCTTGCAACACTCTTATAAAGAAGACGCATGGAAATGGTAGACAAAGCGTAGGAAGAATTGGTGCAACCTACCTTTCTGCAACATACACAAGAAACCACCAACTAGTCAAGGATTGAAACAAGCTTGTGTGGCTGGGGACGAGTGTACATTTTATATAAATAAACATTTGAATAAAGATTTAACAGCCCTTTTAAGGGCTTGAGGGTGTGTGTCTGTGAGAGGGTGTCTTTGGGGAGGGGTGGTGGAGGGGTCATTTGAAATTCCCGAAGGATAACCAGATACCTCACAATCACATACGGCATCCTATCTCCCAGAAGGCTTGATGGGTTACTCCCGGTTTTTCAAAACTAAATTGTTGAAGCTTTCTCCACTCCTTTTTTGTAACCGCTATAGTCATATACCGGGGCCGTTACCAAACCGGCGTTGCTGTTTGGTTTCTTTTCTCTTCTTCCCTCAAAGTTGCCATCGCACAACATTACTTTCTGGCTCGCCACCATTGTGGGACTCGAACCTCTACCATCGCCGGCCTGCAACCGAATAGAGCTGGCTCTCTAATAGTTTTAATGGCGTTGTGGGATTGAGTATTGACAATCTAACACTCCAACGTAAACTGCCGGGAATTCTAACAGCGTGCATACCCCCCTCAGAATCCATTTGAGGCAATAGGAAAGCTAGTCCTGTGTGATCCAAGTGAAATAAAATAAGGTTAACCGGGTCGCAAAGGATTTGTATATCCCATATCGACCCTGCGCGCCTTCGGCGCCAAAACTTTTCATTCATTCTTGTGTCTGTACTCTTGATCAAGTATCCTCCTCGGTCATATGCGCTCTTTGAAACCCAATCCTAGAAATATGTACCGTATCTACCGTAAAGGTCGACTTTCTGTGACTGACTGGGTTCCCCCACTTCGATTAATTACGCTGCCGAAATACAGGGAGGCGTTCCGCCGAAGAGCACTCTTACAAACAGCTTCCTTGTTGATGGGGCGCTAGATATCCTCAGCGCGCGCTCAGATTCTGGGCTTTCATGGTCTCTTGACCTGAACTTGTTATTTTTATATACTTTTGTGATCAGAAACAGGCTGGGTGGATTGAATTATTGTGGTTCTTGAAAAGGAGGACGTATTCCCACAACCTTTACTGCTCGTATCACAAGTCGAATCTTGGTCGAAATGGTTAGTAGAATTAGCAGGGTCGGGCATTGCCTTCAGACAAGCGTATTGTCCGGCAGCTTAGTCTTTGACAGTGACATTTCACGTGTTGGCATTCATAACTGGGGGAAGAAACATTCGAATGCTTGAATGGTGTTATTCTATAGTATTTAATTCCAAGACGTGCGGATTACACCATTAATTGAGATTCTAGATAAATATTCAATAATGACCCCAGATGTAGACGGGGTAACAGCTTACGGTAAACAACTTGATAGGGACATATTTAATAAGGATTGTAACCAAAATTGTTTGGAAATCTGAGACACTACAGGCTTTTCTGCGCCCTGAATGTTCGCGAGCAGCTATGATATGGGACTTCAGAACTTTGTAGAGAGATCGAGGTCGAGATCCTTGAAGGAAATGAGGAAGGACAGAGAAAAGGAATGCGAAATGGTTAATTATGGAGTCATGGAGATTTTGTTAAAGATTTTGCAAGAATGCCTAAAATGTCATATTCGCCTAAGAAGATTCACTGGGACTATGATGAAGTGAGAGTGGAGAATAAACGGCATGTGGGTTTTGGATGGTGCCACTGAGAATATTATTGTTCTGAGCAGTAAAGTTATGAAGTATAGGATACATAACCAAGACTTTCTGATCTGAAAACAGAAATATATCGGCTCCTGCAAATGTGTTATTAACACTTCACGAGTGGGCGGAATATATTAGGATAAGTGGATGGCACCATTGAGAATATTATTGTTTTGAGCAGTAAAGTTATGAAGTGTGAAGTATAGGATAGATAACCAAGACTTTCTGATCTGAGAACAGAAATATATCGGCACCTGCTAAAGTGTTATCAACACTTCACGAGTGGGCGGAATATATTAGGATAAATGTTTGCAAACATGGACTTGAAGATTATGCCTGTAACAACAGAATATTGTTGTACCAGAAATTAAAAGGGGTAAGATTAACAGATGAAAAATGTTATCGCGCATTAATTATTTATTCAATATTCAACAACCTTCAGTATATAAAAAACATTTCGTATAAAGCACAGTAGTCTGACAATGGAAACAAAATAACACATCATGTATATATTATAGTGGAACAGCTGAAACAGATAACGACGCTATTCGCATTGTATGTAACAGTTAATAATATGTGAAAAGAAAAGTGCATAACACACTTTTCAATCAACATGTTGTCGTAATGCACAATGCACACCACGATCAAGTTAGAATTTCAAAACATTCCTCATTTTCATGCTTTACATAGTCTCGTCTAACTTGAACGCGAACAAAAGCTGTCCACTAACTCCTTTTGTAGTTCCATTATATTCTCGCAAACGTCAGTTTCTGTGTGTGGTTCATTTTCTGATAAGTTGCTACCACCTCCTTGTAGGGATGTGGCAATTGTATTCGCTAATCTCCGTATATCTTCCCAAGACTCCTTCCTATAACTCTCGTATGTTGCTATTGATGTTTGAATTGTGGTCTTCCTTATAAGAAGATTATAAGTCATAAAAATGGATGGTCTTGTAGTGTTGACTATTTTTCTGTCTATGGATGCTGAAATGTGCCCTATAAAGATAAGAATTATCGTGTTATATTATTGTAAATGGATATGGCGGAAATGGAACGATTTGAGATGGTGGGGGATTTCAGCCATATTCCCCACACTTACGCGTTTTTCGCACATGCACTTTGACACCGCCACCCCTCCCCGAACGCAGTCTGACACTACCTCTATATCTGCTAAATATATTTGCGCGTTCCGTTGTAAAGCCGTAATGGTTTTGAGGGAAGAACCAAGGTACTTTTATGCAAACCTGAATAGTATCCCAAACCATTACCATTCTGAGATGATGAAAAGCACTGCAAAAATTATAACATTTCATAATGAAGCGAAAATAAAGTTTCTATTTCTCGTCCAATTCAGTCAACTGAACAGGCCTCCCGTCGCACTCTTAAAATACATGAACACTCATAGATACTCTTGTTACGTTAAGTCACTAATCATCAGCTTAATCTGTCACTCATGAAATGCTCGAAAATGAAAATTTAGGCTGCGATCAATATCGTTAGAGGTACTGGTTATAACTCAAGCTTACGGACTCATTCCAAAGAACAAAGTTATTTTTAAAAAACCCAAATATGCCCTATAAATCATTAAACTATCTGTAGTACATACCTAACATGGTGATATATTTGTCAACTTTATCATGCTTCATCAATAAATCTCTCAGCATTTTCACCGATTGTACCATGTCCATGCTTCTCTTTTCTTAAAACATGAATTGAATGTCGAACAGTTGATCCTGGGCTGGAATGAATTGTGGTGCGCACAGAACTCCTGCAATATATATATATTCTCTGGTATTCTTTGATCTTTTGAAATGTTACACATATTTCCCTGTGCATAATTCGAATCTAATTGTCGAGCTTCGGGTTCCTATGATCGAATGTGCAATAATTAGTGCTTCACTGAATAAAACTCACAATCTATCACACCACTTATTGTTTGAAGAAACAACTAGTGTTTGTTACTGATTAATGGCGCTAGCGGCACATACCATAATTCAGTTTGTTTTGTTTTAAAAAACGTTCTTAACAATACACAAATGTTAGATTGGGTCATTAATTATGTTCATTTGTAAACAAGCGGTATATCCACTTTGTCCCGGCCATTGTCATCAGTTTTCGTGTACTTAATCAATCTATTGTTAAATAAACAATTGGACTGGAATGAAAATTCAGTATCACTGTTAGTTGTTTAGATGAGAAAGTATACACGTTTTGCAAGAGAAATGGATTCGACGAATGAAACTTAGTATTCTAACTTAATAAATGCAGAACGCCTTCATTGATACAAGCGCATTTTGGGAACGCAACACCCGAAACTGCGTGAAAGAACTCAATTCGTCAAAATCATGTTTCCATATTTTGTTACACAGGCATGGGAAATACTTGGTCGGATTTTATTTAATCGATTTGATATGCGCTTCTGGTAAGACAGTGAGAATCAACCCACCATATTCATATGACTTGAGAACTGACAGTCGGGAAGTTTAATTTATTGTTTATTGTGTTTTGACGTCACATTGAACACCCTTGGTAATATCGGACGATTTTCTGCTGAAACGAAGATTTTCATGCAGTCAAAACCATTTTAACGTTTGTGTGTCTCCATTTTATCAACGCACGCATCTGGGCCTTCATATTCGCGGAACAACGTATAACTGCATGCTTATTCGAGAATTTAATTACCAAATGAGGCGCCTACGCCGTCTGAACTGTTGGTTTAACGCTTAGCTCTACTGAACTCCGTCGGAAAAGGAAATTTTACGAACCGAAGCTTGTTAGTGTCTGTCTTGCAACACTCTTATAAAGAAGACGCATGGAAATGGTAGACAAAGCGTAGGAAGAATTGGTGCAACCTACCTTTCTGCAACATACACAAGAAACCACCAACTAGTCAAGGATTGAAACAAGCTTGTCTGGCTGGGGACGAGTGTACATTTTATATAAATAAACATTTGAATAAAGATTTAACAGCCCTTTTAAGGGCTTGAGGGTGTGTGTCTGTGAGAGGGTGTCTTTGGGGGGGGGGGGTGGGGGGTGGAGGGGTCATTTGAAATTCCCGAAAGATAACCAGATACCCCACAATCACATACGGCATCCTATCTCCTAGAAGGCTTGATGGGTGACTCCCGGTTTTTCAAAACTAAATTGTTGGAGCTTTCTCCACTCCTTTTTTGTAACCGCTATAGTCATATGCCGGGGCCGCTACCAAACCGGCGTTGCTGTTTGGTTTCTTTTCTCTTCTTCCCTCAAATTTGCCATCGCACAACATTACATTCTGGCTCGCCACCATGGTGGGACTAAAGCCTCTACCATCGCCGTCCTGGAACCGAATAGAGCTGGCTCTCTAATAGATTTAATGGCGTTGTGGGATTGAGTATTGACAATCTAACACTCCAACGTAAACTGCCGGGAATTCTAACAGCGTGCATACCCCCCTCAGAATCCATTTGAGGCAATAGGAAAGCTAGTCCTGTGTGATCCAAGTGAAATAAAATAAGGTTAACCGGGTCGCAAAGGACTTGTATATCCCATATCGACCCTGCGCGCCTTCGGCGCGCCAAAACTTTTCATTCATTCTTGTGTCTGTACTCTTGATCAAGTATCCTCCTCGGTCATATGCGCTCTTTGAAACCCAATCCTAGAAATATGTACCGTATCTACCGTAAAGGTCGACTTTCTGTGACTGACTGGGTTTCCCACTTCGATTAATTACGCTGCCGAAATACAGGAAGGCGTTCCGCCGAAGAGCACTCTTACAAACAGCTTCCTTGTTGATGGGGCGCTAGATATCCACAGCGCGCGCTCAGATTCTGGGCTTTCATGGTCTCTTGACCTGAACTTGTTATTTTTATATACTTTTGTGATCAGAAACAGGCTGGGTGGATTCAATTATTGTGGTTCTTGAAAAGGAGGACGTATTCCCACAACCTTTACTGCTCGTATCACAAGTCGAATCTTGGTCGAAATGGTTAGTAGAATTAGCAGGGTCGGGCATTGCCTTCAGACAAGCGTACTGTCCGGCAGCTTAGTCTTTGACAGTGACATTTCACGTGTTGGCATTCATAACTGGGGGAAGAAACATTCGAATGCTTGAATGGTGTTATTCTATAGTATTTAATTCCAAGACGTGCGGATTACACCATTAATTGAGATTCTAGATAAATATTCAATAATGACCCCAGATGTAGACGGGGTAACAGCTTACGGTAAACAACTTGATAGGGACATATTTAATAAGGATTGTAACCAAAATTGTTTGGAAATCTGAGACACTACAGGCTTTTCTGTGCCCTGAATGTTCGCGAGCTGCCATGATATGGGACTTCAGCTCTTTGTAGAGAGATCGAGGTCGAGATCCTTGAAGGAAATGAGGAAAGACAGAGAAAAGGAATGCGAAATGGTTAATTATGGAGTCATGGAGATTTTGTTAAAGATTTTGAAAGAATGCCTAAAATGTCATACTCGCCTAAGAAGATTCACTGGGACTATGATGAAGTGAGAGTGGAGAATAAACGGCATGTGGGTTTTTGATGGTACCACTGAGAATATTATTGTTCTGAGCAGTAAAGTTATGAAGTATATGATACATAACCAAGACTTTCTGATCTGAAAACAGAAATATATCGGCTCCTGCAAATGTGTTATTAACACTTCACGAGTGGGCGGAATATATTAGGATAAGTGGATGGCACCACTGAGAATATTATTGTTTTGAGCAGTAAAGTTATGAAGTGTGAGGTATAGGATAGATAACCAAGACTTTCTGATCTGAGAACAGAAATATATCGGCACCTGCTAAAGTGTTATCAACACTTCACGAGTGGGCGGAATATATTAGGATAAATGTTTGCAAACATGGACTTCAAGATTATGCTTGTAACAACAGAATATTGTTGAAAACTCTCCGTGTGAATCACAGTTACTTGTGTGCAGTCCAGTCGGGTTGGCCATTGGCGTCATTGTCGATGTGCTACGCGGCCTGGTCCACTCTCATCCGAACAGATTATACCCTACCCTCACATCATGGATGACATAAATACATACCAGATGAGAGTGGGCCTCTTTGTCACGAAAGCACGCTCTGGGGTACATCATAAAAAGAAGCTTGACTATCTTAGTTCCATCCTGGTAATGCTCACCTCATCATACGGTCTAGTTGGACTTACCGTAATGGTTGCGCTATTGCTTGTACTAAATAGAAAAGATAACGTAAATAAAAGAAGTGATAAATTAATCTCCCTCATGCCAAAACAAACAACTCCTACAAGTAGGTGTCATATTTCTTTCCTGTCCATGCCTGTCAAAAAGGTAGTCTTAGTTTGTTTCCTCACTAGCATATCCTGGATCATACTACTCCTATACATGGCGGGAGATGTTGAAGAAAATCCTGGCCCGAGCACCTCTTCCCCGAATTCGTCACATAGCTCCTTGTCATGTTCCCCATCTGTGGCTACGGATGGGTTCTCGGTTCTTCACCTGAATGTACAAAGTATACGGACTAAACTTGATACACTCAGTTGCGAAATGCTCCCCTATGACGTGTGTACGTTCACGGAATCGTGGCTCGATCCAGATGTAAATAACGAAGACATCCTACTCCCCAATTTCCAAGCCCCATTACGAAAAGATCGTGGCTCCAGAGGTGGTGGAGTGATAAAGTACATTAAGAACGGTGCCCCATTTAAGCCCCGCCCAGACTTGGACATTCCGTATCTTGAGTGTTTGTGGGCCCAAATATATACTACCAATGGATCGATTCTCATTGGTGTCCTGTATCGACCGCCTAATTCTAGCACAGACTTAATAATATAATATAATAATAACTCTTTGGCCAGCCGCTGATTTGTCGCGGTCCTTATAAGAGAAGGCCATCATTCCCCCTGCACCCCACCCCCTCATTCCCTCCTCTCCTCCCAGCATTCAGATATAAACTGCTTAATAGTGTCCCTCACTTCATCTTTTTCAATTTCTTCAATAAGCATTCCTACCCTCTCCCTCATGTCCCCCTTCAGCCATCTATCCTTTGTTTCTTCACCCCACTTCTGCATTATTCTTCCAGTAAATTTTATTCTATGAGGTATATACTGTGGGCATTCCAAGAGAAAATGTTCCAGGGTCTCCACTACTCCAGAGTGGCACATTTGGCATCCCTTTTCCCCATCTCTCCCAATTTTTCCCCGAAGCTCCAGTGATCTTGATCTCAGTTTGAACAGCAGTGACCCTCCAAAGGTGCCATCTAGGTACTTCTCAAAAGCTGGCTTTTCCTTATATTGTAACCCCTGCAGTGATCTTTTCACGCTAACCCCTGCTCGCCAGTTTCGATTGCAATCTTCCATGACTCTCTCTTTGACAAACCTTTTGCCTTCTTTCATTCCTACTTCTATGTTTGTGACCTCTATAGAGTAAATGTCCATTAGTTCCCTCACATGTTTTGACCACCCCGTTTCTATATTAGAATTCCAAATGGTATCGAGCATCAATTTGCACCACCGGTTGTCAGGCAGGTTTCTCAAGTAGTTAAAGTAACACAGTTTTCCCAAATCTACCCTGTCCTTGATTTTCATCCACCCAAGCTCCCCCTTACTGCTTCCAAAGCTGCAGCATTACTCGACCCTGTTATCCATCTGCCGGCATCATTTTGAGTATTTTCCAACTTCTTAATAACGGTTTGGTTTAATGGAATCACGTCCGTGCCATACGTTATACTTGGTAAACCCACCCTCTCCCACAGTGTTTTCCCCACAAAGACCTTGTTGAAACTATTTTTCCCTAAAAGTTTTAGTTGGTTCAGAATTCTTTTCCCCTTCAGAATCAGTTTGGCTGAGTAATTTCTGTACACCCCTCTTCCCGTTATATTTATGCTTACCCCTAGATACTCATACTCTCCCGTTTCTCCTACAGTGATTTGTTTGCTTTCCCCTTCGGGGATTGAGAACTCCCCCACTCTCCATCTCTTCGTCATATCTACCTTGCGTCCAACGGGTATTACCTTGCTTTTATTTTCATTTAGTTCGAGCCGCCAAGTGTTCCCATATCTACTAACAATTTCCAGCAATTTCTCTAGCCCCTGTTCAGTTCTAGACGTTAACACCATGTCGTCCGCAAAGAATAAGCCTGGTATCTTTATGTCTCCAACATTTACCCCCTCCGCACTCTGAATTAGTTCGTCCCCTAAATCTTTAACATACAATGCAAACAAAATCGGTGAAAAGATACACCCCTGCTTGAGGCCTATATCCATAGGGACTCGTTTTGTAGTGATACTCCCTAGACTGAGGTGGCTTTGCACATCTGTATACAGTGCTTTCATGATTCCCACAAAGTCACCCCCAGTCCGATGCCTTCGAGCTTTCGCCACATACCTTCCCTCCACACTCGGTCGTACGCTTTTTTTCACATCTAGAAATGCCAGAAACATCTTTTTCTTTTCAGCCTTTGTTGAATCTATCAGTTGGGTGAGTGTAAATAGGTGATCAGTGACTCTTCGTCCTTTCCTGAAACCATTTTGAATTTCTCCTAAAAAACCTTTCTCTTCAATAACTTCCTCTAGTCTACCGTATATGACCTTACAGAATACTTTTCCGATGTTACTACTAACTGATATCCCCCTATAGTTATCTAGAACTTCCTTATCCCCCTTTTTGTGTATGAACGACACCTTACTTTCCCTCCACTCTCTGGGGACCTCTTGCTTTCGCAGAGCCAGGTTGAAAAGGTTTGTCAGGACTTCAATAAGTGCCTCCCCTCCATTTTTGAGGAATTCGTTCGGAATTTCATCAGTCCCTCCCGCTTTACCATTTTTTAATTTCGAGACCACGTTCCGCACTTCTTCTGCCGTTATTTCGCTACATACACGATTGGATAGGTTCTCCTCCACCAGTGTATTTCTTTTTGGTGGGGACCCACTGCCCCATCGCCTATCGTTTATCTTTTCCCAGTGCTTGACTAACTCTGAAGCGATACGGCCTTTATCTTCTGTACTTTCCCCATCCACTTTGATACTCTGCACACTACTTTCCCCCCGTTTATTTACCCAGTTCCAAAATACGTTTGAGCTCGAACCCCCCGTTTTCTTTATTGTTCTGGCAAGACTGCAATTGCGCTCCTTCCTATTATTATTCTTTATCTCATTCACCTTTTTCCGTGCCAGTTCATATTCTCCTTTCATTAGTCTCGTGTCATTGTTATCCACCCCTTTAAGCTTCCTACTTCTTCTGTAAGCAGCGCATTTTACCTTCCTTTCTTTTATAGCCTTTTTCAGTCCCTCGTTAACCCTGTATCTAAGCTCTCTCGTTGGGACCCTCACCCTTCCTATACACTCCTTCCCTGCCTCTGTTAGGCTATTTACTATGCCATCTGAAATACTCTGGACATTTGCATCCCTAGGTATACATTCAAGATTTGGTTTTAGTTTTTCCCGAAACTGCTTCCAGTCGGCTCCTTGTTTTAGTCCCCAAACTTCCTTGAAGGTATTTCTGTCTCTATTCGTCTTTTTGCCCATAATCTTAACTGTTATCAGGTTGTGATCACTACCCAAGTCATTTTTTCCCTCGTCATCTATTTCTACATCTATAACCTCCCTCCATACGCTAATGTCAGTGAGTATATAATCAATTATTGTTTTCTTATCGTTCCTCTCCCAGGTCCATTTACCCTTACATTTCGCATCCCTGTTCAGGATCTTTAAACCAAGCTCTTTTGATAGATCCAACATCTTCCTCCCATTCGTGTTAATTTTCCTATCACCTCCCTGTATGCCCTCCTCCTTATCCCCGATGTGCCCATTGAAGTCCCCCATTAGGACAATACTGAACCCTCTGCTCCCAAGCTCTGTGATATTCGATCTAAGAGTTGTATATATTGAATCATTCCACTCGGGCTTACTTCCCTCCACTGCTAAGTATACAACACCAACGGCAACACTCCTGCTTCCTAACTTGATTTTTGCCCAGACTATTTCGTTGGATACTGGAATCTGAGTCCTTGCTTCTGTGAGATCTGTAATCAATGAGGGCTGTAATTCCTCTTTAGCGTAGATGCCAACACCCCCACCCCGTTTCTGACCCTCAGTTCGCCCAGCTCCTATCCACACGCAACCCTTCATCTGATCAACCCGCTCATCCCGTCGTATCCACGTCTCACTTAGACCCATTATATCGAAGTCTCCTTCGTCCATCATTGTTGATATTTCGCTTACTTTCTTGCGCAGACCCTGCAGTACCCAAACTTAATGAATCTTTGTTTTTTTTGTCATCACTGGCACATTATTATAACCCTGGTATGTCCCTGTATTGTGCATGTTTGTTGTTCTTCCTATGTTCCCAGCATTTGTGCCACTCTGGGTTACCGGCTGTGGTCCCCTACCCCCCTTTTCTCCAAAAAAGGCCCAGCCACCTGTAAGATTTTTTGGCCCAACAGGTCTGTACCCATCCTACTTAAATGCAATCCGTCTCGCCCATACAACTCTCCTTGTCCCCAGAATGAATCCCAGTGGTCAATGAAATGTACTCCCAAGTCTTTGCAGTGCTCTTCCAGCTCCTCGTTTAGTGCCATAATCCGCGAGTTCCTCTCATTCCCACCACCCATAACGGGGAGCACCCCTGAAACAATGATCCGAGCATTCCTGCTAAGTAGCTTACTAATTAGGTCCTTGTATGTGTCCACCAAACGAACTGATTTCCTCTCCCTGATGTTATTGGACCCCACATGTAATACGACTACCGGATCAGGCCCCGACCCAGCTACAATACCGTCCACTCTATCCCTCAGGTCCTCCACTTTAGCCCCCGGAAAGCACAGAACTGTTCTATTTTTACTGTCCGGACCACAGACAACCTTGTCGATCCCCCGAACTATGCTACTTCCCGCAACCACCAACTTACTTTTGGACCTCGCCCTATTTATCTCCTCTAGTCTCCTATTGTTTACAGCGTCCTCTTCCTCTCCAACAGCCCCACTCGGAATCAATATCGGTATCGGTATCTTTGACCTAGGATTACTCCTATCCTTGTCCCTCCGTCTCTTTCCAGGCCCTGAGCTACCTGGACTACTCCCCTGGTCTTCCCCCGGATCCCTCCTCCTTTTTCCTGGCCTAGACCCCAAGCTACTATCTGTTGCAACTACCTCCATCTCCTCCTCTGTCTCTTCCGAATCGAGCACATCAAATCTGTTTCTGGTGCTGCACTCCCCACTGCCTTTGGACTTTACACCCCTATCTACCTGCTTCTCTGGCCCCCCCCCTTTCCTACCCCTTTTGGTAGTCCACGCCATACGCTTTACAGCATTGCTCCGGCCTGGGCCCCCTCATCTGTCCTACGTACTTTTCTAGCAGCCCCCACCTCATCACCTACCTCATTCACATCAAAGGTTCTACCCCCATGTTTCCTCTTGGAACCACCGACAACCTTCCATCCTTCTCGGAAAGCCACTTTCACAGGCGTAACTCCAGACAGCCCCGCCCTACCAAGTTTTCCCTTCAGCTCAGCAATCTCCCCCTCAAACTTAACAATTGTCTCAAGCAGGCGGAGGATTTCCTGACAGTTTGCACATACCTCTCCATATCCCATCGAGCGACAGTCCTCATACATCATAGAACACTGTTTACAAACTTCAAGCCCAATATCGCCATCGGTGGCCCCACCAACCCGGCTCTGACCGACACCCCCAGTGACCTCTGTCTGCACACCAATACTTACTCCGTTGGCACCGTTGACCTGGACCGCGATATTACACGTATTTACCTCCATACTTACCTCCGTCTGAACAGACTTGCTCGCCATCATCAAGACAAAATTACGCGATCGGATAGGGAAAACTGTAAACACGCGACAAAAGGCAACACGACGAACCGTTCGACAACTTAGCGCTCACAGTTTTATTTACGGCCTCCTAACTTTGTCCCAGTTACTATACTAAACTAACTCCCCACAAAGTTGAATAAAATAACCTGAAAATGAAATATATATGATTAGTAAACAATAAAAATACTTAATTTCGATTCGTAACCAAGGAGACTTCTTCTGTATACTTGCGGATCGAGCAAAAAAACAAGACTTATGGGACTTGATTGAAACATCCATAGATAGAGCACACGACACAGGAATTAATAACCTTCTTTTAACTGGAGACTTTAACGACAACAAAAGCTGTCCAATAACTCCTTTTGTAGTTCCATTATATTCTCGCAAACGTCAGTTTCTGTTTGTGGTTCATTTTCTGATAAGTTGCTACCACCTCCTTGTAGGGATATGGCAATTGTATTCGCTAATCTCCGTATATCTTCCCAAGACTCCTTCCTATAACTCTCGTATGTTGCTATTGATGTTTGAATTGTGGTCTTCCTTATAAGAAGATTATAAGTCATAAAAATGGATGGTCTAGTAGTGTTGACTATTTTTCTGTCTATGGATGCTGAAATGTGCCCTATAAAGATAAGAATTATCGTGTTATATTATAGTAAATGGTTATGGCGGAAATGGAACGATTTGAGATGGTGGGGAATTTCAGCCATATTCACCACACTTACGCGTCTTTCGCACATGCACTTTGACACCGCCACCCCTCCCCGAACGCAGTCTGACACTACCTCTATATCTGCTAAATATATTTGCGCGTTCCGTTGTAAAGCCGTAATGGTTTTGAGGGAAGAACCAAGGTACTTTTATGCAAACCTGAATAGTATCCCAAACCATTACCATTCTGAGATGATGAAAAGCACTGCAAAAATTATAACATTTCATAATGAAGCGAAAATAAAGTTTCTATTTCTCGTCCAATTCAGTCAACTGAACAGGCTCCCGTCGCACTCTTAAAATACATGAACACTCACAGACACTCTTGTTACGTTAAGTCACTAATCATCAGCTTAATCTGTCAGTCATGAAATGCTCGAAAATGAAAATTTAGGCTGCGATCAATATCGTTAGAGGCACTGGTTATAACTCAAGCTTACGGACTCATTCCAAAGAACAAAGTTTTTTTTAAAAAACCCAAATATGCCCTATAAATCATTAAACTATCTGTAGTACATACCTAACATGGTGATATATTTGTCAACTTTATCATGCTTCATCAATAAATCTCTCAGCATTTTCACCGATTGTACCATGTCCATGCTTCTCTCCTTTCTTAAAACATGAATTGAACGTCGAACAGTTGATCCTTGGCTGGAATGAATTGTGGTGCGCATGTTTGAATGAATGAAAGGTTTTAGCGCGCCGAAGGCGCGCAGGAACGACGTGGGATTTCCAAATCCCTTGCGACCCGGTTAGCCTTATTTTATTTCACTTGGATCTTGGATCACACAGGCCTAGCTTTCCTATTGCCTCAGATGGGGTCTGAAGGGGTATGCACGCAGTTAGAATTCCCGGCAGTTTGCATTTGAGTGATAGATTGTCAAAGACCAAACCCTCAACGCCATTAAGACTATTAGAGAGTGGGCTCTATTCGGTTCCAGCTTGGCGATGGTAGAGGTTTGAGTCCCACAATGGTGGCAAGCCAGAATATAATGTTGTGCGATGGCAATTTTAAGGGAAAAAGAAAAAAGAAAACCAAACAGCAACGCCGGTTTGGTAGCGGCCCCGGTATATGACCATAGCGGTTACAAAAAAGGAATGGAGAAAGCTCCAACATTTTAGTTTGAAAAAAACCGAGAGTCATCCATCAAGCCTTCTGGGAGATAGGATGCCGTATGTGATTTTGAGGTATCTGGTTATCCTTCGGGAATTCCAAATGACCTCCAACACCCCCCCCCCCCTCCCACCCACAAAGAAAAAAAAAAGCCCTTAAAGCTGTTTGCTGGCAAGATTGTTTCAATCCTTGCCTTGATCTGTTAGGTTTTCTGCACATCTTTGCTTGAGGATTGTTTCAATCCCTCATAGTTGGTCATTCAGTTTGGTCGTGTCTCTGATGAGATAATAATAATAACTCTTTGGCCAGCCGCTGATTTGTCGCGGTCCTCATAAGAGAAGGCCATCATTCCCCCTGTACCCCATCCCCTCTTCCCCTCCTCTCCTCCCAGCATTCAGATATAAACTGCTTAATAGTGTCCCTCACTTCCTCTTTTTCAATTTCTTCAATAAGCATTCCTACCCTCTCCCTCGTGTCCCCCTTCAGCCATCTATCCTTTGTTTCTTCACCCCACTTCTGCATTATTCTTCCAGTAAATTTTATTCTATGAGGTATATACTGTGGGCATTCCAAGAGAAAATGTTCCAGGGTCTCCACTACTCCAGAGTGGCACATTTGGCATCCCTTTTCTCCATCTCTCCCAATTTTTCCCCGAAGCTCCAGTGATCTCGATCTCAGTTTGAACAGCAGTGACCCTCCAAAGGTGCCATCTAGGTACTTCTCAAAAGCTGGCTTTTCTTTATATTGTAACCCCTGCAGTGATCTTTTCACGCTAACCCCTGCTCGCCAGTTTCGACTGCAATCTTCCATGACTCTCTCTTTGACAAACCTTTTGCCTTCTTTCATTCCTACTTCTATGTTTGTGACTTCTATAGAGTAATTATCCATTAGTTCCCTCACATGTTTTGACCACCCCGTTTCTATATTAGAATTCCAAATGGTATCGAGCATCAATTTGCACCACCGGTTGTCAGGCAGGTTTCTCAAGTAGTTAAAGCAACACAGTTTTCCCAAATCTACCCTGTCCTTGATTTTCATCCACCCAAGCTCCCCCCTTACTGCTTCCAAAGCTGCAGCATTACTCGACCCTGTTATCCATCTGCCGGCATCATTCTGAGTACTTTCCATCTTCTTAATAACGGTTTGGTTTAATGGAATCACGTCCGTGCCATACGTTATACTTGGTAAACCCACCCTCTCCCACAGTGTTTTCCCCACAAAGACCTTATTGAAACTATTTTTCCCTAAAAGTTTTAGTTGGTTCAGAATTCTTTTCCCCTTCAGAATCAGTTTGGATGAGTAATTTCTGTACACCCCTCTTCCCGTTATATTTATGCTTACCCCTAGATACTCATACTCTCCCGTTTCTCCTACAGTGATTTGTTTGCTTTCCCCTTCGGGGATTGAGAACTCCCCCACTCTCCATCTCTTCGTCATATCTACCTTGCGTCCAACGGGTATTACCTTGCTTTTATTTTCATTTAGTTCGAGCCGCCAAGTGTTCCCATATCTACCAGCAATTTCCAGCAGTTTCTCTAGCCCCTGTTCAGTTCTGGACATTAACGCCATGTCGTCCGCAAAGAATAAGCCTGGTATCTTTATGTCTCCAACATTTACCCACTCCGCACTCTGAATTAGTTCGTCCCCTAAATCTTTAACATACAATGCAAACAAAATCGGTGAAAAGATACACCCCTGCTTGAGGCCTATATCCATAGGGACTCGTTTTGTAGTGATACTCCCTAGACTGAGTTGGCTTTGCACATCTGTATACAGTGCTTTTATGATTCCCACAAAGTCACCCCCAGTCCGATGCCCTCGAGCTTTCGCCACATACCTTCCCTCCACACTCGGTCGTACGCTTTTTTCACATCTAGAAATGCCAGAAACACCTTTTTCTTTTCAGCCTTTGTTGATTCTATCAGTTGGGTGAGTGTAAATAGGTGATCAGTGACTCTTCGTCCTTTCCTGAAACCATTTTGAATTTCTCCTAAAAAACCTTTCTCTTCATTAACTTCCTCTAGTCTACCGTATATGACCTTACAGAATACTTTTCCGATGTTACTACTAACTGATATCCCCCTATAGTTATCTAGAACTTCCTTATCCCCCTTTTTGTGTATGAACGACACCTTACTTTCCCTCCACTCTCTGGGGACCTCTTGCTTTCGCAGAGCCAGGTTGAAAAGGTCTGTCAGGACTTCAATAAGTGCCTCCCCTCCATTTTTGAGGAATTCGTTCGGAATTTCATCAGTCCCTCCCGCTTTACCATTTTTTAATTTCGAGACCACGTTCCGCACTTCTTCTGCCGTTATTTCGCTACATACACGATTGGATAGGTTCTCCTCCACCAGTGTATTTCTTTTTGGTGGGGACCCACTGCCCCATCGCCTATCGTTTATCTTTTCCCAGTGCTTGACTAACTCTGAAGCGATACGGCCTTTATCTTCTGTACTTTCCCCATCCACTTTGATACTCTGCACACTACTTTTCCCCCGTTTATTTATCCAGTTCCAAAATACGTTTGAGCTCGAACCCCCCGTTTTCTTTATTGTTCTGGCAAGACTGCAATTGCGCTCCTTCCTATTATTATTCTTTATCTCATTCACCTTTCTCCGTGCCAGTTCATATTCTCCTTTCATTAGTCTCGTGTCATTGTTATCCACCCCTTTAAGCTTCCTACTTCTTCTGTAAGCAGCGCATTTTACCTTCCTTTCTTTTATAGCCTTTTTCAGTCCCTCGTTAACCCTGTATACAAGCTCTCTCGTTGGGACCCTCACCCTTCCTATACAATCCTTCCCTGCCTCTGTTAGGCTATTTACTATGCCATCTGAAATACTCTGGACATTTGCATCCCTAGGTATACATTCAAGATTTGGTTTTAGTTTTTCCCGAAACTGCTTCCAGTCGGCTCCTTGTTTTAGTCCCCAAACTTCCTTGAAGGTATTTCTGTCTCTATTCGTCTTTTTGCCCATAATCTTAACTGTTATCAGGTTGTGATCACTACCCAAGTCATTTTTTCCCTCGTCATCTATTTCTACATCTATAACCTCCCTCCATACGCTAATGTCAGTGAGTATATAATCAATTATTGTTTTCTTATCGTTCCTCTCCCAGGTCCATTTACCCTCACATTTCGCATCCCTGTTCAGGATCTTTAAACCAAGCTCTTTTGATAGGTCCAACATCTTCCTCCCATTCGTGTTAATTTTCCTATCACCTCCCTGTATGCCCTCCTCCTTATCCCCGATGTGCCCATTGAAGTCCCCCATTAGGACAATACTGAACCCTCTGCTTCCAAGCTCTGTGATATTCGATCTAAGAGTTGTATATATTGAATCATTCCACTCGGGCTTACTTCCCTTCACTGCTAAGTATACAACACCAACGGCAACACTCCTGCTTCCTAACTTGATTTTTGCCCAGACTATTTCGTTGGATACTGGAATCTGAGTCCTTGCTTCTGTGAGATCTGTAATCAATGAGGGCTGTAATTCCTCTTTAGCGTAGATGCCAACACCCCCACCCCGTTTCTGACCCTCAGTTCGCCCAGCTCCTATTCACACGCAACCCTTCATCTGATCAACCCGCTCATCCCGTCGTATCCACGTCTCACTTAGACCCATTATATCGAAGTCTCCTTCGTCCATCATTGTTGATATTTCGCTTACTTTCTTGTGCAGACCCTGGATGTTGCAGTACCCAAACGTAATGAATCTTTGTTTTTTTGTCATCACTGGCACATTATTATAACCCTGGTATGTCCCTGTATTGTGCATGTTTGTTGTTCTTCCTATGTTCCCAGCATTTGTGCCCCTCTGGGTTATCGGCTGTGGTCCCCTACCCCCCTTTTCTCCAAAAAAGGCCCAGTCACCTGTAAACTTTTTTGGCCCAACAGGTCTGTACCCATCCTACTTAAATGCAATCCGTCTCGCCCATACAACTCTCCTTGTCCCCAGAATGAATCCCAGTGGTCAATGAAATGTATTCCCAAGTCTTTGCAGTGCTCTTCCAGCTCCTCGTTTAGTGCCATAATCCGCGAGTTCCTCTCATTCCCACCACCCATAACGGGGAGCACCCCTGAAACGATGGTCCGAGCATTCCTGCTAAGTAGCTTACTAATTAGGTCCTTGTATGTGTCCACCAAACGAACTGATTTCCTCTCCCTGATGTTATTGGACCCCACATGTAATACGACTACCGGATCAGGCCCCGACCCAGCTACAATACCGTCCACTCTATCCCTCAGGTCCTCCACTTTAGCCCCCGGAAAGCACAGAACTGTTCTATTTTTACTGTCCGGACCACAGACAACCTTGTCGATCCCCCGAACTATGCTACTTCCCGCAACCACCAACTTACTTTTGGCCCTCGCCCTATTTATCTCCTCTAGTCTCCTATTGTTTACAGCGTCCTCTTCCTCTCCAACAGCCCCACTCGGAATCAATATCGGTATCGGTATCTTTGACCTAGGGTTACTCTTATCCTTGTCCCTCCGTTTCTTTCCAGGCCCTGAACTACCTGGACTACTCCCCTGGTCTTCTCCCGGGTCCCTCCTCCTTTTTCCTGGCCTAGACCCCAAGCTACTATCTGTTGCAACTACCTCCATCTCCCCCTCTGTCTCTTCCGAATCGAGCACATCAAATCTGTTTCTGGTGCTGCACTCCCCACTGCCTTTGGACTTTACACCCCTATCTACCTGCTTTTCCTACCACTTTTGATAGTCCACGCCAAACGCTTTACAGCATTGCTCCGGCCTGGGCCCCCCTCATCTGTCCTACGTACTTTTCTAGCAGCCCCCACCTCATCACCTACCTCATTCACATAAAAGGTTCTACCCCCATGTTTCCTCTTGGAGCCTCCGACAACCTTCCATCCTTCTCGGAAAGCTACTTTCACAGGCGTAACTCCAGACAGCCCCGCCCTACCAAGTTTTCCCTTCAGCTCAGCAATCTCCCCCTCAAACTTAACAATTGTCTCAAGTAGGCGGAGGATTTCCTGACAGTTTGCACATACCTCTCCATATCCCATCGAGCGACAGTCCCCATACATCATAGAACACTGTTTACAAACTTCAAGCCCAATATCGCCATCGGTGGCCCCACCAACCCGGCTCTGGCCGACACCCCCAGTGACCTCTGTCTGCACACCGATACTTACCCCGTTGGCACCGTTGTCCTGGACCGCGATATTACACGTATTTACCTCCATACTTACCTCCGTCTGAACAGACTTGCTCGCCATCATCAAGACAAAATTACGCGATCGGACAGGGAAAACTGTAAACACGCGACAAAAGGCAACACGACGAACCGCTCGACAACTTATCGCTCACAGTTTTATTTAAGACCTCCTAACTTTGTCCCAGTTACTATACTAAACTAACTCCCCACAAAGTTGAATAAAATAACCTGAAAATGAAATATATATGAACAGTATAACTGCATGCTTATTCGAGAATTTAATTACCAAATGAGGCGCCTACGCCGTCTGAACTGTTGGTTTAACGCTTAGCTCTACTGAACTCCGTCGGGAAAAGGAAATTTTACGAACCGAAGCTTGTTAGTGTCTGTCTTGCAACACTCTTATAAAGAAGACGCATGGAAATGGTAGACAAAGCGTAGGAAGAATTGGTGCAACCTACCTTTCTGCAACATACACAAGAAACCACCAACTAGTCAAGGATTGAAACAAGATTGTCTGGCTGGGGACGAGTGTACATTTTATATAAATAAACATTTGAATAAAGATTTAACAGCCCTTTTAAGGGCTTGAGGGTGTGTGTCTGTGAGAGGGTGTCTTTGGGGGGGGGGGTGTGGAGGGGTCATTTGAAATTCCCGAAGGATAACCAGATACCTCACAATCACATACGGCATCCCATCTCCCAGAAGGCTTGATGGGTGACTCCCGGTTTTTCAAAACTAAACTGTTGGAGCTTTCTCCACTCCTTTTTTGTAACCGCTATAGTCATAAGTCGAATCTTGGTCGAAACGGTTAGAAGAATTAGCAGGGTCGGGCATTGCCTTCAGACAAGCGTATTGTCCGGCAGCTTAGTCTTTGACAGTGACATTTCACGTGTTGGCATTCATAACTGGGGGAAGAAACATTCGAATGCTTGAATGGTGTTATTCTATGGTATTTAATTCCAAGACGTACGGATTACACCATTAATTGAGATTCTAGATAAATATTCAATAATGACCTCAGATGTAGACGGGGTAACAGCTTACGGTAAACAACTTGATAGGGACATATTTAATAAGGATTGTAACCAAAATTGTTTGGAAATCTGAGACACTACAGGCTTTTCTGTGCCCTGAATGTTCGCGAGCAGCCATGATATGGGACTTCAGCTCTTTGTAGAGAGATCGAGGTCGAGATCCTTGAAGGAAATGAGGAAAGACAGAGAAAAGGAATGCGAAATGGTTAATTATGGAGTCATGGAGATTTTGTTAAAGATTTTGCAAGAATGCCTAAAATGTCATACTCGCCGAAGAAGATTCACTGGGACTATGATGAAGTGAGAGTGGAGAATAAAGGGCATGTGGGTTTTTGATGGTACCACTGAGAATATTATTGTTCTGAGCAGTAAAGTTATGAAGTACAGGATACATAACCAAGACTTTCTGATCTGAAAACAGAAATATATCGGCTCCTGCAAATGTGTTATTAACACTTCACGAGTGGGCGGAATATATTAGGATAAGAGGATGGCACCATTGAGAATATTATTGTTTTGAGCAGTAAAGTTATGAAGTGTGAAGTATAGGATAGATAACCAAGACTTTCTGATCTGAGAACAGAAATATATCGGCACCTGCTAAAGTGTTATCAACACTTCACGAGTGGGCGGAATATATTATGATAAATGTTTGATTTAAACATTATTTATTTCGTAAATGCGACGTTATAACAATAATTACATAGTACATTGATGTGGATTCGGCAGAAAGCTATAAGCTTATGGAAGGCCGTTTCCACCAACAGCAAGATTACGGAGTCAACTTGGAGACAATGACAAGAATCAGAAAATACGTGATTAAATCTGTAAAGCCAGAATATATTTGACAGCTAGAATATGAGGTACATTATCTTCACACAAGGTAAGGAACATGGAAACAATATGGAAAGACTCGCAGTAATTTTGTAGTCATGTATATTCGCACCACATTGATGGACGATGGGTAAATGGAGTGAATCGTTGTGGTATGTGCATGTACTAACACATGCATATATGCATGTATACATGCATGCGTATATATCCAGATAGGTACACACATACAAGCATATACATACACACAGGCACAAACACACGCCCACAGATACACATTGACAAGTATTCTATAATATTGGCAATTGGTTAATGAAATCTCTTACTTAATAAGATATAGTCTTGTACAACCTCGAAGACGAGACAGTTCTCATCATAGTTCAAGAATTCTGATCCAAAAGGTAGTATTAATGTGTCAACTGCGAACGGGAGAATGTTAATTGTTTGATTACGAGCATCGGTAAAAATTGGACAATGCAAAAGGAAATGCTCGGAAGTTTCTTTTTCACCACACTGACATGAGGGGCTTGGTGATAAATGGTTGGCATGTAAATGGGAATTGAGATTGCTACATTCCAATCGCAATCTACAGTGATATATTTGGGCAGTGCGAGATTTCGCCTTAATGTAAAATTTTGGGGGTCGTAGGTTACCGTTGTTTAAGAAGATCTTGAAATTAACCAAGGACGCGTTCTCGCGGACAGACAGTGGCAAATTATTCCATTGATCGGTGACACTTGGGATAAAGGATTGCTTGTACAGTTCGGTACGGCAAACGGGGATACGATGGTTCTGACTTGATCTAAGACTAACTGGCAGCCCTGTCGAATAGGCAGGTGGAGGGACTTTACAGGAGAGATATGGGGGCGTCATCCGATGATACATTTTAAAATACTGAATTAACTTATGTTTGCGACGTCGATCTTGTAGTGGGTCCCACTGCGTTTTAGAGTAAAGAGAGGACTTACAAGCGCTGACGGTTGCTCCCGTAATAATCCCCGCAGCTGCAATTTGTATTCTTTCTAGGTCTGCTGCTTTCGTTGCCGAACAATTATCCCAGACAGTATCCGTATATTCAAGGAGGGGTCTAATAAAGGCAAAATATATTTTTTCTAATACACTGCGATCTAATATGAATTTGTGCTTCCTCAATAAATCTAAACGAGACCAGGCTTTGACGCAAATGTGATCAATGTGATCATTCCACGTACAGGTACTATTCAGTATTACTCCTAAATGTTTGTGCTCGGATGCCTCAGTTATCTGAGTGCCACCAAAAAATAGTGGCGGATGAGAAATGGGAATGCTTTTACGCGATATCAGCATAGTCTCAGTTTTATTTAAATTGAATTCTACCAGCCATGTTCTAGCCCAATTTTCAATTGTGGCTAGGTCATGGTTGATTAAATTCGAGGCTTGTATGGGATTTTCAACAATTAGATATAAAGACGTGTCGTCTGCAAAGAGACGTATACTACTCAGAAGGTCTTTGGTAATATCGTTAATATAAATAAGAAACAATAAGGGACCAAGGATCGACCCTTGTGGAACACCGGCATTGATGGTTCTCCACGATGATACCTCTGACGATATCACCACTCTTTGCATTCTATCTGCCAGATATGATTTTATGAACAGCAGGAGCTCACCAGAAACACCTATGCTCTCTAGCTTGTAAATAAGACCGGCGTGCCATACCTTGTCAAAAGCCTTGCTTACATCACAGAACACGACCCTTACCTCTTTGCCTTCATCAAGAGCACGGCAAAATTCATCATAGATGTCTGTCAGTTGAAGGACGGTTGAGTCACCCGGTGTGAATCCTGATTGGAATTGACTTAGTACATTATTGTCAACTAAAAACGCCCACAGACGTTTGAACACACATTTTTCAAGTATTTTACCGACACAACTGATCAGTGATATTGGGCGATAATTTGAAACCAAATTGGAGGGTTGTTTTTTTCAAAATTGGAGATACATTGGCTTTTTTCCACAGTGATGGAAAGTATGAATTATTCATTAATATGTTAAATAAAATCGAAAGGGGCTCACACAAAGATGACTTACATGCTTTGAGAAGACGCGGACTTACTAGATCTGGCCCTGACGCTTTGGACGCCTTTAGCGACTTAAGTGCGGTATATACTTCGCTGCAGTGCAGAGTAATAGAATCAATACCTTCAGGAGCTTGGGGTTGTGCGGTTGGTAGGGAAGCATTCGAGTCATTGACGAATGAGATAGAACTGAAGTACTCATTCAACACTTCAGCTTTCTCTGCATTGAGCAAATTGTTTTGTTCGAATGAATGAGAGTAGGAATAGCTGCGTGGTTACTGTTGCCAATAAATGTTTTCAGGGTCTTCCACCACTGGGCTGGTGGGGTTTCTCGGCTACTCAGAGTGGACCGGACTTTAGACAAGAATGACGCTTTTGCCTTCCTAATGGCCGATACAACTTCATTGCGTTTCAGTTTATAATTGTGCCAGGCCTGTGGAATGTTGGTGCGTTTAGCATTGCGGTACAAGCGTTTTCTCTGTCTGATCAATAATCTTATCTCGTTATGCATCCATTTAGGTTGGTTTCCTCTTATGGTGACAAATTTGTTAGGTATGTGAATAGATGCCGTGTCAATTATTTTATCTGTAATATTAGAAACTATGGTATCAAGACAGGGATTATCAAAAAGAGAACTCCAGTCGACGTTCCTAAAAGCCTCGTTCAACAGTTCATAATTACCTTGGGAGTAAAGCCATATTCTTCTTTTAAATGAGAGGGGTGGAGATTTTAAAAACTCAACTTCAAGTGAAATTGGGCAGTGATATCGGATCATGTCTGGGATAATCGGTTCTAAGACGTCACAAGCTTTCATGTTAATTGTATCACTGAGAGCAAAGAGGTTCAGTAATGAGGCAGACGCTTCGGTAAAACAAGTCGGCTCATTGACGACCTGTCTTAGATTAAAATAGTTTGATATTTGTGAAAAACCACTTCTTGCAGGAGCCACTTGGTTATCATTGAAGTCGCCTGTGACAATTAGGTCCGCGATTTGCGTATATCTTGCGGTTTCAATAGATGCTGATATGGCTTCCCATGAGTCCATAGGACTGTCGGGTGGCCGGTAGAATACTCCTAGAAGTAAAGATCTAGTCCGTTTTGAAAAAACTTCAGTCCATATGCACTCTATGTTCAATGTGTATAGATCAGGTCTAGGTCGGAACGAAATACCGTCTTTGATGTAAATGGCGACTCAACCTCCCCTTGATGAACGGTCATATCTTAATGGTTCATGGAACCCTTGAAGAAGAACTTCAGAAGTGAGATTGCCGCTACACAACCATGTTTCAGTCAGGGCCACAATATCGTATGATGCAAATTCATACTGAATTGTATCTACTTTAGGTTTTAAACTCTGTATATTAAGATGGACGATTTTTAGTGTATTCGGACTTTGGCTCGAGTTAAAAGAGTTTGGGCCAGGATTAAGTTCAATGTCACCAGACAATAGTAGATTTAAGGTCAAGTAGAACAACAAGATAGAGAATCCTGTGAACAGTACTTTCAGACTAGGGTGGAGGTCAACTCCACAGAGATATTGTAACAAATAATGAGTAATACACATGTTACTCTTATTCCATGAACATCGTTTGAGGTCATTGGAGCAAATCTTACAGTTAAAAGTGCCTATTCGGGCACGATATGACTCAAGAGAACACATTTAATGTGCAAACAGATAAGAGTACGGATGCCAGAATATATTCAAGCTGTCAAATAGAGAAAATTTAGATATGAACAAACCTGAAAAACAAAACTATATATACAGATAAACAACAGAAGATGTTGTTAAAAATTATAAGGTTAACAAAATTAATGGAATTTAACTAACTTAGTTAAGAGGGGTATTTGGGAGCTATGCGGGAACAATTCAACATTTTTAAGCATTACTGGGCTAGTCATGGAACTATTGGTGTGGACTATCAGTTGATATGAAAAGCAGGGAAATGTCTAATTGATCATCTCACTTGGGCAGGGGCAGTGTCAACTAGTATGCGTCATCACATGTACTTTTTTGAGTATTTTTGTATTTGGGGGAGGGGGGGGGGGTGGGGTAATATTTGGCATATTAGAATACCTAAATTATTATAGGTTGTGGTACGGCCGACAATAAATTACTGTTGATTTAACTTCACGCGATTACGGAGCCCAGGCTTACCTGAACACTATCTACAACAATAATTGGAAACTAAGATTGGACTCTGTAAGTATAGGGCTAAAATTGTTTATACTAAAGTGATTCAATCGGTGTTAGTTTGGTTATGATTTGTTAAAGTCCGAGCTTAGCTTAGTTCTGCTCGAATACAACTATTATTGCAATCGTTATAGTTACTGTGGACAAAGCAAGTTAAATAAAACTAAGTGATTAACAGGTTGGAGGGAACAGACGACGGCGATTGCTCGGGTATCATAACTAATAAAACCCAGAGACCAGTTTGAATCAATTACGAGCCATGCAGAACGTGCTTGATCTAATTTCTGAAAGTAAACATTTTTGTTATTTTCTGGGTTTCCGTGACACTTTCTACAGCTAAATAATTTCATACGTACTGTAAAACAACGACAGAGCACTGGCCAATTGTGTTGTGAGATGGCCAATATAACTCTGAGGCTGGGACTGGAATGATTACAAAAAACTGGGACTGGATTGATTACAAAGATAGAACAATGGCACAGAAGATTGAGCAGTCAAAGAAGCCAACATGGCCTGTGAGTGTCAGACAATAGACCCTTCACTGACACTTCGCAGTAATAATTTGCATCAAGGGACAATGTCCTGGCATTACTATGGCATATTTGTGAAATGATGTCTAGCAAGGCAATATGTTATGAGACATAGTGTACAGCATATATCTCAATCTGGGGAGGTTATAAGGCAAGATTCCGGGACAGCTAGATGGGCACTGGAGATTTCAAATTTAAACTTCTCCATATCAGTAGGTGAATGGGCGGCTATAATTTTCAACTTAGGTTTCTAGTAGTCAGGCATTATATCTACATGTCAGGCCACATGTGTAATAGCCGCCCACACACATACATACATGTAGATACGACACACACACAACCCCTCACACACACACACACCCTCGCACCCTCTCAACCCCTCACACACACACACATACACACACACACACACACAACCTCGCATCGTCATACACACTCCCTCGTAAATACATACACACACACACACACAACCCCTCACACACACACATACGTACCCTCACACACACACACCCTCGCACACACACGCACACACACATACACGTGCATATATATATATTCATATAATTTCAATTATGAATTACTATAAACCGTGCAGTATGTTCACATGAATAGACAGTTAGGACTTTTAACATATATTTCTTGATGACGGGCCTTTGCCCCATCCTACAACAATGCTGGGCCGTCGGCCCATCATCGCCAGACTGTAATAGCAATCTGGCAGCAATGGGGCAACGACCCAGCACCGCTACAGGAGTGGTGATGCAAGACTCAGGCACAGCCTGATGGGCCGTTAAAATTACAATTGTAGACTTCTACATATCAACACAATATTTGCAGTCAATAAGAGAATGGCTGTGCCCGAACGGGGGTTGGTGGGGTGGGGTGGGGGGGGGAGTTAAAAAGTACAACATACATCTTAATCTGGATTTCATTTTTAGACTTCTTGTGACTAAGCAGTGGGGGTGGGGGTATTTAAAAAAGTATAACACATATATTAATCTGTGTAGAGTAAGGCAGGATTCTGGCACAGCTAGAGGGGCACATACAATTTTAATTTAGAACTTCGTTGTGCCTGGGGGGGGGGGGGGGGGGGAGAGCACATATCTAAATCAGGGTAATTTGTAAGGCAGGATTCAGGCACAGCTAAATGGACAGTTAAAGTTTAAATGTTGAACCTCCACTTGTCAGTACAATATTTACAATCATTGAGGGAGTGATTGTTCCTGGAGAAATGTAATGCCAGAAGTAAGTTGTAAGGCAGGATACTGGCACAGCTAAGTGGCCAGTTATAATTTTATAATTTCAACTTTAAACTTCTTGGGGGGGGGGGGGTATTTCAAAAAATACGACATATATCTACATCTGTGTAAATTGTAAGCCAAGAAATCTGACACAGCTAAATGGATAGTTAGCTGTACTGGCTATACCTCAGCTAGGTGGGCAGGTATAATTTCAACTTTAAACTTCTTGTGCCAGGGAAGGGGGGGGGGGGGGGTATTTCAAAAAGTACAACATATATCTTAATCTGTGTAAATTGTAATCCAAAAAATCTGACACAGCTAGATGGATAGTTAGATTTTCAATGTAAAACTTCCACATGTCATTACAATAAATACAATCATTGAGAGAATGATTGTGCCCAGAGGAAAGTGTTGCCAGAAGTACAGCAAGTATGCGTATCTGGTAGATTATAGGACATGACTCTAGCACAGCTAGGTGGGCACTTGGAATTTCGATTTTAGATTTACATATTAGTGCAGTATGTACAAATGAATAGGCAGTTAATACTTTTAACATATGTTTCTAGATGTCAGGCCACTGACCCTTCTCTGAGTTGTGGCATATGGAAATGGACAGCCAAGATCTATAGGCCAGTATTATGGTAGTATGTTTAGCATAGACTATGCTTGTCTGGCCATTGACTCTTCACTGCCAAGTAGCAACAGCAACCTGGCAGTAAAAGGGCATGTCCTGACATTATTATGGAATTATTTTCTTAGAATTATTAGGCAATGAATCTGAGATGAATTTCCTGAGCTTACAGGAGTTTTTAAGTTCGGGGAGATCCTGGGGAGTGGTAATTCTTACAACAGGGTCCTTCAAGCATAGACTGTGTGTGTCAGGGCAATAGCCCTCCACTGCCAAGCAGCAATAGCCACTTGGCAGTAAAGGAGCAATACTCTGGCATTGTTGTGGCATCACAGTGGCAGAGTGCAGTTTAGTGGCCCAATATTTAGCATAGATTGTGCATGTCATGCCATTGACCCTTCACCGCCAAGCAGCAATTGTACCAATGAGTAGGAAGTTGGGATTTTCAACATATGTTTCTAATTGTCGGGCCACCGCCCCAGCACTGCCAATTTGCAAAAACAAACTGGCAATAATGGGGCAATGGCCCAGCATTGTTATAGGGATGGTAGTGCCCAGTGGAGCACTGTCTCACATGTGCAAGATGTGCTCCACTAGGCTATAATTTCAAATATACATTTCTAACTGTCAGGGCATTGACTCATTATTGGAGAGATATTCACTCTTAGTGATGAACTTATCATATATATGAGTTCGAACATAGTAAAATTGCAAAAAGAAGTTATGGCACATGTAAATGGACAGCTGAAACCTGCAGGGCAGTATTATGGCACAATATTTAAGCACTGCCAGGTAACAATAGGCACTCTACAGTAAAAGAGCAGTGTCCTGGCATTATAATGGCATCATTACGGCAAGGAGTAACAGCAGCAGCTGGGCAGTATAATGGCACAATATTTAGCATAAACAATGCATGTCAGGCCATTGGCCCCTCGCTGCCATGCAGCAGTAGCCACCTGGCAGCGAAAGAGCAATGTCCTGGTATTATTATGGCATCATTATGGCACAGTGCAGTTTTGTAACTCTGTATTTAGCATAGACTGAGCATGTCAGGCCCTTGATCTTAGAAGGGGTAGTGGGGCAGTGGACTAACACTATTGAAGAAGTGGCGGTTGAAGGAATGGTGGTGCCTTGTGTATGAGCTTGATCATGGTGAGATTGCAAGAAGGACTTATGGCACATACAAGTGGACACCTGATAACTACAGGGCAGTACTGTGGCACAATAGTGAAACTGCAAGAAGGAGTTATGGCACATGTAAGTGGACTACAGGGCAACATTGTGGCACAATAGTGAAACTGCAAGAAGGAGTTATGGCGCAAGTAAATGGACAGCTAAAACCTGCAGGGCAGTACTATGTCACAATATCTAACATGGACTATGCATGACAGGCCATTCACCCCTCACTGCCAAGTAGCGATAGCGACACTGCTGTAAAAGAGCAGTGTCCTGGCATTATAATAACATCATTATAACAAAGGGCAATAACAGCAGTAACAGCAACAGCAGAGCAGTGTAATGGCACAATATTTAGAGCAAACTATACATGTCAGGCAATAGGCCCTCCACTGCCAAGTAACAATTGCCACTTGGCAGCAAAGGAGCAATGTCCTGGCATTATTATAGCATCATTATGCCAAAGTGCAGTACTATGACACTGCATTTAGTATAGGCTGTGCATGTCAGGCAATAGGTATCCTTTGATGTAATGGCACAATATTTAGCGTAAACTATGCATGTCAGGCAATAGACCCTCCACTGCCAAGTAGCAATTGCCACTTGGCAGCGAAGGAGCAATGTCCTGGCATTATTATAGCATCATTATGCCAAAGTGAAGTACCATGACACTGCATTTAGTATAGGCTGTGCATATCAGGCCTGTATCCTTTGGTGGGGCAGTGACCTGGCATTGCTATAAGAATTGTTATAGGAATGGTGATTGTAGAAATGGCAGAATGGTGGTGCCATATGTATGGGTTTAAGCATAGTGAGATTACAAGAAAGAGTTGTGGCATATGTATATGGATACCTGGAGCCTACAGGGCAATATTATGGACTGCTGAGGCCTGCAAGGTAGTATTATGGCACAATATTTAGCACAGACTTTTAGACTATTAGCATAGAACATTTAGCATAGACTATGCAGGTCAGGTCATTGACCCTTCACTGCAAGTGGCAAAAGCCACTTTGCAGTAAAGGAGAAGTGTCCAGGAATTTTGCAAACATGGACTTCAAGATTATGCCTGTAATAACAGAATATTGTTGTACCAGAAATTAAAAGGGGTAAGATTAACAGATGAAAGATGTTATCGATACATGAACACTCATAGACACTCTTGTTACGTTGAGTCACTAATCATCAGCTTAATCTGTCACTCATGAAATGCTCGAAAATGAAAATTTAGGCTGCGATCAATATCGTTAGAGGCACTGGTTATAACTCAAGCTTACGGACTCATTCCAAAGAACAAAGTTATTTTTAAAAAACCCAAATATGCCCTATAAATCATTAAACTATCTGTAGTACATACCTAACATGGTGATATATTTGTCAACTTTATCATGCTTCATCAATAAATCTCTCAGCATTTTCACCGATTGTACCATGTCCATGCTTCTCTTTTCTTAAAACATGAATTGAACGTCGAACAGTTGATCCTGTGCTGGAATGAATTGTGGTGCGCACAGAACTCCTGCAATATATATATATTCTCTGGTATTCCTTGATCTTTTGAAATGTTACACATATTTTCCTGTGCATAATTCGTATCTAATTGTCGGGCTTCGGGTTCCTATGATCGAATGTGCAATAATTAGGGCTTCATTGAATAAAACTCACAATCTATCACACCACTTATTGTTTGAAGAAACAACTAGTGTTTGTTACTGATTAATTGCGCTAGCGGCACATACCATAATTCAGTTTGTTTTGTTTTAAAAAACGTTCTTAACAAACACAATTGTTAGGTTGGGTCATTAATTATGTTCATTTGTAAACAACCGGTATATCCACTTTGTCCCGGCCATTGTCATCAGTTTTCGTGTACTTAATCAATCTATTGTTAAATAAACAACTGGACTGGAATGAAAATTCAGTATCACTGTTAGTTGTTTAGATGAGAAAGTATACACGTTTTGCAAGAGAAATGGATTCGACGAATGAAACTTAGTATTCCAACTTAATAAATGCAGAACGCCTTCATTGATACAAGCGCATTTTGGGAATGCAACACCCGAAACTGCGTGAAAGAACTCAATTCGTCAAAATCATGTTTCCATATTTTGTTACACAGGCATGGGAAATACTTGGTCGGATTTTATTTAATCGATTTGATATGCGCTTCTGGTAAGACAGTGAGAATCAACCCACCATATTCATATGACTTGAGAACTGACAGTCGGGAAGTTTAATTCATTGTTTATTGTGTTTTGAAGTCACATTGAACACCCTTGGTAATATCGGACGATTTTCTGCTGAAACGAAGTTTTTCATGCAGGCAACCATTTTAACGTTTGTGTGTCTCCATTTTATCAACGCACGCATCTGGGCCTTCATATTCGCGGAACAACGTATAACTGCATGCTTATTCGAGAATTTAATTACCAGTAGTATAGAGGGGCTTTTCGTGCCTTATTACCCGGACTTTTGGGGGAGCAGCTAGTGTTAAATTCCCATAGGAACCGGACTTTCGGGGGAGCAACTTTGGGGGAGCAAAAGTACGGCTCCTTGCAGCTAGATCCGATAAGTGGTGTACGTTCTGCATATATAGTATGCTGTGGTGTGTATAGTGATATACGTACACATGGGGCTATGGATATATATTATGGGTAAGTGGTGGAAAGATGATGGGGAAGTTGGGTTTTCTTGAAAGTTTTTCCTGCGAAACGGTTAACGTTGCTGTAGACGTCGTGACGTCACGATGCGCACGCGACGTCATAGAGATGTTGACCGCTGTTGTTGTCCACTATACAATCTGACATAATGTTGTTCGGGTCAGGGGGTGTCGGGCTTCTCGTTTGGGGAGAGGGGGTGATATGGTAGTAGTGGTATTGCGAGATAGTCATTGGTGGTTTAGATTGGCAGTACAGGATGAATGGTCTGTTGGGTTATCACCCCCTTAGTACTATTAACCTACCGAATCATTTATAGTATCTAATGGCTGGTATTGGTAGTATGGAATTCCAGACCAGGTAGTGCTATACTAGGTTGTTTAGAACAGTAGTAAAGGATTAACGGCCTGTTGGTCTATTATCCACTAGTTCTAACCTATTAACTCGTTTCGGGACGGGGTTGGGTGGGGGTGGTATTGGTAGTACGAAATACGGACTACTAATGAAATGAGGTTAGCCTTTGTGGTGTTTTGGCAGTTAAGGTCAGATTTAGGGGGGGGGGGGGGGACTTTCCGAGACCGAAAAAGAGCCGATTTATGGACTATTGGGGGCGCTGATGTTGCACTTGTGTAGTTTGGCTCCTGAATCCCAGAAAGGCCTTCATGGCTCCTATTTCTATAAGCGTCATATACAATAGATAACAGAAAGCTTTTCAACATTCAATACATTTTATTCTATACAACATAATAATATTACAATATACATTCATTTGACAAAACACGATTTAATTGCAGTTTTCAAATATACACGACTAATGAATGACGCGTAACACAGAAAAATGAATTTTTCACATCAAGATTGCAGTGACAAAACAGCTGATGGTCAGAGTACATTAATGTCTATATATCCAGTGGTTTGGTCGAGGTTCCATCTTCTTGAACTTTTCTTTTCGGGTTAAAATATGGCAGTCCATCTTTGATCTGACTATAAGTGTACATGTGATTATTGTTCACCACAAATCCACGGTTAACTCCTGTTCCACTCTGTTGCGTTTTCAACACATGCATATATTTGTTCTTCGTTAGGTCGTTTTGGTGTTTATTTATTCCTTTGGAACTGAACTTGCTACTGGGGCCGAAACAGTAGTAGGTTTTGCTACAGAGACCCACAATTCCACCTCCGCTCCATTCAACCTTGAAAAGGCCAGGTGTTCTTTTATCGAATGCTTTCCGGTCGCTGCAACATAACCCCTTCGGTGACCATATATCTCCTCTAATCTTGGTTTGAACAAAGTCTTCTCTGTGCGCATCGAATGATTCTGGCGGTAACCATTGATGATACTCTCTATAAAACTGTTCTTTCTTTTCCGGTTTTATTACTTCTTCCAGAGATGATTTGGAGAATGAGATGTATCCAGAATCTGTATCCATGAGGCAGTACTGAAAATCACGTCTATCCACGAAGGTTTCAATAAAATCATAGTAAAACTGCAACATCTTCATCTTTGCGTATTGGTACACGAAGAATCCGATATGAAGTGGTAAGTTCAGCTTGATGCGGTTCTTATTCATTTCCAACTCGTATACTGTTTCGCTCAAAGGGTTCATTTGTCGGAAGTGCACGTTGTTTATTAAGCGAGAAGCTTCGTCGTCATTACTGTAAATAATATTTCTGTGTTTTTCTTTGTTGGTTACTGTCTTTCCGTACCCGCTATTCCCAAGGAGTTTCATTGTGTCAGCAACTATTGCCTTATCTGGATTCCGATCACCGTCTCTTATAGCCTGTGATACCTCTTCTCCAAATTTCTTGAAGCACGCTTTTGGTTCGTATTGTATGACTTGGTAAATTTGTGTCACCTCGAGGCCGTGATCAAGGTACCATTTCAGGAGTGGTGTTGCAAGCAATATCCTCTTCGCATGGTAACTCCCGATCAAACTTCTTCTCGGCTGGCGCATGACGTGGTTTTTCTCTGCAAACTTTCTCATGTGATCTCCAATGTCGTCTGTACTAATGGTGGTATTTTTAAAGATGGGTGTCATTTCTTCAAAGTGATGTCTTAGGTGGTCTGGAACATGAATGTCACACTCAACTAATCCGAACAGATTGCCCGAAATCACATGTTGCGTTACTTCACTCTCGTCCATTGTCCATGTTAAAGTGTTGCCCCCCAAGTTTCTCTAGGTAACAGTTTACTGCAGGATCCTTTCTCATTTTCAACCACTGACATTCCCAAATTTCAACAAGTTTGTATCCTTGATCAGCAATGTATTTGGCGTTCTTGATAGTCTCTTTGTGAAGATCTTCCATTTGTTTTTCTCGAACACTGTTGAAAAGAATTGCTTCTCCATTTCTTTTGGTGTTCAGTCGACAATTGTGGCCATGCCAGAAGCAGCCGTGAAATTGGTACACCGTCTGCGCTTCTTTGCACCAGCCGTCTACGGGCAGATGTCTCCTTCCAATCTTTTTCTTTTCTCCATTGAACTGATGCCGAATTTCAAGACTGTCTCTTCTGGAGATATAGTTTAACCACTGCTGCACCATTCTGCCATATTAGTGAGAATACTCCGGTTTGAAGCCATGTTCTTTACGTCTTCTTATATACATCCCAGTTGGCATCTCTTGCATTAAACACCACAAGTAAAGAGCGTTGGCGTCATAACCAACTACACCCCCACACATTTTAGCTTCCTCTCCAAACTGATAAGATCTAATTTTTGTTAGTCCCTTTTCTTGATGACGGTCAAAAATTATCGAAGGACCTCCCACGATGTTGTCTTTTAGCAGGTGATGTAAATCTTTGTTCTTCTCGTTGAAAATGGTAAAATGGGTTTCATTGTCGATCGTGTTGAACAAATACTTCAATGTCAGTCCGGGTACACTCATTCCATCTTTCATCATATCAATCCCGCGCTCTTTGTAGAAGGCAAACTGTTTCTCTAGTGCTTCTATGAATGGTTGGACATCTCGGTTATTATACCAGATGAGAAAATCGCGAAAGGTGTTCATCTTGTGGTCTTTCCATACTTTCTGACAATAGATGTATTCTTCTTTAGATATATTTTCCCCTTTGAGCGAACTGTAGAATGTATCGTAGTCCGGTAAGTGGTCTTGTTCCAGTTTCTTCAAATCACCAATCCACTCGTATGGCAGGTAACCTTTCGTCACTGAACATCCAAATGCTCTGAGAAATTTATCATACGAAAAAACAGGTGCCAGATAATTTACAATGTCGAGGAATTTGAACTTTTCTGTTTTAAGGCACAAGAAATTGTTGTTTCTCTTCACAGTGAATCCAATATCCTGTTTCGTTTTCAAGAAAGTAAGTAGCTCGCACTTCACAACATTGAAATCATACTTTCCAGAGTTGAATCCAACAACCGGCATTTCTTTCAGATAAGCAACAAAATGTTGATGTAGCTCCTCCAAGGGATGTGCCTTGGCACGTCCTTCTTCATTTAACAATGCGTCGCTCTCAATTGCTTCTGTCATCTTTGTATTGAGTTCATCAATGTAAGGTTGATATTGTGACTTTAACAGCGCATAGGCCTCGTTTGAAATCTCTTCCAAGTAATTCATCATACGGCTCACCAGTTTTTGTGCATTTCCTTCTGTAATAAAGCAGACCGGTTCTACAAATCCTGGTACATTGCTGCTAACACTTACACTCAATGGAACGTGTCGGGCTTTCCAGGTCAGTTTTTCACTTTTTGTGGGTAGATGAGTTGTATCGAAATAGCATTCGAAGTCAAAGGTTGCTCGGTACGGGTAATATCTATTTTCACTTGGAACTGAGATGCCTTCATCTTCTAAGAGTTCAAAAACTATTTTCGGAACATTATAAACACCGCCAGTATATTCATAAGATACTCCTTTTGTACATGTTCTTTCATGGCGATTGAGTCTGTAAACCTTTTTCCACAATTTGCCACACTTCCGACAGGTAAATAACTTACAGTAATGATTGATGTCTCTGATGTAACTGAAATGTTCTTCGTGAATGTTGATATACATCGTCTCACTAAAACGGCAGAGTGATCGTCTGACTAGACTAGCATTTGTTTCTCCATCTTCATTGTGTTGCAACTGATAAACGTTGATGTTCAGTTTGAATAAGTTCTCTATTTCAGGTAACTGGTTGAGATTCACTCCTTTAAAAGTTTCCGTGTCTTCATTTGTATACTGTCGAAACAGGTGTTTAGTTTCTGTGTTCAAGTTGTGATAGTTGGCCCCTCTTGAAAGGGCTAAGCATCTGAATAAACACAGGTTATCGTCGTACTTGAAGTTGTTGTTTTGGTCTTTCACTAAAGCAATTATAGATGGATTTTCCACGATGTACGCAGGTAAATCTGTGGCACCTCCAATAGGATGATCTTTGATTTTATTGATGTAGAATGTTATGTTGGTCACTTTATAAACAGTCCATTTAGAATCTGGTCGTTGTTGTTTTGCCCACTCTAATGCATCTTCTTGGGAAACATCTCTCATAAACTTTTCAAAATCTTCTAGGTTCGAAACAAGACGTGGTGTATCCAGGAATCTGGCATTGTTCTGGGATGAATGATAGTATCGGAGGTCGTCAGTTTCATTGTTACGTAAGATGAATCCGTAGCTCAGGTTTATTTTGAACTTCCATTCTTGTTGTTGAAAAATTGTTTCTGTAAATTCACTGGCCATAGCTGTTATGTCGCCGGTCTTGATGCGAAAATTGTAAGTGTCTTGAAGTTTTCTGTTCGTGATATGGTGGGTCCGTATAATGTCCCAGTTCACTTTGTAGAGAGCTTTCATATCATCACATTCTTCTTCGTATAGTAGATCAGGTGAAAACACTGCAGGATCACACTCCATGAATGATGTTCTGGATTTCTTCGTCTTTCCACTTGACTGCTGTCGGTCGTCATTCGATTTTCGTTTTTTGGCTGTTTTCTTGTCAGGTTAATGATCTGCTTCCTTATGTACACTGGTTTGAGACAGTTCACTGAATTCTTGCCGACGCTTTTCACATTTTTTCAAGTGATGCTCGATATCTTCATTCCTGGAATACTTCATGTAGCAGTTATGGCATCCATATATCTTCTTCTTCATATGCACAGTTCTGATATGTCGCTCCAAGTTGCTTCTGTCGTAAAATATTCTTTTACACTGTTCGCATTCTAATGAAGTTAATGTCTTTTCATCGTCTCTTTTATAAGACTTTTTCTGGAGATTTCTTGTTACACCTTGTATCTTCTTGTCTTCTTTTCCCTTGGTATGGTACTGGTGATCTGTTTTCAGATGCAGTCGATAGGGTATGAGATTGCTGAATTCTCGCTGGCAGTCTCCACATTTCCATTGACTTGTGCAATTCTCTAAGTGGTGCTCCAGTTTTCTTTCCGAGCGAATTTCTTGCAGCATCTCTGACATTCGTGTCTTCTTTCTTCCAGGTGTACAGTCCTTATATGTCTCTCCAAGTTGCTCCTTCTGCTGAACGATTTTTCACACTGGTGGCATACAAAGAAGGCTGGTGGCATTTTGGTAGCGTTGTCGGTGTCTCTAGCCTAAAATAATTGAAAATTTCAAATTAGCAGAGCTGCTCACTGACGATGTGTTCACCTCGGCTGCTGGATGGCGAATGACCGATTGCGCAGTGCACGTCGCCTTTTATACCTTCTGGAAGCCACTCTCCCCACATCAGCAGCAACAAATGGTGCTGAACCGCCGACCACCCCTCCCCCCGACTTGTTCTATAGTTATATTTAAAAAACAACAGTCAGTCTGTACAATTGATGCATCATGTGAAATACCATTCCACGGCATTTTATCAGTCCACTGGGATGTCCTTGAATTTTACTTCAGGTTATATAATCAGCTCATTCCGCTGAAACACACTAGGGTTCCAATCAAAGTGGAAGTGCCTGGAATTTAAACGGAATGCCCGTGGAAGGCTGATCTTGCTCACTGAACTGGACCGAAAGATGCGTAATCTATAATTAACAGTAAAGACACAACTTATCATATTTTTTTTTTAAATTTAATAAAACTTACCGTGATTTTAGAATACAAAGTGGATCGATAGAAATTTTTATATGATTCTAAATATTTACGCAAAAACGAGCTGGCGACAGACTTATATAGGAATCTGTACATATACCCCAAAGGTGTGGTGTTGTGTTATGAAAATTTTACGCATGAAGATAATTCGGAAATGGAGAGGTATCGAAATTTGTACTTTAATGTAACAAATAATCGAACTTGTGTAGATATTGGTCGCAAACAGCTTGTGATATAATGAAAACGCACGAGGGGGCGCGCCGAAATTAAAAAAAATTATCATATCTCTTTTATACAGAAAAACGTTTGCTGTCGTTATCGCGCTTTTCCTTCAGACTTTTCGAAATAATAATTCGAGGGGCAGTGGCTGAGAGCAGCTGTAACGTCGCATGTAGGATAGAAAGTCTACATACTGAGCTTTTTACATTTTCTCTAAACAGATTGTCAATTTCTGTCTGGGTGGAAAAGTCAACTGCGTGGGTGTTTTGAGAGAAACGAAACATTTTTCAGGTGTTGCTGACGAATTGACTTCGTCTGTGCTGCAACATGTATATTGTTACGACCCAATTCAAGTTTCGGAAGCTTTAGAAAATATCCGTAAACTACAAAATAATTTGTTGAGTTTCTATTCCTATTCCCGATTAGGAGATAGATGAATGTAGTCATGCAGCCTGTAGAGATATGCGGCATGGGGAGGGACAGCTAAAATTACACTTCTAGGAAAAATGCTATACACACAGATTAGAGATCTTTCGGTCCAGTTCAGTAAGCAAGATCAGCCTTCCACGGGCATTCCGTTTAAATTCCAGGCACTTCCACTTTGATTGGAACCCTAGTGTGTTTCAGCGGAATGAGCTGATTATATAACCCTGAAGTAAAATTCAAGGACATCCCAGTGGACTGATAAAATGCTGTGGAATGGTATTTCACATGATGCATCAATTGTACAGACTGACTGTTGTTTTTTAAATATAACTATAGAACAAGTCGGGGGGGGGGGGAGGGGTGGTCGGCGGTTCAGCGCCATTTGTTGCTGCTGATGTGGGGAGAGTGGCTTCCAGAAGGTATAAAAGGCGACGTGCACTGCGCAATCGGTCATTCGCCATCCAGCAGCCGAGGTGAACACATCGTCAGTGAGCAGCTCTGCTAATTTGAAATTTTCAATTATTTCAGGCTAGAGACACCGACAACGCTACCAAAATGCCACCAGCCTTCTTTGTATGCCACCAGTGTGAAAAATCGTTCAGCAGAAGGAGCAACTTGGAGAGACATATAAGGACTGTACACCTAGAAGAAAGAAGACACGAATGTCAGAGATGCTGCAAGAAATTCGCTCGGAAAGAAAAACTGGAGCACCACTTAGAGAATTGCACAAGTCAATGGAAATGTGGAGACTGCCAGCGAGAATTCAGCAATCTCATACCCTATCGACTGCATCTGAAAACAGATCACCAGTACCATACCAAGGGAAAAGAAGACAAGAAGATACAAGGTGTAACAAGAAATCTCCAGAAAAAGTCTTATAAAAGAGACGATGAAAAGACATTAACTTCATTAGAATGCGAACAGTGTAAAAGAATATTTTACGACAGAAGCAACTTGGAGCGACATATCAGAACTGTGCATATGAAGAAGAAGATATATGGATGCCATAACTGCTACACGAAGTATTCCAGGAATGAAGATCTCGAGCATCACTTGAAAAAATGTGAAAAGCGTCGGCAAGAATTCAGTGAACTGTCTCAAACCAGTGTACATAAGGAAGCAGATTATCAACCTGACAAGAAAACAGCCAAAAAACGAAAATCGAATGACGACCAACAGCAGTCAAGTGGAAAGACGAAGAAATCCAGAACATCATTCATGGAGTGTGATCCTGCAGTGTTTTCACCTGATCTACTATACGAAGAAGAATGTGATGATATGAAAGCTCTCTACAAAGTGAACTGGGACATTATACGGACCCACCATATCACGAACAGAAAACTTCAAGACACTTACAATTTTCGCATCAAGACCGGCGACATAACAGCTATGGCCAGTGAATTTACAGAAACAATTTTTCAACAACAAGAATGGAAGTTCAAAATAAACCTGAGCTACGGATTCATCTTACGTAACAATGAAACTGACGACCTCCGATACTATCATTCATCCCAGAACAATGCCAGATTCCTGGATACACCACGTCTTGTTTCGAACCTAGAAGATTTTGAAAAGTTTATGAGAGATGTTTCCCAAGAAGATGTATTAGAGTGGGCAAAACAACAACGACCAGATTCTAAATGGACTGTTTATAAAGTGACCAACATAACATTCTACATCAATAAAATCAAAGATCATCCTATTGGAGGTGACACAGATTTACCTGCGTACATCGTGGAAAATCCATCTATAATTGCTTTAGTGAAAGACCAAAACAATAACTTCAAGTACGACGATAACCTGTGTTTGTTCAGATGCTTAGCCCTTTCAAGAGGGGCCAACTATCACAACTTGAACGCAGAAACTAAACACCTGTTTCGACAGTATACAAATGAAGACACGGAAACTTTTAAAGGAGTGAATCTCAACCAGTTACCTGAAATAGAGAACTTATTCAAACTGAACATCAACGTTTATCAGTTGCAACACAATGAAGACGGAGAAACAAATTCTAGTCTAGTCAGACGATCACTCTGCCGTTTTAGTGAGACGATGTATATCAACATTCACGAAGAACATTTCAGTTACATCAGAGACATCAATCATTACTGTAAGTCATTTACCTGTCGGAAGTGTGGCAAATTGTGGAAAAAGGTTTACAGACTCAATCGCCATGAAAGAACATGTACAAAAGAAGTATCTTATGAATATACTGGCGGTGTTTATAATGTTCCGAAAATAGTTTTTGAACTCTTAGAAGATGAAGGCATCTCAGTTCCAAGTGAAAATAGATATTACCCGTACCGAGCAACCTTTGACTTCGAATGCTATTTCGATACAACTCATCTACCCACAAAAAGAGAAAAACTGACCTGGAAAGCCCGACACGTTCCATTGAGTGTAAGTGTTAGCAGCAATGTACCAGGATTTGTAGAACCGGTCTGCTTTATTACAGAAGGAAATGCACAAAAACTGGTGAGCCGTATGATGAATTACTTGGAAGAGATTTCAAACGAAGCCTATGCGCTGTTAAAGTCACAATATCAACCTTACATTGATGAACTCAATACAAAGATGACAGAAGCAATTGAGAGCGACCCATTGTTAAATGAAGAAGGACGTGCCAGGGCACATCCCTTGGATGAGCTACATCAACAGTTTGTTGCTTATCTGAAAGAAATGCCGGTTGTTGGATTCAACTCTGGAAAGTATGATTTCAATGTTGTGAAGTGCGAGCTACTTACTTTCTTGAAAACGAAACAGGATATTGGATTCACTGTGAAGAGAAACAACAATTTCTTGTGCCTTAAAACAGAACAGTTCAAATTCCTCGACATTGTAAATTATCTGGCACCTGGTTTTTCGTATGATAAATTTCTCAGAGCATTTGGATGTTCAGTGACGAAAGGTTACCTGCCATACGAGTGGATTGATGATTTGAAGAAACTGGAACAAGACCACTTACCGGACTACGATACATTCTACAGTTCGCTCAAAGGGGAAAATATATCTAAAGAAGAATACATCTATTGTCAGAAAGTACGGAAAGACCACAAGAAGAACACCTTTCGCGATTTTCTCATCTGGTATAATAACCGAGATGTCCAACCATTCCTAGAAGCACTAGAGAAACAGTTTGCCTTCTACAAAGAGCGCGGGATTGATATGATGAAAGATGGAATGAGTGTACCCGGACTGACATTGAAGTATTTGTTCAACACGATCGACAATGAAACCCATTTTACCATTTTCAACGAGAAGAACAAAGATTTACATCACCTGCTAAAAGACAACATCGTGGGAGGTCCTTCGATAATTTTTGACCGTCATCAAGAAAAGGGACTAACAAAAATTAGATCTTATCAGTATGGAGAGGAAGCTAAAATGTGTGGGGGTGTAGTTGGTTATGACGCCAACGCTCTTTACTTGTGGTGTTTAATGCAAGAGATGCCAACTGGGATGTATATAAGAAGACGTAAAGAACATGGCTTCAAACCGGAGTATTCTCACCAATATGGCAGAATGGTGCAGCAGTGGTTAAACTATATCTCCAGAAGAGACAGTCTTGAAATTAGGCATCAGTTCAATGGAGAAGAGAAAAAGATTGGAAGGAGACATCTGCCCGTAGACGCCTGGTGCAAAGAAACGCAGACGGTGTACCAATTTCACAGCTGCATCTGGCATGGCCACAATTGTCGACTGAACACCAAAAGAAATGGAGAAGCAATTCTTTTCAACAGTGTTCGAGAAAAACAAAAGGAAGATCTTCACAAAGAGACTATCAAGAACGCCAAATACATTGCTGGTCAAGGATACAAACTTGTTGAAATTTGGGAATGTCAGTGGTTGAAAATGAGAAAGGATCCTGCAGTAAAATGTTACCTAGAGAAACTTGGGGGCAACACTTTAACATGGACAATGGACGAGAGTGAAGTAACGCAGCATGTGATTTCGGGCAATCTGTTCGGATTAGTTGAGTGTGACATTCATGTTCCAGACCACCTAAGACATCACTTTGAAGAAATGACACCCATCTTTAAAAATACCACCATTAGTACAGACGACATTGGAGATCACATGAGAAAGTTTGCAGAAAAAAACCACGTCATGCGCCAGCCGAGAAGAAGTTTGATCGGGAGTTACCATGCGAAGAGGATATTGCTTGCAACACCACTCCTGAAATGGTACCTTGATCACGGCCTCGAGGTGACACAAATTTACCAAGTCATACAATACGAACCAAAAGCGTGCTTCAAGAAATTTGGAGAAGAGGTATCACAGGCTAGAAGAGACGGTGATCGGAATCCAGATAAGGCAATAGTTGCTGACACAATGAAACTCCTTGGGAATAGCGGGTACGGAAAGACAGTAGCCAACAAAGAAAAACACAGAAATATTATTTACTGTAATGACGACGAAGCTTCTCGCTTAATAAACAACGTGCACTTACAACAAATGAACCCTTTGAGCGAAACAGTATACGAGTTGGAAATGAATAAGAACCGCATCAAGCTGAACTTACCACTTCATATCGGATTCTTCGTGTACCAATACGCAAAGATGAAGATGTTGCAGTTTTACTATGATTTTATTGATACCTTCGTGGATAGACGTGATTTTCAGTACTGCCTCATGGATACAGATTCTGGATACATCTCATTCTCCAAATCATCTCTGGAAGAAGTAATAAAACCGGAAAAGAAAGAACAGTTTTATAGAGAGTATCATCAATGGTTACCGCCAGAATCATGCGATGCGCACAGAGAAGACTTTGTTCAAACCAAGATTAGAGGAGATATATGGTCACCGAAGGGGTTATGTTGCAGCGACCGGAAAGCATTCGATAAAAGAACACTTGGCCTTTTCAAGGTTGAATGGAGCGGAGGTGGAATTGTGGGTCTCTGTAGCAAAACCTACTACTGTTTCGGCCCCAGTAGCAAGTTCAGTTCCAAAGGAATAAATAAACACCAAAACGACCTAACGAAGAACAAATATATGCATGTGTTGAAAACGCAACAGAGTGAACAGGAGTTAACCGTGGATTTGTGGTGAACAATAATCACATGTACACTTATAGTCAGATCAAAGATGGACTGCCATATTTTTACCCGAAAAGAAAAGTTCAAGAAGATGGAACCTCGACCAAACCACTGGATATATAGACATTAATGTACTCTGACCATCAGCTGTTTTGTCACTGCAATCGTGATGTGAAAAATTCATTTTTCTGTGTTACACGTCATTCATTAGTCGTGTATATTTGAAAACTGCAATTAAATCGTGTTTTGTCAAATGAATGTATATTGTAATATTATTATGTTGTATAGAATAAAATGTATTGAATGTTGAAAAGCCTTCTGTTATCTATTGTATATGACGCTTATAGAAATAGGAGCCATAAATAGGTTTTGTAGGGGTTTGGAAGTAAGAGGCCTGAAGGCCTTTCTGGGATTCAGGAGCCAAACTACACAAGTGCAACATCAGCGCCCCCAATAGTCCATAAATCGGCTCTTTTTCGGTCTCCGAAAGTCCCCCCCCCCCCCCAAATCTGACCTTAATTGCCAAAACACCACAAAGGCTAACCTCATTTCATTAGTAGTCCGTATTTCGTACTACCAATACCACCCCCACCCACCCCCGTCCCGAAACGAGTTAATAGGTTAGAACTAGTGGATAATAGACCAACAGGCCGTTAATCCTTTACTACTGTTCTAAACAACCTAGTATAGCACTGCCTGGTCTGGAATTCCATACTACTAATACCAGCCATTAGATACTGTAAATGATTCGGTAGGTTAATAGTACTAAGGGGGTGATAACCCAACAGACCATTCATCCTGTACTGCCAATCTAATCCACCAATGACTATCTCGCAATACCACTACTACCATATCACCCCCTCTCCCCAAACGAGAAGCCCGACACCCCCTGACCCGAACAACATTATGTCAGATTGTATAGTGGACAACAACAGCGGTCAACATCTCTATGACGTCGCGTGCGCATCGTGACGTCACGACGTCTATAGCAACGTTAACCGTTTCGCAGGAAAAACTTTCAAGAAAACCCAACTTCCCCATCATCTTTCCACCACTTACCCATAATATATATCCATAGCCCCATGTGTACGTATATCACTATACACACCACAGCATACTATATATGCAGAACGTACACCACTTATCGGATCTAGCTGCAAGGAGCCGTACTTTTGCTCCCCCAAAGTTGCTCCCCCAAAAGTCCGGTTCCTATGGGAATTTAACACTAGCTGCTCCCCCAAAAGTCCGGGTAATAAGGCACGAAAAGCCCCTGCTATACTACTATTACCCAACGAGGCGCCTACGCTGTCTGAACTGTTGGGTTAACGCTTAGCTCTACTGAACTCCGTCGGGAAAAGGAAATTTTACGAACCGAAGCTTGTTAGTGTCTGTCTTGCAACACTCTTATAAAGAAGACGCATGGAAATGGTAGACAAAGCGTAAGAAGAATTGGTGCAACCTACCTTTCTGCAACATACACAAGAAACCACCAACTAGTCCAGGATTGAAACAAGCTTGTCTGGCTGGGGACGAGTGTACATTTTATATAAATAAACATTTGAATAAAGATTTAACAGCCCTTTTAAGGGCTTGAGGGTTTGTGTCTGTGAGAGGGTGTCTTTGGGGGGGGGGGGGTGGAGGGGTCATTTGAAATTCCCGAAGGATAACCAGATACCTCACACTCACATACGGCATCCTGTCTCCCAGAAGGCTTGATGGGTGACTCCCGGTTTTTCAAAACTAAATTGTTGGAGCTTTCTCCACTCCTTTTTTGTAACCGCTATAGTCATATACCGGGGCCGCTACCAAACCGGCGTTGCTGTTTGGTTTCTTTTCTCTTCTTTCCTCAAATTTGCCATCGCACAACATTACATTCTGGCTCGCCACCATGGTGGGACTCAAACCTCTACCATCGCAGGCCTGGAACCGAATAGAGCTGGCTCTCTAATAGTTTTAATGGCGTTGTTGGATTGAGTATTGACAATCTAACACTCCAACGTAAACTGCCGGGAATTCTAACAGCGTGCATACCCCCCTAAGACTCCATTTGAGGCAATAGGAAAGCTAGTCCTGTGTGATCCAAGTGAAATAAAAGAAGGTTAACCGGGTCGCAAGGGACTTGTATATCCCACATCGCCCCTGCGCCCCTTCGGCGCGCCAAAACTTTTCATTCATTCTTGTGTCTGTACTCTTGATCAAGTATCCTGCTCGGTGATATGCGCTCTTTGAAACCCAATCCTAGAAATATGTACCTTATCTACCGTAAAGGTCGACTTTCTGTGACTGACTGGGTTCCCCACTTCGATTAATTACGCTGCCGAAATACAGGCAGGCGTTCCGCCGAAGAACACTATTACAAACAGCTTCCTTGTTGGTGGGGCGCTAGATATCCACAGCGTGCGCAGGATCTGGGCTTTCATGGTCTCTTGACCTGAACTTGTAATTTTTATATACTTTTGTGATCAGAAACAGGCTAGGTGGATGCTATTATTGTGTTTTTTGAAAAGGAGGACGTATTCCCACAACCTTTAAGATTCAGGGGGAAGGTTAGGAAGGTGGTAAACGAGGACAAGGTGGCTTGTAGTGGGAGCGGGCAGAAGGTGGGGTGCAGTGTCCAAAATAGATTCAGTGTGTTAGGTAATTTCGAGAATTCTGAGGAGCAGGTTGGGTCTGAAGAGGTGGAGGTGGATGTAAGCATGGGGGTTAGTGTGGCGAAGTGCAAGATTGCGAGCCGGCCCAGTGGGGACAGAGGTGGTAACAGGGGTAGTAGGGGCAGTAGGACGGGAAAGAGGACAGGAAAGGACAGGAAGAGGCAGTTGGTGGTTGCAGGGAGTAGTATAGTGCGGGGGTTGGATAGGGTGGTGTGTGGGCCCGACAGTGTCAACAGGACCAATTTGTGCTTTTCGGGGGCTAGGGTGGAGGACCTGAGGGACAAAGTGGATGGATTAGTATAGGGGTCAGGCCCAGACCCAGTGGTTGTTGTACACGTGGGGACCAACAACATCAGGGAGAGAAAATCAGTTCAGCTTATTGAGACTTACAAGGACTTAATAACTCAACTGAATGCCAAGAATGCACAGGTAGTGGTTTCGGGGCTTCTCCCAGAACTAGGTGGTGGGGATGAGCGTAATTCGCTGATCATTGGGACCAACGAGGAATTGGGGGAGTATTGTAAGGAACTTGGGATACCCTTTGTAGACAATTGGGGATCGTTTTGGGGCAGAAATGACCTATATGGAAGGGATGGTCTCCATCTTAGCCCAAGGGGTACAGAGGGTTAGGAAGAAATATGTAGCAGGTGGTGGAGCCTTTTTTGGTAAAGGGAGAGGGGGGGGGGGTCAGTGAAGGGGGGAATAATCACAGAAAATGTGTCACGAACCATAGGTGTAAAAAATGGGACAAGGGCGGTAAGGAAAAGGGACCAAAAATCCAAATCAATAGGAATAGCTTCCCAAGGAAAAAACAGGTACACAAAGTGGGATATACAAACATACAGGGACTAGATAATAAAGGGACCAGTAGGCGGAAGCCAATGAACCTTGACACCCTGAAAGTGGGTTATAGCAACATCCAGGGTCTCCACCGGAAAGTAAGTGAAATTGCTACATTAATTGAGGCAGAGGAGTTTGACGTCATGGGCTTAAGCGAAATGTGGGTAAGTCACGAGGAACGGGTAGACCAAGTAAGGGGGTACGTATGGATGGGTGTAGAGCGAACGGAAAGCCAGAAAAAAGGGGGAGGGGTAGGCATGTACATTAAAGAGGATTTAAAACCTTCGCTGATCACAGACCTGGATAACATCAGCACCCCGGCTGAGGTATCGAAAGAAATTGGATGGGTAAGGATCAGTCTGAAAAACAAAAGTATTGCCCTTGGGGTTGTGTATTGTGCGGTGGAGGGAAGCAAACCCGAATGGAATGATTCGATATACTCAACATTGAGGTCCAATATCACCGAATTACAAATCAAGGGGCTCGGTATATTCTGATGGGTGACTTTAATGGCCACATAGGTAATGATGAAGAAGGCATAGAGGGTGGTGACAATAAAGTCAACAGGAATGGAAGGAAGCTGTTGAACTTCACAAACGAGCTCGGTCTGAAGATTCTGAACAGGGACGCGAGGTGTAAGGGGAAATGGACCTGGGAGAGGAACGACAGAAAATCAATAATCGACTACATCCTCACAGATATTAATTTATGGAGGGATGTGATAGGGGTAGAAGTGGATGATGAGGGTAAAATGGAGGTGGATAGTGATCACAACTTGATTACAGTGACGATTAGGGCCAAAACTCTAGTAAAAAGCAAAGGAAGCTCTAAGGAGATTTGGGAATTCAAAAAGGATGCTGACTGGGCGAAGTTCAATGAAAAACTTAAACCAAAGCTTCCAACCGTACCCAAGAGGGGCAGTGTCCAGAAGATGGCCTACGTCATTGTTGCGAGCCTGGTGGAGGCAGGAAAGGAAAGTGTAGGAAAGGTCAGGGTGCCAACACGGGAACTTGGGTACAGAGTGAACGAAGAACTGAAAAGGGCCATAAAGGGAAGAAAAGCTAAATGTGCTGCATACAGGAGAAGTGGAAAACTTAAGGGGGCGGAAAGCAATGAGGCCACAGTTGCCAAGGAAGAATACCACCAAGCACGAAATAAAGTAAATAAGATTAAAGACGATAATCGGAGAGTACGAAATAGCAGTCTTATTAGGACGATAAGAACGACGGGGGGCCGAGTTCGAACGTATTTTGGAAATGGGTGAATAAACGTAACAAAGGAAGTAACCCACAGAGTATTAAAGTAGATGGCAGAGTTACAGACGAGCACGATCAAGTCGCATCAGAACTAGTCAAGCACTGGGAAAAGGTAAACGATAAGCGATGGGGCATGGGGAGCCAACCAGAGTGTCCGAATCAGGTCGAGGAAAACCTATCGGGCTTCGTGTGCAGCGAAATTAAAACGGAGGAGGTGCGAAAGGTGATATCAAAATTAAGGGATGGAAAAGCGGGAGGAGTGGATGAAATTCCTAACGAGTTTCTCAAAAAAGGGGGAGAGGAACTCCTGAAAAGCCTAACTGCCCTATTCAATCTAGCCATAGAAAATCAAGAGGTCCCAAAGGAGTGGAGAGAAAGTAAAGTGACATTTATTCACAAAAAGGGGGAAAAAGACGTTTTGGATAACTATCGAGGGATCTCTGTCAGTAGCAAAATACGTTCGAGTGGAATTTCATCCACTCCTCCCGCTTTTCCATCTCTTAATTTTGAGATCACATTTCGCACCTCCACCGTTTTAATTTCGCTAATATAATAATAACACTTCGGCCGGCCGCTGATTTGTCGCGGTTCTCGTATGAGAAGGCCTTGGTTACCCATGTTCTACCAACTGCCTCCCCAAATTCCCGCGCTTCTTCTCTCCTCCCAACACTCGGAGACGAACTGCTTGATGACATCCCTTGCCCCATCCTTCCCAATCTCTCCGATTAGTATATTAACCCTCTCCTTTGAGTCGCCCCCAACCACATGTCATTCATTCTCCCATCCCACTTCTCCATTATACTTATCTTGTTCTTTTAGATTGGTATTTTGGGCATTCTATAAGAAAGTGTTCCAGGGTCTCCACCACGCCCACGTTACACATCTGGCACTCCTTTTCACTGTGTTTCCCAATTTATCCCCTCAGCTCCAGGGACCGCGACCTCAGCTTGAACAACAGTGACCCCCCAAAGGTACCATCAAGGTACTCTTCAAAACCGGGCTTCTCTTTATCACACAGGTCACCCAAAGATCTCTTTGATTTGACCCCCTCTCGCCAATTACGATTACAATCCTCCATGACCCTTTCTCTGACGATATTTTTGCCCTGGTTTGCCCCAGCGTCAAGGTCCGAGATCTCCATTGAGTAGTTTTCTACTAGCTCCCTCACTTGGACCATCCACCCCGTCTTGGTATTTGAGTTGAAAGTTCTCAGGAACATTACTTTACACCATCGGCCATCGGGGAGATTTACCAAATAATTAAGATAACCGAGTTTCAATAGGTCTATCCTGTCCTTGATCCTCATCCACCCAAGCTCGCCCCTGATTGCTTCTAGTGCAGCGGCATTACTCGAGCCTGTTATCCATCGGCCTGCATCGTTCTGCAGGATTTCCAAGCTCTTAACAGCTGTCTGGTTTAGGGGTACAACTTCCGTACCGTATGTTATATTTGGCAGACCCACCATTTCCCAAATGGTTTTCCCCACGAAAACCTTATTGAAAATGTTTCTCCCTATAAGTTTCATTTGGTTAAGGATTCGCTTCCCCTTCAGAATCAATTTATTTGTGTGGTTTCGGTAGATGCCTCTTCCTGTGATGTTTATATTTACCCCAGGTATTCGTAGTCACTAGTCTCTCCTACACTAAGAAGTCTACTGCTACCTTCCGGAATGCAGAACTCTCCCACTCTTCACCTTCGAGTGGGGTCCACTTTGCGGCCCACGGGTATAACTTTGCTCTTGCTTTCATTAAGTTCGAGTCTCCATTTGCTCCAATATTTCCCAACAATTCCCAGCATCTTCTCTAACCCCTCTTCGCTTTCTGACACTAGCACCATATCGTCTGCAAAAAATAGCCCTGGGATCTTCAAGTCACCAACTGCAACCCCCTCGTCGCTATGCAGGAGTTCATCTCCTAAACCTTTGATGTACAATGCAAAAAGAATTAGCGAAAGGATACACCCCTGTTTTAGGCCTATCTCCATAGGCACACGTTTTGTTGTAATGTTACCCAGGCTAAGTTCACTCTGTACATCTTTATATAATGCTTTCATAATCCCAACAAACTCGCCCCCAAGCCCAGAGCCTCCAGCTTGCGCCACATACCCTCCCTCCATACTCTATCGTATGCCTTTTTAACATCCAAAAAGGCCATGAACATCTTTTTCTTTTTTGCTTTCGCGGATTCTATCATTTGGGATAGCGTGAAAAGATGGTCAGTGACTCTCCTTCCCTTCCTGAAGCCATTCTGGATTTCTCCCCAAAAACCCTTCTCCTCAATCACCTCCTCTAATCTCCCATACAGGACTTTACAAAAGACTTTTCCAATGTTGCTGCTGACAGAGATCCCTCGATAGTTATCCAAGACGTCTTTTTCCCCCTTTTTGTGAATAAATGTCACTTTACTTTCCCTCCACTCCTTTGGGACCTCTTGTTTTTCTATGGCTAAATTGAATAGGGCAGTTAGGCTTTCCAAGAGTTCCTCTCCCCCTTTTTTGATAAGCTCGTTAGGAATTTCGTTCAGGCATCCCGCTTTTCCATTCCTCAATTTTGAGATCACCCTTCGCACCTCCTCAGTTTTGATTTCGCTACACACGAAGTCCGAGAGATTTTCCTCGACCTGGTTCGGACACTCCGGTGGGTTCCCCATGCCCCATCGCTTATCGTTTACCTTTTCCCAGTGCTTGACTAGTTCTAATGCGATTTGATCTCGCTCTTCTGTAACTCTGCCATCTACTGTAATGCTCTGTTGGTTATTCCCTTTGTTACGTTTGTTCACCCATTTCCAAAATACGCTCGAACTCGACCCCCCTGTCGTTCTTATCGTCCTAATAAGACTGCTATTTCGCACTCTCCGGTTGTCGTCTTTAATCTTGTTTACTTTATTTCGTGCTTGTTGGTATTCTTCCTTTGCTACCATGGCCTCATTGCTTTCCACCCCCTTAAGTTTTCTACTTCTCCTGTATGCAGCACATTTAGCTTTTCTAACCTTTATGGCTCTTTTCAGTTCTTCGTTCACTCTGTACCCAAGTTCCCGTGTTGGCACCCTAATCTTTCCTACACTTTCCTTCCCTGCCTCCACTAGGCTCGCAACTATGGCGTCGGCCATCTTCTGGACACTACCCCCCTTGTGTACGGCTGCAAGCTTTGGTTTCAGTTTTTCTTCCAACTTCGCCCAGTCGGCATCCTTTTTGAGTTCCCAAATCTCCTTGAAGCTTCCTTTCCTTTTCTCTAGGTTTTTGGCCCTCATCGTCACTGTAATGAAGTTGTGATCACTATCCAACTCCACTTTGCCCTCATCATCCACTTCTACCCTTATCACCTCCCTCCATATTTTCATATCTGTGAGAATGTAGTCAATTATTGATTTTCTGTCGTTTCTCTCCCAGGTCCATTTCCCCTTACATCTAGCGTCCCTGTTCAGAATCTTCAGACTGAGCTCATTTGTGAAGTTCAACAGCTTCCTTCCATTCCTGTTGACTTTCTTGTCCCCACCCTCTATGCCTTCTTCCTTGTCACCTATGTGTCCATTAAAGTCGCCCATCAGAATTATACCGAGCCCCCTGTTTTCTACTTCAGTGGTATTGGACCTTAGTGTTGAGTATATCGAGTCATTCCACTCGGGTTTACTTCCCTCCACCGCACAGTACACAATCCCAAGGGCAATACTTTTGTTTCTCAGACTGATCTTTACCCATCCAATTTCTTTTGACACATCAGCCGAGGTGATGATATCTTCCAGATCTATAATCAGCGACGATTTTAAATCCTCTTTAATGTACATGCCTACCCCTCCCCCCTTTTTCTGGCCTTCCGTTCGCCCTACACCTATCCACACACACCCGCTTACTTGGTCTACCCGTTCCTCGTGTCTTACCCACGTCTCGCTTAAGCCCATGACATCAAACTCCTCTACCTCGATCAATGTAGCAATTTCACTTACTTTCCGGTGGAGACCCTGGATGTTGCTATAACCCACTTTCAGGGTACCGAGGTTCATTGGCTTCCGCCTACTGGGCCCATTGTTTTCTGTTGCTAGTCTTGGTAAACTTATTCTGTCCCCCTCACTCTTGTTCACCCCACCTATGTCCACTCTAGTTATACTTGCCTCTGACCTCCCACCCCGCTGCTCTCCACAAAAGGCTCTCCTACCCGTAGAATTTTATCCCCTAATACCCGTTTCCCCGCCCTGCTAAGATGCAGCCCGACACGCCCGTACATGCTCCCATTGCCCCAAAACGTGTCCCAATGGTCGATAAAGGGAATTCCCAGATCAACACAGTAGTCCTCTAACTCTTCATTTAGCGCCAAAATCCTTGAGTTCCGTTCGTCCCCACCTCCAAGGACAGGAAGGACCCCGGATACGACTACCCTTGCATTCCTACTTAGCAGTTTGCCGACTAAGCCTCTATACGACTCCACCAAACTTACTGACCTTCTCTCCCTGATATTGTTGGTCCCCACATGGACCACCACTACCGGTTCCGGTCCTGACCCTGCCGCAATGCCATCTACCCGGTCCCTGAGATCCTCCACCTTCTCCTCCGGACAGCACAAGACTGTTCGATTGGAACTATCAGGACCACAAACTACATTGTCAATCCCACGTACAATGCTGCTCCCCGCTACAACTAATTTTCTTCTTCTGGCCCCAGTTCCTATATCATCTGCACCTCCTCTCGTTTTGCAAGCTCCTGGCCCCCTGTTTCTCTTGACCGTCCTCCTTACCCCGACTGGCCTATCATCATCAACAACCATCTCACCCCCCACACTTTCCCCCTCACTCTCGTCCCCAGGGGTATCAGAGTCTAAAACACTAAACCTGTTTTCTAAACACCGCCTAGCAACCTTGGCAGCCTTACGCCGACTCTGGCTTCCGGACTCGACGCAACCCTGACCTGACGCCACCTTCCGAATTTTCCTACTAGAACCCCCCTCCTCAGTTACACCCCCACATCAAGCATTATTCCCCCACGTTTCCTGCTTCTCAGTTTCCTCCTTGAGTCCACAACGACCTTCCACCCACCTTCCAACTCACCATCGTAGGTAACCTTCAACGGGGTAACTCCAGATACGCCGGCCCTCCCCAACCTCCCTCTCAGCTCTGCAATCTCCCGCCCGAATCCAACACACTTCTCTAACAACTGTAAAATATCCCTGCAATTCGCACATACCCCACTACTCTCCATTGACCGACCACCACCATACCTCATATTACACTGTCTGCATGCCTCCGGATCCTCACTCTCCCCCACCTGCACCCCTCGACTCACCTCCCTCAGACCTCCCTTAACATCCATACTTACCTCCGTCTGAACATCCGTCGTACACTTACCATTCATGATTATAAATAATATACAGAATCCAAAGAACAATAGCCAAAATTACAAAGAGGAACTAAAAATTTGAGAAAGCGGTCGAAAACGTAAACAAAACAAAACAAAACACCGAAAATGACCCGCGCGAAGATAGGGAACACGCCACTAAAATCCGACAGAGAAACTAAACTAAACACTAATATAACTATCTTTTATTACAAATCACACCTTTACAACACTAAAACACTATATCGATCAGCAGAAACACCTGAAAGAAAAGTATGAAATTATTAAAGCTAACTTTTGACAACTGAAATGGCTATACTCTCTGTTGGTTTCCGAGATGGACATTAATTCCAATCGCTGCACACGAAGTTCGATAGGTTTTCCTCGACCTGATCCGGGCACTCAGGTGGGCTCCCCATGCCCCATCGCTTATCGTTTACCTTTTCCCAGTGCTTGACTAGTTCTGATGCGATTTGACCTCGCTCTTCTGTAACTCTGCCATCTACTCTAATGCTCTGTTGGTTAATCCCTTTGTTACGTTTGTTCACCCATTTCCAAAATACGCTCGAACTCGACCCCCCTGTCGTTCTTATCGTCCTAATAAGACTGCTATTTCTCACTCTCCGGTTGTCGTCTTTAATCTTGTTTACTTTATTTCGTGCTTGTTGGTATTCTTCCTTTGCTACCATGGCCTCATTGCTTTCCACCCCCTTAAGTTTTCTACTTCCCCTGTATGCAGCACATTTAGCTTTTCTAACCTTTATGGCCCTTTTCAGTTCTTCGTTCACTCTGTACCCAAGTTCCCGTGTTGGCACCCTAATCTTTCCTACACTTTCCTTCCCTGCCTCCACTAGGCTCGCAACTATGGCGTCGGCCATCTTCTGGACACTACCCCCCTTGTGTACGGCTGCAAGCTTTGGTTTCAGTTTTTCTTCGAACTTCGCCCAGTCGGCATCCTTTTTGAGTTCCCAAATCTCCTTGAAGCTTCCTTTCCTTTTCTCTAGGTTTTTGGCCCTCATCGTCACTGTAATGAAGTTGTGATCACTATCCAACTCCACTTTGCCCTCATCATCCACTTCTACCCTTTTCACCTCCCTCCATATTTTCATATCTGTGAGAATGTAGTCAATTATTGATTTTCTGTCGTTTCTCTCCCAGGTCCATTTCCCCTTACATCTAGCGTCCCTGTTCAGAATCTTCAGACTGAGCTCATTTGTGAAGTTCAACAGCTTCCTTCCCTTCCTGTTGACTTTCTTGTCCCCACCCTCTATGCCTTCTTCCTTGTCACCTATGTGTCCATTAAAGTCGCCCATCAGAATTATACCGAGCCCCCTGTTTTCTACTTCAGTGGTATTGGACCTTAGTGTTGAGTATATCGAGTCATTCCACTCGGGTTTACTTCCCTCCACCGCACAGTACACAATCCCAATGGCAATACTTTTGTTTATCAGACTGATCTTTACCCATCCAATTTCTTTTGACACATCAGCCGAGGTGATGATATCTTCCAGATCTATAATCAGCGACGATTTTAAATCCTCTTTAATGTACATGCCTACCCCTCCCCCCTTTTTCTGGCCTTCCGTTCGCCCTACACCTATCAACACACACCCGCTTACTTGGTCTACCCGTTCCTCGTGTCTTACCCACGTCTCGCTTAAGCCCATGACATCAAACTCCTCTACCTCGATCAATGTAGCAATTTCACTTACTTTCCGGTGGAGACCCTGGATGTTGCTATAACCCACTTTCAGGGTACCGAGGTTCATTGGCTTCCGCCTACTGGGCCCATTGTTTTCTGTTGCTAGTCTTGGTAAACTTATTCTGTCCCCCTCACTCTTGTTCACCCCACCTATGTCCACTCTAGTTATACTTGCCTCTGACCTCCCACCCCGCTCCTCTCCACAAAAGGCTCTCCTACCCGTAGAATTTTATCCCCTAATACCCGTTTCCCCGCCCTGCTAAGATGCAGCCCGTCACGCCCGTACATGCTCCCATTGCCCCAAAACGTGTCCCAATGGTCGATAAAGGGAATTCCCAGATCAACACAGTAGTCCTCTAACTCTTCATTTAGCGCCAAAATCCTTGAGTTCCGTTCGTCCCCACCCCCAAGGACAGGAAGGACCCCGGATACGACTACCCTTGCATTCCTACTTAGCAGTTTGCCGACTAAGCCTCTATACGACTCCACCAAATTTACTGACCTTCTCTCCCTGATATTGTTGGTCCCCACATGGACCACCACTACCGGTTCCGGTCCTGACCCTGCTGCAATGCCACCTACCCGGTCCCTGAGATCCTCCACCTTCTCCCCCGGACAGCACAAGACTGTTCGATTGGAACTATCAGGACCACAAACTACATTGTCAATCCCACGTACAATGCTGCTCCCCGCTACAACTAATTTTCTTCTTCTGGCCCCAGTTCCTATATCATCTGCACCTCCTCTCGTTTTGCAAGCTCCTAGCCCCCTGTTTCTCTTGACCGCCCTCCTTACCCCGACTGGCCTATCATCATCAACAACCATCTCACCCCCACACTTTCCCCCTCACTCTCGTCCCCAGGGGTATCAGAGTCTAAAACACTAAACCTGTTTTCTAAACACCGCCTAGCAACCTTGGCAGCTTTACGCCGACTCTGGCTTCTGGACTCGACGCAGCCCTGACCTGACGCCACCTTCCGAATTTTCCTACTAGAACCCCCCTCCTCAGTTACACCCCCACATCAAGCATTATTCCCCACGTTTCCTGCTTCCCAGTTTCCTCCTTGAGTCCACAACGACCTTCCACCCACCTTCCACCTCACCATCGTAGGTAACCTTCAACGGGGTAACTCCAGATACACCGGCCCTCCCCAACCTCCCTCTCAGCTCTGCAATCTCCCGCTCGAATCCCACACACTTCTCTAACAATTGTAAAATATCCCCGCAATTCGCACATACCCCACTACTCTCCATTGACCGACCACCACCATACCTCATATTACACTGTCTGCATGCCACCGGATCCTCACTCTCCCCCACCTGCACCCCTCGACTCACCTCCCTCGGACCTCCCTTAACATCCATACTTACCTCCGTCTGAACATCCGTCGTACACTTACCATTCATGATTATAAATAATATACAGAATCCAAAGAACAATAGCCAAAATTACAAAGAGGAACTAAAAAATTGAGAAAGCGGTCGAAAACGTAAACAAAACAAAACAAAACACCGAAAATGACCCGCGCGAAGATAGGGAACACGCCACTAAAATCCGACAGAGAAACTAAACTAAACACTAATATAACTATCTTTTATTACAAATCACACCTTTACAACACTAAAACACTATATCGATCAGCATAAACACCTGAAAGAAAAGTATGAAATTATTAAAGCTAACTTTTGACAACTGAAATGGCTATACTCTCTGTTGGTTTCCGAGATGGACATTAATTCCAATCGCTGCACACGAAGTTCGATAGGTTTTCCTCGACCTGATCCGGACACTCAGGTGGGCTCCCCATGCCCCATCGCTTATCGTTTACCTTTTCCCAGTGCTTGACTAGTTCTGATGCGACTTGATCTTGCTCGTCTGTAACTCTGCCATCTACCTTAATACTCTGTGGGTTACTTCCTTTGTTATGTTTATTCACCCATTTCCAAAATGCGTTCGAACTCGACGCCCCTGCCGTTCTTACCGTCCTAATAAGACTGCTATTTCGCACTCTCCGATTATCGTCTTTAATCTTATTTATTTTATTTAGTGCTTGTTGGTATTGTTCCTATGCTACTGTGGCCTCATTGCTTTCCGCTCCCATAAGTTTTCCACTTCTCCTGTATGCAGCACATTTAGCTTTTCTATCCTTTATGGCCCTTTTCAGTTCTTCATTCGCTCTGTTCCCAAGTTCCCGTGTTGGCACCCTGATCTTTCCTACACTTTCCTTTCCTGCCTCCACTAGGCTCGAAACTATGGCGTCGGCCATCTTCTGGACACTGCCCCCCCCCCACCCTTGGGTACGGTTGCAAGGTTTGGTTTCAGTTTTTCATTGAGCTTCGCCCAGTCAGCATCCTTTTTGAGTACCCAAATCTCCTTAAAGCTTCCTTTGGTTTTTACTAGATTTTTGGCCCTGATCGTCACTGTAATCAAGTTGTGATCACTATCCACCTCCATTTTACTCTCATCACCCACTTCTACATCTATCACCTCCCTCCATAAATTAATATCTGTGAGAATGTAGTAGATTATTGATTTTCTGTCGTTCCTCTCCCATGTCCATTTCCCCTTACACCTCGCGTTCCTGATGAAGTGAGAGAGGAGAATAAACGGCATGTGGGTTTTGGATGGCACCATTGAGAATATTATTGTTCTGAGCAGTAAAATTATGAAGTATGAAGTATAGGATAGCTAACCAAGACTTTCTGATCTGAGAACAGATATATATCGGCTCCTGCTAAAGTGTTATTAACACTTCACGATTGGGCGGAATGTATAAGGATAAATGTTTGCAAACATGGACTTCAAGACCATGCCTGTAACAGCGGACTCATTCCAAAGAACAGTTATTTTTCAAAAACCAAAATATGCCCATTAAATCATTAAACTATCTGCAGTACATACCTAACATGGTGATATATTTGTCAACATTATCATGCTTCATCAATAAATCTCTCAGCATTTTCTCCGATTGTACCATGTCCATGCTTCTCTCTTTTCTTAAAACATGAGTTGAACGTCGAACAGTTGAATCCTGGCCTGGAATGAATTGTGGTGCGCACAGAACTCCTGCAATATATATATATTCTCTGGTATTCTTTGATCTTTTGAAATGTTACACATATTTTCCTGTGCATAATTCGTATCTAATTGTCGGGCTTCGGGTTCCTAAGATCGAATGTGCAATAATTAGGGCTTCATGGAATAAAACTCTCAATCTATCACACCACTTATTGTTTGAAGAAACAACTAGTGTTTGTTACTGATTAATTTCGCTAGCGGCACATACTACAATTCAGTTTGTTTTGTTTTAAAAAACGTTCTTAAGAAACACAAATGTTAGGTAAGGTCATTAGTTATGTTCAATTGTAAACAACCGGTATTTCCACTTTGTCCCGGCCATTGTCATCAGTTTTCGTGTACTTAGTCAATCTATTGTTATATAAACAATTGGATTGGAATGATAATTCCTTTCATTCATTCATGATAATTCAGTATCAGTGTTAGTTGTTTAGATGAGAAAGCATACAAGTTTTGCAAGAGAAATGGATTCGTCGAATGAAATTTAGTATTCCAACATAATAAATGCAGAACGCCTTCTTTGATACAAGCGCATTTTGTGAATGCAACACCCGAAACTGCGTGAAAGAACTCAATTCGTCAAAATCATGCTTCCATATTTTGTTACTCAGGCATGGGAAATACTTCGTCGGATTTTATTTAATCGATTTGATATGTGCTTATGGTAAGACAATAAGAATCAACCCACCATATTCATATGACTTGAGAACTGACAGTCGGGAAGTTTAATTTATTGTTTATTGTGTTTTGACGTCACTTTCAACACCCTTGGTAATGTCGGACAATTATATGCTGAAACGAAGTTTTTTCATGCAGGCTACCATTTTAACGTTTGTGTGTCTCCATTTTATCCACGCATGTATCTGGGCGTGCATATTCGCGGAACAACGTATGACTGCATGCTTATTCAAGAATTTAATGCGAAAGATGCCCACGTGATCGAGAATGGCGGGAACTTAATTTTTTCAAACCACCCAGTAGTTGGTGAAAAATGGCTTAAAAGATACCCAATTCGTTGAGATTTGGCATGTAGCATGTACATGATGTGTGTTTTTCGTTTTATTCTAGTTTAAACATTATTTATTTCCAAGTTGCATTATTATACAATAATACATAGAATACATATTTGTGGATTCAACAAAAAGCTAAAAGCTTATGTTAAACTGTTTCCACACTATAAATATATTTCACATTTTTGGCAAATGTGGCAGCGTTTTACAGTCAACTTGGTAACAACACACAAACAGATTTAAAGGAGATCAAAAAGAAGAAAATGAGAAAGTGTCTGAATGAAGCAGGATCAGGGACGTGGCGGCGGGGAGGGGGGACCCCACCCCAATCCTGATAAAATTTTCTACAGTTGGAAATTTGTAGGGCAAATCATGAATAGTTGGAAATTCCACCTATCTGGATTTTAGAGCTTCTTTCTTGATGCTGATGTCTCATTTACCTCCCAAAATTCCAACCCGAATTCAAATCAGCAAAAATTCCATCTGGAACACTCTACAAATACAGCGTACGTAATGTCGAGCTTCAAAGGTATGTATGATATCAACTGGTATGAGTTTTCTATAGTACGTTTACTTTTCTCAAAAGTCGAAATGCAATTCAAGAAAATCACGCCGTGTACCGTGTAGAATCCTGAGTTAATTCCTTCATTCACAATCGAATCGGTACGAGGATTCTATTGTATGTTTATTTATTGTAAAAAAAACATCGGAAAGCACTTCCTTCAAGGAAATCTCTTCATGTAAAATCGTTATCCTGAGTTAATTTCATTATTCACACTTCCAAGATGATTAGAGTTCTGAGCTTGAGCATTTGTTTAGCACATATTCAATTCCCAGAATAATACCAATTAGTAACCTGATAATTCTATCATAAATATGTTGGCATTCCAGTTACTAGAATCAATTTTATGCCCATTTTCATGGCTTCATTTTCAAATTGTTTCTCTGATGTGAATTTCCAGCTATGGGGAGGGCCCGGGGATGTTTCCCCTCCCGGACCCTCCCCAGCCTGAAATTCACTACCCTACACCCATTCCCTCAAACGGAAACCTCTAGCCACGTCCCTGAGTAGGAATAACAGGGAAAGTGATATACATTTATAGAAATAGAACAAAAGATGAGCTATTAGGTTGGAGAATAAAGAAGAAACTGGAGAGAGAGAGAGAGAGAGAGAGAGAGAGAGAGAGAGAGAGAGAGAGAGAGAGGGGGGAAGCATCAGAACTTTGTTAATTCAGTGAGTAATTCTCTTCAGATTGAATGTGTCCATTTGATTGATTCGGACTGCTCACACTTGGTATTCACGCCAACCTGTCTAGGGTTTGAGGCCTGAAAGTGATAGAGTATTGTCTGCTATGTAGAATTCCTGATCTTATTTAAAACGCTCTGTTTTCAGAATGTATGACTGGACAGTTTTAAATATACTTCTGTTAATGAAGTCATCATACAACTCAGATCCATACAGGAGAATATCACTATCTATGAAGCACACCAGGGTTCCAATAGTTTCAGTCCTTATTATGTTATACATTGGACATTCTAACAAAAAGTGGTTTGTAGTTTCACGGTCTCCACATGCACATAAAGGCGAAATAACCAGGTTGTGCATATAGAGGTGGTCGTTCAGATTACTACATTGAAGCCGGAGTCTACAATGAAAGATTTGAGCTTTTCGAGATTTAGATTTTTTATAAAAGTTGGGAGGACGTCGATTATTTCGATTGAGATATCTTTTGAAGTTCATAATTGAATGATTTTCCCTTATTGGTTGTGGAATATCGTTCCAGAGTTTTGATGTCGCTGGGAAAAATGGCATTTGATGGGATGTCGTACGACAAAAGGGTACTCGAATATTTTGATTAGATCGAAGGCTATATGATTTCACTTCTGAAATGAACGGGGGAATTCGGCTGGAAATAAATTGTGGGGTTAAATTATGGTACATTTTAAAGAACTGGACAAGTTTGTGTTTTTTTCCGTCGAGATTCCAATTTTTCCCAACCTGTTTCAATATACAAGGATTCTTTGCTGGCACTTTTTGTTGCACCAGTAACAATTCTTGCAGCTGAAATTTGTATTTTCTCAAGTTCATCTACTTCCTTATTTGTACAATTATCCCAGACGGTGTCGGCATATTCTAAAAGGGGACGGATAAATGCAAAATAAATTTTTTCCAAAGTACTTCGATCAAGATTGAATTTATTTTTACGGATGAGGTCAATGCGTCTCCAAGCTTTAACACTAATATGATCGATATGATTTGTCCAGGTACCTTCTTGGTTAAAAACAATTCCTAAATGTTTATGGTTGGAGACTTCTTTTATTTGTTCGTTGGACATTAGTAATGGCGAATGAGGAACACGGCTTGTTTTACGCGAAATTAATAAAGTTTCTGTTTTCGAAGGATTGAAATCAACAAGCCAAATTCGAGCCCATTCTTCGATATTTGCAATATCCCTATTCAATATAAGTGACGTTTGGTTGGGGTCCTCTACAATCAAGTAGAGTGTAGTGTCATCAGCAAATAACCTAATACTACTGGTCACATTTACCGTGATGTCGTTGATGTATATTAAAAATAAGAGAGGACCAAGAACAGATCCCTGTGGGACACCTGAATTGATACTTTTCCAAGTGGACGAAAAGGAGTTAATTATAACTCTTTGCGTGCGATCAGTTAGGTAGGATTCAAGAAATGTTAACAGTTTGTCATTAATTCCAATTTTTTCGATTTTATTCAAGAGGCCTTTGTGCCAAACTTTGTCAAAAGCCTTACTAATATCACAAAATACAACGCGGATTTCCTTGCCTTCGTCTAGAGCTGAGCTAAAAGTATCATAAATATCAGTGAGCTGGAGAACAGTTGAGTCATGTGGCGTGAATCCAGACTGGTAGTGGCTTAATAAGTTATTTGCGTTGAAGAAATCCCAGATCTTTTTGAATATACATTTTTCAAAGACTTTTCCAAGGCAGCTTAGTAGAGAAATGGGACGATAATTAGATATTAAGTTTGGGGGATCGTTCTTCAAAACCGGAAACACATTTGCTCTTTTCCACACGCCCGGAAAATACGACTGTTCCAGTAAATAGTTGAAGAGATCAGACAGAGGATCTCACAATGATGACGAACACTCCTTAAGCAATCGGGGATTTATAGCATCAGGGCCACAAGCTTTATTGGCCTTCATTGATTTTAGAGAATCAAAGACATCCCTAGCGTTTAATATGATATTATTGAGAGTTGGACGGGGTTCGAAGCACCTAGTGGGCATGGTAGCCTGGGAGTCATCAATAGTTGATATAGCACTGAAGTAGTCGTTAAATGCTTCAGCCTTTTCTAGGTCGAGTGAGAGTTGGGTGTTATTGTACAATAAGCTTGGGATTTCAGGCGACTTGCCACCCATAAACGTTTTTAATGTTTTCCACAATTCAGATGACTGGGTCCTTGGATTATCTAGAGTATTCTGAATTCGCGAAAAATAATCAGCTTTAGACTTCCTGATATTAGTCACGACTTCGTTGCGTTTAGCGCGGTATTTTACCCATGCATTGGGATGGTCTGATCGCTTTGCAGAGCGATATAGTCTTTTACGCTGCCTAATTAGGAGTCTTATTTTGTTATGCATCCATTTTGGTTCGTCTTTTCTCACAGTAATAGTTTTGTTGGGAATATATTTTCCAGCTAAACTAAGCAATTTGGACGTAAAAGTTTCAATAACAGCATCAATAGAGTCGTTAGGAGTTATGAGATTCTGGGATTCTTCTCGTACAGCGTTATTTAGTTCGGCATAGTTCGCCTCGTTATATAACCAGATAAGTCGCTTGGTATGTTTACGAGCATGTTTTTTCAAGTTGAAGTTAGTATACACAGGGCAATGATATCGCGTCAGGTCAGGAATAAATGGATCAAGGACACCACTGGATATGACCTGGAGGGAGTCTGTTACTCTAATTAAGTCCAAAATGGTAGAACTATGTTCAGTAAAAAACGTTGGCTCTGTAATCAATTGTCTCAAATTGAAAGCCTGAATTAAATCTTTGAATTTATTGGAGTTAATATTCTAGTTGTCATTAAAATCCCCAGTAACAACTATATTATGAATGCCCGTGTCTTTAGCCTTGTCAATTGAATCATATATCCAATCCCAGATAGCAGCGTCGGCACCTGGTGGCCGATAGAAGACACCTAAGAGAATTGGACCGCCAAGTGTTTCTATTTCAACCCACAGACACTCTAGTAGAGGGGATGTCCAGGTCATTCCTGTGTTTGAACATTAAATCTGATTTAATAAAAACTGCCACCCCACCGCCTCTAGTGCAGCGATCTTTTCTAATTGTTTCCTGATATCCATTTAGCTGGATTTCAATATTATTGTCCAAGGAGGTTAGCCATGTTTCAGTGAACGCACATACCTCAGACGGACATTTCACATTGGAGGATATCGATTTTAGGTTTGAGACTTTGTATGTTCATGTGACAGATACTTAGGTTCGTAAAATTAGCATTATTATAATGAACGACATCCGAAGGAGGGGATGGACCGGGATTTAATTCAATGTCACCACACATGTAAAGACGCAAAGGAATCCAAGGCAGTAAAATGAAGGCCGAACTCTCGATACCCAGATGTACCACTTTGAATTTGTTAATCTTAAAGATGGGATCAAAGAACCTAGACATATAGAAACTGTGTTGGTCTTCTGGGTACACACGTACTACATGATGTAATAGTAACATTATAGTAATACCTGCCGTTCCAAATTTCAATAATAAATTCAACATCAGAAAACACTTGAGATCAAGTCGTATATTCGCGGGTACACGCCTACAAGCCCTGTGGTGAAAGAGTCCCACCCGTATTCTGTATAACTGTATATCAATCATTTTTTAGTTTTACCACTTGGGATTTTAGTTGGAGGGGGGGGGGACTCTTGTATGTAGACAGGGCCAGTGTGCACCAGTAGTGAGTAGCCGATTTCAATTTCTGTAGGTTTTTTAATACAAACAAACTTGGCAGAGAAATGATAAGATGTAATTATAACTGGGGTTGAGAATGTTCTGAGCTTCTGTAAAGACATATAATGAAACAACATGAATAGGACATAATAAAACATATATACAAAAATAAGGAACACCAAGTGTGCCATTATTATTAAGTAGTAATAGAATCGGCGTCTGCAGCAAGGGAAGGAGGATTAGATTAGAACTGACTGTTCAAACTCTAATAACTTTATGAGTATCTCTGTAAGATCCCATATGGTAGGTGGTTAGTGTAATGCACAATAACGTCTCCTGAAAGGTATAATACTTTGTGCACCACAGTCCTACTCGAGACAAAGTGCCACCCAAGACGAGGGACCCATACATACCTAGTAAGAATGTGTTTGGTATAACACACTCTCGCCAAACACATGCAGGCCCCGTCAAGTGCAGCGTCCCATCTCGAGCAGCACATGGAACGTCTACATTTTTAGTAGTCAGTGTTTGGCTCCGATTGGCTGTACGTCTCAAGAAAGACTCAATGAGGTGGAATAGTTGTCAAAAGTGCAAAAGGCAAACCTTAGAATCCGACAGGTGAACATGACAGTTGATGTCACAATTACCCCAACAGAGTCAAATTATAAAAAAGGCGAAATATGGAACTGTAACTAATTGCTTGTAGTCTGTGATTCGCTTAATTTGACTTGTTATCACTATAAATAGTTCAAGATTGCCACCATTTCTCGAAACATCCAATCGCCGGTAATGGGACATACTCAAAAAAGAATTGACTATTATGAGTGGGGCTGCAATATATAATACTTAGATAATAAATAATGCAATAGCATGTAATAGATGCATGTTCATCTTCAGAAGATAATTTAGCATTCTGAGTGTACTGCAATATATAATACTAGATACAATTATAACCAAGAAGAAGGTAATAGGGGCATGATCAACTTGAGAAGAGAATTTGATATTATGAGCGGGCTGGAATACATTGTACTAAAAATAATAGTATATATCAACATTTGATAATAAAAATACTTTTCTAAGTTTTGCCGCATAAGTGTCAAAAATCCTCAGTGGAACATTCTTACTAATGTTTTGTAAGTTACCTCAAGCAATATTTGGAACATCTGCATTAATAAAAGTCGATGTAGCGTCCCGTACAGTAGCGCTTAGCATAACGTACATCAGGGGACTCATCAAGTGTGCTGCATCCCAAATAAATCGACATTCTTCCTTACATGAAAGGGGAGGATAATGAAAAGGAGAAGGGAGAGAGAGAGAGAGAGTGAAAGAAGAAAAAAACTAATTAGAAAGACTGAGTGAGAAAAATGAGGGGGGGGGGGGGATTAACGAAAATTACCGAAAGGCAAGGAAGAAACCTTAGGATGAGACAAATTGAACATCAATAATTAATGCCCGATGCCCCAGCCACTCCATAGTCGTCCAGCATGTGGAGGAGGAGAAAACCCCCTGCCGAATGGCAGCAATTAAAAAAGACAAAGCAAAAATGCCGTCCAGAAAAAAGAAAAGAATAAGGGCATGGTAGGGACCTGTGAATGCCGACCATGATGGACTCAGACATCAAATCTAGTGGAAATAAAACGAATTGCGAAATCGAACTTTGTATCAAAATTCGAACCGAAACACAATTAATGGATACGCCTCCCAAAGAAAGGTTCTTTTCCATAATAACAACCTCGATTATCAAAAGCCACACAGTCACGCAAAGTGCATCCCTCGCTTCACCACCCCACACCATAAACTGAGACACAGATCAACATACCAACCTCAGAGTGAAACCATCCGAATCATTGACCTTGTAGCTTCATAAATGCGCTTATAAAATAAAACCTACTCTACGTCTTGTCCCCTGATTTCCAATGTGCCTACTGTCACATAGAACACACTGGACATCAGGGGACGTTCTGTTTGTTTAACAATCAGGGGATAGTCGCCTAGAGAGCCGCCGCCCCAGACGACGCAGCCAACACGTCTCGTCCGCTGATTTCCAATGTGCCTACTGTCACATAGAAACACACTGGACATCAGGGGACGTTCTGTTTGTTTAAGAATCAGGGGATAGTCACCTAGAGAGCCGCTGCCCCAGACGACGCATCCAATAACTGTGATCGATCAGAACAATATTCAACATAAAATGATGAGATCATGGTGCGGAACAAACCATCCACCGATGTTGAAACAGCTGTATAACTTTTCAAAATTCAGAACTCTTCACAAATGGCCGCGGAACAAACCATCCACCGTTGTTGAAACAGCTGTATAACTTTTCAAAATTCAGAGCTCTTCACAAATGGCCACTAGCCGTAGTGCACTAATCAAAATGGACAATTGTAACAGCAACAGCGCTTGTAGCAATGCAGCAACAACTGCGCAACAGTTGAAGCTACATCACTACAAACACCATCACCTCTACAAGTCAACCACGTCTCCACCCAGTTCAATACCCAATATAAAACAATGTAATCAATTACAGATCTGCAAACAGCCACGGTTATGGCTGAAGTATATTCGAAAACATTCGAATTTCCTAGTTTGAGTCGAATCGAAACGAACATTGACTTTGGAATCGAGATTCGAACTGAATCTCGAATCTTCGCAGGAGCCCAGGGCATGCTTAACATCCATAAAGAATATGGTAATAGAGAATATGGTAATATGAGTGAGTTGATCATTTGCAAAAGTATTACTTGCTGTCTGGTGGCCTATCGCCTTACAGTGGAGTTCAACTCAAGAACAATATACAGAATTATACATAATTACCTTAAAATCCAAATCACAAAAATACATCTGGAATCAATTTATATTATGTACAGGATAAATCGCATTCCAGTCTTAGCATCATGTATGCATTTTTCTCGGTTTACATATTCGATGCGCACGCTCCAGTGTGGGTCGCAGGGCACTGCCCGAGAGAGTGGGCCGAGTATATGAGCAAAACATTACTCAGGACAGTATCCTGTATACTTGTACGAATGGAGGACACTTCCAGTTGATAATTGGGGTAGAGGGGGGGGGGGGAGGGGGGGTACGGGAAAATTATAGAAGCAAATCTAACTGTGGCGTTCGAATATCGAAGTGCCCATCGGGCTAAAAAATGTCCAGTTCAAGGCAGGTCTCCAGACATACCCCGACCAAGACACTTCATAGTCAGATGGACAGGTAGATATATATATATATGGGCAGGGTACAATCAGAGAGAGTGGGCTGGGACTATGAACATGTCAGGTCTTTATACATTTGCAGAAACGTAGGTCAAATTATAATGGGGAGGTGTGTGTGTGTGGGAGGGGGGGGGGAGGTACGAGAAAATTTTAGAAGCAAATCTAGCTGGAGTCTTCAAGTGTCGAAGTGCCCATCGGGTTCAATAAATGTCATGGCCAAGGCAGGTCTCCTGACATACTCCGAACAGGACACTCATGAGACAGGTGGGTAAGTACGAAAAGTTGGCAGGTACATGACAAAACACATTTTCGTCACGTTTAATATGACAAAAATACTTGATCACTAGTGTCAAATCCAACCATACATAAATACCCACAGCCCCGTCCACACACTCATATGCCCACATGAAGAGATAATTAGGACACATCAAGGTGCCCTCCGAGTATATACTGAGTTACTGTTCGAGAAAATTATATGGACGCGCAATTCTAACCAAACATAAATTCCCACAGTCCAGCCCACACACTCATACACCCACATGTTGAAATATATGGAACAAAGCATTACTCGCGTCAGATCCCTGTACAATTATAAGACCGTAAGTCACTTCCAGATTAAAGGGGGGGGGGGGGGGGTTACGAGAAATGTTAGTAGCAAATCGAGCTGTGGGGTTCAAGTGTTGAAGTGCCCATCAAGCTCAAAAATCTTCGTTTTATTCTATTCTGGTATTGAAAAACGGTTGTAAAGATGAACTTGGGAGAGCTTTGTGACAATTTGTGGATAAGGCGATGTTGATACACGAACGGCTGTCATGTGGTGATTTGATATTCCTTTGAAAGTACAACCTGGACCAATGGAGGACCATCACCTTGTTCAAATGTTTACAACTATATTTCTATCGATAGATCGCCGATAAACTGTATGTATGCTTTCATCATTTATTGACATTATTGATGCTGGATTTCGAACTGCTGATCATTTATTTTTAGACATTTTCCCACAACCAACCGAAAAGTTTTGATTTGCCAGGAGCAGGCAAGAAATTATTGGCTCCACTGGTTGACCCAGTAATTCAATTTAAAAACAAAACTACAGTGAACAGTGAACATTAATCGATCAATAGTTTGACGAGTGATAACAAACAATAACAAACAATCTGTCAAACGTTCCATGTGGTCATTCCACGTATATGCACCATATAAGATAACTCCCAGGTGCTTGTGACTTTTAACTTCCGATATCAGGGTAGTACCAAGAAATAGTGGTGGGTGCACAGCAGGGGTAACCTTGCTCTCAAATTTTGATTTTTTAGGATTGAACTCAACCAACCACGTCTTGGCCCAATACTCTATTGTAGTCGGATCCTGGTTGATCACAAGTGCTGCTTGGGTTGGATTCTCAACTATAAGATACAATGATGTATCATCAGCGAAGAGCCGAATGCTACTTAAGAGGTTATTTGTTATGTGATTGGTATATGTGAGAAATAATAAGGGGCCAAGTATCGACCCCTGAGGAACTCCAGAGTTTATCGGTCTCCATGATGAGGTCTCGGAGGCAATTGCGACCCTCTGAACCCTGTCAGAGAGGTACGATTTTAAAAATACAAGTAAATCACTCGACGTGGACAATGGCGTTATTGACTTGAGGTTTTTTTTGGATGCTTCCTTCTCGTTTGCTCCTCGTTTGCTATCCAGGGTCCATCTATCGAGTGTATTGAGTTCAATGTGATCACTGATGTATATATATGTGAACAGTCTGAATCGATCTGTATTATCAAGCTGCTGAGTGGTGAAATGAGTGGTGAAATCTTAGTAGTTAGTGAAAACTCTATCCGGTAAATCACCTAATTTCGTTCTATTGTTATTTTTCACAAAACTTGACTTCATTACCAGCTGACAATGCCTATGGCGACTATGGCATCCAAGCCAAGCAAAGCAAACACTGAGGTGGTTTCTAATAAAGACATTCAGAAACTTATTATGGAGATGGATGTGAAGTTTACAGAAATGTTCAGCAACGTGTGCAAAGAGATACAGGAGGTAAAGACCGAAATGAGTATTGTTAAAACCGAAATGAGCTCTGTAAAACACGAGATAACATTGATCAACACAGCTGTTAGCGGCTTGAAGTCTGATTATGATGGTCTCTCCAAAGATGTTGAATTCACTGCTCAGAGAGTCGAAGAGTTGGAGGGTGATCGTATCCCAAACCTAGAGCTTAAACTGGAAGCCAAGATTCAGGAACTTGAGGAGAAACACTTACTGGGAGAGCTGCATGATCGGAAAAATAACCTCCTCTTTTATGGAATTACCAAAGTTGTGAATGAAGACCCCTATCGATCTCTGGAAGTATTTCTGAAGGATGACCTAAAAATCGAGGATCATGAGGCTGCGAGTATTATCAATCGGGATGTGAACGCCCATAGGCTTCCTTCTGCTAGACTTGGCACCCCGCAATCAGGAGCACCACCAAAACCATTCATTATGAGAATGGGCAACGACCATGACAAACAGGTTGTACTTAAATCGGCAAGTAACCTCAGAGGTACTAGAAAAAGTGTTAGGACAGATCTCCCACCTTCTTTGAAGAGGGAGAGAGGCAGACTTTTGGGTATTGCCTACAAATTAAGGACTGACAAAGGACTTAAAACCAGGATCAGAGTTAGTGGTATAAGGGTAATACTTGAACACAGAGAATCAATTTCAGCAAGTTGGAAAGAATATATTGAACAGTAACCAGTTAATAATGGTAGTAATGTCACTAACTAAGTGCATTTTTAATCAGATATTCAGTCTAGAACTGTACTTTTAATAACAGACATAGATTTTCATCCGATGAATTCGTTTTTATCCAATTCCCGAACTCTCACCCCGTGAATCATTCGTTTAGTGGAAGAAACATATTATTCACCAACTGTTTTTCCATATTTGATAGGAACTGTATTACCTTGCCAGGAGAATTATCTTGCCAGGAGAATTCACCAGACGACATAATTATGCATAATAGACAACAGTGCATATCTGTTTTTGATAATGATTTTTTTGTCGACACACAAGAAAGTATTTCCATCTCATAATATCCCCCCTCCTCCCCCACAGCCCCTTAACATCCATTCCCTGAAAAGTAACCGAGCTGTTACCGCGTGAATCATTCGTTTAGTGGAAGAGACATATTACTCACCAACTGTTTTCCCATATTTGATAGCAACTGTATACTTTTGATAGCAACTGTATTACCCTGCCAGGAGAATTATCTTGCCAGGAGAATTCACCAGACGACATAATTATGCATACATGTAATAGGCAACAGCGCAGATCTGTTTTAGATAATGATTTTTTTTGTGTCGACACACAAGAAAGTATTTCCATCTCATAATATCCCCCCCCCCGCCCCCACAGCCCCTTAACATCCATTCCCTGAAAATTAACCGAGCTGTCCTAAATCTTATTCCACTCGAACTGTAAACTGTAAAGCAATCACTAAGAAAATATATGGAACCCAAACTTGTCTACAACTGTACAACCTATAGTTACAATCGTTCGCCTACATTTCAATAATGGGCAGAGGCGCAGTTTATCTGGCGATGTTCAGGAGCCCCCCCCCCCCCCTCCCACACACACTTCTTTCAACAATTGTGGGTGCCCTAACAGGACATGTTCTGGCATGGCGTACACAACTCCTATGGCCACATTGACCGTGGGAGATAGAAATAGTTCTAACAAAATTGGCAACACAATTGTGTCGGCGTCGCTGTCCATTTTATATATTGAGACCACAGGGGGCTGGAAACGTAAATAGGCCCTATATATATATATACCCTAAAAAAAGAGAGTATATATATATATAGGGCCTATTTACGTTTCCAGACCCATGTGATCGCAAGTTCATAACTTGTCATAACGGACTATAGTGATAGTATAACTAGTCCGAACTTGGACCCAGGTTCCGTAGTGTGGTTTTTGGACTTGGTGCGTACAAAGGACGTACCAAACCCAAAGATTATATTGCGGAATTTGGGTCCTGGTTTGGACTATGGTAAAATGTGTGCATGTATTCCCTTTCCAGAGCTGCACTTAATTTCCTTCCGTATTCGTGACATACTTGATGACAAAGTACCCCTCCAACCCATGTTGCACCCCCATCTTTCACATTCAGCCTCTAAAAAATTATTTTTCGTCCTACAGCCCTGCGGTTACCCAGAAAAACAATTGCCCCCCCCCCACTCTTTTGGAGCTTCCGCCGTCTCTAGCGATGTTCCTTTGTTGATATATATAATTTGCATTAAATGATCCACAAGTATATCTATATACAACATTACCCCCTTCTCCATTCCATATACCAACATTACCCCCTTCTCCAATCCCTGGCTAATCACTAGATGTTCACACATGTTATTTACCCAAATTGTGAATGAATCCCGAAGATTGTATATAGAATCTATATTTGCCAACAACTGTTTCTCATCGGGTGACACTCTCTAGCTCACTTTTTTCAGAAGGGACATTAGTACAGCTTGCTTGATTATGTTCTTTTGTTGACCAGTACGAATTGTGGTGGTCCACAAGAGTGTACACCAGTACGAGTTGTAGTGGTCCACAAGAATGAACATCCATCTCATAATTACCCCCCCCCCCCCCGACCTCCACCAGCCCATCCAATCTAATGCGACTCGCTAGATGTCGTATTTGTCATTTCACCATTTCACCACCTTTGTAAATAAATCATCAAGTAACTGTATGGAATCCACACTTGCCTCAACTATACCATCTAGTGACACTCACTACCCTACACTTCAGAAAGAATGGTAGTACATTTTATTTAGTAACGTATTTTTATTATCATATACACTAGTCAGTAGTAAAAAAAAATATTTCATTCCCCATGAGACGCCTGAGAAGCAAAGGTCTGCCTCTCTATCGAGGCAGATTTGTTTTCGACGTCTGGTAAAAAAGACCTGGTAACCAATGCCACCGGGGCACAAGCCCACAGTAGGTGAGTAACTAGGTATAAACCATTGGCAAAACTTGACTTCATATGTATGTTGTATTTAACCTTGATTTTTCACTATGTTGTGTCATGATATAGCCCCTGTCTATCGAGGCAGATTTGTTTTCGACGTCTGGTAAAAAGGACCTGGTAACCAATGCCACCGGGGCACAAGCCCACAGTAGGTGAGTAACATAGGTATAAACGACTGGCAAAACTTGACTTTATATGTATGTTGTATTTAACCTTGATTTTTTACTATGTTGTGTCATGATATAGCCCAGACGCTAATAATAACGCCCAGCACCAATAAATAAATACACCATAAATAAATAATATATTATCTAACAATGTTCTTCAGATAACATATGTGATTTGTAATCGTCCGTAAGCATAATATCTCGTAATTCCATCCCATGTCTTTCTCCATCTCTTGTTACTTACGAGATTCCTTACATGTTACCCCCCCCCCCCCCCCCCATGAGACGCCCGGGAAGTGGACGGGAAGTGAATGTCTTGATGTCTACTGAGGTAGGTTTGCTCCTTTGGTTAAATAATACATGGTAACCAACGCCGGTGGGTTGCCATCCCTCAGTAAGTGGGCAATATGAGCGTATACAATTGCCAAAACTTGAATTTACATTTTTGTTATGCCATGATATAGCTCAGAAGTTGACAGTGACATTAATCACTATCAAACAAATAAATAAATACACGTTATTCCATTAAAATGTAAGTGAACTGAATAAGAATGTAAATGGAATCTATATTTGACTACGACTGTACTTTTCCCTCATGCAGGTCCCCGTCCAACAACCGGCCGCCCACTAGAGGTTTCACATGTTGTTCTACTGAACAGTAATGAATCATAAACGAAATCTATAGCAGTCTATATTTGTTTATAAATGTACTTCACCAAACTACAATCACTAGCCTGTATTTTCAGAATTGGCATTAGCGCAGTGCATTTGGTGATGTCCTCGGAATCCATATTTGTCTGAACCCGTACCTCACCTAATTACCCTTACTTTGCTTATAACTGTATCTCGCCTAGTGACATTTGCCAGCTGACACGTCCAGGAAATGGCTTTGCCATATTATTTGATGATGTCTTCTTGGTATCAAAAACAATCTATAATGGTCCAGTGACCAATTTCACCACCCCCCCCCCCCCCCCCTAAAAAAACAACAAAAACTAAAAACAACACAAACTATAAAACAAAAACAAAAAACAACACAAATTACTGGATGGCTTACATGTTATTAATTGCAATGAATCTCACACGAGGTACACGGAATACGCAGAATTTATATATGTCCACAAATGTACATCACCCAGCTGTACTTACTAGCCTGGGCAGATTATTTGGAGATGTCCTTTTGTCCACCTACAGTTTTTGCAATGACCCACAAGAGCGTACATCTATAAACGAACCATAAAGAAAATATTTACTTCTGCTTCCAGCTGTTCTTCACCTAGTAACACCCACTGACCTACATTTCTCGAATGGGCACCAGTGCATGCTATTTGGTGATGACGTTTTGTTTACATTTATGAACCTCGTTAACATTTACAATTGGTAATTGTCCGCAAGTAAGTACGCTCGACTCGTCATTTCAAGCGCCCCACCTCCTTCGACTTCTCTAGTCACTGGCAACCACTCCCTATCTAGACTCTGTCAGCAACATTTTCCTTCGTAATCGTATCCTTCCATTTTTGAACAAAACAATTCTCTGTGTGTTCTTAATGAGAACTGTACCACATGAGGTGTCACGAACTGTAGTTGTCTATTAGGACGCTTGATTTGGTATTGTTTGTCTCATGATTCATGTAACAGGCAATGCCAAGTCAAGCGTCCCGATTGCCAGTAAAACGGGAAATGATTGCAAACTCCAATCGAGTTAGCCAGCAAGAGAAACAACAAGTACAGCCTAAGTGAATAAGGGAAACATCCCTGGAAAAATAACAAAAAAAAAAACAAAAACATTTTTTTCCTAGACACCAGCTGATAGCCTCAGATTTGTCAGAAGCTGGCCTGTCAAATCGGCGGCTGGTCAGAGTATTATTATTATTATTATTGGCCATGTTTATATTTCAGCGACTCACTCAACGAATGCTAGTTATTATCTACCCGGTTAACAGTCCTTGGACTCATGTTTGATCTGTTCACTCCTGTACTGGCCAAGGCCAAACCTAATTATAAATGTTCCATTGAACTAAAATTAAGGGGTCATCCAACAAAATATTTTGCGTTGTGGATCACTAACTTTCACTTTCTCAATTAATGATAAACCAATACAAATTTCAATTTTCACTTCCATCTCCTCCTTGATCCTTCCCAAAGAAATTGAGAGAGAACTTTTCATATTTTTATCTCCATTCACAGAATAAGGACGGTTTCAAATCGATTGTTTATCCAAAGCAATTTGTGTTGAACGACCTCTTAAGTGTAATACAGACACATGAAATGAATTCAGGGCCAAACCTAATTGTGGCTCTTCCAATTGCGGGCACTTTTGAAAACAACTGAACTAGGCGGCCTAACATAAACCAGAAGGCATCGTGGCCTTGTAACTTAGCATAAACGATTGGTAATACTTGACTTTATATTTATGTGGTATCATGACATAACCCAATTGCTGGCAATGACGTCATGCAAAAATAAATAAATAAATACACGCATATTTCTTTTCAACCTACTCACAATTGTTTACAATTGGCTGTAACATAAGTGCAAGCCCTACTTCGGAACTAACTCAAACTTTTAGAATCTTTTCCAAACGAGTTGGAAAAGCACGAGAGTGCAAAAGCACGAAAAAGATCGAAAAAAGGGTCGAGCGAGACCAGCGCTCGAAATTACAGGTACTCTCTCTGCACACCTCTTGCGTTTACCGAGCGCATGCGCAACAACCGTGACGTCAATTCCTTTATTTTCCGCCATTGTACATGGTCGGAAATTTTTGTGACTCGTGCTAATTATGCTATGTATTCTTCGTGAACAACTTATTCTTCATATTTCGTGTGCTACTGGATTGTATCCTTTTATCAAGCTACCAAATTATTATTATTATTCAATGTTAATTTGTATTTTTATTGCTGTTTTCTTCACACTTTATCTTGTCTTTCCCCCACGTGTGAACACGACCTTAGTACTGTTTTCCGTCGGCGGGAAGCTTGATTATTGTTTTGATACCATGCCTAAGACTATTCCTTGTACCTTTTGTTTGCAGGTGAAACATGTGGACGATTCTCATGCCACATGTGTCACTTGCAACAATTGCACTCAGGCCCAATCATGTGGTATCTGTGGGGTTTGGTCCTCTAAATTTTGGGCTTCTGTGAACAAGGTGGTTCTTTCCAGAGCTAGAACCCCTCGTTCTCGGGGTAAGGGTAGCCGTGCCGTAGCAGACATTTCTGCTGGTGCACGTGGTGACTCTGTCACACAGGATTCGGATCTGACTTCTGTGGCGAGTTCCTCTGTAACTGTTGGCGGTGTTAGTTCAGTGATACCTGACGAGGAGACCGTGGTCTCTTTGTCTTCTGATGTCACTAATGAGGCGTCTGTTTTCGTTGAGAGCTTTTCCGAGGTCAGCTCGGTAAACCTCTCCGATCTGCCTCCTACACCGTCGACCGTTGTTGAGGAGGTTGCTACTCCAGATCCTATTCTGTCTGATGGTGGCTCTTCCATCTCCTCTGGGGATGGTCTACAGTCTCGGGGGACCGAGGCTGTATCTGCTGGTGTGTCTGTGTGTTCTCAGCCTCCCCAGCCTCGCGGCGGGGCTGTGCGGGTTTGCTGTCTGCTCCGTCTCATCTGGCTAGGTTTGCTCCTAGTCGGTTGAGCCGGCCGGTCGCTTCGGCAGCGATTCCTCGTCCCTCGCGTGAATCGCTTATTGTTTACACCTTCGCCTGCTAGTGTGCCGCCTAGCGGGATGGTGTTGGGACGTTGGCATCCAGGGCCTGCTGTTCGGCAGCGGTCAGTGACAGCCCCTGTTAGCTGTCACTCTCGGAACCTTCCTCCGGTGATTCCTCACTGTGTTCCGAGTCTGGGTGTCGATCGATGCTTGCCGTCGGTCTCAGAGGATAGGCAGTTGGGGCCGTCTGCTGCGCAGAGGCCAATGACAGGTTCCTGTCATTCTTGGGACAATCCTCCGGTGTCTTCTCACCGTGTCCTAGGTCCAGCTACCGATCGACGTGCGCCGTCGGTCTCTTTAGAGGATTTGCAGGCAGGGCCTTCTGTTTCGCAGAGGTCAGTGATGGCCCCTGGGCGTCACAATCGGGACTATCCTCCGGTGTCTTCTCACCGTGCTCCTATTCTGTCTGCCGATCGACGTTCGCTGTCGGTCTCTTCTGAGGATTTGGGTTCTTCTACAGAAGGGTCCATTGGGAGGACACTCCGTCGGGCGATTCTGCTGCGACGGATTCTCAGGGTGACCTGCGCCAGGCCGTTTTGGCGCTCACCCGGTTGCTTTCTGGCAACCCTCAAGTCGGCCTCCCTGTGCCTCCTGAGGCACAACCTCCTTTGGTCGGTCGCCGAGATGTCTCGCCTGGCCCCTTGGATTCTGCACAGTATTCACAGGAGGTTTCTGCTGGTCAGCCCTAGTTGGGCTACGTCTCCTCTGCTGCGGAGGATGACGAGTATCTTGAAGGTGATGGGCCCCCTCGTCAGTCTTGGGGCAGGCTTTGGATTTCGTCTTTGGCTTATTGCCGGACGTTCAACCTTCCGACCAGCCTTCTGTGACCGTCCGGCCGCGGTCCACTGTGGAGCGCCGTAACCCTGTTGAGCCTTCTAGCTCCGGGGCTTTGCGTCCTCTGCAATCGGCTCAGGTGGTTGAGTCCTTCCAGGGCTTAGACGCGAAAATGCGTTCTGAGGCCCTCAAGGGTTCCTTCTTTTCTAGAGCTGATGCCTTTCTGCCTCAGTCGTGGTTTCGTGTGTACGATTCCGTCTCTCCACCAGTCTTCCAAGGGATGACTACTGTGGATGAGGATTCTTCTTCCCTCGGGTTGACTAAGCCTAAGTCGGCAGTTCTTCCGATGTCGGTAGTTGAGTCTATGGTGGGCCTGTCCCGAGAGATGCTGGGTATGTTGTCTCTCGCGGACCATGTCGTCGCTGCTCTGGCTGAATATTTTCCACCAGGGGAGTTTGATGACGCTCAGGCGCCTTTTCGCGTTTTGTCACAGGCTCTTATGAACTTGACTCACGCTCACGCCTGTAACACGGCTAATTTGGAGCTGGCACGCCGGGATGCGGTTTTGGATTCTTTACCATCCCTTCCTTCTGAGCAACGTGCTGTTCTGAGGTTTGCCTCTTTGGTGGGACCTCAGTTGTTCCATGGTTCCGTGGAAGCTGTTCGTGGCGAAGTTCTTCGTCATTCGAAGGACCAGCTTTTGCTGAGACAGCTTGACCCACCTGCTGCTGCGGGTGGGGGTCGTTCCAGGCCCGCCAAGCGTGTTGCTGCGTCTGCCTCGTCGGCGACGTCGGCTACGCCTTCGGCTCCGTCTGCTCCTTCTGCTCATAAGAAGCGCCGACGTGGCCAGGCCCGCTGGCAGCCTCAGGCTGGAAAGTCTCAGGACTCTGTCACTTCCCGAGGTGGTTTCTCCTCTCGGGGGCCTCGTCGAGGCCGCAAGTGAAGGTTCTCACCTCGATTCGCCTCCAGTCGGGGGAAGGCTGTCGCTGTTTTACGACCGTTGGACAGAGATAACGTCGGACTCTTGGGTCCTCGACGTCATTCAATCCGGTCTGCAACTGTCCTTCCATCGGCGCCCCAGTTTATCTCGGGTGCCCCTTCCGACTCAGGTCCCTTCAGATTCCCTACGTCGGGACCTTCTGGTGCAGGAGATCGACAATCTCCTCACCAAAGGGGCGATCGAGGTGGTCAGGAACACCCTTTCACCGGGGTTTTACTCGAGACTTTTCTTGGTGCCGAAGAAAAACGGCCAATATCGTCCTGTCATCGATCTGAGTACCCTGAACGAGTACATAATTGCTCCTCGTTTCAGTATGGAGACTTTCCGGTCGGTTCGACTTTCAGTTCATCAGGGCGATTTTGCGGCCAGTATCGACCTGAAGGATGCCTACTTCCATGTACCCATTGATCTGGCGTCACGGAAATACCTTCGGTTCTTGTTTCGGGATCGAGTTTTTCAATTCAGAGCTCTCCCGTTCGGTTTGAACCTGGCTCCTTGGGCCTTCACCCGACTGATGTCACATGTGCTTGCTTTCCATCGCACTCAGTCGGCAGTGACTTCGTCAGCCTACCTAGACGACATCCTCCAACGGCACCACGATGCTGCTGTTCTGGAGTTCGATGTCCGGCAGTTTCTTTGCCTGCTAGCGTCGCTGGGTTTCAGAGTCAATCGCGAGAAGTCGGATCTTCTTCCTTCTCAGCGATTCCGTCATTTGGGGATGGATTTCGACACTCTTCACAATGTAGTGTCGGTCCCCCAGGCTCGGGCGACGATTCTGTCCGCCTTGACTCGGGACCTGCTTCAATCTTCCTCGGTCTCGGCCAGGACTTTCCTTCGGATGCTGGGCCTTTGCGGTTCGGTGACAGATCTCATTCCGCTCGGTCGCTTGTTTGTCCGACCTCTCCAACACTTCCTGTTGGATCATTGGCGTCCGAATGTAGATCCGCTGGACCTGGAACTCACTATTCCTCGGTCTCTGCTTTGTCACCTCCGCACTTGGGCAGATATTCCCTGGCTGACACAGGGTGTTCCGTTGGATCTTCGTTTGGCCGATCGCATCCTTACTGCGGATGCCAGCGATCGGGGCTGGGGTGCGACGTTGGATCCTCTCGGTCTGTCTACTCACGGAGAGTGGGACAGCGAGCAGGTGGGCCTTCATATCAACCAGAAGGAGCTCCTTGCTCTTCTGTTGAGTTTTCGGCTTTGGATCCCTCATCTGTCGGACCATGTTGTCCTACTTCTTTCGGACAATTCGACAGTAGTGGCCCACATACGGAATCAGGGAGGCACACATTCGATTCCCATGTATCGGCTGTCTCGGGATCTTCTTCTGTTGGCGCGGGATGTGAACGCTCGGGTGTCCATTCGACACATTCCCGGGCGTCTCAACGTCCTAGCAGACTCCCTGTCCCGACGCGACAGTGTCCTTCCAACCGAATGGATGCTACATCGGTCGGTGTTTCAGGCGATTTTGCGAGCAGTGGGGTCGTCCTCAGGTCGACCTTTTCGCTACTCGCTGGAATCATCAGGTAGAGACTTTTGTCTCCCCTTGTCCAGATCCTCTGGCATTTGCAGTAGACGCTCTGTCTCAGGACTGGACAGGTTGGGTCGGCTATGCCTTTCCTCCTGCACCGATTCTTCCTCAAGTTTTAGCGAAGATTCGTGCTTGCAGTTGCAGGATCATTCTGATCACACCCCTGTCTCCACAGAGGGTGTGGATCAATCTGCTGCGGCCTCTATTGGCCGATCGGCCGATTGGTCTACCTCTACGTCGCGATCTTCTTTCACAGGGTCGTCCCAGGAAGTATCACAACAACCTGGCGAGCCTGTCCCTTCACGCCTGTCTTTTATCAGGTCCAGTCTCCGACGTAGAGGTTTTTCGAGACGATCAGTGGAGTGCATTTCTGCATCGCGGCGACGTTCCACTGGAATGACTTATGCCGCCAAGTGGAAGGTTTTCTGCCGCTGGTGTTCAGATCACAATGTGAATTACCGTGATCCGTCAATCGCTCAAATTGCGGATTTTCTGGTTTTTCTTTTTGACTCCAAGGGCCTCCAGCCTATTACGATTAAGGGCTATCGGTCTATGCTGTCTGATACTTTCTCTTATGTGGGAAAGCGGTGTATCGGTCGTAATCTTTTCCTCTCCAAACTTATTCGGCACTTTTCTTTGAAGAGGCCTCGAGTTTTGCGTCTTACACCCAAGTGGAACTTGGCATGGGTGTTGCACTGTTTGGAGGGGGCGCCATTCGAGCCTTTATCTGAGACCGACATGCGTTTTCTCACCTATAAGACGGCTTTTCTTCTAGCGTTTGCTTCTGCTCGTCGAGTCAGTGAGCTTCATGCGCTATCTGTTGATTCTGCCTTCTTCCGAAATGAGGCTAACAGTGTCACATTCACTACTGATTGCACTTTTCTGGCTAAGAATCAACTCCCCGATTCGGTACCTCTTCCCATCTGCATTCGGGCTCTCCCTGCTGTAGATGGACGGAGGCCTCTTCTTTGTCCTGTTCGTGCAAGACTTACATTACTCGCACTCAGTTCATTAGGAGGGGTCGGAAGAGATTCTTTCTGTCTCTCATTCCTAAGAGGCAGTCTATCTCTTCCCATTCTATTTCCAGGTGGATCTGTCTTGCAATCAAGCTGGCTTATTCTCGCTTGTCTGCATAGGATCTTGTTTCGAACCGGCTTAATGCTCACGAGGTTCGTGCCATTTCTACATCCTGGGCGTTCTCCAATTCTGTTTCGCTCCGTGATGTTATGAATGCGGCTTACTGGAGGAATGCTTCTACCTTCTCCTCCTTTTATCTCCGCCACCTTCAGCAGCAATCTGAGGACCTTTATTCTTTAGGCCCTCTCGTTGCTGCTCAGGCTGTTGTGCACCTTCGTTAAAATTGTTTTTGTCGAGGTTGCGCTTCGCTCAGCCTTGTTCTTTTCAGGTGCCTTCTCTCTATCTTCATTAGAGGTTTTCGTTTTTGTTCTCTGCCATCCTTGCTTTCGTTCTGCTACTCTTGTTGGTACTGGTTATGTGATTCACCTCCTCCTATTGTTTATTCAGCCAATTGTAAACAATTGTGAGTAGATTGAAAAGAAATTAAAATTTTTTTGTAAATTTTGTTTCTTAACATACCTACCACAATTGTTTACCGGAAGCCCACCCTCCTTGGGGATATCTTTGATATCGATGCCTCCCCGCTAAATCAGAAACTTCTCGTTGGTGGAAATACGGAATTGACGTCACGGTTGTTGCGCATGCGCTCGGTAAACGCAAGAGGTGTGCAGAGAGAGTACCTGTAATTTCGAGCGCTGGTCTCGCTCGACCCTTTTTCGATCTTTTTCGTGCTTTTGCACTCTCGTACTTTTCCAACTCGTTTGGAAAAGATTCTAAAAGCTTGAGTTAGTTCCGAAGTAGGGCTTGCACTTATGTTTCAGCCAATTGTAAACAATTGTGGTAGGTATGTTAAGAAAAGTTTTGATTTGCCAGGAGCAGGCAAGAAATTATTGGCTCCACTGGTTGACCCAGTAATTCAATTTAAAAACAAAACTACAGTGAACAGTGAACATTAATCGATCAATAGTTTGACGAGTGATAACAAACAATAACAAACAATCTGTCAAACGTTCCATGTGGTCATTCCACGTATATGCAGCATATAAGATAACTCCCAGGTGCTTGTGACTTTTAACTTCCGATATCAGGGTAGTACCAAGAAATAGTGGTGGGTGCACAGCAGGGGTAACCTTGCTCTCAAATTTTGATTTTTTAGGATTAAACTCAACCAACCACGTCTTGGCCCAATACTCTATTGTAGTCGGATCCTGGTTGATCACAAGTGCTGCTTGGGTTGGATTCTCAACTATAAGATACAATGATGTATCATCAGCGAAGAGCCGAATGCTACTTAAGAGGTTATTTGTTATGTGATTGGTATATGTGAGAAATAATAAGGGGCCAAGTATCGACCCCTGAGGAACTCCAGAGTTTATCGGTCTCCATGATGAGGTCTCGGAGGCAATTGCGACCCTCTGAACCCTGTCAGAGAGGTACGATTTTAAAAATACAAGTAAATCACTCGACGTGGACAATGGCGTTATTGACTTGAGGTTTTTTTTGGATGCTTCCTTCTCGTTTGCTCCTCGTTTGCTATCCAGGGTCCATCTATCGAGTGTATTGAGTTCAATGTGATCACTGATGTATATATATGTGAACAGTCAGAATCGATCTGTATTATCAAGCTGCTGAGTGGTGAAATGAGTGGTGAAATCTTAGTAGTTAGTGAAAACTCTATCCGGTAAATCACCTAATTTCGTTCTATTGTTATTTTTCACAAAACTTGACTTCATTACCAGCTGACAATGCCTATGGCGACTATGGCATCCAAGCCAAGCAAAGCAAACACTGAGGTGGTTTCTAATAAAGACATTCAGAAACTTATTATGGAGATGGATGTGAAGTTTACAGAAATGTTCAGCAACGTGTGCAAAGAGATACAGGAGGTAAAGACCGAAATGAGTATTGTTAAAACCGAAATGAGCTCTGTAAAACACGAGATAACATTGATCAACACAGCTGTTAGCGGCTTGAAGTCTGATTATGATGGTCTCTCCAAAGATGTTGAATTCACTGCTCAGAGAGTCGAAGAGTTGGAGGGTGATCGTATCCCAAACCTAGAGCTTAAACTGGAAGCCAAGATTCAGGAACTTGAGGAGAAACACTTACTGGGAGAGCTGCATGATCGGAAAAATAACCTCCTCTTTTATGGAATTACCAAAGTTGTGAATGAAGACCCCTATCGATCTCTGGAAGTATTTCTGAAGGATGACCTAAAAATCGAGGATCATGAGGCTGCGAGTATTATCAATCGGGATGTGAACGCCCATAGGCTTCCTTCTGCTAGACTTGGCACCCCGCAATCAGGAGCACCACCGAAACCATTCATTATGAGAATGGGCAACGACCATGACAAACAGGTTGTACTTAAATCGACAAGTAACCTCAGAGGTACTAGAAAAAGTGTTAGGACAGATTTCCCACCTTCTTTGAAGAGGGAGAGAGGCAGACTTTCGGGTATTGCCTACAAATTAAGGACTGACAAAGGACTTAAAACCAGGATCAGAGTTAGTGGTATAAGGGTAATACTTGAACACAGAGAATCAATTTCAGCAAGTTGGAAAGAATATATTGAACAGTAACCAGTTAATAATGGTAGTAATGTCACTAACTAAGTGCATTTTTAATCAGATATTCAGTCTAGAACTGTACTTTTAATAACAGACATAGATTTTCATCCGATGAATTCGTTTTTATCCAATTCCCGAACTCTCACCCCGTGAATCATTCGTTTAGTGGAAGAAACATATTATTCACCAACTGTTTTTCCATATTTGATAGGAACTGTATTACCTTGCCAGGAGAATTATCTTGCCAGGAGAATTCACCAGACGACATAATTATGCATAATAGACAACAGTGCATATCTGTTTTTGATAATGATTTTTTTGTCGACACACAAGAAAGTATTTCCATCTCATAATATCCCCCCTCCTCCCCCACAGCCCCTTAACATCCATTCCCTGAAAAGTAACCGAGCTGTTACCGCGTGAATCATTCGTTTAGTGGAAGAGACATATTACTCACCAACTGTTTTCCCATATTTGATAGCAACTGTATACTTTTGATAGCAACTGTATTACCCTGCCAGGAGAATTATCTTGCCAGGAGAATTCACCAGACGACATAATTATGCATACATGTAATAGGCAACAGCGCAGATCTGTTTTAGATAATGATTTTTTTTTGTGTCGACACACAAGAAAGTATTTCCATCTCATAATATCCCCCCCCCCCCGCCCCCACAGCCCCCTAACATCCATTCCCTGAAAATTAACCGAGCTGTCCTAAATCTTATTCCACTCGAACTGTAAACTGTAAAGCAATCACTAAGAAAATATATGGAACCCAAACTTGTCTACAACTGTACAACCTATAGTTACAATCGTTCGCCTACATTTCAATAATGGGCAGAGGCGCAGTTTATCTGGCGATGTTCAGGAGCCCCCCCCCCCCCCCCCTCCCACACACACTTCTTTCAACAATTGTGGGTGCCCTAACAGGACATGTTCTGGCATGGCGTACACAACTCCTATGGCCACATTGACCGTGGGAGATAGAAATAGTTCTAACAAAATTGGCAACACAATTGTGTCGGCGTCGCTGTCCATTTTATATATTGAGACCACAGGGGGCTGGAAACGTAAATAGGCCCTATATATATATATACCCTAAAAAAAGAGAGTATATATATATATAGGGCCTATTTACGTTTCCAGACCCATGTGATCGCAAGTTCATAACTTGTCATAACGGACTATAGTGATAGTATAACTAGTCCGAACTTGGACCCAGGTTCCGTAGTGTGGTTTTTGGACTTGGTGCGTACAAAGGACGTACCAAACCCAAAGATTATATTGCGGAATTTGGGTCCTGGTTTGGACTATGGTAAAATGTGTGCATGTATTCCCTTTCCAGAGCTGCACTTAATTTCCTTCCGTATTCGTGACATACTTGATGACAAAGTACCCCTCCAACCCATGTTGCACCCCCATCTTTCACATTCAGCCTCTAAAAAATTATTTTTCGTCCTACAGCCCTGCGGTTACCCAGAAAAACAATTGCCCCCCCCCCCCACTCTTTTGGAGCTTCCGCCGTCTCTAGCGATGTTCCTTTGTTGATATATATAATTTGCATTAAATGATCCACAAGTATATCTATATACAACATTACCCCCTTCTCCATTCCATATACCAACATTACCCCCTTCTCCAATCCCTGGCTAATCACTAGATGTTCACACATGTTATTTACCCAAATTGTGAATGAATCCCGAAGATTGTATATAGAATCTATATTTGCCAACAACTGTTTCTCATCGGGTGACACTCTCTAGCTCACTTTTTTCAGAAGGGACATTAGTACAGCTTGCTTGATTATGTTCTTTTGTTGACCAGTACGAATTGTGGTGGTCCACAAGAGTGTACACCAGTACGAGTTGTAGTGGTCCACAAGAATGAACATCCATCTCATAATTACCCCCCCCCCCCCCCCCCTCGACCTCCACCAGCCCATCCAATCTAATGCGACTCGCTAGATGTCGTATTTGTCATTTCACCATTTCACCACCTTTGTAAATAAATCATCAAATAACTGTATGGAATCCATACTTGCCTCAACTATACCATCTAGTGACACTCACTACCCTACACTTCAGAAAGAATGGTAGTACATTTTATTTAGTAACGTATTTTTATTATCATATACACTAGTCAGTAGTAAAAAAAATATTTCATTCCCCATGAGACGCCTGAGAAGCAAAGGTCTGCCTCTCTATCGAGGCAGATTTGTTTTCGACGTCTGGTAAAAAAGACCTGGTAACCAATGCCACCGGGGCACAAGCCCACAGTAGGTGAGTAACTAGGTATAAACCATTGGCAAAACTTGACTTCATATGTATGTTGTATTTAACCTTGATTTTTCACTATGTTGTGTCATGATATAGCCCCTGTCTATCGAGGCAGATTTGTTTTCGACGTCTGGTAAAAAGGACCTGGTAACCAATGCCACCGGGGCACAAGCCCACAGTAGGTGAGTAACATAGGTATAAACGACTGGCAAAACTTGACTTTATATGTATGTTGTATTTAACCTTGATTTTTTACTATGTTGTGTCATGATATAGCCCAGACGCTAATAATAACGCCCAGCACCAATAAATAAATACACCATAAATAAATAATATATTATCTAACAATGTTCTTCAGATAACATATGTGATTTGTAATCGTCCGTAAGCATAATATCTCGTAATTCCATCCCATGTCTTTCTCCATCTCTTGTTACTTACGAGATTCCTTACATGTTACCCCCCCCCCCCCCCCCCCCCCATGAGACGCCCGGGAAGTGGACGGGAAGTGAATGTCTTGATGTCTACTGAGGTAGGTTTGCTCCTTTGGTTAAATAATACATGGTAACCAACGCCGGTGGGTTGCCATCCCTCAGTAAGTGGGCAATATGAGCGTATACAATTGCCAAAACTTGAATTTACATTTTTGTTATGCCATGATATAGCTCAGAAGTTGACAGTGACATTAATCACTATCAAACAAATAAATAAATACACGTTATTCCATTAAAATGTAAGTGAACTGAATAAGAATGTAAATGGAATCTATATTTGACTACGACTGTACTTTTCCCTCATGCAGGTCCCCGTCCAACAACCGGCCGCCCACTAGAGGTTTCACATGTTGTTCTACTGAACAGTAATGAATCATAAACGAAATCTATAGCAGTCTATATTTGTTTATAAATGTACTTCACCAAACTACAATCACTAGCCTGTATTTTCAGAATTGGCATTAGCGCAGTGCATTTGGTGATGTCCTCGGAATCCATATTTGTCTGAACCCGTACCTCACCTAATTACCCTTACTTTGCTTATAACTGTATCTCGCCTAGTGACATTTGCCAGCTGACACGTCCAGGAAATGGCTTTGCCATATTATTTGATGATGTCTTCTTGGTATCAAAAACAATCTATAATGGTCCAATGACCAATTTCACCACCCCCCCCCCCCTAAAAAAACAACAAAAACTAAAAACAACACAAACTATAAAACAAAAACAAAAAACAACACAAATTACTGGATGGCTTACATGTTATTAATTGCAATGAATCTCACACGAGGTACACGGAATACGCAGAATTTATATATGTCCACAAATGTACATCACCCAGCTGTACTTACTAGCCTGGGCAGATTATTTGGAGATGTCCTTTTGTCCACCTACAGTTTTTGCAATGACCCACAAGAGCGTACATCTATAAACGAACCATAAAGAAAATATTTACTTCTGCTTCCAGCTGTTCTTCACCTAGTAACACCCACTGACCTACATTTCTCGAATGGGCACCAGTGCATGCTATTTGGTGATGACGTTTTGTTTACATTTATGAACCTCGTTAACATTTACAATTGGTAATTGTCCGCAAGTAAGTACGCTCGACTCGTCATTTCAAGCGCCCCACCTCCTTCGACTTCTCTAGTCACTGGCAACCACTCCCTATCTAGACTCTGTCAGCAACATTTTCCTTCGTAATCGTATCCTTCCATTTTTGAACAAAACAATTCTCTGTGTGTTCTTAATGAGAACTGTACCACATGAGGTGTCACGAACTGTAGTTGTCTATTAGGACGCTTGATTTGGTATTGTTTGTCTCATGATTCATGTAACAGGCAATGCCAAGTCAAGCGTCCCGATTGCCAGTAAAACGGGAAATGATTGCAAACTCCAATCGAGTTAGCCAGCAAGAGAAACAACAAGTACAGCCTAAGTGAATAAGGGAAACATCCCTGGAAAAATAACAAAAAAAAAAACAAAACATTTTTTTCCTAGACACCAGCTGATAGCCTCAGATTTGTCAGAAGCTGGCCTGTCAAATCGGCGGCTGGTCAGAGTATTATTATTATTATTATTGGCCATGTTTATATTTCAGCGACTCACTCAACGAATGCTAGTTATTATCTACCCGGTTAACAGTCCTTGGACTCATGTTTGATCTGTTCACTCCTGTACTGGCCAAGGCCAAACCTAATTATAAATGTTCCATTGAACTAAAATTAAGGGGTCATCCAACAAAATATTTTGCGTTGTGGATCACTAACTTTCACTTTCTCAATTAATGATAAACCAATACAAATTTCAGTTTTCACTTCCATCTCCTCCTTGATCCTTCCCAAAGAAATTGAGAGAGAACTTTTCATATTTTTATCTCCATTCACAGAATAAGGACGGTTTCAAATCGATTGTTTATCCAAAGCAATTTGTGTTGAACGACCTCTTAAGTGTAATACAGACACATGAAATGAATTCAGGGCCAAACCTAATTGTGGCTCTTCCAATTGCGGGCACTTTTGAAAACAACTGAACTAGGCGGCCTAACATAAACCAGAAGGCATCGTGGCCTTGTAACTTAGCATAAACGATTGGTAATACTTGACTTTATATTTATGTGGTATCATGACATAACCCAATTGCTGGCAATGACGTCATGCAAAAATAAATAAATAAATACACGCATATTTCTTTTCAACCTACTCACAATTGTTTACAATTGGCTGTAACATAAGTGCAAGCCCTACTTCGGAACTAACTCAAACTTTTAGAATCTTTTCCAAACGAGTTGGAAAAGCACGAGAGTGCAAAAGCACGAAAAAGATCGAAAAAAGGGTCGAGCGAGACCAGCGCTCGAAATTACAGGTACTCTCTCTGCACACCTCTTGCGTTTACCGAGCGCATGCGCAACAACCGTGACGTCAATTCCTTTATTTTCCGCCATTGTACATGGTCGGAAATTTTTGTGACTCGTGCTAATTATGCTATGTATTCTTCGTGAACAACTTATTCTTCATATTTCGTGTGCTACTGGATTGTATCCTTTTATCAAGCTACCAAATTATTATTATTATTCAATGTTAATTTGTATTTTTATTGCTGTTTTCTTCACACTTTATCTTGTCTTTCCCCCACGTGTGAACACGACCTTAGTACTGTTTTCCGTCGGCGGGAAGCTTGATTATTGTTTTGATACCATGCCTAAGACTATTCCTTGTACCTCTTGTTTGCAGGTGAAACATGTGGACGATTCTCATGCCACATGTGTCACTTGCAACAATTGCACTCAGGCCCAATCATGTGGTATCTGTGGGGTTTGGTCCTCTAAATTTTGGGCTTCTGTGAACAAGGTGGTTCTTTCCAGAGCTAGAACCCCTCGTTCTCGGGGTAAGGGTAGCCGTGCCGTAGCAGACATTTCTGCTGGTGCACGTGGTGACTCTGTCACACAGGATTCGGATCTGACTTCTGTGGCGAGTTCCTCTGTAACTGTTGGCGGTGTTAGTTCAGTGATACCTGACGAGGAGACCGTGGTCTCTTTGTCTTCTGATGTCACTAATGAGGCGTCTGTTTTCGTTGAGAGCTTTTCCGAGGTCAGCTCGGTAACCCTCTCCGATCTGCCTCCTACACCGTCGACCGTTGTTGAGGAGGTTGCTACTCCAGATCCTATTCTGTCTGATGGTGGCTCTTCCATCTCCTCTGGGGATGGTCTACAGTCTCGGGGGACCGAGGCTGTATCTGCTGGTGTGTCTGTGTGTTCTCAGCCTCCCCAGCCTCGCGGCGGGGCTGTGCGGGTTTGCTGTCTGCTCCGTCTCATCTGGCTAGGTTTGCTCCTAGTCGGTTGAGCCGGCCGGTCGCTTCGGCAGCGATTCCTCGTCCCTCGCGTGAATCGCTTATTGTTTACACCTTCGCCTGCTAGTGTGCCGCCTAGCGGGATGGTGTTGGGACGTTGGCATCCAGGGCCTGCTGTTCGGCAGCGGTCAGTGACAGCCCCTGTTAGCTGTCACTCTCGGAACCTTCCTCCGGTGATTCCTCACTGTGTTCCGAGTCTGGGTGTCGATCGATGCTTGCCGTCGGTCTCAGAGGATAGGCAGTTGGGGCCGTCTGCTGCGCAGAGGCCAATGACAGGTTCCTGTCATTCTTGGGACAATCCTCCGGTGTCTTCTCACCGTGTCCTAGGTCCAGCTACCGATCGACGTGCGCCGTCGGTCTCTTTAGAGGATTTGCAGGCAGGGCCTTCTGTTTCGCAGAGGTCAGTGATGGCCCCTGGGCGTCACAATCGGGACTATCCTCCGGTGTCTTCTCACCGTGCTCCTATTCTGTCTGCCGATCGACGTTCGCTGTCGGTCTCTTCTGAGGATTTGGGTTCTTCTACAGAAGGGTCCATTGGGAGGACACTCCGTCGGGCGATTCTGCTGCGACGGATTCTCAGGGTGACCTGCGCCAGGCCGTTTTGGCGCTCACCCGGTTGCTTTCTGGCAACCCTCAAGTCGGCCTCCCTGTGCCTCCTGAGGCACAACCTCCTTTGGTCGGTCGCCGAGATGTCTCGCCTGGCCCCTTGGATACTGCACAGTATTCACAGGAGGTTTCTGCTGGTCAGCCCTAGTTGGGCTACGTCTCCTCTGCTGCGGAGGATGACGAGTATCTTGAAGGTGATGGGCCCCCTCGTCAGTCTTGGGGCAGGCTTTGGATTTCGTCTTTGGCTTATTGCCGGACGTTCAACCTTCCGACCAGCCTTCTGTGACCGTCCGGCCGCGGTCCACTGTGGAGCGCCGTAACCCTGTTGAGCCTTCTAGCTCCGGGGCTTTGCGTCCTCTGCAATCGGCTCAGGTGGTTGAGTCCTTCCAGGGCTTAGACGCGAAAATGCGTTCTGAGGCCCTCAAGGGTTCCTTCTTTTCTAGAGCTGATGCCTTTCTGCCTCAGTCGTGGTTTCGTGTGTACGATTCCGTCTCTCCACCAGTCTTCCAAGGGATGACTACTGTGGATGAGGATTCTTCTTCCCTCGGGTTGACTAAGCCTAAGTCGGCAGTTCTTCCGATGTCGGTAGTTGAGTCTATGGTGGGCCTGTCCCGAGAGATGCTGGGTATGTTGTCTCTCGCGGACCATGTCGTCGCTGCTCTGGCTGAATATTTTCCACCAGGGGAGTTTGATGACGCTCAGGCGCCTTTTCGCGTTTTGTCACAGGCTCTTATGAACTTGACTCACGCTCACGCCTGTAACACGGCTAATTTGGAGCTGGCACGCCGGGATGCGGTTTTGGATTCTTTACCATCCCTTCCTTCTGAGCAACGTGCTGTTCTGAGGTTTGCCTCTTTGGTGGGACCTCAGTTGTTCCATGGTTCCGTGGAAGCTGTTCGTGGCGAAGTTCTTCGTCATTCGAAGGACCAGCTTTTGCTGAGATAGCTTGACCCACCTGCTGCTGCGGGTGGGGGTCGTTCCAGGCCCGCCAAGCGTGTTGCTGCGTCTGCCTCGTCGGCGACGTCGGCTACGCCTTCGGCTCCGTCTGCTCCTTCTGCTCATAAGAAGCGCCGACGTGGCCAGGCCCGCTGGCAGCCTCAGGCTGGAAAGTCTCAGGACTCTGTCACTTCCCGAGGTGGTTTCTCCTCTCGGGGGCCTCGTCGAGGCCGCAAGTGAAGGTTCTCACCTCGATTCGCCTCCAGTCGGGGGAAGGCTGTCGCTGTTTTACGACCGTTGGACAGAGATAACGTCGGACTCTTGGGTCCTCGACGTCATTCAATCCGGTCTGCAACTGTCCTTCCATCGGCGCCCCAGTTTATCTCGGGTGCCCCTTCCGACTCAGGTCCCTTCAGATTCCCTACGTCGGGACCTTCTGGTGCAGGAGATCGACAATCTCCTCACCAAAGGGGCGATCGAGGTGGTCAGGAACACCCTTTCACCGGGGTTTTACTCGAGACTTTTCTTGGTGCCGAAGAAAAACGGCCAATATCGTCCTGTCATCGATCTGAGTACCCTGAACGAGTACATAATTGCTCCTCGTTTCAGTATGGAGACTTTCCGGTCGGTTCGACTTTCAGTTCATCAGGGCGATTTTGCGGCCAGTATCGACCTGAAGGATGCCTACTTCCATGTACCCATTGATCTGGCGTCACGGAAATACCTTCGGTTCTTGTTTCGGGATCGAGTTTTTCAATTCAGAGCTCTCCCGTTCGGTTTGAACCTGGCTCCTTGGGCCTTCACCCGACTGATGTCACATGTGCTTGCTTTCCATCGCACTCAGTCGGCAGTGACTTCGTCAGCCTACCTAGACGACATCCTCCAACGGCACCACGATGCTGCTGTTCTGGAGTTCGATGTCCGGCAGTTTCTTTGCCTGCTAGCGTCGCTGGGTTTCAGAGTCAATCGCGAGAAGTCGGATCTTCTTCCTTCTCAGCGATTCCGTCATTTGGGGATGGATTTCGACACTCTTCACAATGTAGTGTCGGTCCCCCAGGCTCGGGCGACGATTCTGTCCGCCTTGACTCGGGACCTGCTTCAATCTTCCTCGGTCTCGGCCAGGACTTTCCTTCGGATGCTGGGCCTTTGCGGTTCGGTGACAGATCTCATTCCGCTCGGTCGCTTGTTTGTCCGACCTCTCCAACACTTCCTGTTGGATCATTGGCGTCCGAATGTAGATCCGCTGGACCTGGAACTCACTATTCCTCGGTCTCTGCTTTGTCACCTCCGCACTTGGGCAGATATTCCCTGGCTGACACAGGGTGTTCCGTTGGATCTTCGTTTGGCCGATCGCATCCTTACTGCGGATGCCAGCGATCGGGGCTGGGGTGCGACGTTGGATCCTCTCGGTCTGTCTACTCACGGAGAGTGGGACAGCGAGCAGGTGGGCCTTCATATCAACCAGAAGGAGCTCCTTGCTCTTCTGTTGAGTTTTCGGCTTTGGATCCCTCATCTGTCGGACCATGTTGTCCTACTTCTTTCGGACAATTCGACAGTAGTGGCCCACATACGGAATCAGGGAGGCACACATTCGATTCCCATGTATCGGCTGTCTCGGGATCTTCTTCTGTTGGCGCGGGATGTGAACGCTCGGGTGTCCATTCGACACATTCCCGGGCGTCTCAACGTCCTAGCAGACTCCCTGTCCCGACGCGACAGTGTCCTTCCAACCGAATGGATGCTACATCGGTCGGTGTTTCAGGCGATTTTGCGAGCAGTGGGGTCGTCCTCAGGTCGACCTTTTCGCTACTCGCTGGAATCATCAGGTAGAGACTTTTGTCTCCCCTTGTCCAGATCCTCTGGCATTTGCAGTAGACGCTCTGTCTCTGGACTGGACAGGTTGGGTCGGCTATGCCTTTCCTCCTGCACCGATTCTTCCTCAAGTTTTAGCGAAGATTCGTGCTTGCAGTTGCAGGATCATTCTGATCACACCCCTGTCTCCACAGAGGGTGTGGATCAATCTGCTGCGGCCTCTATTGGCCGATCGGCCGATTGGTCTACCTCTACGTCGCGATCTTCTTTCACAGGGTCGTCCCAGGAAGTATCACAACAACCTGGCGAGCCTGTCCCTTCACGCCTGTCTTTTATCAGGTCCAGTCTCCGACGTAGAGGTTTTTCGAGACGATCAGTGGAGTGCATTTCTGCATCGCGGCGACGTTCCACTGGAATGACTTATGCCGCCAAGTGGAAGGTTTTCTGCCGCTGGTGTTCAGATCACAATGTGAATTACCGTGATCCGTCAATCGCTCAAATTGCGGATTTTCTGGTTTTTCTTTTTGACTCCAAGGGCCTCCAGCCTATTACGATTAAGGGCTATCGGTCTATGCTGTCTGATACTTTCTCTTATGTGGGAAAGCGGTGTATCGGTCGTAATCTTTTCCTCTCCAAACTTATTCGGCACTTTTCTTTGAAGAGGCCTCGAGTTTTGCGTCTTACACCCAAGTGGAACTTGGCATGGGTGTTGCACTGTTTGGAGGGGGCGCCATTCGAGCCTTTATCTGAGACCGACATGCGTTTTCTCACCTATAAGACGGCTTTTCTTCTAGCGTTTGCTTCTGCTCGTCGAGTCAGTGAGCTTCATGCGCTATCTGTTGATTCTGCCTTCTTCCGAAATGAGGCTAACAGTGTCACATTCACTACTGATTGCACTTTTCTGGCTAAGAATCAACTCCCCGATTCGGTACCTCTTCCCATCTGCATTCGGGCTCTCCCTGCTGTAGATGGACGGAGGCCTCTTCTTTGTCCTGTTCGTGCAAGACTTACATTACTCGCACTCAGTTCATTAGGAGGGGTCGGAAGAGATTCTTTCTGTCTCTCATTCCTAAGAGGCAGTCTATCTCTTCCCATTCTATTTCCAGGTGGATCTGTCTTGCAATCAAGCTGGCTTATTCTCGCTTGTCTGCATAGGATCTTGTTTCGAACCGGCTTAATGCTCACGAGGTTCGTGCCATTTCTACATCCTGGGCGTTCTCCAATTCTGTTTCGCTCCGTGATGTTATGAATGCGGCTTACTGGAGGAATGCTTCTACCTTCTCCTCCTTTTATCTCCGCCACCTTCAGCAGCAATCTGAGGACCTTTATTCTTTAGGCCCTCTCGTTGCTGCTCAGGCTGTTGTGCACCTTCGTTAAAATTGTTTTTGTCGAGGTTGCGCTTCGCTCAGCCTTGTTCTTTTCAGGTGCCTTCTCTCTATCTTCATTAGAGGTTTTCGTTTTTGTTCTCTGCCATCCTTGCTTTCGTTCTGCTACTCTTGTTGGTACTGGTTATGTGATTCACCTCCTCCTATTGTTTATTCAGCCAATTGTAAACAATTGTGAGTAGATTGAAAAGAAATTAAAATTTTTTTGTAAATTTTGTTTCTTAACATACCTACCACAATTGTTTACCGGAAGCCCACCCTCCTTGGGGATATCTTTGATATCGATGCCTCCCCGCTAAATCAGAAACTTCTCGTTGGTGGAAATACGGAATTGACTTCACGGTTGTTGCGCATGCGCTCGGTAAACGCAAGAGGTGTGCAGAGAGAGTACCTGTAATTTCGAGCGCTGGTCTCGCTCGACCCTTTTTCGATCTTTTTCGTGCTTTTGCACTCTCGTACTTTTCCAACTCGTTTGGAAAAGATTCTAAAAGCTTGAGTTAGTTCCGAAGTAGGGCTTGCACTTATGTTACAGCCAATTGTAAACAATTGTGGTAGGTATGTTAAGAAACAAAATTTACTAAAAAAATTCAATTTCCCATCATCAAGTACAATTCCCTTTGCAGGGTCAATCCAGTTACAGTACAGGAGTGTTCAACGTGTAATCAATTTGCCTTCAGTTGAGCAACTGTGCTCATTGACTGTTCTTAACTCTTCGAGGCCGGCGAACTTCCCAGTTACCTTACTCAATATAAAAAATATCAATACCTGCTACCTCGCAGCTGTTTCTGGTTGGGTGTCGTCTGCCTGTCTAGACAGATGACACTTGACTAGAAACGGTTGCTCAGGTTAAATATATATATGTATCGTTACATCGCCAGCGTATGGGGCGAGTGTACTCGCTCGTCGACCTCGAAGTATTAATCTACAAGGCAGCACTATCCTTGACCGACAATTTGGCTAACACCGAGGACCTTAATATTTTATTATTTCAGTACGAGAAGGTTTTTCTCCAAAAAAAACAAAACAAACAAACTCATTATGTATAAATATTATTCATCAATTCCTGGCGTCAGAGTACCATCTGTGAGATTTTACTATATAGTTCTTCATTTTTTTTGCACATGTCCTTATTACACAACCAACATGCCTAGCTTGTCAATTCTCGGGTCATACAAATGCTTTCCTTGTAACACTTATCGATCATGGCTGACAGAATAACACTTGACGAGATCCAGAATGATAGCACTTTCGACCTCATAAGTAAACTGAATTTTTTACTTACCACCAACCAGGATGATCCAAATCTTCCGTTCACTTTGGATAACCAAACTTGCAAATATTGTACGCCTGATCAATTTACAGACAACACCTCTGTCAAAACTAAATCCTTTTCCGTTTTCAACATAAATTGTCGTAGTCTCAATGCAAATTTTGAAAATTTACACAGTTTATTATGCGATCTTGGACCGAACCTAAACATCTTCGACGTAATAGGAATGACTGAGACTTTCAATATTAGGGAAACTACAAGTTATGAACTTGAAGGTTACCATCCCCTGTCTCTTCGCACACGACCAGACAACGACGACGGTAGGGGAGGTGTTGGTCTGTTCATAAAAGAAGATATCCCCTTTTAAATACGTGACGACCTTACAATGTTCATACCTCATGTATTCGAATCCTTATTCATAGAGTTGACGACGAGTAAGAAATGTATAGTTGGGATCATTTACAGACCTAATACAGCTCCTAAAGCAGATCTCGACTAATTTTTATCGACACTATCTGTGGTATTAGACAAAATAAATACTGAGAACAAGACGGCTTATCTAATGGGCGACCTCAACATTGATATCCTCAACGTTAACAATCATCACAAAACTAATCATTTCATAGACCTCATGTTCAGCGCAGGGTTTATACCAGCAATTACAAGACCGACTAGAGTTACAGACACCTCGGCAACATTAATAGATCACATTTTTTGTAGCAACACCAAAACACCTAAATCGGGAATCATTATTACAGATATCAGTGATCACTTTGCAACATTTGCCATTGACGAATCGAATAAAAACCCTTTGCAGCAACAACAATTTCCGACACGTTCGTTCAAAAGAGAAAACATTCATCAGTTCAAAAGGCTTTTATCTGCGTGTAACTTCGCCGATGTACTTAGCTCCTCTTGCCCTAACGAATCTTACAATTTTTTTCTTGAGACTGTTTACAAAGCCTTCGATGAAGCATTCCCTGCTAATATTACGTCGACACCCAAGAAATACGTGAGGCGCGAACCATGGATGACCGTGGGCCTTATAAAATCTTCTGCAACGAAACACAAGTTATACGCCAAAAAGCTAAAAGCCCCCACAATATCCAATATCACTGAGTACAAGAAATATTGCCAGATTTTTAAATAAAATTACGTAAAAGTAAGACAGATTACTTCAATAATATCTTACTCGAAAACAAAAATAATCTTAAAAAAACATGGGACATTCTACACAAAGCGATCCACAAGACAAAACGTAACAACCCTTTACCCAGAGCATTCAAGGATAATAATTCTGAGCTAACAGACCCCAAACCAATTGCTAACAGATTAAATACTTTTTTCGTTAACATTGGCCAATCTATAAATAACCAGGTACAATCTACAGACCGTCATTTCACAGATTATATCGTTAACAATAATTCAGAATCACTTTTTATACATCCAACCAACAAACAAGAAATAATTCTTAGTGTCAATTCATTTTGTTCTAAAACAAGCAAAGACTGTGATAACATGTCAACCAAGCTGTTGAAGGAGATAATTTTTGAAGTCGCAGATCCACTTATTCACATAATTAATTTATCATTTTCTACTGGCAAAGTACCCGAGAAAATGAAATTGACAAAGGTCATACCAATCTTCAAATCGGGCGACCCACAACTATTCAACAACTATAGACCAATTAGCATCCTCCCCTCTTTTTCTAAGATATTAGAACGGATCATGTATACAAGATTGTCTAACTTCTTAAACGATCAAAATATTATTTACCAGTATCAGTTTGGTTTTTAGGAAAAAACACTTCACTGTACATCCCATCTTGCATTTGATAAACAAGACTGCCCTTGAGAATGACAAATCTATAAGAAATTGCACCCTTTCAATGTTTCTAGATTTTTCAAAAGCTTTCGATTCTATTGATCATAGAATCCTCTTGAGGAAACTGGAACACTATTGCATTAGAGGCATTGCTAATTCCTGGTTCAAAGACTACCTGACAGACAGAAGACAGTTCGTCTCTTTTTCAAATATCGAATCGGATACAAAGACCATAACTACAGGAGTACCCCAAGGATCTATACTTGGCCCGATCTTATTTTTATTATACATAAACGACATCAGTAAATCAACACTGCTTAATATATTGTTATTTGCAGACGACACTACTGGACACACTTCGGGCAATAATCTAGATTCATTAGTTGTGAATGCCAATGGTGAATTATCCAAAATCAACGAATGGTGCTCTGCTAACAAATTAGCTCTCAATGCTACAAAAACAAGATTTACAATATTCCATCCAAGTAATGACTCCTATAACACTAGAGACAGACATTTGACCTTGAACAACAATCCTATTTCTTTGGTTGGAAACCAGCAGGACGAGACAACTATAAAGTTTTTAGGAATCAACATGGACGAAAATCTCAAATTTCAGCAACACGTATCTATGATATGCTTGAAAATTGCGAGGGCTAATTACGCATTGAAAAAAAAATTCCTACCCCTGAAAGCTTTGCAAACATTATACTATTCTTTAATCCAATGTCATTTGATATATGGTATTCAAGCATGGGGACATGTGACATCCGCTACCAGGATTCTTAACTTGCAAAAAAAGCCATTCGGATTATACCAAAAAAGAGTTATACTTCGCATACTGACCCACTTTTCAAGAAATGTGGCATACTTAAATTTAGAGACCTCTACAATTTACATGTCCTCCTCTTTATGCATGATTGGTCCAATAATAATCTACCCGCCTCCTTCAATGACACCTTTAAAATATACAGGCATCCCGCAGATATGAACACAAGACAATCAGGAAAAATACAAACACTAACACCTAGAACGCAGTTCTCGGCTGAGCTTCCTATTCATTATTTTCCGAGGATATGGAACGACATTGACCCAACAATTCAGAACCTCAGCAGACCGTGCTTTAAGCAATTCTTGATAGATACTGCCCTAAATTCATACTCAAGTAATGTCACATGTAATAACCCACAGTGCCCTGACTGTATCTAATTCTATTGGATCCTGAGCACAATTACCCGCCCAAAGCCACCGCTTCAGACTTATTTCCAGTAGGTATAATTCTAAATGCACCCGAGATCGGTCAAAGTCAAAAACAGCAATAGAAGGAAAAAAATTAAAAATCTAGAGAAACGTTGATTCTTCGCTCTGACGCTGGGAAAAACTTTTTTTCTTTTTTTTCCTTTTTGGGGAATGGCAGGAAGACAGTCGCCAAGGCTATGCCATTTCCATGCAGTATGCTATATACTTTGTATAATTCTGAATGTTATATGTTTTTTTTTTTTTCATATGTAATAGTATGCTGCAAAATAAAATAAAGATTCATAAAGATTCAATCACCTGACATTCCTATTTATTTTTTCCAGCTTGCGAATGAGACCCACATGCCACACCTTATCGAATGCTTTACTGACGTCACAGAAGACCACTCTTTTCCGTCGTCGAGGGCTCGGCAAAATTCGTCATAGAGGTCAGTTAGTTGAAGTATAGTCGAATCACCACGGGTGAATCCTGACTGAAATTGACTCATGATGTTTTTGTCGCTCAAGTACTTCCACAACTGTTTGAAAATACATTTTTCAAAAACCTTGCCAACACAACTGAGGAGGGAAATCGGACGACAGTTTATTACTAAATTGGAAGGATGCTTTTTTAAACGGGCGTTACATTAGCTTTTTTCCAATGAATGGAAAGTAATTATTATTCAGGAGAATATTGAAGATTACTGAGAGAGGTTCACAAAAGGATAATTTACATTCCTTCAGCAACCGGGGACTTATAAGATCAGGTCTTGCAGCCTTTGATATATTAAAGGATTTTAGCGCTTCGTATACTTCGCTGCTCTGTATGGTTATCATGTCTATTGAGTTAGGGGCGGGTGTGGCCAATATAGGTAGAGAGGCCTGAGAGTCGTCCACTGATGAGATAGAGCTAAAGTATTCATCAAACACGCCAGCTGTTTCTCTGTTTATGGCGTACGTTTTGTCTAAATGACTGATGGCCGGAATATCTGAATTGGTGTTGCCAATGAACGTCTTAATTGTTTTCCACCACCGGGCTGGCGTAGTTGCACGAATAGTGAGTACTGACTGTACGTTTGCAACATCAGCTGCTTTCGCCTCCCTGATGGCCGAGACCACTTCGTTTCTCTTGTGTTTATATTTGTCAAAGGACTGTGGGAGACCATTGCGTTTGGCAACACGATATAACTTTTTTCTCTGTCTTATTAGTAATCTTATTTCGTTATGCATCCATTTTGATTGGTCCTTTCTAACAGTGATCCCTTTGTTGGGTATATGACTGGAAGCAGCGTTAAGTAGTTCTTTAGTGAACTCTGAGACAATTATATCCAGGCTCGATGCATTGAAAATAATATCCCAGTTTACACTATCGAGTGCGGCATTCAGTTCGCGATAGTGGCCCTGTGAATACAACCAAATTTGTCTCCTGAAGGAGATGCGCGACGGTTTGATAAAGTCGATCTCCAGGACAGTAGGACAGTGATAGCGGATCATATCCTGAATGAATGGATCTAAGATCTCACCAGTCTTCACGTTGACTGTCTTGCTTACAGCGAAAATGTCAATCAGTGAAGTAGAGGATTCCGTGAAACATGTTGGCCCATCCACAAGCTGTCTAAAATTAAAATATCTAATAATATCTGAAAGATGCCCTCCGGGACCTGCAATTTGATTGTCCTTAAAATCACGGGTAATGACAAGGTCAGTAACAGATGTATCCGTTGCTTTGTCAATCGGAGTGGATATAGTATCCCATGTATCAACAGGACTATTGGATGGGCGATAAAATACTCCTTAAAAGTAGCGACTTACCCTTTTCTCTTATTAGTTCCACCCATAGGCACTCGACAGGTGTCAATTCTAGGTCAAGTCTGTACCTAAATGCAATACCATCCTTAATGTAGACTGCAACCCCGCATCCTCTTGACGAACGATTGAAGCGCAGTGGTTCCTGGACTCCACGTATAACAATTTCATTAACTGAGTCATCATTATGTAACCATGTCTCAGTGAATGCCATAATGTCATTAGACGGAGGCTTTAAAGTGTTAAGATGTAGGATTTTAAGCGTGTTATCGATGTGGTGAAAGTCCTCATCAATTGGTTCTGGGTTGGGATGAATGTCTCCGCAAATTAACAACCGGACGGCCAGGGAACACGGAAGCAAGCACAAGATAAAATATATTACGTTTGTATCCAGAAAATTGTTAGGGACCATGTAAGCAAGGTCGTTGGGTACGATGGGGTTCTTTGGACGCTACCGCATGTTAGATATGTTTGCCTGAACTCTCTTCGGCGATAGCTGCAATGTGAGAAAGAACAGAACAGCCATCGCAACAAGACATTCAAGGTGTTCCGTGCCATGAGGGCGCATGAGTAGATATATCAATAAGTAAATGGATTCCGATTGTCCTGACCTGCTTTTGATGCGACGAACGTAGGTTGTTAGGTTGAAGGTACGTATCCGAGCTCGATACTTTGCGAGGTTACACATTATGTAATATCTGAGTGATACCACAAACTGAGTGCTCGGATAATGGTACTCTTTATGATAGAAGACAGTTCGGTCTGTTGTGCATAAAATACATTCAAGTCGGCTTCAGATAAAGAGAGGAAATGTAAAGAAAACTGTTGGAAGTAAGGTATACAAGAGAAGAAAAAACATATGTACCTGAATTTGTCTTTAATCCACGAAAATGGTGCTAATCTTTGAGGTGGTTTGATGTCAGCGAAAAGTGAGATTAATTTAATGGGATTTAAACAAGAGAAATAGGGACATGATTCGATATGGATGAGGCACAGGGTTGTGTGCGTGTGTGTATGTGTTGGAGGGGGGGGGGGGGGGGGGGCAAGGCCAGGAAAATAAAGTTTGTATAGCCTAGATCTTGTGATCTAACTACTTAAGGTGCAGTACGTGGAGCGCTGGCCATCAACAAAACGTGCCTCTGGGTTTTCAATGATCAAAGAATCCTTGGCTTGGATGAGTCATTGACACGATAAGCAAAATTGAGCCAACGGACCTTTGAGTTGAACCCAGAACTAAAGTGGCCAAGACGCTGCTTGACCCTAAATGTATCACTACATAATGTATCAACTGCAATTGTTCGGTGGAAGTCCATACCACTGGCACTCACTGACAATCCTCATTCCAAGTCGCAAGCCGGACAAGACTCCCATAATCCCCAAAACTTACACCTTCTAAAATAACATATGGAAAACACCTTAGGTTCTTCAAACGATAGGTAGGTCCTGTCCACCTGATACTGATCATTCGGTCGTGCTGGTGTATAAGAATTAAAAGCCCGTTTAAAAAGAAAACTCAGCAGTTTACATTTGTGTAATGATATACGTTACGAAATTACGAGTCTGTGGAGGCTTGGATGGTGTGTGTGTGTGTGTGTGTGGGGGGGGGGGGGGGGGGGGTGGTAGGTAGTAACCCTGAAATTTCACTTTCAGTAGTTTGTACCTTAGAAAATAAGACATGTTACCAATACCACCTACCTCCTACTGAAAGTCTTGACGAGGGTGGCAGTGAGACCACGAAGAGGAGAGGGCGCTGCTTGCATGTGGTCTGATGCAACACATTGTCAATTTAATGAGACAACATCCATGAAAAATAATTATTAGGATATTTAAAACATCCATGAAAAATAATTATTAAGATATTTGAAATATAGACAGTATGGCAAGATTTTTCAAACACAGATTGATGTGTGTGCATCTCAGGGACCGGGTAGATGGCATTGTGGCAGGGTCAGGACCGGAACCGGTAGTGGTGGTCCATGTGGGGACCGACAATATCAGGGAGAGAAGGTCAGTAAGTTTGGTGGAGTCGTATAGAGGCTTAGTCGGCAAACTGCTAAGTAGGAATGCAAGGGTAGTCGTATCCGGGGTCCTTCCTGTCCTTGGAGGTGGGGACGAACGGAACTCAAGGATTTTGGCGCTAAATGAAGAATTAGAGGACTACTGTGTTGATCTGGGAATTCCCTTTATCGACCATTGGGACACGTTTTGGGGCAATGGGAGCATGTACGGGCGTGGCGGGCTCCATCTTAGCAGGGCGGGAAACGGGTATTAGGGGATAAAATTCTACGGGTAGCAGAGCCTTTTTTGGAGAGGAGCGGGGTGGGAGGTCAGAGGCAAGTATAACTGGAGTGGACATAGGTGGGGTGAACAAGAGTGAGGGGGACAGAATAAGTTTACCAAGTCTAGCACCAGAAAACAATGGGCCCAGTAGGCGGAAGCCATTGGACCTCGGTACCCTGAAAGTGGGTTATAGCAACATCCAGGGTCTCCACCGGAAAGTAAGTGAAATTGCTACATTGATCGAGGCAGAGGAGTTTGATGTCATGGGCTTAAGCGAGACGTGGGTAAGACACGAGGAACGGGTAGACCTAGTAAGCGGGTGTGTGTGGATAGGTGTAGGGCGAACGGAAGGCCAGAAAAAGGGGGAAGGGGTAGGCATGTACATTAAAGAGGATTTAAAACCGTCGCTGATTACAGATCTGGAAGATATCATCACCTCGGCTGATGTGTCAAAAGAAATTGGATGGGTAAAGATCAGTCTGAGAAACAAAAATATTGCCCTTGGGATTGTGTACTGTGCGGTGGATGGAAGTAAACCCGAGTGGAATGACTCGATATACTCAACACTAAGGTCCAATATCACTGAACTGGAAAACAGGGGGCTCGGTATAAATCTGATGGGCGACTTTAATGGACACATAGGTGACAAGGAAGAAGGCATAGAGAGTGGGGACAAGAAAGTCAACAGGAATGGAAGGAAGCTGTTGAACTTCACAAATGAGCTCGGTCTGAAGATTCTGAACAGGGACGCTAGATGTAAGGGGAAATGGACCTGAGAGAGAAACGACAGAAAATCAATAATTGACTACATTCTCACAGATATGAATTTATGGAGGGAGGTGATAAGGGTAGAAGTGGATGATGAGGGCAAAATGGAGTTGGATAGTGATCACAACTTGATTACAGTGACGATGAGGGCCAAAAACCTAGAGAAAAGGAAAGGAAGCTTCAAGGGGATTTGGGAACTCAAAAAGGATGCCGACTGTGCGAAGTTCGAAGAAAAACTGAAACCAAAGCTTGCAGCCGTACACAAGGGGGGTAGTGTCCAGAAGATGGCCGACGCCATAGTTGCGAGCCTAGTGGAGTCAGGGGAGGAAAGTGTAGGAAAGATTAGGGTGCAAACACGGGAACTTGGGTACAGAGTGAACGAAGAACTGGAAAGGGCCATAAAGGTTAGAAAAGCTAAATGTGCTGCATACAGGAGAAGTAGAAAACTTAAGGGGGTGGAAAGCAATGAGGCCATGGTAGCAAAGGAAGAATACCAACAAGCACGAAATAAAGTAAACAAGATTAAAGACGACAGCCGGAGAGTGCGAAATAGCAGTCTTATTAGGACGATAAGAACGACAGGCGGGTCGAGTTCGAGCGTATTTTGGAAATGGGTGAACAAACGTAACAAAGGGATTAACCAACAAAGCATTACAGTAGATGGCAGAGTTACAGAAGAGCGAGGACAAATCGCATTAGAACTAGTCAAGCACTGGGAAAAGGTAAACGATAAGCGATGGGGCATGGGGAACCCACCAGAGTGTCCGAACGAGGTCGAGGAAAATCTCTCGGACTTCGTGTGCAGCGAAATCAAAACTGAGGACGTGCGAAGGGTGATCTCAAAATTGAGGAATGGAAAAGCGGGAGGGGTGGACGAAATTCCTAACGAGTTTATCAAAAAAGGGGGAGAGGAACTCTTGAAAAGCCTAACTGCCCTATTCAATTTAGCCATAGAAAAGCAAGAGGTCCCAAAGGAGTGGAGGGAAAGTAAAGTGACATTTATTCACAAAAAGGGGGAAAAAGACGTCTTGGATAACTATCGAGGGATCTCTGTCAGCAGCAACATTGGAAAAGTCTTTTGTAAAGTCCTGTATAGGAGATTAGAGGAGGTGATTGAGGAGAAAGGTTTTTTGGGAGAAATCCAGAATGGCTTCAGGAAGGGAAGGAGAGTCACTGACCATCTTTTCACGCTATCCCAAATGATAGAGTCCGCGAAAGCAAAAAAAGAAAAAGATGTTCATGGCCTTTTTGGATGTTAAAAAGGCATACGATAGAGTATGGAGGTGGGTATGTGGCGCAAGCTGCAGGCTCTAGGCTTTGGGGGGGGGGGGGGGGGCGAGTTTGTTGGAATTATGAAAGCATTATATAAAGATGTACAGAGTAAACTTAACCTGGGAAACATTACAACGAAACGTGTGCCTATGCAGATAGGCCTAAAACAGGGGTGTATCCTTTCGCCGATCCTGTTTGCATTGTACATCAAAGGTTTAGGAGATGAACTCCTGCGTAGCGAGGAGGGGGGTAGCAGTTGGGGACTTGAAGATCCCAGGGCTATTTTTTGCAGACGATATGGTTCTAGTGTCAGAAAGCGAAGAGGGGCTAACGGAAATGCTGGGAATTGTTGGGAAATATGGGAGCAAATGGAGACTCGAACTTAATGAAAGCAAGAGCAAAGTTATACCTGTGGGCCGCAAAGTGGACCCCACTCGAAGTGGACCCCGCTTACAGAATAGATTATATAAGGTAGTATATTCTGTTATTGGCTTAGGAATTATTTATTTATTGTTATTTATTGATGTTTAAGGTCACATATTTATGCACAATGGCTAATCATGACCGTGACAGCTTTACGGGTGGAGGAAGCCGGAGTACCCGGAGAGAACCACCGAGCAACGACGAGCAGCTGACAGCTCCCCAACATCGTAACTGCGCACTGCAGCACAGGCAGGGTTAGATTGGTTGAAGACATGCGTACCATCGACGTGCAGTACGCCTTAGTACACGGCGTCATCGTGCCCCCACGCGGGCAATGGAGATGAAGTGTCTTGCCCAAGGACACAACGCGGTTGCCGCAGGTGGGATTCGAACCGAGGACCTCTCGGCTTGCAGCCTGCACCTCTACCAACTGAGCCACCGCGCTCCCCTTCTGTACAGTTAATGTAAAGTTAATGTAAGATTATCAATCTCTTGTATGTATTAAACCATGTTCAATTCTGAATAAATATTGCTTAAACTAATTTGCAGTTTTCACGGCAAGGGATTAGTATTTTCAGAGAAAATCGTTGAAGGGGGGAGGGGGGGGGGGGGGTAGGCTATTTTGTTTTTACTTTTGACAAATATCAGGACAATGGGTCGAGCATTTTCATGGACTACCAGGGCAAATTCGAGGTAAGGACCTGCATTTTGATTTGAAATAAATATTCAGGGCAGTTTCATTGGTCAGCTCACCCCCACGCCCCCCCCCCCCCCCGTCCACCCAGAAAAGTCCTCCAGAAGCCTATCATTGGCCATGTTCTATTAGTCCTCTTTAAAACTATTTCCTAAAAGCAAATTCAAAATAATTCCAAATTTAGCATTGACTTGTAAGCAATAGGACAAGACATATAAAGAATTATTTTTGTTTTGAACCGGATACAAAGACAGAAATATTGATAAAAGTTAGAACAGTTAAGATAACAACTTGGTGAAGTAGAGTACGTGGAGAGTGTATTATCACTAAATAACCTGCAGAGTGGAGATTCCACTCAAGCAATAATTGCAAATTTGTTGCAAGCATAACCAGCAGAAGGAAAGTTTCAGCCAATGGACCTCCGGGTTAAACCCGGAGGTCCATTGGCTGAAACATTGCTTGTGCTTCTTGTCGATATGTACAAATTTTTGAATGTTATAGCTTGGGTGATAACTCCACTCTGCGGGTGATTTAGTTACACTCCACTCTCCTGTATAGTTGTACAAAATAAAGAAAATTTCAATCAATCTTTAAAAAAATAAGTTGGAGCTCACTTGTGAGAACAATCCCACCCCTTTATTTCTCTTCCAGCCTCTGTCAGACTTTGGATGCTTATTTCGAGAGGTGGTGGGAAAATTTCTGTCTGTTAATGATGGATGGGGGTGGGAGGTTGTAAGGGTGTATAATTGTGGAGACAACAAAATACTGTTAGGGGTGGGGGGCTGGAAAAAATTTGCAAACAAAGGGTTAAAAAAATGTCCGCCCCTCAGACACCCACCACTCCCTGCCTGCAATGCTATTATTTTTTTCCGGGACATTTTGGGGGACTGGTTCACCCCTAAAATCTGCAAAAAGCACAAAATTCAGACCTATCCCTGTCTAATCGAGAACTGTTCCATTTCTTAATATTTCAGAAGACTATTCCACTGACTATTCCAGCATTTTAATAAACATCTGAGGCTGCAATGAAGATAGTTCTGATGAGTTTGAGTGGAGAATTGAAAGTAAAATATAATCAAATAAGTAAGAATAAGTCTTGAGTAAGTCTAAGGTAATACATTCCCCGAGACCTCAGTCTGTACAAGATTATTTAGCAATTCTACTAAATAGAAAACGCTCTTTATTTATTACTCATTTTGGAGCTAATAGGGTTATCAACAATTCACCTTTCCCATTTCTGGGGTATTCACATGTGACATGAGGGTCACACTCACACTCTTGAATGCATATCTTGCTGGGGTGATGAAGGTTATTTATTGATACTGCATAGTTGTCATCTTTGGTTACCAGTCACTTGGCCTCTTCAACTAAAAAAGAATGTTCATTTTTATGTCAACTTAGCCGGGGGGGGGGGGGGGGGGGGTGGCGGGAGGTAGTTGTTTTTGTTCTATTGATTTATACCAGTGGCATCACGTAGTGTTATGATTTTTGTTTGTATAAACTTTCTGAAATTATTTTGGACTATTTTCTCCTTAAATTAACATGCAATAGTAGCCCATGCCTGTATATCCAAAAGCATTATTGCACACTAAATTAGACTATCTATTTGTCTGATGCGAATTTTCAAACGATTTCTCTATAACCATGTTGACAGCATTAGTGGCGGTACCGGCATGGAATTAATATGGATTTGGGCTAACCTACACACTGATAATGATAGTTTATGTGTTTTAAATCGCCATATAATGGATAATAAATGGCTAAACAAGCAAAGAAATTAGTGATTTTATGTGGATGAAAAATGGCATTATTTGGTCATTTACGCATTTTTTCCGACCCTTGAACCATCCACCCTCTCCCTATGTCTGGGAATTTTCGAATGCCTCTTATTTCCCGCTTCGTATGTAGTAAATGTGGAGTGTGGACATCATAAAGCCGGCTTCATTGTAAGTGCAGCCCATTTCAAACAAAGGTTATCAAGACTTGAAGTAAAATGAAAAGGCTAAATTTTAAGTCAGAAACTTTGTAATGAAAAATAAAGAAGTAGGGAAGTGCAAATTACTTAACACACCAAGTCAATACTGCAGTGCAGAGTTTATCCAGAAATTGCAATTTGTAGGATGGAATTACAAACTTTCCCCGTTACTCTAAACGGTCGAATGCCCCTGAATTTTAACTATTGCACAAAAATACATTTCCTTGGCCAGTGCAGAACAGAAATGACTGATGACATCAGTGATGTCCACAGCGATAGCCCAATGCACCGTCACTTCGACTTCAACTTTAGTTTCAGTTTAAAATGCACGAAGTTTAAATAGAGCTTCCAGTTCGCACCGTATGAATTAATTTTCTTGTACATTCTCCATCCTCCAGATAGCCTGCACACACACTTTTCAAAACACTTTCAGAGCTCATAATTTCTGACATCTTCCGCTGAACGCAATCGTTTGGGTTTTGAATGTTCGAACCGACGTTTGTGGCGAATAAAACATGAATCAACGACAATTCTACCGGTGGCAAGGTCAAAAGACTCAAGACTGGTTCTCTGAAAAAATTTTCCATTTCTCAGTAAAATCCTTTCAAACGTTCAAATCGTCGACTATTTAATTAGTCTCAGACTATTGTTTTTGCACGGTTTCCTTTTCTTTTCTTTTTTTTTCTTTTTTTTTTCTTTTTTTTTTCTTCTTCTTCTTCTTCTTCTTCTCCTGATAACTCGAAAACGAATTGCCCTATCTCGTTGATTTTTGGCATGCTGATAGACAGCCACAAGTTCTCGGCACTGAATATTTTCCAGATTCCTGGGGTATCAGGGGTGTCTGTAGGGGTGTTTTGAAAGTGGGTCACGCCCATATCTCAGGCGTGGTATGACCTACAGACCTGGGACCAACACCAAATGAGTCGACATTCGATGGAGGTTCAAAATATGGGTCAAGGTCACAGAGGTCATCTAGGGGTCATTGAGTGCATTTTTCAGAATTGCTGGAAATCACATTTTTTGACCCCCTAAAGTTTTCCTGACGTACACACATGCATTTTGACGTAAAAAAAGTGGGAGTGGCCAAAAATTTTGAAAGTGGGTCACGCTAATATCTCAAGCATGGTATGACGTATGGACCTGGGACCAACACCAAATGAGTCGACTCTCGATGGAGATTCAAAATATGGGTCAAGGTCACGGAGGTCACCTAGGGGTCATTAAGTGCATTTTTCATAATTGCTAGAAATCACATTTTTTGACCCCCTAAAGCATTCCTGACATACGCACATGCATTTTGACGTGAAAAAAGTGGGCGTGGCCAAAATTTTTGAAAGTGGGTCACGCTCATATCTCAAGCATGGTATGACGTATGGACCTGGGACCAACACCAAATGAGTCGACACTCGATGGAGATTCAAAATATGGGTCAAGGTCACGGAGGTCACCAAGGGGTCATTAAGTGCATTTTTCATAATTGCTAGAAATCACATTTTTTGACCCCCTAAAACATTCCTGACATACACACATGCATTTTGACGTGAAAAAAGTGGGCGTGGCCAAAATTTTTGAATGTGGGTCACGCTCATATCTCAAGCATGGTATGACGTATAGACCTGGGACCAACACCAAATGAGTCGACACTCGATGGAGATTCAAAATATGGGTCAAGGTCACAGAGGTCACTTGGGGTCATTAAGTGCATTTTTCATAATTGCTAGAAATCACATTTTTTGACCCCCTAAAGCATTCCTGACGTACACACATGTATTTTGATGTAAAAAAAGTGGGCGTGGCCAAAATTTTTGAAAGTGGGTCACGCTCATATCTCAAGCATGGTATGTCGTATGGACCTGGGATCAACACCAAATGAGTCGAAACTCGATGGAGATTTAGAATATTGGTCAAGGTCATGGAGGTCACCTAGGGGTCATTAAGTGCATTTTTTATAATTGCTAGAAATCACATTTTTTGACACCCTAAAGCATTCCTGACATACACACATGCATTTTGACGTAAAAAAAGTGGGCGTGGCCAAAATTTTTGAAAGTGGGTCACGCTCATATCTCAAGCATGGTATGACGTATGGACCTGGGACCAACACCAAATGAGTCGACACTCGATGGAGATTCAAAATATGGGTCAAGGTCACTGAGGTCACTCAGGGGTCAATGAGTGCATTTTTCATAATTGCTGGAAATCACATTTTTTTGACCTCCAAATGCTTCCCCAAAATTCAGATGTGCATTTTTTCATGAAAAAAGTGGGCGTGGCCAAAATTTTTGAATGTGGGTCACGCTCATATCTCAAGCATGGTATGACGTATGGACCTGGGATCAACACCAAATGAGTCGACACTCGATGGAGATTCAGAATATGGGTCAAGGTCATGGAGGTCACCTAGGGTTCATTAAGTGCATTCTTTATAATTGCTAGAAATCACATTTTTTGACACCCTAAAGCATTCCTGACATACACACATGCATTTTGACGTAAAAAAAGTGGGCGTGGCCAACATTTTTGAAAGTGGGTCACGCTCATATCTCAAGCATGGTATGACGTATGGACCTGGGACCAACAGCAAATGAGTCGACACTTGATGGAGATTCAAAATATGGGTCAAGGTCACCGAGGTCACTCAGGGGTCAATGAGTGCATTTTTCATAATTGCTGGAAATCATATTTTTTAACCTCCAAATGCTTCCCCAAAATTCAGATGTGCATTTTTTCATGAAAAAAGTGGGTGTGGCCAAAATTTTTGAAAGTGGGTCACGCTCATATCTCAAGGATGGTGTGATGCATGGACCTGGAGCCAACACTAAATAAGTTGACACTTGATGGAGGTTCAAAAATGTGGGTCAAGGTTACGGAGGTCACTTGTGGTCATTGAGTGCATTTTTCCAGAATTGCTGGAAATCACATTTTTTGACTCTCTAAAGCATTCCTGAAGTCCATACATCCATTTTTACATAAAAAAGTTGGTGTGGCCAAAATTCGTGAAAGTGGGTCATGCTCATATTTCAAGCATGGTATGATGTATGGACCTGGGACCAATACCAACGAGTCGACACTCGATGGAGATTCAAAATTTGGGCCAAGGTCGAACACGGGTCACGAGGGCTATTACCAGAATTGCTGGAAATCTTATTTTTGAACCTACTTGTGAATTCCCTTGATTGGTCCCTTTGAATACTGTGAAGATATATACCTTATCTGGTTTCTTGGAAAAAATTAACTGATTTTTGAATGAATATCTATAAATACTGTCATTGAAAACCTATTTCTTATTTCTTTAAAACTATTTTATCCCCAAAATAAGCCTCTAAAGTATTCCCATTACATTCATAGAGGGGCACGGTGGCTAAGCAGTTAGAGATGCAGGCTGCAAGCCGAGAGGTTCTCAGTTCGAATCCTATCTGCGGCAACTGCCTTGTGTCTTTGGGCAAAAACACTTCACCCCCATTGCCCACATAATGGCATAGTGATGTTGTGTACTAAAACATACTGCATGCCAATGATACACTTGCACTAACCCTGCTTGTGTGGAGTTAGCATGTTGGGGATCCAGACAGTTGCTTGTTGTTGTTGTTTGGTGGTTCTCTGTGTTCTCTGGTTTCCTCCATCCATAAAAACTGTACGACACAAGGCGGGCCTAGCTGTTGAAGTGTCGTTAAACCCCAATAAATTAATAACATTCATAGAATGTCTTCTATGCACTGTTTGTCAACATGATAACCCAAATACAATCAATCCTATCTCAATGTTTTTGGTATACTGATAGACTGCCTGCCATTGGTATTTGGTCATCTATGATTTAGAGGCATGTGGGCCTTCGGGCTCTAGATGTTAAAAATATGTTTACAACATTTACTGGGAAATGAGTTAGCTGAAGCAGTAACCATTATCTAAAACAGAAATCTCCAGAGAGAAAGCTGAGATAGAATTCTTTGTTACATTGAACAGCACTGTATATTTATGTTGTATCATGTTAAAAAACTTCAGTCTCAGTCATTGAAGAGAGAGAGAAACCTTCACTTTTCAAAGCATTTTTTAAAAAAAATCTATTTATTCTCAATCATAACTCAGGATTGAGAGGTTTTGGGATGGAGTGGTGTGTGGCTTTCTCGAAACACCTATCACAGTTACAAAGTAATAAAATGGAATATTTGAATGGTCAGATTTTAACCCTCTTAATACTTCGATGTGAGTAAAAAAATATCTTTAATATAACTCATGGCTACAGAATGTTTTTCGCTCTCTTTTCTGAAACATTTAATTCTATGTGGAATGGGACACCTTTTCAGTGTGCTTTCCAAACTAAGGGATTCTTAACCCTTTAACCAACATAACGGCAAAAACCGGTCAGCTTTATACACAGAAATGTCTATTCAGTTTTAATTACTTTTTCAGTTTTGCTTGAAAAACATAGCTTATGACCCTTCATTGGAATGAGCTCATTTTTTAAAGGATTATTTATTTATTGGTGTTTAATTTCACATATTTCTGCACAGTGGTTTACCATGACCAGGATAGTTTTACGGGCGGAGGAAGCCAGAGTACCTGGGGAGGAGGACCTCCGGGCAACAGCGAGCAACTATCAGATTCCCCACATACTAACTCCACACAAGCAGGGTTAGCATTGGTTGAATACAGGTGCACCATCGATGTGCAGTACGCTTTAGTACACATCGCCACCATGCACCCACGTAGGCAATGGGGTGAAGTTTCTTGCCCAAGGACAGAGTGAGGACCGCTGGACTTGCAGCCTGCACCTCTGCCAACTCAGCCATTGCGCCCCCATTTAATCCTTTACCCAACGGAGACGATAGCAAAATTTATTATTTCAAATATCATTTTTTTCAAATTTTCCAAACAATTTCAACAAAACCATATCATGGGACCCCTCGTTGGAACTAATATTTTTTCAACTTCTCAATTTGCATATTACGCGGGCGGATGCGGCCGATTCGTTGGGTAAAGGTTTTTATTTATTTTCATTAGTGTTTTAAGGTCACATATTTCTGCACAATGGCTAACCATGACCGTGACAGTTTTACGGGTGGAGGAAGCCAGAGTACCCGGAGAGAAGCACCGAGCAACGGCGAGCAACTGTCAGCTCCCCAACATACCAACTCCACACAAGCAGGGTTAGCATTGGTTGAAGACAGGTGCACCATCGACGTACAGTACGCCTTAGTACACAGCGTCACCGTGCCCCTACGTGGGCAATGGGGGTGAAGTGTCTTGCCCAAGGACACAACGCGGTTGCCGCAGGTGGGATTCGAACCGAGGACCTCTCGGCTTGCAGCCTGCACCTCCACCATCTGGGTAAAGGGTTAAAGGATTAAAATGGAATATTTAAAGCGAATATTTTAATCCTCTGAAAATCCTAATATGGGGTGGCGCTGTGTACTAAAGCGTACTGCACTTCGATGGTGCACCTCTCTTCGAAAAAATCATTGAGAATAATGAAAACCATTTCCACTCTCACAGTGATGTTCTAAACACACATGGATATAGATGGGACCTCGGTATTTTGACAATGCCAATAAGTCTTCAGACAGGCTCTTGGAGGTCTTCAAGGACTTTCAACGTCTACATTCCAACATTACTGAACCTTTTTACTTGCAATATATTTTCCAGAGGTACCATGCATGCACTTCATCATTGCCTTGCTAATATGAACATTTGCCATCATCTACAAATATGGCAGATCCGGAGTTGGTGGAGCCAATATTTATAAAGTAGTTTATGCTCATACTTCAGGTTTAGTATGACCTATAGTAATGGTACCTACACCAAATGAGTTGAAACTTGCTGGAGGTTTTAAATGTGGTCCACCTCTATGCGGTCAAGAGAGGTCATTAAATGCAAACTTTTTCGACCTATTGGGAATTTCATTTTATACCAATTAATGCAGTTCTGAAGATTATACATGTATCTCACCATTCAAATAAATGGTAGCGGCAGTAATGTCCATTTCTGATTCCTTGATCGAACCCTATAAATGGTGTGAACATATATGCCTTTTCGGGTTTCTTAGAAAAATTGTTCTGATTCCTGTATGAATATTTTCTCCATAAAAGAATTTCACAAAAAGCAGTGGGGAGAAAGCTGTGACTGTCAAATACAATAACATGATCTATTTATTTAATCTCATTGTACAGAATTAATTCCCAAACCAAGTTAATATAAAAACAAACAACTTGATAATGAAGAATTCCAGTGTACATGTAATTGTAAAACTACACTCTAGATTTGTTATTGAAACCTATCACAATACTGTCAGGATGCCGGTAAAAGATGCAATACTGACATAGTTGAATGTCCTGTTAACTGTGTTAGTGCTATGACTGTTTAAAATTAATTTATTAGAGAAGGTCTAGTTTTATGTATGCCTTGTTTAGGTCACTAGATGCTTTTAAGAGCAGGCTTTCAAATGAGCTCTTGGGGTTTTTTAAGGTTTTTATGACAATATCTCCGACATAGAGTTTATGCACCCTTTGTCAGCGCGACAACTCAAATACGGACCGTCCTATCTCTATGCATTTTGGCATGCTGGTTAACAATAACCAGTTTGCACTTATCTATGTTTTTTTCACCCGTTCGATTTGAATGTCAGATGACAGATCTGAAGTTGGTGGAGCCATTATTTCAAAGTGGGTTGCGCTCATTCTTCAATGTAGATGTGGACATGGGACTACACTGACTGAGTTAAACATTGCTGGAGATTCAATATATGGTCCACCTGAATGAGGTCATCAAGTGCATATTATTCAGAAAGCCTGGGAAATGCATTTACACCTTAATGTATTTCTAAAGTTTATGAATGTATTTCATCACTCAAATTAGTGGGCAGAGCCAAAATTGTCCATTTCTGATTCGTGTATCGAACCCTTTAAATGCTGGTCACATATATGCCTTTTCTGGTTTCTTATAAAAATTGTTCTGATTCCTGTATGAATATCTGTAAATACTGTTAACGAAAAACCCATTTCTGATTTGTTAAAAAATATTTTACACCAGAAGATAAGCCTCCATAAATTCTCTTTCTGTAGAGTTTATTCCTGATACTTTAACCCTTTTCACACAGACTTGAATTTACTGGATGCAGTAAATTCTGTTTCTCTAGTCCAATTAGCGATTACTTACAATGAATTCTTTTTCAGGGTTCGGTGTGTAATTTTCTACTCAAAGTTTGCTAAGCGCCAAATAATTGACACATCATTGTGAAATTTGCTTGTGACATATTTGCGACATTTTTGGTGGATATGATTGAGGAATGTATTGAGATAGTCCCCAGTGTTTTCTTTAGCTCTCTTGTCTGGCAGACTTTTCGTGACAGTCATGGAAAGCATGTACCCCTTGATTTCCATGATGTTTTCGTGTACTGTATACATGTACGTGACATGCGTAGGGTATTCAATCTTCATTTCAACACAAACCCTCGTGAATTTAATGATTGAATATGGCAAATGCAAATGTAATAGTCCGACCGCCAAACGCCATTTTTTCACCAAACCATGTTTTGTTGTATTACGTTTTTTTCTCAACGGTTTTTATAAGTTCAGACACCCCTCTTACTAATTTTTCTTACTGGACAGCTGGCAGCATTGAGCATTTTTTTTTAATTGGGCCTTAAAGTGAGGTACTGTTGAAGATGTCGAAAATTAATGTGGAAATTACAGATCCGAATGATTATTTCATCTTAACTCACTATATAAGCACAAAACGTGATGTAATTGTGTTTCGATAGAGTAACTACATCCGCAATGAGTATTTGGTAGAAATTGAACTGATATTACACCGCTATTTATATCTATCATCGCTATTTATATCTAACAACGCTCTTTATATGTGAACGCGTTTGGAGATTACGTCATATAACTGTTCTTTCTCTTTGATTTCTTAGAGCGAGGACGCATTATTGAAACTGCGCAATTGTGTCTCACTGCACACCTCATAAACTTACAATTTTGTCTCACCTTTTATCACTAGCGTTTCTATTTCTTCAACTTCACTCGATATAGCATCAGGTTCGGGAGACCTTTGCTTTGAAACGACATAGACTAACTCCGTCATGTCAGATGCTTGTTTTTTTCTCAACCACGTTCGGTTGTGCTAAATCGAGGAGCAAAGATCCTCTAATGAACGTGAAAGCAAAGCGAATTGAGAATATACTCAGGTGTAGTAGGATTTATAACGATGACTTACATATATCTTTGCAACATGGGTACGATGCAGACCCAGATTTGATTCTGAGTTGCCATAAATACTGTGTTAAGAAGTATTTGCACCCAAAGACTGTGAAGCAAGCAAGCATTGCTCATAGCACATCCCTAGACTCTGATGCTCCGCCCGAAAAACGGCCCAAACGTTCACATGACGAATTTACATTCAGGTGTCATTGCCTATTTTGTGGTGATGACTGCATAGTTGACCGGGATACGAAGAATCCCTCAACGTGGAGGCCCGCCTACCTGTTTCGCTAAATAGGCAGGCACACATACACCGCATATGTCAGTTAGTGATGAAATAATTGGCATTTGTTGTCGAAGGAACGATAAATGGTCCGAAGAAGTAAAGCTTAGAGTGCGTGGTGCTGTTAGCGACTTACATGCTGCCGATGCTCGGTACCATGTTGACTATAGGTCGAAATTTACGAATCCAAAATCGGTAGAATCAGCTGCAAAACAGAAAATTGATCCTTCGTCACCACATAGTTAGGCCATACAATCTGTCATATCTTACATGAAAAATGACACATCCCCCACGTGGAGTTCTGTCGAATTATTTGATCTTTATCTGCAATCTGGTGGGAATTACAATTCCCATCGATCATTTGTGTCTGATCTAGTCGATAGCTGCGGAGATGACATTTTGGTGTTGTCTTCCCCGGGAATCGCCACCGTTTTGGCAGACAAATCCAGAACTGGCACCTTACTTAGGCACGTTAAAGACTCGGATGATGACAATATTGACAGTTCCATAAAGATTCTCAGTAAAGCAATTGGCAAAGAAATCAAAGATATGGATCATGACAAAGATAACTACGCCACTGATGTTAACAGCGAGAGCGTATACTCGTTTGTATGTGGTACACTTCTCACATTACTAAGTCGTTTAGCTCCACAGTTGGACCACATATTACCTGCTCTGATGATAGGAAACATAGTGACATCAGCGTTGTGTGGAAAATACACACCGCTTCAAATTTCGTTGGCAACGCTGTTAAGAGATTCTAAAGAGTTGGTAAAAAAACATGCATTATTTTGGTGTTACATGCTCATATGACGAGCTATTGAGATTCAAAAAATGTGCGGCAGCTCTGGCTGCAAAGAATGCAAATGGCTCAAAAGGATAATAATGATTCCGTTGAGTCTCAGCCGATCCCAAGATTGAAAAAGTCAGATATGACAAAACCAACAGAGTACGAATTGGATGTTGTGCGTTTCAATGGACCCAAACGACCCGACATGCCCGCATCACATGTACGAAACACTGTTCCCCTTCTTTCAGCATTGTGTCGCAGTGCAATGTCATTACGCAGAGCGATAGAACTCGACTTCGCAGTTTTATAAGATATGGTCAGTGACCAGAACTGTTCGGAGTTCAATGGGTATAATACCCGCATGACGAGAGACTCGGGTCAAGCAACGAGCCCAAAAACGAACGCAGCATACCTCCCTCTAATAGACATGACACCTGCTGATCCAGACACTATCATGACAGCTATGGAAAAGGCAGAGCAACTATCGTCAGATGCAGGACAGCCGTTCACTATATTTACTGCCGATCAGCAGTTAAACAAGATAGCAATTCAGGTGTTATGGTCTTATCCAGGCAAATTCGCGGCATTTGTTCCTCGGTTGGGTGGTATGCATTTGCTCATGCGTTTCATTGGTTCAGTTGGAACGCTCATGGCCAATACTGGACTTTCAGATATACTTGAGTCAGTATTCGGTGGGGTTGAAAAGATGTTGACTGGGAAAAAGTTTCCAATGAATATGAGGGCCATGCGTTTGTTATCAGAAGAACTTTTGCGAACAGCTTTCGAGAATGATGATTTGCAATGTGCAAAAGATTTATTTGCATTGCTAGAAGAGAACGCGTGCAAAAGTCGCACGACAAAAATGTGGGTTGATGCTTTTTTGAAACCATGCTTCCTCGTGATGTTGTACGTACGAGCGGAGAGAGAAGGTGACTGGCTTTTGCACAATGAAGCTGTGAAAAGCATGCTTCCTTATTTCTTTGCTTCTGGTCATGCAAATTACGCAAGATATGGCCTTTACTATCTGCGGCAGATGCAAAATATGCCACCGGATATTTTATCTCATTTCTTGAAGGGTGAACATGTGATGAGACACATACCTGTCTATGGAATGGCATATGGAGCGATATGTATATCCAAACTACCTTCATGCGATATGGCCATGCCAAATCCGGTATAATAGGGTTCACCTTAAAGCCAGAAACACTAAAAACCTGGGCATTGAGTTTGCATGCATGTGGGAAGTTAGCTACCGGTATATCAAATTTGCGAGAAGATCGCACATAAGGAAGACGCCAAGTCTAGAATTGCAAGTGATTCTGTCGAACGTTTGGGTCTGAAAACTAAACTAGGAATGTGTATCGACCCATTGGATCCAAACGGACACCCCGAGACCATAATTAGCATCGCAGCTGGTAGGATAGGTCCAACGTCTGTCAATGTCGATAAGATTGTCAGCCTCGGAGTTCAGAAAATGACGGAATTTGAAGAGGCCTTCCCGAGTGGATTTTATGAGTCAATTTCGAAACCAGTACAAACTATGGCAATCTTGAAAAAGTCGCTGAAGGTTGGGGAGGTCAAAATATATAACACTAATCTCATTTATTCCAGAGTTATCGGACTTTTATGTAGTTCACGTGAATTAGATATCAAACATATCCTTTCCTTTGAACTGCCACCACTACCAACCGCCATATTTGATGAATCCGGGGATATGCGCGTGTGCACATCAAAATCAGTATTGACAAATAAAACAGTTGTTGAGAAACCAAAAAGAATGTCTGGTGTGGATAAGAAATCTGCAATTGTTATCGATGGCTGTGCACTGCTCTGGATACCTCATTGGCCCGTGTCTACCAAAACCAGACCGGCAACTGTTCTAGACTTCATTACAGCGTTTAAAGACAACATCAAACAGAAGTTGCGATCGAGTGATTTGTATTTGGTATTTGACAGATATGTTGACTACAGCACCAAGTGCGTACCAAGGGCACTCAGAAAGGCCGATAGCTGCCGGGTGTTTCAACTTGTACCCACCTCCCTGCTACCACCACAAAAACATGTGCTGACCGTAGTGGAGAACAAAAGCAACTGATCTCCATTATATGTGATCAACTCACCACGGACAAAAGTAAAACACACGAACTCACAAACTTGTAATTACTGGCCAACATGATGTTCCGGTTGAGGTTAGTTGTGGGTCGGTGACAGATAGAGTAGATATGGCAACTAGTCACTAGGAAGCTGACAACATTATCGTTCAACAGGCAATATTGTTTGCTGCAGCTGAATGTAATAACGTTGTGGTTGTTGCTGACGACACTGATGTCTGTTTGTTGTTGCTGCATCACTACCTTGAACAACACTTGACGGTTGCAATGACTATGGGGTCACCAATCAATGGACGGGTGATGATAGATATACCTGCCGCAGTTGATACCCACAAGAAAATTGTTCCTCAATTGCTCGCTGCTCACGCACTTTCTGGGTGCGATACTGTAGGGGGATACTTTGGTATCGGCAAAGGGCGTGTACTGAAGGTTCTGCAAACTGGTGGGACACTGGAATCACTTGGTGAGAATAACGTGGAGATATCGGATGTTCTAAAATAAGCCATCAAGTTCATAGCATTATGCTATAGATCTCCTAAATCAACATCAATGTCCGATGCTCGTTTGTGCATATGGAGAACACGAATTGGGAATCCGACTGCAACATCTGCTCTTAAATTGTGCAGCCACAACAGAGGCTTTTACCGAGAATGTCAAACGGGCCCACTTGCAAACGTGTTTATGGAAGCATGCCCTTCAACCTAACCCACCGCAGATGGACCCAACTGTATTTAGATTCGATAAAGAAGTGAATACAAAATCTTTGAACCCTGTGACAGTCGCGTCCAACGTCAAGCTAGCACCTGATGAAATACTGAAGATGATTAGGTGCACATGTTCGAGTAAAACGCCATGCAAATATTCGAAGTGTAAGTGTAATGCAGCAAACATGGCGTGTACCATTTTCTGTGCGTGCAGTGTTTCAGAGGACTGATGCAATGAACAGACATCGCTGGCAGTAATGCGTAGTGATGAGTCGATCTAAGGAACTACACAGTCATTCGACTTGATATTCACTGCATCTTGTGTGGTCCTTATAAAGTACTTCACCAATGATATTTGCAAACATCTCTCTTGTTACAATTTCTCGTACATTTCAGTTCCCACCTCCGTTTTGGAGTCTTTAACACTACTGCTGAAAATAGCAAAATGTTACTAATTTTGGTAGCCATTTTGATTTTTTCTGGAAAATCTGGGGATAAGCTGACCCGCTTTGTGACCAACACAATCAGTTGGAAATGGCGTGCTGTACTGAATTATTTAGTAAAGATTTTTGACTTTCAATTTCAATATTTTCAGTGGTATCGGCGGAAACTTGAATTTGGGGCCATCTTAGGTTTTGACGGTTATAAGGAAATTGATCAACCCTGTCAGCTGCCCTTTAAAAGGAATCGCACCAGGAGACCATATAGTTATACGATATAGTGATACGATAATACACCGAGAAAAAACCAGGTTAAGTGCATTGGCGACTGGACTATGGGCAGATGAGTGTAGACTGTAATTGCTTTGTTACTTTTCCAATTTTGGGGGGATTTTGGACGGCATATTGGGTTTCTCAAACAATTCCTTTGATCATATATAACAAAAGAGCATCACCCCATATGGCTAATTCATATCGGTAATCATGGTTGGACATTTCAAAATAATAGCGCCTAATAACCGCCTATATTTGTAAGAAATGATGATTTTTTGCCATATTTGCGGCCATTTTGGACGCCATCTTGGGATTTGAGAGAATATATTTCATATGACACATGAGAGTAACAGTAGGTTCATGAAAATGTGCCGATATGTGTATATACCTTACATTGTTTATACATATAATATCGGTTAATTCCGACGGACATAACATAATTCGCAACTTTTTTCGGATTGACTAGGTTATACCGGCGTTTATAAATAACGTGATACAATGAGCAACAATCCACTTCTGTGGATATTAGAGTGCCAGTGTGTGCAGAAATGGCCCCTCTGGTAAATAGAATTATATAAGCATGCATATTTGTCAACATCTTAGCAACAATATGAAGGATACGTGGTGAAATCTCAAATAAAGGAGAAAAGTGTGACACATTGGCGGCCATCTTGGCCGCCATATTGGATTTTGGTAATCTTATTTTGGCCAATAAGTAACAATTATATATGTGTACGGTGAATCAAGAAGAAAAATCTTCAAAACTCCATATTATCTTACCAAAAATTCCGATCCAAGTTATATGGTGATATTGTATTTTTCCATAGCGGCCACCTTGGCGGCCATCTTGGATTTTGTCGAATAAAAAAAAATGCTCAACACTGTCAGCTGTCCAGTAAGAAAAATCTCATCAAGGAGACCCTATAGAATAATAAGCCGCCGAGAAAAAAACTTAATACAACAAAACCAGCTTCAGTGCCTCGGCGGCCGGACTATAAGAAGACATTTGTCTGAAGCATAAATATGGCGGGCTGTAGGGATGGTTGAGCAAAGGGCTATCCATCGACAGGTTGGTGAAGCCCTTGGTGGGCACCATACGGTGATTACCAGAACCTGGGCAAGATTCCAGCAGTATGGCAAACCAGTAAGACGGCATGGTGGTGGCAGAGACAGGGCAACATCTGCAGCTGAAGACCTGTTTTTGATCATTCAGGCCCGTAGAAACCTCTTTGCCACAGCAACCCAGCTTCGCAGTGACCTTCAGAATGCATCTGAGGTAAATGTTTCGACTTAGACTATCCGGTCAAGGTTGCACGAATGTGGTCTCCAATCGAGAAGACCATGTATTTGCATTCCGCTGTCCCAGAACCACCGCCAGGCACGATATGAATGGGCCATGGACCACGTTGGATGGACCAGAGAAGATTGGCAACCTATTTTTTTTACACGTGAGTCAAGGTACTGCCTAGACCACACATATAGTCATTCTAGGGTATGGAGAAGACCAGGAGAGCGATTCCATGCGGCCAACATTGCTGAGCATGACCGCTATGGTGGAGGGTAAATCATGGTCTAGGACGGCGTCAGCAGGGATGGACGTACAGAGCTCTGTGTCCTAGAACGTGGTACATTGACTGCACAGAGGTGTATTGATGAGATCCTGGATGTCCACGTCAGATTGTATGAAGGTGCAGTGGGTGATAGGTTTATTCTGATGGACGATAATGCCTGTCCTCATGTTGTCCATGCTGTCGAGGAGTACCGACATAGGGAGGGGATTGAGCGTAAGGACTGACCAGCAAGATCCCCTGACCTCAATCCAATCGAACATGTTTGGAATGAGTTGCAGCTTGCAATTTCAGCCCGTCCAGTCCAGCCAAGAAGTGTCCAGGAGCTTGGTGTCATACTGGGCCAAGAATGGAACAACATCCCACAAAGGACCACTAAGAACCTGATTGGGAGCATGAGAAGGCGTTGTCAAGCCGTAATTAACAGTAATGGGTCTCATACTCGATATTGAACCCATACCAGTTCGCTCCATCAACTTTTTGGCAAATTGAAAGATTTCTTCTTTTACCAATAATATCCATTTTCCATGGTTATCGTATTCAAAAGCTAAAAAATAATGTCAAACACAACTAAAATCTTAATTTCTGTACTTAAATCATTAAAGATATAATTAAATAAAAAAATATATACACTTTTCATTACAATATTTCAACTAAAAAGTAAAACAGGTAGTTGGATATATTTGGTGCTTAGCAAACTTTGAGTAGTATATAAATACAGAACCACACTTTGGTTTGAATGGGTTAGCAAACACTGGACTCGAGCGAGTGGCGCTGGGATATCACTCGTGCCTAACGGCTCTCGTGGCATCCTTGCGCCACTCGATCTCGTCCAGTAATCGTTAACCCATTCAAACATAAGTGTGGTTCTGTATATTTATTGTTTATTGGGTTTTGACTTCACTTTCAACACTCTAGGTAATATCGGACAACTATATGGTGAAACGAAGCTTTTCGTGCAGGCAGCCATTTTAACGTTTGTGTCTCCATTTTATTCACCGTATATTCGTAGATGATGGTAAAACTGAATACAACATATTACAGGATTTTCTAACATTATTTCTCTCAACCTTGCTCAGATCCTGAGATCGTGTCATTTCCAACTTCCACTTTTCTATAAAAATACATTTCCTTAATTTTTTTGCTACTGCTATGTCACATGTCTGTTGATCTCACGACGTATTGAAAATAGCCCCGTGTTGATTAGTGGTTCAACTACCGATGTACTGGAAATACACCGTGTCCTTTAGTTTGTCTGAAAATGTACCGAATGTTCCCATTTTCAAAGGAGCTCGATAGAAATAATGTTTATGAAAATCAGTTGAATATTGGTGGAAATCCATGATGGAGGTGCAATCGGTAAACGGCTTTAAAAATAACTGAAGTTCAAACGTTTCCATCGGACTATTTGGTTGGGTCTCCGCATGGGTTGACAATTGCACTACAGACACGCGACTCATATTGCAATTTTTGTAATGTGTAGGGCCTGAATTATATACGAGAATACAAACAGCTTACTTGCCGGTGGGGCGTTAGATATCAGCAGCTTGTGCAGAATCTGAGCTTTCATGCTCTCTTGACCTGAACTTGTTATTTTTATTATTTTTATATACTTTTGTGATCAGAAAGAGCGTAGGGCGGATGCAATTCGAGGGTCTTTTTTTGAAAAGGAGGACATATTCCCACAACCTTTACTGCTCTTGTCACAAGTCGAATCTTGGCCGAAACAGTCAGGGGAATTAACAGGGTCGGACATTGTCTTCTGACAGATATATTGTCCGGGAACTTAGTCTCTGAAAGAGAAATTTCACATGTTAGCATTTCGAACTTGGAGAAGAAACATTCGACTGCTTGACTGGTTTTACTCTGTAACCTTAAATATTTGGTTCAATCTCCCATAGAAACTAACATTTCAAAATACATGGTATTTAAGGCCAAGACGTGCTAATTAGACCAGTAATTAAGTTTATAGACAACTATTCAATAATGACCTTAGATCTAGCTGGGGTAACAATTTACGGTAAACATCTTGACAGGGACAGATTCAATAAGGATTGTAACCAAAATTGTTTAGAAATGTGAGGCCGTACAGGCTTTTCTGAGCCCAAAATGTTCGCGAAAAGCAACGACATGAGACTTCACTTGTTTGAAGAGAGATCGAGGTCGAGATCCTTGGAGGAAATGAGGAAAGACTGAGAAAAGGGGTGCGATATGGGTAATTATGGAGTCATGGAGATTTTGAGAAAGATTTTCCAAGAATATCTGAAATATGATACTCACCGAACAGGATTCACTGGAAGTAAGATGAAGTGAGAGTGGAGAATAAACGGTATGTGGGTTTTGGATGGCACCATTGAGAATATTATTGTTCTGAGCAGTAAAGATATGAAGCATGAAGTATAGGATAGATAACCAAGACTTTCAGATCTGAGAACAGAAATATATCGGCTCCTGCTAAAGTGTTATTAACACTTCACGAGTGGGTGGAATATGTTATGAAAAGGGTTTGCAAACATGGACTACATGACCATGCCTGTAACAGCAGAGTATTGTTGAAAATCAGAAAGTAAACAGGGGAAGATTAACAAAGGCAAAATGTTATCGACCATTAATTATTTATTCATTATGCAACAACATTCAGTATTTAAAAACATTCCGTATAAAGCACAGTAGTCTAACAATGCAAACAAAATAACACATCATGTATATATTATAGTGCAACAGCTAAAACAGATAACGACGCTATTCGCATTTTATGTTACAGTTATAATTTTTGACAAGAAAAGTACATAACACACTTTTCAAACAACATGTTGTCGTAATGCACAATGCATACTACGATGAAGTTAACATTTCGAAACATTCCCCATTTTCATGCTTTACAAAGACTCGTCTAAATTGAAGCTGTTCACTAACTCCTTTTGTAGATCCATTATATTCTCGCAAACGTCAGTTTCTGTTTGTGGGTCATTTTCTGATAAGTTGTTTCCACTACCTTGTAGAACTATGGCAATTGTGTCCGCTAATCTCAGTATATCTTCCCAATTTTCCTTCTTACAACTCTCGTATGGTGCTATTGATGTATGAATTGTGGTCTTCCTTAAACACAGATTATAAGTCATAAAAATGGATGGTATTGTAGTGTTGTCTCTTGTTCTTTCTATGCATGCTGAAACGTGCTCTATAAAGATAAGTAAGAAGTATCGTGTTATGTTATAATAACTGGTTGTGTCGGGAATGGAATGACTTTAGGTGGTTGGGGATTTCAACCATATTTACCACACTTATGCGCCGTTCGCACCTGCACAGAGACACCGCCGCCCATCCCCGAACACAGACTGACACAACATGTATGTTTAATATATAAATTTGCGCATTTCGTTGTGAAGCCGTAATGGTTTTCCGTAATGGTTTTGTGGGGAAAACCGAGGTACTTTTATGCTCACTTGAATAATATCCCAAACCATTACCATTCTGAGATGGTGAAAACCACTGCGAAAATTAAAACATTACTTACTTAATAAAGCGAAAAAAACATTTCTATTTTTTGACCAATTCAGTCAAATGGCTGGACCTACAGTCACACTTTTTAAAACACATTGACACTCTTGGTCACTCTGGTTACGTTTAGTCACTAATGATGAAGTTAATTTAGTTTAAATAATATTTATTTCCAACTTTCAGAATATACATGAAACAGTATAAGGATGTATGTGGATTCGACAAAAAGCTGATAGCTTATACAAGGTTGTTTCCACTCGTATTGCAATTACACATAAATAGATACGAGATGACAGTCATACAGCTGTGATAATCCAAAATTTCGATTTAAACTTTTAACATATGTACACATTGTTTAGTTCAATAAATTATCAATAAACAGCTGAATATAAGCATAAGTTGGAAACAGATTTATGTGAATGGAGCTCAAAATATAAGAGAAAGAAGAATGGGTAAATAGAGAAACTTATGACCTTGACTTAGCAAGCCCTCCGCATTACCCCAATCGGAAATCGGACCAACAACGGAGTGTGTCGGTAACAGAGAGATTGATTTCTACGGCTAGTACTTTCAAACATTTTCCAATCTCCCACCTTTTTCTGATTTATGATTGTGCAGAGGGAGGTCGCTGGGCCGAATTTCCCGCCGAGGGAATGCGGCAGGCCCCAATTTCTAAAATGAGCGACCTTCACAGACAGCATTATAAGTGTTGGTTCAGGACTGCCACAATTTGATTGGAATGATCACACAGTAATTTTGAGGTGGAGAGAGAGAGAGAGAGAGAGAGAGAGAGAGAGAGAGAGAGAGAGAGAGAGAGAGAGAGAGAGACTACGCTTACGGGACAAAAGTAGCATGTATAGTCATTCCAGAATCCTGAGAAAGTCTCCCGTCATTCGGATTGAGTATAGGGTTAAAGACAAAACACTTTGTTTGAGAAGAGGATTATATGGAATAGGTAAACTTGTCCTTTGGAATGAACTTAATTTGGTAGTTGTGGCAGACCCCTGTCCCCAGCCTCCGGCGACAGTGCCCCAGCTGAAAATGTGGCACGTAAACACCTAAAGCGACTTTTGTTGGGACTCAGGTCTCATGGAAACCTTTCTGATTTGAGAATAAAATTGTGAACAGCTTCAAATATTATTCGATTGTCTGTACTGTTGTAAAATTCGCACCCAAACAGCAATATATTTGTATCAATTATGTGCGGGAGAAGGCCTAAAGTCGCATTACGTATATTAATATACATTGGACAATTTAGTAGGAAGTGCTCCGTAGTCTCCATCTGTCCACAGAGGCAGTAAGGCGAGTCCAGAAGGTGGTTTTCATAAAGATGCTCTTTCAGATTGCTACAATGATAAATTTGAGCTTTGCGAGATTTCGAATAGGAGAAAAACTGGTGTGGCCGCCTGACATTTTGGTTTAGGTAAGTTTTAAACTCAGCCAAGGAGCAATTATCTCTGACACTAACGGGTAAATCGTTCCATAATTTAGTTGTTGCAGGAATAAAGGACGTTTGATAGTTTTTGGTTCGACAGAACAGGAGACGCCGGTTACTAGCTGTGCGTAAATCATGGATTTGATTAATCGATATAGAAGGAGGGATTCTATTAGATATATAAGGGGGGACCATGTTATGGAACATTTTAAAAAACTGCACCAGTTTGTGCTTATCTCGTCTTGCTGCAAGCCGTTCCCACCCTGTTTCGACATTAATGGAAGCTGTACTGGCGCTTAGTATGGCACCTGTTACTATTCGTGCAGCAGCGATTTGAATACTTTCAAGTTTCATAGCGTCATGTTCAGTACAGTTGTCCCAGACGGTGTCAGCATATTCAAGTAGGGGGCGGATGAAAGCTAAGTAGATCTTCTCCAGTGTTTTACGATCAAGTATAAATTTGTATTTCCTAATGAGGTCCAAACGTGACCAAGCCTTTCCGCAGATATGGTCGACATGCTGTTCCCACGTACATCGCGAGATGAGAAAGACACCAAGGTGTTTATGCGCGTTAACTTCCTTGATGGGGGTGTTTACCAGTATTAACGGTGGATACCTAACAGGCTCAGTTTTTCTAGATATGATCATAGATTCGGTTTTCAAAGGATTAAATTCCACAAGCCATATCTGTGCCCATTGTTCAAGTTTGGCTAGGTCGTTGCTTAAGACAGTGGAAGCCCTATCTGGGTAATCAACTATAAGGTACGGGGTTGTATCATCCGCAAATAAGCGCATGCTACTTATTAGTTTAGAAGTGATATTATCATTAATGTATATAAGGAAGAGCAAAGGCCCGAGAATCGATCCCTGGGGAACACCTGAACTAATTGGTTCAAGTTAATGTGTCACCTCATGCAATTCTCGAAAATGTATATTTAGGGTGCGATCAATACGGTTAGAGTCACGGTTTATAACAAAAGCTTACGAACTCATCCCAAAAGAACAAAGTTATTTTTCCGAAACCAAAATGTGCACGATTAATATATGAAGAATAAAGAATCTGTAGTACATACCTAACATGGTGATATATTTGTCAACCTTATCATGCTTCATCAATAAATCTTTCTGCATTTTAGCTGATTGTACCATGTCCATGCTTCTCACGGTTCTTAAATCCTGCATTGAACGTCAAACAGGACGTGGGCTGGAATGAATTGAGGTGAGTACAACGAACTCCTGCAATATATATTCTTTGGTATTCTTTGTTCTTTTGAATGCTCAACATTTTTTCTTGTGCATAAATCGTATATAACTGTCAGGCTTCCGGTTCCTAGCTAAGAATGTGCAATAATTAGGGCTTCATTGAATAAAACTCTCAATCTATCATATCACTTATTGTTGGGAGCTGGCAGCTGCTCGTCGTTGCTCGGTGGTTCTCTCCGGGTACTCCGGCTTCCTCCACCCGTAAAACTGTCACGGTCATGATTAGCCATTGTGCATAAATATGTGACCTTAAACATCAATAAATAATAATAATAATCACTTATTGTTTGAAGAAACAAACTAGTGTTTGTTTACTGATTAATTGCGCTAACGGCACATACTATAATTCAGTTTGTTTTATTTTCGAAAAATGTTCTTAACAGACACAGGCGTTTGGTTTGAACATTAGTTATGTTCCTTTGTAGACAACCGGTATCTGAAGCTGATAATTGGTTGGTCAGAAGCTGATAATTGGTTGGTCAGAACAGAGGACACGTAGATTAATTGCTCCTCAATTGAACTGAGATATTTTATGTAATATGATGGAACGGCAACATATGTTTGTAAAGTGGGTTACAGAAGGCATACAGAATGTACTGAAAGTATTATTATAGAGAGACGTCGTCTAAAGGTTGTGTTTTTCGAAGATTTAACTTTCTCAAAATTCAATCGTCAATCAGATTGTTCAGCCATCATTTTGATCTTCAGTTGAGTCGATCGATAAAAGATCGATATATGACGTTACGGCTGAGGCCACTTGAATGAGCTATTGGTGCGTAACGAGAGACTTGTGTCGTTCTATTGTCTTATATTGTCTTGAGTTTTGAGATTTCTGAGGGACTGTTTTTCACAGTTTGCGTTGCTTTTGAGTGTTCTGTACTGTACTGTCATTGAATTGTCCGCAGTGATGTTTAACCATAACGAATTCCCCACAGGACTGTATCGTTGGATTCGTCTATATCCCTCCTGAGAATAGCGTCTATGCATCTCCCGACTGCTTCTATGAAATGCAGCAAGAACGTCTTGGCAAATTCAATGGATGCAATTTTGTCTCCTTAATTGGCGATTTTAACGCAAGTACTGCTGAATTACAGGATTTTGATCAGCCCGATGAGCTTGAGCCCAGATTATGTTCTACTAATCTGGACAGTCCTGTTGATTTAATAGATGTGTCATTCTTCAAAAAACTTTAAAATTCCTAGCTGTAGAAAATCACAGGATAAATGTATTAATAACTTTGGTCGAAAGCTCATCGGTCTGTGTAAGGTATGCAAGTTGCATATAGTTAATGGACGATTGGGAAACGACTGTGGGGTTGGGCACCTAACCCCTAAAGGGAGACGTGCTGTTGACTACTGTATCGCAACAGCAAACTTCCTGCAGAATATCCATAACTTTTCAGTACTTGAATTCTCGAGTCTCCTGTCAGATGCCCAAAGTCCTATTGAACTTATCACTAAGACGATGCACACTTCTGGAGCCAGCGAGGTGGATTTAGAAAACAGGACAAATGGAAACCATGGCCAATACCATATGAACCAGGAGTCACCCATACCAAAGTTGTGGTCCGCTAATAAGGCTGGTGATTTCGAAAACGTCGATCAAGAACTGATAGACGAATTGCACAAAATCATCGAACCTGTTAAGCAAGAAGCTAATCTATTCACTCAGAATACGGCCAACGACATTGCGGAAAAAAAATTAGTAAAATATTTTTGTCTTCTGCAAACGTCTCATTTGAACCTAAGAAAATAACTAAGCCCAAAACTGATCAGAAGCCATGGTTCAATAATTCATACAAAATAGCCAGGCGTGAATTTTATGTGGCTAGAAAAGGTATACTGTACACAGAGATGCAGAATGGAAGGCAGTTCTACGTACAAAAAGCAAAATGTACAAACAGTGTATCAAACAAGCTGTCGGGGATTATAATAGACATATTGTATGCCGACTCCGTGCATCACAAAAGAGTAATCCCGGCGATTACTGGAATATTTTAAATAGCGCTAGTGAAAGGTCAATACCCCTTGTATCAATAACAGATGTGTATAATTTTCTTAAAAACTCACAAGAAAAACCCGATGTACCCTGATGTACCTAATTGTGAAGATCCTGTCATTAGTATAAATGTAGAAAGTGACGAGCATTTAAATAGTAAAATAACTGGCCCGGAAATACTTAATGCAATAAAAGGACTGAAAACAAATAAATCTGGCGGATGTGACCATATTTTAAATGAACATATGGAAGCCACGGCAAATATCATGCTTCCCGTTTATGAAGTACTATGTAATAGTATTCTAGATACAGGAGTTATTCTCGATACCTGGTTAACTGGCATCGTTTCACCCCTCTATAAGAACAAGGGCGACCCCGAACAACCTGAAACTTATAGACCCATCACAGCGCTTAGCTGCCTTGGTAAACTTTTTACAAAAGTCCTAAATACAAGGCTAAACGATTACGCAGAGTCAATTAATTTATTGGGAGAAACGCAAAACGGGTTCAGAAAAGAATATTCTACTTTACATAATATTATTTCTCTCTACTTTATATCTAATATTACAAAATTCTTGGGTAAGTGGTTATACTGCACATTTATTGATTTTAAACAGGCATTTGATACTGTTTGACGTGCGGGTTTTTGGAAAAAACTACTTGATTCGGGAGTAAGCGGTAAAGTCTTGAAAGTCATTGTACAAAGCGATCAAATCTAAGGTGAAAATTAAAAATAGTTTTTCTGATTATTTTTATCCTATAATGGGGGTAAGGCAGGGGACAAATCTTTCTCCATTTTTATTTTAAATCTACCTTAGTGAATTGGAGAAGTTTTTGTCTTCAAATAATGTTAAAGGCCTATCTAGTTTAGAGTCAAATCGAATGGAAGAAACTACACTATATATACGACTGTTGATTCTCCTATACGCAGATGACAACGTCCTCTTAGCTGAGTCCAGTACTGATATGCAGAAGACTTTAGACAAATTTACAGAATATTGTACTCAGTGGAAACTGAAGATTAACTCACAGAAATCAAAAGTAATGGTCTTTGGTGGAAGACGTCCTCCCCGATGTTTTACCCTGCAGGGAGAAAACCCGGAGTATGTAAATGAATATAAATACCTGGGTTTAATATTCTCCAAGACAGGGTCATTCTTTAAAGCTAAGAAAGAATTATTAGCTAAAGCTACGAGAACAATGTATTCTGTGATTAATAAAATAAGGCATTTTTCTCTCCCACTTGATACCCAACTAGATTTATTTGAGAAACTTATCCAGCATGTACTATTGTACGGCTGTGAAATCTGGGGATTTCAAAACACCAAGTCAGTCGAACAATTTCAGGAAAAATTCCTAAAATTCATTCATAAATTAAAGCCAAGTACTTCATCAGTATTCGTTCATGGGGAATTAGGAACAACAGCTATAAAAAATTGAAATTAAATGTCGAATGATTGCTTATTGGTCCAGACTGATAAATGGTGGCTTGACTAAAAATAATTTTATTCTATATAACTATCTGCTTTTACTAATGACCAGAAACAAACATTGCAATCAGTGGCTCATTCATATACGGAATATTTTGAACCATAGCGGTTTATCTTATGTCTGGGACTCCCAGGCCTGTGGTAACCCAGTCCTTTTAGTTGCAGAAGTACGAAACACCCCGATGGACCAGTTCCGACAGGGGTGGTGGTCGGACGTCAATTCATCTACAATGTTTGATACCGATAGACTGCTCGAGCACAATTGTAATGAAATACTATCTGTTTAATTTGCCCCAATTTAGTTTAAACAATATTTATTCAGTAATTAACATGTGTGTACATTTCACAATAACATTTGGATAACAAAGAATATGAACAACGCTAGATACAAGAGTATACACATGACAAGGAAATCAGAATACTATGTAAAAGAGAGATTCGACAGAAAGCTAAAGCTTATGTAAGTCGTCTCCCTATCATCATATAACGTACTCCTGTAGGTGGTTCAGGTCAGCGGAAGAACCCACACGTCATCACATGACAGCCGAGCCCCCACCCCCCTCCTCGATTGTAACTTAGGTTACAATTTCCATACTACGATTGGAGATCAAGTGGGATAAGCGTCACTTGATAACAGATACAGAGTAGAGGAAGGCGTCTCGACCGTCAGGCAATGCCGTGTGAGATTGTTTAAACTCCAAGGTGAAATGAAAGGAAAGGAAGAAGAGGACTTATAAACTGAGAGATGAATAAGTGAAAAAGTAACTAATATGACGATATCAGCTTGAATACATGATAGATAGAGATTATCACCGTTAAGCGGATGTAAAAAAACATGCATCGAAGTCACGCTCAGGCTTCCAATAACAGCTCACGATGAGTCGAGGACATATCATGATAACTTCTAGTTCACTTAGTTGCAAGTCGGGTGTAAGTAGACCTCGAGGTGTTAAGAGTTGAAAGACTGGGAGGGAATTCCACAACAAACATTGGTCAATGGGTCCTATTATGCCAGCTAAACCAAACTTGTTGGATGCTCTGAACAGTCGCGATTTCAGAACTGACTTTTCACAAGGAACAGTGGTCGGGGCGCAGTGTTGAGTTTCGACTTATTCGAAACGCTTGCTTGACAAAATGAAGTCATGTACCACTTCAAAAATTAGACAGTTGTCATCGTTATTCAAGAATTCAGAGCCAAACAGAAGCATGGGTGTGTCGGCTACGTACGGGAGTAAATTAATCGTTTAATTACGGGCGTTAGAAAACAAAGGACAATAGAGGAAGAAGTGATCAGTAGTTTCACGTTCACCACACAGGCGGAAGGGACTTGGTGATAAGTGATTGTCGAAAAGATGGGAATTGAGACTACTACAATGCGTCCGCAGTCTGCAGTGGTAGTAGGTGATAATTGCCGATTCCACCTCACTTGTACATGTACGTGTACAAGATACGCACACGATGCGTTCACCAACGTGGAATTCGGTGTTGAATCACACGTTTGTTCACAAAAACTGTACACTGATTTAGAAGCGCTCATGTACAGTCAGTGACTCCTAGATCGCGCTTTTAGCGTCAAACACTCGTGGTGAACGCATCGTGTGCGTGTGTTGTACATCTTCAGTTGTATCGTGTACGTGATTTTTGGTCTACGTTCGCATCGCAGATCAGACCCACCGATTCATCGTCGGCGAACGCGAGCGAAGGCAAAAAGATTTGGGTGATTATCAAAAAACAGCTTTTGCGGTTCTAAATCAGTGATTTAGAATCGGCAATCGAGTTGGTACAGATGATTTAGAATCGGCAATTGTTTTTGAGGCGGTTACGTTTTTGATTGACATAAATATAGGGGAGATAAAAAATATAAATAAATAGTTATTTAGAAAAATAAAATATATCAAATCGAATAGATAATAAAAAAAAAATACGTAAATCATGAGCGCTTCTCAGATGATTAGAGCGAGGTTTCTTTTAAACATGCTGATGAGAGCATACGCAATCTGCGTGAACGAACAACTACGTCCCATCTTGTTAGAACGATGCGTCGGATGTCGGGATCACCTAGACTTCGATCACGAGGATCATTCGTGTCTGACGATGGAAAGGGAAGATATGGTCGTCATGTATTTCGAACCGGCGTTCGAACGCGTTAAATTCGACGATGTGATCACGTTTTGGAAGAGATTAGTCTACTGTAAGAATCGAGACAGGCCCACAGATTCGGAAGAACTGAAATTGGAGCGTAGAAGTTTGACTTTAGAAGACAAGGGATGCATCAAGAAATTATTGCTGAACGAAGCATACGTCTAAGTTTTGTTTTCGTTGATATAAAAAAATAAGGGAGAGTAGAAAATAATAAAAAAAAATAATAAATACAGACATAAATTTTTTTATCTAATATTAGAAAGAAAAAAAACACAACAACAAAAAAAATATGAGAACCAGAAATAAATTGTATCCGACGTTAGTGGACGACGAGGACGAGAAGCCGAACGGCATCTTGCCGACGGCGCCGTCGCTAGAAGAAAGAGAAAGAGGAGAGAGGTATCGCATCGATCAAATCAATAGAATCCAAGAGTATCTGACTCGAGAGAGAGATTCTCGTCGTTCCCTCAAGAAGAAGTATTCGCGTTTCGTGAAATTCGTCAACGGGATCGACACGACACTCATCCCGATTTCCATGGGTTTACACGCGGCCGGCATCGGATTGTTGTCGACCGCGGTTGCCATTCCGATCGTGTTGACCGTGGAAGGAGTGGCCCTCGCCGCCGGATTGTTCAGCACGGTCGGAAACTTTTTGAGTAGGAAATTATATCTGAAGGCTAGGAAACACGACAAGATTAGCGTCTTGGCCGACTCCAAGATCGACACGATATCCGAAATGATCTCTATGGCGTTGAAAGACGGTAGGATATCGGACGGAGAATACTTCGCGATATTGAGCGAGAAAACGAAATACGATGCCATGAAAGAAGCCGTGAGAATCAAGACTCGTCAGATCATCAAGGAAGAGTTGAAGGATTCTCTCGTGGAAAAGGGTAGGAAAGAGGCTAGGGAGGAATTCAGTAAGATGATAGAACTCAAGGGGCAGTGATTGAAAAAAAAAAAAATATATATATATATATATATATATATATAATAAGAACAGAATTTTAAAAAAAAAATATTAAATTCATATATAAAATAAAAAAAAAAACGAAATTAATTTAAATTAACTCTTCAAAAAAAAAAAATGTATTGCGTAAAGTGTAAGAGAGTTACCGAGACGAGTAATTCTCGAGAAGTGCGAACTAAAAACGACAGATGGATGCTTCGCGGAATTTGCGACGTGTGTGGTTCTATCAAGACTAGATTTGTCAAACAAAAGAACGCGAGCAAAGGTAAAGGCATCATGAATAAAATGATCAACAATCAACCTTTCGAAATGCATCTGCCCGGTCACAGTTTCACGGGACCAGGAACAAAATTGCACAAAAGACTCAACGCCGATCTGACACCCAAATCTTGCAGCAAACCCGTGAATAGGGTGGACGCGGCCGCGTGCGATCACGATCTGTGCTACGCCGGACATCCCGACACCAAGACTCGCAACGACGTCTGCGACAAAAACATGTTGACGAGATTGAAAGGCATATCGAATCCGACCAGGAGAGAGAAGATGGAACGTTCGCTGGTCGGCAATCTGATCGGTGCGAAACGTCGATTCCGATGGGGCGTTCAAAAAAAAAAGTGCATCTGAAAAAGAGAAGAAGAAGAAACGATTATTGACGAACGAATTGGCCGAGGAGTTACACAAACCCATAGTGCGTAAATTTCGAAAGAGAAGGGTGTTCGTGAAGGGTCTGGACGACATTTGGTCCGCCGACTTGGTCGACATGAGATCGTTTTCGAGGTGGAACGAGGGCGTCAAATATCTATTGACGGTCATCGACGTGTTTTCCAAATATGGTTGGATCAGAGCTTTGAAGAATAAATCGGGACCTTGCGTCGCCGAGGCTCTGAAGAGCGTGTTCGAGTCGTCTTCTCGAAAACCGAGTAAATTGTGGGTGGACAAGGGAAAGGAATTCTACAACAAGGACGTTCGTCGATTGGTAGACCTCTACTCGATCGAAAACGAAGAGAAAGCCAGCGTGGTGGAACGTTGGAATCGAACGATGAAGGAGAAGATGAACAGATACTTCACGGCGAATTCGACCAAGAAATACATATACTCTCTGAACGGTCTGGTGAAAGATTACAACAACACGCGACACAGATCGATCAAGATGACTCCCGCGGAAGCTAGCGATCCTCGAAACGAAAAACGGGTCTACGCGAATCTATATCCCGAGAGATCTAAGATCGGGAAGAAGTCTAGAACGCCGAAATTTGCGGTCGGTGATCGAGTGAGAATCTACGCTTATAAGAAGCACTTCGAAAAGGGTTATACTCCTCGATGGACCTCGGAAATCTTCGTGATCATCAAAATATTTCACATCGATCCGGTGACTTACGAAATCGAAGCTTTGGATGGAGAAGAGATCATCGGAAAGTTTTACGAACAACAATTACAGAAGACGAAGTTTTGATGAAGAACGCAAAAAAATTTTTTTTTATTTACTCTCTTTGACATTTTCTTGTTTACACACACATATATATAAAAGAGAGAAAAAAATATAAATAATAATAAAAAATAATTAAAAACTATTTTTTTAGATAAAGAAAAGCAAGTGAATTAATAAACAAAAAAAACTAAAAAATCTTTTAAAATGACAAATATACTAGATATAGCACAAAGCATAGTGAAAGATGAAAGTATTCAAGACTATGAGGTTCACGAATACGAACCGGTAACCGGAACGAGTTTGAACAATGCGGGAGAGATAAGAATCAACGTCGAAACTCAAGATCTAATCGTACATCCTAGCGAGAGTTACATAGTGGTGCAGGGACGTCTCACCAAGGAAGATGGGAGCGACTACGCCGACGACGACACGGTCACTCTTGCCAATAATGGCATCATGCATCTATTCAGTAACATAAAATACATGCTATCCGGACAAGAGATAGAATCTGTTTTTCATCCCGGTCAAGCCACCACGATGTTCGGACTCTTGACATATCCTGATGATTTTTCGAAATCCAGAGGACTTAATCAGTTGTGGGTAAAAGACACTATAGGACCTGCTAGCGCCGGCGCCGCCACGATATTCGACTACGTCGTCAAGATGTCCAGACCTAAAGGAACGTTTTCGTTCAGGATACCTTTGAAACACATCTTCGGATTCGTGGACGATTACAACAAGGTCATGTACGGATTCAAACACAATCTGACGTTGATTCGAAAAGGAAACGACGACGCAATAGTGAAACTCGCTGCGACCGAGGCGGGTAAGATAACTCTACACAAGATATCGTGGTTCGTTCCACACGTGGAGCCTTCGATAAATGAGAAAACGAATCTCTACAAGATCATACAATCAAAGAGTAAATTACCCATGGGATTTCGAATGAGACAGTGCGACACGGCTAGCATTCCTCCCTCCACGAATCACTTCGATTGGAGACTGACGGTGAAATCCGCTTCCGAGTGACCGCGTTTCATCGTGGTCACGTTTCAGACCAATAGAGACGGGTCTCAGGAAAAGAATGCATCGCTGTTCGATCACTGCCATTTGAGAAACATGCAAGTGTTTCTGAATGCCACGAGATATCCGGCAATCGATTACAACACGTCGTTCGACAAGAATGATTTCTGCAGGCTGTACGGCGACGCCGCCGATTTTAGAAAGAAGTATCACGGTCTAGACGAATTGATGAGCAATCCCAACATATCTCCCGGCGAATAAGAGTCGATGTATCCCATGTTCGTGTTCGACGTCAGTAAACAGAGCGAACGACTCAAGAGTAGCGTGTTAGACATTCAGATCAAGACGCAATTCGATAGGAACGTGCCGAGAAAAACCGAAGCCTTCGCCCTGGTCCTATCGGACAGAGAATTACAATTCGAATCGGACGGAAATAAGATGTCGATCATTCGATGAGAAACGAGTGTGTGAAAAAAAATAAAAAACAAAAAAAATGAAAAGTAATGTGTGATTATTAAAAAAAAACAGAAAAAAAAATAAATAAAGTAATGTGATATAGAGAGATTGAACATCTCTCTATATCTCATTACTTTTTTTTGTAGTTTTTTTTTAATAATCACACATTACTTTTTATTTTATTTTTTTTTTAATTCGTTATTTTTCCACGCGTTCACTGTTTGTTCAAAGGATCCAGTTCGATCAGTAGACTCACTACAGAAGTGGCGGCTTCGGGATTATTGGTTTTCGTGACGAAATTAATCCTGTCTCCGGCGTTCACTTTGAGAGGCGTGCCGGACGTGCTGACATTCGCGTGTTGATTCTCGGTCTTTTCGACGCTGTATTTCTTATCGCTCTCCACACCATTCACCATGAGATTGACGACCGCTCTGTTATTCAAATCCGAGGAAGCTAGACTCATTCGAAGGATTTCACCTCCCAGTGGCATGGGATATCCCACCTGACCGTGTTTCGATCTGCTACCTCCATTTCCGAAAGACCACTCGGCTTTTCCCTCCTCTAAGGCGTCGGACTCTTCGGCCCACACGGTGATCAGTTGTCTGGCATATTTGACTTTCTCCACCACCGAAATCAGGGTGCAGGCGTCCGTCATGTGCACGGGTTCCGGTAGATTCGTGAGCGCGTGTCCGCCCATGTCTAGTTTACCTTCCATGATGTCACCCTTTCTCCAGACCGAGTTGTCGTCCACGTACTTCCTGCTTACCGCGCTGGAATCGAATTCGGGATTGTGACCGAGACCGAATAAATTCTCACCATTCATGTTGATGCCACCCTCCATAGTTCCGCCAGATTGTTTGTTCAGGTAGAGATCATCCACTTGCGATTCTATGTATTCTTGCGATCGTATCACGGCAGAATCTACGTAGCCCTTGTTGACCGCAGTTGAGTCTGCATCCATGTCGTCGATCTTCGACAGATTCAATATCTTGTGGAATCCTGCATTCAGATCCGATTTCATTTCACGTCAATCAGACTTTCTCTGTTCCAGATCTATGTAGTGTTTGGTCGCCACATCCTTGGGATTCGTGGGAGCGGCCATGTTCATTATCTTGTAAGAATTGGCGTTCAATTCCGAGTGCATCGTTTTCTGAACGTATCTATTTCTCAGGAGTTCGCTGAATCTCGCGTGAGAGTCGTCCGCGTATCTCTTGGTGGCGGCATCGGTGGGATCTACGGGATTCGCGACATTCACCAAACGTTTGGATTTCAGATCGAGATCGTCGGTCATGGTTTTATCCACGTAATTATCAAGCAGGATTCGTTCGAAATCGGAGTTCCCCCTGTCGACGTATTTTTAAGTCGTGGCATCTGCGAGATCTATCGGCTCGGGAAGATTGTAGAGCTTCTTATCGTTCATGTTCAGAGGTTCCTCTCGAGGTTCGTATCTCCAAACGTAACGCTTGTCCAAGTTGGCAACATCGTAACCATCGTCGACTTCGAGCGTCTTCCTCTTCTTTCTCAGGTTGACTTTTTCGTCATCACTTCTACCAAATTTATCAACTGTCATGTTGTTGTAAGGATTTTTTTGTTTGTTGTTGTTTAGAAAAAAAATGTGTTCAAAACGCAGTTTATTAAAAAATGAACTATGTTATTTTATTTTTCGTTTTTTTATTCGATTAAAATTTTTTTAAAATAATTTTTTATCTTTATATATATACTATAAAAAAAATTTTTTCTCTCTAATGTAAGTCATTGAGAATGTCTTGAAATTCATCTCCTTCAGACCATCTCTTGAGAACGTAGAGACACAGGTGACTGCAAAACACTTGATCTGGCGATTACACTTGATCTGTGTTGTAAAGAACCATCGATTTGTTGAAATAGTTCTTTATTTCTTTCGGCGGCGAGATTCCATAGCTGTCGAAATAATAATTCTTCTTCTTCTTCCCGTTCTTGAACCACGCCACCCAGTGAGTGCCTTCACCCGATGAATCGTCTAGATTTAAAATTCCGCACTCCGATTGTCGAGGTCTTCTCTTCGGCAAGGCATTTCTGGAAAACACTCCTAGAAAATCTTCGATTTTCAAATCTTTTGCCGCATTCAACAGATCGATGTTGGATAGGGGTTCGTTGGGTAAGACGACACCTTCTACGGATATCTTTATTTTCTTATTCATAGATGAGTATATATTTTTTTTTTTTTATTTATTTTATTACAATTCACTGAAAATGACGTTATTTTTTTCTATTTTTTTTCTTTTTCTTTTTAAACTAACTCTATTGACTTCTACAATCTTGAATCCGTCGAATTCCTTGACTTCTGTAATCTTGGATCCATCTAATTCTTCTTTTAAACTAACTTTCTCGATGTCACTATCGATTTCCATAATTTTATGTTCATCTAATTCCTCTTGATTTTCTGGAATCCTATCATCCACAATCGTATCTGGAATCCAATCATCCACATTCATATCTGGAATCCAATCATTCACATTCATATCGTCTCTAATTAGATCCACAGTCCAATGTCCGAGTGCCAAAGTGCTTATTTTATCGTCTAACACGAATCTCTTGTCATCGTCGGCCGTCAGCGAAATCTTGTTGACAATTTCGGTATACAAGTCGTGATTTTCGCTTCGAATTGATTTCATAGTCTTATACACCAGACCACTTCCTAACAGACAATCTTTATACTCTTGGAAAGAGATGTTTTTCTTCACCACGCACGCTTTAACTCCTTTGCACTTCTTGATCTCTTCATCATCTTCTAGACGATAAGCATAGAGTTTTGGTCTCAAGCCCACGAATTCGACGATCTGTTTACCGCCGCTCTCGTCCTTAAATTTACCCAACACCTTCTTGTTGTCGTTCGATTGAATGTTGGACGGGTGATCGATGGGATAATTGCTCGTGTCGAACCACTCGGCCACGTCCGGAGATATGTCTCGGTATACGTCTTTCGTCTCTATCTCGTAAACTAAACTGTCCATGTTGGTGAACAGTAGTTTGGCTTTGTCGCCAAATTTTCGTTTGATGTAATCGTAGTGAAACTCGTACATCAATCGTTTGCTGACATCTAAGATGATCGGTCCGAGATAATACGGTTTGTCGAACTTCAGATGCATCTTTTGCATGTGAACGGCCACTAGATTTTTGCCGAATATGGTTCAGTGTTTGTAATTGGGTTTCACCACTAATTTTTTTGCTTTTTTCTCAGACATGACGAGTCGAACGTCGGTTCTATTCCTGATGTTTTCCATCGATTTGCCGTACACGCAGTTGTTCATGAGTTTGAAGAAATCTTTTTCGAAATCGTTCTCGGCTCGAGTTCTGAGATTCGTGTTGAGATTGATGTATTTTTTCATCCAAGGCTCTTCGTTGAATCGAATGACACGATATATGTCAACTAATTTCATCCCGTAATCGACGTACTGTTTCAAATTCTCGCTGTAGACGACGTAGTTACGTTTGTTAAATAAATTGGGAATGAGTTTTTCCTCATCTCCTTCGTTCGGGAGCCAGCGGATAATCGTTGTGCGAATCGTGTAATTCTTCCGGATAGTTCAAATCGACTTCTAAAATGCAAGGATAGTCTCTCCATTTTTGCATCTCTTCCGGTTCCTTCACCCATTCAAAATTTCCAATCAGTAAAGGATGACTCATGGCCCAACCGTACAGATTATTGGCGTCCCAATACTATATGTATTTAGTCGACCGTTTCGAATCGAAACCTTCTTTCATGTAGGGGTTGTTAGCCTCGGAATGTCTGTGAGAGATCATCGAGACGCCACCTCTCGCAGCCCTTTCAAACATGAGCAACATGTCCATGTCGGATAATAATTCCAATTGAACTTCGGTGGTCTTCAACAGAGTGTCCCACGCCAGACCGGGTGCGGTGAAATACCAAGCGGGATCCAGATCGTAATTTCAATGACAGACGTCTCGAAAATTTTCGAACACGTCTGCCAAGAGCAGAACGTCGGTCTTCAGATAGAGATCGTGATAATCTCTGATGGTTTTCATATCGAATAATTTCCACACGTTTTTGGCGTGTTCGTAATTCTCGTTGGAAATGTCAGATTCGTATAATTTCGAATAAAAATCATCTTTCGAAGGTAGTGCGGTGTCTTTGAATCTCTTTAGATCGTTCATGTAATCGTAAGGATAGACTCCTTTCCTCAACATGACGTCTACTCATTCTCCGAAATGTTCGCTCGTGATTTTAAATTTATCCTTGCTCATGTTATCGACTAATTTTTCCAGAGCGGTCAACATGAATTTAAAAGTGTCGATGAAACGTATGCCTCTACGAATGGATTTCGTTTTTTCTTCCGACGTATTTCCATCGATTACTCTTTTCCTCTCCATGAGCTTCCATTTCGTGAAGGAAATGTGTCTTTCTTCGCTGTTCGCGATGCAATTTAATTCTTCGTGCGAGGTGCCGAGATTTTTCACGAACAGATGACTGTCGTAACCCGAGAGATTGTGAAACATCACCGGATAGAAAGTGGCGTCTCGATATTTTAAATTACACTTGCTGTTAGCCAGACCGCGATACAGACCCGTGTAATGATCATGGTCTCTGACCTTCTTATTTTCCTCCGAATTCTCGTCGAACGATTGTCTGCATATGTGACATTCGGTGGCTCTGTTATTTTCGTCCTGCTGCTCTCGTGTGATGATCATTTTCACCGGAGTTTTTAATTTATCGTATAACATTTGAATTTTCGATTCTAACTCTTCCACGAACCTTTGAGCCACGTCGTCGTCTTCGCGCTGTTTCGTGTAGGTGAAGGGACCCATGACGTGTTGCGAGTCAAAAGCGCATTTCACGTAAATGCAATAGCCCGAAGGTATGTGTTTTTGATATCTTTCGACGTAACTTTGAAGAGCGTTGGGTTGACAGGAACTCATTTTCGCGGTGAAACATTCGAAATCGGCATACACGACGAATGGTACTTTTAACCTTCTGTTGTGATTTTCAAACTTCAGGATGGTGTTGGGTTTGGGCATTTCGACGGCGACACCTTGATTTTCGTTGCAATATTCCTGATGTTTTGCCAACGAGTCTTCGTTGTGAAACATGTTCATGCAGTTGCAACATGAAGATATCTTATGTCCATGATTATTATTTTGTCTCGACAGTAATTGGCTCAGATGTTTAACCCAACAATAATGACAACTGTCACCATTCGAAATCGATAATAAAATAATCGTCTTTTCTCTTCCGTGATACGAAGTCCGTCTGAGAGGATAGATCTTTCGATTTTCGTCGTCGTATCCCAAGACGTTCACCGCTACGGTGGGATTTTGAACCTCGAAACGTTCGATGTGTTTTAACTTTGTTGGAAAAGTCACTCCGGTCCAATCGAGATTTTTAGAAGTTTCCTCATAACGAGAAACTCTATTGGCGTTTATTTCGACAGGGTATAAAGCAGAGGTGACTGCCCATTTAAAACACTGATCATCTTTATTTCTCACGTTGACCACGGCGTGTTTCTTATTCAAGAAATACGGTAATTCCAAGTAGGAAGATCCTTTCAACGGTTCGTTTTAGTGATGTGAATTCAACACCTTGCCGAACGTCCAATTACTACCTTCATTTTGATAATTCGCAAGAGACGTCAACATCTTGTCTTTCATCTTTTCGAAAACGTCCGATAGATCTGAACCTCGAAATACGGGTTCGACGTTAGATTTGAAATATGCATTTTTCACGATGCTCTCGCCAGACTTCACGTCGATTTTATTCATTATGCAGTGGAGTATCATCTTAATTTTTAATCCCAAGTTCGTGTATTCGAGAAGCAAATCCAATACTTTTTTCTTCACCCATTCCATGAACAATTTCGGATCGACTTTCTTCGACGAGGGAAACAGGTCGAAAGTTTTAAAAATGTCTTCGATCACACTCTCCCATTCTACGGGTTTCGATTGGAATAGTTCCAAAATGAGTCATCTTACATATTCTTCTCCTTTCTCTTCGTCGATTGCTCATTGAATTTCGCTCGATATATCTCGTTTGTCTCGAATCTGAAGTGCATCACTCATTTTCGTTTTAGTTTTTCTTTTCTTTTCTTTGGAAACTTGATGTTTTTCAACGGCTTTTCGTTTAGTCGTCTTCTTATTTTTCACAACCGGCACATCTTTTGACGTCGTTGCTATCAACATTTCATTTGCCTTTCTAGCGTTTCGCAAATATTCTTGTATGACTTCAATTTTTTTTGCTTTAGTTCTATGCTTTCTGAAATCTGAAATTTGTAATAGACTACAAATCTCGTTTAACTGAGGTACGGTTTTCTCATTTAAATTTACCATTGTTTTATCTGTTTGCTTCATTTTGTAAGAATATATTTTTTTTTGGAATTTTGTATTAAATAATTTGTTAAAAAAAGTTTTGTTTTTTTTCTCTATATATATAATAGAAAAAAAAAGTTAAATTTTAAAATTCAATTTTTTTTTCTTTAATGTGTTTTTTTTTTATTCGAAAACAATTTAAGACCGCTTTTATTTCTCGCTCACAAACCTAACACGTTTTCTCGTCTTCGGAATAACATTCTCTACAGTAACGCAGGTGTGCACACGGTAGAAACAAGACGTTTGCGACACCTTCGCAGACCAGACACTTGGTGGTGAACGTTTTACTCAGTTTGTTTTCGATGAGTGACGATAACTCGTCCGCTTCCGCCATGAATTTGATGAGATGTTCTAAAGTTATGAATTGAGACACGGTCTTGTTCGCGATGTTTAACGCATCGTACAATTGTTCCTTGGTGTATCCGAGTTGTAACATATCCATTAATAATTTTTGGTTTTTATCTCTATCTCTCTCTTCGTCTTGGATTTTGATCAATCCTAACGTTAGGATCTTGTTTAAATAATCACAGTCGCCTTTTTTAATATTATTTATGTGTTCTAGTAAAGGTATGTCGTGAGGTTCCCAATTCATCAAATGTATGTCACAACAAAAACATTTGACTTTGTCGCCTCTACCCACGTAAACGAAACCCGCGGCAGCTAAATCTTTGGGTTTTTGAGCGAGATGCGAAGGCCAATTTTTAAATGTTTGAAGTCTTGCCTGTTCTAGACTATAATTCGGATGTTTGGACTTGATCATTGTTTTTACCTCAAAATTGAGTTTGTAAGAATTTTTTTTTTTTACTTTTTATTTATATATAAAGAGAAATAAAGAGAAACTTTTTTTAACAAATTATTATTTAAATACAAAATTTAAAATAAACATTATTTGTAAGAATTCATAAAAAAACAAATAATCGATCATGACAACAACAACACCTAAAAGATGTGGATTTAAATTGAAACGAGATTAAGGGTATGAGAAATACAGTTTTAATATCTATACATTACAACCACACGATCCCATCAAATTGAATGAGGTCGAGATGGTGGACTTAGAGCGCTACTACCACAAATATCGAATGTGTTTGAAAGTGGATGAAGCCGCGCTCGATTTGTTTTACGAGTACCAAAGCGAACTGTTGATTAATATCATCGTCGCCGAAGACAGAGAATTCGACAGAGGTGATTTATTGTTGTCCTATGGAGATTACATATATCCAATAATCTCACCCGAACTCGTGAAAAAATTGGGTGGTGAGAGTGCATTCGCCTATGAAAAAAAACTCAAAAGAGTAAAGATGAACATTCACACCATTTTCGTATGTGGAAAAATGACGAATGTCAACTTGCTAATAACGGACTTGGAAATATAAACAATAGAGAGATTGAAATTAAAAAAAAAAATTAAACTTTTTATATATATAAAGAGAAAAAAACTTTTACTAAAAATATTTTTACATTAAAGAAAATTAAAAATTAAAAAAACAACTTTTTTATATATATATAAAGAGCAAAAAAATAACAAACTTTTTTTTTAACAAATTATTATTTAAATACAAAATTTAAAATATACATTATTGCAAGAATTCGTAAAAACAGAAAAAAAAACAAATAATCAATCATGAAGACAACAACACCTAAAAGCATGAAGACAACAACACCTAAAAGATGCGAATTGAAATTGAAACGAGTCGAAACGTATAAGAAATTCGGTCATAAAATCTATAGATTATAACGACACGATCCCATCGAATTGAACGATGTCGAGATGAAGGGCTTAGAGCACAAATACGAGAAATATAAGATGCCTCTGAAATTGGACGAAGCCGTGCTCGATTTGATTTACGAGTACCAAAGCCATCTGCAGAACATCGTCATCGCCAAAGATAGAGAATTCGACAAGGACGATTTGTCGTTGCCCTATGGAAATTACATATTTCCAAACATCTCATTCGAACTCATGAAGAAATTGGGTGGTGAGAGCGAGTTGACCAATGTAAGAAAACTCAAAAGAGTAAAGATAAACATTCAACACGTTTTCGAAAAAGGAGTAGACACGAGCGTCAACATGCTAATAACAGACTTGGAAATATAAACAATAGAGCGATTGATTTTTAGTGAAGAAAAAAAATGAAAAAAAAAAAAAGTAAATGAGATCTCATTTACTTTTTTGTTTTTTTCTGTTTTCCTTCTTCACTATCATCATAATATATTATAATAACGTTTCCTTTTCTCTCAAATTTCTGCGTCGATTCTTCTTTTTCTTTTTTTCTTTTTCTCTGTGATGTGATACGTTCATGGTAACATTTTTGTTTATCCGAATCATAATTATGAACGAATGTTGTGCATCTCTTGGTAACACTCGCATCATTACCATTCACTTCAGAAGGTAGTGGTGACCGTGGAAAGCATCATCTCATTCTCAACCATATATCCCGCGCTTTATCTATCTCTTTCCTTAGATATCCATCATTAGCGTCTAACCATTTTTTTTATTTCTTCGCTCTCTGGCTCGCGATGTTCGTCATTATCGTCAAATTGTTTCTCCACCTTTTCATCCAGGTGATAAATTTGTTTCTCCACCTCTTCACCCATTTTAAAAATATATTATTTTATACTTTCTATGATTTTATATATTTTTTATATAATTTTATATTTTATAATAACATATTCAAAATCGGTATGTTCTTAAATGGCGAATTGTCACCGAGCAACAATCCCTTGCCGAGTCGCTTGACGTTCCGTTCACTCTTCAGAAAGAGACCATTTCCTCTCAGAGAGTTGCCACCTCTAACGGGTTCTAGATACAATCCTTTACCGCTGTCGTCTACGTGAACGCGAAACACGGCTCCTCCTTTCTTCAAAAACAGTCCGTTGCCACCCATTAATTTCTCAACTCCCGAACTAGCGAGTCCCGTGAGAGCTCCCACGCCGAGAGTTTTTCCGAGAAAGGGTAGCACCTTTGCGGCGAAGGGTAATGCTTTTGCGGCGATTCCTGCCAATAGCGGTAGGAAACTGCCTTTCATTCTCAAATTGTATCTCAATTGAGCGGGACTCAATCTCACCGCCAACCCTCTTCCATCGCGAATCGCTTTCTCCATCCTTTTGATTTGACTTCTGGTCCAGGCGATCGAATCCTGTCCGCCTCTCGTCAGATCTTCGTGAGTGAATTTGAATCTCACCGCCTCGCCTCGAGTTGTTAAAGCTCTCTTAAGATTCTTCTTCTGTCCTGCGGATATGTTCACGTTTTTAACCACGTATTGTGTCATAATTCTGTTTTGTTTGTTTTTTAAATATATTTTACTTCAATTGTTTCTTGTTTAATAATTATATTAAAATAATTTTGTAAAAAAAATTAATATGATCGTTTATTTTATTTTTGTTATCTATATATATATAATTTTTTTTTTTTTTTTGCTTTTTATATTTCTCTTATGTGAAATCGTATCGTCACTCTCTCTCTGCGAAGATCTAACAGTTCACCATTTTGATCCGTCAACGTGGTTTTGAGACTATACAACGTGTCCAAAATCACTGGTAGATAAACTAAATTTCGAGGTCGCTCCACGATCTTATAACCCGGCGACACGTTTGGAAAGAAGGAATAGATCGTCGGCTGAGCGCTACCATTCACGTAGCTTTCGGCAATCACGTCCACGTTCACCAGAATGCTATTGACAGCGAGAATGTCGACCGTATTTTCAGATGCCGCGTGGCCTCGATACATCTTTCGATCGAATCCCAACATCTTGCCTATAGAATCGTCCGTGTTGAAATCCACTCGAAAATTATCTTCCAAATCCAACATCGTCTGTAAGGTATTAGGATTGGGAGCGAGTCTGATCTTGTTGCTTCCCTTTCCATCCGTCTTCATTCGCGTCTGAATGTAATGGTTCAAATCGTCTATGTCGTAACTCCCTTTGGGAATTCGAATCTCCAACCAATCCGTTCCGTCGGAATACTTGAACGAGTTATTCTTTTCGGTGACGTTGGGAAAGGAATAATAAGTCTCCAAATTCACCAACGCCATCTCGTAACCTTTCTCTCTGTTCAATTCGATGGAAGGTTCAAATTTCGTAGCGAATCGAGTCGAATCGCCACTCACCACGATTTGAATGGATTGTTTCGCAGCCGTATTCTCGGCTATCCGTTCTAACAATTCTCCATGTTGGAACATTATATCTTAATTTTATTTTTTTTTTATTCAAAACTAATTATTTGAAGATTTATTTATTTTTCTAATTTTTTTTTTATTTTTTCACGCTCTATCTTATTATTATCATCACCATCGGGAACATAAAACTTATCGAATCCGCACCGATATTTTCCGCGATTAAATTCGCTCGTCAAATCGATCACGACGAAATTGTAAAGTCCACCATCCCAAACCCTCTTGCAGAATCTCCTGAATTCGACAGCGCTCATGTCGTTCGCGACGTGATCGCCGTAGATGTGATTGAGATTCTTGAGATCTTGGCGAAAGAGACAGAGAAAATTAGTGTTTTCCCTTATCGTCTGTCTGGGCAATCGAAAATAATTCTGCGACAGGTAGAAACAGTCCACGTTGCTGTGTCGACTCCTAACGTAATACGATTCGCATCGGTTCTGTCTCTTCAAAAGCAGATCGTCGAAAATCATGAGATTCTTATCTTCCGATTTCAGTTCCCTAGGATCCGGAACGTCGCTAGCGTTCTCGTAAAATCGACACTCGACGTTCGAAGATGCATTTCACTTCGTCAGCTCCGTCGCCGCGCCGTCCAAAATGGTCGAGAGCGGAGCTCCGCACTTGTCGAATTCCTCCCTACTGTCAAAGATTCTGGCTATGACGTCCTTGGGCAATCTGCGATCCATACACTCTCGAAGCAATCTGTATTCGGGTTGAAAAAAGCTCTTGCCAAACACGAACAATCTGTCGTAATCCAACCAGTCGGGTCGGGACAACAGATTCATCAACAGATTGGTCTTTCCACAATTCGATTTTCCCACTATCAAACCTCTTATGCTCTTGGGAAAGTACTTGTTATTCGACCTCTTGGTCGCGGCGTCGTTCCAAGACATATCTTTAATGTTCATCTTTTTTTTGTTTTTTTTTTTTTTTTTGTCTGTTATTTTAGATTCTTTTCAAACACAAATTTTTTTTTATGTTTTTCAAACTCTGTTTTTAATGTTTTTCAAACTCTGTTTTTAATGTTGTTATTATTATTGTTTTGTTTATATCGCTCCGTCGCGAGTTCTCTTCAATCCAGGTCCACTCGTCATTTTGGCTAAATCTTGTATGGGCACCACGGCATCCTTAAAATCTTTCCAACTTTTCGACGTTCGCTCTAACGCAGCTCGCTTCGCCGGCGGACTGATCAACTTGTCGATCAACGCGTCGGCTGCCCTCTTGCGAGCCACAGAAGCTATCCTACCACTGGCTTCGGAAGCGGCTTTCTTACCAGCATCCAAAGCCGTCTTCTTACCGACCTCAAACGCGGTCGATGCGAGTTTTCTACCCGCATTGCTCGTGAACGCTCGCATTATGAAATCGACGATGCCAGAACCGCCTTGAACGTAAGTCCTGACGTATCCCCTGTTCTTTATCACCAACATATTTTATTTTTTATGATATATTTTGTGTTTTTTTTTTTTTTTCACTGGTAAATCGTTTTGTCGTTTTTAAATACTTTTATTATTCTAGTGTAAGAATTTACTGTTTTATTTTTTGTTTGTTTGTTTTGTTTGTTTGTTTGTTTCTCTCTCTCTACTTATTATTATATTCACATCAATCCTTCAATTCAATTCGTTCATCAGCCTTTTATACTGATTTTTATTCAAAACCTTCTGTCTCAACAATTCGTCAGATATGGCAACTATTTGATTATCTAATCCCGTGTTACCAGCCCGTCTGCTCCCCATCAACAAACTCAATCTCTGAGACAGAGCGTCGGGATCGCTCGGAAGAAAAGTAGTGGTTTTCACCCCTTTGCCGGTCATCGATTCGATGAACTTCTTCTTCGCATTCCATATGATCTTCACTATATTCTTCCACTTGTAACCACTGTAGGTTTTGGGTCTCCTCTCTCTAGCATCGTTATTTTTATGCATGGCGTGAGTTTGAACTAGAATGTCTCCGTAATTGTCGAAATCCTGTTCCGTATAATCTCCGGGCTTATCGAAAAGGAGCAATCTCCGCAGACCATCGGTTACTTTAAACTTATTCGAACCCACGATCAATTCATCATCGTCCATTTCCACCTCCGTATCACCTACAAAAGTTCTACCCTCAGAATCCTTGTAAATTCCATACGTCTGATCTCTCTTACCTCCATCATCATCGTATGATGCGACACTACTAGTGGTGATAGTCGAAGCCGTATCGGTGTCGCTCTCGCTCATATCTGTTTGAATTCTCGTGGGAACGTAATCCGGTGTAGATTGAACGGAAGATTGATTTCCAAAACTAGAAGGCAACGAACCCATTCTCAAAAAACTCTCCTTTATGGGTCTCAATTCTTCGACTATCTCCTTCCTGCTTCGCTCTTGACCCTCCGTCACGGGTTTAAATATTTTTGTAGCTTCGCGTGTGAGTTCCATCTCACCGAGACGTCTGCTCCTATCAGCTGCCTGAATCGCCTTCTTAGCACTTAAATACTCGGCTAAAATTCGATCTCGGCGTCTTGGATCCATCTGGAAAAACGTCATCTTTCGTTTTAATTATTTTTATTTATTTTTTCAAAATTAAATGTTTAATTATATATTTTATGTTTTAGGTATTAAAAATCTCTTTCCGTCTTAATATAATATCTGAAAAAAATCACATCTCAAACTCGCTGTGTTAATTGAAGTTAAAAAAAAAATATGTTTTTAAACAGTACATGTCAAACCAGTTTCTAATGTAACGCATTTGGACAGCGGTGTTTACATTTTGTCAAAAGATTTCATTCATTCACACATCAATTCATCGAGTGTCGAATTAAGAGAAAATCCTTTTTTTGATGACTGTTAAACAGTTTTAACACACACAATGGAAAACTGATTTAACAAATCTCTCTCTCCGATTGCTATCGTGAATATATTAAAAATTTTACCACTCGAAACCTAACTGAGCGGAAAATGCGTTTTAAACATTCTGATAAGTGTCTTTCTTGACTTTTATTCAAGGAACGCTTAACAGTCAACCTCATTTCTCATAGTGGAGGAAATTCACCAGAAAAGCCCAAAACTCAATTTTTATCCATCCCATCACCGGAAAACATCAATGTCTATAATACAGACTATATATTCACAATCGACTCTGTTTGAACAAAACACCTCAATTACGATAACGTGTGTTAGTTTGCTTACTTAAGGAAAGACGTGACTGGGTTTGCAAATTTCCAAACACACAGACACTCTTCGTTCAGATCGAGTTTTTTATTACGAGATTCGATCGCTCGATCAGCTGAATGTTTTTTTTTTGAGAATTTTCTCATAGTGGAGGAAATTCACCAAAAAAGCCCAAAACTCAATTTTTATCCATCCCATCACCGGAAAACATCAATGTCTATAATACAGGCTATATATTCACAATCGACTCTGTTTTGAACAAAACACCTCAATTACGATAACGTGTGTTAGTTTTGCTTACTTCAGGAAAGACGTGACTGGGTTTTGCAAATTTCCAAACACACAGACACTCTTCGTTCAGATCGAGTTTTTATTACGAGATTCGATCGCTCGATCAGCTAAGTGGTTTTTTTTTTGAGAATTTTCTCATAGTGGAGGAAATTCACCAAAAAAGCCCAAAACTCAATTTTTATCCATCCCATCACCGGAAAACATCAATGTCTATAATACAGACTATATATTCACAATCGACTCTGTTTGAACAAAAAACCCCCACCACCGCCTCAAAAACAATTGCCGATTCTAAATCATCTGTACCAACTCGATTGCCGATTCTAAATCGCTGATTTAGAACCGCAAAAGCTGTTTTTTGATGATCACCCAAAATCTTTTGCCTTCGCTCGCGTTCGCCGACGATGAATCGGTTGTCTGATCTGCGATGCGAACGTAGACCAAAAATCACGTACACGATACAACCGAAGATGTACAACACACGCACACGATGCGTTCACCACGAGTGTTTGAACGCTAAAAGCGCGATCTAGGAGTCACTGGATGTACATGATCGCTTCTAAATCAGTGTACAGTTTTTGTGAACAAACGTGTGATTTAACACCGAATTCCACGTTGGTGAACGCATCGTGTACGTATTTTGTACACGTACATGTACACGTGAGGTGGTATCGGCAATTATCACCTACTAGTGGTATATTTGAGCCCTACGCGATTTTGCATTATCTTAGAACTTTGTTGGTCTTTGGTTACCATTACTGAGAAACGTTTTAAAGTTAATCAGTGATGAGTTCTCCCGGACAGGTAACGGTACTTTATTCCATTGGTCAGTAACGCTGGGGATAAAAGAAGACTGATACAGTTGCGTTCGGCAGAAAGGTACTCGATGGTTTTGACTGGATCGGAGACTATGTGATGAGTTCGTCGATGAGATAAGTGGAGGGACTTTGTTGGAAATATATGGGGGTGACATATGATGATACATTTTGAAGAACTGAATTAGTTTATGTTTACGGCGTCTTTCTGGCAGGGATTCCCACCGGGTTTCCGAATATAACAAGGACTTACTGGCACTAACTGTTGCTCCGGTGATGATTCTTGCTGCTGCAATTTGTATTTTTTCGAGTTCTGCGACATTTTATTAAATTTATAACGTCCAACCATCACCTACCTGTCTAGAGAGACCGATGGAAAAATATACCAAGAAATGAACGTGTGTGCAAGCTATGCACTTTGAATACCATTGGGGACGAGTACCACTATATAATGGAATGCTCGAAATTAAGACACTAAAGACAAAAACACCTACCCCCACACCCGCCCATCAGCTTATAAATACAGAGAACTACTCTGCTGTCATGACGACGCAGTCCCCAGGAACATGTGTAAATTTATTAGAATTGTCAACAGCTTGATGAAGTGACTTGTAATGCCCTTCAACTTGTTACAAACCCATCGTGGACTTATCTCCTCCTCAATCCATTGAGCATACCGTATCTCAATCGACAAGCAGAATTGATGAATCATTGAGGTGGTTACACTGTGTGGCTTGTAAACCCCTTAAGTGGGGAATTTGATATATATATTGTGGATGCGTGGTGCGCACGAGCTCTCGCGGATGTATGTATTTTTATATGTGTATATATACAATGAATTATACCATGTAATGCAGATGAAATCAGTGAGAATCAATCTCTTTTTCAAATGTCCTGCTTGAGGTATAGAATACATAATTCGGCACTTCTGTTATGCATTTTTAGGAGTCTTTCATCCTAAAATAAATATGTGTATATATATATGTTTTTATATATGGTTGTATGTATATGCGCGGGAGTGCGTGTGTGTAACGCACCTACAATGAACCGCAAGTACATGTTTTGCCGTCGACTACCGACTGTGGCGACCTTCCGATCAGCCTTACGTTCGTCAGTTTCATCTTTCCTTCCTAAAAGGCGGTCTTACAGAGGGTCATTTCACACTACGGCTGGCGTTTGTATAACATGAAATAAAACCCTTAAAATAAAATGGTAAGAAATTACACAACTTACCGTGGTAAGCTGTGGAAATTATTCATACTGCATTGTGTACACTGCTAGTTGACGACAATCCATGTGCGCGGTTCGTGAGACACAACAGGTAAAGCCCAGAGTGGGGCATCGGTGACCCTTTTAGAGTTTGCTCACTGCTTTTTCCATTGTTCTCGAACTGACCTTTATGTAAAAATGTGTATATATCTGTACTGCTTATACCATTATTGGTTTTCCAGAGTGAATAAAATTAAAACCCACTTTGCACCGGCCATTCTCATCAGTTTTCGTGTACTTAATCAATCTATTGTTAAATAAACAATTGGACTGAATGATGATTCTCACATTTGTATAGCAGCTATAGAGGTTGTCTCAATCTATGCTCGGGGAGGGGTGGCGGTGTCTCTGCGCACCTGCGAACGGCGCGTAAGTGTGTCAAATATGGTTGAAATCCCCCGCCGTCTGAAATCATTCCATTCCCACCACAACCATTTTCTATAATATAACACGATACCTCTTATCTTTATAGTGCACGTTTCAGCATCCATAGACTGAAAAATAGACAACACTACGAAGTCCACATAATGTTACATTTAGAAGACATATATATTTGACATATATTGAGATGTCCCGAAATGTTTAACAAAGGGAACATTTTAATCACGTATTTGACCAGAAGTCTTCTCAATGTCACATTAAGGAGACATATAACATCGATAATCCATTGCTTCTCATTTTGTTGCTTACTCCTTTCAAACGTTCGTCACAATATGATCATGATTGGTCAAATCGTATTGTGAGCTTAGTTTTGGTTGAACTGATTTCTAAACGCGATTTTGTTTTCACAAGAAAGGATTATATCCCAAGTACAAAAACGCTCAAAATGAATTCCTATTAACCTTTTCACGTAGCGAACAGATATTTGGGGCATGTGACGGCGAGTCAACACAGTAATAAAAATAAAGGCATGATCTCGTATGGGCCAATTTTATGTCACTCCAGATGAAAATATTACCTGTCGCCTGTATCAAATAAACAAATAATATCTCATATATCGTAACCGGTCCTCTCGATCTCTAATTACGGGAACATATTAATCACAGCTTTCGTCAAAAGTGACCCTAACGTCACATTAAGGAGCCATATGAAAGTGATAACTCATTTCAACTCGTTTCGTTACTTGTTCATTATCGGCATGCTAGCATGTATCTAAGATGTAACGGAAATTGTGTGGCTATTTCATCCGGTGGTATTGAACATTTAATAGCAACGAAAGACAGTAAATGTACAAACCTGTGCAAGAAGCAAAAAAAGCGATTATTTCCAAGAAAAGGGTCAAAATAAAGATTGGAAAGGATATGCAGCAGCAGAATTCAACACAGTCGCAAAAAGTATTATATCTGAGTGATTGGGTTCAGGAGACACTGGGCGTCCTGAAAAACTGCACCTTTAATCGGCATAACAAAATAAATGATGACTGTGCCTCCGGAGATAGTGATTCCGCGGGGTGACAATCCGCAAAGTTTTCCCCAAACACCGTCATTATTTTTATGCTATATTTGATATGAAGTCCGCATTATGTTTTATTCCGAAAACTATATTTCAAATATAAGGAGATGTCCTCCTAATGTCTAATTAAGGGAACGTACCAATCACGTATTTCGCCAAAGGTCTTCCTAATGTCACATTAAAGAGACATATAAAAGTGATATCCCGTTTCCGCTCGTTTTGTTGCTTGTTCCTATAAAGCGTTCGTCACAATATGATCATGATTAGTAATATCGTATCTTGCTTTACGGTTTAGTGTTGGTTGATATGATTTCGAAACACGATTTTCTTTTCACAAGAAAGCTGTATATCGAATGTACAGAAAACCGCACAAAATAAATTCCCATTAACCAGTTCACGTAGCGAACATGTATTTGGGATTCAATCTTAACTTGAAAATGGAAAGTTGCGCAGGCATGTTTGACGGGAAAGGGCACTTAAAACAAAATCACAAATAGAGTTACTTATTCATGGTTAATCAAGTTGTGGTTAAAGAGTCTTCTCGACCCAACAGCACGGACTTGTGACAACGAGGCAACACAGTAATCAAACATGAAGGCGGGATCTGGTATGCGCCAGTTTTATATCACTCCAGATGAAAATAGTAACGGGCCAGCTGTATCAATTCAACAAACAATACGGAAGAAATATATGCACTTACAATATATAGGGAAGGCGACCAGCAATTTCCATAATATCTCATACAAAGTACTCATAATGTTATATTCAGGAGACCTATACATTCCATATATCGTCACAAGTCCTCCTAATGTCTAATTACGGGAACATATCAATTACTCGTTCAACCAAATGTGCCCCTAATGTCTCATTAAGGCGATATATAAAAGTGATAACTCTCTTCAACTCTTTGAATCTCGTTTCTTTGCTTTATATTTACAAGTGATTACTGCAATTCCATCATGACTACTCATATCGTATCGTATTCTATTACGGTAATTCAAATCTGTCATTCACAGTTTTGGAAAATGGCGAGTCATGGTAAAACCATTCCCAACACGACAGAAGTGTTGCAAGCATTGGGAAGAGTACTCGTACCCTCGAATGCACCAGAAAGCTTATAACCTAACCGCACCACCAGAAGCGCCATTGAAAATTGATGAGTGGGGATATTCCACATTTTTCTGACAAAAGATACTTTGCTCTCGTGCTTTCTGTGTGACTGTGTCAACTTTCAAAACAACAGAATAGTTGAAATCTGAAGGCACACGAGAAGTGTTTTGTTTGGGGATGGAAGTGTGCTTGTGTCCTCTTTCTGGAGAACATTGTTTGGGAAAAGCGCTGTATCGGCTTATGTTCCTCATTTAAAGATGCTGTACGAGGCGTTCGCCGATCGGTTGGAAGTATCCTTTAAGGCATAAAACTCGGTCTGAATGTTGAAGTCGCATCTGACGATGTTGTAGCGTCAAACCAAAGCTCTGACAGAACGTCTGACTGGGACACATGCATCACGGAGGCGGTTGCACACTGTCTGGTCAGAAATCATTTGTAGTCCTGGAATTACCGATGCCATAGAGGTTGCTGTTGCTGTAAAACCTTTCACGCAAATGATCACACATCGTGATCATTTCACCCAACTACTTGGATAATGTCAGGGTGACAAAGTGTACGAATGCACGCGTACGGTGCAAGGACAAAACCCCATAGGACCAAACCCCATACGGACAAAACCCCATAAAAAGAGCACGAATAAATCCCCACACGGAAAAAAACACTATAGCCCTTAATAAAGAAATGAACAAAATCCCATGCTTGATGAAACACCAAACCCCTCCAATTTATGATCTTAAATCAGCTCCTGAGCTTCACTTCGTCCTCCCTGTGAGACGGGACAATTAAGGTCAGGGTCAACCTGGAAATCTTCAGGGATGTTCCGCGCAAGGCCGGGACTCCATAGGGCTCTGTACTGAGCCCATACCCATTATCATTTACATAAACGACCTCTATGAGGTTGGGGGAAAACTATGTCGGGCTCTCCCAATTCGCCAACGACATGTGCATCTGGACTGCCAGTCGCACAGAGAGTATGATTGAGAATCGACAGGAGGACGCATTGGACGACCGCTAAGAACGATGCTCGAAATGAAGAAGAAAAGTAAATGTGTCAAAATCGTAGTTAGCTGAATCCTCTGACAAACGTGAATAGCCATTCTCTGTAACGGTGGAACTCTTCAGAATGAAGATCATGAGTTGCGAGGAAGCCCGATTTCTGGGTTTCACCGTTGATAGGAAACTGACCATCAAGTCTTACTGCCATAAATTAACCAGCAGTGCAGTAGCATGCATGAGCCTGCTCAAAGCTCTCAAGGGGACCACCTGAGTGCCTTATAGAAAAACCATCCTCGACTCGCCATAGGCACATTCTGTGTCTTAATCCCGGGCGTGACCACCTCCACTGCTCCTATCACCAACCCAAGGCTTCACGTTCCTGACATAAATCCTGCATCATTAACCTCTTAGTTAAGGCCAACCAAGACCCGCCTACCTTGGCCCCTCTAGTCCAACTGAAGCGATGGCAGTGTCGCCCACGTTGTCATATGAACCTAGTCAGTGTCAGGCAGCATTACAATTTCTCGGGTTCTGCTCACTCTCTCTTCGACCGTCCTTGGGATGGGCTGGCTGTGCCTGGTGGTCCAGACGACCAGGTCTAAAGACCACAAAACGCTCAATTGTACCTAACACGATTAACATTGCTGATTAGATGAAAGATAATGGTGAACAGGTAATATGTTGGGACCAGACCCCTTTCACCTCTCAACTGACTTCGGGCATCAGTAATTTTGTACCTCAGTCTGCAGTTGTTTGTGCTGACTGGATGTAATGCTTGTGCTAATGTGACTAGCGCTTATATACTCGATCTATGGCGATAATGTCTTTTGAAAATGAAAACACGAACACATACCAAAGTTAATGTTTCGAAGGTTTCCTTCTGAGATAATTATCAAGATTCACATTATCAAGTTCAAGTATAACTTTCAAATTTGATTCAAAAGATAGAGACGTCAAACTGGGTAACGATAATTCGATCGGAACAAAGTTAACAAGATGAGGTGATGGTGGTGGGGGGGGGGGGGGGGGGGGGGGATCTGGGATGATCGGGGCGAACATTGTTTAATAAGTTAAATATGTTCAGAAACAACATTTCCTGTTTGGAAACATAGGTTTATATTGGCACGGGTCTCTTTAATACAACAATAAGCAATCTTATAGGATGTCAATATAGAAAAGTCTACATAATGTATGCTTTGGGGCAAGAAAACATTAGAGGGCAGCATTAGGGAGACACGGGTAACATATCTGAACTGATACCATACATTTCCGCCCAATGATAACATAACTGTGTTGAAAGGATTAACAATGGTGACGGGCTTGACTGTAGGGTGCATAGAAAGCCAAGTCCCCCTAGTAGGAATTCCACCAGACATCATCCTAACACCGCGCCTCTTGACTGAGAACTGTGCAGTTGTTTGGAAAGTGGCCTCGACGGAGGTTGATCTCGGGTCTACAACCCCCAATCGTCTGACCATTAATGCTCTGCCATCATACCAACTGAGCCAATGACAGTCCCCAAAAAGTTTGCAATTGAAACACAGGGGTCTCAATTAATGGAAGATCCGTGAAGATGCAGCTACTTGAATTTAATTGATTATCGCCTATGTAACGCAGGAATTTCACCAGGCATCGTCCTAACAATGTGCCACTGGATTGAAAACTGTAAGGTTTTTTGGAAAGTGACCTCGATAGGAGTCGCTCCTGGGTCTACGACACCCAATCGCCTGGCCATAAATGCTCTTTCACCATACCAACTGAGCCAATGACAACCCTAAAAAGGTTGCATTTGACTCAGCCAGTATGTTAGTTTACATTTGCAACTCACCTAGAGACCGATATTCAAGAATTGACAATTACTGAATAGTTGGAATTGTTTTCTATGATGATTCGTAATTTGTTTTTTAGAAGGTGGCTTCGACGGGAGTCGACCCTGGGTCTACGACTCCCAATCGCCTGGCTATAAATCTTCTGCCACCATATTAACTGAGCCAATGACAATCCCAAAAAGGTTTCAGTTGACTCAGCCAGCATATGGATATGTGTACATAGGTATATATAGAAAAATGGTAAAGTGAACACATTTGGATACATTTTAATATTTCGTATGTCTTTAGAACAAGCTTTCAGTTTATGCCTTCATCAGATTCAGTCCATACAGTCCACAACAAACAAATGAATATTTCCTATATACAGGCATTCTCAAATAAATTGTAACAAGACAAATCAATACAGACAAAATAATTTTCCTATAAAGTGAAAACAAAGCACACACAATATAAAAACCTTTTAACTGCTGTTGTATCACTTTTGATTGAACCCAAAATATGAACTTCCAGCATGCAATCAGTTAAAACCCACCAAGTCGTTTCTGATAACTCTGGACGCATCCAGGTGTTATTAACCATTTTATACAACATGCCTACTGATTTCTCAATGTCAAAAGAACATTTATTAAACGTGGTCCACTATTACATCGACAAACGTGGAAACAAAGGTGTGTAGGTGTCTTCTAATAAAAAAGACATATACTGAGTCAAAAATGAAAGTATAATTGAAACTATTGTGACAGAATAGCATAAATAATGAAGTATAATAGTCCTAATGTTGCATGTTTGTGGACAAGATGTCGTGCAAAGAGTTTAATGACATGTTGTTGTTGTCCACCCAACCGTATACAATTTTGCTACGGATTTCAAAATAGCACGTGCTACCCGAGAATGTCAAAGTGAATGGGCGATCGACGATTTTCTTTGTGTTATGTTGTGCTAGAGAGCATGGGTTATTGAGAAGACACGCTAGTTTTTGTCTTCCGACATTTTAAAAAATGCCAAGGTTAACCGAAATTCAGAGGTTGCGTTCCATTGGTATGCATGATGCTGGGATACCTCTAGATGAGCTCACTGCTAGTTCGAAGTCACTGTGGCCACTATTTACCATCTCATTGGAAGGTATAGAACCACTGCATCTACTGCCGACCGGCCGCATTCAGGTCGACCAAGAGTTATGACCCCTGCACATGACCGACACATCAGGACGTCTCACTTGTGTTATCGCTTCCTTCCTGCGATGAGGACAGCAGCAATTACTCTTGGTAGAACTAATAATAGAATCAGTGCACAAACTCTCCCCAACAGACTCGCTGAACACGGCATCTGCAGTAGGCGTCCATACTACAGACCAATCCTTACCCAACGTCATTGTACCGTCAGAATGGAATGGGTACGTCAGCGTGTTCGCTAGACTCAGCAGCGTTGGAGCACAGTTCTTTTTAGTGATGAATCACGATTTTGTGTACAGCGCGCTGATGGTAGGGCAGGAGCGTATCGGCGACGAGGAGAACGGTTTCCTGACGCGTGCATGCGGGAATGCGACCGTTTCGGCGGGGGTAGTGTAATGGTTTGGGCAGGAATTTCGTTGCACCGTCGAACGCAGTTGATCTTCATCGATGGTAATCTGAATGGACAGTGATATAGGGACGAAATTCTTAACGCTGTTTTTGTCCCGTTGTTCAACGCTAACGTCCGATTGCAGTTATTCCAGCAAGACAATGACCGATGTCACATGGCGAGTATCTGTCGTGACTTTCTTGAGGAGCAGAGCATCGGACTTCTTCCCTGGTCCCCACTTTCGCCAGATTTGTTGCCAATCGAGCATCTTTGGGATCAAGTGGACCGTCGGCTACGAATTCATGATCTTCAGACGTTAAGCGATTTACGTAATGTTCTAAGGTCGGAGTGGAACGCAATACCACAGAGTGATTTCCAGAGACTTATCAGGTCCATGCGCCGTCGATGTCTTGCCATCCAAGAGGCAAACGGTGGACATACACGCTATCATGTGTGAACTTTTCACTCTACCCCATGCCTGAATTGCGACGTCCTGACGTGATGCTGGCAACAGTAAGAACATGGAATTAAGCAAAGTCATACAGCTGGACTCGAAATATGAATTTACAATACTTTGTTTTTTGCCCCTCAAGGTTTATTAGGCTTTCCCAAACCCAGTTTGGGAAAGACTCTTGCTATTCTTCTTTTTCAAAATTTTTCTTCTCTATTTATTTTTTCTTTTAATTTTGTTTTTATTTTTTAGGCTTTCCCAACCCAGTTTGAGAACGACTCTTGTTATTCTTCTTTTTCAAAATTTTTCTTCTCTATTTTTTTTTTTTTATTTTTATTTTTTTTTAAATTTTTTTTTCCTCCATGAATTTTGTCTGTTGAACTGCTCAAAAACAAGCTGTACGATTTTAACCAAATTTGGCATACTTATGTAATGTCATAAACTCTAGTGAAATGCGGTATCGTCATGTCTGTGAAAACGCGTATTTTCAAAATATTCTGCCAAAACGTTCAAAATTTTAACATTTTTCGAAAGTCTCAAAACTGTTTACAGTTATTTAGCTCAAATTTTCCACACATTTAGAGCATAATATGATACACCACAATCACCACTCAAATCTTTCAATATAAACCCTCATTGGCCAAAAATGACATTAATATAGCTTTTTTCTTCAAAATTGACCAAATTCAAGGGCACATTTATCTAATTATAAGGTTGTTGTAACAATTATTTTGGTATGGATAGATGCAACAATGATTGTGGAAGAAAGTTCCTGTTTACTTTTTATGCTCAGATATATGTCTCAAGCAAAATGATGGCGAGAATAAGGGTACCGTTTGAAAATGCCAAAATTGGCCAACTTTGGTTGCATTTTTTCTATCATTTTGGAAAGGCTTAATTCCAAACACTTTTCATGTACGTGTTCACAGTTGACTACCGAGCATATTTGCTGTTGTAAGTTTGGTTGTAAAATTTAACCCTATCCCATTCTGGTTGCATAAAAGTAGGTACCGTCCAAAAAAACTCAATTTTTTTTCAGAATTTGGTAAGTTTAGGTGACGATTTACTCCATTTTTAATTGATTGAGCTCTGAATGTTTTTTATAGCTGCATGCAGCAGTCGAAGTATGACAAATTTTGTTTTATATGTTATTATTAAAAGTTTAACCCTTGGCAGATTTGAGACTTCCCGTAAGGGTACTGTCGGAATAATTGTTATTTTCGCCAACATTTGCATGCAATTTCTCAGCACTGGAGCCATATTGTCTCAAAACCTTTCCCATGAGAAGATAGGGCATTCATCCAAGAACAATATTGCTGTTATATGTTTTATTCCAAGTTTTAACCCTCACCCAGTTGTCAGGCCCTGAATTGGAGTACCCTCAACTTGTACATGTTCATTCAAATACCAAGATTCAAGATTAGTCCATGTCTCTTTTCAGACACTCAGTCTGTGATTGATGTTCACACATTAAGAGGATAATATGATACACTAAAATCACCACACAAATATTTCAAAACTAACCCCTATTGGTTCACAAATTATATGAATATATAATTTTATCTTCAAGATTTACTAACTTCAAGGGCAAATTTCTCTTAATTGCGAGGTTGTTGTAACAATTATTTTTCTATGCATAGATGCAACAATGTTTGCAGAAGAAAGTTACTGTTTAGTTTTTAATCTCGTCTTTAACCCTCAAGCAAATAAGGGTAAGAGTACAATCCGAAAATTCCAAAATTAGCTAACTGTGGTTGCATCTTCCTGTCATTTTGAAAAGGGTTAATTCTAAACACTTTGTTTTGCTATAGGTAGAGATGCCTAATGAACAAATCCTCTGCTGTAGTTATGCTTTGGGGCTTAACACAACATAAGCTCTGGCCATGTAAAGAATAGTACTGTCAGAAAAAAAATTGATTTTCAGCAAATTTTGCAAACATCCGTACTCATTTCCTCTAATTGCAAGGGAGTTGTAGCAATTATTTTGGTATGGATAGATGCAACAATGATTGTGGAAGAAAGTTACTGTTTACCTTTTAATCTCAAGATTTAACACCCAAGCAAAATGAGGGCATGAATAAGAGAACCGTGAAAGAATGCCAAAATTAGCCAATTTTGGAGGCTTTTTGTCTATCATTTTGGAAATGGTTAATTCCAAACACTTGGCTTTGCAATATGTAGTCTTCATTTTCACATTAGAAAGTTGGGAAAGCCCGTAATTTGTCCAACAAATTACAATCCTCTAGTTTATTTTAGTTTTTTTCCTCCTTCAATTTTGTCTGTTGCAGTGCACAAAAACAAGCTGTACGATTTCAATCAAATTTGGCATACTCATGTAATGTCATACAATCTAGTGAAATGAGGTATCGTCATGCCTGTGGAAACGCTTATTTTCAAAATATTCTGCCAAAACCGTCAAAATTTCACCATTTTTCAAATGTCTCAAAATTATTAACAGTTATTTAGCTCAAATTTCCCACACATTTAGAGCATAACATGATATACCAAAATCACCACAAAAAAATTTCAAAATTAATCCCCATTGACCAAAAATGACAAGAATATATAGCTTTTTTCTTCAAAATTGACCAACTTCAAGGGCAAATGTCTCTAATTTCAAGGTTGTTGTAGCAATTGTTTTGGTATGGATAGATGCAACAATGATTGCGAAAGAAAGTTGCTGTTTACACTTTAATCTCAGATTTAACCCTCAAGCACGACGAGGGCGAGAATAAGTGTACCGTTTGAAAATGCCAAAATTAGCCATCTTTGGTTGCTTTTTATATCATTTTGGAAAGGGTTAATTTCAATCACTTTGCATGTCCGTATTCACAATTGATTACCGAGCATATTTACTGTTGTAAGTTTGCTTGTAAAGTTTAACCTTATACCTATTCTGGTTGCATAAAAGTAGGTAACGTCCCAAAAAACTCCCATTTTTCAGAATTTGGTAAATTTAAGGGACAATTTACTCCATTTCTGAATGATTGAGCGCTGAATATTTTCTATGGCTGCATGCAGCAGTCAAGGTATGACAACTTTTGTTTTATCTATTATTATTAAAAGTTTAACTCTTAGCAAATCTGAGACTTCCCACAAGGGTACCGTTGGAATAATTGTTATTATTTGCCAACCAAGCGATTTATCAGCACGGGAGCCATATTTTCTCAAAACCCTTCCCATGAGAAGACAGGACATTACTCCTAGAACAATTTAGCTATTATATGTTTTATTCTAAGTTTTAACCCTCACCCAGTTGTCGGGTCTTGATTGAATTGGAGTACCCTCAAATTGTACATGCTAATTCAAATACCAAGATTCAAGATTCCTCTTTGTCTCTTATCAGAAACTCAAGCTGTGATTGATGACAGGTCTCTGGAAAGTGAAATGAGGTATCGCCATATTCGTGAAAACAGTATATTCAAAATATTCTGCCAAAACCATCAAAATGTCCCCTTTTTTAAAAAATCTCAAAATTGTTTACAGGTATTTAGCTCCGATTTTCCAAATAGTTAGAGCATAATATGATGCAACAAAATTACCGCACAAATATTTCAAATTTAACCCCTATTGGCTAAAAATGATATGAATATAGCATTTTTTCTACAAAATTGACCAACTTTAAGGGCGCATGCCAGTGTGAAAGAGTACAGTCGGTAGAGTTGTACAGGCCTGCCTGCCTGCCTACCTACCCGACATTAACCATACACCATTCACGCCATTGTGTAAAAAAATAGTCTCCATGTCTGCTTGATTTGGTCATTTCTGGCGACTGAATTGCCCGAAATCTTCGGCTCCTTCCCGACTCAGGGGCGGGAGAGGGGGCACAGTCCTCCCAGACATCCCGGCTCGTATGCCCATGATTCATCTGTTCTTATTTTGTCCAAAGCAAAACGGACATCGCTTGTCTTGCTTTCCATGAAAATATTCAGTAATTATTGAAGAGCAAAGTTTGTGTTAAATGTTTTGATGTCTTGTTTTATCTCAAATATCTGTTTTGGCTGCATAAAACCTAGTAGCATCAAAAAAACTTTGCTTCAACTATATTTTTCTATTTTCAAAACTGATCGATAGTTTTGTGTACAATACAGTTTGCCTTTTTACATTAAAAAGTTGGGATAACCCGTAATTTGTCCAACAAATTACAATTCTCTAGTTATACTTTCTTTTTTGACTCAGTATATTTGGAACAATATGATTGTCTTTTCCCAAATGGTTTTTAATCTAATTAACCCCTCTGAACAAAGTTAACTCTTTCTCCAACGCACAAAATAACAAAATGTTTTATTTGAAATATTATTTTATCCAGGTTTTTTAAAACAAATTCAATAAACCCATACCATATGATCCTTCATTGAAACAGGGCTCGACTGGCCTGTTCCAATGAGAGGTCAGATGATATGGTTTTGTTGAACTTTTTCAACTGCTCGCTGTGTATATTATGCAGACGAATGTGGCCGATTCATTGGGTAGAGTATTTTTATACCCCCGCTTCGAAGAAGTGGGGGCTATATAGGAATCGCCCTGTACGTCCGTCCGTCCGTCCGTCCGTCCGTCCGTCCGTCCGTACGTCTTTCCGGACATGAAATTCTTGTGTGCGCAACTCCTCCTACATTTATCAATCAATTTGGACAAAACTTTTCAGACATCATCACTACTAAGTGAACATGCGCATATTCCAAGATTTTTGATCTGCGACAATTTTAACCAGGTTTTCTCCCTTTGACTTAGATTTATTGTGTCTTTCCATCCGAACAAATTCTTGTGTGCGCAACTCCTCCTACATTAATGAACCGATATTGATGAAACCTTTCAAACATCATCTCTACTAAGTGAACATGTGCATATTCCAAACTTTTTAATCTGCGACAATTTTAACCAGGTTATCTCTCTTGAACTTTGATTTAATATGGGTTTCTACATGAAATTCTTGTGTGCGCAACTCCTCCTACATTTATCAATCAATTTGGACAAAACTTTTCAGACATCATCACTACTAAGTGAACATGCGCATATTCCAAGATTTTTGATCTGCGACAATTTTAATTTGGTCATTTCTGGCGACTGAATTGCCCGAAATCTTCGGCTCCTTCCCGACTCAGGGGCGGGAGAGGGGGCACAGTCCTCCCAGACATCCCGGCCCGTATGCCCATGATTCATCTGTTCTTATTTTGTCCAAAGCAAAACGGACATCGCTTGTCTTGCTTTCCATGAAAATATTCAGTAATTATTGAAGAGCAAAGTTTGTGTTAAATGTTTTGATGTCTTGTTTTATCTCAAATATCTGTTTTGGCTGCATAAAACCTAGTAGCATCAAAAAAACTTTGCTTCAACTATATTTTTCTATTTTCAAAACTGATCGATAGTTTTGTGTACAATACAGTTTGCCTTTTTACATTAAAAAGTTGGGATAACCCGTAATTTGTCCAACAAATTACAATTCTCTAGTTATACTTTCTTTTTTGACTCAGTATATTTGGAACAATATGATTGTCTTTTCCCAAATGGTTTTTAATCTAATTAACCCCTCTGAACAAAGTTAACTCTTTCTCCAACGCACAAAATAACAAAATGTTTTATTTGAAATATTATTTTATCCAGGTTTTTTAAAACAAATTCAATAAACCCATACCATATGATCCTTCATTGAAACAGGGCTCGACTGGCCTGTTCCAATGAGAGGTCAGATGATATGGTTTTGTTGAACTTTTTCAACTGCTCGCTGTGTATATTATGCAGACGAATGTGGCCGATTCATTGGGTAGAGTATTTTTATACCCCCGCTTCGAAGAAGTGGGGGCTATATAGAAATCGCCCTGTACGTCCGTCCGTCCGTCCGTCCGTCCGTCCGTCCGTCCGTCCGTCCGTCCGTCCGTCCGTACGTCTTTCCGGACATGAAATTCTTGTGTGCGCAACTCCTCCTACATTTATCAATCAATTTGGACAAAACTTTTCAGACATCATCACTACTAAGTGAACATGCGCATATTCCAAGATTTTTGATCTGCGACAATTTTAACCAGGTTTTCTCCCTTTGACTTAGATTTATTGTGTCTTTCCATCCGAACAAATTCTTGTGTGCGCAACTCCTCCTACATTAATGAACCGATATTGATGAAACCTTTCAAACATCATCTCTACTAAGTGAACATGTGCATATTCCAAACTTTTTAATCTGCGACAATTTTAACCAGGTTATCTCTCTTGAACTTTGATTTAATATGGGTTTCTACATGAAATTCTTGTGTGCGCAACTCCTCCTACATTTATCAATCAATTTGGAAAAAACTTTTCAGACATCATCACTACTAAGTGAACATGCGCATATTCCAAGATTTTTGATCTGCGACAATTTTAACCAGGTTATCTCCCTTTGACTTAGATTTATTATGTCTTTCCGTTCGAACAAATTCTTGTGTGTGCAACTCCTCCTACATTAATGAACCGATTTTGATGAAACCTTTCAAACATCATCTCTACTAAGTGAACATGTGCATATTCCAAACTTTTTGATCTGCGACAATTTTAACCAGGTTATCTCTCTTGAACTTTGATTTAATATGGGTTTCTGCATGAAATTCTTGTGTGCGCAACTCCTCCTACATTTATCAATCAATTTGGACGAAAGTTTACTGACATCATCACTACTAAGTGAACATGCGCATATTCCAAAATTTTTGAGCTGTGGCAATTTTAACTAGGTTATCTCCCTTTAACTTAGATTTATTATGGGTTTCTACATGAAATTCTTGTGCGTGCAACTCCTCCTATATTTATCAATCAATTTGGACAAAACTTTTCAGACATCATCACTACTAAGTGAACATGCGCATATTCCAAGATTTTTGATCTGCGACAATTTTAACAAGGTTTTCTCCCTTTGACTTAGATTTATTGTGTCTTTCCATCCGAACAAATTCTTGTGTGCGCAACTCCTCCTACATTAATGAACCGATTTTGATGAAACCTTTCAAACATCATCTCTACTAAGTGAACATGTGCATATTCCAAACTTTTTAATCTGCGACAATTTTAACCAGGTTATCTCTCTTGAACTTTGATTTAATATGGGTTTCTACATGAAATTCTTGTGTGCGCAACTCCTCCTACATTTATCAATCAATTTGGACAAAACTTTTCAGACATCATCACTACTAAGTGAACATGCGCATATTCCAAGATTTTTGATCTGCGACAATTTTAACCAGGTTATCTCCCTTTGACTTAGATTTATTATGTCTTTCCGTTCGAACAAAATCTTGTGTGCGCAACTCCTCCTACATTAATGAACCGATTTTGATGAAACCTTTCAAACATCATCTCTACTAAGTGAACATGTGCATATTCCAAACTTTTTGATCTGCGACAATTTTAACTAGGTAATCTCTCTTGAACTTTGATTTAATATGGGTTTCTGCATGAAATTCTTGTGTGCGCAACTCCTCCTACATTTATCAATCAATTTGGACGAAAGTTTACAGACATCATCACTACTAAGTAAACATGCGCATATTCCAAAATTTTTGAGCTGTGGCAATTTTAACTAGGTTATCTCCCTTTAACTTAGATTTATTATGGGTTTCTACATGAAATTCTTGTGCGTGCAACTCCTCCTACATTTATCAATCAATTTTGACGAAACCTTTCAAACATTATCACAACTAAGTGAACATACGCATATTCCCTAATTTTTGATCTGCGAAAATTTTAACCAGGTTATCTCCCTTTAACTTGGATTTATTATGGGTTTTCAAATGGGATTCTTGTGTGTGCAACTCCTCCTACATTAATGAACCGATTTTGAATACATGTTGCACATTGTAAATGTGTTTTTCCAAATGTAAACCATATATGTGTGGGCTCTTTAAGTATTCAGTGCTGTTCTGTGGAAGGCCACATGCAAATACAAATTTCAACAACAAAAAATGATCTTTATGTATACATTTCCTTATGGCCTTCGCCTACATGATCAGAAGTGCATTCCTCTAAAAACTCAAAGCGGGGGTATTAATCACCTTCAGTGATAGTTCTAGTTAAATTTATTATTGCAAAGTTCCTTTTGAAATAAAATTGTTTTCAAACACATCACGGCTGGCTCCATGGGTTCTAATGTAACACATTTGTCATGATCAAACAAAATGTCCACTGTAGATGGCTAATCTGAAACATCAGTTCATGTCTCCACAGCGCAGCATTCGCCACAAAGCTTTCAAATCCGCCAAAAGGATGAACCCATAGCAAACTAAACATAAAATCACGAATGCTCCGCCAATTGTGTTTGTTAAATATCCATTGTCGTAGGCAGTAGTAAATCTTCTCTTATATCGCCCTGTTTGCTTGACGTTTATTCGAAAATTATCTGAACCGCCTTTCGAAGGACCAGGAGTCTTCAATGGAAATGTACTGCATTTAACTCTGCTTGATCGCCTTTCAGCAAGTAATGGTCTGTACCTCATCGTATCAAGAAACTCAGAAGCTGAAAATACAAAAATATGGCAGTAATCGTTGAAGGAAGTAACATTTTCTCCATCAGATCGCGACTCACTTCTACACCACTAGTTTTGGTTTCGTAAATGATATATTGCAAAATCGAGACCGAATCAAAACCCTGAAGCCGAAAATACAGAAACATGGTAGTAGTCGTTGGCTGACGTACAGTACAGTGATCATAAAAGGGACATTTTCTCGATCTGATTCCGATAGGACAGTGACATAGTGGTCGTGGTTTCATAAATGATATATTGCGAAATCAAGACCGAATCAAGAAAACAAACTAAAATAGCATATTCAAATCAATGTTCTCTAATTTCCTCCCTGACAGGTGAGCTGCAATAGTGCTGTGGGACGAAAAGCGGAAAGATAATTTCTTCCGGATCGGGGTACAGTCGTGACCCGGTCGAATTTCTCTGTCCACTTTTGTATTCACGGTACTGTAGCAGTACGTAATTTTGTAGTTCAAGAACGGATCAATTTGGAATGATGAATTGGGAAACGTTTTACGTTTTTACTGTACGTTTCTTTGTGTGTGTGCATGTTCAGAAACGCCTTTATTGTCACACAATTCTAAACATAAAGGAAACAGAGAGCGCGGTGGCGGATTGGTTAGAGCATTGAATTTTAACCCTTTACCTAACATGAAAACAGCACTTGCAAACAAAATTCTTGAATAACTAATTTGTTTCATTTTTTGTCTCAAAAACATAGGTTAAGATCCCTCTTTGGAACGAGCTCGACGAGCTCGTTCCAAAGAAGGGTCAAAACCTATGTTTTTGAGACAAAAAAATGAAAAAAATAATGAAAATTAATTGGCGATTTTTGTGAAAAGCCCTGGCCGTTTTTGGCCGTTACGTTGAGTGAAGGGTTAAACCGAAATGTCGACGTTCAATCGTAACCCGCATCATCAGCCCAAGTCCTTGGATAAGATACTTAATCCCAGTTGCCAATGTGGAGGCATGGTAGAGCTGTGTACTAAGGCCTCACGTACGTCGATGGCGCGCTTGTAGCACTGACTTTTGTTACTCTACCCATTTTTGTTACAGGTCACCCCTTTTGTTACAGAAATCGCGCACTTTTGCTACAGGTCACCACTTTTGTTACAAAAACGCCCACTTTTGTTACAAAAACAGCTCACGACTTTTGTTGCAAAAATCAATAAAATTGCCATGTAACAAAAGTCGGCGCTACTTGTTGCCCCGACTTTTGTTACTCTACCCACTTTTGTTACAGGTCACAATTTTTGTTACCAAACTCGGAAATTTTTGTTGCAGCTCGCCACTTTTCTGTCAGAAAACGTCATCTCTTGTTACAAAAGACAATTTACGTTAAATAAATTGAATACTAAAGTACTCCTAGTATGCCAAGAATAAATGGAATCGTTTCTACTTTCCATCGCATATTTCACGTTTCTAGAGTGATGATAATTAGGAAATCATATCATCCTATGTTGGCCTATCGTAATGGTGTGATTTTATTGGATTTTGTGATTAAAACCCATTAACAATACAAAACCACCATTGTATAGTGTGTGTTTCTCTCCGGGTACTTCGGATTCCTCCACACGCTCATAGCGGTCTAGCCGCCTCCCCCACCCCCGAGAGTTCCCCGGAGAGTACTTCCCTAGATAATCCTCCATATATTACTCCCACATTGCGGAAAAAAGCGAGCGAGTATCATTCAGGCATACTACACCTGGAGAGTTACGCCCATAAAGCTATCCACTCCCACCACAACTCCAGTTTATATGTGACAACGAAAGACTTAAACGAGATATGACCAAAGTTGAATGTTAAAAAATACACTGTCGTACCATGTAGGAATATCGTGTTCCTTCTTCGTAAAGGGACGAATGACAGTGGATTTGGGCTTGACAGAACCCTACAAGAAAGTTACTAAAATAGAAGGGATGTTTGGAATGTGTGTTAACCGGTAGTGTTAAATGTCCCCTCGACGTTAGATTTTTGTGCTGAGTAATATACTATTGCCAATGTTATATGGCTTATTCTTGTTAATATACACACCTGGAACTTTTTTTCGTAGTGGTGTTAATAGAAACTGTCAATACTTTTATGCTATTTTTCAGATGGCCAAACGTGATTGTTTGCCGAAAGAATGGTCTATTGACAAATGAAAGACAACACAATGATGAAAATATGCAGTATTTTAATGGCGCTAATTACACATATCTGTTTCGACAAGTATGGAGCTGGAACGATCCATGGTGAAACAATGCCGATAATTACTGACAAAATATGTAACTTGTGATTTCCTGAACACAATAGTAGTGTCTGACGTCAGTAGCGAGTGTATCCACCACGTGCCCGGATGGCAGCCTGAACGCCCCTCCTAATACTACCAGTGGGCCTTCTGGTACGGTCCAGAGACAACTACTGCCACTTCCAAATCCACTAAATTTTGTACAGGCGGATCACTTGCTTGTGTTCTAAGGGATTCAAATCGGGCCTCATTGCAGGCCAAGGTAGTGTTGTAATAGCGTTGTTCTGGGGGAACGCTCTCACAGCATGGGAACGATGTGGCCTTGCATTGTCGTCTATGAATACAGGGTGAGTAGTCAACGGGTGATTGTCAAAATGAGGCGCGACAACCGAATTGAAAATGTCCGGGATGTATTGATGACTACTGAGATTCCCACGTACATTCACATTGTCAAGTTTACAATCATGAGAGATGGAGATGCAACCCCAGATCGTTACTGATCCTCAACCATAAAGGTTCCTGGGCACGTAAGCAGTATTGCCATGCCTCCACACTTTCATACGACTATCTGTGATGTGAAGCAGGAGCCTATTCTCGTCTGACCAATGGACTCTCCTCCATGTCATGAGATTCCAACGTTGTCGTGCCATACACCACCCTAAATGTCGTCTTTTATGCTGATCGGACAGAGCTTGACGCTTGATGAATTTAACCAAGTTGCCTTCCAATAGCTTCGAATGACATGCCTGTTGCATGCATGGAAACGAATTACCATCTTAGTGCTTCGGACAGTGTCTTCATTCCCATGTCAACATTTATTGATAAACGAAGTGACAAATTTTCTTGTTTTATATCCAGATATTGCATGTGGATGATAATATGTTTTGTGATATTCGTGGGAAATAATGCTTCACGTGGACGAGGGGGTGTGTTTGGGGAGACGCTATCAACCAGAAACATTGTGTTTATCTAGATGAAATGTACTGCAAGACTGAGCAATCATTAAAACATAATAATTAGTAACAGCAACTTCACTGGCATGAAACATTTCAAGGGGTGCTTAATTAAATTCCAGGTGTCTATATATAGTTTCCTTTTACTAGAGGGTATCTACAAACAGTCTCCAATATAATATTTACGAACAAACAGCAATATATATATGTAAGTGGAATCAATGTACAAATTGATGTGTAAAGCTACTATAGTGACTCTCCACATTATTAAGCGAAAACAAGACATGAGACAGTTAAGAAAAGCACGCTAATATAGACGTCGTTGGAACCAGCTCCACAGTTTGTACCATCGAAGCCCAGATCTGGACCCAGTGCTATAAAACGTTTACAATTGTATTTTCTAGAATTGTGTTTTGTTATGACTTCAAATGGGTTGAAATTGACCATTAGCATTTTCAAAGATATGGCAATTTGCCAGGTGGCAAATTGCTATATCTTTTAAAATGCTTATGATTCATTTTAGTCAGTTCTATTAATAACTAGAAAATAAAATTCTAGAAAAAAACAATTGTAAATGTATTATAGTATTGGTCCCTGGTGTGTTTCATACGATACTTTTTAAGTTCCTCCAGATCATGACTGTATTTTATTGATACAATTTATTTCTTTTTTACTTTTTTGTCCGCTGTCCTAAGCAAAGGACTAATACAATACACTGCACGGGACCCATCATATCAATTTAACAATCTCAATAAAATATCTGTCAATAAAATCACACAAACATAGATGTCATTGGATGGAGCTCCTGTGAGATATTGGCACGGTACTGGTAGCTATTTTTACTCTGCACCAGTATCTTACAGAAGCACAAATAAACATGTGTACACACACACACACACACATAAACACCCACGAATACACGACAAGACATATTCACATATAAATACACGCAGTCACACACATAAACAAATACACACGCACGAAAAGTGCCAGCACGTACCGATTGTTGCTCGCACCGTAGCCATTCAAATGATAGATAAGAACTGGTGGTGTGTGGGGGTAGTAGTGGTGGGGGCTAGTCTCTGGGTGGAAAAAAACACGGGGGCTACATTACTGGTGGGAAAATCTTGGTGCGAAGTCTCCGGGGTTCTCTCCGGTCGAAGCCTCCGGGCAGAGTCGCCGGGAGTGGGACGACACTCAGGGTGTACTTTACTGGGTGTACTCACCCCGTGGGTACTCATTTAATGACTAAAAACAAATACATGTAATGTATTGCTTTGAAAATATTGATGTCACTGGACACTACTCCCTGGGTGGAGTCCAGTATCATACGCACTTGAGTAAATCTAAACGAATACATACACCACCAACTTTCACAAATATATTTTGGTATAAATCGGCGATCATCAATGATATCGGCAGCATTACATTTTAGTAGGACCGGCCACTGTATTCAGACAGCGTTGCCACGCAATCAGTGCAAACCAAAGTTGGTAGAGTTACAATAGTCTGTGCAACAAGTAGAACCGACTTTTGTTACATGTGCAATTTTATTGATTTTTGTAACAAAAGTCGTGAGCCTTTTTTGTAACAAAAGTGTTGACTTGTAACAAAAATGGTTAGAGTAACAAAAGTCGGTGCCACAAGCATTTGCCTTCAACCGCTGCTACCCTGATTGTGCCGCGTATATACGTTGGAGAGTCTGACAGTTGATGGACGCTGCTCGGTGGCTCTATCCGTGTACTCCGGCTTCCCCCACTCGTTAAGTGTCCGACACGATATGACCCCGGCTGATGAATATCACGTTAAATCTCAACCTAACCTTTTTCTGACAGACCCCATTGATCAAAGATAAATAGATCACCATTAAAGTCGGATACAGGGAAGAAGGGCTCTTCTAGTGTTTTGAATCCAACACATGCCGCACAACATTTTTCGAAAACACTCATGTTGCTATCATATTTGTGACAATAACTCCATTGACATTTGAAGTATCAAACATTGATTAAGATTCGTTTGATAATCAACTCTATGATCATTAATTACAGGCGTGCAGTGACAGAACAAATGCTTAAAAAATGAACCGACGTGGCTGAAACGTCTCTTTTTGTTAAGGTTTAACGACACTTTCGGTAACCAGGGTCATCTCGTTGCGGACAGTTTTACGGGCGCAGGAAACCGAAGTACCCGGAGTGAATCACCGAGCAACGGCGAGCAACTGTTAGATGCCCCAACGAGAAGCGGTGAGCATTTTATTTATTTATTGGGGTTAACGACACTTTGGACAGTCAAGGTGATCTCGTGTCGGACAGTTTTACGAGTGGGGAAAACCGACGTACACGGAGAGACCCACCGAGCAACAGCGAGCAAATGTCAGACTCCCCAACGTACAAAACTCCACACTGCAAAAAATATAGGTTCTCTTTAGAACCAAAACTGGTTCTAATGTTGTTCCTGAGATGGAACCAATTCTGTTTAAACAGTATTTATTTCAAATCAAATAAATTTATAAAGATTAACATTAAATATTAACAGAATTAAACATAAATTGAGGGGGTTTCAGCCGTAAGTTTAGAGCTTATACGAGGTTGTCTCAAATCATTATTAAGCAAAGGAGGTATGAACAGTTGGCATATCGAACCAGTTTTGGTTCTGTACAGAACCAAAACTGGTTCGATATGCCAACTGTTCATATCTCCTTTGTTTCAAAATGTTTGGCGACTGCGTTGAATAAGCTCCAAGTTTACTGCTGAATCTACTTCAGTTCATGTAATATTCTGTTAAAACTGAATGCTAATCTTGGTCAATTTATTTCATATGAAATAAATTCTGTTTAAACAGAACTGGTTCCATCTCAGGGACAAGATTAGAACCAGTTTTGGTTCTAAAGAGAACCTATATTTTTTGCAGTGCAGACACGCAGAGTTAGCATTTGATGAAGGCAAGTGCATCATCGACGTCCGGTACGCCTTAGTACAAAGCGTTACCGTGCCCCCGGGTGGAGAATCGGGATTAACCCTTTACCCAACGTAACGGCCAAAACCGACCAGCGCTATTCTCAAAAATCGCCAATTAATTTTCAAAATATTTTCATTTTTTGTCTCAAAAACATAGGTTATGACCCTTCGTTGGAACGAGCTCGTCGAGCTCGGTCCAACGAGGGGTCATAACCTATGTTTTTGAGACAAAAAATGAAAAAAATTAGTTATTCAAGAATTTTTTTGGCAAGTGTCGTCTGCTTTTCATGTTAGGTAAAGGGTTAAGTGCCTTGCCCATGGACCCCGAACATTTCGGTTTGAAGTCCAATTCCGTAATCACTGAACCACTGTGCTTCCAGCAACGATGAGGTACTATCAGACTCTCTAATGTATTAACTTTGCACAAACACAGTTAGCATTGATTGCGCATTACGTGGGCAATTGAGATTAAGTGCCCTGCCGGAGGACATGGTGTGGTTACCGCTGATCAGGATCGAACCGTAATCCTTTCGATTTGAAGCCCAATGCAATAGCCATAACCGCCCTCCTTGTGCGGCTGTTGCGTGCGTGATTGGGGTGTAAATGGAGGAAAGGCGAGGAGGGTAAATGGCAGGAAAGTAGAAGACAATGTGGTCAGTGGTGGGTGTGACATGAACAATAGGTTCAGTGTGTTGGAAATGGCAGGTAGTTATGGGGAGGGGGTGGGTGGAGGCTGCGGAGGTGTCGGCGTTGTGGAGGAGATGCTGTCAGGTGGCGGCGGTGATATAAGTCAGTGCAGGAAAGGTGGCGTGGTAGATAGTAAAAGGGTGTCCAAGCAAATCTTGTGTTAGCGGGAAGTAGTATAATACGGTGGATAGATAAGGCGGGTTGTGGTCCGGATAGTTTGAACTGAACTAACTCGTATTTCCCTTGAAAGGGGGGGGGGGGGGGGAGTGGTATTAGGGATAGAGTGGATGGTATTGTTAAGTGCTCAGAGGCATGTCCAGTGGTAGTGGTGAATATAGGTACAAACAATATCAGGGAAGGAGGTCAGTTCAGCTTATGGATACATACAGGTACTTGATCACCAAGTTATATAGCAGTAGTGTTGGGGCATCTTCCGGTGATGAGTCGGATGGAGCGAACGGAATTCTCAAATTATTGGAGTAAACGAGGAATTATAGAAATTCTGCATGGATCTTGTGATACCCTTTATTGACAATTGGGGACTTTCGAGGTTAGCGGGAGTTGTATTGCAAGGGCGACCCCCATCTAACTCCAAGGGGTACAGAGGCGTTGGGTAGGAACATATTGCAGTTAGTGGTATAAGGCAGTATTGGTACGAAAAAGTTGGATGCAAAATCAAAATTTTAGAAGGCAAATGTAAAAAAGATAAAATAAGGGGGTCCCATAAAGGAATGAGAATAACACCTCAAAGAACCCACGTGTTTTCAAAGTAAGACACAACAGCATTCGGGGTCTCCGTTGAAAGTCGAGTAACATTACGATCTTGGTTGAGGTCGAGGGTAAGGGTAAATGGACGTATGAATGGAAAAGAACAGAAAAACAATAACCGGATATGAACTCACTGACCTAGTGCTATGTAGGGAAGTCATAGACATGGAAATAGACGACGACGGACATTCTGACTTAAATAGTGATCACAACCTGACAACTGTACGGGTTAGGGACAATCGAATAGCGAAACAAGTGGCGGTCTTTAAGGATATTTGGACGGTGGGAAACGAAGCAGACAGGGGGCACTTTGAAAATTTAAAATTAAAGCTAGAAAAAGTGTCAACCGGAGATAACATTCCGGGGTAAATAGTGAGTGGTCTAAAAGCTGCTGAGAGGGAGTTAGGGAATTAGAGTGACGACAAAACAAATAAACTAGGATAATTGATTAAATTCCCTGTTGCGTTATGGAAAAAAGCTGCCTGAAGTTTCGATATCTTGACATCATAGTTCAGAATGATAAACTACAATGTCATTATGTTACAGTGTATCAATCATGACATCGTATGGCAGGCATGATCTCATCGCATCCGGAATTTTCTAACCTATAACAGCTGCCCGCAGCACGAGACGTGACAGGGGGTAAGGTTGCCACTCAATGGATGCTTAAAAGACGAATGGTCGCCTGCCAAGATGAGGGATGCAGTTGGAAATTTGGAGTGTAATACACGCTCCCCCACAAATCAAGCCTCTCCAGCCACGTCTCTCGGCGTTTGATAAATGTCTCTATAAACAAATAAACGAGGAATATTCTTCACCCAGATTACACACTCGCGTGTGAACTATAAAACGTTCACTATGTCCCTGCTTTTAGCTTCATCATTGGTGCGAATTGGAAGTTAACTGGAAGAGTCATTATTCATTCTTAGAGTGCACCAATTAATATTTTTCCACCGTTGGCATGGTTTATCCTAAAGGTCGCCAATTGGAGGGAACAGTGCGTCAATGCCAACTAATTACTTTCATGAAGTTAGATTGCACCATGCAACTAGGCAGTCGAAGCTGCCCTTCTTGTTCAAAGGGGTTAAATATGTTCGCGACCCCCACATGTCCTTTTACATACATTCCCTTCTGATGTCCTCTAGATGTCCTTTCTAATTTACAAAGCATATGTTTACTAGCTGAAGTCACTACAAACGGAGCAATTGTGGTTCGTCTCGTAACCAAAACTGTTTTTTAGTTTGTACAGGTAGAGGAGCTAAATTAGTTTACATGGAACCAAACATATACATCTTATGGTTCTTCAATCTGGCACATTAACTGGACTGTCAAGGACATGGACATTATAATTGTAAATTATCAAGAGGCGCCAAGTTATAGTTTTAAAATGGTGACGAAATAACGTCAGAAACACCTCTCAAGTTGTTCTAGCACGCATGCTTTAACCCGTTACCCAACACACGATATCAAAATTAATTATTTTAATCATTGTTTTTTAATATGTGTCAAAATATTTCAACAACACCATATCATGTGACTGTTCATTGGGACGAGCTCGCCGAGTTCTTTCCACTGAAGGGTCACATGATACAGCTTTGTTGAAAGTTACTGAAATATTTTTTTTGGCAACTCCTAAATTCTTTAATTACGAAGACGAAGGTTAAGTTGTGCTACAACGGCTTACCATACAAACAAGAAAGGTAACTCTATATGAAATTGCTTGTTTCTAGATCACATGGCGACTGTAATTAAAACTAGTAACTGATCTTTCATGTTTACAATAACAAACTCAAGTTTCGTGCTCTCAACTGTAACCATCTGCCAATTACCGTATTTTGACAATAAATTGGATTTTATCAGAATTCCTAATCAAGTAATGTTTCATTTAAAAAAATAGTTTTACCCTTGACCTATCATGCTCAATTCAAATGTCGACACTAACGTTTTTTTTTTATTATCCCTTTGAACCTTGGTGGTATCTTCCATATCAGTTCAATGGCAGCAATTGGAAGGTTCTATATTCATTGTTTGGGGGTAGACCAATTAATGTTTTCAACGGGCAGTCTAGGAGATGCACGTTGAAACTATTTATTGGTCTAAAACACACATTCATTTAACATCCACCCAATTAATCAAATTATGACGTATCATGTTTCTGGACCGGTGTAAAAGGAATGGAAATCCGTAGGAACGTTAGTCCCTCTGGACTATTATTTTGCGGAATTATAGTCCTAGGTCTAATATTTCTAGGAATAATAAGCCGCCGGACTACTATTCCTAGAAATGTTAGACCTAGGACTATAATTCCGCGGAATAATAGTCCAGAGGGACTAATTTTCCTACGGACTTCCATTCCTGTTACACCGGCAAAACGGTCTCTCATGTTCAAAGGGTAAATAATTTGATAATCCAAAACATAACTTATGATCCTGATTAGAACGAGATCGAGGACATTGTTCCAATGAGTCGCCCTAAGCTATGTTTTTGGAGTAAAAAATAAAGAAGAAATAAAAACTCGGAAATACGCTGGACGGATATGGACAATACGATAGAGAAAATAGTTAAAAGATCAGGGTCAACTGAACAAGTGAAACAACCTTGTAACATTCAACAATTGCCTGCACACGTTTAATATCAAATGTTTAGCACGTTCAACACTTTTTTCTATCAACCTCCGTGATGCTTCCTATGGGAACGTAAGGAAATGCCGCCCCTACTTTTTTTCTGAACGAAAAAACCGCCCCCATACGTGGAAACCTTTACCCAGTGTAACGGCCAAAACCGGCCAGCGCTATTAAAAAAAATCGTCAATTAATTTGCATTATTTTTTCATTTTTTGTCTCAAAACATAGATTACGACAACAATGAGGGATCATAACCTATGTTTTTGAGACAAAAAATTAGTTATTCAAGAATTATTATTACAAGTGTCATCTGCTTTTCATCTTAGGTAAAGGATTAAGACATGGGATGACTTCGTATTGATGAATATCCAAATCGATGTGCAGCTGGCAAGGCCAATGGGTGCTCGCTGTGATCACTCCTTCCTCTTGCTTACTGGATTATTATCCTTTGGTTATCTGTAGGTAACTCGCTTTCCAAATTATAATATAATATATATAGAGTCGAATAAAATACACAGAATGCCGTCTGGGAAGTGGCATCCTTAATACGTTGCACGCGTGTTTGTTTCGGTTTGTTACTCAATCATTCCTCACCAGAGTGAAATTTCCACGTTCTTCTTAATAAAGTGGAGGGATGGCGAATCGTCCTAATTATCAAGCTATCACAATTATGAAATTTACTCAGAAAAGCAACGAGAATTCGAGTTCTCGGCAAAAGTTCTCAACAAAAATTTCAAATTTGTCCCGCATACGATCGGGGTTATACTGCAGAAAACCAATGAGAATTCGAGTTCTCCGCAAACGTTCTCATCAACAGGTTCAAAACTGTCCCGCTGTCGTCTCGATCCTCCTCCCGACACCCAGAGGAGGTCACCCCATCGGGCTCTCCCCAAACAACTCAAATCGTTGACCCTTGCTGAATTAATGAGCTCCCGTTCTCCTATTTCTTAAATTGTGGAAGCATCAGCGTTCAATCAAAAGAAAAAACATGCACACCGCAAACCAATTTGATTTTCAAAGAATGCATATTGTTCACATAAGGTACCACATGCGAGATTTATCTTGTATGAAAGAGCTAGGCATGTTAGTCAAATATGGTTTAAATAATAGTTATCGCAGATAATGATGTGGAAGTATAAGTTAAATATCGGCACGAAAACACACAAACTACAATGGATTCAGCAGTGAGCTATTAGCTAGTACAAGGTCGCCTCCAGGATGTTAGTAGTTTTAATTTTCTTTTGCATTATTGCATTTTTACATGCAATATTAAGCGAATATAAGAACGAAAACAACTAAATGTAATGGGCAGAGTGCGAGTGCTGATCCAGAGATAAAGTGTAATCAGTTGTCGAGAGGCGGACATGACTAAACGTTTAAGCGATGTTGTCACATGCTAAAATTTTCAATTGGGGAAGGGCTTACTCTAAAGGATAAACTTATGGACCTGTTCTGATATGGATTTATTGGTTTCCTAATCATAATATTCGCTGCCATAGAGTAGGGTGCCAGTCGATAAATCTTAAAATTTGAGATTATGGTGTTTCCCCTTATTACAGAAGAAAAACTTGTCTTCAGTTGCGTAGAGGAAGGTAGGCGTGAAGAAGGGTGGTACACATTTGCACAGCAGGGCGCAGTGTTAAGATTATCATGACGAAGGTTATTGTTGTGGGCTTTAGAGGTGGAATGGGAACAAACTGGACATGCAGAAAGGTACCCCATATGACGAGGAGTACTGCTTCAAATTTGGCCAAATTTGTCGGCTTGAAATCAAGATCTACCAGCTCGTCCTCTTGTTTTTAAGTACTTTCGCTCTGGATTCATTATGTACGTTTTTATGATTTTCTTTCACCGCATTGTATTGATAATAATAATTGATGAAGGCCAAAGTCCATGTGACAATATGGCTGTCAAAAATAATCCTGGAACACAACTAGTCATCTTTGAGCACGCAATGTTGTTTTACGTCTCACAGTATTCCACTGTTTTCCTAACACGACTTACAGAAAAACCTTGCAGTATCTTATCAAATAATTGAAATTTTGGATGTCCTGGAAACCAGAACAAAACTCGGGACAGTACAATGGAACGGCCTACAATGAATATGCTACTAGTACATCACTCATAACTACCATCACCACTAGCACTACTACTACTACTTGTACTACTTGTACTACTACTACTACTACTACTATTACTATTACCACCACTACTACTGTTACTAGTACATCACTAATTACTACCATCACCAGTAGCACTGCTACTACTACTTCTACTACTACTACTACCACTAATACTACTACTACTACTACTAGTAATGCTGCTTCTCCTATATTTGCATCAATGGAAACAAACCTATTGACTACGTTGCTATTGTTACAGCTTTATTTTAATCGCAGCAAAAACGGAACAATACAAAACAAGAAACAACACCCCCCACCCCCCTCTCCAAAAAAATAAAAATAAAAAATAATCCCCAAACCAAACAAAACAGAACACTCTATAATACAAAAACATACACCACCAACAATATAACTACAGCACTCCCCAATTCTACCACTAGCACTACTGCTACTATTACTAGTACATCATTTCTTACTGCCACCACGACTTCCACTGTTACTACTACTTCTACTACTACAATTACAACTACTACCACCACTACTTCTACTGCTACTAATACATAGTAACAATAGTAGTAGTAAAAGTAGTAGTAGTAGTAGTAGTAGTAGTAATAATAGCAGTAGTAGTAGTAGTGGCAGTAGTAGTAGTGGGGCTGAAATGAAATCGCCGACGGCAAATACATGCTATCTTACTTTCAGTCGGTGTCGAGGAATCAAGGAACTGAGTCGTTTTCTGGACATCATGGGCCGTGGCATATGAAAAAGTCGCTGATAGTTTGGCAATTGAGTGTGGTGTTGTCTCATAAATCGAATCATATTCAGGTGACTGAATGGCAAATGTGGTTTGACTGAATAGTTGATTTGCGACTGTAGCTTCAGATGAAATATCTGCTGATGGCGACTGCATGGATGTGTCTTCAGACGGCGATATCACATCACTTGTCGCGGACTGTCTGTTCCAATTCGGTCCAGTCGTAGATGCATCAACTGGAATAAAGCCTGATGGAAAGGTCGTTGAAACTGACTCACTTCTGATTACGGTTGCTGATACTGCTGTTGGATCTAAAACAAACGGGTATTATTATAATCACAGAAATAGTTTAAGCATGCTATGCGAGGTACTAAGTTGATACACAATGTGCCAGAAACAACAACATAAGCCATATTTTATTTCCCGTGGTGTTCGTTGGCTGATATAATGTAAGCGTGTTCGTATTTCCTACAGAACGGCCGCCGCGGACTGGTCATTTTCCATGGGTGGACAATATATTCACGGACGCAATAATATTAAATTCCAAAAAGTAATTACAGGAATAATCATCAAAAATTTAATTAATGAAGCACCAGGTACAATCCGGTGCTTCATTAATTAATCATTTGTCGATGATGATTTTTACTACCTATTAAACGCACGCGTGGACATAATGCCCACGCGTGTATTATTATCAGTCCGCGGCGGCTACAATGTAAACATGATCACCAATTAGACCCAAAAGAAAGGCCAATCATGATTGACTCACAACGGTGAAGAGGCTTTTCAATGAGTCGTAATTTTATATGAAACTTATGAACTGAGTTCTTTAAAATCTAGTCGGTCGAGGCTTACTAGGACTAGATTCCATTTTACTGAATTTATTTATTTATTTTTATGTAGTTATTTATAAAGGTTTAACGACACTTTAGCAGCCATGGTCATATCGTGTCGGTGACAGTTTTATGGGTGGAGGAAGCCAGAGTACCGGAGAGAATCACCGAGCAATGACGAGCAGCTGCCAGTTCCCCAACATCGTAACTCCGCACTGCAGCACAGGTGGGGGGGGGGGGGGGAGGGGGGGGGTTAGATTGGTTGAATACATGCGCACCATCGACGCGCAGTACGACTTAGTACACGCCATCGTGCCCCCATGTGGACAATCTGGATTAAGTGACTTGCCCAATGACACCATCGGGAGTCTGAATCGATCGCTCAGACGGTAACCCATCCAAGGACTAACCGGGCTCGACGCTGCTTAACCTCGGTGATCTGACGAGAACCGGTTACCGCAACACCTCATTTTAGTGAATGAAGTTAAGAAATTTCATATCAAATCGAGATAGCGTGAATATTCTTTTTATCAGATAATTTTGTAATTTAGCTTTCTAACTAACGTGACGGTTAAAACAAGTCATCATTGCTCTCGCAAATCGCAAAATAAATTTATTAGTTTTTGAATTTTGCTTCGAAAACATAACTCATTGCACCTCAAAAGAACAACCTCGTTGAGCCTGTTCCAACGAGGGCTCATAAGCTATGTTTCGAACCAAAAATGTAAATTTTTAGTTGTTCCAAAAATGTTATAATTGTACATGCTGTCTGTTATAATATACCATACATTTTAACACATGCTTTTAGTGGTTACGGCATTGGACTGCAAACCGAAAGGTTCACGGTTCGATTCCCGCCCGGGGTAACTGCGTTGTTTCCTTGGGCAAGGCACTTAATCCCGATTGCCCACGTACCGCACATTGAAATTGCCCTTGTCTTCAACCAATGCTAACCCTGTTTGCACGGAGTGAGTGCGTTATGCAGTTGCTCGCCGTCGCTCGATAGTTCACTCCGGGTACAATGGCTTTTTGCACTCGTAAAACTATCCGACGCGAGGTGACCCTGGCTGTCGAAAGTGTCGTTAAACCCAAATAAATAAATGAATAAGTAAATAAGTAAACAAATAAATAAATAACACAGTCTTTTAAAACAACTTTAAGTTGGATGCAGCAATTAACTTGGGAGTAGAAAGTGCACCTTCCTCAACCACTCCAACCTCCGACCCTGGTGAGGACACCAAGTCTCGTTTCGGAGAAAAATAATAATAACAAAAATATTGATTATGACCCCTTCACGGCAATGCAATTGTACTTGTTTATGACAATCGATCAAGTAATAGACAGAATGGCATTCGCGTTCGAACTGTCATTTTTTACCGCACGTGATCGATTGGGGCCGAGGTATAATATTGAACTAGAAGCCGAAGGCTTCAAGTTCATTATTATCCCTCCGCCCAAATCGACAGAGTGCTGTAAAAAATGACAGTTCGAGTGCGTATGCTGTTCTGTATTTATTTTACGCCTACGTTTTACTAAAAAATTATTAATCGATTTTGGCGGAGGGATAATATTGAACTCTGGGGAGCGCGGTGGCTCAGCAGATAGAGGTGCAGGCTGCAAACCGAGAGGTCCTCGGTTCGAATCCCACCTGCGGCAACCGCGTTGTGTCCTTGGTCAAGACACTTCATCTCCATTGCCCGCGTGGGGGCACGATGACGCCGTGCACTAAGGCGTACTGCACGTCGATGGTGTGCATGTCTCCAATCAATCTAACGCGAGTTACGATGTTGGGGAGCTGGCAGCTGCTCGTCGTTGCTCGGTGGTTCTCTCCGGGTACTCCGGCTTCCTCCACCCGTAAAACTGTCACGGTCATGATTAGCCATTGTGCATAAATATGTGACCTTAAAAACATCAATAAATAAAGAAATATTGAACTCTAAGCCTTCGGCTTCTGTTCAATATTATCCCTCCTCCGAAATCGATCCCTTGCGGTAAAAATGACAGTTTGAACTATGTTGTTCTGTATTTATTGCACGCCTACAGTTTACTAAAAAATATTAGAAACACAAATTATTGCCAAAAATAACCAAAACGTAAAAGAAGAAATAATTAAATAATCCGCGCACGTGATTCGTATTGGTCAAGGATAAAACAAAAACATTTATTGTTCGCTTCCGTTTTTGCAGAAAACACGTGTATTGTATGAACATAAAAGCATAGGCGTACAATAAAATAGTGTTATCCAACTCTCTTCGGGAATCCCGGAATCAAGGGATGGGGCTATTGGCTCAACACCATTTGTCATCAAGTTGGAGAATGCCGTTTCATTGTTGTCTACTTGAAGCGACAGGTTCGTTGTGTCCGGAACTGATCAATCCTCAGTTGACAGAATTACCGCAGGCGAGGTCATGTCAGTCAAAATGACCTCGGATGATGTGGCTAATTCGTCGGTCCACAAATCAACCTTGTCAGTGGTCGAAGCTGAACTGCTGGTGAAAGAAATCTGCACTGAGGACCACATTGTATCTGCATAAGTACAATAAAAATAAAAGAAAACCCAAATATTTTGAACAATAACATGATTATCTTAAAAATTGGACAAGAAACGTTGAAAAGCAACTTCGGATGGAATAAGTCCTTGTAATAGACATTTGCAAAGCAATTTCTAAAAAACATCGATATTAAATCAATATAAACAACACAAGAAATTGGCATTATTTAAATAAAAATATGTCTATATGTTTCAAATTTGCAACACTTTTCTACCATATCAAGTGATCCCCTTATTGGAACTATTCATTCGGCTCGTACCAATTTAGGGTGACATAACATGTTTTTGTTGAAATTGTACGGAGAAAAATTGGAAAAAACACAATTAAAATAATTTTGTTTGATATCCTGTACGTTGGGTAAAGGGTTAATGAAGAGGCCTGTCTTTATATGGCCATTACGTTAGGTAGGAGGTTTATGAAGAAAACTATTTTCATGGTAACAATATAATGACTTTGAAGAGTATTACGGTTTATTACCGACCCGACTGGAATGATCAGCAGCCCGATATGTTATTAGCAACCCGTGGCAAAGTCGAGGACCACTACTAAACATGGATGCCTGCTATCATTGTCTGAGGGACGCTATTAAACCGCAATGCCCGACAAATTCATGTTATTTCTATTATTATCGCTTACTCTCTTTTGATCTGTTACCTTCTAAATATAGAATGTCCACAAAAAGACTAAATTTATACCATGGTTACCTATTCTACTATATATAAAAAGGCTATGACAAAGATTTCAGCTTTACACACCAAGCGTGGTGAACACGCCAGCAATGGGATGTCAGTAGTTAAAATTTACTCCTACAGTGGAACTACATCCATGCTGACCATTGGTGAGCTCGATTTGAATACAAACTTGTCTAATTTTACCACTCGTCAGTGAAATGAAACCCACAGTTATTTAGTACGCTTCTAAATGAGTTTACTTAATAAGATACCAAAAAATTAACAAACATGCGCTGCCTCATGTTAATAAAACATCCACAATTCAAAATAGTATGTTATTATGTTATTAAAATGAAAAAGGCCAGTGATTTGCGTGTTTCTTTTTCCATTTCGTTTCGGCGATAAAATTGACACTAATGACAACTGAAGTACCACCCACCGGTGCTCATGTAAACAAAAACAGATTCGCGTTGTACAATTTAACATCAAGTCTTATTAATCTGACGATCATGGTACAAATAAAATATACCCAAAATAGCTTGGTGTACCAAATGTTCACCACTCGTGGTGAAGTGGTGTTAACCGCGCTCCAAAGGCTCGCGGTTAACACCACTTCACCACTCGTGGTTAACATTTGTTACATCAAGCTACTATGGGTATATTCTATATGTAACCGTGCCACTGCCTTTATCACCAGTAATTTGTTGAGTGTTTATTTAACCCTTTACCTAACATGAAAAGCAGACGACACTTGCAAAAATAATTGTTGAATAACTATTTTTTTCATTTTTTGTCTCAAAAACATAGGTTATGACCCCTCGCTGGAACGAGCTCGACGAGCTCGTTCCAACGAGGGGTCATAACCTATGTTTTTGAGACAAAAAATGAAAAAATAATGAAAATTAATTGGCGATTTTTGAGAATAGCGCTGGCCGGTTTTGGCCGTTACGTTAGGTAAAGGGTTAAGAGAACTGCCGGCTAATTTCCAAGTTCTCAAACGGCATTTCTGAAGTCTCAGATTTTCAAGACCCTTGGTCTCTGTGAGATTCCTTATCACTTTAGAGTCCTTGGGTTCCTCTTCGGTTCAAGCCCACGTTGGTGTGAAGTGATAAAAAACTTTTACGGAGATTAAAGAAACATGTACGCTTTGATGGCAATGTTCATAGTTTCGACCAGTAGAGAAAATGAATTGGTTTAGGGAGTTTATTCAGTAATGGAGGGCAAACGGGCGTTGGTGTCGTGTTGGGCGTTACGTTGTTTTACTATCTCACTAAACTTCTGTTAATACTGGAGAACGCCCTATTAAGCGGTAATATTGACATAGTTACAAGTTAATTAATGTACATTGCGTTGTTTTATCAAACAATGTGTCATTAAACAATGATACTGGACGTGCTCAGCATTTATAGCCATCCGAGTGACTAGACCGTCCAATAACAAAATAATGTTAGATTTTATGGACTATGGAATGGCAGGTAAATACCACCCAAACAAGAGCTTCCGGAAAAATGCAACACTTATAGACAGCAACAGCTAAGAGGTATCACCCAAATACGAAAGACGGTGCGAAAAATTTTTTAAGGTTTATCGTGAACCTGATTAAGATTTGCGACATACATTAAGAAGAGCGCAGTAACAGAACGCCACGATGTGCGAATCCGTGCATCCACACGGCGCAGGTACCAACTCGAAAGGGCAGGTCGAGGGGCGCATCCTCGTGTTCTATCCACCCGCGATGGCATGTGTGTCGTATTGACAAAGGAATTCACATAGTGGCGTTCTTCTTTATTACACTTCATTGCGACATAGAATCCATTAATTTAAAAATTCAAACATCACACACTGAAAATTGCAAATTTTAAAATTCCAATTGATATTCGATTTATCGGCTGTCACCGCAGCTTTTGAATTAATCTGCATCAGAATGCCTCATTTCGATTGGCCAATTACAAAAAGGGGAGGAGTTTAGTTTTTTTGATGGGTCCATTACGTCAGGTGGAAGAATAGTCCGTCAGCGGAAATCCGTTCGGAAAATGTGTGCCTTTCGAATTTGTAAATATGGAACAAGAGGGAAAGAAATAGGGGGGGGGGGGGTAATAATTAATTGTATCAGCGTATAATTTTTGGACACACGTACATACGTACATACTGAGTGAGATATAATGTTAACACTGACCGTATTAAGATTTACCCCCTCCAAGCCTACACCAACCCTTCCCCTGTTCCAACCCTTCACCTGTTGGGGACACCAGGCCTCCTTTTGCGGAACATAATAAAAAAAACATAGTTTATTATCTCTTCACGGCATAGCAATTGCAATTGTTTATGATGGTCAACAAGTAAATATGTTATCTTACACTCTTCTTGAATCCCAGAATCAAGGGATGGAGCCGTTGGTTCAACACTGATTGACATAAAGTCGGAAACTGTTTTATTGGTATCCACTTGAGGCGACAGGTGTGTTATGTCTGAAAATGACCCATTCTCAGCCGACATGATGAGGGTGATTCTAGGTGTTGGTAACTGAGTGCGTGAATCTGCTGTGGCCAGGTCCCACAAAACGGCTTCAGATGAAGTCGATAATTCGTTAAGGGCATCCGTCGACGAGCCAATCTTGTTAATGGTCGAAGCTGAACTGTTGGTGGGAGAAGCCTCCACCGAGGCCCATGTTGTATCTATTCAAGTACAATAAACAGAAAAAATAAATAAATGTTTTGGAATTACAAGTGTTTGAACAATAATATTATTATCTCAATAACTGAGTGAGAAACGTTAAAAAACATTTTTGAACAAAATAATTCCGTGAAATATATAGTTTGAGAATTTCAAAAACTTCCGTTTAAGCCTTTACCCAACCCACACGATACCAATTTTTTTATTCTAATTATTGTTTCTTCAAACAAATTCAACAAAATTATATCATGTGTGTAACCTTATTGGAACAAGCCCGACGTGCTCGTTCCAATGAGCGGTCACATAATAAGATATTGTTAAAACTTTTTGAAAACATTTGTGTTTGCAACTGACCCGTTTGTATATTACGCAGGCGCTCGATTCGTTTGCTAAACCAGTTTGTACGACACGAAATTTACGATTTTGAAAAATTACCCTAGTGTTGTAATTCCTACCTACTTTTCTTCGTGCTTAGTCCAACAAAAAATAATGCTTACTTCTTTCAATAACACTCTGACACGTCCAGATAGTGACAGTTTTTCCTCATTGTAAGAAGTCGATAAGACACTTTTTGTGATTACCGCTTCTCAGATATTGCCTCTGTGCTAGGTAGATGGTTAAAGAAGGAACATATTTGGTTTCAATATATCAGGAACATGAAATGGAAGTGCATTGTGGTTCATTAGCGGCCCGACAGCAGTGATTAGCAGCCCGACATGTTATTAGTGGCTCCAGGCGAAGTCGGTGTCCGCCATTAATCAGGGATAGTTGCAACCATTCTTCGGAAAACTGTAATGACCACCACAGTCATGTCATTTCTGGTATTATCTTTTAATCTCTTTCGGTCTGTTAGCTACCAACTGTAGAATATCTGGAATGAAGACTGGGTGTAACGTAGTTTTACCGTGTCACTGAAGCTCTGTTAATGTAGCAGATGTCCCATTAAGTGATAATCATTTTCAGCAACGAGATAATTATTACACTATGCGTTGTATTATGCAATGCGTTGTTACAAAATGGGAGTCTTTTGTAGTGGAGGCGTCTTTGGCGAAAATGACGTTCTATCTTCCGTATTTGAAATGGGATTTAAAAAAAGTTTTTATTCCTTTTCGGGGCCGCATGTGCTGTAAGGTCAATTAATTTCAACTTCTTATTCCGAAATTCAACCGTGACGTTTTTCCTACTGCAATGTATGTTTTGAAGTCATAGTTCTCAAACCTTGAACTAAATCAGAATAAAAACATTATTTTATTTATTTATTTATTTATTTATTGGTGTTTAAGGACGCTTTCTAGAGCCTGGGTCACATCGTGTTGGGCAGTTTCACGAGCGGAGGAAGCCGGAGTACCCGTGAGAACCACCGAGAAAGCGCGTCCAACTGCCACTCTCTCCAACGTACAAACCCCGCACAAGCAGAGATAGTGTTGGTTGAAGACAAGTGCACTATCGACGTGCAGCTCGCCTTAGTACGTAGCGCCATCGTGCTCCCACAATCAGGATTAAGTACCTTGCCTATAGTCACAACGTAGTTACCCATGACGAAGATCGTACCCCGGATCTTTCGTTTTGAAGTCCAATGCCGTAACCACTGAGCCATCGCGCTCCAGAATAAAAACATTACGCCGTCGATTTCACATGTTGGTGCAGTTATCTGTGGCATTTAGTTGCAGTCTGATCCTGAGGAATAGTCTTCAATGTTTCACGTGGCCCTCATTCACCTTCTTCGAGACTTCATTGGTGATAAAACGTCCAAGTTTTGGAGTCAGTCGCAATATATCGTTTTTTTCAACGTTTGTCTTCAAATTTTGCCGCCAAGGTATAACTTAAAACCCCCCGTGGGGAGAGTATTATAACAAATAGTTGTAAATCTGAAACACTTTTCCAAAAAAATATTGTAAATGTCGTCTACTAAGTGAAGATATAACAGAAACAGAAATAAATTACAACTCCCCCACCCCGAAAGAGAGAGAGAGAGAGAGAGAGAGAGGAGGGGGGGGGGGGGGGGGGCGCTTGCTTGATCTTAGATACACACTGTTGTAAAGATACACATGTTATGGTTCTTCAATCTGGCACATCAGCTTGACTGTTAAGGCCATGGGCATTGTGTTTATTGTAAAATATAAAGCCGCGCCTAGTTAATGTTTTAAAATGGCGACTAAGCAACGTCAGAATCACGTCCTCTGTTGTTCTATCAGGCATGCGTTAACCCTTCGCCTGACGCATACGATATCAAAATTAATTATTTTAATTACTGTTTTTTTAAGATGTTTCAAATAATTTCACCAAAACTATATCGTGTGACCCTTCATTGGAACGAGCTCGACGAGCTTGAGCCACTGAAGGGTCACATAATATGGCTTTGTTGAGAGTTTCTGAAAAAGATATTTTTTTGAAACTGCTAAATTTATAAATTACGAAGACGAATGCGACAACGGCAGTTTTGCATTCAAACAAAAAACAGGTAACTCTATATGAAATTGCCTGGTTCTAGATCACATGATGTCTCATTTGTTTTGTATTTTCGATGGATTTTGGTTCTAATTGGAAGCAACTTTGGCTCTAATTTCTCCGAGTGTTCGAAGTATTCGAAGTATTCTTAAGATTCGTATTCTCAACCGTAACTATTTGCCAATCATCGTAATTGACAGTTTTGATCAGAATGCCTGATCAAGTCTGCTTTGTCTCATTTTAAAAAAAATATTTTTACCCTTCTCCTAACCCGCCCAATTGTCGACACCAACTTTTTCTTATCAACCCCTTGAACCTTGGTAGTATATTCATTATCAGTTCAATGACAGAAATTTGAAGAGTCAATATTCATTATTTGGGGGAGGCCAATTAATATTTTCAACGGGCAGCCATGGAGCTGGACGTTGAAGATATTAAAATATTGACTGGTCCACCACACATTCACTTAGCATCCATCCTACTTAATGAAATTATGACGTATCATGGCCCTGGCCCAACAAAAAGTCTCTGGGGTTTAAAGGGTTAAATAAGAATTTTCAATTTCATAATCCAAAACACAACTTATGATACTGATTGGAACGCGCCCGAGGTCATTGTTCTAAGGCGCAAAAAGCTATTTTGGGGGGAATATAAAGTGAAGAAAAAAAATTTCAGAAATGCGCTGGTCGGGTATGGACATTATGTTAGATTTATTTATTTATGCATTTAATTTATTTATTTATTTATTTATTGGTGTTTAACAACACTTTCGACGGCCAGGGTCACCTCGTGTCTGGCAGTTTTACGGGTGAAGGAAATCGGATTACCTGGAGAAAATCACCAAGCAACGGCGAGCAACTGTCAGACTCGCCAGCGTACTAACCCCACATATGCAGGTTTAGCATTGGTTGAAGACCATCGACGTGCAGTAGGCCTTAGTACACAGCGTCACCATGCCCTCACTAGGGCAATCGGGATTAAGTGTATTGCCCATGGACAGTTATCCCCGGTGGGCATCGAACGGTGGACCTCTGGGTTTGAAGTTCAATGCCGTAACCACTGAACCACCGATTACGTTAGATAAAATGGTTAAAAGATCAGGATCTACCGAACAAGTGAAAGAAATACAAACAACCTTGTAAACTTCAACAATTGTCTGCACACGTTTCACATCAAATGTTTAAATGGTAGAGTGCTGGAAGCCCATATTTGGGCTTTATACTGAGGTGCATGTATTGCTATTTAAAGGCTTCATATTCTGTGGTTGTGCTTCCGTTTATCCATGACGTGAAATTATTTAGTCTGTATAAATTTGCCTCCTGGTTACAATTTATGGGAGAGTGCCTATCCCATAAATTGTAACAAGGGAGACACGTGAGCGAATTTTCAGAGCCAAAAATAATTCAGCACTCTATCAGTTAACACGTTCAACACTTTTTATCAATTTCAGTGATGCTTCTCGAGGGAATGCCGCCCCCTACTTTTTATGAAGGGGAACACCGTTCCTCCTCACTCTTAAGACATTGGGTGGCTTCATACGGACGAATATCCAAACCACTGTGAAGCTAACTAGACGAGTGTGTGCTCGCGGTGCTCACCACCGCGAGCACTCCGTCTTGCTTACTCCATGAAATCCCTTTAGTTGTCTGTATGTTACTCGCTTTCCAATTTATAAATCGTAATATAATATAATTCACTGCTGAAAATCAATGAGAATTCGAGTTCTCAACAAAAAGTTCAAATTTGTCCTGCGGACCATCCGACCCAACCACCGACTCCCAGATGGAGTCAACCCCTTCGGTTTCTCCCTCAACAACTCGAATGTTTAATCATTGCTGAATTGATGAGCTCCACTATTTCTTGAATTTCGGAAGCATCACTGATCAATCTATTAAAAACCGCAAACCAGTTTTATTTTCAAGCCTAGTGCTTTCACCAAGATAATCATATATGACATTTATCTCGTATGAATGAGCTAGGTAGATTAGTCAAATTTATTTTAAACAATATTTATATCAGATAATCATGTGAAAGTACAAGTTGAATCTAATCAAGAAAACACACAAACTGCAGTGATTCAGCAGGAAGCTATTAGCTAGTACAAGCACGACTCCAGAATGTTGCTAACAGTTTTAATTTTCGTTTGCGTCACTGCATTTTTAAATGCAATTTTAAGACGACCTAAGAATGGAAACAGCTAAAGAGGACGAGGCAGAGTAGTAGTTGTGACCCAGGGTGAAGAGTAACCAGGGATCGATAGGCGGGCATCGCAGTCACAGGCTAACATTTTCAATTAAGGAAGGCTTGATTCTAAAGGATAAACTTATGGACTTGTTCGGATGTGGACCAGTTGGTTTTATAATCATAATATTCGCTACCACAGAGTAGGATGTCAGTCGTAATTTGTTTGCCAGTGGAATTTAATGTTTGCATTCATGGATTGTATGTATATCCTGTTGTTTCATCAGCGAATGATACGAGATTTAGGGACGTTGAATTGCAGAGATCATTTACGTACAGTAATACCTACAGCAAAAACAACATAGGCCCATGATTTGAGCCTTGTGGTACGCCGCAGGTGAGAGGGACCCAATCGAACTCACGGTCCTTTCAAGCTAACTCCACGAATACCATATTGTTCTACATGTAGTCTTCTTGAAACAAAGCTGTGATTTATTGTGCCGAAGGCCTTTGACAGATCAATAAAGACTACTATTGTGCTATTTTACCCTTCCTTATTGTTGTATTTGCCAATATGCGTTAATGGCTAGAGAACAGGATGAATTGTAGAATGTTTTTTGCGGAAGCCCTACTGGAAGGACGTACCAAACCCCAAAATTATATTACGGACTTTCAGGCCATGTTTGGACTGCAAACAGCCAATTGGACTTCATTCAATTCGGTTGATTAAGACATTTTGAATGTTTTCAATTTTGGAACATGATATTATCGTCTGCTCTCAAACAAACTGGTGTCACATGATTATCAGGTCATCGGCACCGGTACTCTTTCAATTGCAATGAAGGTAAAAAACTTGAAAACAGACCCAATATTTACCGCTTTTAAGTCAGGAATAAAGGCTTACAATGTCTGCAGACGTACTTGCTATATACAGCTGCTTGTTCTTATGGGCGTATCTTTGCTGGACATTTCACATATTTAATAATTTAAATAAAAATCACATTGTTTACTAGTCGAAACCATTTCTGGAAACTGTTTCCATTTTCGAGTGTACGACAGCGAGGAACAAAAGTCACTTAACGTGTCGGACTGTTAATGATATGCTTAACTCATTAACGGCCTGACACATCACGTGACTTTTTAAGTTGAGCATTACATTCTTGTAATGCCCTGTTAAACTTTGTTAATGTACTAGGGAACACCCTATAAAGTGGTAATAATTGCATAGATAGACAGCGAAGACAACGTTTCACCCTACTTATCGTATCAAGTATTTGACACGACCCTGGCTCGTAGGTAAACAATTAATCGAACACCTGTGCTAAAAGGTGTACTTCAATACGTTATATATTTCTTTTATATATGTCTTGATGACATCGATACACACGCAGAATGACACGCGCGTGTGAATAGACTAATCGATATGACACGAGTACAAGCGAGGAAGGATAAAACTAGAGGCCACAGGCCTAGAGTTTTATCCTTCCGCGATGGCACAAGTGTCATGTCGATTAACTCATAGGCCTCTAGTTTCCTTCCGCGCTGGTACTCGTGCCATATCGATTAACCCATTCACGCAAGCGTGTTGGTCTCTGTTTATTACACGTCTTCCCGTCTATAAAAACAGTTCTTAGAAGGACATTTAGTAATTTCTTTTGACAACTATCAACAAAAGGAACACATTTTATCGCGAACCAAATTTGCAAGGGGAACGTGTGTTACTATTTCCTCCACTACGTTCCAATGTGTTCTATGCGCCTACTGGCACATGGAACAGATTGGGACTCAGGGCACGATTTTAGCTATCGCGAGCAATTCAAATTGTGATTGCGGTGCACAATTTGTGAAAACTTTCAGTGAAATTTCGCTTCTATTTAACAATAGTCCGCCAACGATTTTCGTTCGGCACATGTGTGCGGAACGGATTTTCATGTTTCGCATGGTTTAGTGCTGCTGTAAATGGGGATTTCATAGAACAGGCGTGTAGTAAATAGACAGAACCGCAAGAGCCTTTGAATGGGTTAATGCTTATCGCACAAGTTTGGTTGAGCGCAAGAATACCACGAGAGGCGAAGCCTCGAGTGGTATTCTGCATCACCACCAAACGAGTGTGATAAACATTCAAACGCTTGTGCGGTTCAGTATATATTACACACCTTCGTAAATTTCTAAAACAGGCCTTTTACGGTAATACTAAGTAAAAACCTATCCGTCAGAGACGTAAAGGAAATAAAATAAAACAAAAATCCAAATTAATCTTCACTGGCAGGAGACCAGTCTTATTGTTATTTCGTACGCTGATTGAACTTTCATTCATAGTTTCAACTTGCAAATTGTAATGCGTCACCACTTTGATCGATGAAACACTGTTCATCTGAAATACAGTTTACCATCTTTTTATGCCTAAATTTTACAGCACGAATTGTGAATGGTTGATATGATCCCCACCAAAAAGTTACCATACTTTCACAACAAACAATATATGTAAATTCGGAAAATATTTCAATGAGAAGTTATGAAAAAAAAACAACTCACATGTTTATCTGACTTCCAAGTCCCAAGTTCATTGCGATTGTTGTTACTATTCTGATTGACAGGTTAAGATTTTAGTCAAGATTACAGTAGCCATTGTCAATTCATCCCACGTGAATGAAATTTATATTCTTATTGTCCAAGAGAAATGATCGTATTTTTGCACAATGCCTGCTCAAAATTTATTAAAGTCCGTGTTACAGGCTTTAACAGGGGTACAGAATCCAAACGAATTCCAATGAATATCGACAGGCAATTTGTTTTGTATTTCGATTTTGGTGACCAAGAAACTTGCTCGCGCAACGTCAGTCATTCGAAATGACGTCACTCAGAGACGCTTTCATATTCTGTCTACATTGTTCTTTAGTTTGAACTGCATGTCAGTCATTGTCATATCATACTTTAACTCATCGGGTTATTTAATCAATAGTCAGTATTGTTCACGTTAAGAAAATAGATAAGAAATTTTCTTTTGATGGTCGGTGAGTGTGTAGGACATGAGTCTGCGAAACAATAGAAACTTAGAGACTATAGACCACCAACATGAAAATTAAAACATCAAAATAAATGACCCATTGCATCGATCGAAACGGGCCCATGAAACCCCAGAAATATGACTGATTCCATTCTTACATTAAAAAAGTACAAATATCTGTATCCCATACGTGTGTGATAAAAGTATATTTTTATCACACATCATAGAATGTCATGAACAAACCTTCATTTTAAAAGAGTGTGTAATAACTATATATTATAAACATTATGTTTATGTACAAAATGTTGTACCAGAGCCTAGATCTTGTTTCTAAGGCCATGCAGTTAAAACTAGAAGTCCTGTCACGAACTGTGCGCTTATCTAGGCGCGCAGGAATTGCACCCACTTGCCATATAGAATGGCATCCAAAGCATGACAGGTTTTCCTGGTTACTCATAGCGAACACAGGCAATGTTTCAGCCAATGGACCTCCGGATTACCCGGAGGTCCATTGACTGAAACGTTGCTTGTGCACAGGCTATATGTACAGAATTCGATAGCCTTACTATGACCATAGCGCGTAGATTAACGCGCAGATCGACGTGATATTTGTGCGCATTTCATGACACCACTTCTAGTTTTAACTCTAAGTCTAAGAGGAGTCGCGATATAGCCTTAGAAACAAGAGAAACACTCTGATATAACATTTTGTAAGTAAACGAATGGTGATGATGGATTTATCTTTCAATTTCCAACTGCAATAGCTTGATTATCCCTTTATCCTAACGAATCCTCCCACGTAATTTACAAATGGGGCAGTTATTATGATTTCAAACATTTCAACAAAACCATTTCGTGTGACCTTCTCATTGAAACGAGATCACAAGGCGGTCACATGATATGGTTTCGTTGAAAGTTTTTACAAAAAAAAATAATAAAATGCTAAATTGGGATATAGTGCGTTTCTTGAAAACTTGTCATTTCAGCTGAAACTGCACACGGTTGCTGGAACATTGCAATTCTCGGATCCACTTATTCAAAACGCGTACATGTTCAGCATTCCCAAAAGACTGGGCGTTTTAATATAAATGCGTGTTGTCTCAGCTTGAATGCTTTCAGCGATTCAGATACAAAAAAAAAACCCAGAAACGTAATCTGGTTCTATCATGTAATAATATGTTAAACTTTTGAGAACTGTCTCTCTCCAGGTTCATATCAAGAGTCCCTGATACACGCTGTTTTCGAGTAAATACGGACCCAATACATACTTATACTCGTAAGATAATCGGGTCTAACGATAAAAGTATGCTGTGATCGAAGTACAAAACAATGATCACAAAATCTTCGTCTTCTTGCAACAGCAACAACACCAACAAGTATAATTACAACCACAGCTACTAATAACAGCATTGAAGCTTCCACTGATGATATTGTCACAGCTTTATTTTGATCACAGCTAAAAAGAAACAATACAAAACAAGAAACAAAAAAAAAAAAATCAAACCACCGAAATCTCCAGAAGACAAAAACAGACACCACCAACAATAACTACAACGTCAACTACTATAACTGCAGCGCCAACCAGTACTACCTCTAACACCACTAATACTGTCACTAGAACACCACTCATTACTACCATCACCAGTACCACTACCACTACCACTACTACTTCTACTACTACTACTACTACTACTACAACTATCACTACCACTACTACTACTACATAGTAGTAGTAGTAGTAGTAGTAGTAATAGTAGTAGTAGCAGTAGTAATAGTAGTAGTAGTATTAGTTGTTGTTTTAGTAGTAGTAGTAGTAGTAGTAGTAGCAGTAGTAATAGTAGTATTAGTAGCAGCAAAAGTAGTAGTAGTAGTAGTAGAAGTAGTAATGCAATAGCCTACGGTAAATGCATGCTAACTTACTTTCAGTCAGTTTTGAGGAATTAATGAACGTTGATGTTTGCTGAACTTTATGAACCGTGAAATCTGAAAAAGTCACTGAGAGTTTGGCAGTTGAGTGTTGTGCGGTCTCATAGATCGAATCATATTCAGGTGGCGGAATGGCAAATGTTGTTTGACTGAACGGTTGATTTGCGACTGTAGTTTCAAATGAAATAGATGGTGACTGCATGTATGAGCCTTCAGATGCCGATATCTCGACATCACTGGTTGCAGTATGTTTGTTCCAGTTCGGTCCAGTCGTAGATGCATCTACTGAAATGACGTCTAGTGGAAAGTTCGACGAAATTGACTCTCTTGTGGTCACACTTGCTGCATCTGCTGTTGGATATTAAACAAACGGGTGTTATAATCACAGAAAGATTTTAAACATATTTTTTCAGCATGCTAACACGCGAGGTACTACGTCGATACACAATGTGGAAGAGACAACAACATAAGCCGTGCATTCATTTCCCATGGTGAACGTTCGCTAATATAGTAAGCGTTGTCGAGTTTCGTAAACATGATTTCCATTTTAGACTCCAAGAAGCACAATCATGATTGACTCACAACGATGAAGAGGGTCTTGAATGAGCCATGTTTTCATTTCCCGTGGCGTGCTTTCGCTAATATACTTTAAGCGTGTCCGTGTTTCGTAAACGTAATTTCCATTTCAGACCCCAAGTATAATTGACTCACAACGATGAAGAGGAGCTTCAATGAATAGCAATTTGATATGAAACGTTTTAACCCTTCACCTAACATGAAAGCAGACGACATTTGCAAAACAATTCTTGAATAACTATTTTTTTTTATTTTTTGTCTCAAAAACATAGGTTATGACCCCTCGTTGGAACGAGCTCGACGAGCTCGTTCCAACGAGGGGTCATGACAAAAAATGAAAAAATAATGAAAATTAATTGGCTCTTTTTAAGAAAAACGCTGGTCGGTTTTTATCGTTACGTTGGGTAAAGGGTTAACCGAGTTCACTAAAATCGATCTGAGTCGAGGCTTACCGGGGGCTAAGGTCCATTTTAGTGAACGAAGTTAAGAAATTTCACATCAAATCGCAACGAATTTGCTAATTTCTTTTATCGTATTATTTGTTAATTTAACTTTCTAACAAACCTAACGGTTAAAACGAGTATCATTGCTCACAAAAATGTCCAAATAATTTTATTAGTTTTTCAATTTTTTTCTCGAAAACATAGCTTATGGCCTCTCAAGGGAACAAGCTCGTCGAGTTTGTTGCCATGAGGGTTCATAAGCTATATTTCGAAAAAAAATTTATTTTTTAGTTATTCCGGAAAGGTTATTTGCACATGTTGTCTGCTTTCATATACCATACATTTTTAAGACAGGCTTTTTAGTGGTTACGGCATTGGACTTCAAACCGAAAGGTTCACGATTCGATTCCCGCCAGGGCTAACTGCGTTTTGTCCTTGGGCAAAGCACCTAATTCCGATAGCTCACGTGAGACACTGTGGCTCTGTGTACTAAGGCATACTGCACATCGTGGTGATCTTGTCTTCACCCGATGCTAATTCTGCTTGCATACAGCCAGCACCTTGGGGAGTCTGACAGTTGCTCGGTGGTTCTCTCCGGTATTCCGGATTCCTCCACCCGTAAATTTGTCCGACACGAGATGACCCTGGCTGACGAAAGTTTCGATAAATAAATAAATAAATAAATAAATAAATAAATAAATAAATAAATAAATAAATAAATAAATAAATAACATGGGCATTTAAGATTAATTTAATTGAAATTCTCAACAACTCTAAGCTGGATACAGCAGTTACCTTTGGAGTAGAAAGTGCACTGCAACCTTCTCACCCACCCCACCCCCGTTCCTGGTGTGGACACCCAATCTCGCGTCGGAGAAAATATAATAAAAAAGAAACATTGACTATGATCCCCTAACAGTACAGGAATTGTAATTGTTTATGACGATGGACCAAGTAAATAAGTTCTCTTACTCTCTTCGGGAATCCGGAATAAAAGGATGGAGCCGTTGCCTCAACACCATTTGACATCAAATCGGAGAATACCGTTTTATTGTTGTCTACTTGAATCGACAGGTTCGTTGTGTCCGACACTGATCCAGCTTCAGTTGACAGGATGATCACAGGTGAGGTTGTGTCCATCCAAATGACCTCGGATGGATAATTAGTCGGTCCAGAGAAGAACAATTGGTCATGGAAGTCTATGGAACTGTGTAGGGCCGAAGGCAGTAGTGTCTTGTTGGGTGTTACGAAGTTTTACCATCTCACTAAATTTTGTTAATACACTACAGAAAGCCATTTTAAGCGGTAATATTATTTTTATAACAAGAGAGTTATTTATTATATACACCTGGAACCTAATTAAGCACCTCCTGAAACGTTTCATGCCTGTGAAGTTGTTGTTACTGATTATTATGTTTTAATGATTGCCATGTCTTGCAGTACATTTCATCTAGTGAAACGTGCTGATTCTCGTTGATAGCGTACCTCAAACACATCCTCTCATCCACATGCAATATCTGGGTATAAAACAAGGCAATTTGTCAATTATTTTATCAATGAATGTTGACATGACAAGGAGGAGACTGTCAGAGGCATTACGATGGCAAATCGTTGGCGTTCCTGCAACAAACATGTCATTCAAAGCTACTGGACGGCAACTTGTCTATAGTCATTCTCTCATCAGCAGACGTGTCCGAAAAATCAACAAATCAACGATGTTAAGGACCGCCTTCAATGAACCCCGATTTAGAGTGCATCTGGGACCTTCTTGGAAGTTGTGTGCAAGCAAGTGATCCGCCTGTACAGAATTCGGCCGATTGGAAGCTGTATTGCTCGAGGAGTGGCAGCAGATGCCTATGAACCGTAACAGAAGCCTCACTGGTAGCATAATGAGGAGGATTCAGGCTGCCATCCGGGCACGTGGTGGATACATTCGTTACTGACGTCAGACACTGCTATTGTGTTCAGGAAATCACAGGTTTTGTCAGTAATTACCGGCATTGTTTCAACATGGGCCGTTCGAGCACCATACTTGTCTAGAGAACATGTTTCCATCAAAAACATTAGTGACAGATATGTTCCATTGGCGCCATTAAAATACTACATATGTTCATCATTGTGTTGTCATTGATTTGTCAAGAGACATTCTTCCCGCAAACAATCACTTTTGACCATCTTAAAGATAGCACGAAAGTTATGACAGTTTCTATTAACACCACTGCAAAAAAAACCCCCAAAAAACAAAAACAAAAAAATCAGGGGGTGCTCAATTAAGTTCCAGGTGTATGTATGTATACATTGCGTTGTTTTTATCACACAGTGCGTTATTAAACAACTGTGACAATGATACTGGAGTTACTTAGCATTTATGGTCATTCGTGTGACTAGACTAGAATGACAAACTGGTGTTGGCTTTTATGAACTATGGCATGGCAGGCAAATACCACCCGGAAAAGAGCGTCCGGAAAACACAAATACTACCAGACATCAACAGACAGGCGGTACCATCCAAATACGGAAGAAAGTGCAAATAATTACATTAAGGTCCATCGTTTATTATTGATTTGCGTGATACTTTACGAGGAGTTCATATATAGAAAGTTACGATATGCAAATGCGTCCACCAACACCGCACGAGCGCTAGCTCGGAATGATGAGTCGAAATGCGCATCCAAGAGTTCTATCCTCCCGATGGCATGAGTGCAGTATTGGCGAACAAATTCACACATCGCGACGTTTATTACGCTTCTCTACGACAAAGAATCCATTAATTTAAAAATCCAAACATCACACAAAGAAAATTTCAAACTTTAAAGAGAGTACTTTACTCCGAGCTGGAATGAGGGCGCTCGAACGGCGGTCCGGATTTTTTTTTATCGTATTCATGATTTGTTTTATCGTACTCATGATTTTGTTATCGTACTCGTGCGTATCGGGAGATTCCGCGGAAGTGTGCACCTGTTACAAAAATAAGTGTAAACAAAAATACTTATTCGAATTTACCTACAAATGCAAGCGTTGGCGTGTGATGTTGAACTACAATAAACCTTTTTATAATAATAAAATGATCCTTTTATCGCTCGAGTGAAGTGATCTGGGTCGTCGCATTACGTCTCGTTGAGGAGGTGAGATTGCCGGATCAAACTCGTTGCTTGCGCAGCTCGTTTGATCCAGCGATCTAACCTCCGCTACTCGACGTGATACTACGACCCAGATCACTTGACTGTAGCGATAATATGTATGTATTAACGTGTATTTTTGGATACAGGTACATACATATGTACTGAGAGAAATTTTATGCCAACATGGAAAAGGGAAAAATCTAGTTCCTCCAAGCCTACACCAACCCGTCCCCTGTTGGAGACACCTGGCCTCCTTTCGAGGGACACAATACAAATGCCATAGTTTATTACCCCCACGGCATAGCAATTGTAATTTTTTATGACGGTCGGCAAGTAAATATGCTATCTTACTCTCTTCTTGAATCCAAGAACCAAGTGATGGAGCTATTGGTTCAACACCGATTGACATAACATCAGAAAATGTTTTATTGACATCCACTTGAGGCGTTATGTCTGAAAATGATCCATTCTCAGTCGACATGATGAGGGTGATTCTAGGTGTTGGTAACTGAGTGAATGGATCTACTGTGGTCATATCTGACAAAATGGCTTCAGCTGTAGTCGGTAATTCGTTAAGGGCATCCGTCGACGAGCCAATTCTGTTATTCGTCAAAGCTGAACAGCTGGTGGGTGAAGCCTCCACCGAGGTCCATGTTGTATCTATTCAAGTGCAATAAAAATATAAATAAATAAATGTTTTGGAATTACAAGTGTTTGAACAATAATATTATTATCTCAATAATTGGATGAAAAAAATTAAAAAGAATCTTTATACGGAATAATTCCGTAAAACTAATATTTTGAAAGGAATTTCTGAAAAATGTTATCAACACTCCCGTTTAACCTTTTACCCAACGCACCCGATATCAACATTTGTTATTCTAATTATTGTTTTATCAAACAAATTCATCTAACTCATAGCATGTAATCCCTCATTGGAACGAGTTTGATGAGTTCGCTCCAACGGGCGATCACTTAATACCTGTAAGGTATTGTTAAAAAAATTTGAAATCATATTTGTTTGCAACTGCTCGGTTTGTATAATACACAGGCCGGTGCGCCCGATTCGTTTGTTGAACCATTTTTTACGACAAGAAACTCACGATTTTGAAAGAAATTACCTCAGTACTATAGTCCCAACTTCCTTGGCTTCGTGGTGGCTGGACATTTAGTCCAACAAGACTTTGTCATGTTATGTCTATTATCTAACAATCATACAGATTTGGCCTGAAAACCACGATAAACGGTACGTATCACACAGTGTGTTCCGATTCCGTATCATATAGACGACTCATTCTGATTCCGTATCATATAGACGGGTCGTTTCCGGTAACGCGACAGCGACAGTTACGTGCGATTGGTTAAAAATTTAACAATAAATAGAAACTGCACAATTCAATATTACGCCTACCCGGCTAAGCATGAGCCCGCGTTGCACACTCGTAAATTCAAGCGGATCATCATAGGAAGTGACACTGAGAGTGAATAATTTGACAACACAACTTTGAAAATTGCGGTGACCGCGTTACTCATTGTTTGTCAGAGTGCAAAACAATATAATTCCATAAATATGTTTTTTTTTTAACTTTTTCACACCCAACATTATGTCCCAAAACTGTATTAATAATTTAAGATTTAATCTGTTTATATGACAGAATTTTTAGATAAATGAATTATCATGATAGTGGGCACGTCCTGTGATTTGCATCAGACTCTCGGCTTTGTCCAAAAATGGGATCACAACTCACCGGCATAGTCGGCTCTTTGAGATCCCATTTTGGACACCACCTAAAATCTGATACAAATCACAAGACATACAAATTATCATAATAATGTGTCTTTATTATCTTTTAATCTCTTTTGACGAGTTATCTATCAAATATAGAATGCCTGGAATGAAGACTAAATGTAACATTGTCACTATATTTTGATGACTATCCAATTAAAAGGATTGGTAATTTCTAACAACATTCATTTACACTGACATTCAAAAGCACCTTAGTCTCTGTAAGATTCCTCATCACCTCAGACCTACCTAGGCTAATTCAAAAGTCTGAAGTGATGACGAGTCTTGCAGAGATTATTAAGGGGTCGTCCAACATAACTTTGGACATTAAAAAAAAAATCCACAACGCACTAAATACGAATGAAAGAGGTGAATAGCAACATATTATATACCAAAATGATGACAAAAGTACACAAGACCTGAATTTATCCACTTTTTCAAAATTTTGTTATTTTTGTGGGAACTGAACCACCGTGCTCCATAATAAAAGTTACAAGTATAATATGGACGATTTCACATATTGGTGTAGTTATCTGGGACATTTTGTAGCAGTCTGTTCCTGGGGAATAGCCGTCAAAATTTCACGGAACATTCATTCCCAATATTTGTGACGTTATTGACGATATAGCGTTCAAGGTTTTGAGCCAGCCACAATATATTCGTTTTTCAACCATTACCGCCAATTTATAGCTTAAGGTCCCGCGTGGGAGGAGAGTTATAACCAACAGTTTTGAAGCCAAAACAGTTTTTAAAAGCAATATTGTAAATATCGTCCGATATTCGGGTTAAGTAAAGATTTGAAATATATTATAAACCTCTTCCACCCCGATGGAGAACCTGCCCCCACACCCGAAAATAAAACTGCAATCGCCACTAGAAATTGGTTGCAGAAGAAAATATATTCTCAACATGAACATGAAAATCTCTTTACGATCCATCATTGGGAGAGAGATGGGGGAGAGAGAGAGAGAGAGAGAGAGAAGAGAGAGAGAGAGAGAGAGAGAGAGAGAGAGAGAGAGAGAGAGAGAGAGGCTGCTTGATCTTAGATAAACTCTGTCAGATGTACAACTGAGCTTCCATCATTCGGTATTCAAACGGAGGAGATATTTCAATAAGTGTTGGTTTCAAGGTTTTTCAGGAGAGGTCTCTTCAACATCAGCGAGCAGTCATTCTTCAGTGGCGTCCGTAATACACATATACTGATTTGGATGCCTTTATTATTTATGGTGTTGATTCAGATATCAATTTTCGGAATAAACAACTTACCAACGTTGGCTCAGTAGGTAGAGGTGCAGGCTGCAAGCGGAGAGGTCCTCGGTTCGAATCCCACCTGCGGCATCCGCGTTGTGTCCTTGGGCAAGACACTTCACCCCGCTTGCCTACATGGGGGCACGATGACGCTGTGTACTAAGGCGTACTGCACGTCGATGGTGCACATGTCTTCAACCAATCTAACCCTGCCTGTGCCGCAGTGCAGAGTTCAGAGTTACGATGTTGGGGAGCTGACAGCTACTCGTCGTTGCTCGGTGGTTCTCTCCGGGTACTCCGGCTTCCTCCACCCGTACAACTGTCACCGACATGATATGACCCTGGCTGTTAATGTGTCGTTAAACCCAAATAAAAAAAAACAAAAAAAAAACTTACCAACGTTAATCTGATAAGCTATGCAAATGAGGTAGTGTTTCTTCAGCAGCACCAAATCAACACCACAACAATATAAAGCAATGCTAAAATTATACAGTAAACTTGAACGAAGCATATCCCGCCAGGTCCATACCGTGATACCACACACCAGCATTAAATTAGTTTTACAGAATTCAGGATTCATTCAGCATATTCAGTGTAAACTAAATATAATCATAGCATATCGCCCATTTTTGTCGGTTCCCAAATTGTCGAAAAAAGTGCTATGGAATTGCACGGTGTCCAGAGTAACAGCCGGATTCGGATCAATGATAAAATAAATTTTGCTTTTCACTTTCGGCAATCGATCGTCCTTGAAAAATCGCTAATCAGCTTTCATTTAAAAAAAAAATTGTCTCAAAATACAGCTTATGACCTCTCGTTGGATCGAGCTTGTTGAGTTCGTTCCAACGCAAAAATGAAAACAAATAGTTATTCAAGAATTTTGTTTGTAAGTGTCTGACCTTTCTCTTAGATAAAGGGTTGAGCAGTTGCATCATCCTTTCACCCACACACGACAACAGCTGTGTAAAAGGCGTCGATCACCTAGTTCTGTTTCAATCTCCAAGGCAAAACTTTTTACAAAATGATCAAAAAAATCAAGAGCATATTACAAGAAGAAACCAGGCGTGAAGTTGGAATCCCCGCTAGCATCTCTATGACGTCGGCGAAAAAGGTAGTGAGTAAACAATCACCAACTCCCATCCCAGCTCCTCCCGATGATGGCGTCACGTAGAGCCCAGCAAATCACACATTTGCGATTCGAATCGAATCTCTAATCGAATCATGTCTAATATTCGAAATCGAATCGAACATCGAATCAATCGAATCAGTGGCGTATTGGAGATGACCGATGGGGTTGCGGTGCTATAAATCTGATTTGTTCCGACAGTGATGGCTCACGTCCCGACTGATGAAAAAATCCAACTACATTATCAAGGTATGTCCTGATGATGCAGTTGGAATATTATCCTGTAAAGATAAAAGTTCAACGCCCGCATTGCTTGGAAACTTTAAAACTACATTTAACAGCTGTAGGGACTTGTGGTATTGGAATTAGCATAGCTGATGGCATAAGTACATATGTTATCTATGTTGATGTTGGAGACATTGTTTCAGTCTTTATTTCAATACTATTTATGTACGAATTCAATCTGAACTATACGTTTCGTGAAACTATGAAGATGAATTATACCAAGCTTTGTTCCTATAAGAAAGATTTGAGAGGAAACGAATCGGACAGCCGTTTTCGAATCGAACCGAATATCTACTTAAGATTCAAAATGGGAATCGAATCTCGAAGCTTCGCCCTTGCGCCATGTCAACCAACTATTCCTATCTGTGACGCCTGATTACGTGAAAGCTTGTCACAACGAACTAGCTTCCACATTATCAAACATCAAACGAATGCACAGACAGAGAACTACCAATACTGTATTGACCTTTAACCCTTTGAACACTGGCGGTATCTTCAATTCTGTTCCATGACAGCAATATTTAGGGGTAGACCCATTAATATCTTTAACCCTTTACCTAACATGAAAAGCAGACGACACTTGCAAAAAAAATTCTTGAATAACTAAATTTTTTTCATTTTTTGTCTCAAAAACATAGGTTATGACCCCTCGTTGGAACGAGCTCGACGAGCTCGTTCCAACGAGAGATAATAACCTATGTTTTTGAGACAAAAAATGAAAATATTTTGAAAATTAATTGGCGATTTTTGAGAATAGCGCTGGCCGGTTTTGGCCGTTACGTTGGGTAAAGGGTTAACGTGCAGCCTTCGGGGCTGCACGTCAAAAATATTGATTGGTCCACCCCATGCATTCACTTAGCAGCCATCCTAGTAGGAAATAATGACGCATCATGTTCCTAGTCCGGACAAAACGGCCTCTCGAGTTCAAAGGGTTAAATATTGGCAGTTATTTTATGTCCATTATAATAAAAACATATAAAGTAGTAAATTTCCTTTGCCGCAAAAAATGCGGACACGAATAACATATACACTGCAGCAGGCATTACAATATATGCATCAAAACAGGATTAGAAATTTATGCCTGGAGAATATTTTTGTTGTTTCTCATTGCACATTTATAGCAACAATTCCCCCTTCCCCAGATACACCTCAGGCTGCAGCAGGTCACACCCCTTTCTATAGATTTCTAATGGGTATTCCAGCGATCCATTGATGTGGAGGCCAATGTGAAGCCTATTCTTACCCAAACTCCATTCGATTTCCTGATATACACATACAGGCTTCTATAATGGTTATAACACAGCCACGTGCAATGCATCTGATTATTTCACTGGGCTATAGTGGACACTGATTGGACAGAACCCTTTCCACAACAACCCGTGAAACCAATCTCATCCTAACATTGGAGATTCGATTCTGTATAAACACATCTTAGACCATTAACATAAAGAAAACATGGAAGAATTAAAAAAAGAATACCCCAGGTAACCTTTTACCATATTAATATACGATGTGATTGCGTTTCCGACCAAGATAGCAAACGGGGGCATATTACATTTCCAAGAGATAGTTTTTGTAGCACGCCCTGTTCTCAGAATGTATACCGAGAAGGAAGTAAAGTCATCTGAGCTCCCTCTCTTAAACAGTATCGAAAGAAAATCTTCATTTCTCGGAATACTGACACTTGTTTAAATGTTTACGTTTGTTCATAATGTTTTTCCTTACTCGTGAAATCTTTTTCTTTAATGTGTTGATACCATTGAATATACCAATACAAGCTCCCGAAGCCACCAGTCAAATTCCGACTAGCACGGAAACAGCCTTGCACTTAAATAGTCCATTGTCTATTTTAGATCCAATAAGCTGGAATAGTTCAGTCGATCGGAAAGCGAACCCACGGTTTACCTTTTCTTCCAACTGTAATATTTCAGTCGATTTCGTTCTCTTTGAATCAGCAAAACAACCATTTTTCAATTCACCTAATTTCCATTGCGCTCACCAATACAATTAGATACATTTTTTCATTAACCCTTTACCTAATATGGAAAGCAGACGACACTTGTAAAAAAAAAAAAAATTCTTGAATAACTAATTTTTTTATTTTTTGTCTCAAAAATAGGTTATAACCTATGTTTTTGAGACAGAAGGGAAAAAAATAATAAAAATTTATAAGCGATTTTTGAGAATAGCACTGGCCGGTTTTGGACGTTACGTTGGGTAAAGTGTTAAATAGTATGAATGATGACTCACTACAGTTGCCGTTTAAAAATTACTCCATATAATTACCTTAATTCTGTAAATATCTTATTGTTTGCAACGTGAGTGGAATACTTATTGAATGGAATATCTATAACTGGTGCCTGGAAAGCTATATGTTTATCTTTTTGAGTAAATGGACATCACATTGAATCAACGGTTGTCTGTGCGCAAATTCATAAAACTGGGTAAACAAACAGTCCATGACAGTATCGGATTCCTTACAGATTTTAACTGGTGAGACTGATACTAAAACTTACTTAGTAGTTCACACACCACAGGCCGTGCTGTACTACTTGAATGGCTTTCCCATTTTCCATCGACCCTTTTTATTGTTGCAAACGGAGACGATCTCTTTGGATGCCCATTGGCCCAATTGGTCCATCTTAACAGTAATCCAGATACTGTTACCCACTCGTTCGTGTCAGTTTGTCGCATACCCGTGAACCAGCTAGTAGCCACCTCGTACGCATACCTGTAAAGATACAACGAATGAACTTACATTGTACACATCACTAAATGCACACATATTAGTTTGTTCGAGATTCGTGAACATTTCAGTTTCTGTACATTAACCGTATCTGATTGGAGGTGAAAACGCCGTCTCGTTGAGTTACATCCCCTGACAGTTTTATAATGAATACGAAGTAACCCCCTGTGGTCGCCAAATGTAAAAAGATAAAAAAATGCACATACTTTTCATTTCATGAAACGATTATAGAAAACAACCTGACAATAATTGTAAATAAATTTCAGTTGGATGGAAATTCTGCATTTGGAACTGCAAATTTAAGTTCACATCTCAACGACCTCATAATAATAATAATAACACTTCGGCCGGCCGCTGATTTGTCGCGGTTCTCGTATGAGAAGGCCTTGGTTACCCATGTTCTACCAACTGCCTCCCTATTCCCACGCTTCTTCTCTCCTCCCAACACTCGGAGACGAACTGCTTGATGACATCCCTTGTCCAATTCTTCCAAATCTCTCCGATTAGTATATTAACCCTCTCCTTTGATCGCCCCCTAACCACATGTCCTTCATTCTCCCACCCCACTTCTCCATTATACTCCCCGTGAATCTTGTTCTTTTAGACTGGTATTTTGGGCATTCTTTGAGAAAGTGTTCCAGGGTCTCCACCACGCCCTCGTTACACATCTGGCACGCCTTTTCACTGTTTTTCGCAATTTTTCCCCTCAGCTCCAGGGACCGCGACCTCAGCTTGAACAACAGTGACCCCCCAAAGGTGCCATCAAGGTGCTCTTCAAAACTAGGCTTCTCTGTATCACGCAGGCCACCCAAAGATCTCTTTGGTTTGGCCCCTCTCGCCAATTACGGTTACAATCCGGTTACAATCCTCCATGACCCTTTCTCTGACGATCGTTTTGTCCTGTTTGCCCCAACGTCATTAACTCCATACAATATTTAATGTCTGAAAGTGAAGATATCCTATGGATCTTGTTACGTAAGAACTGCCTTGGTACTACAAACAACATCACACTTGCAAACGCATATTGTGCCTCCGGGCGATCCAATATTTGCAACGTGGATACATTTTACATACTTCAAAGGGAAATTGTTTTCTATTCCTAGTGGTGCGATATAATAATCCAGGGAGATTGGAACGCTCGAAAATCAAACATGACTGACTTATTAACTAATGAATACAACTCAGATAAATTTACATGTATTTCAAACTACAGCCCCGATAAGATCATATGGAGACGAAACAACTGTGATATGAAATCTAATACTCGCGGCAGGTCATTAATTAATCTTTGTATACGGGCTGTGTTGCGAGTTCTGAAATGAAGGACGCCTGGTGACCACTTTGCTAAATATGCATATTATCAACCGCTTGGGTGTTCGGTTGCTGATTACGTCATTTGTAGCAAACATTTGCTTCCAAAAATATCATTCTTCGCCGTGGAAGATCTATCGCTCAATTCAGACCACTGTCGGCTGTGGTTTGTGCTTAAAGTTGGCTATTTCTGGCCAAAAGCCGAAACAAAACCTTTTCCTGGTCGCTTCTTATGGACTCAGTTACCTAAAAATGAATTGGTTGCGGCTTTGTGAATATGTCAGTAACCAAAATAAATTGTCTGTTTAGGCTTGCATCTACACGAAGTCTAAGATGCCAAAAAACCATACAAACCAAAAACGTGCAGGCGGTCAACATTAAAACCCAAACCCTGGTATGATAAAAATTGTTTTGAACGAAAAAGACATCTTTGGTCGTGCCGCAGATTGTTAATCTTGTATAGTGACGACCCGATAGTCCGTGGACGTCATTGTACTGCCCGGAAACGGTATTATAAGACCCTAAAGTCTAGACGCATGGAATACAGACGATTGCTCTTTGGTAACTTATCTAAACCGAGCAATATGAACCCTCAGGACCACTGGAATGATTTATCAAAAATAAATTCGGAACTTAGTAGGACACCTCACTCCATTACTGACATTCTCCCGAGAGAATGCTATGACCATTCCAGTCTCCCTGTCAAAAGACCGATCAACCATCACTCAACATAGATTTTAAAAGGTAAATTGATTCAAAACGATGCTCTCGATTACAGAATTGACGAAGAAAAAATACTGCCTGCTATCGCCAAATGAAAGTGTGGTAAGTCAGAGGGTGTTGATGGAATAAAAGGGGGAATTATTAAGGGTACTCGACGCACATTACTACCCATTTTAGTAAAACTGTTCAACAGAATCTTGTAACCGAGCATATTTCCGAAGGAATGGACCTCAGGGTATATAGTACCGATTCCAAAATGCAGCAACCCATCGACCGTAGATCAGTTTAGGGGTATAACGATCAGTGCGATGGGTAAAGTTTTCCTCAGTGTCATACTTGAAAGATTGACCAACTACACAGATGAGTTTGGAGTCCCAACCCAATATCAATGTGCCATATCGATTAACGCATTCATACGCGCATGTCGTTCTGTGTTTATTACACGTCTTCACGTCTATAAAACACAATTACTAGAAGTTTACTCAGCAATTCGTTTGACAACTATCAACAAAAAGAACACATTTTATCGCCAACCAAAGGTGCGTACTCATACTCTTCGTCTCCTGGGTATTCATTATTCCCTTCATACATCGACTCTATTTCTTCTTCGCTATTTTCGTACACATTAAACTCGCCATATCCTTCAATTTTAGACAGTTTATTTAGTTATTTCGCAATCGGTTCAGTTTCGGGGGATAAATGGTCTGCTCAACGATTTCCGTTCGAAACATGTGTGCCGAGCGGATTTTCATTTCCTGCTTGGTTTAGTGTTGCTGTAAAGGAGGATTTCATAGAACAGGCGTGTCACAAAAAAGAACAGAACAAACATCTGAGATTCAATATTCCTCTATTTTTCTTTCTACAAGTGACATCCTATAGCGTGGTGGGGAAGAAAGTTGGGCCCTGTGAATCACACATTTTCGATTCGAAGCGAATCTCTAATCGAATCTTGTCTATTAATCGAAATCGAATCGAACCTCCAATCGAATCAGTGGCGTCTTCCAGATGACCGATGGAGGTTGGGATGCTATAAACCTGATTTCTTCCGACTGTGATGGCTCACGACCCGACTAATAAAATAATTCAACTACATCATCAAAGCATGCCTACGCTGAAGGCATGTCTTAATGATGTAGTTGGAATATTACTCTGTAAGGATTATAGTTTATTGTCGGCGTTACTTGGAAACCTTAACGTTGCATTTAACAGTGGAAGGAACTAATGAAATTGGAATTAGCATAGCTGGTTGTATAAGTACAGATGTTAATTATGTTAATGAAGCGGACGTTAAATTCAGTCGTTTATTTCAACATTATTTATGTACGAATTCCATCTGAACTATACATTTTGTGAGACGATGGAGATGACATATACCAAGCTATATTCCTATGAAAAAGATTCGAGAGGAAACGAATCGGACAGCCCATTTCGAATCGAACCGAATATCTACTTGCGATTTGAAATCGAGTCGAGTCTCGAAATTTCGCAGAGCCCTAGAAGAAAGCGGACTGAGAATTTCGATCAGATCGCGGCCCAGTCTAACTGCTCGCTTTTTGTGTTAATATCGTCCTGTGCGTTCAACAGCTGACAGCTGCAAAAAACAAACAAACAACAACAAAAAAACAAAAAACAAAAAACAACAAATTCTAGGTTCTGATACGTTTTAGCAGTTCTTCGATGATATAACTGCCATATTCAGACGCCCATACCGTACTCCCAAGAATGAGACTTATATCGGCGTTACAGCCGCATTTGACGTATTAGTAAATCACCTCGCACGTTATCAAGCTCTCGGGTCATCCGTCTAATTCTGTTCAGAATTTGAAGCAGTTATGGACTTTTTGTTCACTGTTCTTTTTTCCTGGAGATTGTGTGTAGACTATCGTTCATTTCGTGTGGCGTCCCTCTTCTCACAAAGATACACTGGTATTCTTTCGTAATCAAGGTATAGATATTCCGAACGATAAGTAATTTAATTCACATAAACAACACTCAAGATATTAACAAAAGTTGTGTAACTAATTATACAACTAGAGCTGTGAAGAGTCCAAATTCATAAGGATAACGTCATTCAGCTGACCTGAGGCGACGTATACTATTCAGTTGACACCGTGGTCGTCGTGATTTATCCGACTGACCTTGTGACGTCACCGAGACAGAATATGACAACCCAGATTGATTGACAGGTGTAATAATTTGTATACGATATGGAGTTAAATATTTAGATGAATACGACAACAGGAATGTAAACAAAAAAAGAATCTATGGAATGTTTATCCAGCTCAAAGGCACTTGCGATTTAACTTCGGATTTGAAATTATCGCCTTAAAGCGTTAGTGGCGCCTCGTGAGCCTCAGTTCATAAGCCTAGAGATAGATTTGGAAAAAAATAGTCTCTCGTTGTCCGGCTAGGCAGAATTTGGTCGGATTTGAAATTATCGCTTTAAAGCGTTAGTGACGCCTCGTGAGCCTCAGTTCATAAGCCTAGAGATAGATTTGGAAAAAAATAGTCTTTCGTTGTCCGGCTAAGCAGAATTTGGTGAGCAAACAAACGGTATCGGGGTGCTGGTGGCGGTAGTTATATCGATAATGGGGCACGTTTAATGAGAATTCACATTAACATGCTTACAAGTGATAGAGAGAGATCTATCTAATTGAAAATGTGTGTTTGAATCCAATATGTTTTAATATTGCCCAGTTTGTAGCTGCTAAGACTAACGAATGTTTTGAATACCAACTTTGTAAACAAGAGTGAGGGTGTAATGATGGTGATGATGGTGGTGGTGGTGGTGGTGGACGGGTAATCGAATAATCGAAACAGACAGTTTCATCTCGGCCATTTCGTTTCGGAAATCTTGGGATCTGCTCCACAAGGAGAAACAATATTCGATAGGCATAAAAAGTTGAAAATCTGTTTCTCGGGCCCTGTTCTTTTGGGTGCCGCATGCTCTCTTTTTATAACAATGCAACTTAAAAAAATAAAAAATGAATGGTTTATGTCTGATATTTTACCAAAGTTAATAAACTTGATAAATTTGTCCCTTGAGTGCAGCATGCATTTTCTTTCACTCAAGGGACGAAATACACCAGCACTCATGCTATTCTGTGGCTTATGAGGCCTAAAATATAAAACAAGCCAATACCATGAACTTTTGATGGCAAGATATAATTACACAAATAAAAAACATAAAATACAAAAACCGCCCCCTCCCCCGCTCCCACACATATCCAAGTTTACACAAAATGACCTGAGAAACAGAAGATCTACTTTGTGGGGCCATAATAGTTGACATTATGTTCAATATATGATGCACAGTAATGCGCAAAGTGAAAGTGGACCGTAATAACTGCGAAATCAAATTTCATTTACCGGGTTAATAGGATGAATGTCCACCCATCCCTGACCCACCCATTTATTAGTGTTAATATAGAAAATAATTCTGAAAGTCGGGGCCGAGCTGTAAGGCTATTTTAAATAACTACACGCTTCCTTATCTGAGGTAGACTTCAAGGTGACGTGGTCCTAGGAGCGTATAGATTCAGTAGTCCACGTACAGTTCGTTACCCGAGAACAGGTGGACTGGAAGAGATAGAGGGGTGGATCTGGCGAGTAGAAAGAAGAGGTTTAACAAAACACGGGTTGTATTTGTCAATTGGGGTAGTTAAACCGAGATCTTTTCGATCAGGCCTAATCGAGTGGACACGTATATCACGTAGCCAGGTTTACATCACTGCTTGGTATCCACACCTAGAACGGACAACACGTACACTGCGAAAGTCCTGATCAAATGAGCAAGCAGGGTTAGCATTGGTTGAAGACAAGAGCAATGGGGGTGAAGTGTCTTGTCAAAGGACACAACGCGGTTGCCACAGGAGGGATTCGAACCGAGTACCTCTCAGTTTGCAGCCCGCACCTCTACCTACTGAGCCACCGCGCCGCCAATCGCTGACGTCTACTTGTAGGTGTGATTCAGTGGTAGGAATTAGTCTAGGTATGATTCGCAGGGCGCTAACATAATTACCCGACACCATAAATTCTATATACACTTACACTTGATCCCAGATGCATTGGTTCATTTCAGCAGAGTCTATTGTAACAGGAGTTGCATTGTGTAGCTGGCACTGATTCAAAATGGCGCCCCCAAGAATCGGAGTTGGGATAAAAATAAGTTCTTTGGTAATCCCACTGCTGTTGCACATAGCACCGTACGGTTCTGAAAGGACGATGTTAGCAGTCACACCTGAAAACAATTAGATGACGGTTAATTTTTATTTCTTGAAGGATGACCATCTACCTAACGAATTTGCGCAAAGGTCAAGCGCTCTGTACATAAAAAACGTCATTGGTAATTAGATATTCGGTTTTTTAATCTCCAGCTGGCTCCGGCTTTTGTTTAAAAAAAAACGACCACCGAGTTACTTCCATTGAAGCATGGGCGGACTGGGCCAAGGACGGGTAACGGGAAATGTACCAAGGGCGGGGGAACTTCTGGAACGCTGCTTCCTTGCATGTAAGCGAACAATGGCAGCCCACATAGAGGACATTTCAATAGCATTTTTGTAACATCTTCATCGTTTGTTCGGCAACAATGTTGTACCAAGGGGGATTCGGGCCCATCGAACCGACCATAGTTCGACCAAACGAGAGAATTTTTGTTGATTTTTCAAACTGAAAGAACGTTGTTTCCTCGCATCGAAGCGATCAGTGGCAAACAAGACTGCAGGTAATCGGAATGTACCCTATTGTGGACTACCAATGGCAGGCCACATAGAGGGCATTTCGATATACCGACAGTCTGTACAATCAGACCCATTTCGAAATTCTATGCACCAACATGTGTTGGGATGCATTAATTGTGGGTTTCGTGTGGGCCCAAACAAGGAACACATCAGGAATTTTCCCGGTGGACCATACGGCCAGTCCGATTCTGCATTAAATAGCCGTGTGATACTGCTTGCTAGAAAAAAAATAGTTACTTGAGAAAACAGCCTCACGCAACCATCTTAAGCTTGCGAGTTGAACTTCGATCTTAGCATTATCTCAATTTCTCAACCAAATGCTTTATAAATGGGTAATGAGCACATCATGTACCGAAAAATCCAGTAAACATTCATGTCAGGATATATTTTCGAATCATCTCAAAAGCCTCAGTGTCCAAATTCATTATTCTTATTTCTCACACATCACATTTCTCTGCAATTTTAATTTTGCTCGCCAGGAGAACGCGGAGATATTTGCATTTATTCAAAATGTTCGAATCGACGTGCGAATTATATTTACTTTGAACCGACCACTAATATCCAGGTCAGATCGAATATTTGCAAGACCATTTGCTGTCAGTCACTCAATGAAGTTGTCGCTGGTTTTGCTAGGTGGGTTAGGCGATTTTCGAGACACAACTTGATGGTTGAATCCAAACGATCTTCGACACCTTCATAATAAAGGTGCATATAGAATTGTTGTTACGTTCACGCAAATACCTTAAAGACAATTTATTTGGGTTCGGCACCTGTAAACAGAATAGTGACCGATACAACAGCCGTTGCTAAAACGTTACACACATGGATTTTTCTGCGTTATTAACAATGTACATGTATAACAGTTTCTTTATAAGTTACTGTGTGATATTTGAAATAGATGTTTTCCACCTTTGATTGACTCAACTCTTTACCTAACGTAATAGCTATGTCTGACAAGCGCTATTCAGAAAACTCGCAATTCTAATTTTATTATTTTTTCAGTTTTTTACTCAAAACATAGCTTGTGGCCCAGTTTTTGTCTGTAATGCAGCTTATGATTCATCAACGGAACGAGTTCATTGAGCTCGTTCCATTGATGGTTATAAGTTATGTTTTTGAGCCAGTAAATGAAACAAAAAATTATTCTCGACAGTTCTTTTTGCGAATGTAATGGGTTAATGTAATGTGTTATGAAATGGGTTAATGCGATTCATGCCATATTTGAATGTGTAGTGAAAATTCACGACGATCAGTTTACGAGTCTCATGGAATGCTCTGTAATGAACTGGTTTCAAACGCATACAGTAACAATGAAGTACACTCTCTGTGGGTACCTTTCGGTGGTCCATTCCGGGTTACTAGTGTTTTTCTGGCCATGCGCAGACAACTCTGATTATTAATCGTGGCCATTCTGATTCTGGAATATCATTCCGAATCATTCTGAGTAATCAATCTAGCGAGAAGGTTTACTTATTATTCTTGACCTGCGCACTTTAGTACTACTAAATTTCGGGCAATACATGTATCCCGGTGATGTCACATACAGTACTCAAATTCCAAACACTAATTATAAGTGTAATCATCAAACATTTAATTAATGAGGCACCGGATACAACCCGGTGCTTCATTAATTAAAATTTTGTTGTGATGGTTTTTTATTACCTGGTAAACGCACGTGTGGACGACCAATCCACGGCGACTCTGCTGTATCGGAGAGTACTTCGTTTGCTTGCACATGCAATCCGACAATTTGGCATGGACAAGTAAAATAAATTAAAAAACAAAACATTTTGTATCATTTACTGGGCACGACAGACAAAGCAAATCAAAAATCTTTATTTTGTTGATAAAATCAAATACTACTTTTTAAACTCTAGAAAAGAATTCTGCAAGGGAATGACATGGCTGAAATGGCTGTCTTCCTGCCATTCCCCTTAAACGCAAAAAGTTGAAAACGAACATAATCAAGAAAACATAGATACAGTACGCGGAGAGTGAATTGTAATAAAATCACCCGGGGAATGGAGTTATCGTCCAAAGAGCAGCACTTTTCACTAATTAAATTCTGTACATTTGGACAACCACTCCCCTCCCCCACAAAAAACCACACAATGTTTCATCCAGTGGACCTCTGGGTATAACCCGATACAACACGGAGGTCAATTCGCTGGAACTTTATGTGTGCTTGTTATGATTTGCAACAAATTTGCAAACCTTGCGTGGGTGGAATCTCCACTCAACGGGTGATTTAGTGATAATACACTCTCCATGTACTTTATCTTACGCGATGTTATCATATTAGGAAGTCCGAGTGATAAAAATATGTAAGGGATATATAAGGAGGGCCAAGAATTCTACACTCCACACGGAATCTACAAAAAATCAGTTTCTTCGAGCGAGGCATTTTAAGTCCGGAACCACAGCTAGATGAAGTCCACAATTAGGGCAGTCACGATCAATCGATTAATCGATTGTTGATCGGTCACGGCGAAATCGATTAGTATTTTTCGTTGTCGAATAATCGGTAAATTGTATCCCGTTTTAGATGTTTAATAATTAAAAGAAAATTTGAGGAAAAAACTATTGTTTCTAAAGGTATTGAGTTAAGAACATCGATGTTAAACCCCAAGAAGCCGTTGGAAGCATTTGTCTTCCAGGTACATTCATCAAAGCTTTGATGTTCTGAATCTTTGAACCGTCAGTGTAATAATCAAGACCGGTCGGCAGTTGCGAAGATCGCAACTGCCGACCGGTCTTGATTATTACACTGACGGTTCAAAAGTTCAGAACTTCAAAGCTTTGAATGTACCTAAAAGTTGATCGTCTTCGTTGTTTACTTGAGGTAGGTCAGCTGACTTGAACTTCATTTTTTATCGACTTCAAAGAGAGGGAGAGGGATGGGGGTCATCTAGGTACGATTAATCGATTATTATCGATTATTTGCGACGATTAATCGATTCCTAAATTGAAAAATCGTGACAGCCCTATCCACAATCACCCCACCCCACACCATAAGACTCAGTATACGTTTCTATTACAGGGGTGCATAGTTAGCGCGTTCGAATGTTCAAAGATTGGTTTGCTCACAATACGATGGGCCGACAATAACGAGAAATGTCAGTACCAATTTAGGGCAACATATTTTGTATTTGTTAACCCATTTTGAATTTGTAGGGAGGCAAGATAGTAGACAGGCAGACCTGTGGTTTTCCCATCCAGGAACACAGATTTGAAAGGATTAGAGAGATTTTAGCCGTTTGAGCGGAAATTGCCTAGTAAAATGGTATTTTTAATTTTTAATGTACATATTGCTGTTTAACCCTTTACCCAACGAAACGGGGGCATCCGCACGCCGTAATATGCAAATTCAGCAGTTGAAAAAATATTATTTTTCAAAAAATTTCAACAAAACCTCATCATGTGACCCCTCGTTAGAACGAGCTCGTCGAGGTCATTCCAACGAGGAGTCACATGATATGGTTTTGTTGAAATTTTTTAAAAAATTTAAAAAAATGATATTTAAAATAATAAATTTTGATATCGTTTGCGTTGGGTAAAGGGTTAAAGTCACTGCTGATTTTATCAATAAAGCAGAGCTTGTTTACCGATGTAAACAAGCACGGCTCCACTTTCCGGGGTTCCCGCGTAACGGCAAAACTGCTACCGTAAAGTTGGTATCTTCAAAACAGTGCAGGCAACTTCATGCGCTCTTTATTTTGCGTTTGAAACAGCTTATTTACGCAAATTGTCTGTTATATGCTCTTAATGATGTCCAATACGGATTATATTCTTTAGCTCGAGTACTCGTATAGAACCACCGAACAACGGCGAGCAACTGTCGGACGCCCCAACATACTAACCCCGCGCAAGCAGGGTTACATTGGTTGAAGCGCATGTTGGTTTGGTGTTTTCAGTTCAGTTGCGGACCCAGCACAATACCTGGTGGATTTACTGATTGACATTCCGGCTTCCTCCACCCGTAAAACTGCCATGGTCATGATTAGCCATTGTGCATAAGTATGTGACCTTAAACACAAATAAATAATAATAATAATACTGATTGACACAGGGTATAGTACGTGGAGAGTGTATTACCACTTAATCACCCGCAGAGTGGAGATTCAACCCATGCAATAATTGCGAATTTGTTGCAAAGCACAGCAATCACAAGCAAAGTTCAAGCCAATGGACCTCCGGTTTAAACCCAGAGGTCCATTGGTTGAAACATTGCGTGTTTTTTGTCCATATGTGCAGAATTTGAAAGTGATTCTTTGAGTGATAACTCCACTCTGTGGGTGATTTTGTTACAATCCACTCTCCACGCACTGTATATAAAGAGTATATAAAATCAGAAAAAATACACCCCCCCACCCTAAAAAAAACAAAAAAACACCAGAAAAAACAACAAACAATCAAAAACAAAGCTGCTTCTTCATATATTTATTTATTTATTTATTGGTGTTTTAAGGCCATATACTTATGCACAATGGCTAATCGTGACCGTGGCAGTTTTACGGTTGGAGGAAGCCGGAGTACCCGTAGAGAACCACCGAGTAACGACAAGCAGCTGTCAGCTCTCCAACATCGTATCTCTGAACTCTGCGCCGCGGCACAGGCAGGGTTAGATTGGTTGAAGACATGCGCACCATCGACGTGTTGTACGCCTTAGTACACAGCGCCATCGTGCTCCCATGTAGGCAATCGGGATTAAGTGCCTTGTCCAAGGACACAACGCGGGAGTGCGAATCAGTCGCTGAAATGGTCACCCATCCAACTACTAACAGCTGCTTCTTCATAAATCTGCGAGTAATTGGAATTCCTGTGTTTAAAAACTGGGACCTGAGACCATTAAAATCTCATTTCAGTATACGAAGAATATATCCTGAACGCTATTAGCTGTTCCAGAAAGTTGAGTCAGTAGACATTCATCATTAAACTGATTAAAAGTATAGGAGTAAGCTTTGTGAACACATCCTTGTTATGCAATATGTTCACTGGTTTCTATTCATCTGGATTGCTAGGACGTCAGCGTCACCACCCCACCCCCTCCATCCCCATGATGGCATCAAGTCAATCACCGCAGCCACCAATCCATGACGTTTGGTGACGTGAACGCTAGGGTGTTGCTAAAGGGTTTCGGATATCGGATAGGGAGGTATCCACCACTAGATTTCTAATCCCACCTTCCTTCGGTAGGAAAATTTCAGCCTATGGTTACATAATTTCCAGCAGGTGGAGGAAATTCCATTAGCACATCCTCCCTAACTGAGGCAAACTTTTCTGACTATAAGTTTTAGCCCTTTACTAAACGCACGATGTCAAAGGTTGTTATTTCAGTTATTTTTATTTATTACTTTCCAAAGTGTAATTTACTGGGATTTTCGGGTTTGATTATAAAAGATAACTTCACAAGTGAATTATGCAATCAACAATTGGGTCATGTATCCGTGCGCGAAAACGAAGACGCTTTGCCGTGGGTGTAATGAAGACTTCATTGTTTTTTAACTCTTTACCTAACACGAAAAGCAAACGACACTTGCAGAAAAAATTCTTGAATAACTATTATTTTCATTTTGTGTCTCAAAAACATAGGTTATGACCCCTCGTTCCAATGAGGGGTCATAACCTATGCTTTAGAGACAAAAAAATGAAAAAAATAAATGAAAATTAATTGGCGATTTTTGAGAATAGCGCTGGCCGGTTTTGGCCGTTTCGTTAGGTAAAGGGTTAAATAATATAATTATCGTTAATAATGAAAAATAATAAACAGAGTAATCGCTTGACTGGACTGGTTACGTGAAATACTCCATTCGAGGCGAGGGACTATATTGTAAAACAGTCGTGCGCATTCGCGCACTCGCGTTTGTACAACGTCCCTTACCTCTCATGAATTATTTCACGTAACCAGTCCAGTCAAGCGATTACTCTCAATTTAATTTTGTTTAGCAAATCAACAAAACTATATCATGTAACCCGTCCAATGCAACGACCTTGGCGAGCTCGTTACAATGAGAGTTATATTATATGGTTTGGTCTGAAATTATTTTAGCTGCTGCATTTGTAATTCCATGGCGGGTGCGGTCGATTCATCAGGTAAAGAGTCAAGATGTAGAATTCAATTTGTACACCCCATCGGCTGTAAATTAGGCAAATGATTCTCTTGGTAATTAAACATTCTAACTACAAATCAATAATTGGAAGACTTTTAATACTTTTTAATCAATATTTGGAGGAATTTCAACTGTTGTAAATTTGACGAACGATGGCGGTGCTTTCATTTTATCAAACGCCATGGCGTTTATTGCACGAAAGCTGATAACATTGTATCAGCATTCCAATCTCGGCATCTGTTTTTGGTTAATAATAAATAACGAAAATATATTTAAAATATTCACTTTGAATTCCAATACGGGGCAACCCTGGCTATCGAAAGTGTTGATAAAAAGTACTTTACACAAAGCATTGCCACGAAAACTGTGCAAATCACGAACAAATTCATTTTTCGCATACATCAAAGTATATTCTTTAAAAAATCGACCAGGAAATGGGAGGCGTCAAGAAACTGAAAACATTTGAATATTTTTTTTTTTTTTTTTTTTTGGGGGGGGGGATAAACATTGCTTATTTATAACAACACCCCCCCCAACCCCCGTAAAAGGTACAGTTAAAACTAGTAGTCTTTTCACGAACTGTGCGCTTATCTAGGCTTAATTGCGTGTAGGAATTGCGCGCCATGTCCATATCGAATGACATCCAAAGCACGGCAGATTCTTGTGGTTACTCATAGCATGTACACGCCATGTTTCTGCCAATGGACCTCTGGGTTACCCGGAGGTCCATTGACTAAAAAAATGCTTGTGTGCAGGCCATATGATAGCCTTACTATGGTTATAACACACAGATTTACAGACAGAACAACGCGCTATTTGTGCGCATTTCATGACAGGACTTCTAGTTTTAACTGTAGCGGTGGGGACACTTTTCTGTTTGTGACCAATTAACGTTCCAGAAAGATGTTGTGTAGAGATCAGTGGATTTGTTGCTTAGAAACCTGTTGTGTGTCGTGGTTTGCGGGATCGTCCAGTTTTGAACTATAGGAAAACATTCCGGAGATCGACTCACAGTAGAAGGTAAATTGCACTTTACGACAAGATAATAATGTTATATATATAAACTGAACTGGCGAAAACATGGCAGCATATGGCTGCCTTTTGAATCACTTTTTTCACAGCAAAATAATTGAAACAGTCCATACTCACAATGTTTTAGAAGCTCACATAGTAAAAAGCTTCTGCAGAGAGACGTTATATCCATCACGTTATTATGAATGGTTTGAATGTTTTGAGCACACCACTTCCTCGGCTTCTAGACGCTGTAAAGTAAAAGAAACTATCGATGGAATGTAAGCCTACATGTAAACTCGCAGGACGTTATTGGGAAAACAGAACACTCGCATTCATCCCACAAAATGCAAAGTGGAATGTATGAACAATCAACAAAACAGAAAGCAATATCTTTGATAGTCACTGGCGGAGGATGAGAGTTAACACTGAGAGGGGCAAACCGGTATCAGACGGACTACTAGTTTAACACACTAGCTGAAAAAACCGAACTTTTGGTACCCCTTGTTCATGCAGTACCAAACCAGAAAGTTATAGAGGCACATTGGGCAGAAAACAGAAGACAAATCTTATTTTTGGTATGTCACATTTTGTTCCGACAGGACATGTATATCGCTCATACACTTCATAGTATATAACTATCAAAAGTTAAACAAAATGTTAGACAGAGCCTTCACACCAGAACCAGTTCACACTCGGTGAAATAGTATAAACAGCACAATAGAAGCATTTACTTCACATGACGACCAGATATGACCAGCGTTATTCACAAAAAACATCAACTGGCATTTAAATTTTAATATGTTTCAAATTCTGCCCCCAAGACATAGCTCATGAGCTCTCACTGGAACAAGCTCGTTGGGCTTGATCCACAGAGCAGTTATAAACTGTGTTTAGGAGCAAACTATTACATTTGTCTGTTGTTGAAATTCTTTTTTTCAAGGGTCGTCTGCAATTATTGTTGAAAAAAATAAATGAATTGTGTTGTTAATAGTTTTAAAGACATCAGATAACATCTTTCTTTTCAGTCAAAGTTAGCCACATTTTCAGAATAACATGTGAAATCAGGCCTGGACTCACCCAGAAATCTGAACGCGTTTTCAACAATTTGCAAAGCAATGTTTCACCTTTCAAGGCAATCGTTCATTTTGTCCACTTCTCACAGTTTATATAGCGACAGCGCTATCCACTAAGATTGAATGTACACCAGGCATGTCGAAACCCAGATACTGAAGCATATTCTTTCCTAGTCAGCTATTAACTCAAACTAATCACTTCAGTAATAGCTGAGACTGGTTCACCAACAGAGCTATTCTGTAAGCTCGTATAGACTGAGAGCAAAATACACATCAGGACTTGGTCATCACTAGTTAAATTATTAAAAATACAGTCGCGAGGTAGTAATATTACACCCATTCGGTGCCACAATGCTATCCAAAACGATTCTCCCCGAGATAAACCGAGAAACTGGAAACATATGATATTTACACGAGTTCTCAGCACTTCTCTACATAACACCCAAACAATGTCACAAATTTCTTGCTCACAGCAATGCTTCATCTTTGTGTTATACTGTTTATAAAGCCCCTGTCACACTCTGCTGCGATCAGGCAGGCGCTTGTACTGCGCTGAAAAAATATCAAAATATAAATAACACGCAGGAAGAGAGCGGAAAACTGACCAAAATTGTCAAACTTTTAAAACAAGGTAGCTCTTACTATGCTCCTATACCGCTGATCACGTTTTCATTGTGCTCTTAGTACGACCCATTGCGTTCCTACTTTGTCAAGTCTCACGCTCTCACTGCGCTTCCTCTATGCTATAAACGTTCTTAGTGCGTCCAAGTCACTGTCATTGCGTTGCTAGTACGTTCTCAACAGGGCACCATCACCCAAGGTCAGAGGGAGGGGAAGAGAAAGGCAGTATCTTCCACTACCACTGTCCCCTACGCCCAGCGCTATGCCGATTGCTGTTGCTGATGATGTATTTAAACCATCTGTGTGTGTGGGTGAGCAGACCAAGTTTCAAAGTGGGATCGTACTGTTAACCTGCTGCAAACGTCGGAAGAACGTCATTTGTCACGCTTGGACGTATAACAAGCGCCAAGGTTGCAGTGACCGCACCGTGTGGACGTTCTATGAGATACGTAGTGAGCGTAATAAGGATGGGAGAGGCACAAGATGGATTTCTTGCTGCGACCACGAGTAGCGTGTATGCACCCTTGCTACGTCAACGGGACGATCACGTCGCTCGCTTTGCGCTGCCCCGGCAACAGTACAGAGTCATTGCTGCTCCCTGGCCAGAACGCCGACCTCTGCGCTTGTTTTGTGCATGCACAAAACAAGCGCCGCGCTCTGGCGCTCACGGGCGACCATGGGGACCCTCTCCCGTCCTAGACAGTGTCCACTGCGTCACCAATCGGTTCTTGGAGACCTTAATGCGTTTAGCCTGGCGCTTTGATAATGTGTCAGCGCAATGCAGCGCAGCATAGTGTGACAGGGGTTGTCGATTTGACAATACTATCATGAGTGCGCTACAGAAGCGATAGTGGTCTCAGTGCGACAATGAATATTTGCGATGTATACTCTAGCGCTCAAAACAGACGAACCTATAAGATTTCAGTATCCTCATTGTGTACCAGATGCTGAAAGTGAAAGTTTTTCTCTATTAGTTCACGCTGGAGCCTACATTACGGGAACAATATTTTGGATAGATGCCATGCGAAGAACAAAGAAATTGTGAACAATTCATATATTTCGGGTTACTCGATCTATGTTTGGAGAACATCTTTGAACACATAATACTATAAAACAATGAGCTGTCTTTAGGAAAAAAATTCATAGAACGGATCATCTCACAAAACATTAACAGGGGAAGATAAATGTCCCAGTGGGAGTCTCTGTTGTACTTGTAGTTTTCTGCAGGCATGCAACCAGAGTGAATGTCATTATAGATAAATCTAAACACACACCCGTCCATTATATATACACCCGGAACTTAATTCAGCAGCCGCTGTTTTTTCGCACTGGTGTTAATAGAAACAATCATTATTTTCATGCTATCTTTCAAATGGCCAAAAGTGGTTATTTGTGGAAAGAATGGTGTATTGACAAATGAAAGACAACACAATGGCGGAAGTATGCAGTAATTTAATGGCGCTAATTACACATATCTGTCACTAATGTTTTTGATGGAAAAATGTTCTCTCTCAAGTGCTGAACGGTCCGTGAGGAAGCAATGCCCATAATTGCTGACAAAAAAATGTAACTTGTGATCTCCTGAACTCAATAGCAGTGTCTGGCGTCAGTAACGAGTGTATGTGCCACGCAACCGGATGGTAGCCTGAACTCTCCTCCTAATGCTGTCAGCGAGCCTTCTGATACTGTCCAGAGACAACTGCTGCCACCCCTCATGCAATGCAGCTTTCAAATCGGCAAAAGTCTGTACAGGGAGATCCCTTGCGTCCAAGAAAGTCCCAGGTGAGTTCTAAAGAAATTCAAATCTGGGCTTATTGCAGGCCAAGGTAGTGTTGGAATAGCGTTGTTTTGAAGGAATGCTCTCACAACATGGGAACGATGTGGCCTTGCATTGTCGTTCTTGAATACAGGGCGAGTAGCCGACGGGCGGTTGTCAAAATGAGGCACGACAACCAGATTGAGCATGTCCCGGATGTACTGATGACCATTGATATTCCCACATACAGTCACCATATCAAGTTTACAATCATGAGAGGCATCACCAGATCATTACTCTCATGCGACCATGTGTGACGTAAAGCAGGAATCTAGTCTCGTCTGACCAATGGACTCACCTCCATGTCCTGAGATTCCAATGTTGTCGTGCTATACACCACTCCAAACGTCATCTTTGATGCTGATCGGACAGAGCTGTACACTTGATGACCCTTCTGGACCTCATACTCAGTGCGTCGAGACGTTTCCGAATAGTTCTGTTACACAAATGTTGGGGAGCCAAAAACATTTCAAAACCCCCTTAAAGCAAAGGCTACACGACTAACGAGGCGTGCCAGACTCCGATCTTCCGCGGATCGGTCCTTAACATGGTTGGTTTGTTGATCTTTTCGGACAAGTCTACTGATGACAGAATGACTGTAGCCAAGTTGCCTACCAATATCTTTGAATGACATGCCTATTGCATGCATACCAACGATTTGCCATATTTGTGCCTCTGACAGTCTCCTTCTTGCCATGCCAACATTTATTGATAAAAGAAGTTACATTTTTTCTTGTTTTATACCCAGATATTGCATGTGGATGACAGTGTTTTTTTGTCACATTCGTGGGAAGCATGCTTCAGTGGAGGAGGGGGTATGTTTGGGGATCGCTAACAACCAGAAACATCACGTTTCACTAGATGAAATATACGGCAAGATAGAACAATCATTAAAACATAATAATCAGTAACAATCATAAAACATTTCTGGGGGTGCTCAATTAAGTTCCATTTGTATGTAAGAGATTTCTCCAGTATCCACGCTTCGGATGGGAACCCACGTGAGTGAAGCATTGTTTGTTTACTGTGGAAACTAACCTCAGTTCCGGTAAAATGGGACCTGATGACCAAGACCTGGGTGGGGGGGGGGGGGGGGGGCTTTAAATGGGCAACATGGGTATAAAGGATTGACTGGACTTGACATTTTATCTACGTTGCGGTCACGATTGGCCATTGTACAGAAATATGTGACCTACAATTCCAATAAAAATAAATAAATAAAAAAGTAAATAAATAAACTTCACAGAATCGCTAGAAAATTATCTCATGAGTGACCGAGAAAAATTTTTATGTTTCGCGAGCGCTTGAATGAAATGAACATTTGTCTCGGCCACAAGTGAAATAATTTTCGGTATCCTCTCAAAAACACTAGAGTTTCTTTTCATTATACGCTTTTGTAAGAATCTGATAATTCCTTTCGTTTCAACATTGAATTGATGCATGGAAGTAAACAGCGCATTAAATCATTGATACGCGGAAGTGATTTGATCAATAATCGGAACAGATAGCGCCTTGCAGTCGATTCAGCTGGCGGGTTTCTCGTCCAAACATGGCCCGAAAGTCCGTAATATAAGCTTTTTGGTTAGGTACATCCTTTGAAAGGAACTAATACGTATATTACGGACTTTCAGACCAAGTTTGGACTAGGAGGGGGGGGGGGGGGGGGGGTTCATGCATCAATTCAATACGTGATAGGTATCCTTTCAGGAACACTAGCTTTTCTTTTCATTTTACGTTTTTAGAACAAATTGATCTTTTCCAGTGATAATTTGACTCGTATTCACTTTGAAGTGATGCTTTGAAAGCTGCTATTTTGACTGATACCGTGAAAGTGAAAATGTCTATATCTTCACAGTGGGGGATACGGTTTCTATCTTTCCGCAATCTCTTCGATAATCTATCTTTTAGAGTGTAATAAAAACATCTAGCTGTGCATTGTAAGATGAGTTGGTTATTACCACTTCCAAACGAAGTTCAAATTAAATATCAGTTTACGATTTGAACTAAGATGGCGTGACCTCGACCTTTATCTGATTTATTGATTATTTGTCTAGTGATGTTGTGAGGTACATAAATGGTTTCTTTACTACACTTGTTATCCTCAAGTGTTGCCTTGTTCATTTGACGATGTGGGCTATGAGTAGGGTCATATTGGAGCATATACGTTATTATTATATGCTAGCCTGTGAATTATCGCCAATAATCTAAAAGATATTTCTCGATATCTATCGACTGGATCAGCTGATCTTTGTTAATGTTTTGAAAGGTACGCATTTGGGATCGAATTGGGCTGAATAGTATGCAATAAAGTGTCTCGTAGCATATAATAAAAAAGAAAATCTATTCTATTTTAGTCAGTGTGGGGAATTATCTCATGAGTGTGGACCTGCTATTTTTCGCGAGCGCTTGCGCTAGTGAAAAATAATACTTTCAAGTCCACAAGATGAGTTGTTTTCAGTAGCTTCCTAAATGACGTTTCGCTTCAGCGCATGACGTCACCTTGAACATCGCCTTGGAGGAACCATCTGCAGCTTTTTGTTATTGTCTTGAAACTGTTTGCAGTCGAATTAGGCTGAATATTGCGCATTAAAATGTCACGTAGCTTATAATAAAAAGAAAAGCAACGCTGTTTTAGTGAATATCGGGAATTTTCTCATTCGTGTGGGCCTGAAAGTTTTATTTTTCACGAGCTCTTATTTACGAGATAATTCCCAATAAACAGCGTAGATATCCTCTATTTATGATGATGGACTGAGGTTTGTGGATCGAAGGTTCGCATCTCGGTTGAACATAAGCTCCGAGCCGAAAACCTCAGAAAATGAAGACAGAAACATTAAAATCTTAATGTGTCTTCAACAATTCGCAAAGTTTCGTGTGTCTTGAACAAAAGTTCCGGATTGCAAACCTCAGACCATGTTACTGTCCATTAATCACAAAGACTTATAATTTGACATTGGGTTTGGGATTTTGTGGCTAAATAATTCTTTAGATTTCCCACCATTTTCAGGAAAACGGATGTGAATGAGTGAAACGTTATAACTCTAAACTCTTTTTTCTACAGCTTTAAAAACGCGCTCCAACGAGGAGTCATAAACTATGAGTTCGAAAAATATAAAAAAGTAATAAAAGAAATGAATAGCAAACTTTACCCTTTACCCGAACACGGACAGCAGACGACACTTGCAAAAATAATTCTTAAACGAATAAGCATTTTTATTTTTTGCCTCAAAACCTCAGCGTTTCACCACTGATAAGAACGAGCAGTTCAACACGCTCGTTGCAATGACGGGTCATACCTTTTAATAGAATTTGGATGACCCTTATTGTGAGTAGTGCTGTCCACTTATGGGTGTTATGCTACTGTTAACTCTTTACCTAACAAACCTTTATAATTTACAAATTGAGCAGTTGGAATTTAAAAAAAAAAACAGACACCAAAACCACAGCATGTGACCCCTCTTTGAAAAGAGTTCGTTCCAACTAGGGGTCATATGATATCTCCGCCAACATGAATGGTATATGGAGATTTAGTACGTGGATGTCGGTTTTTAAACATCTAGCCACAGGCAAGGTGTTTAAATGAGACATCCAGGTTTAAATCTCCATATACCATATTTGCTGGCGGAGATAACGTTTTGTCCCGTTTGAAACACAATAGAAACATAGTGGAAATAAATTTGTGGTCGCATTTCTCACGCTCCGCTATGAGTTGGACGAAATTCATGAATAAATGTTTTGTTTTTACAAACGCAGAAGACAATAGATGGAGTTACATCCCCCCTGGGTCGATAAGGAAACGAGTAAACAGTATTTTGTTTCAATGTGCTCTATGTGCCCACTGTTCCAATGTGTTTCAATGTGTTCTGTTGGAGTTCCAATGTGTCCAAATGTCTTCTATGTGCTTACTGGCTCATAGAACACATTGGAACTCAGGTGACGATATTTGCTCTTATTTTATTTTTTTCAAGTTGTTTCATTTAATTAATCGACTATTTAATTTATAACGGAAAAAATATGATAGAACTGTCGGAAATCTGATATATTTGTGACTATTTTCAAGTTGTTTGGGTTCGATTTTTATTATAAGGCAACCCGAAGCGAAAAGCTTTCATTTAAACTATATACCTCAGATGTTTCGCATGCGCTTATACTCTGGATGCTGCACGCTCTCATATACCTTGGATGTTGGGTGCCCCCTTTGCCATGGCTTTTTATCCAAGGCATTCTAACCAATCAAAAGACGGAATTTATCGTGATATAGGGACAAACCAAATTAAAACAATTCTGAAAAATATAATTATAATAACAAATTTCGATGTTGTGAGTGTTGGTAAAGGCTTAAGCAGGATGCAATGATTCCATAAGTAAACGAAAGAGGCTAAACAAGTATAAATATATTTCAAATTATATTTCAACTTAATTTTTCGGCTCTGTCTTATTTATCCGTTTGGCCGTAGATATATTCGCAAACTGAAGATCACGACTTTTGGAAATAAATTACTTTTTCATTTTTTGTCCGTTTGATTCCCTGGTTTTTTGGGGGGATCAGGTTTGACAATGGGGCCTTCTGTTATTGTCAGATGAGGACTTTGATGTCATTATGGAGAATTTGTATTGAAAGAGTGGAATAGTTTTGTACAATCAGTATCTACTCTGACAACAGCAAGGCCTATTTTTCTATCTGTCTCTCTGTGATTGGCTGTCTATGTAACTGTACAATACCACAATGAATATTGTGGCATAACCTAAACGATCTACCGAAGGTTATTTCAAGGCCTGTTCGGTGTGAAGCATAGACAACACAATCAAAGCTTCAGCTGATGGACCCCAGAAACGGAGTGAACACATCAATGTATTGGGGGGGGGGGGGGGGGGGTCCTGCGGCGACAATTATTGCTTTCGTTGAGATTTAAAAAAAAGTGTCCTGTTTTCAGTGTTCCATCATGTGGTTTCTGTAGGCGTGGTTTGATCCCGTTCCCATGTCCGTGCTGACTTGGAAGAATGGTTCGAAAACGGCTCAAATCAAATGGTGTTTCGATACCAGAACTTCGCAAAGGCGGATACAGAAATTCGCATTACCCTTTTACCCAACATCCTGGGGTGGCACCAGGATTTGTCGGCGGTGGGGGGGGGGGGGGGGGGGGGTCTGATCCCCCCGACAGTGGGGGGGGGGGGGGGGGGCACAGGGTCCACTGGTTCGACCATGGTTCGCCTCGGGGTGAGAAATGTTTGTTTTAATTGGTGCTTGAGTTTAAGTTTAATTTATTTTCAGCCACAAAAAATAATGCACAAGAGAGAGAACACAAAAATGAAAAAAGAAAAACACTTAAATTTACAAGATGCTGATATTTTTATATATATGCTATTGACGCTGACACTACCGCCGCTATCACTACTGTTACTAATACTACTACTGTTACTTCATTACTTGTTTACTACCATTACTACTAATACTACTACTACTACTACTATCAGAGACTAATTCGATTAAACCAGAGTTTTAGATATATGCAGAGCCTCTTCAGGATTTGTACATTGTTGATGGAAATAAGTCCATAAAACTTTTCCCTGCAAGGGTTGTGCCAGTAATAACCAGGATGTATTTGGAACGCCAGTCTTTGAGCTTGCTGCATATCAGTACAAAGTGATATTCGTCTCCTATACCATTTTGACATAGTTTACATTTCCTTTCTTCCCTATTAATTTTCCCCCATCTTCCAGTTTCTATTTGAAGTTTATGATTAGCAGTCCGTACTTTTAAAAGGTAATACCAGTGATGTCGTGACAACGATATTTAAAGTTGGGAAGTTTTTGATATGTTTATATAGTTGACATCTAGACGTATCCGCTATATCTGCATGCTATTTTTGGAAACATTGGTGAACTAAAATTTGATTTATCTGGGATAATAAATGTTTTGCCAAAGGAAATTGGTAAACCATATCACATTATACCCAGCAGATTCCAACGTTTTCTTATAATAAGATATCAGATGAGTACTTTTTCCGTTTATACTAAGAATATGTGATAGTTTATAAATTTTCTTCGCGAGTATAGACCCGGTATTCTCGTTCAACAGTCTCGACCAGTAAGTCATCATTCTCTTCGTGACACAAATACTGATTGGGTATCTTCCCAGTTCCCCATACACCACATAATTAGGTGCACTAGATATCATGGACATAAGTATTTTACAAAACCGCAGATGCACGCTTTCAATTATTGACAGATTTTCAAAGCCCCACACTTCGCAACCGTAAAATAAAATAGGCTGTATGAGGTAGTCAAATAACTTGAGCGCTAAATCTGCGGACAAGTTAATTTGTCGTACTGGATTCAATAATCCGAACATGGCTTTTGTGGCAATGGCCTTTCGTCTCTCTAACGAGCGATAGAAACCGCCATTACAGAAGAAATCTACACCTAAATATGTAAATTTATCCACAACCACGAGATTGTCGCCGGCTAAAACAAATTTTGGAGGATTTTTTGTTTTTCGTTTACTAAATATCATCACTTTTATTTTCTCGGTGTTCACTCTCAAATACCGGGCATCAGAATAGTCGCAAAAAGCGTCCAACGATCTTTGCATACTCACTTCCGAGGCTGCAACGATAACCGTATCATCGGCATATAAAATACATAGGATTTTCGAGATAAACCTCCAGTTCCGTATAAAATTTCCCACTTAAATAGTTAAGACCTTCTACTACGCAACCAGTTAAAAAATCCTCAAGGTCGTTCAAATAAATAGAAAATAAGAAGGGGGACAAGTTTTCTCCCTGTCTGACCCCTATCGTGCATGGAAAAAGGGGAGATTTTTACCCGTCTTTTGCCACACAAGATTTTGTAGCTTCGTACATATTCTTTAAATACCTTACCACTAATATTGTTCCTCAGAAGCTTAACCCAAAGACCAAGCCGCCAAACCGTATCAAAGGTTTTTCGAAAATCTACAACAGTACAGAATAATTTCCTACCACTTTGTAAGTAAATATCAACTATGGTGTACAATATATATATATATATATTATCTATAGTAGAGTGACCTGCTCTAAATCCCATTTGATTATCTTTCAATGTATCAAATTCATCAGTAAACTGAGTTAGTCTCCTGTTTAGAATACCTGTGAAAACTTTGCCAATATTACTCAATAAAGTAATGCCTCTGTAGGAGACAGGGTCTGAGTATTCACCCTTGTTTTTGTGTAACGGCATTATAAGGCTGGCTGACCACTCAAGCGGATAATAACCCGAGTCCAATATTAGATTAAACAATTTTAAATAGATGGGCATGATGAGAGTCATACTTAATTTTATATATTCATTACAAACACTATCAAAACCGGGAGATTTATTGTTGTTCAATTTATTTATAACTTGCCTAATTTCGTCTTCCGTAATTGGGTTATTAATATATTCTATAGAGTCTGGGCCCATGGTTTTCGTAATTCATTTAGGCCTGGCTGTTCATCGGTGATACCATTTAAGCCCTTAAAATGAAAGTATAACTTATCTAACGGTATGGGAGTTTTCGATGTCGATTCTTGGGTCTGGGAGCCAGCAGTATGTTGCTTCAAAGTACACCAGAGTGCCTGGGAGTCATGCCTAGAAAGCGAACGCAAATTCGGCAACAATTGTCATTCATTTGGGCACGCTTTCTGTCCATAACTTTTTACTGGAACGTTTTAAGGCTAATTTATTTGCAAAACTTTTACGTGTTTTATATAAGCGTCTCCTTTTACGAAAGATATTTCTGTATAATTTGCACTCCTTGTCAAACCATGGCCGGTCCAGTTGCCTACCCGTGGCGCCCTTTTTAGTGCGATACACGCAAAACGTACGTTTTGCCGCTGAGCACAACAGCCCTGATACGTCTCTGGCGACAGATCTATGTATCCCGGGGAACAATGTTGTACATTAAGACCACACAACTGTTCAAGGGTACTATCTAGTGCCTGTTTGTCAACCTGAGCCAAAAATTTACTTTGTTTGCCTGTGTCCCATTTACGAATTTTAATATGACCTATAGACTCATCACCTGGACTTACCTCTGCTTTTTATGTTTAAGATCGCCACCAAATGCTATATCTATGCCTAATCCACTATGAACATCAGAATATAGACAGGAAAAATCTAAAATTTCGAAATCGTTTATAAACGGGAACAAACGTTTGTTAACAATGAAGTAATCTACAACGCTGTTTTCGCGGCAAGTTAACTTCCCCAAATCCTTATCCCGCCCAACACGACAGTTTATAATATACATATTAGTATTACGACACAAGTCAATGAATCTACGCCCGTAATTACTAGGGCTACCCATATCCTTGGTACAACTTTTTGGTATCTGGATCATCGGCGTGTCAGAGTCAAGAAGATACTCGTTTAAAAGGACATTGCTTCCCAAATCTAGGTCAGCGTCCGCTATGTCACTGTCGTTCAAAAAATCCGTTAACGAAGCAGTACGGGCATTAAAATCACCCACTAAAATTACATCATCCTCTTGCCTTCTTGAGTTAAGGTCTTGCTCAATATCTATGTGCCAATTGTCGTTTGCATATCTAGTATTTTGAGGTGGTATATAAGAGCACCCTAACAACATAGACCTTTTGGACGGTGATGATTGACTGTTAAATTAACCCATACTGTATTAACTGACTCTGTTGGGAGATATTTTAGATGGATATCCAGCGTGGTTTTTACAGCAACAGTGATACCCCCTGGCCTAATCACTCTTTCCATTGATTTACCCTTTCGTGCAATAATCTTGAAATTTGAAATATTTATAACGTCTTCATTGTATAGTTTGGTTTCCGTTAAAAATAAAACATGATATTTATTGATAAAGTCGTGAAATTCTATGTAATTTAACCTTTTATCCAATCCACCAACATTCAGGGAGAGAATTGACAATCTATTTTTTATATCATCATCATCATCATCATCATCATAATCATCACCATCATCATCATCATCATCATCATCATCATTATCATCATCGTCGTCGTCATCTTCGTTGTTGTCAACAACAGCATGGCCGTCGCAATATCCGTGAACCCAGAGCCTCTGAGACACTCTAGAATCATTTGGATGAAAAATAAACCCCAAATCAACTGGATTGAGCGAATTTGAACCCAATTGGATTCATATTAACGCAACCCAGTTGGTTTGGGTTACTTTTTTAACCCAACTAATTATAGATGATAGAGTCAAAACGAAACGCAAAATATCGCTATACTTATATCAAAATGAAAAGATATATCAAGAAAGCCGGTAACTGCAGACAGCCAAGTTACTGTACACTCAAACATCTGAATATATCTTCAAATATTGATTACAAGTATAGTCAGCGAAGAGCGTGTTATCACTAAATCACCCACAGAGTGGAGATTCCACCCAATAAATACTTTCAAATATGTTGCAAAGCATAACAAGCACAAGACAAAAGTTCCAGCCAATGGACCTCCGGCTTAAACCCGGAGGTCCATTGGCTGAACTTTGCTTGTGCTTTTTGTCCATATGTACAGAAATAGAAAATTATACTTTGGGTGATAACTCCACTCCATGGGTGATTTAGTTACTCTCCACGTACTGTATATGCAGTGATTATGAAAGTGAGTGGTTTATTCATATTGTACCCGCGTATCAGGTCTTTGGGAGTATTATCTTTAACTTTATGGAGTTTCACAATTTTATCTCCCCTACGCATTTGGCCAATTCCTCCGTCGGGGCAGAGGGCTAACCTTCTCCTATGGGGTGCAGATCCCTTGACCTCTCCCCCACCCTTGGCGCCACGCTTGCTCAGCTCCATAAGAAGACAACACTTGTAAACCGTAATATTGAATAAGTAAAATTTTCATTTTTGTTCTTAAAAATAAGTTATATGGCCCTCATTGGAAAGACATCAACTAGCGCATTCCATTCAGTGGTCATAAGCTATGGTTTTGAGAAAATAATATTTGAATAGTAATTTCTGTGAATAGATATGAAGATTATGGGACTGTAGATAAGTGACTGAGTTGGGCTTTGGCGTCCAACTCAAATCATCGAGGAGCCTAGAACTGCTAAGATCTTATGAATGTTGGAGAAATGGGCGTACCACTTACGGAAAAGTTGTTTGATATACCATGTTTTTGTCCTCAAATACCTATGTAAGTGAGAGTACTTGTAGCCAATACGCAGTTTTATTGTAACGCTTTGACTATGAGCGGTTTCGTACCCTCGTGGCCATTTCCTTGCAAACCAGATGCTGTTGGTTCAGAAATGATAAGACACGAAGATTGTTTTTGAAAATAAATACCAATAATGTAATAACTGAATAGGACTTTTCACAATACGTGAGTTTACCCATAAGTATATATTTTACGAAAATCAATCCACTGTATACCGATGACAAAATACCGAAACTTCAAGCAGCATTTTTTTCCATAAACAAACTAGGAATTTAATCAATTCAATCTTGTTTGGCAGAGCCCAATGCGCTATATCAAACACGAATTGATCTGGTTAACCTTCTAATTGCATTATGGGAACAGTTTGTTGGTTGCAATTTTGATCTTTTGACATCCTTGTGCAGAGGGTTGAACCATGTTTAGAGGTGGTTCAAACTCGAATCTGCCCCAACAAAATATTCCATTTTATACCGGTTATTAAGACAGTTAGATGGACAAGGTTGTGGTCATATAGTTATATCTATGCGTCTATTTACTGTTATGTTTACCATCTCGCATTCCGACGGAGGGCCAAAATTGTCGTTGAAGAAAATATTTTAATACAAAACAAAAAGAAGAAAGATCTTTTTTGGTGGCAAATGAAAGATTTAGGTGCCAAATCGGATGTGAGTGTAAATGACAACAAAATTCAATCTATCGCTCTTTGAGTGCAACAAGGCGCCATCTGCAATGCTAAAGCATTGCAGATGATGCCTTGTGCACTCAAAATATGATATTTTAATTTAGTATTACCTGCTCTTTTAAGAGCTTTAGTTGCAAAAAAACCAGAAATGATAAAAATATAGATAATAAAAAAACTAAAGGGCTATTATAAAATTTTACAAAATAATTTTCCTTACTATTATTTACTCAATGTTTATTCACTCCAAATAAACTAGTAGCAAATAATTTATAATCTTCCATAAGATAGTAAAAAGATTAAGCAAGATAAAAAAAATAAGTAAAATGAAATATTTTTTTAGGATCAGATTAAATGGATGAACTGTTAATTCAATTAACCCATAAGAAAGAGTCATCATCATAGAATGCCTAGAGATTAATTGACAGCTGTAAGTTCTTTCTCACCTGTGTCGCCAGACAGCGATTGTATCGACAACGACGCATTGAAATAATTGATCATAAAACCTTTAAGACCTATCAAAAGTATATTTGGTGCCACACTTTGGTGCAAAATGCTCTATTTTTAGTGCCAAATGAATTTTCTAGTGGAATTGACAGAATTGGAACACTGATTGGAATCATAGAATGGTGTCAATAATTGAAAGTCAGATTGAGGATCAAAATTTTAGTAAAAATAAATATTTTGCATGGTTTCACTTTGACACAAAAAGAACTAAGTGGTAACTCCTGATTACAATCATCGAATTGCGAAAATCATAATTGTCCACTAAACTGCTTGTTTTCAACTCTTTGGGACTGTAATGGTTGTTTTTAAATATCACCATTACTATTATAGCTCCTTCCATTGGTATGACATGTATATTATTACATGTCTACAGAATATTTGTAAGCCGAATACAAAGACAAGGTGAACTGAGCAAGTGAGGGAGTTGATAGAGAAGTATTTTATAAAAATCTCTGTGATGGGTGTGGAGACAATCCAGAGTAAAAATCGTTAGAAAAGATTCATGGAGGAAAGGGAAATTGGCGAGATGGGGGAGGGGAGGCATGGCAAAGAGGTATTTTGGTGGCCTACGTGATAAAGAGAAGCCAGGTTTTGAAGAGTACCTTAAAGGCACCTTTGTAGGTGTGAGTGTGAGGGGGGGGGGGGGGTCACTACTGATTAAACCGGTGATGCGGTCGAGGGAGCTTGGAGAATAAACTAGGAAAGACAGTGACAAGGGGTACTAAATGTATAATTTAGAAGCAGAGTAGACACTGGAACACTTTCTATTAGATTATACATAATAATATTCACTGAGAGTATAATGGGGGAGTGAAATGGGAGTCAGGATATGTGGTTATTGGGTGACACAAAGAAGAGGGTTAGTAGCTTATTGGAGATGGAGAAATTGGGACTAATGAGGTACGGCGTGTTATCAAACAATTCGTGTCTGGGTGTTGGGAGGAGAGACGAGGTGTGGGGATAAAGAGACACCTGGGAGTACAGGGTTAATCAAGGCCTTCTTACCTGAGAAATACGAAAAATGGACAGTGGACATCCAAAGTGTCATTTTATATTTCAATTTCTTACTGCTGCAGTCTGTCTGTATTGGAGATGCTAATTGCAGATAGACAAGGTACATAATTCTGTGCAAAGTGGCGTTAGGAACTGTTTCAGTTAACCCTTTGCTTTGAACCCATCTAGTTTAACTCTTAACCCATCTTAATCCATCAAGTTAAACTCTTAGTATTTTCAAGACATTTTCTTAAAGTCTGATCATGACGGCTTTAAAGCAGCCATGACGAGATTTGTTAAGAAGTCATTTAAATCTAACTCAAGATATTATTGGTGAAAAAATACATTCAATTTACAAAGAGAAAATTGGATTAAACATTGTATTATTTTTCTTATTTATTAATTGATTAATTTATTTATTTATTGGGGTTTAACGACACTTTCAGCAGTCAGGGTCACTTCGAGTCGGGCAGTTTTACGGATGGAGGAAGAGGGAGTAAGAAGAGAGAATCAGCGATCAACGGCGAGCAACTGTCAGACTCCCCAACGTTCTAACTCCTCACAAGCAGGGTAAGCATTGGTTGAAGACAAGTACACCATGGAAGTTCAGAACGCCTTAGAACATAGCGGCACCGTGTCCACACGTGGGCAATTGGGATTAAGTGCCTTGCCCAAGGACACAACGCAGTTGCCCTTCGTGGAGATCGAACCGCGAACCTTTCGTCTCGCTCCCTGTCATACTTAGTATACATATTGTACTTATTTCAGTGGAAAACAAAATCCTCACTTGGGCAGGAATATCCGTCAGCAGCGTTGCAACGTGTTAAAATTGTCAAAATATTTAGTATGGTAATTTATACCATGATTACTTATTCTACAAAATATGAAAAGCCTATGACATAAATTTTAGCTTAAAACACCAATCGTGGTGAACACTCCAGCAATGGGATTTCAATACTTAAAATTTACACCAACAGTGGAAATACATCCAAGCTGACCTTTGGTGACGTCGACCTGAAAGCGAACTTGTCTAAATTTATCGCACGTCGCCTCGCGAAGAGTGAAATGAAAGTGGCAATTATTTATTACGTTTTTAAATGAGTTTACCTCATAAAACACCAAAAATAGCGACTCTTAATAATCGGACGATCATGGTATAAATAAAATATACCCAAAGTGGTGTTAACCGAAGGCTCGCGGTTAACACCATTTCACCACTCATGGTGAACATTCCGTACACAAAGCTACTATGGGTATATTCTATATTTATAACTAAATGGATCCATGGCAGAAGACAAAGTGCAAGCCATTATACGAGTGGGTGTGGATATGTAAATTCAGCTAGCAAATGCATAGTGGAGTATTAAACCGACATGCTATTTTGTCAACTTATAATTATACACAATGTGAAAACTAACACTGACCAAACTTAACTAGAACCGAACACGGTAATAGACATCCTACGCATTTCAACTATGGTTTAATATATTCCCGGTTTTCTAGAATAATGAAATAACACTCAGAGCCGGGAAATGTCCCGAATAATGTCAAGTAAATTTACAAGAGGATGAAGGCGCATTTATTTCAGTGAAAACAAGCATATTTTATGGCAATCTGTCATCTCCATACGGAAAAGTTATTTTCCTTAAGGAAGTGCGAAAACCCCAACCCGCTTACAACACATCTTCATGTTAAGAATAGCTAGTTTTATCACCACTACCGCCTGGCTTCAGTGCTCTCTTCTCTGCCGGTCACCAGTTTCCTTGGTGTCGAAGCAGGTAGTGAATAGTGGGTGATACCAGTGAGTCTGAAAATGAAAATGCGTTTGAACTTTGATGCGAGTGAAGGTCTTGCTGTTGAAGAGAGCAGTCCTCCGGAATAGAATGAGAGCTTCAGTGCTTTGGTGAAAAGTTATTCAGGAAGAAGGACTGTAAAAAGTTCAGGAGTGGATGGGCTGACGTTACAAATTACGTTGGGGCAGTTTTTTCAATTAGAAAACTCCAGTTCAAAACAGAAACAGAGCCATGCGTGATTGCCTGACTGGTCTTTCAGAACTGGGAACCGGGAACAAGGAAACTGCAGTTCCCAGGATTAAACCCACACATGTATCTCCAGTCTACTTCATGAGCGACATAAGTTCTCCACACTCACACACTAACACACACTATGGTCCGCTTGCACACTTGATAATATTAAACACGTACTCAAAACCAACATTCTTACACTGCATTATTGGAAAACACGTTTATATTCTTCCTTTGTTGGTCTTAACCCTTCATCTAATACGAAAGGCAGACGACACGTGCAAACAGAAATCTTGAATGCTTAATTTTTGTATGTTTGGCGTCAAAACCATAGCTTATGACCACTCATTGGAACGAGCTCAACGAGCTAATGAAGGGTCATGAGCTATGTTTTAAAACAAACAATGAAAAAATAATGAAAATTGAATGGTGATTTTTGTGAATAGCGCTGGCCTTTTTGGCCGTTACGTTAAGTAAAGGGTTTAAGGACGATAAGATCTATGAGCGACGCTAATATTTCGAGATTCGACGAACGATCGACAAATGTTAAACTTGTCAGTGCTGACGAGGTCCGAGACAGACATTCATACCATATATTATAGCCATTATGTTTCTTTTCGAAAATATTCAAAGCGAGACGACAAAAAGCCAAAGAAACACGAGATCAACTCTGGTGCAGCCTTTTGTGCATAACAATAATGGTGATAATAGCTTTATATTACAAGTCTCAACTATAATGCCAATAACTTTATCAACAAGCAATTTTAGTTTCAGTTTTTTAAAAAAAAAATAACACTGTTAATACGCCGGTCGTTTCGGTCGGGAATCATCACCAATCTGGTAGATGCATCTCTTGATAAAATCCTCCACCACAATTGTTTGGTTTGTCAGCACTCAGACACACACCATTTCCTGATACATTACTTCCCTATTTTCCTTTCCTCTGCACGACTAATAATGATAACCTTCCCATCCCGCATGTTGCTAATCTTCAATATTTTCTCTTGTTCTCCTTGATATTCCATCTTCACCTTACAATAAAAACACCTTGGAAAAATATACTGAAGAGGTCCTCTCCTCGAAAGTATGCACCCTTCATTCTATCCTCAGCGAACTTGTCATCAGAACTTTTGTCTGTTAGGTTTTCGTCCCGATTCCCTTTGTTCTCTGGGGCTTTTGTGTTCAGCACATTTCTTTCGCACTCGATCTTCACAGAGTTGTATAAAGCGAAAGTATTACCATTAACCCTTTACAGGATATCAAAATTTATTATTTTAATTATTGTTTTATAACATCTTTCAAAACATATCATCAAATTCATATCATATGACTCCTCAATGGAACGAGCTCGTTCCAACGAGGGGTCACATGGTAGGGTTGTGTTTGAATTTGGTGAAAACTCTATGTTTCTCCACTGAATAATTTGTAAACTTTGCGGGCGGATGAGGCCGAGTCGTTAGGTAAACGATTAAAATCGCACCGAAAATTTGTTTGAAGTTTGCATAAAGTGACTTGAACTATTGCCAATCATTACATTATAAATTAGTGTGATGAATTGACGGTAACATGGTCTGAAGTTTGCGGCTCGGAGCTTATGTTCAACCGAGACACGAAGCATCGATGTTGAACATACGCTCCGAGTCGCAAACCTCAGACCATGTTACCGTCAATTCATCACAATAGCATATATGTTCCAATACGAGACTACCCATTGCCTAAAACCTACATCGTGAAACAAGAGAGACTGACTTATTTACTAAATTTGTGATTGTTAAAAGATTGCCTTGTTCAAGGCAACTTTTAACGATCACAGGTTTCGTAAATAAACCTTCTGCGTCCCCACGACTTCACTAAATAAACAATAAACCAAATGAACTCATTCCATCTTAGTTCAAATCCTAAATCGGTTTGTAATTTAAACAGCGCTTCATCCGGAACACCGTCTGCTGGACATGTGAAAAATCCAGAAAAATGAAGCGGTTTGCAAGTCACTCCGTTGATAAAGCAATTACGAAACGGGCGACGCCATTTCAAGTATTTATCGTGGTGACGTCAGACGGTAATATTTGCTACTGGGGCCCGTAAACATAAAAGAAACTACTCCAATCAGAGGTCGAGGATTTCACTCTTAATGGAATATTATACGAGAAGTAGACGCCGTTCTATGTTGAGCAAAATACCACATTCAACAAAGAACTTCGATAGACCTTTGGGAGGTCCACGTTGACTTAGGTTTTCCCATGAAGTTCAACAAGATGACCATAGCGTATATAGAGCCCGCTACCCAAGCTAAGTAGAAGTTCGTTTTATAAAAATAAAGCTTTGAAATGTCCTCCAAAACTAAAGCTCTGGCTTTGATTACAATCACCTTAGCTCTCCCATTTTACTAAACCACTGATCTATTCTGGGGAAGTAGGCTACATATTCTAATGAAAACTAATTCTGCCTTCTTCTTTTAAGCAGGTACACAGAAGATGCTTTTTGACCAGCACCCCAATAACCGCTATGGACAGTCCAACCGTTACAGAACCGGTAACCCCCATGGTTCCTGTTCATCCTCCACTCCATCCCTAAAAGTGGTCGACCACTTCAAGGGAGGCGAGCGTTGGTCCTGCGTCCCGCCTCGGCCCCTTTTTGTAAGCACACTGCGCATCTTTTTGCCCCAACCCATTAGGATTACAATGCAGGCCTGCTCCCGAACCAGGGAAGTTCGGGTCTTCTTCTCGGTGGTCCCCGAAAGGGGTCGTTGTTGTTTCCTTCAAAGACATCATATCAACCAGAGACAGCCTGAGGCAGATTATACTTGCCAGTGGTGGCCATCACTCAATATCATCTCCGAAGTGGCAGACTATACTTGCCTGAAAATCCAAATCGACTGCACCCTCGGGGAGAGGTAGTACCTTTGTGAGAGGACCCAACCTCTCGCACTGGTCCTCACCCGAGGGTTCAACCGACATCAGTCAAAGAGACCATCACGCCGCAACCGGTGACACCTGCCGAGTACCTGAACCTGTTCCTCCTTCAACACGAGTAGACATGTGGAAATTAATCATTTACAGCCAATGAGGGTCGAAAGGGGCTTGTTCCCCATACCGTCCCTGCGCGCCTTCGGCGCGTTAAACCATTCCATTCGGGGAAATAGGCCCAATAATACAATGTGTGTACGAAATTGTTAACAATAAACCATGAATTATGTCGGGACACAACAATTTGCGCGATTCAATTCAAATGTTACTGAGCTGTATACAGCGCACCTCCCATTTTCCAAATCGAAAGAGTGATATAGCTAATGCGGAATAATGTTACCGAAAACAGCGGGGCACAGTTTCTTGAGAGGGACACATTTTTGGCTACGCGGTGTATCATAAAAAAATATTGTCCATACTTCAGTACTCAATCATGCGGTCTCTGTAGAGACGCGGGTTTAGATTGAACCAATACCGTGTGGCAGCTATTGACTAAGAAGAATGTCCCCATAAGACTTTAACCCTTTATCTAACACGAAAACCAGACGACACTTGCACACAAAATTCTTCAGTAACTAAATATTTTAATTTTTCCCCAAAACATAGTTTATAACCCCTCATTGGAACGAACTGGTAGAGCTCGTTCCAATGAGGGATCATAAGCTATGTTTTTGAGAGAAAAAAATAATGAAAATTGAATGGAGATTTTTGTGAATAGCGCTGGTCGGTTTTGGCCGTTACTTGGGTAAAGGGTTAAGCACGTTGCATGTCGATGCCAGTACTTTGCAGGATTTGACGAAAACGTATATTGCTTCCGTACGTATTCCTTATTCCGTATTATACCCTATGACCCTAATAACTACAAGCTGTTTGGCATTTTGGGGCAGATCGGAATTACATTGATAGATGCCTCACTATGGGTTGCCAAAGTTAAATTTTGAAAAGTTCTAACTCCGCTATTAACTGCGTAGCCAGAACTATATTTGGTATTCGAAATATCACACATGCTTTAGATGTCATTTTGCTTTGAAACTCCCGTTATTCCGACAGGCTTATGGCATACCTTCAACTTCATTGACTTTTACATATTTATGTTGTTTTGAGATTTTTGGTCAAATCCGACTGTTGTGAGGAGCCAACGGCAACTTATATTTCCTTTTCGGACACTGAAATAGATTCAGTTTGTAAGGAAGGAAGGATCCTTTAGAATATTATTCAAGATAAGACAGAAACTTCCACAAGAAGAGAAAAATGCCTCTCAAAGAATATTTTCCGATCAAACCTTTTGGGGAGGCCTATGAACAGTGGTTGTATGGAAATAGTATCTCCGGATTAAGCTTAACATGGATAATTGGCGATGGAAGTTTTCCAGGTGAATTTCAACGGAAGGTGTATGTTCGTGGATGAGCGCTCACGGATATCTACAAAGCTAAAGTTATTTACTGATACCGTGGGGCGGTAGCTTAGGATTTGTGGCGGTTTTATGGTAATGAGATCAGAGGACAGCAGCTCGGTAAACTGCGGACATAAAGCTCTCCCGTACTACCTATAAGATTTTTGATCTTATCTACGTTAAAATACCGATCACTTTTCACCGATGAATGACTGTGGTGCAGACTGTTAATACTTTGAAACCTGGTGGTATCTTCCATATCAGTTCAATGGCAGCAGTTAGAAGTGTCCATATTCATTATTTGGGGGTAGAGCAATTAATACTGTCAACGTACAGCATTGATTCGTCTGTTCCACTATTGATTGGTCTATTCCACAGTTGAACTTAGCAGCCAACCTTCTGAATAAAATTATGAAGTATCATGTTCCTGGACCGGAAAAGCGTTCTCGCGGGTTCAAAGTATTGATAAACATATCTTATTATTACTGATTAAACTGGTGACCATTTGCACGCAATACAATCTATTAGTTAATGCGCAATGTATTGATGATCTCCAGTCCATGCCTGTTGATTTTATTACACCATTTTCAGGTACGAAAATTCAAGTTTGTTCCAACCAATTTCCGTTGAACGTTATCGTGTTACCCACTATAAACGTCTTCTTATATTTATTTTGCGAAAGCAATTTCAAAATCTGTTTCATTTTGTATGCAAGTCTGGTGGCTCAAGCACCCCTTCTGCGACCAGTGAGACTCCCTCTCTGCTCTTCCGCAACGTTGTTCCTAAGGATAAACATTGAGCCCAGAATTGAGCAACTGACGTTACCCCACATGTTCTCAAACCACCAGTCAAATTCTTAAACGCATCTGGCACTGTTAGTCAACCAGTCTAACCCTTAAATTGTCCATCGCCTATTTTAGATACGCGTTTCTGAGCAACTGAAATATTCCATATCATTGAATCTGAAAATACCATAAATAAATATTTATTTTGTTTGTATCAACACAAGAAATGTTTCTCAACGTTGACTTTATTTGGCTGAATCTTTGTCTTTTGCTGACCCTACCATTGGACATATGTGTTTAGTAAATATTATGAGTGTAGACTCGCCACGGCTGTAGTTAAACACTTTCACTGCTGAAAGCGACTATTGTTACCTATTTTATGATGATTTTCTGTATGTTCTGGTATGCGCAGATCACACCTACCATCTGATTAATTATTGGAAAGGGCTCAGAGAGCCCTTTCCAATAATTAATCAGACGACAGAGTTTCAAGTATGTCATAATTTTTGGCTATATTGGTCGTAGCAGTAAAGGGGTTAATGATTACGTCGCGTGGTTTCACACACTTTGTTCTATCTTGGTGTTTTCAAGGTGAATTAAATACTATCGATTGTAACATTTCTAAGCCGAGCATGACAAATCATGGATATGTGTTGTTATCAAAGTTACGCCTCAATACAACAACGGAAGGTTGCGCACAAACTCCAAGAAAGGTGGGTAAACAAGCAGCCTGTAACAACGTCGAATTTAACGAATTTGACAGGCAGCCCGGGCGCTAAGTGCTGAGGTAACCCATAGACAGGTTATGTCTGCATGGCTTACCCCGATGGTCCGACGAATCACGATTTCTTCGCACGAATTGAATCTCGAATCTAATCAGGGAAAATGTTCAAAACAGAGTCGAATCTCGAAACGAAACACTCTCCAACTGTTACGATATTACGGCTATCTTGCTGACGCTGTCTATCTTCCATCTGAACGCAGTATCAATATGCGTACTGGTGAGACTATTTCGTACCACCGAACCGCAAGTACAAGTAGACTTATTTATTTATTGATTGGGGTTTAACTACACTTTTGATAGCCAGGGTCACCCCGGGTCGGACAGTTTTACGGGTGGAGGAAGCCGGAGAGAACCACCAAGCAACGGCGAGCAACTGTCAGGCTCCCCAACATACTAACTCCACACAAGCAGGGCTAGCATTGGTTGAAGACAAGTGCACCATCGACGTGCAGTACGCCTTAGTACACAACGCCATCGTGCCGCCACGTGGGCAGTGGGGGTGAAGTGCCTTGCCCAAGGACACAGCGCGGTTGCCACAGGTGAAATTCGAACCGAGGACCTCTTGGCTTGTTACAAGCAGTTGGACCTATCACTTGTTTCTGAAAGGTTAAGTAATTTATTCACATGACAACCAAATGTTCGCATGGGCTAGTATATTAACCCGGTGGGCTCCGCAGTTTCTTTAACTCTTTGACATTCAAATTACACTTTCAAAATGAATTTGCACATTTTCTGTTCTAAATATTCTAGTGCAGATAACTCAAGCGCACAATTATTTTAACGGAACGGAAAATGCAATGGGACAAGATTCAAACGAGAAATTACCAAGTATCGCCAAGGTGGATGTAGAAAAAGCCCTGTCTCGTCCCCTGAGTGGAACAAAGCACCATTTGCAATGTTTTAGCATTGCAGATGGCGCATTGTTTCACATCAATGGGCAAAAAAGTGCAAACTTGGCGTTACTGCAGGCATGATGAGTTGCCATCTTCAGTGTGTCGACAATACAGAAATATATGAAATTCAAAACGTTCCGGCATTCGAATTCTTTCGAATAATCGAGATGGTTTCGAACCGAATAGAGTCAGGAAAAGATTCGAAAACGATTCGAATTTTTAAAGTTCGCCGAGCCCTACTAACTCCTCGTACAAGAAAACACGAATATCAGTTTGTTATCTCGTACTATTTTGAGGTACACAGTGTTTTAGCAGGGTGTATGGGACCGTATTTCTCTTCTGAGATTCGTATTTCCTGAGGCTGAAAGCCGAAGGAAATACAAATCTCAGAAGGACAGTAGAGCCACTTACACCCTGCTGAAACATTACTCTTCCCCTTTCGTGTGTCGAGTTTTGTTTGATTATTTAATCCCCAAACGATATTCCAGTTACGAAAACCTTGATAAAAGTAATATTTAGAGAAACCGATATAAACATGAACGATTTGGAGTTATTTTCCTTCGATTGATCTCAAACGTTTGGGAGACTTCAATTCAAAGAATGACGCATCGGTATTATTGTGGGACACAGTTTAACTTCATAAAAATTTTATTCGAGACAGTGGAGCGTTGTGTGTCCTTGAAAACACTATATTCAAACTTGTACAAGTGCTTTAATAAGTTCCACTGAAGAGACAGTTCAAATAACGAGATAGGATGCATGTTTCTCGAAACAACCACGAATCTCTAGTGTAGAAACACCACAACATAATTCCTCTTCAAGTTCTCGGAATGTTCTAATGAAACAATATTGTTGTCATTTTGTTTGTGAGTCTGAATACTTATGATTACCGACGAAACTGTTTGAGGTGATGGGTGAAAGGGAAATCGGCGAAGTGTACCATAGAATGTCTGTACACCCCTTTTGGCTGGCACATTATATTTAAATACACCCCGTTGAACTTTGTACACCCCGTTGGAGTTAAATGTACCGGACCGGTTGCATTGGTTACTAAGGAAGCTTATATAAGTTTAACCCTTTACCCAACGTAACGGCCAAAACTGGCCAGCGCTATTCTCAAAAATCGCCAATTAATTTTCATTTTTTATTTTTTGTCTCAAAAACATAGGTTATGACCCCTCATTGGAACGAGCTTGTCGAGGTCGTTCCAATGAGGGGTCATAGCCTATGTTTTTGAGACAAAAAATGAAAACAAATTAGTTATTCAAGAATTTGTTTTGCAAGTGTCGTCTGCCTCTCATGTTAGGTAAAGGGTTAAAAGGGTAATAATACATAATATGACATTGAATTGTTTTACATCTACTAGTTCCCAAAATATGCGATGTATGATGGAGACATGTCAACCTCACAGACCAACAGGCAATGTCTATAAGGAATACGAAGCCGTTGTGGACTATCCGTTTGTGGAATTTTCGTGCAGATTTAATGTTGCATCCCTTTACTCACAAAGATATATAGATATTCTGTCGTTCTCCAGTTATAAATAATCTCCAGTTATAAATATTCAAATCATTAAATATTCATTTCGCCTTGAAAACACCAAGATATTAACACAACTGCAACTACTTTTAGGGTTAGACTAGTTCCAGACCATAACAGCGTTGAATTTCTAACATGAGTTGACTAGTGGCGTGAGAGCAAGCACACAAGTGTGACCTGCATTTGCTGCTGGAATACAATGATATAAAACTAACACGATATGCCATTTGCAATATAATATACCTTCCATACCTGGTTCTGCAGCACTCGTGGAATTTGAAAAAGAGATGCTTGTTCTCGCTAATACTTGTCCTTGAATACTCCTTATGATCCCTTACTAGCCTCATATATCATTATTTAACTTGCATTCCTTTCTGTGGTCTGCCAATTACCGAGTGGTGTACCTGGTTTCGTATACATCCGATAGATAGTTTGTGCCGAAGGAAACTCATCAGTCTTCATGCTGGCCCGAAATTCTTTGCCGCCAAGTGGAATTTTTATTCGGTGAAAATGCACTCAAAGTATGATATTTTAATTTAGTATTATTAGTTACCCCGTGTCTGATCACGTGTACGGGTTTTTTCCTACCCGAAGCCAGCCGTATCCCATGAGGCCGATGGCCTCATGGGATACGGCTGGCTTCGGGTAGGTAAAAACCCGCACCACGTGATCAGATACGGGGTAACGAATTTATCTATTGACTTTCCGTTTTAGAAGTACAATCTATTTCATGTGTGAACACACACAGCATGAGATCTTTTATCTTCCATTGTTGAGCCATACAGGTTTCTGTGGAATTTTTGTGCAAAAGAGTTTTTTTGTGAAAATATGCCGATATGACTAGTATAAAACAATTATTGAATTTCTTTCTTTCTTTTTTGTCTCAAAAACATAGCTTATGAACCCCACATTGGAGGGTACTCGACAAGCTCATTCCAATAAGGTGTCATGAGCTATATTTTGGAGATAAAAAATTAAAATATAATACATGTACACTGTAAAACTGGAATGACGCGTCTTCTACGGGGTATGGACAATTTGTAGATTTCGGAACGAGGCTTCCACTATTTATTTATTTATTGGTGTTTAAGGTCACATACTTATGCACAGTGGCTAATCGTGAACCTAAAGGCTTCCACTGGGTATGGGAAATTTGTCAGTGGCTGGGCAGACGTATCGTGGGTTTCAATGAATATGGTCTCATACCACGTATCTATCAACCAATCAAATCAAAAAATTCACTTTAGTCAATAGATAATACTTGTTTTTCAGTATTGTAGTTGCAAAAATCTCCACAGATTATAAAAATATAAGTGATAAAATCAAGGATTAAAAGTTATTAAAGTTGACAAAATAATTTCACGTTTATTATTTCGTCGCCTGAGTCCTAGAATGTCCAATGTCCCATAGGGGACATTCCAGAACTCAGGCGAATATTTACTGTTTATGCACTCTAAATAAACCAATGGCAAATAAATTTTTATCATCATCTTGAAAGATTATAAAAAAAAACATTAAGCAACATAAAAAGATAAAGTATCAAAGAAATATTTTTATCAGAATTATATGGATCAACTGTTAATTCGGTTGACCTTTGACACAGAACCATGATATTTGATGTTGATTACTTGAGAGGCTTGAATTTTGTCTCGATGGTGATGTCAGACAGCATTTTTATCGAAAACGACGCACTGGCAAAATAAATCACAAATCCTTTAAGACCGATCAAAAATCAAACTTAAGGTGTCAAATATTGGTGCCAAATGCTGTAAATTTGGGGCCGAACGACAGTTTTAGTGTATTTGGCACCATTGGTACTCGAAACCGTGAACACTGAAACTCTCCAGGCGTGGGTTCAATCCTCCACAGGGCTATTTGCAACGTATTAGTAGTGCACGGGAAGAAACTCCAGACTTGACCTGAGATATATTATTTCGATCGTGATCAGATGAGAGCTTACATTATATTTCTCCCAAGATTGCCCAGTGCAAACAATACACTTCGGCAGTACAACCTAGCATTTCGATGGTGATTCAGTCACCGGTCCATGTGTCGTATTCTGCGACCGATGGCGTGTTCGGCGTGGTTTATTTTACAGTCCCAACGGGGGAGATTAACTATTTGAACCCAAGAGGCCACACTCCCACCCAGGAACATGATATTTCATAATTTCATTAAGTTGGATGGCTGCTATATAAATGTGTGGAGTAGACCAATCAAGAGCTGCACGTTGAAAATATTAATTGGATTACTCTCAAATGATGGATTTCGACTCTTCCAACTGCTGCCGTTGAACTGACAGTGAAGACACCGCCAGGGTTCAAAGGGTAAATGTAGACGACAATAAAGAAAAAGAAACAATGCAGTGGAAGCACCGTGATGTTAGAAAGAGTGAAATAAGAGAAAGACAATCAATCATAAAGAATTGTGTTAAGGATGGTGATACCGGTTTTTGAGAGCAGTTTATTGTGGAAAACAAACTGCTTACATTAGTTCCGTGTTGAGGATCATAAAAGGAAATGCGATTATGTATGGTCCTCAACCTGATACTCTACAGCCCAAGGGGCTTGAATGGCACCAAAATATATTACCCGTGAGAACTTTCTGGGTCGATATTCTATTCACTTGAAGTTTATTCAGTAAGGGCAACACGTTGAAAATGTGAGGCGATTTATAACAAAATATTTTTTTATAATCGATAGTTGAAGTTTATGTATATTTCCACACAGAGCGACTGAATAAATCTTTAAGAACACTGTTATGGCCCGTGCTTAATACTGAGATTAACACTTTATCTAGCACTGTTAGTAGTTATGGTCGGATGCTAATTCATTTCAACGTCTACTGCTAAATAGAAATCGGACTACTCTTTGGGGCGACCTCCTAACAGGTCATCCTCTCAGGGGGTCATTAATGGGAGTGCAGGGGGTGTGACACCTATAATAATATTCCAGTCGGGACATTTTCGTCTGGATTGGTGCCTGAGATATCAATTCTCTCTTCCTATTAACCCTTTTGAACTCCAGAGGCCGTTTTTCCGGCCGGGTCACAAGCTACGTCATAATGTCATTAAGGGGGATGACTGCAAGGTAAATGTGTGGTGTAGACCAATCAATATTTTCAACGTGCAGCCAGAAGGCTGCACGTTAAAAATATTAATTGGTCTACTCCCAAATCATAAATATGGACTCTTCCTATTGCTACCGTGGAACTGACATGGAAGGTATCACCAGGGTTCAAAGGTTTGATGATGTACTTTCTTGATAGACTTGGTTTGATACTTGGGCTTGTGTCAGACATCCAGTCGGTCATACAAATAGAGGCATGGAGGACCCTATTCGGGTTATGTGGTCCCAGCATGACTGATTTGAAGGACGGGCCCCGGTACGGGTTAATGGAACAACGAAGTTGACTAGCGGCTGCGAGATATATATTTTATTTACTTAATACATTTCAAAAGAGACTTGAATTTGTTTTACAATACTGCCGACCGACTACTTCCAACAACATAATCAAGGCATACCTTCGATGAAAGGCATGCTTGGATGATGTAGTTGGAAAATTAGTCAGTCGACAAAAATCAGGTTTACCCCTCACCACCACCACCAATCGGTCATCTTTTCTACCCGTTTCCCCCGCCTGGGAATACTGATGCGCTATGCTTAGGACGTAACAATTAAAATAAAATTACAGTCATTGAATGCCGAGTCTCTAAAACACACGACGAGTTTTTTAGTTGTTTTCATGGGGAAAATGCTATCCAGTGGTATCCAAACAACAAATTGACTAAATATAAACACGGTAGGCTGGGGTGTACAACAGAGGTCAGGGTGGGGGAACATACGCAAGTTTTCTTCTGGGCTATCAATTCGCTTTTGATAGTACTCACGTACTTTCTTACGAAACTAGAATTGATACTTGGACTTATGTCACACGCACAAGCCTACGCGGAGCTCTATGGTACCCAACTGGGGCAAGTGGGGTTCTAGCATTTCCAGTTTGAAGTACGGTACGTGCTGAGTTAACCCTTTGGTCCCAAGATTTCGTTTTTATAGTACAAGAACACGATAGGTCATAATGTCATTAAGTTGGATGTATGCAATATGAAGGTGTGGGGTAGACCAATCAACATTTTCAATGTACAGCCCCAGGGCTGCACGTTGAAAATATTAATTGGTCACTGCTGTCATTGAACTCACACGGAATATACCACCATGGTTTAAAGAGATAATAAGAAGCCGATTGGACTATTACATGTATTTAAACACACAAAATGAACTGAAATTTTCCAGCTACATCTTAAAAGCATGCCTTGGTCGAAACCACAGATTTCGTCTGGAATAACTAATGACACGTGACTGACATGTTATTTATGTGGGTTGACATGGCAGGCTACTCGAACGACCATGTTTTGACGCAATTGCCACAGCGATGTGTGTTGCAGGGTAACGGATCTTTTTGGGGTGACAAGTGTTTCCGTCATCGATTTTGTGTACTGGGGCCGCCATCTTGGTTTCTTTGATAAGGCGATGCTATGATAAAGCTCAAAATATCGAGTGTTATCTAATACGGTGTGTTCGGGGAGTATATTCGATACAAAGGTTTTATGTCGAATCACCGCGAAGGATCTGACACGTATAAAATTAACCAGAATGCACCACAAACCTCCTAGAAAACCACCAGTTTGGATGGTACTCGATTTGTAAGAGGAGCGCATCGTGTTCAAATGTCCCAAAAGGTGTTTTTATTTCTTCGGAACATACTTTGTAGCGCAAAAAAGAAACACCAAACCTAGGTAAATCGGTTCTATGCTGCTGTTAGCCGTTTTCAGCCTGTTTCGTGTACTTCAAATCCTCTTTTGCCTACCCACGACACCACCATTCTATCCAGTCCTAGTTACTCCTAACTCCCCCAGATCCTGACCCAACCTCTGCCCTCGACCAGTGCGTTGTAGATTTATCCAGATTGCTCGTTTCACCTAAGATCAGGCCATTTCCACTTCATATAGATTCTATTGCCCGGCACGACGGGAGCCTGAATGGTATAGAAGAAAGAGATAAAATGCAAGGAGAGTATTTACTCGAACGAGTCTCCACGTACGACTGTCCGTCTCACCTAAGTATTGGCTCATATATAACAGCCAACGACCAGCTGTTGACATCTGGCCTGTGAATTCCTTGCTCCTAGACTATTATATGTACAGCATAGCTCCTGGCTCCAAAAGCATTGCTAATAAAATGTCCAAGGATGATACCGCCTGTCTAGTAATCAGATTCCATTATACTCACCCAGTGTTGCAGTTTTTTTTACTGTTACTGCTGTTGGAACCTAACATTACTTTGGCTAGGTCCAATCACACTACTGCAAATAGTCCTACTGGAGGCGTGTGTTTTTAAGCTCGCGTTCTCTGCCCTATGGCGATCGGCTGTGTTAAAATTGTCTACCATTTGGTACCACAACAACTTGCACATACCGATACTGTCTTCATCGTTCTCATATTTGTCTTCCAGTACTACTGCTCTTGTTATTTCACAAGAAGATCTGATTATTTGTCTTGCCATCCCTGGTGTGCACGTACATTAACACTATTACCTGGCTACTGGGAAGAGTTAACGAGCAATTATAGCAATTGCAGAAACGGGTGATTCCTCGAACGAGAGCAAATGAACTCTTGGTCTCGGTTTTGGGGGATTCTTATAGCATGCCGATGTACTATTGGTAGTACCAAAGTACCGATTCTGCACCATGTCTGGGGGTATTTCTGCGCAACCAAAGTATGCCATAAAACAATTGAACATACCATTGGGGGGGGGGGGGGGGGGGCTTTTAGCACCACTTTCTTCGCTTACCAATCTACTACCATCGAAGGCTGTAGGCTGTAGTTTTTCCTCAGATTTTTGGTCAATTTGAATAGATCTTGGAAGTTGTTTGTTAGATTTCGGTGATGTCACGTACACCCTTTTAAATGCAAGACCATCCCTCACTAATTACGACACAAGCCCTATGTACGATCCATTCAATCGAGTACCACCAATCGAGGTGATGAGCTTCCACGTGAGTTTGGTTCGTTTTAAAAAATTATGGGAAATTGTTGAATTATTTATGGAAATTCAATATTCTCCTAACAACTCGAAAATACCCTTACAACATATCACAATACTATATTGTGGGAACCACGTGACAAGGAAGAAAGCAAGATGGATGCATCAATAAACAAAATGGACAACTGAGAGAGATGTCACCTTAACCCTTTACCCAACGTTACGGCCAAAACCGGCCAGCGCTATTCTCAAAAGTCGCCAATTAATTTTCAAAATATTTTCATTTTTTGTCTCAAAAACATAGGTTATGACCCCTCGTTGGAACGAGCTCGTCGAGCTCGTTCCAACAAGGGGTCATAACCTATGTTTTTGAGACAAAAAATGAAAAAAAATTAGTTATTCAAGAATTTTTTTCGCAAGTGTCGTCTGCTTTTCATGTTAGGTAAAGGGTTAACACACGCTGCATAGTAGAGCCCTGCGAAGTCGTGGGTGATATAATTTCATCCTGACCGATACAAGGCATACGATCACGTTATTTAAAAAAACGTATTTCTTTAATATTGGTACAACTGGCTAATCATCGTGGAATTAGTAGCAACGAACACGGAATAGATTTGCTAAAATGTGATGAAAGTAAGAGATGTTTACTATTTCCTGATGAAATGAAAAACATGTTGTTTATGTTATTTGTGATATTAAATTAACACCCATTCACGATTCTGTGTGGCTTTCAGTGAAAGCTGAGGGAACTATTTCGTTTCATGGAAAACTCATTTCGTCACATGGAGCGGTTCGCTGCCTGTCCGCTGATAGCGTTCAAACTGAAATGTTTGTTGCTGTCGCAGTGATTACGTTAATTAATTTAGGATTAAAACGAAAACATTTGTTGGAATGACAACGTGTACAATGAAAAAGAATATCTATGGTTTTTGGAATGAGAATTTATATTTCACTTGCTAGCCAGATATGAATACTGATAGTATTCACCCAAAACATTTGGTATCTTCTACAACCTTCACTTCGAAATAGAGACAATTCGATACCAAAAGCTTTCATCTCGGTATATTCGGTGACTTATAGAGAGGTTGTGTGACCGTACAGTCACTCTACTTTCGTACTTTGCATTGCTAAGCGATACCCGAATGGTCTTATTTAATAGCCAGAACAAAATGCATCTTGAATGTCTAAACAACAGAATCAATTTTTCAGTCTTAGTTGATGAGAAACATTTTCTGTGGAGGCATGACTTTAAATATTCGTGGGTTTTTGTTCGAACTGAGAAACTTACCAGTGTTTTTAATTTTTCTATACCTAAGCTGTTTCTGTGCTTGAATTTCGGCAGTTTGGGTTTGATAGCTCATTTAGTCATTCAATAAAGTTGAAGTGATTAATTAGGATGTTCAGCCTTTTTAAATTTTTTCTTTCTTTTTCCTGATGCAAATTTAAGACGGTTTCCTTTAAGCCACACTCACAAAAACTGGCACACTTGTAGATGACTATCATAAATTTTAGTCTTTTATTTTAACGTTTTCACATTTCGACCAACGATGAGAGCGATGCCAATTTTAACCCTTTACCCAAAGAATCGCCCACATCCGCCCGCATAATATGCAAATTTAGCATCTGAAAAAATATTATTTTTCAAAAAAATTCAACAAAACCATATCATGTGGAGGTCGTCGAGGTCGTTCCAATGAGAGGGAACGAGGTCGTTCCAATGAGGGGTCACATGATATGGTTTTGTTGAAATTTTTTGAAAAATGTTAGAAAATCATTTTTTTCAAATAATAAATTTTGATATCGTCTGCGTTGGGTAAAGGGTTAATATTTTCTTGATAGTTTTCTTTTACCTTCATTTTGAGTCTCAAAAATTTGACATTTTGGGAATATAAGATCCAGAAAAAAACATATCTAAAGATTTGGAGTCGTTACAGGAAATAACAACCTTTATCATATGACTCGTCCGTTTTGTCCACTTTAAAACATTTGATATTTTGTTTTCATATTAATCAGTGATAAATAAAGTCTTCCGTTAATTTCATTGGTCAATTTCAAAACTAGACAATTTGATTGGCTGAACAAAATACAACTGGGTCACATTTTCATAATTTGCATAATTAGAGTTGGGTGCTTTCATTGGTCAATTTCAAAACTGGACAATTTGATTGGCTAAACAAACAAACAACTGGGTCACATTTGCATAATTTCAGTAGGGAGAATTTACGTTATCTGTTCTATTTAGGGTGGGTTATTTTGTATTAATCTTTTACCTACAAGAAAAACGCCATCCATTTTTTTTATATATTTTCCCTTTTTGCTTTCCAAAGCATAGGTTATGACCCCTCATTGGAACGAGCTCGACGAGCTCGTTCCAATGAGGGGTCATAACCTATGTTCTGGAAGTAAAAAATGAACATTTTTAGTTATATGAGGATGTTTTTTCCAAGTGGCGTCTGCAACTCATGTTAGGTGATGGGTTAAAAAGTCATACTAAGTGGCTAATTTGTGCGTGTGTGTGTCATATGATAAATAGAATATTAAATGAGTGTTATTCGCATATAATATTTATGAAACTCGTCCGAATTTTCCGTTTGGTCTCGCCATAGGCTCGCCAAAACGGAAAATTCTTAGACTCGTTTCATAAATATTATATAAGAAAAACACTCATTCCATATCCTCTATTTATGGTCGACTTCTCGTCTAATGTCATAGGATTCATAAGATCAACAATGTAAATGCGTCGGATTTTAAAAAAAATAATAGTATATTGTAGAACTAAACAAATAGGAGATAGGTGTTTCAGCAGTTTTTGCTTTGTCACCATCGTTGACCTTTTTACGTCACTTCAAATTTGGGGTTTATTTTGCACATTTCTCATTGGAAATGCTGATTTCCAATAACGCACAGCCCCGTACGAATAACTAACACAACCTTGAAATTTCACACATATTTACTTCCATGATGGCTCTATTAAATGCATTTATTGCAATTTCAACTTTAAACCTTTGTCCAAAATAACGTAAATTTTACCTTTTTATTTATCTATTTATTTATTGGGGTTTAACAGCCAGGGCCAACTCGTGTAAGACAGTTTTACGGGTAGAGGAAGCCGGAGTACCCGGAGAGAATCACCGAGCAACGACGAGCAACTGTCAAACTTCCCAACGTACTAACTCCACACAGGCAGGTTTAGCATTGGTTGAAGACAAGTGCACCATCGACGTGCAGTAGGGATTAATACAGAACGCCACCGTGCCCCCGCGCGGGCAATTGGAATTAAGTGTCTTGACCATGACCTTTATTTTTTGAACGTCTAATTTCTGCTAGCTTGTTTAATGCTCACTCTAAATTTTGGAAATGTATTCTCCAATAAAAAAAAAAAATATTTAAAAATGCAATCAGTTTTCAATTGACGAACAATTCGTCTTGGCTGCAGTTGGGGTGGCGGTAGGACGTCAACGAGTGAAAAAGTAAAGTTTGTCCGACTTTTCATGAGAATTTAGTGTGTTGCAAGGCTCAAAAAATAAAAAAAGATAGATATTTTGGAGTTTTGAGTTAACATCATTTTCGACGTTTTACGTTACTTTGTTTTATCCCGCTCCAATTTTGCCGCAACCCTTCGTCAAAAACGGCAAAATATACCTTTATAAAATTAAACACACAGTGTATGGAGTAGCTGGAATTCCACTTTCAAAAGGTTTGACCATGTGTCCTTTCAGTATCCATGATCCCACAGCCAAAGTTGAAATAAATTTGAAAACCCGACTTCAAACATCCAAGATATGACGTTAATATCACCCTGCGAAATAATTCTTCACTTAAAAAATTTAGGCCAGCTTTCATTAAAAATGCTATTGTGTGATTCACGGGGCTCTGTATTCGTAAATGACACAGCTATAAAACTTCACACACTTTTTGAACTTGTTATTTGAACTTGTGCAATTTTTTTTTTCAGATTTACACACCCGATGCCAGCGATGCCAGTTTCACGGTTTTTTATACTTCATATTCTCAACTTCAGTTCAGCCTCGGCATTTTAACCCTTTACCCAACGCAACGGGTAAAACCAGCCAACGCTCTTCACGAAAGTCGCCAATTAATTTTCATTATTTTTTCATTTTTTGTCTCAAACGAGGGGTCATAACCTATGTTTTTGAGACAAAAATAAAAAAAAAATAATTATTCAATAAATTGTTTTTGCAAGTGTCGTCTACTTTTATGTTAGGTAAAGGGTTAACATTATCTCCATAAAAACATGTCTAAAAATACAGAGCAATGTCATAAAACAATTGCCGCCGTAATGGCCAAACGATGAGACCACGTCATAGAAGGTCAAAATTTAAAATATGGCGGATTCTCAAGACATTTTAATATGTTGTACCGATCAAACAATAGGGGAAAAGCTATTTTTGAGTTTTTCGATTTATCGTCATTCTTGATGTTTTACGTCACTTCAAACTTTAGCCTGTTTTTGTTATATTTCTTCACAAATGAGCTGATAAGTACCTTCCTCCTCGTTGTTGGACGCTTCAGCCGATGTCACATATGCATGCGCGTCAGAGCTACAATTCTACAAACTGCACGACGGTACTGTCGTAATCTGCGTTTACTTACTTTGTCAGTGCATTCTCATTTAAAACAGTCCCTAAAACTGCCTAAAACGCGACAACGCGACAAAGCGACAGTACTGTCGCACTGTAGCTTTGTCGGGTTTTCGCTAAAAATACAAGAGAAACGCGACGCTCGAAACTTGGCCCTAACAGGACACCATATGTTTAGGATACACGGATCATAATAATAACACTTTGGCCAGCCGCTGATTTGTCGCGGTTCTCGGACGAGAAGGCTTTGGTTACCCCTGTACTCCCAACTGCCTCCCTATTCCCATGCTTCTCCTCTCCTCCCAACACTCGTAGACGAACTGCTTGATAATATCCCTTGCCCCATTCTTCCCAATCTCTCCGATTAGCATATTAACCCTCTCCTTTGAGTCCCCCCTAACCACATGTCCTTCATTCTCCCATCCCACTTCCCCATTATACTCCCAGTGGATACATCCAGCCCTGGCTAAATGTTCAAGCCTTCATCCATTTCATCCGGCATCGCTATATAATGGCACGTCCATGACAAAATGACAAACTGCCGTTATACCACACAGCTACAATGATTTGCGTGTGTACATCAGCTGAAAAACACTAGAGGCATAGGTATTCCAGTATGACGGCATTCAGGGTGGTGGAGAAGTTAAGAAATCTGAGTAATTCATTAGACCTAATTTCCGTAAGGAATTTGACGCCGTTATGGCCTGGAGTCTGTCTCGTCCTTAACTAGTCCGCGTCTAAGTTTGTTTTAGATTCAATCGTCTGGAATATTTCATTTGGTAGGAAAAGCGAACCTATATTTCTCTTCTCCAACCAACTGAAATATTATAGACGATTGAATCAAAAACTACAATAAACATTCATTTTCTTTGAATGAACGCAAGAAATGTTTCACAATCGAAAATTCAATATAACCGAATCTGTAATGCTGTTAGACATTTTGTAAACTACATACTTATGAATGAGGATTCATCACAACTGTAGTGATATGATGTTCCAGCAATTATGTTATTATCTTGATGTTTTCATGACGCAAAATATGTATTGATTGGAATATCTCTAAATGGAGAACTTATCTATACATGTTTGTGAAAAAGATACATCACATTGCATCAGCGGTAATCTGCGCGCAAATGTCACGAAAAGTTAGCAAACATCCCACAACAGGATCAGATCCCGCGCAGAATTAGATTGCTGGTCTGAACGCGTTAACACCAGCGTGATGAAGACGAAAGACAACCTCAAAAACATTACTGTGAAATCACATACAATTTCACAGTTCCGTTGTCTACTTACTCTCTTACAAACTATTCGAATGCAAACAAAGATTTTGGTGTAATTTTGCAACTCGATACCTCTCCGGTCTTTCCATTATCAGTGAACAATACTTCCCTCGAAGTTACGCATGAAGAACGATTGTTGTTTCCTTTCGATCGGAAAGCCATTGTAAGTGTTTGAAGTTTTCTCTAGGGAACTTGAAAGACACAAATGTTGAAAACACGCCATCCACAATTTGTTGTACTCTAGGTGAATTCTAAGCAATGAGTAACCCGTCTAATTCATTTTATTCTGTATTTACATTAAAGTATTGTATTCATACATTCGCAGTTACATGGGCATACAGTTGAAACTAGAAGTCCTGCAACTGTGTTGTGCACTATTTTGAAATAATAGCGAGCCACGCAAGTGCACTTTTGTCCGTGTCAAACTGCACTTTTTCAGTAACTCAATCCCTGTAGAAAAACAGCGTGACCAACTATGTACAATTCTATACTAGTAAATAGAGATCATTAACATCATTCTCAACCTCTACTGGGATACATGTACATGCAACGACGTAATAGATATTACAATTCTACTGAACATACAGAATGAAGAGAGTGGATAACTACTTATTCGTAGCGTCATATATTCGCCACTCGAAAAGTATTTATAAATGTTCATAACAGCACAAGAAACACCGGTGGTCAATGTGATGATAATTTGCAAATGCTTATTTTGTGTTGTTCTCAGAAGTTGTAAATAATTACTAAGTGAAAAATCTATCCCACGGCGATTTAGTAGTAATCCCCCCTACACATACTGTGGCCTCAATATTTTCTTTCTGGTTGAACGGTTCACTTCGTGACTTCACTGCCGAACTCGCTAGTAGCGGATTATATTTTGTATTGCACAGCGCAAACGCGATAGATAGAACATGAAAAGAAACGTTCTAATTATTTTATTATGCCGAACAAAAAATAACTTTTCATTGTTAAGCGTTAACTGCAACATGCTATCAATCTTGTAATAACAATGTCGTCGAATCCAAAAACATGACGTCATTTCGAACGAATGACGTCTCTTCGAAAATGACTTGTCACAAGTGCCGTCGGTTTGGGAGTTTCTATATCACCAAATGCCATTGTTTACTACTGCATCATGCTGCTCATGTTACAATTCATTGTTAATGCTTGTGTGATAAGTGGTATAAATTAATGGAATATAAATTCATGTTTGGACGACGACAGTTGTTAGAATTAAGCGGAGTGAAACAATTTATTTTGAACTCGAAGCGGAGGCTCAGTGAGGTCGAGGGGTACTAAACTTGTGAAATATAATTGATTAAAGTCATAACTCATATTCAAGATTCACTGAAGTAGTGAACAACACGTGAGTTTTTAATATTTCTGATTCTTTTGAATTCATTGTTTGCAGTTACAATTGAAAACACACCCACTGAAGATGATATATTTGTTGGTAAGTTTCTGTCTATCGGTGACGAAAAAAGTTAAACGGACAGGGCGCCAGCGTGTGGTGCTGAGAAATTCCGATCAGGGCGTGCGTATAGATGCAGATCAATGGAAGTGGAGCTTACATTTTCTTTGTTCTCTTGTCTCCAGAGAAGAACGTTCCGAAAGTACCCGTGTTTTGCCCCAAACCTCCAGTACTATGACTTTTAGAAGGTGTATGCACAACTGGATTGCTGGATTGAGGGGAGGGGCAGATGTTGCTATCAATAAGTATTCCATAACCCTTTGGACTCGAAAGATCGCTTTTCCGGCCACGGGGCATCTCCGTCATAATTTCATTATGTAGGATGGCTGCCAAGTGAATGTGTGGGTTAAACAAATCAATATTTTCAATGGCCTAATGACAGGGAACAAAATACCAGGGTTCAGGGGATTCAGGGGATTGGCATAAACATTTTTCTCGAAGATTTTCAAAAGATGCCTCGCAATCAACGATCACGTTTTTAAGAATACTTTTTATGTCCTTGAAAAATGAAAATGTTGAAGTGCACCTTTTTCGCATCAATAGGAATTGAATATTTACAACATATCCCGGTTATTATTGAAAAAAAAACAGTGTCAGGATTGGAAAATCGATACCGTGTTACTGGTCTACGTGCTACGATTTCGTTTGATGACCTGAACGTTGTTACGTTATGATTACATCACGAAAGTTACGGATGGGAGGAGTTACTGTATTTATTGACTCGACTACATCGTGTAAGGGAGTGGGGGTTGAAGGAAACTGAGAGTAGTTACACTGTTCACTGACCTCCCAACGCCCCAGTTGTTCTGAAATGAGTGCATCAAACAAAATATATTTTCACAATATTTTGGTTTCACCGTAATTCCGAAAATTGATAAGAATGTTTGTAAAATGGGTGCATTTTTGACGAAGGTTTAAACTAGAACATCTCAGTCATTGTCTGTTTACGCAGTAGAGCTGATGGTATAGGTAAACATCTGTACCGTAACGAAATCTCGTGGGTTCAGTTCATTATTTCGTCGAAGTCGTAAATCAGCTCTCTTCTGCATTTCAAGTTTCCAGCCAGGTTTTTTATTCCGTATTCATATTTCAATCCACGGTGGGTAAAAGAGAAAACAGTGGTCACTGCAGTGTCAATAAACTAAGTGAAAGGCATTCAACTACCATGAATACAAGCGGGTTGTTTCAGCGGATCACGCAAAGTAATTTGCCATGGTAGACCACAAAATATTTTTAACCATTCACACAACTAATCGGCCACAACCGCCCGCGTAATATGCAAATTCAGCAGCTGAAAAATTTCTAGTTTTCAAACAAATTCAACAAAACCATATCATGTGTCCCTTCTTTTGAACGAACTCGACGAACTCGTTCTAATCAGGGGTCACATGATATGGTTTTGTTGAAATCTATCGAAAAATTAAAAAAAATGATATTTAAAATAATAAATGTCGATATAGTCTGTGTTGGGTTAAGGGTTAAATGGGCAGCCTTAGAATAATATTGCTTGTTCATCCCTCTACAAATTTGCTAATTGCGCCACTGTGATCTACACTCTATCTTTATTCCTGATATCATTTATTTTTCTCGCGTTAGACAACGATATAAAATATGCATGAAACAGTTTTCACATTTTTTGTAATTTTTCCACTGGACCCACTCTAAGTTTCTTGCAAGGTGGGATACATTATAAGTTATGGGGCTTTCAGTGGGTGGATATGGTGTGATATAATGCGAAGTGATATCAATATTAGGCGAGACCAAATGCCGATCCTATTATTGATCTTGCTGAGCCTTATATCACACCATATCCGCCCACTGAAAGCCCCATAACGTATTTATTATGCTAGTCCTTTGAAAGAGACACAACCACAAGTGTACCCAGATTCCTAGCGCAAATGTTCTGTTATCACTATGAGGGAATTTCACGGTTTTACGTCATGTGAAGGTCACGCTAGTAGCAGACGCTGAAACAACGGAGTTTTCTTCTCAATAAACAGGAATTTATATTAACAATTCACAACCTTAATTCAGTGTTAAGTACTGGAAAAATAAAACAACTGGAGCAAATGGATTAACAATTCTTTCAAGAAGGTAAGTGGGAACAGTTTCATTCATCAGTCGCCTCAGACATTGCCAGTTGACTTCCATACATGTCGTTTTAGTGGTGTATTTATTGTATTTGTTTACATTTGTTTATTAAAATTTCTCGAAGACTGGAAGAAACGTATTATAGTTGTATGTTGCTCAACAGACACACACGCGAAATTATTTGTTGCTCGTTGAACACGCGAAATTTGGAAAAACATCGAAGCGACAGTTGGATGTCAAATACAAAATGTCGGAACTGACTGTATGTAATCTCTTTTTACGGTCAGCTCAATGATACACAGTCTAATATACGGTCACTAGATATTGAAGTCGATTGGTCAATAACAATTGCTGGCATAAAAAACAATATTTATATTTGACCATAGCTTGGAATATCTAGATTGGTAGAGATTCAAGGGCTGTAGTGACACGCAGTACTGTAATCACAAAAACGGTCAGAGAATTTCGAAATTCTGCTTTGCTTTTCTGCACAAATTTGTACTTATATTTTTACTAACAATAATAGCCACCAAATGGGTAGGCGTGAATGGGCACCAGGCGAAGAGAAACAGCGATACGAATTTCAACAAACACTGGTTCCGAAAAGGTTGTTTTGAATTTTTATCGATCCATTTGATCAGTACAGCTTCAAAACAAACGGACTCTTCATCTTTGGGTTTAAACATCGGGAATAAAATTTGTTTATTTAAATGAATTTTAATACATGGGTTGTGTAATAAACACAGAACGCGATGTGTGTTTGATTCGGTGGGTGTTTTACATAACGAGTTGGAATGGCGTAGTCATATTTCGCGAGAGCCTTCATGTGGTACCTCAAGCTTTCGGGCAACCAGACTAATTCTGTAAGAAATCCGACTCTGTTATGGTCTGTTTGTTTATCCACTTTTCGTAGAAGTGTGCGAGCAGACTATGGTTGGTGTAATGCGACGTCCCTTCACTCAGTGAGATATATAGATATCCTTTCGTGCCACAGCTCTAGATATTTCAGTTAATAAGTATTTAATACGCCTCGAAAACATAAATATATTGACATAATTGGTGAAACTACTCGGCGTATAAATTCCCACAAGTACAGCTTCGTTCATAATTATTAAGAAACAGATATATTCAATAATATTGACTATTCGATTAAATAAGGTCTCGATTGAGGAACATTTCTTGCCTTGATTCAAGGAAACTGACTGTTTATGGTACTTTTTAGACTTAACCAACTTACCCAACGTAACGGCCAAAACCGGCCAGCGCTATTCTCAAAAATCGCCAATTAATTTTTAGCATTTGTTTTAATTTTTTGTTTCAAACACATAGGTTATGACCCCTCATTGGAACGAGCCCGTCGAGCTCGTTCCATTGAGGGTCATAACCTATGTTTTTGAAACAAAAAATTAAAAAAATAGTTATTCTTTTTTTTTTTTTTTTTTGAAAGTGTCGTCTGCTTTTCATGTTGGGTAAAGGGTTAATCATGTAGAATATTTCAGTAGGTCGGAAAAGTTTCATCCTTGACTTACGTCGTCATAAAAATCGACTTTCGATAAATTTAACTTCTTTGAAACCATTAGACGAAAGAGGAGGGTCAAATTAAAAAGCACGTAACTGCTGAGAAAACACCTATGACATCAGTAGACAATTAAGCCAAGTTTTCTTTTATTACTTTTAATAAACGAAAACAACAGACAGCTCCCGGTGCCATGATGTAATTAAATTTGTTTGGTTTTGCAAATAATATATTACATGAATACATGCATATTGACACTTTTGAATGCCCCCACGCTTTAACTCTTTACGTAACCGCGTAACATGTCTTTGAAAAAGAAAACAGAAGGCCAGGTGTACCCTGTGTCCACCCCACTCTCTATGTTGCTTCCCTTCACACCGTACGATTTTTAAAAAGGCGACCATTGGTAATAATAATAACACTTCGGCCAGATGCTGATTTATCGCGGTTCGCAGATGAGAATGCCTTAGTCACTTCAGTGCTCCTAAATACTGTCCCCTCCCCACGCCTCTTCCCGCCTTTCAAGAACTGGAAAAGAACTGTGAGATGATATTCCGTACATCTTTCTCCCCATTTTCCCGGATAAACACACTAACTCTCCTCTTTGTATCTCCCAATAACTACCTATGTCGGAAAAGGTTTGCGCAAAAATGCCATTGTTTACGCACATACCTGCGTGCCACTTTCAAAGTGTGAGTTTAATGCTCGGATAAAGTTCGGTGTACGTGAAAAAGTACATTACAACAGGATTATGATGTATATTGGCGGAATTATGCTGACCATAACTGTTATCTTTGACTGATTACGAATACGAACAAAGGGTTTTTTCTCCGTGTGGCCGAGGAAGAATAAAGAGAAGAAATTTCGAAACTCCGACGTTAGATGTCTGGGGTTGCAAGCCTGCAGAACTGGTGCCTCTGTTGTGCGTTATAGAAATACACGAGTGTGGTTACGTTTGGGGCAACTTTGGGAGTCACTGGAATCTGTAGTAAAAGGCTTCTTTTGGTTTGAATCCATCGACAAACGAAGAAACTATGTCTACAGACAAGGACGATTGTTACTGTAATAAATAATATGACAATACGCAAGGCGTAAGAAGGAACCCCAAAGTATCCAACATATTGAAATATTTCAGTCCGCAACCATTACTCCAAAACATTTTATGCAATCGAGTTCCTGCAGTTGTTTAATTTCAGCCAAACATGAATACGTATCACAGTACTAAATGTTTTCCCATAGGCGACCATTATAACGTTCAGGAGAAAAAAATATGGTCGCATCATTTTAAATTTGGCATTCATATCTTTTGTCAACTATAGACCTTCAGACAACCTTTTTCTGATTCTAAAACAGGGGTCCATGCAACAAATAAGAGAGAAAAACTAACAGAAAGGGAAGTGCTGGTCACATGTACATAGTTCTCAGGGAATGCCCAATCAAAACGCACCAATCGTCAAACGAACTTTTAGGTTCTAAAAGCTCTCAAATCACCCTCTTTATTCATCTGGAACATTCAACAGTAATGCAAGATGTCAGTAGAATTCTTCAAATGTTTACTGAAACAACATATTTTACCAAGACTGCTTAGTTTTTGGAGATTACATAATTTCCGAGTGCAACTTTTCGAGGCAGGTAAATCTAATTAAAATATTTACAACGGTTATACCTATGTCCAAACCCAACCCTACCAAAGATACATCTAACGCTTTCATGTGATGAAAGACTCATTTCTGCAATAGAATTCAACTTTTGGCTTCTGCCTAGTCAAAAACATGGAAACTTTGTTCTTTTGAAGAGAACTGTCGAATCTGTGTCAAATGGGCTTAAAAACTGGTATTGCCTTCGACAGAATTCCTGCTCCGTTACTTAATGAGTAAGTTGGGAGGGATAAGAATTCACAGCTTTCTTTGAATACTACTCAAATCCCAAAATAAAACTAAAATCTGCATCAGCACACAAAACCTTTTGACGAAATCTGTTTTAATTAACCATACAGCAAGATAAATGGTGTCCCACCCCCATGAAACAATATGTCAATTTTGTTTCAAAATTGGGGTTGTACAGTGTTTATAATTCCTCTAAATTTAGGAGAATTCATTTGGATTCTTGAAAAACTCATTGCGAGTATTCAGACCTGCTATGGATCAGGATCTTATGAGGCCAGTATGGTTGAACCCCTGTTGCATACTGGTAATACATGCTAACCTTTTACCCAATACAGCTTTTTAAGTTTTAAAACACCAACTACTGATTTAACCACCCCCCTCCCCCCCCCCCCCAGCACGGAATCGCTCACCTGACAAAGTGGTTCAGAGAAGTATTTTGGGTCACATTCAGTTAGCCGTTGTTCATGAACACTACATAGGAATGATATTATGAAATTATTGATACCTCTAGTGTCCATGTCAGATTATTATTAGCATAGGTCTTCCAAATTGCTTCCAATTCTGACAGCAGTAGACCAGTACTGCCAAACGTCCAAGGGTTGCTGTGTTCAAAGGCAATTTTTATGGAAAAACTTTGAGGAATGGATTTGAACATTAATGAACAATTTCGAACCTAACCCACCCCTACCCAAATATTAAGACAGGGACTCGAAAGGAACAAACTCAAATCTGCCCCCCCCCCCACACCCTGCGATACCAAATATGAAAGGATTCTGACTGGCATGAACCAAATTGGAACAAATTTAGACATGACCTCTCCAGAGATGTTGTACACAAAATATTAAAGCATTCCAACTGGTGGGTCTGAAGAAAAAAATTTTTAAAGAAATTTTGTCATGCTGCACTGAGATAATTTGAGCTCCCATAATGAGCCCAAATATTTACCCATAACTTGGCTTGAACAAATATGAATCTGACCGCCCTTAGAGCTGTTGTATCTCAAATATGAAAGGATTCTGACTGGTGGATCTGACGAAATAGATTTTGAAAGAAATTTTCTCATACTGCACTAAGCTAAACTTTGGGCTTCAATAGATAGACCAAATATTAATCCAGAGACCCGATTCAAACAAAAATCAATCTAACACCTCCCCCCCCCACCCCACTAGAGATGTTGTATTCCAAATATGAAGGCATTCTGACTGGTGGATCTAAAGGAGGTTTTCAAAGAAATTTCCTCATATTGCTCTGTTGATATTTGGGTGCCCAAAGAGAGCCCAAAATAATAACCGAGGGACTCGATTTGAACAAACTTGAATCTGCCCCCCACCCCCCACACAAACATACTCCTCTCCCCTAGAGATGTTGTATACCAAGTATCAAAAGATTCTTATATATGGTTCTGGGGAAGATTTCTTTTTAATTTTGGAAAACAATTTATGGGTGGTATCAGAGAAATTCCCATTTTTTGGGCCCCCTGTGGGTGTTGCAACTTTTGTTGAACAAACTGGAATTCATATATGATAAGGGACATGAATATCAACTTTGGTTCAATTTGTTTATGAGGGGAGGGGGGGGGGGGGCGGTTGATAATGTAAAGTTCACGCCGGACAGTTGGACGGATGGTCGACAGACGGAAAGTCATCACTTAAGCGCCCCCGACTTACAGTCAGTTGAGCTAAAAATAAGCAATATTCACCAAGTGTAATAATTATGGGTGTTACTGGAACCGGTGTGACAGGAATGATAGTCCGTAGGAACGTTAGTCCCTCTGGACTATCATTCCGCGGAATTATAGTCCCAGGTCTACCATTTCTAGGAATAGTAGTCCGGCGGACTACTATTCCTAGAAATGGTAGACCTAGGACTATAAATCCGCGGAATAATAGTACAGAGGGACTAATTTTCCTACGGACTATTATTCCTGTCACACCGGCCGATGAGAGCCGGTTCCAATGACAGCCATATTTGTACAAATGTTATTGGCAGTGTCACAATTTGTCAGGTCATTTTAGTGTTATATTGGTTAATGTGCTGCCTGTGTGTTAGGTAAAGGTTAAACTGACTCAGTTCTTTTCAGATGAATCCTAGCAGCAGTGTTATGAGAAGCTACATGGTTTCTCACTGGTTTTGTTGCACGGATCTCTTCGTGAATCGATTCTCATATTCTCATAAGCCCTGGCTGAGGCTATATAATTCACCAATATCAATAGAAATTGCCATTTTATCTCAACAACAAATGATGTCAAATATTCTTTTACCTAGAGAGGGGTAAAATATAGCCCTGGATGTGCCCCCCCCCCCCCACCCCAAGTATGCATTTTTCCATAAAAACAAAATTAATTTATAAATAAATTGATGCTGACACATTTTGAATTTCCCATTGTTTTTTAATCACATTCTGGCTTCTGAAGACATTTCACATTGTGTTTGATATTTTGCAATCTTTGTAAGAAAAAGCCTCAGTTATCTCAGTTAAGGCACCTTAAGTCACAAAACAGTGATTTTTTTCAAGAGAATGCCCAGTACCTGCTACTGTGGTGACTCATGACACTGTTACAATTCCTAATATCATCAAATATAGATTCTGTAGTGCGGTGCGTGTTCTGCAAATATCCACAAGTGCACTTTCACTACTTTGGTTTTAATCCCCACAGGCATACATTCTGTCAAAAGGAGTGAAATTGTAGAAAATATGTTTCCAAAGAGGACAAATCAGTTAAAGTAGAGTCGCTATGGAGGGGTTGTAATACACACGTGGGCAGTGATGTCCACTCATGCGTTTACCAGGCAATAAAAATCATCATCCGCAAAATTTTAGATAATGAAGCACCGAGTTGTACCGGTGTTTCATTATTTAAATTTTTGATGATTATTCCTATAGTTTGTGCTTGGCATCAAATATTATTGTATCCGTGGAAATATTGCCCATGTGTGGAAAGTGAGCAGAACACAGAAGCTGTACTGTATTTGTTTCAAGTATATAATACTCTTTGATGTTTAATATATTTGTGACGAGCTGGGTCCAAAGTACTCAGTACTCACAGTACTCGAGTACCACTTTTTTGACAAAGTACGCAATACTCGCCCCAGCCCTGATTTGTGTATGTGTGTGGGGGAGGTTGGAGGGTGAAAGATAGCTGCAAATTATTTAAAATATTGAGCCAGGCAAATAAAAAGCAAAGAAACATTTCATCTGAAGGACAGAGAGACAGGCAGATATACACGCAGTTACACATTTTGGAAGCCCACATAAAAATTGTTACTAACTTACAATGAAAAATATAGAGAGAAGAGCCAGGGCAATGTTGTCAAACAGAAAACAAGAGGCTTCAGGGGGCCTGAGGGTATTCACCTGACACGGTAGCCTAAATATCAACCCAGGGAATTTATTTGAACAAGTTGCATCTGCCCCTCATAAGAAAAGCTTATACAAAATATCCAAAGATTCTGACCGGTCGACCTCAAAAAAAAGTTTTTTAAAGAATATTTCTCATATTGAAATAAGTTATAACCCGAGCTCCCTTAGGGAGCCCAATTATGAACACAGGGACTTGACTTGAACAAACTTGACCCCCCCCCCCCCCCCCAAGGATGCTGTATACCAATATTAAAAAAAAAATCTGACTACGGTATTTTAAAGAATATTCCTCTTATTGAACTAAGTTATAATTCGGGCTCCCACTGGGATCCCAAATATGAACCTGAGGACTTGACTTCAACAAACATGAATCTCACCCCTCTAGGGATGCTGCATGCCAAATATCCAAAGATTCTGAATGATGGATCAGAAGAAGAAGATTTTTAAAAAATATTCCTCATATTACACAGAGAGCCCAAATATGGACCCATGGATTTGATTTCAACAAACATGTGAATGAATCTTCCAAAGATGTCATATGCGAAATATGAGAGCCTTTGGAACAGTGGTATGGAAGAAGAAGATTTCTTAATGTTTTTCCCATTACTCACTGTGTTGAACAAAGATGACTCGGCATTTGTTCAAAGTCCTGGAAACCTTCCCTATGATAAAACTGATGGCAATTCTTTGGACCATTCCTTTCTGCTGTTCCTAAGGAAGCTTCACACAAATTAAAAATTCACAGTGCCAAGTAGTTTTGAAGATATGGGCGTTTTAAATTTTGTCTATTTTCAGATCCTGCGGTTCCCATAGGGCAACATAATTTTTTTTTTGCATAAATTAGGTACTTATGACCCAATAAGCCCATCATATCAAATTTGCTTCAAATCGGCCTCTCAATTTGGAAAATAGAAATTTTGGTACAATTCGGGCTCCCACAAGAAGCCCAAATATGAACACAGGGACGGGACTTTAACAAACTTATATCTCACCTCCCTAAGGAAACTGAATACCAAATATCAAAACAGTCTGTCTGGTGGATGTGAAGAATAGTTTTGAAGAATATTCCCACAGGAAGCCCAAATATGAACCCAGAGACTTGGCTTGAACAAACTTGAATCTCACTCCCTAAGGATGCTGCAAATGGTACGGGGGATCGGAAGAAGATTTTTAAAGACAATTCCTCATTTTGAACTAAGTTATAATTCAAGCTCCCATAGTGAGCCTAAATATGAACCCAGGGACTTAGCGTAAACAAACTTGACCCCCCCCCCCCCGAAGATGCTGCATACCAAATATCAAAACATTCTGACTGCTGGATCTGAAGAAGTTTTTTAAAGAAAATTCCTCATTTTGAACTAAGTTTTAATTCAGGCTCCCACAGTGAGCCAGGGTTTTCGCACATATATTTTTTGCGGGACCCATTTATTTTTTGCGGGACCCATTTCCATCATGCGTCTTAATCACACGAATTATGCTTATTTATCTTCAAATACATATATTGTTAGATTGTTCAGCCACCACATCAAAGATTATTGTATTAATCATGAAGTACTCATCTTTATAGAAATTAATTAGAGCTGTTATGGTTAACCGATTAATCGACTAACCGATGATCAACGTCTTGATCGATACAAAAGAAATTGATCGGCTAACCGTTACTTTTGAAGTACGGTATTATATGGGTTAACTAAGGAACAAACTTGCTCCAAAACAGGCAAACATTGTCACACTGACTCACATCAATCATATGAGACAGAGTAACGCATGCCAGTTACGCGCTGACAAACTTGTTCACTCGCATGATCATTATACTGTATCAGTCGTTGGAAATGGTCATTTTCAATCCTTCACCAAATGCGGGTAGCAGACGACACTTCCACAAGAAATTCTTGAATTACTAAAGATTGTCAATGTTTGTCTCAAAAACATAGCTTATGACCCCCCCCCCCCCCACACACACACTGGAACAAGCTCAATGAGCTCGTTCCAATGAGGGGTGATAAGCTATGTTTTAAGACAAAAATTGAAAATATAATAAAATTTAAATGGACATTTTTGTATATGGCCCTGGCCAGTTTTGCCCATTATACTGAGTAAAGTTTTAATTATATAGATCATCAACGGTACGGCAATTATTCAGCTACTTTTTAGGGCAAGTGATTAATCAGTTAACCAAGGTTAATCCATGCGATTAGTCAATCAAGAAAACCCTTTAATCGTTTCAGCTCTAAAATTACTCTAATTTTATTAAATTTTGTCTGATGAAAAAAATGCTTATATTTTTGCGGGAACAGTAAATGGATCTTCTTAACAAGCATTTGTGAGAATGTCACAGGCACGAAACGATCGTTCTCGCTATTTGCGAAACCTTGGTGAGCCCAAATATGGACTTCGCTTGAACAAACATGAATCTCACCCCTAAGAATGCTGCATATGGTACCAAATATCAAAACATTCCGACTGCTGGATCTGAAAAAGAATATTTTTAAAGAAAATTTCTCATTTTGAACTCAAGTTATAATTCAAGCTCCCATAGGGAGCCCGAATATGAACCCAGGGACTTAGCGTAAACAAATTTGAATCTCACCCCACTAAGTATGCTGCATACCAAATATCAAAACGCTCCGACTGCTGGATCTTAAGAAGATTTTTAAAGAAAATTTCTTCATTTTGGTCTAAGTTATAATTTGGGCTCCCACAGTGATCCGGGTTTCTCAAATGTATTTTTTTCGCGAGAACCATTTATTTTTTGCGTGATCCATTTCCAACATGTGTCTTAATCAAATGAACTATGCTAATTTATCTTCAAATACATAGATTGCTAGATTGTTAGATTGTTCAACCACCACATCAAAGGTTATTGCAGTAATCATGTTTATAGAAATTAATTAGAGCTGATACGGTTAACCGATTAATCAACTAATCAATGATCAACGTCTTGATTGATCAAAAAAGTAATTGATCGGTTAACCGTTACTTTTGAAGTACAGTATTATATGGGTTAACTAAGGAACAAACTTGCTCCAAAACAAGCAAACCTTGTCACCTGGGCTCACATCATTTATATGAGACAGAGTAATGCATTCCTGTTACGTTCTGACATATTTGTTCACTTGCATGATCATTATACTGTATCAGTAGCTGGAAATGGTCATTCTCAACCCTTCACCAAATGCGGGTAGCAGACGATACTTGCACAAGAAATCATGAAATTCTTGAATTACAAAAGATTTTCAATGTTTGTCCAAAAACATAGCTTATGACCCCCCCCCATTGGAACAAGCTCGATGAGCTCGTTCCAATGAGGGGTTATAAGCTATGTTTTAAGAGAATGAAAGTGTCAATGACACTGTAGTTCAACCTGACAAACTTGAACTTGGTAGGTTATAAATGAAATGGCAAAATTGAAGATCATTGGTACCAATGTTATTTGATGAAATTTCAACATAACAGCATTGTGTGTGCACAACGTCAGAGTAATCCATGCATTTTTAAATGTAAACTGTAGGACTGGCTAAAGGAAGAATGTTGATACACAAATGCAGTATGTTCAGAGGTTATTGTAAATGGGAATTTTTTTCCCAGAAATTAATGCTAATCAATGCTCTTATCTAAAAGTCTTGCCTAATGAGCACATCAAGTTAAAAAACAATCCTATGATAAATGTGGCCTCTTGGCCATGTCAAAGAATGTTGATGCACAAATGCAATAAATCCGAAGATTATTGCTAACAGCAACAGTTTTTGATGGAAATGAAAGAAAAATCAATAGCTCCTATCTTTCTCACCCTGCATTAGCATACAAAGTTTCAAAACAACCTGATAATGAATGTGCCCTCTGAGGCATGCCAACGGAAGATGTTAATGTACAAATGCACTAAGCAGAAAGCCATTGCTTGTGGCAATGTTTTTTTTATGGAAATTCATAAATATACCCTGCAGGGACAATATTTTTTTTATAGAAATGAAGAAAAGCAATAGCTCACATCTAGAGGTCACCCCGAACACACATACCAAGTTTCAAAGTGATCCGATCATACATGTGCCATGAAGGGTGTGTTAAAGGGAAATATTGAGGTCTGACTAAACTAAGTACAAAGGTCAGCGGCAACATTTTGTGACAGAAATGGAAGAAAATCGACAGCTCCCATATAGATGTCACCCCACACAAGCACACCAGGTTTGCAAGCGATCCAATCATAAATGTGCCCTGCAGGGTGTGTGAATGGGAAATATTGATGCTTAACCGAACTAAGTTTTTACGCTTAACTGCACTAAGTGTTTACTAAGTTCATCGAAGGTCATTGCCAGTGGCAACATTCTTTGACGGAAATCGAAGAAAATCAATAACTCCCATCTAGAGGTAACCCCAAACAAGCAGACACAGTTTCAAACCGATCTGATGATAAATGTGCCCTGTAGGGCATGCCAAAGGAATATATTGATGCCTGACTAAACTAAGTTCAAAGATCGTTGCCAGCGACAACATTGTGACAGACGGAAATGAAAGAAAATCGATAGCTCCCATCTAGAGGTCACCCCAAACAAGCATGCCAGGTTTCAAGGCAATCCCATTATAAATGTGCCCTGTAGGGGGTGCCAAAGGGAAATATTGAGGTCTGACTAAACTAAAATCTAAGAAAGTTGGCCGCGGCAACATTTTTTGACAGAAATGGACGAAAATCGATAGCTCCCATTTAGAGGTCTTCCCAAACAAACATGCCAGGTTTCAAAGGAATCCGATTATAAATGTGCCCTGTTGGGTGTGCCAACGGAAAATATTGAGGTCTGACTAAACTACGTTCTAAGAACGTTGGTCGCGGCAACATTTTTTGACGGAAATGGACGAAAATCGATAGCTCCCATCTAGAGGTAACCCCAAACAAACATACCAAGTTTCAAACAATTCTGATGATAAATGTGCCCTGTAGGGTGTGCCATAGGGAAATATTGAGGTCTGACTAAACTAAGTTCTAAGAACATTGGCCGCGGCAACATTTTTTGACGGAAATTGAAGAAAATGGATAGCTCCCATCTAGAGGTCACCCCAAACAAGCATACCAAGTTTCAAAGCGATCTGATTATAAATGCGACCTGTGAGGTGTGCCAAAGGAAATTGTGGACGTACGTACGCCGACGGACGAGAAGGGATGGCCATAGCTCAGCTTGACTTTGTCAAGTTGAGCTAAAAATTAAAAATTTAATAAAATTTGAATGGACATTTTTGTATATGGCGCTGGCCGGTTTTGTCCATTATGCTGAGTAAAGTTTTAATTATATAAATCATCAACGGTACGGCAATTATTCAGCTACCTGTTAGGGCAAGTGATTAATCAATTAACCAAGGTTAATCGATTAATCAATCAAGAAAACCCTTTAATCGTTTCAGCTCTAAAATTAGTCTAATTTTATGAATTTTTATCCAATGAAAAAATGCTTACATTTTTGCGGGAACGGTAAACGGATATTCTTAACAAGCATTTGCGAGAACGTCACAGGAACGAAACGATCGTTCTCGCAATTTGCGAAACCCTGGTGAGCCCAAATATGGACTTGGCTTGAACAAACTTGATTCTCACCCCGAAGGATGCTGCATATGGTACCAATTATGAACACATTCTGACTGCTGAATCTGAAAAAAGAAGGTTTTTTAAAGAAAATTCCTCATTTTGAACCCAAGTTATAATTCAGGCTCCCACAGTGAATTTGAACCCTGAGACGTGGCGTGGCCCAAATATGGACTTGTCTTGAACAAACTTAAATCTCATCCGTCTAATGATGCTGCATACAAAATATCAAAAGATTCTGATTGGTGGGTCTGAAGAAGACGATTTTTAAAGAATATTCCTCATACTGCACTAGTTTCCACATTTGGACTCTCTAGAGAGCCAAATATGGACCCAGGAATTTGATTTCAATAAATTTGTGAAAAAATCTTCCAAAGATGGTATATATGAAATTTGAAATGTTTTGGAGCAGTGGATTGGGTGAAGAAGAGTCCTAAATGCTCCCCCATCACCCACAGTGTTAAAAATGCTGACTAAGCATTTTTTCAAAGTCCCCAAAAAGTACCCTATGAAAGACCTGACAACAACGTGTTTGGACCATTCCATCCTGTTTGTCCCAAGGAAGCTTCACACCAAATAATAATTCTCAGTGCCGTGTTGTTGTGAAGATAAGGGCGTTTTAAATTTTGTTATATTTTTAGCTGCTGCGGTTCCCCTGGGGTGACGGGAAACTATTTTGCAGGCACTTATGACCCAATAAGCCCACATGTTAAATTTGATTTAAATCAGCCTCTTGGTTTAAAAAATAGAAATTTTGGGCAGGGCGAAATTTCTCGCCCCTCCCATAACGAAGATAAATATAGCCCCACAAACTTCTCTTGAACAAATATGAGTCTACACTTCAACAGGAAGCTGCACACCAAATATCAAGCCTCCGCTACTCTTGGTTCATGAGAAGATTTTTTAAGATTTAAGAATATTTTTTGGGCGTGACCCTACTGAGGGGCAGGGCAACTTGATTTGAACAAAATCAAAATGCGATGTCATAACAAACAATCATCTCAAATATCACTTAAATCGGTTCAGCAGTTTTGGAGAAGTAAACGCAAAGACCATGTTCACTGACGACGGAGAGTGAGTGATCACAATAGCTCACCCCGACTGAAAGTCAGGTGAGCTAAAAACTCAGTGGACTATGAGTGATGGAACTGGGCGAGAGACTTGGTTCAAAGAGAGAAGAAACTTGTTGCTGCTGGCAGTCGAAAGTGTTGTTCAAAAAGAATAAAAAACGAGTCCAAGAATGAATCTACATTAAGGAATCCATCTCCATAGGATACTATGCCAATCCATGAGCCCCTAAGGCGTGACAAAAACAGTCCAAGCATCATGAATTTTCTTCAGTTGATCATAATGTAAAATGTGGAGCTCCCCTCTGAAGCCCCTTGATACAACCTATATAGATTACTCTTATAGTTACACACCTCTAGAGGGTGCTGAATAAAAAATTATAATTCTTCAGCTACGGTGCTGAATAAAAGATTATAATTCTTCAGCTACATGGCCAATTCCGTCTCCCATAGGAAGTCCAAATATTAACCAAGGCACTCGATTTGAACAAAGTTGAAAATTATCTCCTTAGAGATGTTGTATACCAAGAAGAAATACCAAGAAATTTCCTCATATTGCAATAAGTTAAAATTTGGGCTACCATAGCAAGCCCAAATTTCAACCTACAGACCTGATTTGAACAAACTTGAATCTCACCCCCTTGAGATGTTGTATACCAAATATGAAAGCATTCTGGCGGGTGGATCTGGAGAAGAAGATTTTTAAAGCAACTTCCTCATATTGCCCTAAGTTAAAATTTGGGCTACCAAAGGAAGTCCAAATATTAACCTAGGGACTTGGTTTTAACAATCTTGAATCTGACCCCCATAACAAGGATATATACCAAATATTAAAAGATTCTAACATGTGGTTCTGAAGAAGATTTTTAAAGAAAATTCCCCATATTGCCCCAAGTTAAACAAACTGGGCTCCTGCATTGAGTCAAAATATGAACCAATGGGCTTCATTTTAACAAACTTGTATCTGACCCCTCTTTGGATTCTGTGTACCAAATATCAAAAGATTCTGAACATTGGTTCTGGAGAAAAGATTTTCTAAAATGTTTGCAAATATGCCGAGTCAACATTATTTGATGCCCTCTGCAGAACTCCCTAACAAAACAGATGGCAATGTTTTTACCATTCAATTCTACTGGTCCTAAGGGTGCCTCATACCATATAACAGTTCTCTGTTCCAAGTGGTTTGTGAAACATGGGCGTATGAAAATATTTCTATTTTAGCTCCGCGGGTTCCCATGGGGATGCAGGTTTTTGGGAGTTTTTGCACGAGTTAAGTACTTTTGACCTAATAATACCACATACTGAATTTCGTTCAAATTGGACCATCGATTCAGAAAATAGAAAGTTTGGGTGGTACTAAAAAATCTAACCCCTCCCATTACAAAGCCAAAAAATATTGCTTCACGAATTACGTTTGAACAAACTTGATTCAACACCTCAAAAGGAAGCTCCATAACAAATATCACGTCACTGTGCCCACTAGTTCATGAGATTTTAAAAATATTTTGGGAGCATTTTACCCCACTCCTCCCTACTGGGCTGGGCATGTTGAGTTAAACAAAAATGCAATACCCATTTGGGAGCATAACTCACACAAACTTTCACTTGAATTGGCCCAGTAGTTTTGTGCGAGAAGACCAAAACTTGGTGTTGATGGATGACAGACGGATGGACAATGAACGGAGAGTGATTAGATAAGCCCAGCTTGACTTTGTCGTGGTGACCTAAAGAAAAAAAAACTTAAATGGTTCATGTCCGATATTTTACCCATGTTATTAAAATTGATAAATTTGTCTCTGGAGTGCACCAAGGCTTATGCTATAGCATTGCAAGCCTTCTTGCACTCAATGGATGGAATACACCACCACCGATGCTATTCTGTAGATTATGAGGCCTAAAACAAACCAAGAACATGAACTTTTAATGGCAAAGAAATAATTTCAAAAATAAAAAATAAAATAAAAAATCACCCGCCTGCATGCAATATTACAAAACAATGGCATGAGAAACAGATCTACTTTGTGGAGCCTTATGCGTGAAGATTATTACAATGAATACATTGTCTTGCAGAAAAGAATATACCACACAATTCAGTGTAGACTGATTTCAAGAAGTCCTCCCTAGTGGAAGGGCAATTTTACCAAACATACAGGCCCAAATAAGCTTCATACACAGTGTAAAAATTCCACAAAATTAATAAACATTCATATATGTTTAATAGGAATTAGGAGTATTGTAATTAAAAGTCAATTGTGTGGTTGTTCATAAACTTATATTACTTTGTTATCAGGTGTTGAAAAATATTAATATTTGTACACACACCCACCCACTTAGATTTATTATTTATTTATTTATTGGTGTTTAAATTACATATTTCTGCACAATGGCTAACCATGACCGTGACAGTTTTACGTCGAGGAAGCCGGAGTGCCCGGAGAGAACCACCGAGCAACGGCGAGCAACTGTCAGCTCCCCAACATACCAACTCCACACAAGCAGGGTTAGGATTGGTTGAAGACAGGTGCACCATCGACGTGCAGTACGCCTTAGTACACAACGTCACCGTGCCCCCACGTGGGCAATGGGGGTGAAGTGTCTTGCCCAAGGACACAACGCGGTTGCCGCAGGTGGATTCGAACCGAGGACCTCTCGGCTTGCAGCCTGCACCTCTACCAACTGAGCCACCGCAACTGTCACCTCATCAACATACTACACAAACAGGGTTATCCTTGTTCGAAGACAGGTGCACCAAGAACATGCAGTATGCCTTAGTACACAGCATACCGTGCCACCACATGGGCAATGGGGGTGAAGTGTCTTGCTCAAGGACACAAAGCTGTTGCCGCAGGTGGGATTCGAACCGAGGACCTCTCGGCTTGCAGCCTGCACCTCTACCTACTGAGCCACTGCACCCCACTGTGGTGTATTCTGATTATGTAAATAGAGTTAAGCAGTGTGGGCATGGTTTTAATGCCATATTTGAGAATTATGGGTGTTGAATAGAGTGCCCTGAAAAATCTTCCCATTGGTATTTAATAGGTACCTTGGTAATTCTATTTAAAGCGACTCCACCTCAGTAAGCAGCAGTGTGAATTGTTTATCGCATAGTGACTTCTTAATTAGTTTTCTTTGTGACTGTCGGCAATTGTCTTCTTTGTTATAACAGAAAAAATGTTATGGACCAATATCACGACATGGGAAACAGTATTTTTTGGAAGTGGTAATTTTTCAGTCGCCAACGATAAAAAGAATTTCCGTAAGACTAGAGACATGATCAGCACTCATGGCTGACCAATGGGATCGACTATTAAAAGGATACTGACTTAATTTTTCTACAATTCTATAAAACGGCGGCAATTGTAAAAACAAAACTGGTCACATGACTTAGGCGAAAACCTTGAAAACAAAAAGTGTCAACAAATCACCATAAATTAGTGCCGTTATCACAGACTAAAGGGCTAAAAAGTATACCGTATATATATACAGCAGGTACATAGTGTATTATCACTAAATCTCCCACAGAGTGGAGATTTCACCGAAACAATAATTCCAAATTTGTTGCAAAGCATAACAAGCACAAGTTAAGTTCTGGACAGCCATGAACCTCTGGGTTAAACTTGGAGGTCCATTCACTCCACTGGCTGAAACATTGCTTGTGTTTTTTGTCCATATGTACAGAATTTGAAAGTGATACTTTGGGTGATAATTCCACTCCACGTGTGATTTTGTTGCAATCCTCTCCCAATATACTGTACATATACCAAATACAAGCTGTAGCTTTGGGTGCACAGCCGAGCGATACGCAACAAAATCCCAATAACATAAAGCCAACAATAGCAAAACAATAAACAGAAAAATAAATAAATAAATAAATGAAAATTAAAAAAAAAACTTTAGAGCTGCCGGAACTGAAAAGTTTGACCGGCTCAAGGCCCAGATAAAGTCTGATGAGAGATTTATTTTTATCAAATATTACAGTGATCTGTTTTAAGATACCCAGTTACCACTTAAGGGCTTCGTCCATGCACAGACGTAGCCCATAAATAACCAAGCTACCTACTATATACCAAGGGGTAGTTTTCGGTAACAACTCGGTCTACATGTATATATCTTGAATTTACTCGAATAAATCAAGTAATATCACGTATATTGCTTCGAAGGAATCAATTAAATGTCTGCAATTATATTTAAACCTTTTTAAACAGCCCTGACTTACTTTTTTTTCTTTTCACCTCGTTATCTCTCGGTATACCTCGGTGCTTAATAGGACCCTGTTGTGGGGGGGGGGTGGATTGGATTGGATCAAATTGCCATTGGATGATTTGGGTTAAATTAGCAGCCGTTTGGGCCAAATTGCTGGAGGACAGTTTGGATGCAATTCTCACTGATGACAGTATATTATAGAACACATGGAACGTGGATATATTTAGTTATTGATTGGGGTTTAACAGCACTTTTGACAGTTAGGGTCACCTCGTGTCGGACAGTTTTATGGGTGGAGTAAGTTGGAGTCCCAGGAGAGAACCATCGAGCAAATGCCAGGCTCCCAACATAGTAACTCCACACGAGCAGGGCTAGCAATGGTTGAAGACAAGTGCACCATCAACGTACTATACACCTTAGCACACAATGCCACTGTGCCCACACATGGGCAATGGGGGTGCAGTATCGGTCAATGCAGATACGGTACAATTTTTCAATTTTGTAAAAATTGTGAAAATTGTAATGGAAATTGTTTACTTCAGTAAATTCTTTGGGAAAAAAATACTAAAGTACTGAAGGAAACAATTACATTGCATTCCCAAAATAAAATTCAAATTTAGGGGGTGAAACCACCCACCGCCGTCTGTGCGGCGAAATGACCCGGGGCAAATGAGGATTGGGGCGAAACGACTCGAGAGGCGAACGAAATCGGGGCGAAATGACCCGTGAGCAACTTATCAGCAAAGTATCACCTATTTTCAAGCAAACTGTTCATTACTATTTATAACACCTTAAAATTAGGATAATTCAAAAACTGCGGTTTGTTTTGATTCTTGAACTTCACTAGCTATGAATCCATGCATATCTTTATGAAATCGCACCAATATAATGAGTAAGATTGCCGGGTTTTTTGTTGAAGGTACATCATGTAATCGCCGAAGAGGACAAGTTACAACGAAATCCGGAGAGTTTGATCTGAAATAACAAGATTATTTGCTAAGCGTATTGAAAAACCCCTAAGAGGATAGAATACGAGTGATGTGTAGACATGTAAATATCACGCAAAGCTGAGATGCGAGTTGGGTTGCAACAGAAAACGAACGCATTTGACATTTTGTTTGATTGTTGATATTGGCGCAAAGATTCCTTGAGGGGGATAAGCCGATTGCAATTGTATCGGCAATTGTGAACCGGAAGTGACCTAATTTTTTCCCTGAAATTTACTGTCCAATTCAAAATAGTGCTTGACAGTATCAGATAATTCTGTTCTGGAACACATTCGTCTGATTGGGTTTGTACAGAGTTGCTGACAAACCAGTGTCAAGGATAAAGCTGTGTCAGATGACAGACAAAATCTCTCACCCAATGAACCCTGCAACAAATCTCAGGGCAAAAACGTTTTTTGTGTAAAATCTTTGAAGTGTTCACAAACCCATTTAGAACTCAAAACACCAGAGTAACTACTCTACCGGGTCATGTAATATTAAGAACAGCAGGCTAAGCATGGCATATGCACCCCACTTACCCCCCCCACACCCCTGATAATGCTAAGGTGGACATATTTTCATCACTAGGCATACACACGAGGGGTTTATCATCTTTGTTTCACAGCGGATGGGAAATCCAACCCAGCAAAAATTGTGAGATCAACGTACACCTGTTAACAATAGTTTGTGTCAATCAGATCATCTGCATGTTAGATGTAAAAGTACTGTCTTTGTTTTGCAGCAACATTAATCCCCCCCCCCCAACTCAGAAGTAACTATAAAGGCCATAGACAATGATTGGACCATCAAAGAGAACGAAGACACAATGCCACATGTGTGTGTGTGAGGGGGGGGGGGGGGGGGGGATTTGAATGAATTTTCTTGGCTTTACTGCAGGGAAGTGACGCATTTGAAAGCCTTTCCTATAAACAATTTTCATGCTAAATTTTATTGAAATCTAATAACCCAAACCTGAAATACGGCCCCTAGCCTGAGCCATATAGAAGTTCTGTACAAAAAACTGATTGTGACTAATTCGGTACAAAATGGCCACCGGAAGCCATCTTCAATTTTGGACCGCACCCAAAAACACTCAGTCTCGTCCCAAGGTGATAACAAAGGTATCCAAGACGTTTCGTGAAGATCAGTTCATAAATACAGCCCCCTAGCCCGAGCCGTATTGACATGTGTACTTACTGTATATAAGTAGCACTGAATAAATCAAAGTTCATCTAATTTGCATAATTTCAGCACGAGAAAAAAACCGTATTTTATGTGATGTATTCCTTGTTACTAAACATTCATATAAAAAGTTATTCAAATCAGAACTTTCATACAGAAGTTCCTTACAAAAGACTGATTGCACAAATTTCAGTACAAAATGGCTGTTGGCTGCCATCTTGAATTTTGGACCGCACCCAAAAAACATTCTTTCTCATCCCACGGCGATAACAAATGTACCCAAGAAGTTTTGTAAAGATCGGTTCATAAATACGGCCTCTAGCCCGAGCCGTATTGAATTGTTGACGCCGGACAGACGTCCAGACGGACGACGGGCCATGGCATAACCTAATATTTGACTATGTCCAGTTATGGTTCAAATACGGTACCGATAGCACACTTTCAGGAACCCCTGATGTCTGATGTCGACTGTGTGTCAGTGCGTGAGATGCACACAGACTTTTGAGGTCTGTACACCACACCCTTTACTTTGCTATATAATTTGCGCAAATTTATTTGAAATTTACAAAATTTCAGACTTAGGGGTTTCATAGTATTGTTTTTGCCTTAGTTATGGTGATTTATAAGTAACGGGCAATTTAGTTTGAAAAAGGTGTTTATGAAGATTCAGCCACAGGAAAATTCAGTCCTCATACTTTTTCCGAGAGCATTCGGTCTCAGTCGTGGTCGAATCTTATCACCTCAGAGGTCAAATCTTCACATATGTTTTCTTCTTTAAATGTTCTATGCATTTTTAGTTTTTTTTTGAGGATTTATGATTACTGATCATGACAAAATTGTGCAATATGAAACAAACCTTAATGAAGCTGGCACAAAAAAACCTTCCCAAAACAAGCTGAGAGATTCTCAGTTCGAATCCGACCTGCGGCAACTGTACAAAGGCGTACTGCACATCGACGATGCACTTGTCTTCAACCAATGCTAACCCTGCTTGTTTGGAGTTACTATGTTGGAGAGCCTGACAGTTGCGTACCATTGCTCAGTGGTTGGCTCCGGGTACTCTGGGTTCCTCCCCTAGTAAAACTATCCAACATGAGGTGACCCTGGCTTTAAAAGGTATTGTTAAACCCCAATAAATAAAGAAATCAAATTTGGTGAATCCAAGACTTTTGAATGATGGTTTTGATTGGGGTGGGGGTTGGGGAGTTTTTGGTTATACAGTGGTTATTTATTGGGGTTTAACAGCACTTTTGACAGTTAGGGTCACCTCGTGTCGGACAGTTTTATGGGTGGAGGAAGTTGGAGTCCCAGGAGAGAACCACCGAGCAAATGCCAGGCTCCCAACATAGTAACTCCACACGACCAGGGCTAGCAATGGTTGAAGACAAGTGCACCATCAACGTACTATACACCTTAGCACACAATGCCACTGTGCCCACACATGGGCAATGGGGGTGCAGTATCGGTCAATGCAGATACGGTACAATTTTTCAATTTTGTAAAAATTGTGAAAATTGTAATGGAAATTGTTTACTTCAGTAAATTCTTTGGGAAAAAATACTAAAGTACTGAAGGAAACAATTACATTGCATTCCCAAAATAAAATTCAAATTTAGGGGTGAAACCACCCACCGCCGTCTGTGCGGCGAAATGACCCGGGGCAAATGAGGATTGGGGCGAAACGACTCGAGAGGCGAACGAAATTGGGGCGAAATGACCCGGGAGCAACTTATCAGCAAAGTATCACCTATTTTCACGCAAACGGTTCATTACTATTTATAACACCTTAAAATTAGGATAATTCAAAAACTGCGTTTTGTTTTGATTCTTGAACTTCACTAGCTATGAATCCATGAATATCTTTATGAAATCGCACCAATATAATGAGTAAGATTGCCGGGTTTTTTGTTGAAGGTACATCATGTAATCGCCGAAGAGGACAAGTTACAACGAAGTCCGGAGAGTTTGATCTGAAATAACAAGATTAGTTGCTAAGCGTATTGAAAAACCCCTAAAAGGATAGAATACGAGTGATGTGTAGACATGTAAATATCACGCAAAGCTGAGATGCGAGTTGGGTTGCAACAGAAAACGAACGCATTTGACATTTTGTTTGATTGTTGATATTGGCGCAAAGATTCCTTGAGGGGGATAAGCCGATTGCAGTTGTATCGGCAATTGTGAACCGGAAGTGACCTGATTTTTTTCCCTGAAATTTACTGTCCAATTCAAAATAGTGCTTGACAGTATCAGATAATTCTGTTCTGGAACACATTTGTCTGATTGGGTTTGTACAGAGTTGCTGACAAACCAGTGTCAAGGATAAAGCTGTGTCAGATAACAGACAAAATCTCTCACCCATTGAACCCTGCAACAAATCTCAGGGCAAAAACGTTTTTTGTGTAAAATCTTTGAAGTGTTCACAAACCCATTTAGAACTCAAAACACCAGAGTAACTACTCTACCTGGTCATGTAATATTAAGAACAGCAGGCTAAGCATGGCATATGCACCCCACTTACCCCCCCCCCCCCCCCACACACACCCCTGAAAATGCTAAGATGGACATATTTTCATCACTAGGCATACACACGAGGTGTTTATCATCTTTGTTTCACAGCGGAGAGAAATCCAACCCAGCAAAGATTGTGAGATCAACGTACACCTGTTAACAATAGTTTGTGTCAATCAGATCATCTGCATGTTAGATAAAAAAGTATTGTCTTTGTTTTGCAGCAACATTAATCCCCCCCCCCCCACCAACACAGAAGTAAGTAACTATAAAGGCCATAGACAATGACTGGACCATCAAAGAGAACGAAGACACAATGCCACATGTGTGTGTGTGGGGGGGGGGGGGGGGGGATTTGAATGAATTTTCTTGGCTTTACTGCAGGGAAGTGACGCATTTGAAAGCCTTTCCTATAAACAATTTTCATGCTAAATTTTATTGAAATCTAATAACCCAAACCTGAAATACGGCCCCTAGCCTGAGCCATATAGAAGTTCTGTACAAAAAACTGATTGTGACTAATTTCGGTACAAAATGGCCACCGGAAGCCATCTTCAATTTTGGACCGCACCCAAAAACACTCAGTCTCGTCCCAAGGTGATAACAAAGGTACCCAAGACGTTTCGTGAAGATCAGTTCATAAATACAGCCCCTAGCCCGAGCCGTATTGACATGTGCACTTACTGTATATAAGTAGCACTGAATAAATCAAAGTTCATCTAATTTGCATAATTTCAGCACGAGAAGAAAGCCGTATTTTATGTGATGTATTCCTTGTTACTAAACATTCATATAAAACGTTATTCAAATCAGAACTTTCATACAGAAGTCCCTTACAAAAGACTGATTGCACAAATTTCAGTACAAAATGGCTGTTGGCTGCCATCTTGAATTTTGGACCGCACCCAAAAAACATTCTTTCTCATCCCACGGCGATAACAAAGGTACCCAAGAAGTTTTGTAAAGATCGGTTCATAAATACGGCCTCTAGCCCGAGCCGTATTGAATTGTTGACGCCGGACAGACGTCCAGACGGACGACGGGCCATGGCATAACCTAATATTTGACTATGTCCAGTTATGGTACAAATACGGTACCGATAGCACACTTTCAGGAACCGCTGATGTCTGATGTCGACTGTGTGTCAGTGCGTGAGATGCACACAGACTTTTGAGGTTCTGTACACCACACCCTTTACTTTGCTATATAATTTGCGCAAATTTATTTGAAATTTACAAAATTTCAGACTTAGGGGTTTCATAGTATTGTTTTTGCCTTAGTTATGGTGCTTTATAAGTAACGGGCAATTTAGTTTGAAAAAGGGGTTTATGAAGATTCAGCCACAGGAAAATTCAGTCCTCATACTTTTTCCGAGAGCATTCGGTCTCAGTCGTGGTCGAATCTTATCACCTCAGAGGTCAAATCTTCACAGATTTTTTTTTCTTTAAATGTTCTATGCATTTTTAGTTTTTTTTTGAGGATTTATGATTACTGATCATGACAAAATTGTGCAATATGAAACAAACCTTAATGAAGCTGGCACAAAAAAAACCTTCCCAAAACAAGCTGAGAGATTCTCAGTTCGAATCCGACCTGCGGCAACTGTACAAAGGCGTACTGCACATCGACGAAGCACTTGTCTTCAACCAATGCTAACCCTGCTTGTTTGGAGTTACTATGTTGGAGAGCCTGACAGTTGCGTACCATTGCTCAGTGGTTCGCTGCGGGTACTCTGGGTTCCTCCCCTAGTAAAACTATCCAACATGAGGTGACCCTGGCTTTAAAAGGTATTGTTAAACCCCAATAAATAAAGAAATCAAATTTGGTGAATCCAAGACTTTTGAATGATGGTTTTGATTGGGGTGGGGGTTGGGGAGTTTTTGGTTATACAGTGGAGCCCATTTAATTGGATATCTCTTAATTGTACATGTATATCCCTGTTAATTGAATATAATTTCCCAATACAAAACCATTTACCATGCCTCCAGTACAAATTTCACTTGTTAATTGAATATAGGTTGTAGAGTAATCTCCTGTTAATTAAATAAAAAATCTTGTAACATGTCCAGATATTTCCCTGACTCTTCCCAGTTTTCCTATGGTTATAGAGGAATGTGGCCTCGGTTCATCCAATACAGGCATTTAATCTACTATATCTTGTTTGACAGAGCTCATGGAGCCGTGTCAAACAAAATATAATAGAATAAATGCTACGTTTATCTCTGGAATACAGGGAAGTGACACAATCCCTGTTAATTGAATAATCATGTTAACTGAATAATTTTCATTGGCAAAGTGGTTCTTCAATTAAGAGGGTTCCACTGTACAGCAAAAACAAATATCACAAACTAATAATGAAACGACGTACTTGAGAAATGTTCAAGTGGTCATTCTACAACATGTTTTAGCTGGTACTATACAGTTTTGAAGGTTAAAATGCCATTGTTATTGATCGAAGGTCTAAGAAAACACAAATAATATACTATGTCTATGTTCCAATTAACTGTAACAATTAATTGACAGTTCGGAGGGTGTGGTAGCTCAGTTAGTAGAGGTACCAGCTGCATGCCGAGAAGTTCCCACCTGCGGCAACCATGTTGTGTCCTTGGGCAACACACTTCACCCCCATTGCCCACATAGGGCCATGGTGGCGTTTTGTACCAAGGCATGCTGCACGTCAATGGTGCCATTGTCTTTAACCAATGTTAACCCTGCATATGTGGAGTAGGTATGTTGGGGAGCTGACAGCTGCTCGCCATAGATCGCCATTGCTCGGTGGTTCTCTCTAGGAACTCCGGCTTCCTCCACCCATAAAACTCTTGTGGTCATGAATAGCCATTATACAGAAACTGATCTAAAACACCAATAAATAAATATTGACAGTTCTTGTCTTCCTGTTTGTTTTTAATAAATTGCACCTTAATAATTACATGTAGTTTGTCACCAACTGAATACTCCCAAAGCGTACTCTGCAATTTGACCCACACCGGCCGCTACATTCTGACCTGAACCAACTGTTAATGCACCCAAACTGTCCTACAGAGGACATATACAAAATTTTTTTTTTACTTTTTAGTGTTTTTTTCTTTCCCATGTAGAAGTTATTTTCTTGATTGATGATAGAGTAAACATAAATTGAGATTAATTAAATAGATGTCAAATTGTCAATCATGTTTTGCTGCTCGGTGTTTATTATATTCATTATCACTTTATTGTAATTAGGGACCTTGTCCATCAGGGCCTGCATTTTCATCAGGTCTGGTAATCAGCCTCAAAACATTTCTCACCAGGCTGATCAGTCAGCCTGGTCGCCAATCTTTTGAGCCGGCAAATGCATCTGCCACAGTTTATGCAATCTGCGAAATCAGCCCTGAACAGTACAAATCATGCCTGGTGGTCCTTTTTATCTGGCCTAAACATCAGCCTGGCCACTGTTCTAAAATGCAAGCCCTGGTCCATTAGGACAAGACCCTTACTATAATTAACTGATAATAAATGGTATGGTTGTTCGTAAATTTATATTATTTTGATACCAGGTATTAAAAATATTAATATTTGTGAACCCACTCACCCAATTACAACTAGTCCCTTATCATAATAAACCAACAACTTCATCAAGTTGTGTGCTTTTATCCAGTAGCTAACATTGGAATAGTACAATGTGCTTTTTCAGAAACATGATCAAGTATGGATGTCAAACAACAATTACTGGTAATAAAATGATATTTTCAAACATCACCCCTGTTTTTTTCAGTTATGAACTAACCAGGGTATTTTTTGTTTCTAAAAATTTGATTTGCAATTTCCATCTTGGTTTCAAAAAGTGATGATAAATAGTTCATCTAATTTGCATAAATTCTGCACGAGAAAATAATGTGTATTATATGTAACGTCGCATTCCATGTTACTAAACATTCATACAAAAATTTATTCAAATCAGAACTTTCATACAGAAGTTCTGCACAAAAAACTGATTGCACTAATTTCAGTACAGCGCCCATCTTGAATCTTGGAATGCATGCAAAAACACTCGTTCTCGTCCCATGGTGATAACAAAAGTACCCAAGAAGTTTCGTAAAGACAGGCTCATAAATATGGCCTCTAGCCCAAGCCGTATTGAATTGTTGACGCCGGACAGACGTCCAGACGGACGACGGACCATGGCATAACCTTAAATTTGACTATGTCAAAGTTGAGCTGAAAATGGGGAGTATCCAGAGTATCACATGACAAAAAACTATTTGTAAAGGACTCCCCCTTTCAAGGACAATGGGACGGCGCTGGCATTCACCACCATGCAGCCTTGAGGCTACATTTGGAATTCCTGTATTTGTTGTTCTTATGAAGTATTATTCTATTATTATCAGTTATGGTACAAATATGGCACCGATAGCACACTTTCAGGTACAGCTGATGCCTGATGTCGACTGTGTGTCAGTGCATGAGGTGCACACATAGTTTTGGGGCTCTATACACCACATCCTTCATTTTGCTATATAATTTGCGTAAATTTATTTGGAATTTCTAGAATTTAAGACATACAAAGTTCATAGTATTGTTTTTGCCTTAGTTATGGAGCGTAATACACAATGGACAATTTAGTTTGAAAAAGGGGTTCATGAAGATTCAGCCCCAGGAAGATTCAGCCGTCATACTTTTTCCGAGAAAATTCGGGCTCAGTCTCAATCTTATCACCTCAGAGGTCAAATCTTCATAGAAAATGTTTTTCTTTAAATGTTCTATGCATTTGTTCTATAGTTGTTTTTTAAAGGATTTATGATTACTAATCATGACAAAATTGTGCAATATAAAACAAACCTAAATGAAGCTGGCACAAAAAACCCTCCAAAAAAGAAGCTGAGAGATTCTAAGTTCGAATCCTGTACTAAGGCGTACTGCACATCGATGATGCACTTGTCTTCAACCAAAGTAGGTAATAAAGGCCGATTCAGAGACACATGTACATGTACGTGTACGTGTACACGTACATTCGTGTACACCTCCATAGGATTTAGTGTTAAAATCGTGTACAAGGTACACGGTTTGAACTTTTTTAGAGTGGCTTAGAACCGGCTTTGCCGGTTCAATGACCACTGAATTGTATCCTAGAGTGAACCCCCCCCCCCCCCCCGTAGCTTTACGTACACGTGCATGTACCGTTTTGTGTTTGAATCGGCAAATGGTTTTCCCCATAGGATTCAGTGTTAAATTGCGAGCAAAAAAACGTTTTGTCGTTTCTAAATCATCATCTTGCCGATTCTAACAATCCGCGTCCGTACACGATTTTAACACTGAAACCCTATGGAGACGTACACGGAGATCCACTTGCGGATTTTAGGTTGGAAAATCGAATCGTGTCTCTGAACCGGCAAACCCACTGCCGCGTTTCCTGAAGAAATAAAAAAAGTGATTGATATATAGGAGAGAAAAAAAAATGTATAAATAAATAGTTATTTAAAAAAATAATATATCAAATCGAATAGATAATAAAAAATAAATACGTAAATCATGAGCGATTCTCAGACTATTAGAGTAATGTTTCTTTTAAAAATGCTGATGAGAGCCTACGCATTCTGCGTGAACGAACAACTAGGTCGTCTCTTGTTAGAACGATGCGTCGGATGTCGGGATCACCTAGACTTCGATCACGAGAATCATTCGTGTCTGTGGATGGAAAGGGAAGATATGGTAGTCAAGTATTTCGAACCGGCGTTCGAACGCGTTCAAATCAATGAAGTGATTGCGTTTTGGAAGAGATTACTCTTCTGTAAGGATCAAAGCAAGCCTACAGTTACGGAAGAACAGAAATTGGCGCGTAAAAGTCTGACTTTACGAGATAAGGGATGCATCATGAAATTATTGTTCAATGAAGCATACGTCTAAGTTTTCTCGTTGATATAAAATAAGGGAGAATAGAAAATAAAAATAAATACACACATAAATTTTTTTATCTAATATTAGAAAGAAAAAAAAAAAAAACAAAAATGAGAACCAGAAATAAATTGTATCCGACGTTAGTGGACGACGAGGATGAGAAGCCGATCGGCGTTTTGCCAACGGCACCGTCGCTAGAAGAAAAAGAAAGAGGAGAGAGGTATCGCATCGATCAAATCAGTAGAATCCAAGAGTATCTAACTCGAGAGAGAGATTCTCGTCGTTCTCTCAAGAAGAAATATTCGCGTTTCGTGAAATTCGTCAACGCGATCGACACGACACTCATCACGATTTCCATGGGTTTACACGCGGCCGGCATCGGATTGTTGTCGACCGCGGTCGGCATTCCGATCGTGTTGACCGTAGAAGGAGTGGCTCTCGCCGCCGGATTGTTTAGCACGCTCGGAAACTTTTTGAGTAGGAAATTATATCTGAAGGCGAGGAAACACGACAAGATTCACGTCTTGGCCGACTCCAAGATCGACACGATATCCGAAATGATCTCTATGGTGTTGAAAGACGGTAGGATATTGGACGGTGAATACTTCGCGATATTGAGCGAGAAAACGAAATACGATGCTATGAAAGAAGCCGTGAGAATCAAGACTCGTCAGATCGTCAAGGAAGAGGTGAAGGATTCTCTCGTGGAAAAGGGGAGGAAAGAGGCCAGGGAGGAATTCAGTAAGATGATAGAACTCAAGAGCAGCGATTGAAAAAAAAAGAATATATATATATAATAAGAACAGAATTAATTAATTATTAAATTTATATATAAAATAAAAAAAACGAAATTAATTTAATAACTCTTAAAAATGTATTGCGTAAAGTGTAAGAGAGTTACCGAGACGAGTAATTCTCGAGAAGTACGAACTAAAAACGACAGACAGATGCTTCGCGGAATTTGCGACGTGTGTGGGTCTGTCAAGACTCGATTCGTCAAAAAAAAAGAACGCGAGCAAAGGTAAAGGCATCGTGAATAAAATGATCAATAATCTACCTTTCGAAATGCATCTGCCCGGTCACAGTTTCACGGGACCCGGAACGAAATTGAACAAGAGACTCAACGCCGATCTGACACCCAAATCTTGGAGCAAACCTGTGAATAGGGTTGACGCGACCGCGTATGGTCACGATCTGTGCTACGCCGGACATCCCGACACCAAGACTCGCAACGACGTCTGCGATAAAAACATGTTGGGGAAACTGAGAGGCATATCGAATCCGACCAGGAAAGAGAAGATAGAACGTTCGCTGGTCGGCAATCTGATCGGTGCGAAACGTCGATTCGGATGGGGCGTTCAAAAAAAGCGCATCGGAAAAGAGGAAGAAACTATTATTGACGAGCGAATTGGCCGAGGAGTTACACAAACCCATATTGCGTAAATTTCGAAAGAGAAGGGTGTTTGTGAAGGGTCTGGATGATATTTGGTCTGCCGACTTGGTCGACATGAGATCGTTTTCGAGGTGGAACGAGGGCGTCAAATATCTATTGACGGTCATCGACGTGTTTTCCAAATACGGTTGGATCAGAGCTTTGAAGAATAAATCGGGACCTTGCGTCGCCGAGGCTTTGAAGAGCGTGTTCGACTCGTCTTCTCGAAAACCGAGTAAATTGTGGGTGGATAAGGGAAAGGAATTCTACAACAAGCACGTTCATCGATTGGTAGACCTCTACTCGATCGAAAACGAAGAGAAAGCCAGCGTGGTGGAACGTTGGAATCGAACGATGCAGGAAAAGATGCATAGATACTTCACGGCGAATTCGACCAAGAAATACATATACGCTCTGAACGGTCTGGTCAAAGATTACAACAACACGCGACACAGATCGATCAAGATGACTCATGTGGAAGCTAGCGATCCTCGAAATGAAAAACGGGTCTACGCGAATCTATATCCTGAGAGATCTAAGATTAGGAAGAAGTCTACAACGCCGAAATTTGCGGTCGGTGATCGAGTGAGAATCTACGCTTATAAGAAGCACTTCGAAAAGGGTTATACTCCTCGATGGACCTCGGAAATCTTCGTGATAATCAAAATATTTCACACCGATCCGGTGACTTACGAAATCGAAGCTTTGGATGGAGAAGAGATCATCGGAAAGTTTTACGAACAACAATTACAGAAGACAAAGTTTTGATAAAAAAAACAAATTTTTTTTTATTTACTTTCTTTAACATTTTCTTGTTTACACACATATATATATAAGAGAGAAAAAATAATAATAAAAAATAATTAAAAACTATTTTTAGATAAAGAAAGCAAGTTAATTAATAAACAAAAAAATCCCTAAAAATCCTTTAAAATGACAAATATACTAGATATAGCACAAAGCATAGTGAAAGATGAAAGTATTCAAGAATATGAGGTTCACGAATACGAACCGGTAACCGGAACGAGTTTGAACAATGCGGGAGAGATAAGAATCAACGTCGAAACTCAAGATCTATTCATACATCCTAGCGAGAGTTACATAGTGGTGCAGGGACGTCTCACCAAGGAAAATGGGAGCGACTACGCCGACGACGACACGGTTACTCTAGCCAATAATGGCATCATGCATCTATTCAGTAATATAAAATACATGCTATCTGGACTAGAGATAGAATCTGTGTTTCATCCCGGTCAGGCCACCACGATGTTCTCACTCTTGACGCATCCTGATGATTTTTCAAAATCCAGAGGACTTAATCAGTTGTGGGTGAAAGACACCGTCGGCCCTGCTAGCGCCGGCGCCGCCGCGATATTCGACTACGTCGTCAAGACGTCCAGACCTAAAGGAACGTTTTCGTTCAGGATACCTTTGAAACACATTTTCGGATTCGCGGACGATTACAACAAGATCATGTACGGATTCAAACACAATCTGACGTTGATTCGAAAAGGAGACGATGACGCAATAGTGAGACTCACTGCGACCAATGCGGGTAAGATAACTCTACACAAGATATCGTGGTTCGTTCCGCACGTGGAGCCTTCGATCGTGGAAAAAGCGCGTCTCTACAAGGTCATAGAATCCAAGAGTAAATTACCCGTGGTATTTAGAATGAGACAGTGCGACACGGCTAGCATTCCTCCCTCCACGAATCACTACGATTGGAGATTGACGGTGAAATCCGCTGCCGAGAGACCGCGTTTCATCGTGGTTGCGTTTCAGACCGATAGGGAAGGGTCTCAGGAAAAGAATGCGTCGCTGTTCGATCACTGCAGTTTGAGAAACATGCAAGTGTTTCTGAACGCCACGAGATATCCAGCAATCGATTACAATGCGTCGTTTGACAAGAACGATTTCTGCAGACTGTACGGCGACGCCGCTGATTTTAGAAAGAAGTATCACGGTCTAGACGAATTGATGAGCAATCCTAACATATCTCCCGGCGAATACAAGTCGATGTATCCCATGTTCGTATTCGACGTCAGTAAACAGAGTGAACGACTCAAGAGTAGCGTCTTAGACATTCAGATCAAGCTGCAATTCGATAGGAACGTTCCGAGAAAAACCGAAGCCTTCGCCCTGGTCCTGTCGGACAGAGAATTACAATTCAAAATCGGATGGAAATAAGATGTCGATCATTCGATGAGAGACGTGTGTGAAAAAAATTAATAAACGTTAAAAATGTGGATGTAAGATTAATTAAAAACCAAAATCTCGAAAATAAAATGGATGTTTTTGACACGAAAACAACAAATCATCTGTTCACTTCAGATTACTATGACGTTAAAATAAAATGCTTGGAAAAATGGATTCAAATTGAATATGAAGAACGTAACACAAAAAATGGATGGAATAGTTGTGATTTTAACGAATAACATTTAAAAGAAAAAGAAGAGTTTGATCTCATAAGATCTAACGAAGAAATTATAAAAAATACAATTTTAAAATGTTGCAAATGTAAGAAACGTCAAATAAAAATCGAATCTCAACAAACTAGATCTGGTGATGAACCAACAACCATATTCGCAAAGTGTATAAATTGTAATCATAAATGGATAGAAAATTAAAAAAGGGATGCAATTTTAATCATCGTCATAAATGACAAAATTCTTTTACTAAAGAAAAAAACATTTCAGATATCGTATAATAATATATAATAAAAAGTTATCCAAAAAAAAAAAACAAAAAAATAATAAAAGTAATGAGATCTACAGAGATTGAACATCTTTCTAAATCTCATTCCTTTTTTTTTTTTTTTTTTTTTTTTTTTTTATAAATCACACATTATTTTTTTTTTTTAATTCATTATTTTCCACGGGTTCACTGTTTGTTTAAAGGAACTAGTTCGATCAGTAGACTCACCACGGAAGTGGCGGCTTCGGGATTATTGCTTTTCATAACGAAATTAATCCTGTCTCCAGCATTCACTTTGAGAGGCGTGCCGAACGTGCTAACATTCGCGTGTTGATTCTCAGTCTTTTCGATGCTGTATCTTTTATCGCTCTCTACTCCATTCACCATGAGATTGACGCCCGCTCTGTTATTCAAATCCGAGGAAGCCAGACTCATTCGAAGGATTTCACCTCCCAGCGGCATGGGATATACCACCTGACCATGTTTCGATCCGCTACCTCCATTTCCAAAAGACCACTCAGCTTTTCCTTCATCTAAGGTGCCGGCCTCTTCGGCCCACACAGTGATCAATTCTCTAGCATATTTGACTTTCTCCACCACCGAAATCAGGGTGCAGGCATCCGTCATGTTCACGGGATCCAGTAGATTCGTGAGCGCGTGTCCACCCATGTCTAGTTTACCTTCCATGATGTCACCCTTTCTCCAGACCGAGTTGTCATCCACGTACTTTCTGCTGACCACGCTGGAATCGAATTCGGGATCGTTATCGAGACCGAATAAATTGTGACCGTTCATGTTGATGCCACCCTCCATGGTTCCGCCAGATTGTTTGTTCAGGTAGAGATCATCCACTTGTGATTCTAGGTATTCTTGTGATTGTATCACAGCAGAATCTACGTAGCCCTTTTTGACCGCGGTTGAGTCTGCATCCGTGTCATCGATCTTCGACAGATTCAATATCTTGTTGAATCCCGCATTCAGATCCGATTTCATTTCTCGTCTGTCAGACTTTCTCTGTTCCAGATCTACGTAGTGTTTGGTCGCCACGTCCTTGGGATTCGTGGGAGTGGCCACGTTCGTTATCTTGTTAGAATTGGCGTTCAATTCCGAGTGCATCATTTTCTGAACGTATCTATTTCTCAGGTGTTCACTGAATCTCGCATGAGAGTCGTCCGCGTATTTCTTAGTCGCGGCATCGGTGGGATCTATGGGATTCGCGACATTCACCAAACATTTGGATTTCAGATCGAGATCGTCGGTCATGGTTTTATCCATGTAATTATCTAGCAGGATTCATTCGAAATCGGCGTTCCCCCTGTCGACGTATTTTTTAGTCGCAGCATCTGCGAGATCTATCAGCTCGGGAAGATTGTAGAGCTTCTTATCGTTCATGTTCAAAGGTTCTTCTCGAGGTTTGTATCTCTGAACGTAATGTTCATCCAAGTTGGCAACGTTGTAACCATCGTCGACTTCGAACGTCTTCCTCTTCTTTCTTAGGTTGACTTTTTCGTCGTCACTTCTACCCAATTTATCAACTGGCATGTTGTTGGAGGGATTTTTTTTTTTTCAGAAAAAATATATTCAAAACGCAGTTTATTAAAAATGAACTATGTTATTTTATTTTTTGTTTTTATTCGATTAAAATTTTTAAAATAATTTTGTATCTTTATATATACTATACAAAAAAAAAATCTCTCTCTAATGTAAATCATTGAGAATGTCTTGAAACCGATCTCCTTCAGACCATCTCTTGAGAACGTAGAGACACAGGTGACCGCAAAACACTTGATCTGGTGATTGCACTTGTTCTGTGTTGCAACGAACCATCAATTTGTTGAAATAGTTCTTTATTTCTTTTGGTGGTGAGATTCCATAGCTGTCGAAATAATAATTTTTCTTCTTCCCGTTCTTGATCCACGCCACCCAGTGAGTGCCTTCACCCGATGAATCGCCTAGATTTAAAATTCCGCATTCCGATTGACGAGGTCTTCTCTTTGGCAAGGCATCTCTGGAAAACATGCCTAGAAAATCTTTGATTTTCAAATCTTTTGCCGCATTCAACAGATCGATGTTGGATAGGGGTTCGTTAGGTAAGACGACACCTTCTACGGATATCATTATTTTCTTATTCATAAATGCGTATATATATATTTTTTTTTATTTATTTATTTATTTTATTATAATTCACTAAAATGACGTTATTTTTTTAAAATTTTTTTCTTTTTCTTTTTAAACTAACTCTCTCGTGTCTCTATCGATTTCTATAATTTTGAATCCATCTAATTCCTCTTGATTTTCTGGAATCCTATCATCCACAATCATATCTGGAATCTTATCATCCACAATCATATGTGGAATCTTATCATCCACAATCATATCTGGAATCCAATCATCCACATTCATATCGTCTCTAATTAGATCCACAGTCCAATGTCCGAGTGCCAAAGTACTTATTTTATCGTCTAACACGAATCTCTTATCGTCGTCGCCCGTCAGCGAAATCTTGTTGACTATTTCGGTATACAAGTCGTGATTTCCACTTCAAATCGATTTCATAGTCTTATACACCGGACCACTTTCTAACAGACAATCTTTATACTCTTGGAAAGAGATGTTTTTCTTCACCACGCACACTTTAACTCCTTTGCACTTCTTGATCTCTTCATCATCTTCTAGACGATAAGCATACAGTTTGGGTCTCAAGCCCATGACTTCGACGTTTTGTTTACCGCTGCTCTCGTCCTTAAATTTACCCAACACCTTCTTGTTGTCATTCGATTAAATGTTGGACGGGTGATCGATGGGATAATTGCTCGTATTGAACCACTCGGCCACGTCCTGAGATATATCTCGGTAGACGTCTTTCGTCTCTATCTCGTAAACTAAACTGTCCGTGTCGGTGAACAGTAGTTTGGCTTTATCACCAAATTTTCGTTTGACATAATCGTAGTGAAACTCGTACATCAATCGCTTGCTGATATCTAAGATGATCGGTCCGAGATAATATGGTTTGTCGAACTTCAGGTGCGTTTTTTGCATGTGAACGGCCACTAGATTTTTGTCGAATATGGTTCGGTGTTTGTAATTGGGTTTCACCACTAATTTTTTAGCTCTTTTCTCAGACGTGATGAGTCGAACGTCGGGTCTCTTCCTGATGTTTTCCATCGATTTACCGTACACGAATGATGCGATGTATGTTGACTAATTTCATCCCATAATCGACATACTGTTTCAAATTCTCGCTGTAGACGACGTAGTTACGTTTGTTAAATAAATTCGGAATGAGTTTTTCCTTGTCTCCTTCATTCAGTTCCATTCGTTCGGGAGCCAGCGGATAATCGTTGTGTGGATCGTGTAATTCTTCCGGATAGTTCAAATCGACTTCTAAAATGCAAGGATAGTCTCTCCATTTTTGCATCTCTTCTGGTTCCTTTACCCATTCGAAATTTCCAATCGGTAAAGGATGACTCATAGCCCAACCATACAGATTATTAGCGTCCCAATACTGTATGTATTTATTTGATCGTTTCGAATCGAAACCTTCTTTCATGTAGGGATTGTTAGCTTTAGAATATCTGTGGAAGATCATCGAGATGCCACCTCTCACAGCCCTTTCGAACATGAGCAACACGTTCACATCGGATAATAATTCCAATTGAACTTCAGTGGTCTTCAACAGAGCGTCCCACGCCAGACCGGGTGCGGTGAAATACCAAGCGGGATCCAGATCGTAATTTCGATGACAGACGTCTCGAAAATTTTCGAACACATCTGCCAAGAGCAGAACGTCGGTCTTCAGATAGAGATCGTGATAATCTCTCATGGTTTTCATATCAAATGATTTCCACACGTTTTTGGCGTGTTCGTAATTCTTGTTGGAAATGTCGGATTCGTATAATTTCAAATCAAAATCTTCTTTCGAAGGTAGTGCGGTGTCTTCGAATCTCTTTAGATCGCACATGTAATCATAAGGTTAGACTCCTTTCCTCAACATAACGTCTACTCATTCTCCGAAATGTTCGCTCGTGATTTTAAATTTATCCTTGCTCATGTTATCGACTAATTTTTCCAGAGCGGTCGACATGAATTTAAAACTGTCGATGAAACGTATGCCTCTATGAATGGATTTCGTTTTTTCTTCCAACGTATTTCCGTCGATTACTCTTTTCTTCTCCATGAGCTTCCATTTCGAGAAGGAAATGTATCTTTCTTTGCTGTTCACGATGCAATTTAATTCTTCGTGTGAGGTGCCGAGATTTTTCATGAACAGATGACTGTCGTAACCCGAGAGATTGTGAAACATCACCAGATAGAAAGTGGCATCTCGATATTTTAAATTACACTTGCTGTGAGCCGGACCATGATACAGACCCGTGTAATGATCGTGGTCTCTGACCTTCTTATTTTCCTCCAAATTCTCATCGAATGATTGTCTGCATATGTGACATTTGGTGGCTCTGTTATTTTCGTCCTGCTGCTCTCGCGTGATGATCATTTTCGCCGGAGTTTTGAATTTGTCGTATAACATTTGAATTTTCAATTCTAACTCTTCCACGAACCTTTGAGCCACGTCGTTGTCTTCATACTGTTTCGTGTAGGTGAAGGGACCCATGCCATGTTGCGAGTCGAAAGCACATTTCACGTAAATACAATAGCCCGAAGGTATGTGTTTTTGATATCTTTCGATGTAACTTTGAAGAGCGTTGGGTTGACAGGAACTCATTTTCGTGGTGAAACATTCAAAATCGGTGTACACGACGAATGGTACTTTTAACCTTCTATTGTGATTTTCAAACTTCACGATGGTGTTAGGTTTGGGCATTTCGGCAGCGACACCTTGATTTTCATTGCAATATTCCTGATGTTTTGCTAACGATTTTTCGCTCTTAAACATGTTCATGCAGTTGCAACATAAACATACCTTATGTTCATGTTTATTATTTTGTCTCGACAGTAATCGGCTCGGATGTTTAACCCAACAATAATGACGATTGTCATCATTCGAAATCAATAACAAAATAATCGTCTTTTCTCTTTCGAGATACGGAGTCTGTCTGAGAGGATAGATCGTTCGTTTCTCGTCGTCGTATCCCAAGACGTTCACTGCTATGGTGGGATTTTGAGCCTCAAAACGTTCGATGTGTTTTAACTCTGTTGGAAAAGTCACTCTGGTCCAATCGAGATTTTTAGAAGTTTCCTCGTAATGAGAAACTCTCTCAGGATGGATTTTGACAGGGTATAAAGCAGAAGTGACTGCCCATTCAAAACACTGATCATCTTTATTTCTCACCTTGACCACGGCATGTTTTTTAGCTAAGAAATATGGTAATTCCACGTAGGAAGATCCTTTCAATGAATCGTTTTTAGTTATGTGAATTTCGAGTTTCAGCACCTCATCAAACGTCCAATTACTACCTTCATGTTGATAATTCGTGAGAGACGTCAACATGTTGTCTTTCATCTTTTCAAAAACGTCTGATAAATCTGAACCTCGAAATACAGGTTCGACGTTAGACCTGAAATATGCATTTTTCACGATGCTCTCACCGGACTTCACATCGATTTTATTCATCACGCAATGAAGTATCATCTTAAGTTTTAGTCCCATGTTCATGTATTTGCAAAACAAATCCAATACTTTTTTCTTCACCCGTTCCATGAACAATTTCGGATCGATTTTCTTCAATGAGGGAACCACGTCAAAAGTTTTAAAAATGCCTTTGATGGCACTCTCCTGTTCTACGGACTTTGATTGAAATAGTTCCGTGGCGAGTCACGCTAGATATTCTTTTCCTTTCCCTTCATCTATTGCTCATCGAATTTCGCTCGATATATCTCGTTTGCCTAGAATCTGAAGTGCATCACTCGTTTTCGTTTTAGTTTTTCTTTTCTTTTCTTTGGAAACTTGAAGTTCTTCTTCAATGGCTTTTTGTTTAGTTGTCTTCTTATTTTTCACAATCGAAGCGTTTTGGGTTTTTTTCGACGTCAGCATTTTGATTCCGTTTACTATCTTTTTCTTCTTCTTCTCATTTTTCACAACCGATACATTTTTTGACGTCGTTGCTATTGGCATTTCGTTTGCCTTTCCATCGTTTCGCAAACATTTTTGTATGACTTCAATTTTTTTGATTTAGTTCTATGATTTCTGAAATGTGAAATTTTTAATAGTTTACAAATCTCGTTTAACTGAGGTACGGTTTTCTCATTTAAATTTTCCAATTTTTGATCTGTTTGCTCCATTTGTAAGAATATATTTTCTTCCAAATTTTGTATTTAAATAATTTGTTTAAAAAGTTTTGTTTTTAACTCTTTATATAAAAAAAAAGATTTTTTTTTTTTAATTCAATTTTTTTCTTTAATGTGTTTTTTTATTCAAAACAATTTACGATCGCTTTTATTTCTTGTTTGCAGAACGAACACGTTTTCTCGTCTCTAGAATAACATTCCTTACAATAACACAAATGTGCGCACAGTAGAAACAAAATGTTTGCGACATTTTCGCAAAGCAGACTAGTGTTCGTGTTGCTCGACTCATTTTTGACACACATACAATAACTCGTCCGCTTGTGTCATGAATTTAATCAGATGTTCTAAAGTCAAAAATTGAGATAAGGTCTTGTTTGCGTTATTTAATGCATTGTACAATTGTTCCTTAGTGTACCCTAATTGTAACATATCCATCAATAATTTTTGGTTTTTATTTCTATCCCACTTTTCGTCTTCGATTTTAATCAATCCCAACTTTATGATCTTGTTCAAATAATCACATTCGCCTTTTTAAATATTATTTATATGTTCTAGTAAAGGTCTGTCGTGAGGTTCCCAATTCATCAAATGTATATCACAACAAAAACATTTAACTTTGTCGCTTTTACCCACATAAATGAAACCTGCAGCGGCTCAATCTTCGAGTTTTTGAGCAAGATGCGAAGGCCAATTTTTAAATGTTTGAAGTCTTGCACGTTCTAAACTATGATTCAGATGTTCGGACTTGATCATTGTTTTTACCTCAAAATTGAGTTTGTAAGAATTTTTTTTTTTAGAATTTTGTATTAATGATAATTTGTTAAAAAGTTTTAAAAATTGTTTATAATATGTTTTAATACCTTCAAAAAGAATTAATCACTTATATGTTCTTAACGTGAAAAAACAAAATTGAATTAATATGAAAAAAGAAAAAAGAAAAGGATGTTAAAATTTAACTTTTATTTATATATAAAGAGAAACTTTTTTAAACAAATTATTATTTAAATACAAAATTTAAAATATACATTATTTGCGAGAATTCATAAAAACCAAATAATCGATCATGACGACAACACCTAAAAGATGTGAATTGAAACAATTTGAAATATATAAGCTAACAGATACTTATATCTATACATTAGTACACGATCCCATCGAATTGAACGATATTAAGATGGTGGACTTAGAGCACTACGACAACAAATATATAATGTGTTTGAAATTGGATGAAGCCATGCTCGATTTGTTTTACGAGTACCAAAGCGATCTGCTGAATAATATCACCATCAAATACAGAAAACCCTACAAGAATGATTTGATGATGTTCTATGGAAAAAAAATATTTCCAATGATCTCACTCGAACTCGTGGATAAATCGAGTGGTGAGAGCATGTTCACCAATGTAGAAAAACTCAAAAGAGTAAAGATAAACATTCAAGACATTTTGATAAGTGGAAAAATAATGCATGTCAACATGCTAATAACGGACTTGGAAATATAAACAATAGAGAGACTGATTTTAGCGAAGAAGAAGGAAAAAAAGTAATGAGATCTAAAGGTGATCTCATTACATTTTACAAAAAAATTTTCACATTAAAGAAAATTAAAATTAAAAAACTTTTTTTTTTATATATATATATATATATAAAGAGCGAAAAAAAAAAAAAAAAAAACTTTTTAAACAAATTATTAATATACAAAATTTAAAATATATATTATTTGCAAGAATTCATAAAACAAAAAAAAAACAAATAATCGATCATGACAGCAACACCTAAAATATGCGAATTGAAATTGAAACGAGTTGAAACGTATAAGAAATTCGGTCATAAAATCTATAAATTACAACAACACGATCCCATCGAATTGAACGAGATCGAGATGAAGGACTTAGAGCATAAATACGACAGATATAAGATGACTTTGAAATTGGATGAAGCCATGCTCGATTTGTTTTACGACTATCAAAGCGATCTGCAGAAAATCGTCATTGCTAAAGATAAAGAATTCGACAAGGACAATTTGACGTTGTTCTATGGAAGTTACATATATCCAAAAATCTCACGCGAACTCGTGGAGAAATCGGGTGGTGAGAGCGAGTTCACCGATGTAAAAAAACTCAAAAGAGTAAAGATAAACATTCAACACATTTTAAAAAAAAGGAGAATACACGAGTGTCAACATGCTAATAATGGACTTGGAAATATAAACAATAGAGTGATTGATTTTTTTAGCGAAGAAGAAGGAAAAAAAACGTAATGAGATCATCTTGAAAACACGAGTGTCAACATGCTAATAACGAGCTTGGAAATATAAACAATAGAGAGATTGATTTTTAGCGAAGAAAAAAGGAAAAAAAAAGTAATGAGATCATCTCATTACTATTTTTTTTTTTTTGTTTTCCTTCTTCACTATTACCCATATAATATAATAACGTTTCCTTTTTTCTTAAATTTCAGCATCGATTCTTCTTTTCTTTTTTTCTTTTTTTGTAATATGATACGTTTTTATAACAACACATTTGTTTATCCGAATCATAATTATGAACGAATGTTGTGCATCTCTTGGTAACACTCGCATCATTACCATTCTCTTCAGAAGGTAGTGGTGACGGTGGAAAGTGTCTCATTCTTTTCATTTTCAACCGTCTCTCTCGCTGTTTATCTAACTCTTTCATCAGTTCTTTCCTTAGATATCCATCATTAGCGTCTAACCATTTTTCCACATCTTTTTTTTTCGCACTCTGTCTCGCGATATTCATCATTATCGTCTAATTGTTTTTCCACCTTTTTATCCATTTTATATATTATTTTATACTTTCTATGATTTATATTTTATATAATCATATAATTTTATATTATAATAACATATTCAAAATCGGTATATTCTTAAACGGCGAATTCTCACCGAGCAACAAACCCTTGCTGAGTCGCTCAACGTTCTGTCCACTCTTCAGATAGAGACCGTTTCCTCTCAAAGAGTTGCCACCTCTAACGGGTTCTAGATACAATCCTTTACCGCTGTCGTCTACAGGGACCCGACACAGGGCTCCTCCCTTCTTCAGAAACAGTCCGCTGCCACCCATTAATTTCTCAACTGCCGAACTAGTGAGTCCCGTGAGAGCACCCAGGCCAAGAGTCTTTCCGAGAAAGGGTAGTGCCTTTGCGGCGAAGGGTAATGCTTTTGCGGCGATTCCTGCCAATAGCGGTAGGAAACTACCTTTCATTCTCAAATTGTATCTCAATTGAGCGGGACTCATTCTCACCGTCAACCCTCTTCCATCGCGAATCGCTTTCTCCATCCTTTTGATTTGACTTCTGGTCCAGGCGATCGAATCCTGACCGCCTCTCGTCAGATCTTCGTGAGTGAATTTGAATCTCAGCGCCTCGCCTCGAGTTGTTAACGCTCTCTTAAGTTTCTTCCTCTGTCCTGCGGATATGTTCACGTTTTTAATCACGTATTCTGTCATAATTCTTTTTTTTTAAATATATTTACTTCAATTGTTTCTCGTTTAATAATAATTATTTATATTAAAATAATTTTGTAAAATTAATATTGCGTTTATTTTATTTTTGTTATCTATATATATACACAATATTTTTTTTTTTTTTTTTGCTTTTATATTTCTCTTATGTGAAATCGTATCGTCACCCTCTCTCCGCGAAGATCTAACAGTTCACCATTTTGATCCGTCAACGTGGTTTTGAGACTATACAACGTGTCTAAAATCACTGGTAGATGAATATAAATTTCGAGGTCGCTCCACGATCTTATAACCCGGCGACACGTTTGGAAAGAAGAAATAGATCGTCGGTTGAGCGCTACCATTCACATAGCTTCCAGCAATCACGTCCACGTTCACCAGAATGCTATTGACTGCGAGAATGTCGACCGTATTTTCAGATGCCGCGTGGCCTCGATACATCTTTCTATCGAATCCCAACATCTTGCCTATAGAATCGTCCGTGTTGAAATCCACTCGAAAATTATCTTCCAAATCCAACATCGTCTGTAATGTATTAGGATGGGAGCGAGTCTGATCTTGTTGCTTCCCTTTCCATCCGTCTTCATTCGCGTCTGAATGTAATTGTTCAAATCGTCTATGTCGTAACTCCCTTTGGGAATTCGAATCTCCAACCAATCCACTCCGTCGGAATACTTGAACGAGTTATTCTTTTCGGTGACGTTGGGAAAGGAATAATAAGTCTCCAGATTCACCAACGCCATCTCGTATCTTTTCTCTCTATTCAATTCGATGGAAGGTTCGAATTTCGTAGCGAATCGAGTCGAATCGCCACTCCCCACGATTTGAATGGATTGTTTTGCAGCCGTATTCTCGGCTATCCTTTCTAACAATTCTCCATGTTCGAACATTATATTTTAATTTTATTTTTTTTTTCAAAACTAATTATTTGTAGATTTATTATTTTCTAAATTTTATTTTCACGCCCTATCTCATTATCATCAGAAACATAAAACTTGTCGAATCCGCACCGATATTTTCCGCGATTAAATTCGCTTGTCAAATCGATCACGACGAAATTGTAAAGTCCTCCATCCAAAACCCTCTTGAAGAATCTCCTGAATTCCGCCGCGCTCATGTCGTTTGCGATGTGATCGCCGTAGATGTGATTGAGATTCTTGAGATCTTGGCGAAAGAGACATAGAAAATTAGCGTTCTCCCTTATCGTCTGCCTGGGCAATCGAAAATAATTCTGCGACAGGTAGAAACAGTCCACGTTGCTGTGTCGACCCCTAACGTAATACGATTCGCATCGGTTCTGTCTCTCCAAAAGCAGATCGTCGAAAAACATGAGATTCTTATCTTCCGATTTCAATTCTCTAGGATCCGGAACGTCGCTAGCGTTCTCATAATATCGACACTCGACGTTCGAAGATGCATTTCTCTTCATCAGCTCCATCGCCGCACCGTCCAAAATGGTCGAAAGAGGAGCTTCACTCTTGTCGAATTCCTCCCTACTGTCAAAGATTCTGGCTATGACGTCCTTGGGCAATCTACGATCCATGCACTCTCGAAGCAATCTGTATTCGGGTTGAAACAAGCTCTTGCCAAACACGAACAATCTGTCGTAATCCAACCAGTCGGGTCGGAATAACAGATTCATCAACAGATTCGTCTTTCCACAATTCGATTTTCCCACTATCAAGCCTCTTATGCTTTTGGGAAAGAACTCGTTATTCGACCTCTTGGTCGCGGCGTCGTTCCAAGACATATCTTTAATGTTCATCTTTTGTTTTATTTTGTTTGTTTGTTATTTTAGATTCTTTCAAATGCAATTTTTTATGTTTTTTTTCTAACTCAGTTGTTTTAATATTATTATTTATTTTATATCACACCGTCGCGAGTTCTCTTCAATCCTGATCCACTCGTCATTTTGGCTAAATCTTGTATGGGTACCACAGCATCCTTAAAATCTTTCCAACTTTTCGGCGTTCGCTCTAACGCAGCTAGCTTCGCCAGCGGACTTATCAACTTGTCGATCAACGCGTCGGCTGCCCTCTTGCCAGCCACAGAAGCTATCCTACCACTGTCTTCGGAAGTGGCTTTCTTACCAGCTTCCAAAGCCGTGTTCTTACTGACCTCAAACGCAGTCGATGCGAGTTTTCTACCCGCATCGCTCGTGAACGCTCGCATTATAGAATCGACGATGCCAGAACCGCCTTGAACGTAAGTTCTGACGTATCCCCTGTTCTTTATCACCAACATATTTTTTATTTTATAATATATTTTATTTTTTCACTGGTAAATCGTTTTGTTGTTTAAATACTTTTATTATTCTAGTGTAAAAATTTACTGTTTTATTTTTTTTTGTTTGTTTGTTTCTCTCTACTTATTTATATACACATCAATCCTTCAATTCGTTCATCAGCCTTTTATAATGGTTTTTATTCAAAACCTTCTGTCTTAACAATTCGTCAGATATAGTAACTATCTGATTATCTAATCCTGTGCTACCAGCTCGTCTGCTCGCCATCAACAAACTCAATCTCTGAGACAGAGCGCCAGAATCGCTCGGAAGAAAAGTGGTTTTCACACCTTTGCCAGTCACCGATTCGATGAACTTCTGATTCCTATCCCATATGGGTTTCACCACTTTCGTCCACTTGTAACCTCTGTTGGCTTTGGGTCTCGTCTCTCTGGCATCGTTATTTCTCTTCATGGCGTGGGTCTGAACCAGAAAGTCGCCGTAATTGTCGAAATCCTGTTCCGTGTAATCACTGGGCTTGTCGTAAAGGAGCAATCTGCGCAGGCCATCAGTCACTTCGTATCTGTTCAAACCAACGATCAATTCATCATCGCCAATTTCTATTTCTGTGTCACCGACAAAAGTTCTCCCCTCCGAATCCTTATAAAATCCATACAACAGATCTCTCTTACCGCCATCATCAGACGATGCGACGCTATCAGTGGTGATAGTCTATTCTGTATCGGTGTCGGTCTCGCTCTCTGTTTGAATTCCCGTGGGAACGTAATCCGGTGTAGATTGAACGGAATGCCAATTTCCAAAACTAGGAGGCAACGAACCCATTCTCAAAGAACTCTCTTTTATGGGTCTCAATTCTTCGACTATCTCCTTCCTGCTTCGCTCTTGACCCTCCGTCACGGGTTTAAATATTTTTGTGGCTTCGCGTTTGAGTTCCATCTCACGAAGACGGCTGCTTCTGTCAGCCGACCGAATGCGCTTCTTAGCACGTTCATACTCCCCTAAAATTCGATCTCGGCGTCTAGAATCCATCTGTAAAAACATTTTTCGTTTTTAATTGTTAATATTCCTTTAAGTATGCTAAATGCGAGTTATTTTATTATTTTCAAAATTAAATGTTTAATTATATTTTTATGTTTTTAAGTTAATAAAAATCTTTCCGTCTTTAATATAATAAACTAAAAATATTTCACATCTCAACTCAGTATTGATTGAATTAGGAAAGTTTAAAATACGTTTTAAGCAGTACATGACAAACCGGTTTCTGATTTAACGCATTTTGAGAGTTATCTACGTTTGTCAAAGGAATTCCATTCACATATCAAAAAACCATTCACTTAGTGTCGAATTAAGAGAGAACCTTTATGACAGTTACAAAAACATTCCAGCACACAAAAGAAAACTGTTTTTTTTTTCCTAATTTTAACGTTAAAGGGATTTCATTCATTCATTTATTCATTTCAAATGTCTCTGATCGTTATCGTGAATATATTAAAAATTTTACCACTCAAAACCTAATTGAGTGGAAAATGCGTTTTATCTTCATTCACGCCACAACAAAAGCATAAGCAGCATTCTTCATTCAAAACATTCCATTAAGTGTTTATTAAGATTACTTCACAATAACATGTGTTAGTTTTACTTCAGGAAACGTGACAGTGGGTTTGCCGGTTCAGAGACACGATTCGATTTTCCGACCTAAAATCTGCAAGTGGATCTCCGTGTACGTCTGCATAGGGTTTCAGTGTTAAAATCGTCTACGGACGCGGATTGTTAGAATTGGCAAGATGATGATTTAGAAACGACAAAACGTTTTTTTTGCTCGCAATTTAACACTGAATCCTATGGGGAAAGCCATTTACCGATTCAAACACAAAACGGTACATGCACGTGTACGTAAAGCTACGGGGTTTTTTTTCACTCTAGGATACAATTCAGTGGTCATTGAACCGGCAAAGCCGGTTCTAAACCACTCTAAAAAAGTTCAAATCGTGTACCTTGTACACGATTTTAACACTAAATCCTATGGAGGTGTACACGAATGTACGTGTACACGTACACGTACATGTACATGTGTCTCTGAATCGGCCTTTATTACCTACTAACCAATGCTAACCCTGCTTGTTTGGAGTTACTACGTTAAGGAGCCTCACAGTTTCTTGCCATTGCTCGGTGGTTCTCTCCGGGTACTCTGGGTTCCTCCCTAGTAAAACTGTCCAACATGAGGTGGCCCTGGCTGTAAAACGTGTTGTTAAACCCCAATAAATGAAGAAACCAAATTTGCCGAATCCAAGACTTTTGAATGATGGTTTTGATTGGGGTAGGTGAGGGCGTGATTTTGGTTATACAGTGGGGCCGACTTAATTGGATATCTCTTAATTGTATATCCCTGTTAACTGAATATCATTTCCCAACACAAAACCATTCATTGGCAAAGTGGCTCTTCAATTAACAGAGTTCCATTGTTAAGCAAAAACAAATATCACAAACTAATAATGAAACTATGAACTTGAGAAATTTTCAAGTGGTCATTCTACAGCACATTTTAGCTGGTACTATAGGGTTTTGAAGGTTAAAGGGCTCAGTAGTTAGAGGTGCAGGCTGCAACCCAAAAGATCCTTGATCGAATCCCACCTGCGGCAACCACTTTGTTTCCTTGAGCAATACACTTCATTCCCATTGCCCACGTGGTGGCATTGTGTACCAAGGCATACTGCATGTCAGTCTTACACTTGTCTTCAACCAGTGCTAACCCAGCTTGTTTGCTGTTTATACGTTAGTTGTTTGTCATTGCTCAGTGGTTCTCTCTGGCATTTGCCACCTGTAAAACTGTCCAACATGAGGTGACCCTGGCTGTCGAAGAGCCATTAAACCCCAATAAATAAATAAATAAGAATCATGCACTCCTATTCTGGAGGACGGTTTGGGGAAATTGCCAAAGGATGGTTTGGGTTAGATTAATATCCAGTTTGGGTCAAATTGTTGGAGGAAAGTTTGGATGCAATTCTCACGAATTCTCATATCGGCCCCAGTCATTACGGCCTCAAATCAATTCAACCCCAATATACCAAGTCATTTCGGCCTCTATAAATATTTTTAAATGTCGTTTGAATTTTAACATTTTTCTGTTTAATTGTTTTTCAACATTTATACTTCAATTTGATATTTAGGTATACATATGATATATGGTATTCCTTCATATCTAGTAGGTTTTCTTTCATGATGAATAAATGAATGAACAGTTTCAGCACGCCGAAGGTCCACATGGACGATGTGGGATTTGAAATCCCCTGCGACCTGAATAATTTTATTTGCTTATGAATCCACGAGAGTCGAAAGCGAGAGTCAGTAATGTTATCTGGTTTGAGTGTTCGCATTGGAAGTGGGGTACTGGGGTCAGATCCTCGTGGACCTCGAACTGGAAGGTGACTAGGAATTGCGCATAACTACAAGAATTCTGCTCTGTGTTTTAGAAAATGTGAACATATTTATGGTAGTATCGACATGGCTGCTAGTTTGGTGGTTGTTTTAGAAAAAAGAAAGGAAAAAGAAACCCTGTGAACCTCGAACTGAAAGGTGACTGGGAATTGTGCATAACAATATGAATGAATGAGATGACTGCATATACTTTGCGAAATTTCAAAGTAAACAAATTTCTCTTACTTATATAGATTGCATCTTAAATGTATGTAAAATTGAACACATGGATAATTTTTAATGTCATGGTAAACTTTTCTGTACACTGTGTAAATTCAAATAACTGAACATTACTTTATAAAGATAATTACCCATTATTTCTAAATATAAACTATGCGCTGATCTTTATAGATCTCTACACTCAAAATGGTGCCGAAGTGACCAAGGGGACGAAGTGACTAGGGCCGTAATGACTTTAGGCCGAAGTGACCAGAGGCCATAATGACTTGGGCCCGAAGTGACTGGATACCATTCTCACAGATGAGAGACGATAATTATTACAGAACACATCGAATGTGAATTCACTGCAGAGATAATTGCTCAACGACATACGAGTATATTAATATTTTTTCAATAAATATCGATCAATATATTAATATTTTTTTAAGAATTATTTTTTAGGAGTTAAAACGAATATCGTAGCGTATCTAAAATATTCTAACAGATGTGTACTGCTTTTCTTTTGGACGAATCTTCCCTGGGCCGAGTTTTCCCCGGGCCGAATCTTCCTCCAGTTCCCAAATAAAGATGATATCCCATTTTCAATGGCGGTAAATATCCAAAAAGCTTATTATTTTTCATTTTTTAGTGTTCAAAACTACGAAGCATTGTTCGGAAATACAGATGGCACCAACAAGTAACACATTATTACTTTGTTTTGATTTCTAACGGGACTGAAAGCAACCTGTCAGTATCACTTTTTTCGAATTACACCCATTTCGTCCGCTAACCAAATCGTCCACTGCAATTTTACCCAAGTCGTCCTCTGCAGTTTTACCCAACGCATCCGAAACTCGTCTGCTGGGAGAAAGTATGGAAGTATTGCATTTTGAATCATTTTTTATTTATTTATATAATAATTTTATTGTATAATTTATTATATATTATCTATTATAGTATATCTTAATGTACCTCCTTGCATTAAAATTTCATATACTTATACGAAATTCTGAAAACGGAAATGTAACAACAAAATAAACTACTCAGCCATCTAATTAATTTCGATACTGTTTAACGCGGCTCTGAATACTGTTTATTCAATGGATTACCAAAAATAAATATATTATTACAGCACAAGTTCTTAAAGTATATGTATATTATATTAAGTTCCACAACATAATCTTATACTTTTGCAGTTATTCATTGATGTGCGCCACCAAAGCTTTACAGTGAATAATTGCAAAATTATTAGCAAATGTATTATAAGAATTAATTATATAAAGAAACGCATCAAAATTTATGTTATATTAAGTTTCGCAACATAATCTTATAATTTTGCAATTATTGATGGAAGATTGTCACCGGCGCTTTACAATGAATAATCACAAAATTATTAGCAAATGTATTACAGGAAGTAATTATATTGAGAGACGCATTAAGACGTGTTATAATTATATTAAGAAATGCATCAAAACTTGTTATATTAAGTTCTGTAACATAATCTTATAATTTTGCAATTATTCATTGAAAAATATTTCACCGGCGCTTTACAATGAATAGTCACAAAATCATTAGCAAATGTATTACAGGAATTAATTATATTGAGAGACGCATTAATACGTGTTATAATTATATTAAGAAATGCATCAAAACTTGTTATATTAAGTTCTGTAACATAATCTTATAATTTTGCAATTATTCATTGAACAATATATGATATGCTGTGCTGTTATTATCTTGTGAATCTTGTTTACTGAATAAATATAATTTTGTCGTTTGATACTGAAAAAATATGATTAATTTTATTGGCTCCACTTTTGAGCTTTGTTTGCAGTTTATATTTAAAATCGGATATTTATTGCTGCAAACAAACTATAAAATTAGCTATTCTCTACTGGAATTCCAGCTGTAATTTTATATTCCGTGTTTTTATGATATTCAAACCCTTGGCGGACGAATTTCGTAAAATTGCACAGCGACGAATTGAGCAAAATTGCTAGCGGACGATTCGGTGCGCTGGCGGACGAAATGGGTAAAAATGTGAGCGGACGACTCGGCTTGCAGTCGAACGTCCGTATACCCTTTTTAAAGCAAACTTTTCCTTACTTTTACAACACCATAACATTCGTATAATTCAAAAACTGCGTTTCTATTCATCTTGATACTTCACGAGATACGTGTCAATGCATATCTGTATTCAATCGCACCAATATAATAACAATTATCAGTCATATTATCGGTTATATGTGCGATTTTTTCGATTAAAGTTATCACCGACAGACAATCTGCAACGAAATCAGGAGAGTTCGATCTGAAATAACGAGATCATCAGCTGAGCATATTGACAAACCTCCAGAAGGACAGAATTTGAGTAATAATAATAACACTTTGGCCGGTCGCTGATTTGTCGGGGTTCTAAGATGAGAAGGCCTTGGTTACCCCTGAAGTGTAGATATGTATATATCACGCAAAGGTTTGTGGCGAAGTTGGCTGCAAGTGCAACAAAATCCGATCGAATAGTCAGCCAAAGCATTCCCAGAGGAATAGGCAAAATGCAATTGAATGGGCAATTCGACACCGAAGTTACGTGATTTGTTCACTGAAATTTACTGTCCACTTCAAAAAAGCACATTGACGGCTATAGAGAATTCTGTTTTGGAACACATTTATCCGACTGGGTATGTGGAAGCCTACGGCCCGCTTGGGGTTCCTATTAAATGGTTCAGGCCGTTGGAATAGGGTTGCGATATTAACGCGGCCTCTACGTATACCATAATGTTCTAGGTTTCTTAATAGAATGCTGTTGTTTATTGTGTCGAAGAACTTTGATGGATCAGGAAGACCTCTCTTGTGTTATTTTTTCTTTCCTGTTTGTTTTCATCGCCAACATGATTGAATAGCCGGAGAACAGAATGAATTATAAAATGTTTTTTGAGGAAGCCGTATTGCTGTGGAGTTAGTATACTGAATTTATTCAAGAATTCAATGTTATATATTATTTAGAGAAGATGTGATCAATCGACATTTATCTAAGTTAATGATTTTTTTTTGTTGTCCAGTGACGTTGTGGGGCACGCAAGAGGTATTTTTACTAAATTTGTTATCGTTAAAATTGCCTTTTTCATTTCAAGTTGTTTTGTTCATTTCACGATGTGGGTTTGGGGCGTTGGGTAGGGTCTTTGACTTTTTGTTTAGAAAAACGTTTTCTGCCTGTCTTGTTATTAACTGTAATTAATATGGATGAAGTTGAACATTTTAATATATTATTGCGGAAGAGGTTTGGGAGAGACTAGTGCGTAATGAAATGAAAGAAGTTGAAAATACTGAGAAAAAAACTGATTCCGATAGGCTTAACCACATGGAATCCGTCCGCGTCATAAGCAGCAATTTTTCGGATGATGTAGAGTTTATGGACGCTACATGCGAAACAGAAAACAAAAATACTGACTTGTTTTTAACAACTAACAATAATAATTTTAATCGTCCAAAGCCAAATATTTCTGATCGTTCCACTACCGATTTTATAACATCAACTGCAAGTTGTCCAAACCGAAGATTCCCACTCACAACTGAAGAAGAAATGGTTCAAATTGAAGACGGTACTGCGAGTGAAGGAACCAAGAAACAAACGAAATGTGGGGTCAAGTTGTTTCGATGTACGTTTGTTAAAAAGGATAGTTACGATTCACAAAAGCGACGTATTGTTCATCCAGTGATTGGAAATTAATCAGTTGAATAAGTGGAAGGGAAGGAACTCACTTCATTCTCGCGGAAATCACTGGTGCAAACTGTGGTATCATAATTAATTTATAGAAACATAAAAAATAATAATAAAATGATATTTTATGTTATAGAACTAGCAGAGGAAATTCCTAAACAAAAACAAATTACAGCAGAAATCAAAATACGTTGTAGCATATCCACAATAAACTAAGTATCCATCTGCTTCAATACTTACCAGAAGCTGACATCATTTTATGGAAAGCTCTCACCGAAAACGTTCCAGAAAATGATGTCAGAGTTTGTCTTATATGTGTAAAAAAGGATGCATAGTTTACAGTGGGTGTTCTACAACTTATTTTGACTAGTATTGTACCATTTCTGTGGTACATTATTAACTTTAAGTTTAAAATAAAGAAAGAATTTGCCCGTGGTTTTATTTTATTTGAAGCTACGCTTGTGCTGCAATAATTTCAATAAAATTGGTCTTCTTGAAGAAAATAGCATTTGCTCATACAACGTATCAGATAAAACAATCAACATTCAACAATGATAAGTAGGTAATAAATGAGAGTTCGAGCTCACCTGTACATGTACGTGTACGTGTACATGTACACCTCCATAGAATTTAGTGTTAAAATCGTGTACGTGTACAAGATTTTAACGGTTTTTTAGGGTGAGCTCGAATTTTTTTAACACTGAATTGTATCCTAGACGCGCGTAGTTTTACGTACACGTACATGTACCGTTTTGATTGAAATCTGCAGATGAGTTTTCCCCATAGGATTCAGTGTTAAATTGCGAGCAAAAAAACGTTTTGAGAGTTCGAACTCATCGTCTTGTCGATTTTAACAATCCGCGTCCGTACACGATTTTAACACTGAAACCCTATGGAGAGTGTTAAATTGCGAGCAAAAAAACGTTTTGAGAATTCGAACTCCTCATCTTGCCGATTCTAACAATCCGCGTCCGCACACGATTTTAACACTGAAACCCTATGGAGGCGTACACGGAGATCCACTTGCAGATTTTAGGTTGGAAATCAACTCGCGTGAAGAGGTGATGTTTAAATCCGCAAACCCACTGTAGCGTTTCTCGAAGTGAGACTGGCGCACGTTATTGCGAGGTGATCTCAACGAGCACTTGATGGAAATGTTTTGAACGAAGAGTGTTGTCGTCGGTGTGTTGGAAATTCGCGAACCCGCTGTTACGTTTTTGATTGATATATATAGGAGAGAAAAAAAAATATAAATAATAGTTATTTAGAAAAATTTATTTATCAAATCGAATAGATAATAAAAAAAATACGTAAATCATGAGCGATTCGCAGGATATTAGAGTGAGGTTTCTTTTAAAAATGTTGATGAGAGCCTACGCATTCTGCCTGAACGAACAACTAGGTCGTCTCTTGTTAGAACGATGCATCGGATGTCGGGATCACCTAGACTTCGATCACGAGAATCATTCGTGTCTGTGGATGGAAAGGGAAGGTATGGTCGTCAAGTATTTCGAAACGGCGTTCGAACGCGTTCAAATCAATGAAGTGATCGCGTTTTGGAAGAGATTACTCTACTGTAAGAATCGAAGCAAGCCCACAGATTCGGAAGAACAGAAATTGGCGCATAAAAGTCTGACTTTACGAGATAAGGGATGCATCTTGAAATTATTGTTCAATGAAGCATACGTCTAAGTTTTCTCGTTGATATAAAATAAGGGAGAATAGAAAATAAAAATAAATACACACATAAATTTTTTATCTAATATTAGAAAGAAAAAAAATACAAAAATGAGAACCAGAAATAAATTGTATCCGACGTTAGTGGACGACGAGAACAAGAAGCCGATCGACGTTTTGCCGACGGCACCATCGCTAGAAGAAAGAGAAAGAGGAGAGAGGTATCGCATCGATCAAATCAATAGAATCCAAGAGTATCTAACTCGAGAGAGAGATTCTCGCCATTCTCTCAAGAAGAAGTATTCGCGTTTCGTGACATTCGTCAACGCGATCGACACGACACTCATCACGATTTCCATGGGTTTACACGTGGCCGGCATCGGATTGTTGTCGACCGCGGGCGCCATTCCAATCGTGTTGACCGTAGAAGGAGTGGCCCTCGCCGCCGGATTGTTTAGCACGCTCGGAAACTTTTTGAGTAGGAAATTATATCTGAAGGCGAGGAAACACGACAAGATTCGCGTCTTGGCCGACTCCAAGATCGACACGATATCCGAAATGATCTCTATGGCGTTGAAAGACGGTAGGATATCGGACGGAGAATACTTCACGATATTGAGCGAGAAAACGAAATACGATGCCATGAAAGAAGCCGTGAGAATCAAGACTCGTGAGATCATCAAGGAAGAGATGAAAGATTCTCTCATGGAAAAGGGGAGGAAAGAGGCCAGGGAGGAATTCAGTAAGATGATAGAACTCAAGAGCAGCGATTGAAAAAAAAATATATATAATAAGAACAGAATTTTTAAAAAAAAAAATTAAATTTATATATAAAATAAAAAAAACGAAATTAATTTGAATAACTCTTAAAAATATATTGCGTAAAGGGTAAGAGAGTTACCGAGACGAGTAATTCTAGAGAAGTGCGAACTAAAAACGACAGACAGATGCTTCGTGGAATTTGCGACGGACGTGTGTGGTTCTGTCAAGACACAATTTGTCAAAAAAAAAGAACACGAGCAAAGGTAAAGGCATCGTGAATAAAATGATCAATAATCTACCTTTCGAAATGCATCTGCCTGGTCACAGTTTCACGGGCCCCGGAACGAAATTGAACAAGAGACTCAACGCCGATCTGACACCCAAATCTTGGAGCAAACCTGTGAATAGGGTGGACGCGGCCGCGTATGATCACGATCTGTGCTACGTCGGACATCCCGACACCAAGACTCGCAACGACGTCTGCGATAAAAACATGTTGGGGAAATTGAGAGGCATATCGAATCCGACTATGAGAGAGAAGATGGAACGTTCGCTGGTCGGCAATCTGATCGGTGCGAAACGTCGATTCGGATGGGGCGTTCAAAAAAAAAAAGCGCATCTCAAAAGAAGAAGAAACGATTATTGACGAGCGAATTGGCCGAGGAGTTACACAAACCCATAGTGTGTAAATTTTGAAAGAGAAGGGTGTTCGTGAAGGGTCTGGATGATATTTGGTCTGCCGACTTGGTCGACATGAGATCCTTTTCGAGGTGGAACGAGGGCGTCAAATATCTATTGACTGTCATCGACGTGTTTTCCAAATACGGTTGGATCAGAGCTTTGAAGAATAAATCGGGACCTTGCGTCGCCGAGGCTCTGAAGAGCGTGTTCGACTCGTATTCTCGAAAACCGCGTAAATTGTGGGTGGATTAGGGAAAGGAATTCTACAACAAGCACGTTCATCGATTGGTAGACCTCTACTCGATCGAAAACGAAGGGAAAGCCAGCGTGGTGGAACGTTGGAATCGAACGATGAAGGAAGGATGCACAGATACTTCACGGCGAATTCGACCAAGAAATACATATACGCTCTGAACGGTCTGGTCAAAGATTACAACAACACGCGACACAGATCAATCAAGATGACCCCCGCGGAAGCTAGCGATCCTCGAAATGAAAAACGGGTCTACACGAATCTATATCCTGAGAGATCTAAGATCAGGAAGAAGTCTAGAACGCCGAAATTTGCGGTCGGTGATAGAGTGAGAATCTATGCTTATAAGAAGCACTTCGAAAAGGGTTATACTCCTCGATGGACCTCGGAAATCTTCGTGATAATCAAAATATTTCACACCGATCCGGTGACTTACGAAATCGAAGCTTTAGATGGAGAAGAGATCATTGGAAAGTTTTACGAACAACAATTACAGAAGACGAAGTTTTGATGAAGAAGACAAAATTTTTTTTATTTACTCTCTTTAACATTTTCTTGTTTACACACATATATATAAGAGAGAAAAAAATAATAAAAAATAATTAAAAACTATTTTTAGATAAATAAAGCAAGTTAACTAATAAACAAAAAATTAAAAATCCTTTAAAATGACAAATATACTAGATATAGCACAAAGCATAGTGAAAGATGAAAGTATTCAAGAATATGAGGTTCACGAATACGAACCGGTAACCGGAACGAGTTTGAACAATGTGGGAGAGATAAGAATCAACGTCGAAACTCAAGATCTATTCATACATCATAGCGAGAGTTACATAGTGGTGCAGGGACGTCTCATCAACGAAAATGGGAGCGACTACGCCGACGACGACACGGTTACTCTAGCCAATAATGGCATCATGCATCTATTCAGTAATATAAAATACATGCTATCTGGACTAGAGATAGAATCTGTGTTTCATCCCGGTCAGGTCACCACGATGTTCGCACTCTTGACGTATCCTGATGATTTTTCAAAATCCAGAGGACTTAATCAGTTGTGGGTGAAAGACACCGTCGGCCCTGCTAGCGCAGGCGCCGCCTTGATATTCGACTACGTCGTCAAGACGTCCAGACCTAAAGGAACGTTTTCGTTCAGGATACCTTTGAAACACATCTTCGGATTTGCGGACGATTACAACAACATCATGTACGGATTCAAACACAATCTGACGTTGATTCGAAAAGGAAACGACGACGCAATAGTGAGACTCACTGCAACCGATGAGGGTAAGATAACTACACAAGATATCGTGGTTCGTTCCGTTCCGCACGTGGAGCCTTCGATCGTGGAAAAAGTGCGTCTCTACAAGATCATAGAATCCAAGAGTAAATTACCCGTGGGATTTAGAATGAGACAGTGCGACATGACTAGCATTCCTCCCTCCACGAATCACTTTGATTGGAGATTGATGGTGAAATCCGCTTCCGAGAGACTGCATTTCATCGTGGTTGCATTTCAAGCCGATAGGGACGGGTCTCAGGAAAAGAATGCGTCGCTGTTTGATCACTGCCATTTGAGAAACATGCAAGTGTTTCTGAACGCCACGAGATATCCAGCAATCGATTACAATGCGTCGATCGACAAGAACGATTTCTGCAGACTGTACGGCAATGCCACTGATTTTAGAAAGAAGTATCACGGTCTAGACGAATTGATGAGCAACCCCAACATGTCTCCCGGCGAATACAAATCGATGTATCCCATGTTCGTATTCGACGTCAGTAAACAGAGTGAACGACTCAAGAGTAGCGTGTTAGACATTCAGATCAAGATGCAATTCGATAGGAACGTGCCGAGAAAAACCGAAGCCTTCGCCCTGGTCCTGTCGGACAGAGAATTACAATTCGAATCGGATGGAAATAAGATGTCGATCATTCGATGACAGACGAGTGTGAAAAAAAAAAAACAAAAAAAAAAAAAAAAAGTATTGAGTAATTATTAAAAACAAAAAAAACAAAAAAAAAAATAAATCAGGTAATGTGATCTAGAGAGATTAAACATCTTTCTAAATCTCATTACTTTTTTTTGTTTTTAATAATCACACATTATTTTTTTTTTAATTCATTATTTTCCACGCATTCACTGTTTGTTCAAAGGAACTAGTTCGATCAGTAGACTCACCACGGAAGTGGCGGCTTCGAGATTATTGGTTTTCATAATGAAATTAATCCTGTCTCCGGCATTCACTTTGAGAGGTGTGCCGAATGTGCTAACATTCGCATGTTGATTCTCAGTCTTTTCGACGCTGTATCTCTTATCGCTCTCTACACCATTCACCATGAGATTGACGACCGCTCTGTTATTCAAATCCGAGGAAGCCAGACTCATTCGAAGGATTTCACCTCCCAGCGGCATGGGATATCCCACCTGACCATGTTTCGACCCGCTACCTCCATTTCCGAAAGACCACTCAGCTTTTCCTTCATCTAAGGTGCCGGCCTCTTCGGCCCACACAGTGATCAATTGTCTAGAATATTTGACTTTCTCCACTACTGAAATCAGGGTGCAGGCATCCGTCATGTTCACGGGATCCGGTAGATTCGTGAGCGCGTGTCCACCCATGTCTAGTTTACCTTCCATGATGTCACCCTTTCTCCAGACCGAGTTGTCGTCCACGTACTTTCTGCTGACCGTGCTGGAATCGAATTCGGGATCGTGACTGAGTCCGAATAAATTGTGACCGTTCATGTCGATGCCACCCTCCATGGTTCCGCCAGATTGTTTGTTCAGGTAGAGATCGTCCACTTGCTATTCTAGGTATTCTTGTGATTGTATCATGGCAGAATCTACGTAGCCCTTGTTGACCGCGGTTGAGTCCGCATCCGTGTTGTCAATCTTCGACAGATTCAATATCTTGTTGAATCCCGCATTCAGATTCGATTTCATTTCTCGTCTGTCAGACTTATACTGTTCCAGATCTACATAGTGTTTGGTCGCCACGTCCTTGGAATTCGTGGGAGTGGCCACGTTCGTTATCTTGTTAGAATTAGCGTTCAATTCTGAGTGCATCGTTTTCTGAACGTATCTATTTCTCAGGTGTTTGCTGAATCTCGCGTGAGAGTCGTCTGCGTATTTCTTGGTCGCGGCATCGGTGGGATCTACGGGATTCGTGACATTCACCAAACATTTGGATTTCAGATCCAGATCGTTGGCCATGGTTTTATCCACGTAATTATCTAGCAGGATTCGTTCAAAATCGACGTTCCCCCTGTCGACGTATTTTTTAGCCGCAGCATCTGCGAGATCTATTGGCTCGGGAAGATTGTAGAGCTTCTTATCGTTCATGTTCAAAGGTTCTTCTCGAGGTTCGTATCTCCAAACGTAATGTCCGTCCAAGTTGGCAACGTCGTAACCATTGTCGACTTCGAGCGTCTTCCTCTTCTTTCTTGGGTTGACTTTTTCATCGCCACTTCTCCCAAATTTATCGACTGGCATGTTGTTGTGGGATTTTTTGTTTTTTAGAAAAATATGTTCAAACGCAGTTTATTAAAAATGAACTATGTTATTTTATTTTTCGTTTTTATTCAATTAAAAAATTTTTTAAAATAATTTTTTATCTTTATATACTATAAAAAAATCTCTCTCTAATGTAAATCATTGAGAATGTCTTGAAATCGATCTCCTTCAGACCATCTCTTGAGAACGTAGAGACACAGGTGACCGCAAAACACTTGATGTGGTGATTGCACTTGTTCCGTGTTCTAACGAACCATCGATTTGTTGAAATAGTTCTTTATTTCTTTTGGCGGCGAGATTCCGTAGCTGTCGAAATAATAATTTTTCTTCTTCCCGTTCTTCATCCACGCCACCCAGTGAGTGCCTTCACCCGATGAATCGTCTAGATTTAAAATTCTGCATTCTCATTGTCGAGGTCTTCTCTTCGGCAAGGCATCTCTGGAAAACACTCCTAGAAAATCTTTGATTTTCAAATCTTTTGCCGCATTCAACAGATCGATGTTGGATAGGGGTTCGTTAGGTAAGACGACACCTTCTACGGATATCTTTATTTTCTTATTCATAAATGCGTATATATTTTTTTTATTTATTTATTTTATTATAATTCACTAAAAATGGCATTATTTTTTTTTTGTTTTTTTGTTTTTTTTTTAAACTAACATTCTCGATGTCTCTATCGTTTTCTATAATTTTGATTTCATCTAATTCCTCTTGATTTTCTGGACTCTCGATATCTCTATCATATTCTGTAATTTTGAATCGATCTAATTCTTCTTGATTTTCTGGACTCTCGATGTTACTATTGATTTCTAGAATTTTGAATCCGTCTAATTCCTCTTGATTTTCTGAAATCCTATCATCCACAATCATATCTGGAATCTTATCATCCACAATCGTATCTAGAATCCAATCATCCATATTCATATCGTCTCTAATTAGATCCCCAGTCCAATATCCAAGTGCCAAAGTGCTTATTTTATCGTCTAACACGAATCTCTTATCATCGTCGGCCGTCAGCGAAATCTTGTTGACTATTTCGGTATACAAGTCGTGATTTCGCTTCGAATCGATTTCATAGTCTTATACACCAGACCACTTCCTAACAGACAATCTTTATACTCTTGGAAAGAGATGTTTTTCTTCACCACGCACGCTTTAACTCCTTTGCACTTCTTGATCTCTTCATCATCTTCTAGACGATAAGCATACAGTTTGGGTCTCAAGCCCACGAAACCGACGATTTGTTTACCGCCGCTCTCGTCCTTAAATTTACCCAACACCTTCTTGTTGTCATTTGATTGAATGTTGGACGGGTGATCGATGGGATAATTGCTCGTGTCGAACCACTCGGCCACGTCCTGAGATATATCTCGGTAGACGTCTTTCGTCTCTATCTCGTAAACTAAACTGTCCGTGTCGGTGAACAGTAGTTTGGCTTTATTACCAAATTTTCGTTTGACGTAATCGTAGTGAAACTCGTACATCAATCGCTTGCTGATATCTAAGATGATCGGTCTGAGATAATACGGTTTGTCGAACTTCAGATGCGCCTTTTGCATGTGAATGGCCACTAGATTTTCGTCGAATATGGTTCGGTGTTTGTAATTGTGTTTCGCCACTAATGTTTTAGCTCTTTTCTCAGACGTGACGAGTCGAACGTCGGTTCTCTTCCTGATGTTTTCCATCGATTTACCGTACACGCAGTTGTTCATGAGTTTGAAGAAATCTTTTTCGAAATCGTTCTCAGCTCGAGTTCTGAGATTCGTGTTGAGATCGATGTATTTTTTCATCCAAGGCTCTTCGTTGAATCGAATGATGCGATGTATGTTGACTAATTTCATCCTGTAATTGACGTAGTGTTTCAAATTCTCGCTGTAGACGACGTAGTTACGTTTGTTAAATAAATTGGGAATGAGTTTTTCCATCGTCTCCCTCGTTCGGTTCCATTCGTTCAGGAGCCAGCGGATAATCGTTGTGTAGATCGTGTAATTCTTTCGGATAGTTCAAATCGACTTCTAAAATGCAAGGATAGTCTCTCCATTTTTGCATCTCTTTCGGTTCCTTCACCCATTCGAAATTTCCAATTGGTAAAGTATGACTCATAGCCCAACCATACAGATTATTAGCGTTCCAATACTGTATGTATTTAGTCGATCGTTTCGAATCGAAACCTTCTTTCATGTAGGGATTGTTAGCCTCAGAATGTCTGTGGGAGATCATCGAGACGCCACCTCTGGCAGCCCTTTTGAACATGAGCAACATGTCCACGTCGGATAATAATTCCAATTGGACTTCGGTGGTCTTCAACAGAGCGTCCCATGCCAAACCGGGTGCGGTGAAATACCAAGCAGGATCCACATCGTAATTTCGACATCAGACGTCTCGAAAATTTTCAAACACGTCTGCCAAGAGTAGAACGTCAGTCTTCAGATAGGTATCGTGATAATCTCTCATGGTTTTCATATCGAATGATTTCCACACGTTTTTAGCGTGTTCGTAATTCTCGTCGGAAATGTCGGATTCGTATAATTTCAAATAAAAATCTTCTTTCGAAGGTAGTGCGGTGTCTTTGAATCTCTTTAGATCATTCATGTAATCGTAAGGATAGACTCCTTTCCTCAACATGTCATCTACTCGTTCTTCGAAATGTTCGCTCATGATTTTAAATTTATCCTTGCTCATGTTATCGACTAATTTTTCCAGTGTGGTCGACATGAATTTAAAACTGTCGATGAAACGTATGCATCTACAAATGAATTTCGTTTTTTCTTCCAACGTCTCTCCGTCGATTACTCTTTTCTCCTCCATGACCTTCCATTTTGTGAAGGAAATGTATCTTTCTTCGCTGCTCGCGATGCCGAGATTTTTCACGAACAGATGACTGTCATATCCCGAGAGATTGTGAAACATCACCGGATAGAAAGCGGCATCTCGATATTTTAAATTACACTTGCTGTGAGCCGGACCGCGATACAGACCCGTGTAATGATCGTGGTCTCTGACCTTCCTATTTTCCATCGAATTCTCGTTGAACGATTGTCTGCATATGTGACATTCGGTGGCTCTGTTATTTTCATCCTGCTGCTCTCGCGTGATGATCATTTTTGCCGGAGTTTTGAATTTGTCGTATAACATTTGAAGTTTCCATTCTAACTCTTCCACGAACCTTTGAGCCACATCGTCATCTTCATACTGTTTCGTGTAGGTGAAGGGACCCATGTCGTGTTGCGAGTCGAAAGCGCATTTCACATAAATGCAATAGCCTGAAGGTATGTGTTTTTGATATCTTTCGACGTAACTTTGAAGAACGTTGGGTTGACAGGAACTCATTTTCGCGGTGAAACATTCGAAATCAGCGTACACGATGAATGGTACTTTTAACCTTCTATTGTGATTTTCAAACTTCACGATGGTGTTGGGTTTGGGCATTTCGACGGCGACACCTTGATTTTCGTTGCAATATTTCTGATGTTTCGCCAACGAATCTTCGCTGTGAAACACGTTCATGCAATTGTAACATAAAGATATCTTTCTGTTATGATTATTATTTTGTTTCGACGGTAATCGACTCGGATGTTTAACCCAACAATAATGATGATTGTCACCATTTGAAATCAATAATAAAATAATCGTCTTTTCTCTTCCTAGATACGAAGTCAGTCTGAGAGGATGGATCTTTCGTTTTTCGTCGTCGTATCCCAAGACGTTCACCACAATGGTGGGATTTTGAGCCTCGAAACATTTGATGTGTTTTAACTGCATTGGAAAAGTCACTCCGGTCCAATCGAGATTTTTAGAAGTTTCCTCGTACTGAGAAACTCTATCGGAGTTTATTTTGACAGAGTATAAAGCGGATGTGACTGCCCATTTAAAACACTGATCATCGTTATTTTTCACGTTGATCACGGCGTATTTCTTAGCAAGGAAATACGGTAATTTCATGTAGGAAGACCCTTTCAACAAATCGTTTTTAGTTATGTGAATTTCGAGTTTCAACACCTCATCGAACGTCCAATTACTACCTTAATGTTGATAATTCGTGAGAGATGTCAACATCTTGTCTTTCATCTTTTCGAAAACGTCTGATAAATCTGAACCTCGAAATACGGGTTCGACATTAGATCTGAAATATGCATTTTTCACGATGCTCTCGCCGGACTTCACGTCGATTTTATTCATCACGCAATGGAGTATAATCTTAATTTTTAGTCCCACGTTCATGTATTTGCGAAACAAATCCAATACTTTTTTCTTCACCCGTTCCATGAACAATTTCGGATCGATTTTCTTCAATGAGGGAACCACGTCGAAAGTTTTAAAAATGCCTTTGATCGCACTCTCCCGTTCCACGGACTTCGATTGAAATAGTTCTGCGGCGAGTCATGCTAGATATTCTTCTCCTTTCCCTTCGTTCATTGCTCATCGAAGTTTGTTCGATATATCTTGTTTGCCTAGAATCTGATGTGCATCACTCGTTTTCGTTTTTCTTTTCTTTTCTTTGGAAACTTGAAGTTCTTCAACGGCTTTTCGTTTAGTCGTCTTCTTATTTTTCACAATCGAAGCATTTTCGGTTTTTTTCGACGTCGGCATTTCAATTCCTTTTACTATCTTTTTCTTCTTCTCATTTTTCACAACCGATGCATTTTTTGACATTGTTGCTATCGGCATTTCGATTCCTTTTACTATCTTTTTCTTCTTCTCATTTTTCACAACCGATGCTTTTTTTTACGTCGTTGCTATCGGCATTTGTTTGCCTTTCCATCATTTCACAAATGTTTCTGTATGACTTCAATCTTTTTTGATTTAGTTCTATGATTTCTGAAATGTGAAATTTTTAATAGTTTACAAATCTCGTTTAACTGAGGTATGGTTTTCTCATTTAAATTTTCCAATTTTTTTTTATCTGTTTGTTTCATTTTGTAAGAATATATTTTTTTGAATTTTGTATTTTAAATAATTTGTTTAAAAAGTTTTGTTTTTTTAATGTGAAAAAAAAAAAATTTTTTGATGAAATTAATCGATTTTTTTATGTTCCTTAACGTTAAAAAAAAAAAACGAGAAAAAAAGGATGTTAAAAATTTAACTTATATATGACGACAACATCCACGACGGAATCTCGACATAAACGTCAACGTTGTTTAATAAATCATTATTCTTCAAAAAACCAAGAAGAAAAAAATCGTAATTTATATTTACGCATTTCGAAAGAAAACGATATGATTTGCGATAGAAAATCGAATCGTAATACTATTAGCGAACAAAAATTAATCGACAATGTCGTTCGAACTATTAAAAAAGAAGGTTCAAGACAAATAGAACTCTTACGACTTTTACGCGAAGTCTCGCACGAGGTTCAAAACAAATTTCCGCGAAGCAGACGCGTGTTCATGTCACCCGATTCCTTCTCAATAGATGATGATAACTGCAAGATGCGAAGGCTAATTTTTAAACGTTCGATGTCTTGCCCGTTCTAAAAACTCATGAAAAAAAATTAAATTGATACGAAAAAAAGGATGTTAAAATTTAACTTTTATATATATTTAAAGATAAAAAAAACTTTCTAAACAAATTATTTAAATACAAAAATTTAAAATATACATTATTTACAAGAATTCGTAAAACAAAAAAACTAAATAATCGATGATGACAGCAACACCTAAAAGATGCGAATTGAAACTGAAACGAGTCGAAGCGTGTACGAAATTAGGTTTTAAAATCTATACATTACAACAACACAATCCCATCGAATTGAACGAGGTCGAGACAATGGGCTTAGAGCGCTACTACGACAAATATCATATGTGTTTGAAATTGGATGAAGCCATGCTCGATTTGTTTTGCAAGTACCAAAGCGATCTGGTGAATAATATCATCGTCGCCGATGACAGAAAATTCGACAAGGACGATTTGTTGTTGTTCTTTAGAAATTACATACATTCAATAATCTCACTCGAACTCTTGGACAAATTGGGTGGTGAGAGCGCGTTCACCGATGTAAAAAAACTTGAAAGAGTAAAGATAAACATACAAGACATTTTCGTAAGTGAGAAAATGATGCATGTCAACATGCTAATAACAGACTTGGAAATATAAACAATAGAGAGATTGATTTTAGCAAAGAAGAAGGAAAAAAAGTAATGAGATCTAAAAGTGATCTCATTACTTTTTACAAAAAAAATTTTCACATTAAAGAAATTAAAATTAAAAACAACTTTTTTTTTTATATATATATATAAAGAGCAAAAAAAACGAAACTTTTTTTTTAACAAATTATTAAAATACAAAATTTAAAATATACATTATTTGCAAGAATTCGTAAAAACAAAAAACTAAATAATCGATCATGAGGACATCAACACCTAAAAGATGCGAATTAAAATTGAAACGAGTCAAAACGAACAAGAAATTCGGTCATAAAATCTATAGGTTACAACGACACGATCCCATCGAATTGAACGAGATCGAGACGAAGGGCTTAGAGCACAAATACGATAAATATAAGATGCCTTTGAAAGTGGACAAAGCTGTGCTCGATTTGATTTACGAGTACCAAAGCGATCTGCAGAACATCGTCATCACTGAAGATAGAGAATTCGACAAGGACGATTTGTCATTGCCCTATGGAAATTACATATTTCCAAACATCTCATTCGAACTCGTGGAGAAATTGGGTGGTGAGAGCGAGTTGACCGATGTGAAAAAACTCAAGAGTAAAGATAAACATTCAACACGTTTTCGAAAAAGGAGAAGACACGAGTGTCAACATGCTAATAACGGACTTGGAAATATAAACAATAGAGTGATTGATTTTTAGCGAAGAAAAATGAAAAAAAAAAGTAATAAGATCATCTTTAGATCTCATTACTTTTTTTTTTTTTGTTTTCCTTCTTCTTCACTATCACCATATAATATAATAACGTTTCCTTTTCTCTCAATTTTCAGCGTCGATTCTTCTTCTTTTTCTTTTTTTCTTTTTCTTTGTGATATGATACATTTATAACAACATTTTTGTTTATCCGAATCATAATTATGAACGAATGTTGTGCATCTCTTGGTAACACTCGCATCATTACCATTCTCTTCAGAAGGTAGTGGTGACGGTGGAAAGCATCGTCTCTTTCTCAACCGTCTATCCCGTGCTTTATCTATCTCTTTCATTAGTTCTTTCCTTAGATATCCATCATTAGCGTCTAACCATTTTTTTTATTTTTTCGCTCTCTGTCTTGCGATGTTCGTCATTATCGTCAAATTGTTTCTCCACCTTTTCATCCAGGTGATAAATTTGTTTCTCCACCTTTTTACCCATTTTAAATATATTATTTTATACTTTCTATGATTTATATTTTATATAATTTTATATTATAATAACATATTCAAAATCGGTATATTCTTAAAAGGCGAATTCTCACCGAGCAACAAACCCTTGCCGAGTCACTCAACGTTCCGTCCACTCTTCAGATAGAGACCCTTTCCTCTCAGAGAGTTGCCACCTCTAACGGGTTCTAGATACAATCCTTTACCGCTGTCGTCTATGTGGACGCGACACACGGCTCCTCCCTTCTTCAAAAACAGTCCGCTGCCACCCATTAATTTCTCATTAAGCTCCCACGCCGAGAGTCTTTCCGAGAAAGGGTAGTGCCTTTGCGGCGAAGGGTATTGCTTTTGCGGCTATTCCTGCCAATAGCGGTAGGAAACCACCTTTCATTCTCAAATTGTATCTCAATTGAGCGGGACTCATTCTCACCGTCAACCCTCTTCCATCGCGAATCGCTTTCTCCATTCTTTTGATTTGACTTCTGGTCCAGGCGATCGAATCCTGACCGCCTCTCGTCAGATCTTCGTGAGTGAATTTGAATCTCACCGCCTCGCCTCGAGTTGTTAACGCTCTCTTAAGTTTCTTCCTCTGTCCTGCGGATATGTTCACGTTTTTAACCACGTATTCTGTCATAATTCTGTTTTTTAAAATATATTTACTTCAATTGTTTCTTGTTTAATAATTATATTAAAATAGTTTTGTAAAATTAATATTGCGTTTATTTTATTTTTGTTATCTATATATATACACAATTTTTTTTTTGCTTTTATATTTCTCTTATGTAAAATCATATCGTCACTCTCTCTCCGCGAAGATCTAACAGTTCACCATTTTGATCCGTCAACGTGGTTTTGAGACTATACAACGTGTCCAAAATCACTGGTAGATAAACTAAATTTCGAGGTCGCTCCACGATCTTATAACCCGGCGACACGTTTGGAAAGAAGGAATAGATCGTCGGGTGAGCGCTACCATTCACGTAGCTTCCAGCAATCACGTCCACGTTCACCAGAATGCTATTGACAGCGAGAATGTCGACCGTATTTTCAGATGCCGCGTGGCCTCGATACATCTTTCGATTGAATCCCAACATCTTGCCTATAGAATCGTCCGTGTTGAAATCCACTCGAAAATTATCTTCCAAATCCAACATCGTCTGTAAGGTATTAGGATTGGGAGCGAGTCTGATCTTGTTGCTTCCCTTTCCATCCGTCTTCATTCGCGTCTGAATGTAATTGTTCAAATCGTCTATGTCGTAACTCCCTTTGGGAATTCGAATCTCCAACCAATCCATTCCGTCGGAATACTTGAACGAGTTATTCTTTTCGGTGACGTTGGGAAAGGAATAATATGTCTCCAGATTCACCAACGCCATCTCGTAACTTTTCTCTCTATTCAATTCGATGGAAGGTTCGAATTTCGTAGCGAATCGAGTCGAATCGCCACTCACCACGATTTGAATGGATTGTTTTTCAGCCGCATTCTCAGCTATCCGTCCTAACAATTCTCCATGTTCGAACATTATATTTAATTTTATTTTATTCAAAACTAATTATTTGAAGATTTATTATTTTCTAAATTTTATTTTCACGCTCTATCTTATTATTATCATCAGAAACATAAAACTTGTCGAATCCGCACCTATATTTTCCGCGATTAAATTCGCTTGTCAAAACGATCACGACGAAATTGTAAAGTCCACCATCCCAAACCCTCTTGCAGAATCTCCTGAATTCCGCCGCGCTCATGTCGTTTGCGACGTGATCGCCGTAGATGTGATTGAGATTCTTGAGATCTTGGCGAAAGAGACATAGAAAATTAGCGTTCTCCCTTATCGTCTGTCTAGGCAATCGAAAATAATTCTGCGACAGGTAGAAACAGTCCACGTTGCTGTGTCGACCCCTAACGTAATACGATTCGCATCGGTTCTGTCTCTCCAAAAGCAGATTGTCGAAAATCATGAGATTCTTATTTTCCGATTTCAGTTCTCTAGGATCCGGAACGTCGCTAGCGTTCTCATAAAATCGACACTCGACGTTCGAAGATGCATTTCTCTTCATCAGCTCCGTCGCCGCACCGTCCAAAATGGTCGAGAGTGGAGCTCCACTCTTGTCGAATTCCTCCCTACTGTCAAAGATTCTGGCTATGACGTCCTTGGGCAATCTACGATCCATGCACTCTCGAAGCAATCTGTATTCGGGTTGAAACAAGCTCTTGCCAAACACGAACAATCTGTCGTAATCCAACCAGTCGGGTCGGGACAACAGATTCATCAACAGATTGGTTTTTCCACAATTCGATTTTCCCACTATCAAGCCTCTTATGCTCTTGGGAAAGAACTCGTTATTCGACCTCTTGGTCGCGGCGTCGTTCCAAGACATATCTTTAAGGTTCATCTTTGTTTTATTTTGTTTGTTTGTTATTTTAGATTCTTTTCAAACGCAAATTTTTTTTATGTTTTTCAAACTCTGTTTTTAATGTTATTATTTATTTATATCGCACCGTCGCGAGTTCTCTTCAATCCGGATCCACTCGTCATTTTAGCTAAATCTTGTATGGGCACCACAGCATCCTTAAAATCTTTCCAACTTTTCGGCGTTCGCTCTAACGCAGCTCGCTTCGCCGGCGGACTGATCAACTTGTCGATCAACGCGTCGGCTGCCCTCTTGCCAGCCACAGAAGCTATCCTACCACTGGCTTCGGAAGCGGCTTTCTTACCAGCATCCAAAGCCGTCTTCTTACCGACCTCAAACGCGGTCGATGCGAGTTTTCTACCCGCATTGCTCGTGAACGCTCGCATTATAGAATCGACGATGCCAGAACCGCCTTGAACGTAAGTTCTGACGTATCCCCTGTTCTTTATCACTAACATATTTTATTTTTATGATATATTTTTGTTTTTTTCACTGGTAAATCGTTTTTGCAGTTTAAATACTTTTATTATTCTAGTGTAAAAATTTACTGTTTTATTTTTGTTTGTTTGTTTGTTTCTCTCTACTTATTATATACACATCAATCCTTCATTTCTTTCATCAGCCTTTTATACTGGTTTTTATTCAAAACCTTCTGTCTTAACAATTCGTCAGATATAGCAACTATCTGATTATCTAATCCCGTGTTACCAGCCCGTCTGCTCGCCATCAACAAACTCAATCTCTGAGACAGAGCGTCAGAATCGCTGGGAAGAAAAGTGGTTTTTACCCCTTTGCCAGTCACCGATTCGACGAACTTCTTGTTCATATCCCATATGGGTTTCACCACTTTCGTCCACTTGTAACCTCTGTTGGCTTTGGGTCTCGTCTCTCTGGCATCATTATTTCTCTTCATGGCGTGGGTCTGGACCAGAATGTCTCCGTAATTGTCGAAATCCTGTTCCGTGTAATCGCTGGGCTTGTCGTAAAGGAGCAATCTGCGCAGACCATCAGTCAATTCGTATCTGTTCGAACCCACGATCAATTCATCATCGCCAATATCTACTTCTGTGTCTCCTGCAAAAATCCTTCCCTCCGAATCCTTATAAAATCCATACGACTGATCTCTCTTACCACCACCATCATCAGACGATGCGACGCTACTAGTGGTGATAGTCGAAGCTGTATCATCAGACTCGCTCTCTGTTTGAATTCCCGTGGGAACGTAATCCGGTGTAGATTGAACGGAATACCGATTTCCAAAACTAGGAGGCAACGAACCCATTCTCAAAGAACTCTCCTTTATGGGTCTCAATTCTTCGACTATCTCCTTCCTGCTTCGCTCTTGACCCTCCGTCACGGGTTTAAATATTTTTGTGGCTTCGCGTTTGAGTTCCATCTCAGCAAGACGTCTGCTCCTATCAGCTGACTGAATCCCCTTCTTAGCACGTTCATACTCTTCTAAAATTCGATCTCAGTGTCTAGGATCCACCTGTAAAAACATCTTTCGTTTTAATTGTTTTTATTATTTTCAAAATTAAATGTTTAATTATATTTTTATGTTTTAAGTAATAAAACTCTTTCCGTCTTTAATATAATAATCTGAAAATATTCACATCTCAACTGACTGTGTTAATTGAAGTTTAAAAATACGTTTAAACAGTACATGACAAACCGGTTTCTGATTTAACCCATTTTGACAGTAGTTTTTACATTTGTCAAAAGATTTTCATTCACACATCAAACAACCATTCACTTAGTGTCGAATTAAGAGAGAATCCCTTTGATGACTGTTAAACAGTTTCAACACACAAAAGAAAACTGATTTTAACGCTGAGAACTTATTCATTACAAAATCTCTCTCCGATTGCTATCATGAATATATTAAAAATTTTACCACCCAAAACCTAATTGAGCGGAAAATGTGTTTTAGACATTCCGATAAGTGTTTGACTTTTTTCGAACGAACGCTTAACAGTCATTCTCTCTCATCAAGACAAAACACGAATATCTATTACAGATCAACTCTTTCGAACAAAAAACCCTCAAAACTCAATTTCTATCCGTCCCATCAAGAGAAAACACGAATGTCTATAATACAGACCATATTCATAATCGACTCTTTTGAACAAAAAACCTCATTCACTCATAACGATAACATGTGTTAGTTTTTACTTCAGGAAGACGTGACTGGGTTCGCGAATTTCCAACACACCGACGACAACACTCTTCATTCAAAACATTTCCATCAAGTGCTCGTTGAGATCACCTCTCAATAACGTGCGCCAGTCTCACTTCGAGAAACGCTACAGTGGGTTTGCGGATTCAAACATCACCTCTTCACGCGAGTTGATTTCCAGCCTAAAATCTGCAAGTGGATCTCCGTGTACGCCTCCATAGGGTTTCAGTGTTAAAATCGTGTGCGGACGCGGATTGTTAGAATCGGCAAGATGATGAGTTCGAATTCTCAAAACGTTTTTTTGCTCGCAATTTAACACTCCCCATAGGGTTTCAGTGTTAAAATCGTGTACGGACGCGGATTGTTAGAATCGACAAGACGATGAGTTCGAACTCTCAAAACGTTTTTTTTGCTCGCAATGTAACACTGAATCCTATGGGGAAAACTCATCTGCAGATTTCAATCAAAACGGTACAAGTACGTGTACGTAAAACTACGCGCGTCTAGGATACAATTCAGTGTTAAAAAAATTCGAGCTCACCCTAAAAAACCGTTAAAATCTTGTACACGTACACGATTTTAACGCTAAATCCTATGGAGGTGTACATGTACACGTACACGTACATGTACAGGTGAGCTCGAACTCTCATTTATTACCTACTATGATATGCTTTTAATTTATTGAAAGTTTACGACTTTTAAAAGAAGCAGTGTCAGATGGTGATTTGACATGATATGAAGATAATATACTACTCAAAGTTTGCTAAGCCCCATGTATATCCTACTATCTGTTTTATGTTTTAGTTGAAATATTATTATGAAAAGTGTATATATTTTTTATTTAATTATATCTTTAATGATTTAAGCACAGAAATTAAGATTTTATTTGTGTTTGACATTATCATTTAGCTTTTGAATACGATAACCGTGGAAAATGGATATTATTGGTAAAAGAGGAAATTTTTCAAATTTGCCAAAAATTTGACGGAGCGAACTGATATGGGTTCAATATCGAGTATGAGACCCATTATTGTTAATTACAGCTTGACAAAGCCTTCTCATGCTCCCAATCAGGTTCCAGATGATCCTTTGTGGGATGTTGTTCCATTCTTGGACCAGCATGGCACCAGGCTCCTGGGCACTTCTTGGTTGGACAGGATGGACTGAAATTGCACGCTGCAACTAATTGCAGGCATGTTCGAATGGATTGAGGTCAGGGGATCTTGTTGGCCACTCCATACGCTCAATCCCCTTCCTCTGTCGGTACTCCCGGACAGCATGGGAAACATGAGGACGGCATTATCGTCCATCAGAATGAATCTATCACCCACTGCACCTGCATATAATCTGACGCGGGCATCCACGATCTCATCAATATACCGCTGTTCAGTCAATATACCACGGTCAAGGACACAGAGCTCTGTACGTCTATCCTAGCTGGTGCCGCCCCAGACCATTACTGATCATCCACCATAACGGTCATGCTCAGCAATGTTGGCTGCATAGAATCGCTCTCCTGATCTTCTCCATATCCTAGAACGCCTATCTATTTTGTCTAGGCAGTATCTTGACTCATCTGTAAAAAGGACAGGACGCCAATCTTCTCTGGTCCATCCAAAGTGATCCATGGCTCATTCATGTCGTACCTGGAGATGTGTCTGGGACAGCTGAATGCGAATACATGGTCTTCTCGATCGGAGACCACCTTCGTGCAACCTTGCACAGATAGTCTGCGTCGAAACATTTACCCCGGATGCATTCTGAAGGTCACTGCGAAGCTGTGTTACTGTGACAAAGCGTTTCCTACGGGCCTGGACGATCAAAGACTGGTATTCAGCTGCAGATGTTGCCCTGTCTGACTGGTGTGCCATACTGCTGAAATCTTGCACAGTCGCTGGTGATCACCGCATGGTGCGCACCAAGGGCTTCACCACCCCGACGATGGGTAGGCCCTTGTTCCACCATTCCTACAGCCCGCCACATTTCTGTTTCAGACAAATGTCTTCTTACATTTGCATTGGCCATTTTTAATCATTAAATCACAAGGGTTTGTGCTGAAATGAAAATGCAGGCCTCAGTGAAATATGTCACTACGAATGCTCTGCTCTAGTGACAACACTGACGAGTCAGTGTTGTCACTAGAGCAGAGCATTCGTAGTGACAACACTGACTCGTCAGAACAACAAAAACAAATGTACAGCAATATTTTAAGTGGCTCTGTGAATAATAATTATTCATTTCCAGGAGATGTTCCACAAAAAGATCATGAACTGTCATCATCCTCTTCAGCATAATTATGATTCCCGCTCATTTCTAATCCGTCATCTGCGATCGAGGTACCAACATGTACAGCAACATCAACACGTTTATCACTACGTGAGGTGAACTGTTCGTTCTGCAATGATTATGCCAATACCAGTAACATAATTACACAAGACATCATTTTCCAGAAACAGTTTGAAATGACTAACTGTTCCTTAACCATAGATAATTATTACTGTGAACCAAATGCTTCCAATCCAAACACCACAATTGTTAACTTTAGCGTTGAATCCTCAAGTGCTTTCCGACTTAAACCAGGTCAGAAGGTTAACTCCAAACTTTGAATGGGGAAACCAGACGGCGTAAAAACGTTCGTAGAATGTATTTTCTTTGTTTTCAGAGTGTCAAAAACATATCGTCGCCTGAGTGCTAGAATGTTCTATGTCCCCTATGGGACATAGAACATTCTAGCACCCAGGCGACGATATAACATGATAAATGCTGTCAGTACAAATAGAAATATGTTTTGTTATTGTAAAATGTTTGGAACTATTAGTTTAGTGGAAGCACAAAATGGAGACGCCCGAACGTATCAACTCCACACAAGCGTGGTTAGCATTGGTTGAAGACAAGTGCACCACCGATGTAAAGTATGCCTTAGCACACAGAATCACAGTTCCACCACGTGGGCAGACGGGATGAAGTGCCTTGCCAAAGGGCACAACGCGGTCACTCCTGGCCGGGATCAAACCGTCGACATTTCGGTTTGAAGTCCAATTCCATAGCGACGGAGTTACCCCCCCCCCCTCCCCATGTTTAATGATTATACCGCTGATCACAATCCCCGTGGACACAGGAAATACTTATTTATTTATTTATTTGTATATTTATGGGGTGCTAACGAAACTTTCGACTGCCAGGGTCAACTCGTGTCGGAAGGTTTTACGGATGGAGGAAACCGAAGTACCCAAAGAGAACCACCGAGAAGTGGCGAGCATCTGTCAGACACACTAACGTAGTAACTCCACACGAGCAGGGTTAGCATTGGTTGAAGACTAGTGCACCATCGATGTGCAGTACGCCTCAGTACACGGCGCCACCGTGACTCAACGTGGGCAATCGGGATTAAGTGTGGCCCAAATGTACACATGTATAAGAAAGAGGGTTAATAACAAATGATAAAATTCGTAATGTTTAACATCGATACCTTTAATTTGCTCAGTTTCCCCCAAATACATTCAATAGTAATACTGCTTGGACCACCCGCTTATCCAGCGGTCCTTACCCCGCGTGTAATTTCTCCCCTCATACTCACTCATTATATCCCAGAATTTCGGCACAAACTCTTTTATAACAAATTCCATTGGTGGTTTCTTAATATCCACTACAATAAAATAAAATAAATAAAAATAAAGAGAAAAAAGAATAAAAATAAAACACTAAAAAATACCGACAAAAATAAAAGAAAATATTAAACAAAGTCCACCTTTCGAAGCAAGAGTGTGCCCTAGTTTCCTCCCTACACGTGCCATCTTTTTCTACCATGCGTTCCATTTTTTTCTGTCGGTGCAGCAAAAATGTGCCATAACGTTTTTTCCTGGGAATTCTTTTCATTGTTTATCACTATATTGGTTTACAAGGTACCATTGCTTGCAATCGGGTTTCTTCAGTGCGGAGAGCTGAGGATGACAGGTGTTTCTTGTGTGCCCACAACCCCCCCCCCCCCCCCCCCACTACACACCTCACCAACTGATACTTCCTGAAATAAATGCACTAGCCTCTTTCTGGATATTTTAATTATTTCGTTTTAATGCAAAGAAACCTCCAGTAACTTCTCAACGACATTTTGACGAGAAATTAATAACCTCTTGAAAACACAGGCTCCTCACAATTAATTACATATAACAAAGACATCGGCTTCAGAAGCAGGGGGAGTGGGCGGGGGCGGAAAAACATGCGTCAACATAGGTGGACATTTTTATTTTGCAGATTTTTTGGCCCACCCACCCTTTCCTGCATATTTTTTCACATTTTGGGGGACCCACCCCCTTCTCATACATTTTATATATAAATATTGGTTGATTACATGTTCTGTCTCAAGGAGGGCAAACTTTGTGTTTTTGTTTTTGTTATCGCACCTGCATACCAGGATAGCGATCAAAAAACTTGTTTTTGTTAAATTAGACGTTTTTGTTTTTGTTGAAATAAAAATTAATATTTTCAATTTTTTCATTTTGAAAAATCAGTCCCACCTTGCTATTATGACTCATGAGACAATATTATATACACAATGCTTTATTTTAAAAAATGTATCAAAAAAACTTGATATTAAGGAATTATGTTGTGAACGGATGTTTTGGTGGACTTTAGGAGAAAATTGTCAGGCAATTTTTTCCGCTCAATACAAGTCAGTTTTGAATGAAATTCTCCAATATTTTTATATTAAGTGGGTTAGTTTTGTTAATAATGCTTCTAAATGGATTTTAACGATCAATTGGAGACATTTTGTTACAGTGTGGGACACAAAAATGCTATAACAGTGAAAAAGGAAAAACAAATGCATTAACTGTTTTCGTATATTTTGTTGGCACTTGACCACCCACCCAGCCCCCACATATCATCATGCAATTTTTCTCCGCCCCCCCCCTCCCCCGAATGAAGTATAAAAATAGTTCACCGAGATGTAGAAGATTCGCGAGAAGACCTAAATGCCCTTATTAAGTAATATTCAAACTTCATGACGCGATTCGCTAAAAAATACTAACTTGAACAAACAGAAACTTGTGGCGTGTGAATTGTTCATCAGTAACAACTTTAATGTCTATAGACTTTGTCTAGACAAGGCTTTTGAAGGACTAATTTTGGGCTAATTAAATGTATGTTGAGGTGCAATAAAGTAGGTCCATTTCGCAGGCCATTTTTGTAAAACTTCATGTGGGCGCGCGTTTATTTTTTCTTCGCCATCAAAAGTTCTCGATTTGTTTTGTGTTTTAGGTCTCATAATCTACAGAATAGCATGGGCGGTGGTGTATTTCATCCCCTGAGTGCAAGAAGGCTTTCCAATGCGAAAGCATTGCAAAGCCTTGTTGCAGTCAAGGGACAAATTTATAAATTTTTTTTATTAACTTGGGTAAAATATCAGACATAAATCATGTAATTTTTACTTTTTTAATTTTGCATTGGTTACAAAAAGAGAGCATGCGTAGCTAAAAGGTCCATGCAACTGGGCATGAGAAACATATTTTAAACTTTTAGGCCTGAATTCTGTTTATTTGTACACAGCACTCTGAATAGAGTCGTACTAATATGACTGTATCCAACAGTGACATCCTTCTCTCTCCAGTACCACTTGTTACGCTCTTCATTTGAAGAGTATTACGACGTACTGCGCGTCGATGGTGCACGTGCTTTCAGTCGCTGCTAACTGCAAATTCAGCAAGTTGGAGGTCTGGAAGATGTTCGCCCAGCTTGGTCGTTCTCGCCAGGTACTTCGGCTTCCATCATATGTGAAACTGTGCAACACGATGCGACGTTTAACCCTTTACCCAACGTAACGGCCAAAACCGGCCAGCGCTATTCTCAAAAATCGCCAATTAATTTTCAAAATATTTTCATTTTTTGTCTCAAAAACATAGGTTATGACCCCTCGTTGGAACGAGCTCGTCGAGCTCGTTCCAACGAAGGGTCATAACCTATGTTTTTGAGACAAAAAATGAAAAAAATTAGTTATTCAATATTTTTTTTTGCAAGTGTCGTCTGCTTTTCATGTTAGGTAAAGGGTTAATTCAAAAACTGACACCTTCAACACTGGCTCCCCAGATGATGACGATGTCTTATACGATACTATCTTCTGCGAAATAGACGAATCCATTTAGCTTTTAAAATAATGTTTAACGATAATTTAATCCTACGCTCTGTTGAGCTTTTGGTTTGTTTTCTGCTCCTACACTGGAAAAATTTTTGACAGCCAACATATGCAAACCTTGGTGAAAAATGTTCATACTCTGTTATGGCTATCCAACGGCTGAAGAAATGCAGTCCACCTTCTTGAGTTCAAAATTTATATTTCGGTTCTAGAGTTGAAAACGGTCTCTTGACTGCAACAAGGCGTCATCTGCAATATTTTAATATTGTGTATGGCGCCTTGCAAGGCAGGGGGAGGAGATTTGGGCTCCAGGGTTAATTCTGTTACGGACCCCCTTTCAAAAAGTTTTGAGATACTGAATCAGATGCCGAAGTTCTTGAAGTGAAGAATTCTTGAAGTGATAACACCGGGTTTGGTACATACGTATATAGACAACAGTCTCCTAACCCATTACCCAATCTAACGGTCAAAACCTGCCAGCGCAATTCACAAAAAATTGCCATTCGATTTTCATTTTTTGCCTCAGAAACAAAGCATCTACCCCTCATTAGATCGAGCTCGTTGTGCTCGTTCCAATGAGGAATCAAAAGCTATGTGTTTTGACGCAAAAATCATAATATATATTCAATAATTTTGTTTGCATGTGTCTTCTGCTTTTCAAGGTAAGTGAAGGGATAATAGAATGAAAAGCTTCACCGGACAGTCCCATTCCGTGTTTACATCAGTGGAATCTAGTATTGCAATACGACGGACAACTTATCTTGCTGATTCTCCCTCGGGGATCCTTAGGCCAAAGGCTTGGCATAGGAATCAAAACTTTGGGAGACCCAGGGCTGATCCAAGAATCCTGGGCCAAGCCCGAGCTCCCCAAAGTTCCGGGACCTGAGGTTACTAGCCCGGGTCACCACCCTCTCCACAGCCCTAGCGCCTTGTAGCACTCAAAAATGATAATATTGACTACAGTTGGAAAATTCCATGAACTGTTGTTGAATCATCGCTAAAAGTCTATTAGAAATGGTTACAGCCACATATAAAGTGTCGCGAAACCTACTTTTCGGGTGATAAAATGTTCAACTGTTGGTAGTTTGAGGCTTAAATTTCGAACTATTGAAACCTTTAACCGGAGTTGAGATGAGGTGGCGATGGGGTTTTATAGATCCGCCCCACACCCCCCAAACCCATCATGTCGCCACGCCTCTGCATAGATTTTACTTGTATATCTGAACTTCCCATTTTATAAAATTAATCCAGACACGAGGCTTGTCGAGTTTCTGGCTCAAATATCCTGCCGTGAGGGTAAGATTTACCCGTCTCACAGATACCCATCGAGGATCATTTTTCTCCTACCATTTTAGGGATGCGACGCAATTAATAAGAAAAGACCATATTTTCCAGGAAAAAATAATTCTTAGTCCGTTCATTCTGGGAGAAAACCAATAACATATTCCGAAAGCTTGTCGAGAAGTATGGTACATAAGCAGACTAGCACCACACGTTGAGGATTAATGCACTGTAATCGACATGTCAGCACACGTCATTTCTAGACCTGTACTTCAGTTTGACAAGGAGTGTATTTCTCTCCGATAAACGGATAGAGCAATTTGAGGTGTGCTGAAATTTTTTGTTATATAGTTTTGGTTTCGATTTTCGTTTTTTCAGTCAGTAGAATTAACGGAAATAAAACGCCTTCCATTTTGTTTGTTTATACATGTGCAGAGGAATTTGCGATGAGTAAATATTTCCGTCGCTAATTAAATGTGCAAATAGGATAGTCATTTCGGTGGGTGAGATCAGGGACGTAGTTAGGAGGTTTTCAATGGGGAGGGGGGGTGGGGGGCGGATCTATAAAAATTCTAACCAGGGATGGATACTTAAAGAGCCCCCACACTCACCCCAAGGTAGGGGGTCATTTTTCAAATATTGATTCCGTGTGACTATACCGGTGGGTTTTAGGGCATTCTGGGAATATTTCCAAACAGTTTAAATGACTGCAGCTAAATATATATATATACATAAATTGCGGTTTTAAGACAGCACAAAATGACAATTTCTTGTGGTACTGCAGCCTGTGAGTAGGCCATAACGACCTTCATTGGGTATTGTGTACATTACAGAATGTACATGTATGGAAATGCCTCACAGAATCAGTATTCAACTAATAATTTATTAATTAATCATCTCAAATTTGAAATCATGCTGGGTTCTAGGCACACCAATCTTGAAATGAACTTACTGATTGACAACCATTCATTATGTTAACAAAGTATGAGCAATGAGTTTGCTAACTAACACAGCCAAAATGTCACAATACGTGTGAGATATTAATTCAACAATACCAAATACAAATTTGCAGTCTGGTTGTATCTGTCTTTCATTAGAGTCCAGAGCCAAAGAAAACTTTGCACAATGTTGGTAGTAACTTTAAAAATTCCAGGACACAGCCTCACGGGGCGCATTTTGAGTCCTAATACAAACTGCAGTCTGTGAGTGCATTGCATGTAGGCATCTTGATGTGTCCTGCGCACTGGCCCCATAAATCAACTACTTACGACTATTGTGAGCACAAAATTGGCCAACTTATTTGTATTTCTGCGAATTCTGATATAATTCAAGAAACTCTTTGCTAAATGCTTGTTACAAGATGAAAGTTTAGGGTTAGAAATAGAAGAGAACAAAACACGTAACACGACCACGGTTCTTACATTAACTTCAGAGCCGCTGAGTAGTCGGAAAATTTTGTGTTGTTTGTACAGAATTCTGTCTGTAGGAGTCGGCAGTTGGAGTTTTCGAGAAAATGTAATACCACGTTCGGAAAAAACACTGGGTGACAATAATGCTTCAAATTTCCAACTGTTGAAGTTGTTGCCTGAAAAATGTCCAGCTATCTGGATTTTCGGACAAATATGGGGGCTGGGAGTGGTGTCCCCCTGTAGCTACGTCTCTGGGTGAGATAGCTGTCACGTGGGTAGGGTGAGACAGGCATATCTCTCCAAGCTGTCTCACACGATTTATATATGTCTCAGTAACTTAGTGATGGGAGAAAATGCAGGTCATGAACAGCCAAGGTGCCTGTTCCTCCAAGGGGGATGTTTTGCATCTCATTTTTGAGAAAGCGCAATATGTCTCTACATCATTTTCCCTTTGTTAGCGACATGGAGGTGCGAAAAATACAAAGTGTAAAATGCGTCGCCATAAAAACATTCTGCCGTATTGACAATCGCATTCACATATCGTGGACTTTTACGTTTGTTACACGCCTCTACGATTATTATCATTTTCTAAATTAATCCTGAAAAATTTGTTCTTATTTGTAAAATTTGACAGTTCTGACGTCTGTTTGAAATGAAAACAAAAACAAAACGCAGCTGTGATTCGACGGTCGACATGTAATAAGAAAAATATAAAGGAAAACTGTGTCCACATAGGTGGTTTGTTCGTATTTTCAAGAAATTAGCTGCCGTTATCTGAGAGATATTCGCTTCAAAGTAAAAATTTAGGTGTTATAAAATCACTCTCCATTTATGTTTCGTAAAGTTTTGTAAATGAATGACATTCGATTTATCTGCGGTCATTGCAGCTTCCGAATTGATTTGGGCCCGAATGCGACGTTTCGATTGGCCGATTACAAAAAATGGGTGGCGTTTAGTTCTGTTGGTGGATCCATGCCGTGAAGTTGTGTTCGTCAACGGAAATCCGTGTTGAACACGAGTTCCGTGCGAATTTGCAAATATGGAATATGTCGTAGCAATCATACATACAGTACGTGGAGAGTGTATTATCTCTAAATCACCCGCAGAGTGGAGATTCCACCCAAGCAATAATTGCGAATTTGTTGCAACGCATAACAATCACAAGCAAAGTTCCAGCCAATGGACCCCCGGGTTTAACCCGGAGGACCATTGGCTGCAACATTGCTTACGTTTTTGTCGATATGCATAGAATTTGAAAATGATACTTTGGGTGTTAGCTCCACCCGTGGGTGATTTTGTTACAATCCACTCTCTACGTCCTGTATCTGCACTCAGTTGTGCAGCTAAATAAAGACACAGAACATTTGCAGAAATGCGGTACAATAACACCCACTTAGCCGAAAAGTCACCTCGCCATTTTTTTTTCAATTAAGAGGGGTATTCAGTTACCCGGACTTTGGTCTTTTTCCACGTTTTAGTGATAGACGTAGAATTTATTCTGTTTTATATTACACGTCTATGTTAACCAATGTTTCAATTAAGAGATCAAATGTGTACTAACCTCACGATAAATGGTTCGATGAACTTAATAAGGTTATTTAATTGGAAGATATCAAATTCGTATGGAATGTAGAAAGAAAATGAGTAAAAAATAATGTGAAAACACATGCTTCTCTCACTTACGTTAAAGTGCGTCGATATCAGAAAAAATAAAATGGTATATAAACATATCGTTATCGAATAGTTTGGACGTATTTTGTAACACGATGTTAAAAACGAATTACTTGGGTAATTTGCGTTACCATACTCAATATTTTCGCTAGATGGGTAGAAATGAAGTGAAATTGTTATCGCCATATTGCAGGTAGAGTAGTAGAAAACAATTCACAAACAACTATTGTAATATTCACTATTCATAAAGAACCAGAACCGGTGTGACAGGAATGATAGTCCGTAGGAACGTTAGTAACTCTGGACTATTATTCCGCGGAATTATAGTCCTAGGTCTAACATTCCTAGGAATAGTAGTCCGACGGACTACTATTCCTAGGAATGTTAGACCCAGGACTATAATTCCGCGGAATAATAGTCCAGAGGGACTAATTTTCCTACGGACTATTATTCCTGTCACACCGGCGCAAACAAAACACCTTTCAGACTCCATTGGGTCAATCCTCAATAACCTCCAAAAAGAAGTTACAAACTGGTAGTTGGTTAACAGTCGAAAGGCAAGGTAATTGCCATTAGATAGTTGGCTGAATCTATAGTTTCCAACAATATATCTGCATTTACAGCATGCTTTGATGAGTGGACATATATTAGTAGAGGTTGTGTGTAGTTGGTTGAAGTAAATAGCTAAGCTCTTACACCGTAGCTTCACTCCGTTGTACATCCTACCAAGTGATACGTGTGAAAAAACATTTATTCGAGAGCTTAAATACTCAGTACTTCTACATAAGCAGCTTCTTGATTCCATTTTCCAGACCCAGGCGTATAAAGTAATATGGACAGAGCTTTCGCACTGTAGAAGTAGTGTGTCCATGAAAGCTCTATACACAGCTAATTAACCGCGACATTTGCAAAGGTTCCTGATCTGTTTTTCCACTCAAAAACTTAAGTCATTCTGAACTGCTCAAGTACTTTTCGACATTGGACCAAGACACCCACATTGGAACAAGCATATAATTGTTCTTATATACTAACTTTGGGAGACGACCCACTTTAGCTTGACGCTTCCTGTCGAATCCCATCTTGACGGAAACTTGTAAATCGTTACACTGTGTATGTCGGTATTTTGTATTATTAAATTTATTTTGTTAACAATGAAATGTATGGATTTAACAGAGATTTTAAGATTAAATATTGTTTGAACTAATATACTAACTACTTAAATATACGTTCCCAACATGGAATGTCGTGCATGATAACATTCTTCGTTGCACACTCAAACACAATATTTAGTGCTATTACTCGAGAGACTAGAAGACAGTAAATGTTCCGAGGTAAAATCGCTCCATTTTCTATACATGGTAATATCCGAAGCGATTCAGACTTTGTGGTGGTTTAAGGGTTTAGGGGAGACCTCTTGAGATGGAATATTCCAACTGCCACACTAAACTCTTTGTTTCTAGGAAAGAATTTGGAGTTGTCCCCTTTTATCACTTGTGACTGCTGACGCGACTGGGACCGAATTCTCCCTTGTTCTGTCGAACTGATTAAAAAGCTTCATACCTCACTGTGGGACAGCGATAAGTTACTTAATTTCCAGTCGACCTGAACATACACATAAAAAGATATATGAAAACGTTAAATGGATACAAACAATTGGCGTCTTGTTGAAACCTGAACATCGTATTCTGAATACTTGTATGTTTGGGATTATGCCTGAACTAAAAAGAAAAAAAATAATGACTACAACTGGTGTGGACTATTTTAATTTGTAAAATTTAAACCACTGAACATGAAATACATTACAAGTAAGTAATTATTTAGAAAAAAACACCCGCCGAGAAACATAGAAATTTTAAAGTATATGTTTGTGTGTGGGGGGAGGGTGTGGGGGGAGTGGGGGTGGAGGGATTGCCGTATGCCATTCATGTAAGTTAGAAAATGATTATGGTATGGGGATACTGTTGTAAAAGCATGAGATTAGTTGGTCCGCGAGGAGACTAGGTCTTCTGTTACTAAAACTGTTTATCTAACCTTAGTATCAGACCACGGTTGCTAAAAGAAATTCGTAATACTACAAAACATAGCTTTTGAGCCCTCATTGGAACAAGACACTGAGTAATTGTTAAACAAAAACACACCAACACCAAAGATTTTTCAAATTAGCTGTCAACTTCATATCCATCAAATTGTTCAAAGCGTCACCTCCCAAAAAGGTTATTAATTCTAAATCGTTAAAATCACATTGAAACCGAGATCTTTAGTTTTCTGGCCAATGTAAAACTAAACACCCTCTATTTTCCAGCCCGTAGAAATGATGTCGCTTTCAAGTGAGTGAAAACTGTCAGTAGTGGAAAGAAGTCTGTCGAAATCGCACAAAGATAAAAATCACTGTTTCAAAGAAAAATGAAAATATTAAAACTAACCCGTAACCAAAACTTTCTTATACCATCAAACAATTTGAAGATTGCTTTCTTCGGAATGATGAAAACGCATAAATCATTCTATACGAAGTTAATATCTTTTTTTTTTTAAATTGGAAACTTTAAACAAGAAAGTAAATATGAAGAACTGTGTCTCCCAATAAGAACTTAACATTATTTTAAAGAGTATATCCTAAACTATTTGACTATATGGACGCACATTTGATGGGATAACACTTTTGGGTGAAAAATGAAGTTTTATGGTTTTCTCCCATTGAGAGCTATAGTAAATTGGAAACCGAAAATAACTTAGTTTTACGCACATGCGCATCCAGGTGGACAAAAATATAGAATATACCCAAAGTAGCTTGGTGTACCAAATGTTCACAACGAATAGTAAAGTGGAGCATCGGTGGATGGTACTTCCGCTGTCAATTTTATCGCCGAAACGAAATAAAAAAAAGAAAATGAACCTTTTTCATTTTAATAACATAATAACATACTATTTCGAGTTATGCGTGCTTTATTAACACGAGGCAATGCATGTTTGTTAATTTTTGGCATCTTATAAGGTAAACCCATTTAAAAACGTAATAAATAATTGTCACTTCCATTTCACTCTTCGCGAGGCGACGTGCGGTAAATTTAGACAAGTTTGCATTCAAGTCGACGTCACCAAAGGTCAACGGGGATGTAGTTCTAATGTAGATGTAAATTTGTACCAATGAAATCCCAGTGCTGGCGTGTTCATCACGGTTGGTGTGTAAAGGTAAAATTTATGTCATGGGCTTTTCATATATATTAGAACAGGTAATCATAGTAAAAAGAGATGTACCTGATCACCAAGGCATTCTCTCCATCCCCAAGACATGTCTTCATGATGTAGTTGAAATTTACAGTTGGGATTATAGTTACAAGATTCACGAGGTCATGAAAATTTATTGGATAAAAACATGTAGCAGTCGTGGCGCACGGAATTCAATTTGGACTTCCTGTTCCAAGTTGGTAATAGCGAATCAGGTAGCACAGTCTTCTACATGTATGTCTACCTACATGTATGGCACATGCCCAAGTGGTAAATCTCGTCTTGTGAGAAAGTACACGGTTACGAGCAAGATCGAATCGATTTCAAAGACCCCGAAACAGAAAAAAAGCTCCACCCCTTAGTTACGCAGTAAGCCTGTGAATAACAGGTTTGTGAAAAGGAGGAATAACAATTCAGTTCCTACAACCATTCAAATTCGAAATGTATTCACCAATAATGGTAATAGTAATATTAAAATTACATCTTACCGTCTGCATGAATCTGAAAATCTCACTGGGTTTTAAACGCCACACGGACACGACATATAAACTATGTACGGCGAGTCAGAATATCTGTACATATGGCAGTCAAAAGTAATGGCTGATTTGTTCTAAGTGTTATTTGCTCTTGCTCATTAAGCTTCCCACATATCGGCAGACGATAACCGCCTCGCGTTAAATAAGCAAGAACGGACAACGTACATATCATTTTACGTTACTAAAAAACTGCGTGACTAAAATATTTGACGATTTAATCCCGGTGAAAAAGGAATGGAAGTCCGTAGGAACGTTAGTCCCTCTGGACTATTATTCCGCGGAACTATAGTCCTAGGTCCAACATTTCTAGGAATAGTAGTCCGGCGGACTACTATTCCTAGAAATGTTAGACCTAGGACTATAATTCCGCGGAATAATAGTCCAGAGGGACTAATCTTCCTACGGACTTCCATTCCTGTTACATCGGGGCAGAGGGCCTAAGGATCAAGTAGTAACCGCTGCAGCGGTGCTCTCAGTTTTTTCAATAAGAATCTCAGTGACAATTTGAGGTTATACCTGGTTACCTTCATATCGGTCGATATATCAGCCCGAAGTAACGTCATGTCAGCCTGATACCCAAAGTCGAAGGCTGTTGTGAAGTTACCGCGAGCTGATATCTTGGGCAATATGAAACCAAACAAGTAATAGCCTCTTTATTTATTAAACCAAAACAAATAATTAAAAAAAGTTCTAAAGATCTGGTACAGTTTTCTGACAATGTTTTTGTTTCTACTTTTGTTCAAGTCTTTCTCTTCCTCTTCTCCTTATTCATCTATCCGTACGTCGCGGCTGCCCACAACTGGGAAGCCGCGACGTTCGGGTAACTGAACTCTTCTCTCTTCTTTCATATCGTGGAATCTCCGCTTACGATTCTGAATCTTAGTTTACGTTTAATTTTGTGTGCAACTCTCTTCTTTGTTCTCTTTATCCACCTAATCCTTATATATCGCCATCATCAATTCCTCATCATATACAAAACTACTACCTTTTGCCTGGTAGCGTCTATTTTACTGATTGATTGCTTTCGTTGAATAACGGTGAACGATTTCACTGTAAACAACATGGCTAAGACTAGTAACGCATCAAGGGGGATAACTCTAATTTAGTTTATATCAACCGAAATCGGCGTCATATCAGCCGCGTTTGAAGCCATATCAGCCGAGCTTGATAATGGGCAATTCTGTGAAAGGAATTCACATCATATAACAAATAATGAGTTTTCACTGTTATCTTTCGGCATGGAGTTGTCAGCAGAAAAGACGAGAAATTTGAAACACAAATTTTGTCAAACACGCACACTGTTGTTTGAATGGGGAAAAAGTTAACAGCATTGTTTCTATGAGTGATTTTATTAGAATTACAAAGAATTTTAAAACAAATGTGCATAACAATTTAATATAACATTTAACCCTGTCACTAACGCTTCGGCCAAAAACTCTGTCAACACTAAACAATTAAACACAATTAAAATGTCATGTTTTGTTGTTTTTTTTTCAAACTTTCAAAATGTCTCATCTGAAAACTCTTTGGAAGTTGATTTAGATACCAAAGGTGTAAATTATTATCGTTTTTTAGTGAAATAGTTGACCTACACAGTGCGGCCGCCGTGGACTGGTAACTTTCCTGAGGTCTGCAATGTTTCCAGGGACGCAAAAATATTAGATTAAAAAAGAAGTTAATTAATAAAACACCGGGTACAACATGGTGCTTCATTTATTAAATTTTTGATGATGATGATATTTATTACCTGGTAACGCATGCGTGTACAACAATGCCCTAGCATGGATTTCGTCCAATCCACTGTGGCTGTACTGTAGTATCAACGCTTGTTTACTAAAGGTTGAAGTGCATATGCAGTATATACAAATTGGTTTCCAATTATCATTGTATATCTTCATATATCATATGACTTGTCCGTTTTGTTCACTTAAAAACATTTGATATTTTGCTTTCATTTTAATCAGTGATAAATAAAGCCTTCCGTCAATTTCATTGGTCAATTTCAAAACTAGACAATTTGATTGGCTGAACAAAATACACTGGGCCACATTTTCGTAATTTGCATAATTAGAGTTGGGAGCTTTCATTGGTCAAATTCAAAACTTGACACGTTGATTGGCTAAACAAAATGCAACTGGGTCTCATTTTCATAATTTCATTGGGTGAATTTACGTTATCTGTCCTATTTAGGGTGGGTTATATTGTATTAATTTTTTACCAACAAGAAAAACGCCATTCATTTGTTTTATATTTTCACATTTTGCTTCCAAAACATAGGTTATGACCCCTCATTGGAACGAGCTCGGCGAGCTCGTTCCAATGAGGGGTCGTAACCTATGTTTTGGAAGCAAAAAATGAAAATTTTTAGTTATACGAGGATGTTTTTTCCAAGTGCCGTCTGCAACTCAAGTAAGTTGATGGGTTGAAAAGTCATACTAAGTGGCTAATTTGTGCGTGTGTATGTCATATGATAAATAGAATATGAAATGAGTGTTTTTCTCATATAATATTTATAAAACTCGTCCGAATTTTCCGTTTGGGCTCGCCAAAACGGAAAATCCTTAGACTCGTTTCATAATACTATATGAGAAAAACACTCTTCTATTTATCGCATATCTGGAGATAGATTTCAGACGAGCGTAAATTTTTGTACGGGTGCTCTTTTCCAAAAACAGAATAAAAACTGAAAAATGTACTAAATAATATCATTTGAATACCCATTTTCCAAACAGAAGCAGCCAGCCCCTAAATGTGAATGTAAACTGAAATAATACAACGAGAATAATCAAACAGTACAAAGGGCAAAATGTTAACTGATTGTAGTTTATAATGCATTTCCAGTTAAACTTGCATTTTATACCAAAAATAACAAATGCCGAGAAGTGCAATTTTGTTTTTAAATTTAAATATTTAAATGAAACATTTAAATATATAATAAACTCACTTTTAGAGAATACTTGTGACAACAGTCCTGTCTTTTGTGGTATATATGAGGTGATGCTGAACATTTTAGGTATTGTTACACAAAAAGATAAGTGTGATACTTTTGACAATATATCAATGAAGCTGATGCGAGCACACACCTGCCGTGTTGTTGTGACGTACAAGTTTTGTCCAGAAAATATTGTGTGTCATTTCAATCGACTGTGTTTTCGACAAGAGTAATTAACGCAGTACAAGTACCACTTTGTTAAAAACGACTCAGTGAAAAGGACACTGAAATAGGGCCTCGTTGGAGTAAACTTAATTTTGTAAAAGGCTTGATTTTGATATCCCCATAAATTACATTTAAATGTTCCAATTGCATTAAAGGGAAACTGTTGCTTATATTTTTAGCTGACTATCGTTAACCCCGAAGTCTCCCCTCCGCAAACTGACATATCTGTTCATTGCTTTGAAATAATACTTCACAATGTATTCTTATTTCAGAACTTTGTTGGAAGGCTGTCCCATCTTGGCAGTGTTTGTCCATCATTGCAGTCAGCCAATAACAATGCATGTAAAGACGCTATAAAGCCACTTACGGCTATATACATTCATATATAGCAGAAGACGGTGGTGGCCAGGTGAAATCTGGAGGTGTCGGTAGGTCAGGGAAAGTTTTCGAGGTGTCCGAATACTCTCTATCAGCATCAATTATGGGATCGTGATAGGGTCCCATCCTATCGGGTGGGGACGTAAAATAGCTGTCCGCTGTGCGGAGAGCGACACACACACTCTGTGCAGGCTAAGGCATCATTTGTAGTATTCGAGAAGAGCGAAACGACGAAGTTGCCGCTACGAAGGTCCCCCACTCATCTGCGCCATTGGGCCAAGGGGAGGCGTTGATATAAGTTGCATATCTTGTTCGCAAATCTTTGTAAAACAAATAATATTAAAAAAATATACAGCAGCTATTATCTTAAAATAAATCTGAGACTTTAAGGGTTTACCCGATGAATAATAGCTGTCATATTTGTGTTATGATCATGATCGCATCAGTTGCATCATAACCATTCAGGAATACTGAACGTCGATGGTGCGCATGTCTTCAACCAATCTAACCCTGCCTGTGCTGCAGAGTGGAGTTCCGATGTTGGTGAGCTGGCAGCTGCTCGTCGTTGCTCGGTGGTTCTCTACGGGTACTCTGGCTTCCTCTACCCGTAAAACTATCACCGACACGATATGACCTGTACTGTTGAAGTGTCGCTAAACCTTAATAAATAAATAAATAATTAAATAAATAACACAATCTCCGTTAACATATTTTCGAACTTTTACCCTTTTTATCTTTTGTACCACCAAATATTATAAGTTACAGGGCGTTTAGTTGGCAGACACAGTGTCATATACGGCGAAGAGAAAACAATATTAGGTGAGGCGAAGCCGAACCTAATATTGTTTTCTCTGAGCCATATATGACTGTGTATCTGCCAACTAAGCGCCCTGTAACGTATTTATTATGCATGGCATGCTAAAATGTCATTGGGGAAGTTAACTCAACGAATAGTCAAATGATGCGCACTTCTCAAAAATGTAAACAAAGCAGACGATGTTTACATACACAACAAGGGGAGTAATTTCTAATAAATCACTCGTGACTTGTTCTATAACCGCCAATGTTTTGGGCTGGTTTGGCATTTTATTATAACAGTTTCATTCAATCGAATGCAATGTTTATACGGCGGGGCTATTTTATATGGTGGGTCTTCTGTACGACTGCGCTAAGGCATGTACGTACGTGTAAATTAAGCTGAGGCGTGTGGATATAATGCTAAAACAAAATGGCTGACGGGCACCTCATATTAAATTAATATTGGGTGCTTTTCTGCCACCCAGAACCTAATATTGCGGAGTAACTTCATGTGATTGGATAAACAAATTTACTAGCATAATAATAATATTTTATACCATCAGATATTAATAGTATGCCTCAGCTCCTATCCTGAAGAAAAAGACAAAAGTGTGGACAAAGGTTTTGAACTGGCGGTTAGAACACCGCCACGTGAGCAAGGAAAATGTGACAAATCAACCATTATTTAAACACTCGGATATTGGAAACACGTTTATTCGTTTCGTGAGGTTAACCCTTTCAACACTGGTTCCCTGGAAGGTATCATTTCAGTCAATACTGTCAACGCCGAAATGAACGAAACCATAATGGCTTGCTGGGAGGTTCAGTAATAATTTAATCCAACAGCTCTATTGAGCTGTTGGATTAAATTATTGCCGAGCCTCGCTTCAGATGTTTTACTCTTTATATCGTCTGCTCGTCCACTCCAAATTTTTTCTTCGAGCAAACATATGTGCACACCGAATTGAAAGGAGTTAATTTCCAATAGTAAGCTCTGGTTTTCAATGACGTTTTATTCAGTCGGATGTTAGTTGAAAGAGTAGTGAACCTTATTGTTAAGCCTATTATTGTCCTATAGCGGTATTTTATGGGTTTTGTTTTGCTGCAACACTACCCAGAGAAAAGGTTTTAACAGTGATCTGAATACAGACCCAATAAACTGTGGGTGGGGAGGGGAGAGGCAATGAGCGTTTCGCCCAATTGATCCTGTCTCTCGTAAATTTGTGTTGTCCGTCGGAATATTTGTTGGTGCTTCGAATGTCAATATTTTCTCTGAAAGCTTCTAATTTGAAAATCATTGACTATTTTGCGAAACCACTATTTTTATTATGCAAACATATCCTTATATTTCAAATGCCCTTTGTATGAAAGCGCTCATTATGGTACATGGCAATTCAGAATTCATGTACACGAACAAATTTCGGATTTTATTATTTTATTTTTTTATTGTTGTTTTAAACAATCACCTTCGTTAAACGAAAGTAATTATTTAAAATGATAATAAACGAACGTCTCCGATATGTTTCAATTATTATTCCTTTAAAGATTATATTTTGACTCTCTTCCAACCGTGTCGGAAAATTTTGAGATCCTGACCGGTCCTGTCTGAAAAGGAATGGGAGGCGTAACATATTAGAATGAGTGACACGATTGCAGATACTGGCGGGTGATGTAGATCAGATACATGCAAATACAGAACATTTTAAGCATCATTACCATTTCACACATTGTGATGTCCGCACTGTCAACGACTAGTTTTCTATGCAGCCTTCATACACGGTAGTTTCTGCAATGGAGCCATTTAACCCTTTACCTAACATGAAAAGCAGACGACACTTGCAAAAAAAAATTCTTGAATAATTAATTTTTTTCATTTTTTGTCTCAAAAACATAGATTATGACCCCTCGTTGGAACGAGCTCGTTCCAACGAGGGGTCATAACCTATGTTTTTGAGACAAAAAATGAAAATATTTTGAAAATTAAACGGCGATTTTTGAGAATAGCGCTGGCCGGTTTTGGTCGTTACGTTGGGTAAAGGGTTAAATTGTTACATGCTATCCGTCAAGTTAAATGTTGCAGTCTAACCATAGCTCTAACCACCTTTATTTTAACCCATTCTGTATACCACTTTTTTTAAAACAAACTTAATGATTTATTAAAATACAATAGTTTTATATATACACAAATACATAGCAAGAACAAGAGTTTCATAATTAACAAGAGAAGATGCTTCATAATTAACGAATAATTAACAAATATATACATGTACTTTCCAGTACTTTACCTACAATTTTATCAGCAAGAAAAAAACACACACTGTTTTAAATTTAACATATACATGCAATAGAACACAGCAAAGCTTCGAGACTCGATTCAATTTCGAATCTTAAGTTGGTATTCGGTTCGATTCGAAACCAGTTATCCGATTCGTTTTCCTACGAATTTTTACACTGGAATTTCGCTTGGCATCAGTCATCTCAGTCGTCTCACAAAACGTATAGCTGAGAGAGAAATTGTACAAAAATAATGTTGGTAATGAAGACGGAGTGTAATTTCCGCTATATGACATTAACCCTTTACCTCACCTGAAAAGCAGACGACACTTTCAAACAAAATTCTTGAATAACTAATTTTTTTTTCATTTTTCGTCTCAAAAACATAGATTATGACCCCTCATTGGAACGAGAGCTCGTCGTCAAGCGCGTTCCAATGAGGGGTCATAACCTATGTGTTTGAGACAAGAAATGAAAAAAATAATGAAAATTAATTGGCGAGTTTTGTGAATTGCGCTGGCCGGTTTTGGCCGTTACGTTGGGTAAAGGGCTAAAAAGCATTTGTAACCATGTCACCATCCATTCTAATTCCAGTTTCACTAGTCATTACCACTGCTGAAAGCAAATTTAAAGTTTACAAGCAATATCGACGATGATATGACGGATGCTAGCGGCTAGCCCCGTGCAGAGCTCAATACAGAATTCTCGCACCCGTTCCTCTTTTTGAATAAAAATCTCTTGTGGGTAATATTTCAACAACACCATCAAGGCATGCCTTCGACGAAGGCATGCCGTGATGATGTAGTTGGAATATTTTATCAGCCGGGACTTCAAGGCGCCTGTATTCGATTCCATGTTCGATCCGGCTACGAAAAATATATAGCCTCGATTCGATTCGAATCAGAAATATATGATTCGCAGGGTCCCAATAGAGAAGTAGTTCCAGAAATCTTTGTCCCAATTACAGGTATGACATTAAAAAAGCATCTGTACCTATGTCACCATCCATGCTAATTCCAGCTTCACTAGTCACTACCACTGCTGAAAGCAAATTTAAAGTTTCCAAGCAATATCGACGAAGAGCTTACGGTTTCCAGCGGCAAGCCTTGTGCAGCGCTTAATACAGAATTCTCGCACCCGTTTCTGTTTCTGAACAAAAATCCTTACTGGGTAATATTCTGACTACATCATCAAGGCATGCCTTTGATGAAGGCATGCCGTGATGATGTAGCTGAAATATTTTATCGATGGGAACTTCAAGACGCCTGTATTCGATTAGAGGTTCGATACGATTCGAATAACAGACTCGATTCGATTCGAGATTCGTTAAAATAGGAAATATGTGTTTCGCAGGTGCCAAATACACAAGTAGTTTCAAAATTCTTCATCCAAATTACTGGTATGTCAGCAAGGAAATCTGTTTCAAAAAATTCAAAAATATATACATGTACTTTCAAAAATTCATTATCTGAATTATGTCAGCAAGAAATTATTTTTTCAAAATTAAATATATACATGCACTTTAAGAATATTTTATGACAAAAAAATATGAAAAATACATTTTTAGCCCAGACATTTGCTTTTGAATATGTTTGTTTGTGAACGGTGTCAGAAATACTAATTGCTCTGATTACAGGCTTCAGCAACCTGGGGCCACATGCGACGTGTCCTTGAACAACACACGTCAGGGCACTTGGTCAGTGGTAGCTTGGTGGGGAAGTGAGGTAAGGTATACGACACGTTGAAAGTGCACGTGCCTTTAACCCTTTATCAAACAAATCCGCCGCATCCCCCCGTGTAATACACAAATTGAGCAGTTGAAAAAATATATTTTACAAAACATTCCGACAAAAACATATCATGTGCCCCCTCACTGCGACAAGCTCGTCGAACTCGTTCCAATGAGGAGTCGCATGATATGGTTTTGTTGAAATGTTTTGAAAAAAATGATAAAATAATATTTACAATAAGAAATTTTGATATCGACCGCGTTTTGTAATGAGATGACCCTTTACCAAACTCAACGACCATATCCGTTTCGTACTATTTATAAGACCTGCTATGCACATTTCGTTATTTTGTCAATTTCCATCCCCAAAATACCTGTTGCTCCATCACTGGAAAGACTTCGTTGAGCTCGTACCAAGGTGGGAACATAAGCTATGTGTTTGGAGCAAAGAATAAATTTGTTAAGTTAGTACCGGTTTCTAGTCTTGTTTAGTATTGGGCAACCAAGGCAAGGTGGTGCTCCGTTTGTGATTAATGTTTCACCCTCCGAGTAATCCACTCCATTTTCTACCTGCAAGTCTCTCTGATCAGATATAGCCCTTTCTGTCGAAGGTGTGTATTAAATCCTCTTAAACACATGCATGTACGTTTTCCTGGAGTCCTTTTTGAATCATGCTCATTCCCAGTCATGTTTCGTGACTTGGCAAAAGAATGTAAAATCCACTCGATTAGTGTCGTCATAGTTTATCCCCGACATGCCCTGCTCATGTCACGTGATCTAATATAACACTTACCTGATTAGTGTCCCCGAACCCTGTCCGTAATTTCAGCATGTATCTGTCCATTGCATCAGCCAACAAGTCTCTCCACCTCTTCTATAACTTCCCCCCAGCAGGAAAGCGGGCGAGTAGGTGAGGCTGCGGTGCATGTGCAACTGCGGGAAGACTGCAGATCACTTGGAATTCAATCACGCCTAGATGTATAGCTTTACAACTAAAACTGAAACTTTCGCCTCATACGCTACTGTACTCTGTAAATAGGTTACGGGGTATGGGGAGGTGGGGATGGGTATGTTGCGCCTATGAGAACGATTAGTGATGATGTAGCCTTACAGACCTCTGGGGCTGTAGGAGTGTCTTAAGACTGATCACTGATAGGTCCCTTATGTTAGGCGTTTACTGTGTTGTCTGCCCACAGGTCACTAACATCTGGTCCGCGTATAAGACTATCCATAGCGGGATGAAATGTTTTATTGCCTCATCCCTGGAAATATTCATGATTCAATAAAATTTTACCAGGTTAGTATCCCCATACCTTGTTCATAAACTCACAATGTTTCATATCATTGGTCACGATAGCAAGTCTCTTCACGTTACTGTTTCGTCACCATGGCAATCGCCCGGGCGAGTTTGTGTGTCTGTGGTGCATGTGCATACGTGACGTGCAGTCTTTGCCCAGATGTACATGTACTACCGCTCAACCAAAAAATATAGCACCTGTATTGTATTCTGGTCGAAGTTGTTTTTCCGCTTTACACACTGCAGTTCTGTAAAGTCTCAATTGTTTTAAGGATATGTGCGGCCATTGAATCTTAAATGCCACTTTCGTTTTCTTTCATGGCTAGCTCTTACTAGTTCCATGTGTATAAGTTCCATCGTGACCAGATCGAGAGAATACAGATGTTGAGTTCGTAGTTTTGTATATATGTATATATCCGCCCCCCCCCCCCCCCCTCCATTGCTGTGTTGGTAAAATATTCAAAAAAGGGTCTTCAAAAACTCGAGAGTTTATGATTCGGAATAATGTTTTTAGTTCTTTTCATTCGGGATTTACACCTGGTGATTTTAAGCTTTACAAAATGACGGACACATATGATGAATTCTGTCGAGCGCTTTAAGAAGGCAAAGATGTTAGGGTCGTCTTCTGTGATGTCTGGGAGGCTTTCGACACGGAATGGCCTACTGGTCTTATTCGCAAGCTTGCGAGAATTGGTTTCTCGTGGGGAATTTTATTATTTTTTTTAAATCGTGTATGCCTGACAGATCACAGCGAGTTGTATTAGGATCGGCAGGAGGTCATTAATGCTGTTGTTCGACAAGGTTCGATACACGGGTCATTATTTTTCCTGTTATATATTAATGATATAACTGAAGATTTGCTTAGTAGTATACGTCTCATTACTGGCGATAATTCGTTACATTTGATTGTGGGGAATCCAGAGCAAGCCGCGACTCTAATCAACCATGATTTGGCCACAACAGAACAATAGGCAAAACATGGCTTGTTGAGTTTTATAACAACAAAACAGCGTGCACTTATATCACGTATTCCATTGGCCACCCATCCCCAAGGGGGCACAGAAGTCGACAATCATAAACATTTAGTAGACATTCTAAACTGTACCTATACACGGGACGACTATATAGACAATATCTGCTCTAAAACATTTGCCTCACTGCCCCATTTCAGCGAAAAAAACGGCATTGCTGAATTTCTGAAGGCACACTTTTGATTTCCATTTTAGTTGGATTAAATATTTCAGCGACATAATTTCAAACCAGTATTTTTCAAATGCCTAACATAATGCAACTGAGATATGTCACCCTCACTGGCACCTTTTCTCCATTCTGGTACAACAATATATCGTCAAATAGAATACATAACATATGGCAACAGCTACACAAACATGTCTACTCAACAAGTCGGCTATACCAATTTATGTCCCGACACAACACTCATCATTAAAATTGAACACTCTAATCCGATGTAGCAACGGTATTGTTGCATCTAACATAAAATGTCACAAGTAGAATATATGACGATGATCTATGTACATAATATACAATAACATTCTGTAAAATAAGGTTATCAAATAAAAATTTTTGTTTCTCAGGCACCCGCCTCGTCATAGAAATTCTGCCTCATCACCTTTCGTTTCACCTGGAATTCTCTTCTATGGCACTATTTTGCACATGTAGCACAAATATTCAACCAACTATACCGTCTTTGACAGAGCTGAGAGAGCTCTGTCAAACAAGGTATAGTTGGCCAAATTTTCAACTATTTTATAGGAATTTTTCACTCCTGAAAACATTGGTTTGCAAAATAATAGCGCAAGTAGTTACATGTCTGATTCCAACAGTTTTGTGATTAACCAAAAAAGGAATCCCTCCCTCATCATAAAAGTGAGGAAACATTATCATTGAAACAAGATATTTATAGGCCTAATGTCTGAAATATAAATGACACTGCCGATGAACCTATACAGTTCAGAAAGACGATGATAGTCTTACTGTTATTAACCAACTTTATTCTCTTTCATCCACCATCTTCTCTTACCCCACTAATATCGTTCGCCCCGACTAGTTTGATATGTCATCCACGGTTTCCCCTTATCTCCACTTTACCCCACTTCCTTCCTTAATCTCAGTTTACCATATCGATTGTTTATTTGTATTATATCTAGCAGCAGCATTGCTGTGCACCTATATTTCTTTAGATAATGACTTTTTTCATATATTACCATGCCAGTGAAGAATTGTAAACGAAATCGTAATACCAGGAACAGATATGAATACTTAATCTCTGACGCAACAGAAGCTAGACGTGTGGTTATGTTCAGCTACACCATTAAAAACGCCAATGGATTAAAATACATATATCGGACTTTGGATTTAAAAATACCAAAAACAACGGAGTAGAGATTCACACACAGGGCTCAAAACAATTTGATTGCTGGAACGTCAGCGAGAACTGTCCCCACTCCCGAAGATAGTAAAAGTCAATAAACGCGATGCCGTTTAACGACGTGAAAGTCAAAGCGTAACAGTCTGCACTTCAACGAACGCATGGCGTTTACCTGACACGAAAACGAGCTACACGGCATCAACTTTCCAGTTGGGGCGTTTGAATTTGTCAACAATAACTAGAATATGGAAACATTTAATTTGTATTTTAGAGAAAACTGGAAACAACCTCAATATATTAAATTTACCAAATATTAAAGACTATTTCTAAATTCCCAAAGTATCCTTAATACGTAGGTTTATCTTACAAAATGTATGTATTGGGTCCGTAATTGCCCGAATACACTGTGCAGCAGAGGCCCCTAATACAAATGCTCTATCTCGCAACTGCATAATACAACCGCGGGTTTTGTTAAGATTTGTTTACGTTACTATTTATAGCGAGCGAAAGCGACCCGCAGGGTCGCGTGCAAGCGATCCTTGCATTCGCAAGCCATCAGGCAACACGTATGTACCGTTTGAATGAACACAAAGCCAAGCTGATTTCAAAGGCATCAACTTCAAAATTTTTCAACGGAAGTGGTACACAAGGACGCTGACATGTTTGCGCATGGAGGAAATTGACATTCGCAATTGAAGAAATGATTTATTTATCGAAGGACGATATTACATTTTGGCAGTATATTTATGTGGCTACTAGCAATTTGTGAAAAAATAAAAATGAACGCAGCAATTTCCGTAACTCCTCGGATAAATTCCGGAAAACAACGACGCCATAAATATATCTTCCAATCAAAGCAATGATAAAATTATCTTTCAGGCAGAGCACTGTAAAATAATATCTTCCAGGCAAAACGCAGATAAAAATAGTTATCTCGAAATAGACAAAAATACGTCGTCTGCTGTTTACAAATATTGGGAAGAGCCAATGTGGTCTGCTTCAGGCGCAGTTTTAAAAAAAAAAAATATATATATTGGGCCTACAATTTTATTTCATAATAACTTGTACAGTTGCAATTTTATTTTTAAAACATATACAAAGTGAGCTCTGTGTTTTATTCAAGTTGAAGTAGGCCCTAAGTTTTAAAACTATTCTCTACCAGTCAATGTAGGCCTACAGCACCGTAGGCCTAATGCATCACTTTCGCTCGCTTTTAGGTTTGCCTAAATTTCATATTAGAATATTAACGCTTTCGAAACGAGCTTGTGAGGGCCCATGTGCGTTTCTATCTACGAAGAGGGATGGCGAGAGAGAGAGAGAGAGAGAAAGAGGGAGAAGGGGAGAAAGAAAGACAGACAGACACAGATAGAGAGAGAGAGAGAGAGAGAGAGAGAGAGAGAGAGAGAGAGAGAGAGAGAGAGAATTCACAAAAGTATAATTATTAAATAATGGACCACATTATTTTAACGTTTTTGTATCTAAAGCACTGGAACAATACGCAGTTATACTGTTGAGTCCGCAATCTTTTTGAAAGTATATCCGAGGAACGCAAACGTCCAAGGCCGCCGCATACGATTTCAACTTAACGACAAGCATTTTAATGAGTCTTAAATGAAATATGAAATGAAAACGCTAGTAAACTCTTTACTGAAAACACACAATATCGCAGTTTAGTATTTTAATTATTTTTATAAAGGATGAAGGCGCCGGAGACGCCCGAGTTGAGACGGAGGCGAAGCCGACGTCGAAACTCGTGAGTTCTTTATACCAATTTCAAACTTTTTTTTAACGTAGGAAGTAGATAACGAGATGAGACTTAACGAGAATGAATCTGGCTGATTAAACTTTTAGGGATTTTTCCTAAAGGAACAGGGGACAAATGAGGTTACATTTTTTCAAGGATACCCGGACGCTAGAACAAGTGATGGCTCTCCACCATTGCTTTCACCCTCATTGGGTCAAGGGACCCTTAATATATTGGGTGGGGGGAGGGGGATGAGAGCTAATGGGTCACTGATTATGTCACGTGACGTCCATAGCAAGTAAAGCACGCCCCTAGCAACGGGCAAACTACTGGGCCAATTTTGACCAATTTTGATACATGGACCCAACATGCATTGCAAACGAAAACAGACAGGTCAATAGTGTCGACACGTGACTTCCCTAGCAACCAGAGCACGCCCTTAGCAACGGGCTAACTACTGGGCCGATTTTGACCAAACTCGGTATACGGACGCAGAATGCATTGCAAATAAAAACAGACAGGTCAATGCTGACGTCTCATGACTTCCCTAGCAACCAGAGCGCACCCTTAGCAACGGGCTAACTACTGGGCCGATTTGGACCAAATTCGGTATACGGACCCAAAATGCATTGCAAATGAAAACAGACGGATCTATGATGACGGCACGTGACTTCCCTAGCAACCAGAGCGCCCCGTTAGTAACGGGCTAACTACTGGGCCGATTTTGACCAAATTCGGTATACGGACCCAAACTGCATTGCAAATGAAAACAGGGAGATCAATATTGACGTCACGTGACTTCCCTAGCAACTAGAGCGCCCTCTTAGCAACGGGCTAACTACTGGGCCGATTTTGACCGAATTCGGTATACGGTCCCAAAATGCAATGCAAATGAAAACAGACAGATCAAAGTTTACGTCTCGTGACTTCCCTAGCAACCAGAGAGCCCCTTAGCAACGGGTTAACTACTGGGCCGATTTCGACCAAATTCGGTATACGGACCCAAAATGCATTGCAAATGAAAACAGATAGATCAATGTTGACGTCACGTGACTTCCCTAGGAACCAGAGCGCCCCTTAGCAACGGGCTAAGTACTGGGTCGATTTTGACCAAATTCGGTATACGAACCCAAAATGCATTGCAAATGAAAACAGACAGATCAAAGTTCATGCCTCGTGACTTCCCTAGCAACGAGAGTGCCCTTAACTACATTTGTGATACTCAGTCCTATTATTTTAAAGATGGTCTTTTCAGTAAAACTGCATTGGCATATTATCATCATCCTTTTTTTTGAACAGCACTTCTGTATTTTCTTGTTGTAAGCTATATTTAAAAAATCAGCAAAACAACATCATGTGACCCTTCACTGGAACAAGCTTGTTCCAATAAGGGGGTAACGTGATATGCCTATAATGTTTTCTTTCAACTGTTCAATTTTCGTCTCATCTAGATATTGTCTTCGAAACAAGAGCTCGACTTTGATACAACATTTTGTACATAGACACAATGGTAATTATATGTATCTTATCTGTCACTACATTCTCCCAGCTAACACTTAAACACTCAAAAAACAAAAATCAGAGTCACCAGTTCACAATAGTTGATTTTCACAGCAGTCAAGAGGATGGAAAATCAAGGCCACTTACAATCCTATGTATCAAAGCCGTGAAAGGGAAGATTATAAACATTATAACTCTTTGGACACAGACAGTCATAATACGCACATATCCTAGTTCAGATGTTTCAAAGTTGATTATGTTTGTTCGCTTCTTATGTGCACAGGTGATTATCCATTTCGATTGTAGTTACGTTGGTTTGCAACTTAATATACTCCATGTTTAAATATAGAATAAATAGGTACTTGGGCCGCTGATCAGATTTAAACCGCGAGTGTGATAAGAGTTTTAACTAAGAGGTTTGCCGAGTGGTTAAAACCATTATTCTACAAGTGGTTTAAATCCGATGATCGGCCCTAGTACCTATTTGTTTTATTTGCACCATGCTCTTAATAAATAATCGACTTTGTCAGTTAAAATGGAGAAACAAACGACACTTTCTGTCGCAAACACACGGGGTTGTTTTGTTTACATCTGCGCTGGTGGGCAGTACCACCAGCTGCACGAGAATTCTTGATTGACAGCTAAGCACATCGTCAAAGAAGATTAAATTTACCTTGCTTTTTCAGTAAAATATTTATTAACAATTCTTAAATTTTATTTTGAATATTTTATTGTAGGTATTTTAAACTCAATAAGTCATTACTCGCAGTAGATAGTACAGCAAAAAGTCGTATGTTTGAATGGAATATCGCGAACTGTGAATGTATAGAAGCTGGAAATTTGCGATATGTCAGAGGTCAATTTGGAAGAACTTCCGACAATAGGTGTAAATTTCTTGTAACCGCAGTAGAAGCTTTATACTGGTAGTGGGGTTAAAAGCTAAAATGTAACATACAGGTGTTTCACAGGTAGTAACATAGGAGGAGAGCATGGTATATATAATTAATATTATGCCTCACGTTTGTAACATCAGCCGTGATTGGTTAATGTGACACCTTCTAAAAGTCATAGTACTGGAGTTTGGGGGCAAAACACGGGTGCTATCGGAACGTTCTTCCCTGGAGACAAGAGAACAACGAAAATGTAAGCTCCACTTCCATTGATCAGCGTCGATTACACACGCCCGGATTGGAATTTCTCAACACCAAACGCTGGCGCCGCGTCCGTTTAACTTTTTTCGTCACCGATAGACACAAATTACCAACAAATATATCATCTTCAGTGGGTGTGATTTCAATTTTAACTGCACACAATGAATTCAAAAGAATCAGAAATAATAAAAACTCACTTGTTGTTCACCATTTTAGTGAATATTTCCACAAGTTTAGTACTCCTCGACCTCACAGAGCCTCTGCCTCAAGTTCAAAATAAATGTTTTCGTTCCGCTTAATTCTAACAACTATCGTCGTCCAAGAAACATGAATTTTTATTCCATTAATTTATACCACTTATCACACAAGCATTAATAATGAATTATAACATGAACAGCATGATGCAGTTGTAAACATGGCATTTGGTGACATAGAAACTTCCAAGGCGACGGCACTTGTGACAAGTCAGTTTCGAACTTGGTGATCTGGAAACTCCTAAAGGGACGTCATTCGTTCGAAATGACGTCATGTTTTTGGATTCGACTACATTGTTAATACAAGATTGATGGCATGTTGCAGTTAACGCTTAACAATGAAAGCTATTTTCTATTGGCATAATAAAATAATTAGAACGTTTCTTTTCATGTTCTATCGGTCGATAGTACCTGAGTTTGCGTGATTTCTGAAACAAGATCAGCAGCTTCGCCGCTTCAGGTTTTATTTTAGAAATCACACAAATTCAGGTACTATCGACCGATAGAATATGAAAAGAAACGTTCTAATATTATAATAGTTGACCTATGAGAATTGGTGGTGTCGTCTTCAAGCGTAAAGTTGCAAATTGAAAGTTACAGAAACATCAGCATATATTTTTTTCTTTTTTGAACAATAAACTAAAACTTGAAAGGTATAGCAGCTGTGAACTATTGCACCATTCTGAACCCCGTGTTTTAATATATAACTTATTGAAATGACGTTATCCGATCCCCAATGTCATATTAGATCGCAGACGATACACTGACCGCTGTGCAGACTGTCCGTAATGAGAAAAAACTGTATTGCATCTCTAATCTCACGAAATTTATAAATTAAAAAAGTTTCTAAAATGTGTTCACATTCCACCAAAATGATTATTAATGTGTAATTATTCCATAGTGCTTATAAGTACAACATTTATAAGTAAAATGTGAATAACAATTACCAGATCAAAAGACATATATTTGTGTTTTAATAATGTATCAACTCTTGTAGGTCATTTTTGATTCATTATGTGACACGCATGTGTCTGCGAAAAGGCAAATCCAAAATGCAACTAAAATCACAGCGGAACGGTCATCCTGAATTTTGCATCCAAAGTAATTTTCTCGTTATGTTTGAACAAAGTTCCACATTTGGTTGTCATCTAGTTTCGGAGTGGTACGAGAAGTTGCTTTTTCGACTTGTTTGGCAGTAGTTTCTCAGAATTAGCAAGGATCTAACGAAACTATGAGGTACAGAATATATTTTCCAACGAATTTGATTAACTTTGGCCACCAATACGTTACAGAAGTTATGCCAACATCACACGAAATAGTTTGTTTCGTGTTTTGTAGAGTCTCTTGTCAGGAATCGCTTTTTTCCGCGCGTGCCTCACGTATTAGTCTATCATTTTAACAGTTATCATCACAGTCCGTTTCACGTTCCCCAAGAAGGATTTTTCCTCTTAGCCAACACAACCCTCTCCGCTGTGTCAAAATGTAACCATTTCAAAATGAAAACCTTTCCCTAAATGCGATTAGGTATTTAAGTAATCCAGTCTTGTTAAGAAGCTCTCAATAAACCCCGTCAAACAAAACAAGGATAACCTGTGTGTGAATAGAATGCGAAAATTGCTGCTTTTTGAAAGTTTCGCTATTTTGACCTTTGTTTTCAGAAGGTTCCCACTTGCTGTCGACGTCAGTTTCTTACTTTCTTCATGAAATTTCCCTTCTTGGTCTGATGTTTTGACGCTTATCTTCGGTGTTTGTTATTTGTTTTTTTACAGTTTAATCGATATTTAGAGGCTATTACTTGATTAGTTTCATATCGACGGAGATGTCAGCTCTAGGTGATTTCTATCAGCTTGAAGACAAAGGTCGAAGGCTGATGTGAAATTATAGAGGCCTGATATCATGGCCAATATAAAACAAACCAAGTAAATAGCCTCTTTATTTATAAAATCAAAACAAATAGTTACAAAAGTTAGCAGATCTGTTACTGTTTTCTAACAGTATTATTGTTTCTCATTATTTTCACAAAGTCCGCAGTTTCCTCATCTCTTATTTCTAGTGAAGCTATTGGAATGTCTTGGCTTCCCCTTACTGCCATCATTAATTCCTCACTATACAAAAACTACCCCATTTTTCTTGATAATTTTGTTGATTGATTACGTTCGACGAATTTCGCGATTTCGCGAATGTACGATTTCGCGGTAAATAAAGTGGCTGCTCATAGTAAGATATCAATGGGGACAACTCTAGCTTGGTTCATATCAGTCGAAATCGGCGTCATATCAGGCGAGTGTGAAGTTACATAAGCCGAGCTCGATAATAGGCAATTCCGAGAATGAAAATCATATCTAACAAATAATGGTCTAACCCTCAAATCTCCTCTGAAAATACCATGGCATTCAAGAAATAGTCAACAAAGTATTCCCGATATATTACAAAGCCTGCAATGGCAGCCTATCCGTCTTTTGAACATCCACTCTGGCGAAGTCACTTAGCGGTTCGTCGTGTTTTATAAAAAAGAGTTGCGCTCAAGTTACTGTACCAAATGGAAGCCCCTTCAAATATGTTTATAAAGATATTTATTTATTTCCGTGAAAAACACAGTGTTTGTTTTTCTTCGGCACCCTATTAGTACATTTGGCGTTTGATATAGCAAGCTACAGTGTCCTCATATTCTGTGTTGATAGTCTTTGAAAGTCTTTTGAAAATTATTAAACCAGGCAATTCTCTGTACCTGGAATCCTGTCTGAGAGTTCAAAAATGAGTACAAGGTGAAGGTAAAAACCCAGACCATGATCATAAACTCACAACTCTAAATATCCGATCACCCCCAACCACTCCACACGCACACCGCGACAGTTCTCCATATTTTAGCTGTTAAAGCTTCCTCACATCACATGAGGATGAGGGTGAGTTGTTTACAAACCCATCTTTCGTTTGCGAGTACTTGTGAAAACATTTTGCGAAGGCAGCATCTTTTCATGCTTATATGCGATAATTGCTGTGGTGGAACATGGCGAACACTCAGTCAAGGTTCGAATATTTATATGCTGGTGTTCAATGTTTCTAGTAAGTCCCCTAGGAGCGAGTTCCCAGCTTGTCCCAAAATGAAAATAAAAACAAAATGTTGGAGACACGGCGAACTATCCCACAAATGTCGATATGGGAGCTCCAACAGCGATACCATTGATCATAAGTTTACCCAAGCTACAAGGCGAAGTGTCATGTTGAACCTAACACAGAAACGTCGGTGTTCAAACATGAGTTGTAGCTTTCTATGCGGTGTTACCAGAGGCCTGTTTATGATTGTCACTCAAGTGGACTATCCCTGGGATGATTTATTGGGAAATGGCAAATAATAGTGTCGACAGAGGTCTTCACGACAGCTGATTCTTTTTATTGGATTTTTGTTAAGAATTAATATGCATAATTAGAAATTAACACGGAACAAGGCGGCACAAATATACGGATTATAGCAGACAATATACTTAAAGCGCGTGTTCGGGAGATGGAAAAAATACGAACAGAGTGATGGACAAGGTATTCTATGGTGCCCGTTACAATAACGCTGAACAATTTAAGGAGTTGGTTTATCAGAAATCGAAAGAGGAAGAGACCAGGAAAAGAGACCAACAAAGAATCAACGAATTCATTTTAAGCCAATGCAAGATTTGCTCTCCAAATGATTTGCCAAGGGGCATGAGTTGAGAATGAAAGTCAGACCCGGGACGATGCATTAAATGCACAATTAATGAAACTGCTGAACGGTACATAAAGAAAACGCGTTTTGCCATTGTGGCGAAGAGTGATAAATGTCATCAGTTACGATGCAACCGTAGTCTTGGAGAAAATAATGAATGAAAGAAAAATAAATTTGGGAGCGGGAATCAGAGAAAGTGGGTTTGAGGAGTGGGGGTGGGGGTGGGGGGGGGGGGGTTTAGCTGATTCTGAAAGTATGTGAAAACGACAACCAACTAAGAAGAGAGACTTACAAAGGAACAGAATATATGTAGAGAAATACTTTCTAAAATACGACATACACTTCTTCAGTGTGGCATGCAGAAATCTCTGTAAATACTTGCAGACGAATATAAAAATACGTCGTTATGAAATACATTTTCGTTTTTCATCTTTTCGTTTGTGAATCTTTTCCAGTGGGTCGAGAAACTATGAGGATGGAGATTGGCAAAACAAATACAGCTACTATCTTGAAACAATGTCGGGCCCCATACAGTACGGCCGCCGTGGACGGGCCACTTTACACAGAAGGGCAATACTTCCACGGATGCAATAATATTTGATTGCAAACAATAATAATAGGAATAATCACCAAAAACTTAATTAATGAAGCACAGGGTACAACCGGCTCTTCAATAACACTTTACCCAACGCAGACGATATCAAAATTTATTATTTTAAATATAATTTTTTTAAATTTTTCAAAAAATTTCAACAAAATAATATCATGTGACCCCTCATTGGAACGAGCTCAATGAGCTCGTTCCAATGAGGGGTCACATGATATGGTTTTGTTGAAATATTTTGAAAAATTTGATTTTTTCAACTGCTCAATTTGCATATTACGCGGGCGGATGCGGGCGATTTGTTAGGTAAAGGGTTAAGTAAATTGTTGCTTATGATGATTTTTATTACCCGGGAAACGCATGCGTGACATCACTGCCCATGCGTGGATTACGACCAGTCAACAGCGACTGTACTGTATTCTGAAGTCTTTTGCTACAAGAAACCGATCAATCTTATCAGTTTATTATTCGCTTATTTCCAATTTTATTAAAAGCAAATGTTTCTATCGCAAAGTAAAATAAACGACTTTAATTCTTCGGACGCCAGAGACCATTTGGACCAGGACATTCACTATTACAAGTGTATTGCCATATCACCGTGAAACTCTTATCTTTTACACTGTCTTTTGGAGGAGAAAGTATTTTGTAAGTCGCCTGCGTTCGTCTTTTACTGCTGGCAGTTACTTATCACAATTACATTTTGTATTATGAAGCCCTGAAAGATGTCGGTAAATGTCTTACAAATAGGTTTCATTCTTACTTAGTTATGAAATTCTTTTTCATAATTGCCCATTATCAATCTGGGCTGATATGAACGCGGCCTTCATAACGTCGCTCTCGACCAATATGAGCCAAACAAGAGTTGTCATCCTTGATGCGAAGTCATAAATGCAACCGAGTTATGTACATCGAAATCGTTACTCATCGAACTCAGTCAAGGAAATTGGTGTTATATTATAGAATGTTTAGAAGCGGAGGTTTCGAATAACGAGAAATTAATTCCGCAATAAGTTAGAGTTGGAGGAAGGGAAGAGAAACAAACCAGTGAACTTACCAAATCCCTCATTTTCCTAAATGTTTTTCGTATTTCGTGATTTCTTGTGGAGCCAAATAAATACATAAATTCTAGAACTGATCATCTGTGAGTACCACTGGTTTTGGAGGGGAAGGCAGTAAAGAGTCACTTGGGAGAAAACGTTGCTGAATCTGTCACTTTTCCCTCTCTTTATCATGTCTTGTTTACTTCTCTTAAACATTCAACAAAGTTAACGGTAGGAGAAAGAAAGATGGAAATGAGGAAATGAGAGAGATGTTATTACAACGTTCAACTGATGTGAGTCGTTATATTCTGTCGAGGTAACAGCCAGATTACAAAAAAGATATCGATTGTCTGACAAATCTGGACCCATGGGAGAGACGGAATCTGATAACATAAGGTGATAAATGTTACAATAGTTTGCTTCGGCGTAAAATAAAGTAAAATCTGTTTCTCAGGCCCCCCAACATGGTTCATTTGGCTGTAGCATGCTCTCTTTTATTACCAATGCAAACTTAAAAAAATAATAATTAAATGGTTTATGTCTGATATTTTACCCAAGTTAATAAAATTGATAAATTTGTCCCTTGAGTGCATCTAGGCTTTGCAATACTTTAGCATTGTAAAGCCTTCTTGCACTTAATGGACGAAATACACCACGACTCATACTATTCTGTAGATCATTGGGCCTAAAACATAAAACAAACCAAGAATATGAACTTCTGATGGCAAAAAAGTAATTACAAAAATAAAAAATTAAATTTAAAAACCACCTGCCCACACACCATTTTACAAAAAATGGCCTGAGAAACAGAAGATCTACTTTGTGGGACTTATTGCATGGATGTGATAGCTGAAGATTGATACTATACCAGCAATTGATAACATTCATTAATTATATTGACGGAATAATGCATTATTACTTTAGACACTGGAAATGGGGGCGCGGTGGCTCAGTTGGTAGAGGTGCAGGCTGCAAGCCGAGAGGTCCTCGGTTCGAATCCCACCTGCGGCAACCGCGTTGTGTCCTTGGGCAAGACACTTCACCCCGATTGCCTACATGGGGGGCACGATGACGCTGTGTACTGAGGCGTACTGCACGTCGATGGTGCGCATGTCTTCAACCAATCTAACCCTGCCTGTGCTGCGGTGCAGAGTTCAGAGTTACGATGTTGGAGAGCTGACAGCTGCTCGTCGTTGCTCGGTGGTTCTCTCCGGGTACTCCGGCTTCCTCCACCCGTAAAACTGTCACGGTCACGATTAGCCATTGTGCATAAGTATGTGACCTTAAACACCAATAAATAATAATAATAATATAATATAGACATTGGAATAATCTCGTAGTAATATAATATGATCCGGTGTACTAAATTTAATCAACTTCAATGCAAATCACTTTCACGAACGTACATTCCCGTATGTTTTTGTGAATTAGCTCCAATAGAAATGCAGTATAAATCGCTTTAACCCTTTACCTAACATGAAAATCAGATGACACTTGAAAGCAAAATCATTGAATAACTATGTTTTTTCATTTTTGTCTCAAAAACATAGGCTATGACCCCTCTTTGGAACGAGCTCGACGAGCTCGTTCCAAAGAAGGGTCATAACCTGTGTTTTTGAGACAAAAAATGAAAAAAATAATGAAAATTAGCTGGCGATGTTTGTGAATAGCGCTGGCCGGTTTTTTGGCAGTTACGTTGGGTAAAGGTTTAAATAGACTCGACTGATGACGAGTGTTAGGCGGAAACACACTCGACTTTTCAATTCGCGTCGCTTCGAAAAACTTTTTACGTCAGTTACATCGTTTGAGTTCCATTTGATAGACACCTGAAAGGTATTTGGAAAAGTTGCATTTGGTTTCTGCGAGCCAGATTTGATAGATAAATCACCACGGTAGTAAGAATATATTTGCGGCTGTCGTATAAGGAAATAGCAATCAATTCAGAAAGTTTCGCTGTTTTTTTTTTTGTTTTGTGTTGATTCTACTCCCGGTGCAGACTCTTGTGTTTCTTTACTACTGCCTACGTCAAGCTCGAATCTAGGATCTCAAAATTGCTCGACATGCTGGAGCGAGAGTTAAAATGTTTCGACAATGTTCCCGGGTCCTGGACCTCAGGTACTCACTGGAAACCTAATTCAATATACTTCTTTATGTGGTGGAATGTTAACCTCTTCATGGCTGCCAAACTTTTTCACATGTCTTTGCCTTCTTATAATTTATGGGAGAGTAATTATGTTTATAGTAACTGTAAGAAAACAAAGCTATATAGATAAAATATTATTATTATTAATTATTTATTGGTGTTTAAGGTCACATACTTATGCATAATGGCTAATCGTGACCGTAACAGTGTTACGAACGGAGGAAGCCGATGTACCCGAGAGAACTACCGAGCATCGACGAGGAACTGTCAGCCTCTCAACATTATAACTCTGTTCAAGCTCTGCTCAAGTAGGATTACAGCGGTTGAAGACATGTGCACCATCGACGTGCAGTATGCTTTAGTACACGGCCTCATCGTGCCTCCGTGTAGGCAACCGGGACAAAGTACCTTGCCCAAGGACGCAACGCGGGTCGTCCCGGGCGGGGATCGAACTTGGTACCTCTAGCATGGAAGTCCAACAGTCTACCACTGAGCCACCGAGCACCATGTAGATGAAATACAATCAAGTCGAATCACATCCAATGAATATGAAACCTTTAAACGGTGACACCTGAACGCAAGAATGCAGCTCAAATATGGGCTCCCAGCTCTAAACCAGTTAAAATGTTAATAAACGAAACTGGTAATATAATATAATAATATAATATATAATATAATAATACACGAGCATATTTCGTGTACAGGAGTATTTGATTGTCCTACACTTATACCGTACGTTTTCCTACAATTTGAAGCCGACGGGTTATTATGCAAAACTGTAGTTTCGCAATATAATGAACATTTTTCTTAAATTAGCTACTTTAAAAAAATGTTAACGTTCGAATGAACAACATCTTTTTTCCCATAGATAACTGACATTTCCTAAATGCAGTGTGGGGGGGGGGGGGGGGGCAGCACTCGTACTAGCTTCGAGCCTGGCCGACGCTTGGTTTATCGGTTTGGTTTAGACTAAAGAATATCGTCGTGTCAGTTTCAGTTTCAAGATAAAATGCACCCCAACATATACATTTAAGCAGAATCTCAGGGGTCTCTCCAAAATGATGTCATGTAACATCATATCAAAAAAGGAAAAGACGGACTCTTCAGAAATAATTTATGATGCAAAGTGTTAATCTGATCGACATTAGTAATCAATCAGCTAATCACTTACTTAACCCTTGAACTCGCAAGACCAATTGTTCGGTCCAAGGCAAATTCCGTCCCATTTTTCTCTTATTACAAAAGGACTATGCAAGTAGCATTGAATTTAGAATAATAACTCCAGTCTGTAGCAAGACGGCTGCAGATTGCGGTTATTATTTTATCCTCCCTGTATATTGATATTGGACTGACCCATCTCACTGAAAGTGTATACAAAATCGATGCCATTCCAGGACACGTGGGTTCAAAGGATTAAAGTGAGGGCCATAGCTCGTCATTCAAATATTACTTTTTTTCAATATTTGCTCACAAAATATAGCTCATAACCCATTCTTGAAACGAGGACGTCGCACACAATGAAGTGAGATGGGTTATACACTATGTGCCTGATGCAGGGAAGAAAAATGTTTAGCAACTGAACAATCTGATCACGCAAGTGTCATTTCCTTGTCGTTAATGGTAAAGAATTGGTGATAAGCGCTCCACCAGGTCAAAATGTACAGAATAAAGGATGGACTGGGGGATATAGTTTTCAATAGTTTGACCCTGCAGCTGTTTCACATATATTTTTTCTCCTCTGCAACAAGTTTGTATGTCAGTTAGCTCTAACCACCCCAACAAATCGGAGATATATAATCACTTTTTCTTTTTCTGGGAACGAGACGCTTTTAAAGACTTCCCGTGACGCAACTGCACCCATATTGCCCTCGAGTCTGGCAAGAAAACAGCTCCATAAGAAATAAAACACACAACTAAAATTATCACGGCTACTACACAGCTGCTCGGTTTTCCGTCATACATGCTTTTGAGACTCCGTTTGTATTTCATTGTTTTCTTCGGATGAATTTTGACCATTTCAATTTTTTTTCCTCCGCCGTTTTTTATCGGGATACTACATTTCTTTGACCGTGTCCGACATCCTGGTGTTGTATGTTGATGGGAAACAAGCACACCGGCAGCTGAAAAAATCAAAATATTACGAGTGAAGCACTAAAGAATTTGAAGTGAGCTTTGTCTTTTACTTTAACCTTTAGCCAACGCAGACGATATCAAAATTTATTATTTTAAATATCATTTTTTGAAATTTTTCAAAACATTTCAACAAAAACATATTATGTGACCCCTCGTTGGAACGAGCTGGAAGAGCTCATTCCAACGAGGGGTCACATGATATGGTTTTGTTGAAATGTTTTGAAAAATAATATTTTTTTCAACTGCTGAATTTGCATATTACGCGGGCGGATGCGGCCAATTCGTTGGGTAAAGGGTTAAACAAAAAATATTTTTCCAGTACGTAATGCGATGAGACATATGGTACAATTAAAAGCTTATATGCACGCCCCCTTTTGACGTATACACAAACGTATACAGAAAGAATTACATTAGGATTCCGGTTATAAAATCAAAGTGATTATTACTTAGAAAATGAGAGTTAGGCTCTTTGGAAGGATTGCTGATTGACGCTTAACTCGGAAAAGGCACAATTGTTGGATTGTCAATTGTCGTTCCTCGTTATGTTCTTAATAAAATTAATAATAATTTTATCAAACGAGATATAATGAGAATGAGAAATGATAAATAATGCTAAAAAATTATGAAATTATAAACAAGGTGCTAACACAACCAAAATCATAAACATGCTTTGCGGTAAGTTTACAGTACTGTGATGACACAAGTGGACAGGAATCTACCACAGGTCGACATTCTCCGTGGGCCTCCTTCTCTACAACACTAGGTTCACACTTCTCGAAAACAGACATGGGGGTACATCTATTCTCAGATGGTATTTTCGTTTCTGTTTCCTTGCTTCGCAATATTTTGTTTGTCCTTTTTCAATTCTCGATGCCATGATGTGATTTTTGCTATTTGGTCGTGACCAGACCAAAGAAAGTGACCATTTTGTAGACCACAAGATTATACGAAAGAGGTAATGAACCGCAAGCCGGGGGTATTTCGTGAATTTCACTACGTTGATCATCATATACTAAACATTGCAGTAAAAACTGCAAAATAGTTCAGAAAATGTACTGCGCAGTTTTAATATGTCTAATAAGTGATCGTTCAGTTTACAACAGTGTAATCGCATCCTGCAGTGATATATTTGCCCGATCAGTATTTGGATTCGAAGTCACATATATTCTTGGAAAGGTATCCATTCACGTTCGCATTAGAAAGGTGTGTTTTCACATACGTATCTTCCAAATACGAATAGTGTTATCATTTCCTATTTTGTCGTTGACAATGTGAATGTTTATTGATAACTGTGGGGCGACACTTTGGAACACGTAAGCTACTAATTATATACAGATTATTGGTCTGGTTGGGCGAAACCAAAAAAACGAAGAATTATTACAAATATATAGAGGATATGGAATGAGTGTTTTTCTCATATAATATTTATGAAACAAGTCTAAGAATTTTCCGTTTTGGCGAGCCTCTGGCGAGAACAAACGGAAAATTCGGACGAGTCATACTAAGTGGCTAATTTGTGCGTGTGTGACACACACACGCACAAATTAGCCACTTAGTATGACTTTTTTACCCATCACCTAACTTGAGTTGCAGACGGCGCTTGGAAAAACATCCTCGTATAACTAAAAACTTTCATTTTTGCTTCCAAAACATAGGTTATGACCCCTCATTGGAACGAGCTCGTTGAGCTCGTTCCAATGAGGGGTCATAACCTATGTTTTGGAAGCAAAAAGTGAAAATATAAAAAAAATGAATGGCGTCTTTTTTTTGCTGGTAAAATATTAATACAATATTACACACCCTAAATAGGACAGATAACGTAAATTCTCCCAACAGAAATTATGCAAATGTCACCCAGTTGTATTTTGTTTCGCCAATCAAATTGTCCAGTTTTGAAATTGACCAACTCTAATTATGCAACTCTAATTAGCTCCCAACTCTAATTAAGCAAATTATGAAAATGTGACCCAGTTTTATTTTGTTCAGCCAATCAAATTGTCTAGTTTTGAAACTGACCAATGAAATTGACGGAAGGCTTTATTTATCACTGATTAATATGAAAGCACAATATCAAATGTTTTAAAGTGAACAAAACGGACGAGTCATATGATAAATAAAAATACTAGATTAGAATACATTTTACAAAATAAACCGGTGTTTGGTGTGCTAGAAAGTAATTCCTACTGTGATTCATTATAAAAGTGACTATTATTTCAATTTACAAGAACACCAGTGACAATCTGAGCTTCTGTTCTTTATGGGAGCACGGTGACTCAGTGGCTACGGCATTGAACTCCAAACACTGCGTTGTGTCCTTGTGCAAGGCACTTCATCCCGATTGCCCGCGTAGGGGCACGGTGACGCTGTGTACTAAGACGCACTACACGTCGATGGCGCACCTGTCTTCAACCAATGCTAACTCTGCTTGTGTGGAGTTAGTATGTTGGGGAGTCTGGCAGTTGCTCGCCGTTGCTCGATGGTTCTCCCTGAGTACTCTGTCTTCCTCCACTCGTAAAACTGTTCAACACGAGGTGACGCTGGCTGTAGAAAGTGTCGTCAAATCACAATAAATAAATAAATAAATAATTAAATAAATAAATAAATAAATAAATAAACAAATAAATAAATAAATAAATAAATAAATAAATAAATAGCTGCTCTTTATTGGTTGCTTTTGGAAATATTAAGAATTTTGTATCGGCATTTTTGGATCATGGGGTTTCAGCATATTCCAGTAATTATCTAACAAAAGCGTAGTTCAAGATCGGTTATTCCACGAATAACCAATAATATGATAATACGCAGGGTGTAACATATGAGATTGGAAAAAAAATGTTCCTTTTCACAACCATTCTCCAATCGAATTTCTACAGTTGTGTAACTTCATCCACACAGAACACACGCTGTATACAGAGCGTCAGTCACCGAGGGCAAAATGAATTAAACGTAAATTAAAGTACTGCGTGTGGAGCAAAGTCCTTTGCTGACCCTTATTCACGTGTATTCAAGTAAGAAATATGAATTTTGCGGATTGGGATGAATATCCCTATGCATCACAACAAGTGTGATAAATTATTCTCGATCCAGATGCACATTGCGTTCCAGCTATTTATTCCGCCCGTTGTATAAGACAACGCAGTCTGCATACAGATCTTCAGTCGCCAAAAAATAAGGCAAATTACGTCAGGGATAACGTCATTCCCAAACGTATCGGAAAATGGTGTTCTTCGTGGATCAATTTCGGCAGATTATATTGCAGGTTTAAATCTAAAATTCAGAAACACATAATGCAAGGGATGTGAAATAAACATAGAAAGCAACGCGCATCTGCATCGAGACACCTTTTGTTGAATTCGTTGTGGAGACTTAAGGTCACATACAACTCGGGTCTTCCAGGCCCAGTGTACATTTCTGTACGCCTCGACAACTCGTTCGATAAAAAGAGTCTCGATCCAGATGCGCGATGCGTTCTATCTATTTTTTTTTTAAATCGGAACTGTTGGCCCTTTATACCCTGATGGTATATTCCATGCCAGTTCAGGACCTTCACCTGGCAGAGTCTACAATCGTTACTTGGAGGAAGACCAATCAAATATTTCGGTGTGTAGACTAGGAACTGCACCTTGAAAATCTTGATTGACCTACCATACGAATCCATAGAGCAACTAACTACTTGATGAGTTCGGGTTGTATCACGATCCTGGACAGAAGGGCCGCATTTTGGGTTAAAACGATTAAGAGCATAGATTTATTTCAATGACAAGAAAAACGTATATAGATTGAACGTGACACACATCTGGATCTAAACTATTTTTTGGAATGAGTTGTGGGGACGAAGGGATACACACAGCGAGGGCCTGAAAGGCCCGAGTTTTGTGTAACCTTACGCCTCCAAAACGAGTTTCATAGAAATAGTCTCAATCAATATGCGAGTTACGTTCTATGTTTGTTCTATACCCTTCCCCTTGTGACACATGCATCAGATATTCCAAATTTCAGCCTTAGTACCGCACATAATTCAAGGAATTTTATCCTCGAAAAAACTTCGTTTTCGATACTTTTTGGAATAATGTGAGCCTGACGTAATTAACGTTACTCTTCGGTGTCTGAAGATCTGTATACAAAGCGCGTTGCATACGGATGAAATAATACAACTGTGGAAATAAGATTCCATAAAATGTTTTCTGGGGATGGATGTGGCATAAATAGCTAAAACGCAAGGTGTATCTGGATCTAGAAAATTTTATCAAACGGGTTGTGAGACTAGGTATATTCAGTCCTATCCATAAAGTTCGTGAGAAAACCTTTATATTTTCCATTTGAACAAATATGAATAAGGGTCAGCAGGGATATTATTCCACACTCGCTACCTTTTGCACAATGTTTTAAATGGAATACAGTCCATTAAATACAGGCATATTATCACGCTAGTATAATTAAAGCCGGCGTTAGTTGATATTGACATATAACCGAAGCGTCGATAACATCATCATCAAAACCATGGATGATATATCCAAACTTTCGAAACAGTTCTGTGTTTAATGCATTCATTTAGCAGGTTTATCGCACTAAAAAAGATTTGTCTGTAGAGAGTGCATGGAATCGAACATGTAGAATAAACGCAGAACACAACTCGTGTTTGAATTGAGCGCGTTTTACGCAACTCGTTGTGAATCGCGGTTGTTTTTGTCCATCAGCCATTCATAATTGGTCGCGTAAAATTCAAACACTTGTTATGCCCTATTTATTTATACAGTCAAGAACTTGCCCCACCCCATTAGCATCAATAGGCCAGGAGAAATTAAGTATGGTTGGGGTTTTAAGCCATGAAAAATAGAATTGGTAGGTAAACTTTTTATATTTGTAATGAGTTTTTCCCTTGAAAATTGTCCTTACGATGTAGAAAATCTAAATTTTAAATGGTTTTAATAAGTCATATATAAATATCTACATTTTATTAGGGTTTAACGACACATTAACAGCTAGGGTCATATCATGTTGGTGACAGTTTTACGGGCGGAGGAAGCCGGAGAGAACCACCGAGCAACGACGAGCAGCTGTCAGCTCTCCAACATCGTAACTCTGAACCCTGCACCGCGGCACAGACAGGGTTAAATTGGCTGAAGACATGCACATCTTCGACGTGCAGTACGCCTTAGAAAAGAACAATTTCAGGCGAGGGCAAAAATCGTACCCCTCCTATTACAAAGTCTAATATTGCTCCGTAAACTTTGTTTGAAGAAACTTGATTATACACCTCAAAAGGGTGCTCAATACCAAATATCAGGTCATTCTATCCATTGGTTCACGAGAAAATGTTCACCTATAAACCCACTATTCGTCGACAAGAAATATTTTATTTGTGTTTTTTTAAAGACGTGGTACCACGTTTGTTTACACTCGACGTACAATGGATTCATTGTATTCCTTACTTAGCCAGTTAGATGCGTAAATGGTGAAATTTCATTTTAATACCCGTCCATTCAACTTTGAAGCCTTGTATTTAACGGAACATCCGCTATGACATAAACGATTCTGTATTCAATGGGTGGTGTACGAGCCGGAACTTTGTTTCCCAGCACAGTTCATTCTAGTTTCTTTCTCGTCGAGTCCTTAGTTACGCTTCGAAAAGTTTCCAAATTTCGTAACACATTTATCGACAGTCTATCGCATAGTGTGAAAATGAAAACGTCCAAAGCAACATAAAGTCGGTTCACAAAAAATTAGTTAACCAAAAATGAGATAATATGTTTTAAAAAAAACCCCAGTCATTTCCAACCAGAACTTTAACCCAGTCCCATGGCCGTCTCGTTTTGTGGATCCCATTATATCTAAATTGGTCAACTTTATTTCGGTAAATCTTCATACATCTTGGCATGCTTCGAACTTTTGTTAAAAATGTTTCTCCCAGCTGTTTTGCAAATCTGCACATATTTGTACTTAAATTTTTACTAACAGTAGTAAAAGCCACCAAATGGTTAGGCGTGAATGGGCACCGACCGAAGAGAAACAGCGGTACGAATTTCAACAAACACTGGTTCCGAAAAGGTTGTTTTGAGTTTTCATAGATCCGTTTGATTCGAACAGCTTAAGTCAAAACAAACAGACTCTTAACATTTGGGTTTAAACATCGGAATTAAAATTTGTTTATTTAAATGGATTTTAATACATGAGTTGTGTAATAAACACAGAACGCGATGTGTGTTTGAATCGGTGGATGTTTTACATAACTCATTGGAATGGCGTAATCATATTTCGCTCGAGGCTACGGCTCTCACTAAATATGACTACGCCATTCAAACTCGTTGTGTAAAACACCCACCGATTCAAACACAAATCGCGTACTGTCTATTTATAACTTTCCATATTGTAATTTACTGGGATTTCCGTGTTTGATTATAAACGATAACTTCACAAGTAAATTATGCCATCAACAATTGGGTCATGTATCCGTGCGCGCACACGAAGACGTTTCGCCGTGGGGATGGAATGGGGACTTCATTGATTTTTTAACCCTTTACCTAACACGAAAAGCAGAAGACACTTGCAAAAAAAAAAAAAAAAATCTTGAATAACTATTATTTTCATTTTTCGTCTTAAAACATAGGTTATGACCCCTCACGAGCTCGTTTCTATGAGGTGGGGGGTCATAACATATGTTTTAGAGACAAAAAATGAAAAAATAAAGAAAATTAATTGGCGATTTTTGAGAATAGCTCTGGCCGGTTTTCGCCGTTACGTTAGGTAAAGGGTTAAGTAATATAATTATCGTTAATATTGAAAAGTAATAAACAGAGCAATCTCTTAACTGCACTGGTTACGTGAAATAATTCATTCGAGACGAGAGACTATATTGTAAAACACTCGTGCGCATTCGCGCACTCGTGTTTGTACAACGTCCCTCACCTCTCATGAATTATTTCAAGTAACCTGTCCAGTCAAGCGATTACTCTCTATATATTTACCCAATTAATATGATGTAATCATGATAATCTATATACCACGCGGAAGTCCAGGTAATTACCTTTGCAAGAATGTTAGATACGATAACTGGTGCACAACAAAAATAATATTCACAGGTTATTAAAAACAAGTGACGTGTCTCGCCGATTCCAAGGTAAAGATAATCCTGTACTCCTCTGACCGAAATGATAATATTAGTTCAAGTCATTTCGTTCAGAGAAGCTTCAGATTAGTTCCATTGGAACGCTTTTCCAACATTGTTTTAGAATAATTTTCGGATGGAGATATACCAAAAAACTCTCTGGAACAGACTTCCAAACTGAATTTCATCATCAAATGGCATTAACAACTCATTTTATTGCAAAGTTATATTTTGCAGAAAATTCGGAATGTTAATAATGACCTGATCTGGAATGAAATCTACACAGCACAAGATTTGATCATGGTAAACAAACCAGCAAGCTGAAAATATCCATGCAGAGTTTGAAACTGCTTCAGTTTTAATAAAAAAAAATGAGATTTAGCAGAAAAGGGGTTGAAATTTGAGAAAGCGACAAAGATCTAGTTGAGATAAACTAGTATACAAACAAGAGGCTACAAGGGGCCTTAATCATTTACCTGATAAAATTGTTTAAAGAAGGATTTAATTCAGCATTCACATGTTGATATAGTTAATATAATTTAGTGAGGGGGGGGGGGGGGGGGTTGGGGGCCCATAGGGAGCCCAAATGTTACCATAAAGACTTGAGTTGAACATATTTTTCATACGACACAAAGTTAAAATCAAATATCAGAAGATTTTGACGGGTAGATCAGAAGAAGAAGTCCATTAAATTTATTTCCTCATGTTACCCCAAATATGAAACCAGGGATTTGCATCGACAAAAAAACCCACGAATCTCACACCTCTGATGCTATTGATTTGTGTACCAAGTATCAAAAGATTATGATTGGTTGTTCTGGGGAAGAACATGTTTTATTTCTTTTTTAAATGTGGTGTGCTAACAAAATTATGCCACTTTTGGTGCCCCCCGAGGGCGTGGAAACTTTATTTGAACCAACCGGATTTGGCATGTAATGAGGAACAGGCATATAAAAGTTGGATCAATTCGACTCAGTGATTTATGAGGTGAAGTCAATAATGTAAAGTTCATGTTTAATGGACGACTGGTAGAAAGTGATCACTTAAGCTCCCATAGAGCCTCGCTCAAGCGAGCTAAAATCATCATCTTTTGATGATAATTTCTGAAGTTATCGAGGAAGAAGCAACGTGTCTAAAACGTTAAGAAGGACGGAGAGGCGAACGGCACATGACCGTTCCAGGAGTCAACATTTTGTGTACCATACTATGGGTGCACATAAAAAAAGACTCACCCTGCTATTTACTGCTATATGCATCTCGAACTGCTGTACAAACTATACTAAAAATCGGGCGGGACACTAGGTGGAAGCGTTGGACGCGGTAATTCGAATAGCACCCATGTATTTTCCGAGTTATTTGTATCCGCATATTATCATTAAAATATGTTGTTTAAATGCTCGAATCAAAATATATTGTGAAAATGCTCCAATCAAACATGTTCCTTTAAAAAGAGACTTTGTGGGGTTTTTTTTCCTCTTCTTACCCACACGTACTGAACAGTGAACAGCTGCTAGAAAAATCACATCTCTATCTGGTTACTGACCAAATAACAAATTTTACTGACCAGATATATCGCTCAAGTTCGCTTTTCCGACAAAATCATATATTACAAACGATTGAGTCGAAAAATACCATAAAGATTCATATTCGTTGAATCAATGCAAGAAGTGTTGCTCAATCGAAGCATCATATGGCCGATTTTTAATGACAACACAATAATGATGACGACTCGTCACCGCTCCACTTTTATGATTACGCCACGTAGCTCCTCTAATTTTGTTAAAATGTGGATGGGTTGTAAGGTGAATGAAATGTTTATTGACTGGAATATTCATAACTGAGCACGACAAAATATATGTATATCTCTGTGAGTGAAGGAATATCACATTTTATTTCAAATTGAAACAAAATACTGCATTTTGATTGGCTGAGAGATAGGATGTAACTTGCAATCCACAGTGGCTTTTTTACACCGTGTTTAACCACGGTGTAAAAACAAGAATATACAAGAGCAAGCTTTTTGGCTAAAAAAGTACCCATTTTTAATTATTAATTCATTCCCTCTGGTCGGTTATGTCAGAACAAAAATAAAAATACAGGAAATTCAATATGTATGTGCAATAAAATATTACAGATAAGGATGTCATTGGAACTGGCTCATTGAGCCAGTTCCAATGACATTGATATTTGTCTGGTTTTATTTAAGAAACTTGCAAAGTACAAATTTTCTGTCAGTTTTTGCCCACAATGTAGGTTATAGTATAAAGTACACCAAAATTCTTGGAAATAAACCCGTTATCCTTGTGTTTTCCAGGGTGTAGGGAATTTACACCGGTTTTGGGAACTCATAGACCCTGAGACTTTTTTTTCGCCTCAGGGTCTATGAGTTCCCAAAACCGGTGTAAATTCCCATACACCCTGGAAAACACAAGGATAACTAATAACATCGCCGGCAGTCTGTTCGCAAACTCCACGAAAATGAGTATACAAACACCCCACAACAGCTCCAAATTGCGAGTTTCTCTTGAACAATGTGGTGATAACTGTAATGAGTAAGTGATGCAAGCATTCTTCTGGACATGACACAAATCTACCTGATGTCTAATAGAAACCTGGAAGATGGGCCTGTAAGATGGACTGTAGATTAAAAATATAAAACAATTTAAAACAGATTAAAAAGGCTGATTTCATTGAGGAACGAGAGAATCCTATGATAACGAATTGTGAAAATAGGTTTATCAGAGTTTGTGCATTAAAATGTTGCTAACTGGCATTAAAATCAATACAATATAAGAGAATGTGCTCAGCTGTCAAAGAACAGTGACAAGGATTACATTCCAAAAGAAAATATAAGTCTTGTATGGCCGATATGAAGTCGTGTCAGAATTATATTATCTTTTCTACAGAGTGTTCTCGGTTCGAATCCCACCTGCGGCAACCGCGATGTGTCCTTGGGCAAGATACTTTCTCGTCATTACCCATGTGGGGGCACGGTGGGATTGTGTACTAAGGCGTACTGCACGCCGACGGTGCACCTGCCTTCAACCAATGCTAACCCCGCTTGTGCGGTGTTGGAATGTTGGGGAGCTGACAGTTAGTCGCTGTTGCACTGTGGTTCTGTCCGGGTATTCTGACTTCTTCCACCCGTAAAACTGTCGTGGTCATGATTAGCAATTGTTCAAAAATATGTCACATTAAACACTAATAAATACATAAATACATTTCTGCAGAGGTTAGCAGATAGGATATTTATCATTGTCGGAAGCGATTTAGCTTATAATTTGTTGCCACAGTCCATTCCTCTTGAGACACAGAGTTGATATACTTATTGATATATGGTTTGTAGTCAGTGAAGGAAATCACAAAATCAATTGCAAGCTTGTTTTCAGATTGTTTTGCCGCTCTGCCTGCCCTGGTGTTACTGGATATACCAACATGTCCAAGTAACCGCAAAACACGACGTCATACTGGTCAGACATTTGCATATTCAACTTCTCACGAGGTTCCAAGATAAAAGGGTTTCTCGGGATGGAGTTGAGAGAAGCTAGCAAAAAGACACATAAGTCGAAAAAAATAATCTACCTCCTTCCCTATACATTCTCGATTTGTTCAAGTGCAAGGCATAAAGATGCTTCACTTCTGAAGATATAATGCTTCAATTTGTTTTCTGAATGAGCTGACGTGAATACCAGTGACAACAGGTGGTGATACTTTGTCGCCATCCTCAGATCCATCTGTATCATTTTGTATGTCCTATATGTGCACTTTATTTCGGCATATGTTTGCTTGAATTGTATAGAGTTTGTTTCAGATTTTGAGGCAAGACCCAAAATAACATTGGACTTTCTCAAATGCCAGGGATAAGAAAATGGTTCATGGGACTTTTTTATCGAATCTGAGTCAATAGTGGCAGCTTCCATATGTTGTTTAATTCCTATTTTCAATGGAGGAATATGTATCAAGTTGCTGCCCAATAAATCAACATTTTGAGGATCTGGGACACAATTATAAGCATAGCTTGATGGGTAAGCAGACAGTTTATAAACATATTGTACAGATAGATGGACCCAACCCTCCTCAAGAGAAAGCCCCCTCGAATCGATTGGAGATGTTCTAAATGAGCCCGGGCTTATTTTAATGTCACTAATATGGATGTCAACAAGTCATTTGAGATAAGAATTTATCCGCAAACAGTGTCCAAACAGGCGAAATCTAATTTTAATCTCACTTGAGATCTTTACAAATGGAGAAATGTTTTTTTGGTCAGAACCCCTGTGACAGGAATGATAGTCCGTAGAAACGTTAGTCCCTCTGGACTATTATTCCGCGGAATTATAGTCCTAGGTCTAACATTTCTAGGAATAGTAGTCCGGTGGACTACTATTCCTAGAGATGTTAGACCTAGGACTATAATTCCGCGGAATAATAGTCCAGAGGGACTAATTTTCCTACGGACTATCATTCCTGTCACACCCCAATCAGTGCTATCAAAAATCTTCAGACGGTTAGGTGGTCTTTTACATTAAGCCTTTAGTTGTTTTATATGGGAATGGAAATTCAATTTATTGTCAAACAATAAATCCAAGAATTTTCCTTTTTTTAACAGCGTTTATACTATTCCCATTAATTTTCAACTCCGGATGGAAGCATTGTTTCCAGAGCTTACACAAATGCACACAGTTTGTTTCAGTCTTCGAGACCTTAAAACTATTTTCTGTACTTCATGTCTGCATTCTATGTACGCACAGCTGCTGTTTGCGTCCAGTGGCATTTTACGATGCATTTACAAAAATATATCGTCCCCTGAGTTCCAATGTGTTCTATGTGCATGCTGGCACATAGAAGATATTGGAACTCAGGGGACGAGAGGATATATAATAGTGGCCAAAACTGTAGGCTCTGTCTGTAAAATACAATTCAAATTAACATGTTCAATCTCCATCGTTATTATTATTAGTCCCCTACGGGAACCGTAAGGGGACTATAGGATTGCACTCCGTCCGTCCGTCCGTCTGCCTGTCTGTCCGTCCGTCCGTCCGTCCGTCTGTCCGTCCGTCCGCCTGTCTGTCTGTCTGTTTTTTATGTTACCACCTCTCCCTCCAACATGCTTTAAGCTACACCTTTCATATTTGGTACATGGATAAATGGTTCTGAGGGGATAATGCACGCTCAAAATGTTTTTTTAAAAATCCAAGATGGCGGAATGGCGGCCATTTTTGTTGTGTTTTTTAAGCTTTTTTTCTCTATTTTCATGTTACCACTCCTCCCACCAACATGGTTCAAGCTACTTTGCATATTTGGCACATGGATAGAGGGTTGGGAGGGGATGATGCACGTTCAATATTTTTTCTTCAAAATCCAAGATGGCGGCATTGCGGCCATTTATGTTGTGTTTTTTAAGCTTTTTTCTCTATTTTATGTTACCACCCCTCACTCCAATATGGTTCAAGCTACACTTTTTATATCTGGAACATGGATAGAGGGTTGTAATGGAATGTTGCACGTTCAATATTTTTTTTTCAAATTCAAGATGGCGCCATGGTGACCATTTTTGTTGTGTTTTTTAAGCTTTTTTCTCTATTTTATCTTACCACCCCTCACTCCAACATGGTTCAAGCTACACTTTTTATATCTGGCACATGGATAGAGGGTTGTAATGGGATGTTGCACGCTCAATATTTTTTTTTCAAAATCTAACATCTGTCTTTCTGTCCGTCTGTCTGTCTGTATGACTGTCTGTCTGTTTTTATGTTACCACCTCTCCCTCTAATATGCTTCAGGCTACACCTTTTGTATTTTGTACATGGATACATGGTTCTGAGGGGATGATGCACAGTCAATATTTATTTTTAAAAATCCAAGATGGCAGAATGGCGGCCATTTTTGTTGTGTTTTTTAAGCTTTTTTCTCTATTTTATGTTACCACCCCTCCCTCCAACATGGTTCAAGCTACGCCTTTCATATATGGTACATGGATAAAGGGTTGTGAGGGGATTATGCACGCTCAATATTTTTTTTTCAAAATCCAAGATGCTTATATACTCTAGTGTCTTCTGTGACAAAAACACCTTATGTCACAAAAGCGCCGTAGGGGACTAATACCACCTCGGTGGTCAAACACTTGTTATTTATTGGTGCTTAACGCCACATCATCAGCTAGGGCTATATCGAGGCGAAAAAACAGTGGTATATAAAAAGTCATTATCAATAATGAAATAAAAATTGAATAAAAATAAAAACAACCACAAAAAACATGTCAAAGATAAAAATGATTAGAATAACAATGAGTAATGAGATACTTGAATACATTAAAAATCAACCTGAGGAATTGAGACTTGATGAGTCGCGATTAAAAGAATGAAAACAATTTTTAAAATTTTGTAAAAAGGTTGATTACTTTCAGAAATGATACAATTTTATGTGGGCTCGTATTATAAAATAGATCTCTAAGGGATCCAACTGTGAAGTACTGCCCTCTAACAAGATTAAAATCAGTACAATTTAAGAGAATGTGCTCCACTGGTAACACCTGCTGACATGGAACACATTCTTGTCGCATATTACCCTCTAACAGAAAGGAATGTGTTAGTCGTGTCCGCCTGCCACATAGATTTGATGTAGCTACTAATATGAGACTTAAAATCAGTGAGAGGCTTTGTTAAAGCCTGTTTTGCTGCACTGCCTGCTCTGGTGTTACCAGCGATACCTATATGTCCAGGTTACCAGCAAAACACGACATCATATTGGTCAGACATAAGAGTTAACTTCTCACGAAGCTCCAAAACTAGAGGGTTCTTCAACCTGGGGTTGAGCAAAGCAAGCAAAGAGGAAAGAGAGTCAGAAAAAATAATCGACTTCTTTTCCTGTACATTCTCGATATGTTCGAGTGCAAGTTGTAAAGCTTTGACTTCAGCTGTGAAAATAGAACTTTGGTTCGGTATTCTGATGGAAGTGACATGATCATCAGTGACAACAGCTGATGATACTTTGTCACCATCTTTTGATCCATCTGTATAGATCCTTGTATATGCACTACACTTTGACTTAATTTCAGCATATTTTTGCTTAAACAGCAGAGAATTTGTTTCAGACTTTTGAGTAGATGCTAGGTCCAAAATAACTGTTGGCTTTTTAAGATGCCAAGGGAGAGTTTGTGGTTCACAATTCTCTTTTATTGTAACTGGCTCAATTTTGGCGGACTCCATATGAGGTTTAATTCTAATTCCCAATGGAGGGATATGTTTCTGATGACTGTTAAAAAATTCCATATTTTGAGGTTCTGAGACACAGTTGTATGCAGGGTTGGACTGTTTAGAAAGAAGTTTTGAAACATATTGGAGTGAAAGTTTAATTCTGCGCGTCTCAAGAGAAGGCTCCTCCGCTTCAACAAGCATTGAACCTACCGGTGATGTTCTAAAAGCACCAAGGCTGGTTCTTATGCCACTATTATGAATGGCATCAAGAGGTTTGAGATATGACTTTCTGGCAGGACCGTAAACCACACAGCCATAATCTAATTTTGTTCTGACAAGTGATCCATACAGATGGATTCATGTATTTTGGTCAATGCCCCAATCAGTGCTACTAACTACATTCAAGAGGTTCAGTGCCCTTTTACATTTTACCTTCAGTTGTTTTATGTGGGAAGTGAAATTCAGCTTGTTGCCAAACAACAACCCTAAGTATTTCACTTCCTTAACAACTTTAATAGGACTACCATCAATCTTTAACTCCGGATCGAGGTGATGTTTCCGAAGCTTACAAAAATGAACACAATTTGTTTTCATTTTTGAGAATTTCAAACCGTTTTGTATGGCCCATTTTTTAATTCTGTTTAAGCACAGCTGAAGTTTGCGCTCTATAGCATTCATTTTCTTGCTGCTGTAGCAGATTAAAAATCATCTACATACAACGAAGAATCTACCATATTCTCATTTGCTTCGATGATGCTATTAATTTTCACCGCAAAAAGGGTAACAGATAAGATACTACCCTGAGAAACCCCCAATTTCTGTTCGTGCGGATCAGATAACGTTGATCCAACACGGACCTGAAATTGGCGGTCCTTTAAAAAGTTTTCAATAGAATGGGGCATACGCCCTCTCAACCCCACGTTAAAAAGACCTTTTAAAATCCCATACGTCCACGTTGAATCATATGCCTTCTTCAGATCAAAGAAGATGGCAACCCCATGTTCTTTTCTGGCGAAGGCATTTCTAGTAAACGTTTCAAGTCTGACCAAATGATCCACAGTACTGTTCTGGCCTCTGAAACCACACTGAACATCCACAAGCAGATTGTTCGATTCCAGAAACCAGACAAGTCGATCATTGATCATTCTCTCCATGGTTTTGTACAGACAACTGGTTAAAGCAATAGGTCTGTAATTGTTTGGGTTGCTGTGATCTTTATCAGGCTTAGGAAAAGGAATTATTGTTGCTTTACCCTAGGATGGTGAAAACTGGCCAGTTGCCCAAATGCCATTAAAAATTGATAATAAAAGTTCTAGTGAAGATTGAGGCAGATGCTTTAGATGCTTTAAAATTTGGTAGTGAATTTCATCGGGACCAGTGTCAGTACCCTTTGCTCTATGTAAAGAGTTAGTTAACTCTTCTATAGAGAAAGGTTCATTGTAATCCTCTAGATTGTTGGAGGTAAATTTGATCTTTTGTTTTTCTTGTTGTCTTTTAATTTTGATAAATTCTGGACTAAAATTTTCAGACGACGAATGTTGCGAATGTCCATCGTTATGGAAAATAAAATCCACTTACTAATAAAGATATAGTATAACTTAACAATATGTTGAACAATGACGTTAATAACTGAAATAGGCCTGAACTATCCCGATTAGGTAGACGAGGTTATGAATAGCCCTAACTGGCATTTTGAATATTTGAACATTTTTTTTTAATGTTTCGTTTACATTCTTGGTTTTGAGGGTCGTTTGACGGGAATGAGGAGGGGTATTAACATGAATCATCGGCAGTTGCCAAAGAACAGAAATAGTCACCGAAAGTTTAAGTTGTGTCTGAGGTGAACGGTATGTCGTTGACGTGAATATTTGGATAGTTTCTAACGCCAGAAAATGTGTCATGTCGATTAATGTGATATTTGAGAGTTCCATTTTAACACAATAGAGGAGTTTTCTAACTAAAAGTGAACCTTAATTCAAACTGCCTTTCACCCCATGGCAGTATTTTTATGTTTCTAATAGTTTCCCTTTAATAATGTAGTGTCCATGCACGTCCATGTTATAACTTATTCGCCCCGCAATACCCCAATCCTTTGCGTGTTGTGTTATCTCCGAGATACATCAAAGGCATGTCCTATGAATATGATACGATGAGAATGTATTGGACAGTCCTGCTAGTTAATTAGATATCTCAGCATATACATGAAGGCTGGTATATACAATTGGAAGTATCAAAGTTTTTCGGGAACTGCAGTATTCGATGATTTGTTTTTTTTACTTTGCACAACTATTGCAAAATTGTAAATTAAATCTCTTGCACGGTGTGATATCGTCAAATATTCTGGAGACTATTTTTCGCGCATCCATATAATGGAATAGACACAACAACTGCATTAAATATATTAATATAAATTTGAAAAGATGGGACATTCTTTACTTAATAACTTTAACATTCCCATGTTTAGATGTGTTTGCCTTTTGTTTCACAGTACCAACATAACATTATTTGTTACACACATGGACAGAGTATCACATGTGCAAAGAAATAGTTCCAGAGGTTTGCATTATCTTTTCAAATCGTATAAGTACTGTTTTATTCATTAATGTGAATGAAGGTTGTTAGAGATTCCAAGACATCCTCAGCACTTTCTGAACAGTAAAAGAACGAGCCGACATATGGGAAATTTGTTATTGATTATAAATTAATAGTAATCACATAGCAAGACTATATCCTAAAGTCAAATATCTCGTCGAAGAATAATTTGAACAGGGAGGGAGAAACTGCACACCCTTGCATGACACACGTCAACATTTTACATGTAATGTGGCGCATTGCCAATCACACAATGTCGACTCTAATCATACATGGATATGAGTACACCGAGTCTATACACATAAAGACCGATGTTTTCGATCTTACAGAACAATTTATTTCTATCAGCAGAAACAAAAGTCTACGGATGATTCAAAATGAGAACTTCCTAATGATCTATATTTTTTATAAACAGTAACAGATTCTTATTTATTACACGCCTGTTCTATGAAATCTCCACCTAAAGCAAGACTAAACCATGCGGAAAATGAAAATCAGTTCCGCACACATATGCCGAACGGAAATCGTTCACGGACTACTTCTATAAAGAAGCGAAATTTCACTTGAATTTTCGACAAATCGTGCACCGCAATTACAACTTGAATCGCTAGCGATAACTGAAAATTCGTTCCCTGAGTTTCAATGTGTTCTATGTGCCTGTAGGTACATAGAGCACATTGAAACTCAGGGGACGAAATAGTAAACCGATGTCCACTCGCAAATTTTGTTGGCGTTAAAATGTGTTCTTTCTTTTGACAGTTATCAAATGTTTTGCTGACTGTCCTTCTAATAATTGTTTTTATAGCTGCGAAGGCGTTTAGTAAACACAGAACGACACAGCATATCGATTAACCCATTCACATACGCGTGTAGTTCTGTGTATTTACGCCTTCGGAGTATGAGTGTAAACCAAAATGGGTAATGTACATTTACATAAACTACATTTTAAGGTGAGAAAGTTGAAAAAACATGTATGTATTGATTGTAGTGTCATTTTTTAAAATAGATTTGACCTACCTCAAACTAGACACGTGAGAGAAACAAGATAATGGGAAATCGGGGCAGGTTAATCCAAGGAACAGAATTCTCATCCTCGCGTGTTGCAGTGGTGTAATGTACAGTTAAAACTAGAAGTCCTGTCATGAAATGCGCACAAATAGCACGTTGATATGCGCGTTAATGTACGCGTTATGGCCCAAGTAAAGCTATCAAATTCTGTACATATGGCCTGTGCACAAGCAATGATTCAGCCAATGGACCTCCGGGTAACCCGGAGGTCCAATGGCAGAAACATTGCATGTGTTTGCTATGAGTAACCAAGAGAACCTGAGTGCTTTGGATGCCATTCGATATGGAAATTGCGCGCAATTCCAACGCGCAATTAAGCCTATATAAGCGCACTATTCGTGACAGGACTTCTAGTTTTAACTGTATATACTTGGAAAGTAGACAAAAAGCAGGATAGGCAGACTGACTTATACTTACTAATAACTATACGTTATTTCCAGAAATGTGTATTAAATACATATGTCTTTAACAAACATTGCGAGCTTAATGTTGAAAAATAGGTTCAGCAACAAGCTAAAGCCTATTTAAACTGTTTCCACGGGCTGCAAATATACACTTAGAGTTTCATGTGGCTGCATATTACAAAAAACTTAGCAAAAGATACACAACGATAGTTACACCTTTCAAAGTAAAAGATTGAAAGAGTGAATGTGGTCTAGAAGTTTAAGTGGTAGAAGAGAAATATATATATAAAAAAAATACCATAAGGGCTGGAGTTTTGAGAGAAAGATAGAAAGATAAAATAAGTATAGGCCTATACAGAAGTTAAATTTGAATAAGGTATATTTGCTACAAGCTGACGAGTGAAAAAAAAGATAATTGAGTTGGTTTCAATATTAAACCGAGGACATCCATAGAGAAAAGTTTGCATGTATATATGCGTGTAAAACAAATCATTAGAGTTACAGGTTTGCAAATCGCAACCTTCCTTTTATACGGCAGTTGCTACAGTGTCCATTCTTCGTATGTGTAATTACTAAGTTACAAGCATATGTAAGTGCACGTGTAAGTAAAATCTTTTTTTCAATTACGTCTCAATTGGTGTCACTGGTCTCGCGACTCATGTCGTCACTGATCATAGCACGTATCCTGAACTATAGCTACCGCGTGATATTCTGCGCTACCTTGACAGCATACTATTTCTAATGATGCATTGTAACTTCACAAATAATACCACACGCGGTATGACATAACCTGGCTGCCTACATAGTTCACTATAACAACCAATATGCACTGCGACTATGACATTACTTCCCGTCAAAGATAACCATTCCCAGACAGGTATCCCCCTAAAGGATTCCACAGAAAGGTAATAATACACCAACGTGTCAAATGCATCTTCAAACACTCGTATTTGCTTACGTGTTATATCTTTTTGAGGCACATTGTGGACTTCCACAAAAAGACCTATCAGTACATCCAACTGAATACGATGTGCACACATTGTGCACTAGCGTGAAGCACATTCCATCATCTACCAGGCATATGTTCCGCGGAAATCCTCGTTATCAGTGACAATATGCTGCAAGTGCTGTGCGCACAGTGTTCACCAGCACGCAGCAGGCACATATCGGCACACCCAACAGGTGCCCATGTGCTGCATGTGATATGTACACATTGCTACACATTATATGCAAGCTGTCGTCAGAAGTTATAATCAGTTAACTATTCTTTGAGATGTTTCTCCAATAGTCACTGCCAGTCCCAGCTAGTCCCCGGACGTTCCCAGATCAGCAAGGTCTTCAGTCCCAAAATAACGAGATGAGGATATGCCCTACATGTTCTTGAGGTAAATCGCGTACTTGTACATAAGAGCATATCGGTACGTCCAGCATACGTCCATGTGCTGTGCCCACATTGAGCACCAGCATACAAGCACTCTACATCAAATGGCCTACGTTCCATGGAATCCCTTAAAAATGCCCGACTCAGTCTATAAAATCCCCTTTTCGTTGCCTGTGCCTATGTGTTTGCCTATCGGTACATCCAACATGAGTTCATGTGCTGCATGTGATGTGTATAAACTGTTACACATTGTGCACAAGTTATCTTTTGATGACTGTCCTCCGACAGATATCCGCCAAAAGGTATCCTCAAACAGTGCATCACCTTTGTCAAAGGCATCCAAAGATACCCGTGCATACTTACGTGTTGATTGTTTTCGTGGAACACTGTGTACTTGCACATGAGCTTGTTTCGGCACATTCCGAATGCGCACAGATGAGATATGCACACATTGTGCACAAGTACACACGCATATATTGACTATTCTCTGTTTTTGAGGAACATTGTGAACTGGCACACAAACAGATATCGACACACTAAGATTTGCGTCCATGTGCTGCATATGATATGGCTGTACATTTTGTCACGCCTTGAGCACCAGCACACAGGCATCTCTTGTTATGATATAACAGACAGTCTCTTATACGTAATGTTCTCTGGCATGTACTAGGTTAACGAACGGTATAGGCAGACACAGGCTCAAATGAATGCAGCGATCTAATTGAACTTATTGAGTCTTGATCGAAGAAAGCGATCGAACAAGGGTAATGAATCTTAATTATCCTCAGGTAGACATCCTCTGCCACCTAACCTATAAAAGGTATCTTCAAAAGGTATCTTTCAGTAGTACATCACCATGTCACGGGCGTCCTCAAATACCTCTATATGCCTATGTGCTGCATTTGTTAGGCACATTGTACACTTTTACATAAAAATACATCGGCAAATACATTATGTGCCTATGTGCGATTCGCGTTGTGTACACATTGTGCATTAACACACAGTCACATCTGGTCAAAATAGGTGGGACCAGAGTAGATAAAAGTCATAATACAGGTAGAACAAGTGCAGGATTGGTGGAAATGTGATTGGCGGTAAACAGAAACAGAGTATTGCGGAGAGAATTTGAACTAGACGACCTGTTCACCATGACAATGACGCCGCAGCATGGCGGTTCACGCCGGCCACTACGACAACCCAACATGACGTAACAATGACGTCAGTTTACTGTCCGACTCACTCCCCGGATAGCGTTTGATAAAAATCGCCATTCAGGAGAGGAAATCTTGTTCATATCAAGAGAAGAAAAATAATCTTTGAGTGGGTTCTCTCTAATCTGTAGTGCGAGGGTGTTTCAAGGGCCGGTTGTGAGTGGTCTGAAAAGAAAAGAATTTTGATATGAGTTTGTACAACAGGGCACTTGTAGGTCCGCGCTATTATGGGGACAATATCGGGCTGTCACAGGGGGTTGGAGCAAACAAGAAGCATGGAAGGTATTCTGAAACACGATTTGGAACCTTTTCAAAATACCGAATAAAAGGTGTGTTTTTCCTTTCGTCTTTGGAGCGTTTTTCAACAGTGTCGGATTTTTTTCTTATCTTACGGCGTTATAGACTGTGAGAGCTTTTTTCAGTTTGATTTTGTTTCAAATCCTGAAGATTTTCATTCGGTACAATTACCCCATCTCGTATCAGAATAATATTCAAATAATGGATATTCTCAATGCTTTTCGGTCAAGGAGAACTTTATATTTGGTAAAGGAGGATGTAAAAGGTTTCTAGCTTTACGTGTTTGCTTTGCTTATTGGGGTTTAAACACACATTCTTCAGCCGTGATCACATCGAGCAGGAACTTGTATGGGTGGAGGATACCTAAGTCCACGGTGAGAGTTGCAACTTTCATCTCCTCAACTTACTAACTCTGTACAAACATGGTAGTGATTGATGGCAAATGATTATCAACGTGAAGTACACCTTAGTACACAAGGCCACGTTTCCGCCCCCGCCCCCAGCCACACACACACACACAGACACACACACACACACCCTCACACACACACACACACACACACACACACACACACACACACACACACACACACACACACACACACACACACACACACACACACACACACACACACACACATGGGTAATAGAGGTTAAGTGTCATACCCGATGTAGTTACTGCTGGTCAGATCGAACCCTCGACATTTCAATTTAAAATCCAATGCTGTACCATTGAGCCGCCTCGCTCCTCAGGTCTTACGTGTAATTTCACAGATGTAGTTACTCCATTATCGTGGTCAATTCGAGTTAGGACAAGGTGTTGTACTACACGAACATACAGTTGTGAGTAACGTTGTTTTTCGAATGGACTGTGTTTCATGTTACTGGACGATATGCATAGTCTGCTGATACATTATGGATCGTTGTGTAACTACGTGCGGCAGAATAAAACGACGTAGAGACTCACGTCGTGGCCATGATGGTTCCCGTACCGGACAACCGGCAAAGGAAACATACAAATCAAGTACTGAAGAGTGAGTTGCTGGTATGTTTTAAATTCTTGATCAAGGATAGCCATTTTTCGTGACACAGTTGCCTGCTAATTCTCTGCGCAACATCGCATGTGATAAGATAGAAGGAAATGCCACCAGCCAGAGGACGTATGTTGCAAATGACTTTTCTGTTTTTTATATTCTTTATATATATGATATAACGCAATGGTCCTAGAATACATCCGCCTGGAGCCTCTACTAGGTGGGGTTCTACGAGGACGCTACTGACTGAATGATAAGAGCCTATTATATTTTAGTCAAACAGTACTCAAATCATCTGAGTATTGTAGATGTCAGTTAGCCAGGATGTTGTTGAATCCTTTCATGTAAAGTCTAGAAGGAAAAATGTTAACAAATTATCTGAATTGTGAAGACCCAAGGCACATTTATTAAACATTTGGCAATACAGCTAAAAAGTGAGATCGATCGAGTGAACGTATTACATTTAGGCTCTCTCTTGAAAGGTGAGAGGAATTTTTGCCTTGGAATGGGAAATAATATTCACAGAAAAGAAAGGTAATACACCTGCCTGTAATCTTACCATGCTCTTTGACCACTCTGTCACATGCTGCCTGATCCACATGCTTCGGGCATGAATTGCAGCCACACATACGTGTCCTAAAGCTAGACGATTACAGGAACGATTGTGAGAAGTTACCGAAGCTGTGGATATTGCAGAAAATTATTTTTGGTGTTCTCCACAAAACGTGAGAGGGAGGAGCAATAGTTGGAACATCCCGTAATACATTGATTAATGATGTCGGTTGATAATAAACAAAGGTAGAATTAACAATCCCATTTAACCAGACATTAATAATCAGTTCTGAATCGGTGTCAAATATTAAAGCCACATAGGTTGTTATCTCAAAAGTTAAAAGCTGCTCATTTTTCAGTACTTACCCTTTGCAAGTCTATATATGGGATGCCCAGTCATTGTTGTTAATGCCACTGTGGTTGTCGCGGTGGTCCTACTTGTTGTTGGTGTTTTAGCAATTACCGTGTTGGTTGTTGTGGATGTTGTTTTGGTTTCAGCTTCTGTGGTTGTTAATATTGTTGATCCAGAGGTGGTAAGGTCAATTGTGGGTATAGATGTTGTGCTCGTAGGCTGTGCGATGCTTGTGAATTCCACTGCTGTAGATGTTGTTGTCGGTTTAGATATGTTAGGTTCGGTTCTGGCTGCAGAGATCGTAGTCGTTGGTGATGTGATGCTTGTAGATTTTGCGGTTGTGGATGTTGTTGTTGATGTTGTTGTAGGTTCAGTTGTGGTAGGTCCTGAGGTGGTTATAGATGTAGTCGCTGGCTCTGTGATGCTTGTAGATGCTACTTGTGTAGATGTTGTTGTAGTAGGTTCTGTTGTTGCTGTAGAGGTTGTAATTGTAGTTGCTGGCTGTGTGGTGCTTGTAGATGCTACTTGTGTAGATGTTGTTGTAGTAGGTTCTGTTGTTGCTGTAGAGGTTGTAGTTGTAGTCGCTGGCTGTGTGGTGCTTGTAGATGCTACTTCTGTAGATGGTGTTGTAGTAGGTTCTGTTGTGGTTGTAGAAGTTGTAGTCGTTGTCGGTGCGGTGCTCGTAGATACTGTTGTAGAGGATGTTGATGCTGCAGTAGTTGTTGGTTCAGATTCTCTAGTTGTTGGTATTGTACTTGTGGTGGGTGTTGCTGTTGTGGTTTCGGGCATTCGTGTTGTTGATGTTGAGGAAGGCGTAGTCGCTGGATTTGTACTGGATGCAGTGGAAGCGTAAACCGTAACTGCAAACATACAAATACAACAGAACAAGTTGTAGTTGACTGAGACCACAGAATGCCAAATTTTATAACATCTTATGCTACAACGGTTTAAACAAAGCCCATACTACTAAGATACAAACACGCACATAATAAAAAAGGCATACGAACAGACCCACAAACAACACCAATCGTCATCCCATCACCAAATTAACATCAATTTTGATTTTGTGATGTGGTTCTTGGATCCTCTTCAAACACTTAATGTACTCTTTGGAACAGTGTAATGGAACTTATCCACATTGTGGTTTGGACGTTCGGCCTATTTATCCATAAATGCGTAACGAACAGGCACAGTGTAGTGTAACAAACAGGGAGATAGAACAACGACGTCAATTGCGTTTTTGTCACCCCATTTACATTAGCAAGACCTTCACCTTTAACCTGTAGTCTCGTGATAAAAATAATTCATCAAAGCACCTGAAAACCAATTTGTGACCCAAGAATATCCTCTTGTGCCTTTACGGCTCCAAAAATATAGTGCAAATATACATGTAGACAAAATGTAACAACCATACAGACAAATTAACAAATTTAAGTATTTTAAGATATTTTTCATAATATCTCGTCATGGTTGCTTTAAAGCAGCCATAGCTAGATTTGAAGAAGATTTCATTCAAATTTAACTCAAGAAAATATTTGAGAAAAAAACAGTACAATGCACAGGGGGGGGGGGGGGGGGGATTTTGAATGAATATGCCCGAATTGTATTCATTTCAGCAGAGAAATTTTGACCAGAAATTACTGTCAAAAGCATAAGGTGTTAAAGTATTGGAAATGTATTGTTGATAACGCTGTTGTATGGGGCATGGACGTCAAACTTCGATTATGAGTCCTTCCAAATTGACTTTTTTCCACCACTCAATAGTACTGGTGTCCTATTGTAGCCGCTCAGTAGAAGCTTCGCGAAATTTGACAATGCTTTTCAACTGATGTTGGTCAGACCTTCCAAGCTTCGACACTCTACTACTGAAGTATTGCTGTATACTTGTTACTCAGAACATATACTTAAGAACATATTTCCAGTTTACTCTATAGTCCGCCAACATTATTTAGTTTTCGTTTAAGACAAGACTCTTAGCTTATGGCATCCAGTTGGAAAATGCCCCACATCTTGTCCTTAATAATGACTTAATGAATGCCGTGGACCTCTTGTACTGTCTTCCTCTCAAGTGGTTAGGAAATGAGTGTGAGTCCCTCAGAAAAATAATACATTCTCAACCTAAGTGATTTGCATGGGCTGGCAGCGACCCGTGTTTTCAGGTTCGTCCCACTCTCTAGCAATGGCATTAACTCCTGTCTACCTCTCAAGTGGTTAGGAAATGAGTGTGAGTCCCACAGAAAAATAATACATTCTCAACCTAAGTGATTTGCATGGGCTGGCAGCGACCCGTGTTTTCAGGTTCGTCCCACACTCTAGCAATGGCATTAACTCCCGATCATATAAACTGGCGTCGGTGGATGAGTAGAGGCAGTGAGGGCCTGTGGTCGGTCTCGGTCCGTCATTTATATCGAATTTTCTCCTACCCTGGTTATATATATGTCAAAGTTTTACATCATCGGGTACATTATAGCCCTATTTGTTCTTGTTAGATAGGTTTCTAAAATTTCTTCAAAAGATATACTATGCGACCGTAAACCTTGTATCACTGACGTGAATAGAGAATAATGCATATTTATTGACTGATTTATTAAATTATGACAAATGCCATGTCACATCAAGGATTGGTGTGAAATCCTGCAGTGATCCGTAATGAATAAAGCGATAATTTTCGCAACAAAATCACGATTTTATCGCCACTCAGTTGCACCAGAGTGAAGTGATTTTCGGAATAAAATACTGCGAAATCAAGCCCGCACAAAGAAAACCAAACCAAAAGGGTATCTAAGATTCAGCATTCTGTCTGGCATTTCATTTTCGACAGGAGAGACACAACAATGTTACAGGGAGAAATGCGAATAGAGAATTTCGACCGGATCGCGACTGAGTCAGTCGCAATCCGGACGAAATTTTCTGCTCTCCTTTGTGATCACAGTTCTGCAGATAGGCAAGAAAATGACCTGGGCAATGGCATTGATCTTTGGCTCTCCAGTGTCTAAAATACATGCAAGGCACTGATCATCTTATGCTCAACTTATGTGGCTAGATTTACCACCATGTCCCTTATAGTTGTTGCGATGTAGTCCAGCCGAACAGACAAATGGAAAACCACACTGACTGAGGTACCATTGATCGACTTTCATCAGCGCGGGCGAATAATATTTCACAGGATATTTCACAGGATAAAATCGTACTCGAATTCGAGAAGTTGACATTCGTATTTATTTAATTTTCTCCTTATTTGTTTTCCCAAAGCAACCCTCTATAACTGACTCCGTGGTTACTATCAAAACATGTCGAAAAAAATACTCCGTCATCGCTGAAACTTGAATACGATGCTGGGAGTGAAATACCATTTTCGGCGAGTGTGAGTGGGAATGCCATTTGTTTTGGGGGAAGAAAAACGAATGAAAATAAATTAAAAACTTGTAACAAAACGTATTGTTCTTATTCAGTTTTGGCTAATTGTGCTTATGTATAAATTACTGCAAGCTGATTTTATATTCTCATAAAGTTAATAGAAACATTGTCAAGAAGATTGCTTTAATTATATGCTTAGTTATAAGATGTTATAAGCCAGAGGCATTTTTTAACAAATATTTTACAACATCTATTGTCACGAAGAATACACGAAAATGTCTCCACTGGAGTGGCGCGGAGCATCTAATTGGCCTAACTTGAGATCGTTAGCAGTACGCTTAAATGGACTTAAAAAATTGGTATCTCTGCAGACGTGACATTATCACACAACCATTAAATTTTAAACCCGTGTATTTAACGCAATCGCCGCTATGACATAAATATGTCTGTATTCAACAAGTGATGTACAAGCCAGAACTTTTTTCCCAGCACCGTTTTTCTAGTTCCTTTCCAGTCGAGGTATTAGTTACGCTTCGCAAAGTTTCCAGATTTCATTATACAATGATCGATCGTCTGTCGCGTAGTGTGAAAATGAAAACTTTCAAAGTAAAAAAAACGGTTCATAAGAAAATATTAGCTGACAAAAAATGAGATAATATTTAAAAAAAAAAAAACCAATCATTCCCAACCACAACATTAACCCAGTCCCATGGCCGCCTCGTCCGTGGATCCCGCTATAACTAACTTGGTCAGCTTTATTTCGGCAAATCTTCGGACATCTTGATATGCTTCGAACTTCTTTTAAAAAAAGTTTCTCCCAGATGTTTTGCCCAAATTTGTACTTACATTTGTTTTAAGAATAATAGCCAACATATGGTTAGCAGTGAATGGACAGCAGCCGCTGAAGAGAAACAGCGACACAGATTTCAATTCCATTGCCCATGCGTTGAATGGAAGAGGACGCAAAATCTTAGCTTGTCATTATTCTTGCCTTTTAAATATCATTTCACCGGCATAGACTATTTTAAACTTCATTTATCATTTGTTTTTAACATTCCTTATTATCAGGAGTAAGAAGCGACAGAAATTGTGGGACTTTCACCACGTGAAAAGGGTTTTTAAATTGATTTTATTATTTTCGCTTGATCCTAATAGGCAGCCCTATTTTCTTCCATTCATCATCACGGCCGCCATCTTTTAAAATTGTAAAATGTCACCCAAGAACCAACATAGTTCTTGGGGTTTTAGCATTCATGTATTGTTAATCTCATTGATAATCATTAAACAATCACCCTCATCTGTTTTAAAATTGAATCGGAACGTTTTGGGAGTACAAATAAGTAATCTAACTTGTAGTGGCTACAGTATTGTGAGCTTCAGCCTTCACCTTGGATCACTCCGTAAACAAAATACCCGCGTACTTTACGAGGTAGGAAAAATAGTGCAATTCTTTTGGTAATTGCTGGAGATATTGAACAAAATCCAGGCTATGGCAGAATTAAATGCCCAACATGCCCAACCTGTAGCAAGTTTGTTAGGAAACAGGATAAGGCAATTCACTGTGATTCATGCAACGAATGGCTGTACATCAGATGTCAAAATGTAAATAACAAAAAATACAAAGTTCTTCAGAATTGTGAAGAATCGTGGTATTGTCAGAAATATTGTGCCCCGTGTGGCATGTGTGAAGATCAAAACCAGTTTGCAGCGTTAGCAGATTATTCGCGAACACAAATAGAGCATAAAATTATGAAAAGCCGCAAACTCCTAATAAAAAAATTAAAAAAGGCATAAACAGGTAGGGAAATGTCTGAACATTCACTCACTTAATATAAATAGCATTAAAGGGAAAATAACTTGAGCTTCAATCTCATTTTGCAGAATATAATCTAGACATCCTGGCTATACAGGAAACCAAATTAGATAAATAGACAATAAACATATAGTGTGTTTTTATATCTGTGTTATACAACGAGTTGAAATATGGTTTATTTTTTCGAGGCTTCGCCGAGAAAAAATAAACCATATTTCAACGAGTTGTATAACACAGATATAAAAACACACTATATGTTTATTGTTTTTATCTGATAACAAACAGACACCCGTCTCGTGCGTCTACCCGACTTATATATGCTTCCCGCGGGCCTCCAAAGAAAACCAGTCTACGAGACAAAAGAAATAGGACAAGACGCATAGAGATGTGTCCCTTACATTACAAAATCGATGACGGCGATTGTAAAGTGCGATTGCACTTCTTGCATCATGTAACTGCGCTGGAACAAAATAAATTTCAACTATTTTATTAACAGTAACTGCGCTGAAACAAAATAAATTTCAACTATTTTATTAACAGTAACAAAACGGTGTTTCAGTAGAGTTATTCTTTTTTTGACATAGTTCCAGTTTTCTTCCGTGTTTTATGCTGTAGTCCCAATATAACAAATAATTTTGCGTTTGTTTACAATTTTTACGAAGTGTTTTTTTTTTCAGGTAGAGCAGACGAACTTTTACTTAGCGCAGTTCCGCGAGTACTTTTGATCGAGGCCGTGACTATAAATAGTTCGCAGTCGCCGCATACTAATTACTATTAACAATCAAGTAATTTCTACAATGTTTTGAAGCAAAATTTTAGGTTGCCTTTATTGAAGCAAAATAAATAAGAAATGACACCATCAGAGGATTTTGACAAAGTGCAATAAGCGTACAATTAAAACCTGCCCTGTGATATAACGATGTTTCATGAATGAATGAATAAAAATGCAATTGAAAGAGGTCAGATATATTTATTTATTTATTTATTGATGTTTAAGGTCACATATTTATGCACAATGGCTAACTATGACCGTGACAGTTTTACGGGTGGAGGAAGCCGGAGTACCCGGAGAGAACCACCGAGCAACGACGAGCAGCTGCCAGCTCCCCAACATCGTAACTCCGCACTGCAGCACAGGCAGGGTTAGATTGGGTGAAGACATGCGTACCATTGACGTGCAGTACGCCTTAGTACACGGAGTCATCGTGCCCCCACGCGGGCAATGGAGATGAAGTGTCTTGCCCAAGGACACAACGCGGTTGCCGCAGGTGGGATTCGAACCGAGGACCTCTCGGCTTGCAGCCTGCACCTCTACCTACTGAGCCACCGCGCTCCCCGAAAGAGGTCAGAGGTCGTTCGCATAAATTAGAATTATGTACAACACCCGTTGTATATACTTCAAGTATATACAACGGTTGTTATACTCTATGGTTATCAGATAAAACTATTTATATAGAAGAAATATTCCCGAAGAACTTGAATATTGTACAGTAAGAAATGATAGAACATTAAATAGTGGGGGTGTATTATTAGCAATTAAAAAAGACCTTGAACCTACGCAAATAAATGACATATATAATGCATGAGAATCTGTTTGGACGATGATTGAATTGTTTGGCAAATCACATTATTTTGGGTCTTGGTATCGTGAACCAAATAGCCTTCACGAAGAAATTTACCTTCTCAGTGAACAATTAACTAAGATTAAGAGTGGACACTCACAGAAAAATCAACCTTAAAAACATCTTTTTCGTGATTTTTATTTTAATAAAATAGATTAGAATACACTAATAAATAAGGATGAGACATCTTTGATGCCCTATGATGGCCAGACGCTGATAGACATAACCCGCGATCACTTTATGGAACAAGTAGTAAAATTCCCTACTAGTCTTGAAAATACCCTAGACCTAATTTTTACTACATTACCAGGTTTAGCCAAAGATGTAAAGTCCCTGGGTGCTTAAGTAACCATATTGCCGTTGCATTTAGTCTTGACGTGAAACACCAACACAAAAAGCGACCTCGAAGGAAATATCATTTGTATAATAAAGGCAATTATAACTCGGCAAGATTAGATACATCAAAATCTAGCGACAACAGGTACTTTAATGGTGAAGAGAATCTTAGGGACATAAACTCCGATTGGTAATTAATTAAACAAATTTTAAGGGAAGCTTCTGAGAAAAAACATCCCTTCTAAACTTTCAAAATCACGTTCTCCGTTACCACGGCTAACTCCCAAAATTAAAAGGCTCATTGGGAGAAGAGATAGGACTCATGCCAAATCTAAAACATTTAAAGGTGACAAACTTAGGGAAAATGGAGATCACTGAGACTCCTGATTAAGAAAGAAGCTAAACTTGCCCACCAAACACATGTAAACGAAATGATCGGAGATATAAAAAAATAATCCCAAACCATTTTGAAAATACATCTCATCTAAAAAGAAAGATACAGAAGGAATTCCCCCATTAAAAAATAATAGTACGCAGTTTTGTGCTACTACGGATGCGGAGAAAGCAGCGGCATTAAATGAACATTTCTGTAGCGTATTTACCAAAACGGATAATAATGTCATACCATTTATGCCATGTAGTTTTCCACGTATGCCGGATATTTCTATAACGGCATCAGGAGTATCGAAAATACTAAAAAACTTGAATGCATCCAAGGCATGTGGTCCAGATGACATTCGTCAAAGATTGTTAAAATAATTGTCAGAGGAGTTAGGAGCATCCCTTGCTCACCTGTTTCAAAAATCTATAGATAAGGATGTGGACCCGATAATTGGAAACTTGCAAATATTTACCCCCTTTTCAAAATAAGTTATAGATTATCACTGGCAAATTACAGACCAGTATCTATAACTTGCATGTTGTGTAAAGTCCTTGAACATATAGTCTGTTCAAATATGATGAGTCATCTAGATGAACATTCAATATTATCTGCGAGGCAACATGCATTTAGAAAAAATCATGGTAGTGAATCACAGCTTATAACTGCTGTTGATGAATGGGCAAAATATTTAGACCAAGGGAAGCAAGTTGACATTTTTATATTGGATTTTGAAAAAGCCATTGATACTGTCCCCCATGAATTACTGAAATCTAAATTAAATAAATATGGTATATCCCTAAATGCTATCAATTGGATTGACTCCTTTTTGTGTTGTAGGAAGCAGTGTGTGAAAGTAAATGGGACGAAATCAGAATGGTCTCCGGTAGTATCCGGGGTACCACAGGGTGCAGTCTTAGGACTTATACTGTTTTCATTACATATAAATGACATCCAGAATGATATTAGCTCAGCAATTCGTTTATTTGTCGATGACTGCGCCTGTTATAGAACAACAAATTAATTAAAGATTCAAAATTGCTTCAGAACGATATAAATTCCTTAGGAAATTGGGCCCGTAAATGGGGTATCAGGTTTCAACCAACTAAATGCAATATAATGCACCTAACTAGCTAAAAGAGAAATATAAAACACTTATTCTTCAGAAGGTACGACGGATCTTACATCTCTTAGTGTCATAAAGTATTTAGGTGTTACAAGAACTATTGACATTCGTTGGGATAAACACATAAATGATATATGCTCTAAGGCAAATCGTTTCTTAGGCCTTATTAAAAGCAACCTAGCCCAATGTACTGTAGATGTCACAGAAACGGCATATAAGGGTTTAGCTCGTCTAATTTTGGAGTATGCTAGTCCTGTATGGGATCCGTATAATATTAATCTACAGGAGGAAATCAAAAGTCCAACGCAGAGCCTCTAGATTTGTCTTATGCGACTATAATTATGAAATAAGCTCCATGACTAATATATTAAATAAGTTAAAATGGAAACCACTTTTACAGAGAAGGAAAGAGAATAAATTAATTTTGCTTCACAAGAGTATTCAAGGTCAAGTTGCATTTCCAACTTCAGATTTACAGTGTACGGAACGTAATACTAGAAGTTCCAACACGGATAAATATATTCAGCTTTTTGGTAGAACAAATGTTTATAAATATAACCTTTTTCCCCCCACTATACGAGAGTGGAACTCTTTGAATGATCAGGTTATTATGAACTCAAAATGTTCCCAACACCCGGTAGAAACATTTTAAAAAGATATAAGGAGTATGGATATTTAGACAAAAGAGCCCTTCCAACTAGCGCAGCGGTTGCACAAATGTCACACGACGTAGGAACTATAAAGATAAAGGTATGGAGGTGACAAACACGCCCAATAGAAAAGACAACGAATGTTATTTAGACTGGTTGTCAAAAGGTTGTTTTGATTTTCTATCGCTCCATTTGATCAGTACAGCTTCAAACAAAACAAACGGACTCGTCATCTTTGAGTTTAAACATCGGAATTAAAATTGGTTCATTTAAATGAATTTTAATGCAAGGGGTGTGTACTAAACTAGCTCTCGCGAAATATGACTACGCCATTTTAACTCGTTATGTAGAATATCCACCGATTCAAACACACATCATGTTCGATCTATTTTTTGGATATCGCTGCACGCTGTCTGTGTTTGGGCGTTTTAATTACAATTAAAACATCGCAAGGCACATGATATTTAGAATATTCACCCGTGTTGAGTATGTGTCACAATCATCTCATTCATGACTTAAAAGAACTCAACATCGCCAGGCATATGATAAATACACAAAATGAATGGGTTAATCGATATGGCACGAGTGCCAGCGCGGACGGACAGAACGAGAGGCCACACATCTATTAAAACAATTATTGAAAGGACACTCAGCAATTCATTTGACAAGTATCAACAAAAAGAAGATATTTTATCGCAACCAAATTTGCGAGGGGAACCCGTGTTACTATTTCGTCCCCTGTGTTCCAGTGTGTTGTATGTGACTACTCGCACTTATGACATACTGGAACTCAAGGGAAGATGTTTCGCTATCGCTAGAGATTCAAACTGTAATTGCGCTGCACAATTTGTGGAAATTTCGCTTCTTTAGAAAAATAGTCCGACAACGATTTCCGTTCCGCACATATGCGCGAAACAGATTTTCTTTTTCTCTTTTTCCGCATGGGTTAGTATTGCTGTAGACAAGGATTTCTTGGAACGGGTGTTTAATAGAAAGAATACCCGCAGCTGTTGCATATGTACCACAATCATATCAGTGACTTAAAAGAAATCCTAGTCGCGTATGAAAACGTATATGTCCCTACAACTGGGGAGGAACTACGTTTCATTGAACCGATTCTCTTCCGACAATTTGTTCTAGTTGCATACCGACGTCTTCTGGTTCAATTCTGAATTTGAAAACTAAATTTCAGAACAAAATGAGCGGATATAGGTAAGATTTGTACGTTTACTGTGTGATTGAATCGTGGATTCTTACCCCGAGTAACCAAAGGAACTACGAAATACAACGCTAAGACGATAATTTCACAAAGACACTGCGCTTCAAACTGCCAATACAATTTTGTGAACAAATCTCGTTGGTGGAATTGGGCCGTCGCTTCAGTTTTTTACTCTTTGATTTTACCCAAATAAAGCATCTTATGTCAAACAATATAACGCGTGCGGCAAGATTTATTCGTAGTCTGTATTATCCAAACTGGATGACAACCAAAAAGTCCGTTTCCTTGATAAAATCCGGCGAGATAAATATTCTGAAAAAAGGACCCAGTTCACAGCTGATCACTACTGTTTTGATCGGTTCACTCGGGCATTATTATCGGGCGCTTTTAACCAAAATATGGTGCATATGTACACGATATGGGTACCAGTGGTTGGTTGATGCTGTTCAGAAAGAATATTGAATAAAACCTGAAAGAGTGAGCTACCCAAACGGTCTGGCAAAACCCCAAAGCAATTTTAGCATAAACATCTTAACATTTGATTCATTGTTGTTTTCAGGTTTGACCAAAAATCACATATTTTACAGACCATGCTGCATTTACCACTAGGGAGCCCGTGATGGCCTATAAAATAAGTTAATTTGGATTAAAACTTCCAACAACTGCGGTTTTGTTTTATAGGATATTGTAAATGAATCCAGTTACTAACTAGTAATGTTGCATAACCTGAACTGGTAGCATCAGTGAAATGTCAGCTTGATCCGAGAACTTTGATACAGCCGAAAGCCTTACTATTAAACCACGTAAACAAAACACAAAAAAGCGCAAACAGACGTAAAAAAACGCGATAGCCAATATACGATAAACCATCAAATCTCAACGACAAAAGAGAGATTTATATCGATTTTTGCAGAAATGTAGCCATGAAATGGGAGAACTATTTGTTTCTTTATTCGTAATCTGATTTTAAATTTCAACATCTAGCTACATGGGGTGTGAAAATGTACCTCATTTTGCCACGGACAAATGGGCAGACAGATCTGACGGTAACAAGATCATCAGATATAGTTCGGCAGCTATACACGACTATCCCTATGTAAAAGTGTTACGTCGCTCTAGACAAGCTACGTTTACTTTCATAACCACAAACCGGTCAGTTTTTAAGAAATTCTTTGACTGGGTTGCATTTCTACATTCTACCAACAGCACATCCAATCTTAATTTCGTTACATTGACTACATTGCCTGCTATTCCTTTTGCTGATTCTACCAACACGAACCGATTAATATTGGTTACAAGTTTTCCATCTCCATCAAAGCAGATGATTATATATTTGGGCTATGGAATAAATTGTGGCAAGATATGACCTAAGTCAGAGTCCGAATCTTTACCTCTAAAAACATAACCTCCTTTTGTAATTTTATGTGGTATATTAGTCATATTTGTATTAAGTAAGGTTTTTCAAATCATTCCCCAACCTTTCTCCGAGTCTCACCTAGGGGTATGTCCTAGCCTAACATGAGATGGTGACAAAACCAACAGTGCACGAAGGGCATACTCGACCATGGTATGCACACGCGTACCGCTCATCGATTGACCCGTGCAGCCGCGCCATCATAGAATAGTCGATAAACTGACGACATCAAACCAGGGAGGATCATTGTACAAAAATACTTGGAATCCATCAGACAATGCAGCATGGTTGATTTGGAAGAAGACAAGACATTATTCACAGCGAGTACAATGATAAAAAATAGATAGAGAGTATAACAGATTGGTCAGTTTAGGGAGTACTCCGATGTGACGTTCATCTGTAGGGCTCCCGACTGAATAGTACGAGCCTGACCCAGACAACTATCTACCATGAAGTTAAGGCCCCATTCTGTTTGTTTGACAAAATCCTCACGGAGGATTGCCCAACCGGGGCCACTGGAGTCCCTAGCTACCAGGATCCCGTCGCTTATGGCCTTCAGCACGCACCCTATGGAAGAACAAAGCATTCTCCTCTTTTCTCAACCAAGGGTTGGCATCGGCCACGGCGGAGTTATGGTACGTGTTCATGCCTATATAGTTCAGCCATAATACTTTACACAACAATATTTCATTGCCGAATGTGTAGAAACTGTGATCATTGAAGATTTGTTTATGTTAATAATATTGCTTCAACAGATGTTTATCAGCCATTCACTTCTGCCTTCCTGTTCCCTCTGTCTCTTCACGACGAGAATTGTATAAGTGTCTGTGAACAGTTAAAAACAAATATTTTGTACTTTGACACCTAGAGTTGTTATTTCAGCACGACCCAACTCTTTAGAAGTGGGTCTGGACAATAGACAGAGGTTATGAGTAAGGGTCAGTTCAAAATACTGTTGGCACAAGTTCATCATGGGCGATAAGACACAAACTACATGTACTACTTGAGACACCACATCAGATATGGCAAACAGTAAGATATTTATTCATTTATTTATTTATCTGTTCATTTATTTCGTGACGCTGAGTGTCACATCAGCATCAATTTGCTTTATCATGGTGAAAAAGGTTCAAACGGTCAATGGAATTAAAGGCCTTATATGACGTAGAATACCCACCAACATTATATATACAATTAATAGCTAGTTAACCCTTTACCTAACATGAAAAGCAGACGACACTTGCAAAAATAATTCTTGAATAACTAATTTTTTTCATTTTTTGTCTCAAAAACATAGGTTATGACCCCTCGTTGGAACGAGCTCGACGAGCTCGTTCCAACGAGGGGTCATAACCTATGTTTTTGAGACAAAAAATGAAAAAAATAATGAAAATTAATTGGCGATTTTTGAGAATAGCGCTGGCCGGTTTTGGCCGTTACGTTGGGTAAAGGGTTAAGGAAGAAAATGGGAGTTAAATATTACTGCAATGGTCTTCAGTAACCTATGTCTGCAATATCGATCACTTGAAAAGGCCCACAGAAACAAAACTTGCCGTAACACAATTTTTTACAACCTAAAATTGATTATGTTAGGAAACATATGAATATTTTGACCGACCAAAAAACAACATGCTTGATAAAATTACACTACGATTAATATCTAAAGATGTCAATAGAATAAAACAAACAATATACAGTAACGAGAAGTTCCTAAACGCTCAGTCATACAACCAAAAAACAACAAAATTTTGGCTAAAACTACCTATATTATTTCTGAAAGGTACATAAATAGACAATATACATATAGTGTTTTTTTATATCTGGTTTATACAACGAGTTGAAATATAGTTAATATTTTCGAGGCTCTGCCGAGAAAATATTAACTATATTTCAACGAGTTTTTTTATCTGATAACAAACAGCAGTTTCAATAGTTGAGGCGTATATTCACTTTTATGCTCGTTCCCACGGGCCTCCGTAGAAAATGAGACAAAGCAAACGCGATCTTTTGGTTGTTGCTGTACAGGCAAAACCACTGGTTGCAGTTGATCTATTATTCATGTCTTCTTTAGCTCTTCCTGGCGACGATGATAAAGTGTATTCAATCGAGAACTTTCCAAGTTTCCAATTTCCATTATTTATGGTCCACTTTTGTTTTTGTTTACAATTCGTACGAAACGTTTTTTTTCACGTAGCAGACGAACGTGTAATTGGAGCAGTACTTTGATCGTGGACGTAGACGTAGCTATAAATAGCGCATTACACATTACTGACAGTCTAGTAATTTCTACATAAGGTTTTGAACGAAGTAGGTTGTAATTATTTCTTTATTTCAGCAAAATAAACTGAAAATTTACATGTTTATACTTATAGAAAATATGTCATATATATTTCGATTAAATTTCACTTGCTCCTTCAGCGTAGAATTCAAACTTGCATTACGAAGTTTATGAATGAATGAAAATGGAATCGAACGAGGTCAAAGGTCGTTCGCATAAATTATAATTATATACAACACCCGTTGTATATACTTCAAGTATATACAACGGGTGTTATACTCTATGGTTATCAGATAAAATAAGGGTTAGGTATTACTGCAATGGATCTCAATATCCGTAGTCTGCAATATTAATGACAAAACTCACTAAACACTGGAATTTGCCTAAAGATAAGGGTTAAATGTTACTGCACTGGTCTTCATCCTAAACAGCCTCGGAGACAAAACTTAACACAAATTTTAGCAACCAAAAAGTGACTACGCGGAAAAATATGATTATGTTTGACTGAAAAAAATATTGCACACAGTAGGTCTAGTATCTGAAGATGTCCTTCAAATAAAAATGTGTACTGTAATAAGTTTGGGCTAAAAATTGCCATCAAATTCCTGAAGGATACATAAAATCAGGATTAAATATGACAGCAATTGACTTCAGTAACCCATGTCAACAATATGGAAGACCCGGAAAGACACCTCATCACAAACTTTCACAACTTAAAATTCACTGAGAAAAACATGAAAATTTTGACTGAAAAAAGTATCTTTAATACATAGAGGATATGGAATGAGTGTTTTTCTCATATAATATTTATGAAACGAGTCTAAGAATTTTCCGTTTTTGGCGAGCCTCTGGCGAGCCCAAACGGAACATTCGGACGAGTTTCATAAATATTATGTGAGAGAAACACTCATTTCATATTCTGTTTATCATATGACGCACACACGCACAAATTAGCCACTTAGTATGACTTTTTGACCCATCACCTAACTTGAGTTGAAGACGGCACTTGGAAAAAATCATCCTTGTATAACTAGAACTTTTCATTTTTTGCTTCCAAAGCATAGGTTATGACCCCTCATTGGAACGAGCTCGTCGAGCTCGTTCCAATGAGGGGTCATAACCTATGTTTTTGAAGCAAAAAGTGAAAATATAAAAAAAAGGAATGGCGTTTTTCTTGTAGGTAAAAGATTAATACAATATAACCCACCCTAAATAGGACAGATAATGTAAATTCTCCCTACTGAAATTATGCAAATGTCACCTAGTTGTATTTTGTTTAGCCAATCAAATTGGGCACTTTTGAAATTGACCAATGAAAGCTCCCAACTCTTATTATGCAAATTATGAAAATGTGGACCAGATTTATTTTGTTCGGCCAATCAAATTGTCTAGTTTTGAAATTGACCAATGAAATTGACGGAAGGCTTTATTTATCACTGATTAATATGAAAGCAAAATATCAAATGTTTTAAAGTGAACAAAACGGACTAGACATATGATACAATAGGCTTATTACATGAAATTGTTATTCATATAAAGCAATAAACAGCAATGTAAAAGTAAGGACCACACAATCTACACGAACGCTGACCTAAACGTGTAGTCTTTCAGTCAGAAATTGACTAGGTTAAATGGTTGGTGAATCGTGAAAAAAGTCACATTATCAGGGTTCAATACTGTCGTTATAAGCTCCAATAACCTACATATGCAATGTAAAAGCCCAGAGCCCATTGGACTCTGAGAAATGTCCGAAAAAGTCTGAATATGTTAAAAGTACTGACAAATTATAAACATTTGTGCGTTCAGTATAGTTGATATCTAATAGTCGCGTGAGACGGGGATACGGATGGCCTTGCGGATGGAGATGCGTATAATAAATCTCGACCCCTCACCCCTCCGAACCGTGAAAATACCACATATTTTGGGAAAATAGACATACAATACGGATGAGATACGGATGGTCTCGGATAAATACGGATAGATACGGATGTATGTGTGTCACTCTGCGACCATCCCTAAAACCTGCGGCAGGAGAAACGGATAGATACGCATAGATAATCATAGATACAGATGAGATACGGATCAATACGGGTAGATACACTGCGATGCTGTATTTTGTGGCATCAAACCTCGCGTTGGTAGACTCCCTTTTCCATCGTATTTATCAGTTTCTGATGCGGATGAGATAGGTATTAACACGGATCAATACGGATTAATACGGATTAATACGAATTTTGTGCGGATTGGCCATCCGCACACGGATGAAAAAAAGTTTTGAAATTTTCAAAACGTTTTTCATATTATGCGCTTCGTGATACGTTTTCACACGGATTGATACGGATGATACGGATGTCTGCGGTCAGATACGGATGTGTGCGGATAGATACGGATGGTCATCCGTATCTATCCGTATCAACCGTATTCTCCCTTCTGACGCGCTTTTAAAGATGTCATTCGCATTAAAATAATTACAGGAATGAGAAGATAAGGATCCACAATGTGCATAAAAGCTGACCTAAATGCTAATTCTCCTTCAGCCCACAGCCCAAATATGGGTTCATCGTACCAAACTTGGTGGTAAATTCTAATTATTTTTTTCAATTCGCATTTTATTCCAGTTGTTCACCCTTGGGGAAAGACACTTCACCCCGGAACTCGGTGGCGTTGTGTATGTACTAAGGCGTGCTGCTTATAGTATGTTGCGGACCTGACAGTTGCTCGCCGCTGCTCGGTGGTTCCTCCACTCGTAAAATTGTCGTGGCCATGATTAGCCATTGTGCAGAAATATGTGACCATAAACACCAATAAATAAATAATAAATATTCCAGCTGTTCAACAAGGTAGGATATTAATGTTATATTGAAAGTTTGTAGCTGGCAATTGCCTTTAAAGAGACGTACCCGTTCACAAAAACATATTTCAGGTAAATGGCGGAGATTTGCGATTCCAGGTGTCTTTGTAATGCGCTGATCATAACTGCACATTTTATGGAAGCAGGTCAGCGTTCGCTTTGTTCTAATCTTGTTGGATGGCTGTGATATCGCGCTATTTAAAAAAAAATGATAGTTAAACCTGACTTCCCCCCCCCCCCCCCCCTCAGAAAAAGGTGGAACCGATGAACGCATATTTGGGGTGTTAGCTGGTGAAGACCGTGTCAGTAAAGATACCTCGGTCTTGTGACACTGATAAACGTATGCGCATATTCATACCTGAAGATGTTGCACTCATGAAGGTAGATAGTCTAATTCGACGACGCAATGCTCCGTTTACGACAAAAGCCTGACATTAGACTTAATTGTTGGCGCACTCACCATACTAGTATCTTCTGTGTAAAGTGAACGCAGTTTTTCGATTCTCCAGTATATGAAACATTATCTGAGAAACATAATGGCCAACCAAAGATTGTTAGACTTAGGGGGTCATATATTTGTCATCTGAAAGGAATAATTTGTTACTCGAAAATCCATATGATGTTGTTGATTTATTTGCAAAACGAAATGGTAATACTAGGATATCTTCACATTGACCACTGTAGCTAGTATTGGTGTTTCATGATTGGCTGTTAATAAAAAAGATATTAAAATGTGAAAGAGAATTTATGTTTCTGGCGCCCCCGCCACCCTCAAACGCAAACCCTGGTCACTTACTCACTTAATTGCCCCTCCACACGTATTTTCATCAGGCTTGCGCCGTTTCTGTCTATATGTGTAAATGTTGTAATTGTATATTGTATTGACGAGAATTACTCGTGGCCAAATGTGTAATACATTTTATTCACATTCGATACAATTATATAGAGGCCCTTATATGAAAAAAGCTAAAAAAGATCAAAACGACTATCTGAGGAAAATTAAATATTAGATAGTACATCATAGTGTTGTTCTACTTTTGATTTGGTTCCTCCGTTTTCGCCAGCCGCACTTGGTGCCATTTTCGTCAATTTGGTGCCGTTTTCGCCAGTCACACTTGTGCCGTTTTCGCCAGTGTGTTCCGTTTTTGCCAGCCGCACTTGGTGCCGTTTTCGCCAAATGGGTGCCGTTTTCGCCAGACACATTTGGTGCCGTTTTCGCCAGTTGGTGACGTTTTTGCACGTTGCCATTTTCGCCTGCAACCCCCCCCCCCCCCGAGTCAAGAAGCTTTTATAGCCTATTCATCTGAGAATCTTTTGCGATTAATAATTCAGGTCATTGTGTTTTGTGAAACTCACAGGCCGCCTTGCGACTGCACGTCCGGTTCATTCACGGCAATTGAATTAGGCACCTGTACATTTTCTAGCCTTGTAGATGGGGAGTTTGTGGGATTGTGGATATATGCGCCTCCCGTGGTCCCTTTTCAGCATATGCTCTTCATTCGGATCAAATGGGCCAAAAACTTATGGCTGAATTATTATTCTATTCACACAATGACTCGTTCCCCACCCGTTGCCATCTCCTCTAATATATCGATGTTGTCCCAAGCATCACTGTTCGTGGTAAAACTGCACAAGCATCGGGAGACGTTTGTTGTTTCCTTAGGCACGGAGCTGTTTAATTCTCTCTCATGAGGTCACGTGTCAGAGTCTGTCCAAAGCTCTTACCAGTTTTTACAGCAATAGGTAAGCTTGAAAGTTTTTTGGCGGCCTTAACTTATATCATAAAATTGTATCTTGAGAGAATGAATCAGTGTTTCTTTTAATCCTTCCCGGTTTATCTTTGGCTCGAAATTCACAACCAAGAAGAGTGTTGAAGAGTGCTCCTCACATTAATGGTGGGGTATTTATGAGATACTCAGTAGTATCTGGAGACAGTGGCCATGGTGTTGTTGAATCCCGATCCATAATCACCGAACAGAGTGTTTTTCCAGCATTTCTAACCGTCACATCGTCTGGTTGACACGTATAGGCATCACTTCATCATTTAACGATTGCTTGTCTTGCTAAATTTTCTAAATCAATGATAGCCATGTAAGATGGACTAGCTAAAAGATTCCCAGTTTTGTCAGGAAAAATATGAAGTCTGCCTCCAAACTCGGATTCCATATTCCTGCGAAGGTGCGTCTTAGTGCCTGAACAAATCTCAATAACGCTCTCCTGCAAAGAGTTTCTTGTGAGTAAGTCTGTCAGATGATTCATTTTGACGACCCACAGCTTCTCAAAAACATCATGCCGAACGAAATCGTACATGCAAGTCTTCTCTACATCTGCGTACCAATAATCCGCATTTAGAACATTACGTCCCCTGAATTACAATGTGCTCTCTGTGCCAATAGGCACATAGAACACATCGGAACTCAGGGGATAATTTAGCGGAAGAGATGATTGGCGACCATCAGAGTGAGTGTAATATTGGAAACATATGTGGTGAAAACACCTTTCAGCTGCGATAAGTTTACGAGAAAGTAAAGCCATTATCCGCGAGCCATTCTTCGATTGTACAGCTTCTCTAATCGTCACTTCTGATCTCAAAGCTCTTCACCGGAGTAGTAAGGGATGCCATTTGGGCAAACTGCTTTAACACTGAAATTCCCATAGACATTTTTTCGCCAGAGAAAATCCAGATCTGGGGTACATTTGGCGAACTGATTTAACACTGAAAATTCCCATAGACATTTTGTTCGCCAGAGTGCCATCGGCGATGGCACTTCGGCAAAAAAAAAATGTATATGGAAATTGTCAGTGTTAAATCAGTTCGCCCAATGTATCCTAGACCTGGATTTTCTCTGGCGAACAAATCGACACCTCAGAGGTAAAACCCAGTATCTGAAAGAATTTGCGAATATCTGATTTTTTTTTTGTTTTGTGGCAGAGTTATTTCAAAGCTTCTTATTGCACTTTGCATTGTTTAAATATTCAATTTAAAAACTCAAAAATAATCAGAGAATTTAAACCCTGAATCTACTTTCCTACACAAGTTCTCATTGGTAAAAGTACTTAATTCCAGATGCAGGGTTCTACTACAGAGGAATAGAAAAATGCTAATCGTAAATTTCTTGTTAAAATCATTAATTTACAGTAAATATGTTCTTATGGTACGATATGTTATAATTTAAGTAGATAGTTATGCTAAACTCAGCAATCTGGAGTTAATAGATTCTATCAGTGGTTTATAAAACTTGATTTCCTAATTTCCTAATCAAGCCCATAAATCTCAGGACAAAGTGATGTTCTTAGTGATGACTCTTTGAATGACCCAGAATATAAGCTGGACGAAGATACAATAGATTCATCTGATTCCGAAATTGAAAGTTCTGCTGCCACACACACAGAAAACCTTTGCAGCAACACTATTGCTGAACACGATGAAAAAGTTGTATCTGAAAACATTCTGAAATCAAATGTAAAACAATTTGGAAAGGATGACATCCAGTGGCTGAACAACATTTTGACTTCGAATGGCATGGCACCACACAGAGTAAGTCATGATGGAAACAGTTTTTTTTAAGCTGCAAGTTTCCACCTGGAATCTACGAATGCAGGCACTCTGCGAGATGCCCAATGTGATGAGCTCGAGAATGTAATTACTCGATACATGTATTTCATCAAACTTGAAGAGCACCATGATGAAAATCCACTTTTACTAGAGTATACAGAAAAAAATGAGAATTCCATACACCTGGACTAAGAATTCTGAAATGATACTACCATTAGCCTTGGCTGAGTGGTGTATGAGGCCGGTTATGATATACTCTAGTAGAAGAACACAACCAATTCTCACCTTCAATCCAGCTGCAAATAATCCTAATTCAACAGCCATAACTCTAGCACATTTGAGAGGAGAAGGGTTTACATCGCATTTTGACGCATGTTACAGAAAACAATTTGCAGAGCGGCAAGTTACCGAATGCAACAGAACTGACCAGCCTTTACATATAGAACGAAACCAAGATGCTACATCGTCCCTGGAATGCTGTAGATCGGGCCAAGCTACAACTGTCACTCCAAAACGTCCAAGACAGGATAGTGAACCTTCAAATGGCGAATCCCCGTCAGTTACTCCAGGATCGTTCTCCTTTTCCTGGAACTGGAATATATATGAGAAGTCCTTCTCGGACACGTAACAATACAAAGTGTGCAAAGATACTCACTCCTCGGAAGAGAACATATTTTTACTCTCCTCCAAAAAGGCACTGTTCAGGAAGATGCATGCAACGCCAGTAAACTGGAAATGTAATATTCGAAAGCAATTGAAACTCTCTTGAAAAGAATATAAAGATGCAAAGGGAAGAGTACGGCCTGCAAAAAGGCTGAAGCCTGTTAATTGTATAAAATGTAAATATAAATGTTGTGACAAAATCACTGAAGAAGTGAGGGAAAGATATTTTTAATAATTTTTACAGTTTGCCTACTTACGAGAGGCAAAAGGACTTTGTAAGGTCCAATGTGTCTGAAAAAAAAAACACACGAACATATTTTGCCTGATATGAACCCTGTGCCAAAAAGAGAAACAAATGCAGGCGTTATTCTTTTAATATGGATGAAACACCAGTTACCATCTGCAAAACATTTTTTTCAAAGACATTAGATTTTGGTGATACCTGTATTGACCATGTTTTGTCTAAAATCCACATGGAGACAACGCTGGACAGGAAAATCGTGGTCGTCATATTCCGCCTAACAAGACTAAGTCAGAGAAATTGAAACTTGTGCATCAACACATATTTCCCCGTTGTGGAGGTTCATTATATCAGAAGCAAAACAAAGCGGATGTACTTTCAGACGGACCTCACTATTTCAAGGTTGTACAGTATATATAGAGGATCTCAAACGAGAGATGTTTGGATATAAGATTTTTTGAAACGACTTTGATGAATTTGATTCACAACGAGCCTTTAGGCGAGTTGTGAATCGAATTCATCAAACGAGTTTGAAAATAATCTCATATCCAAACATCATGAGTTAAAGGTTCTGTATATCACATGAATTTTCGAATGTTTTTTACACTTTTTATTTAATTCATTGTCGCCAAATTCTCCCAAAACAACCGACAATCAGTTCGTTGGCTCGGACGCTTCACACCATGACGTCATGAACGCGCTTTACATGCACCTGTTGTCGTAATATAGTTCACCGAGTATTTCAAATGATAGCCACTTTTCGTTGACATTAATGAAAATAGGACCCAGACAGATCATTTAATATCACATTAAACAAGTAATATTTAATCAATTTGAAACATTAAACACAGGAAAGAGTTCCACTGAACATTCATTCCTCGTTCTCAGAATCTGAGTCAAGGACGCGAGCACGTTTCGCTGGCGGGTTGTTGTGAATGTGAATTCGAAAGTTTCCACCATAAACATCTCTGAATAAACTGTTGACACCTCCGACACATTTGATGTTTTTCTCTGACTTCGCCATGGAACTGCATGTTATATCAACGGTTTCTGAAAATTGTTGATCCTGTGAATGAAAAAAGCTGGTTTGTTCGATATTTCGCGTGTTTGTTTGTGAAAGGGAACGTGGAAATTCAATTGAATCAGCAGTTTTCTCACACGTGGATAATGTTTTCGAAATTTCTCGGTGCTGTTCTCGATTTATTGTGCTGTAATTATTCACTGACTGAATGTTTCTATGGCCTGAAATTTGCATTATCTGATTCGCTGGAACGTTTTTGTCATTCAGTTTTTGGATAAGGTATTTTCTGGCACTGTGATTGGAAATAGTCTTGGATGTATTGAAGCCGACAGATGAAATCATTTTCTTCATCAGTCCTGTGAGTTTATTAATTCCTATAGCATTTCTTTTGAACTAACACACATTTGCTTTCAGAGGTGCTGTTTGTGTCGCAATGTAAAATGGGTCATCGCTATCAGAATAATTAGTCGGTCTCACTGAAGCGTTTTTACTATAAACATTAACAATACATCGTTGGGGGGTTTGTTCATTTCCCCATACTTTTGGGACAACATTGCGAATATTACGTGGATCACAACCTGTCCTGGTTTTACTTTGGCGTTCATTAAATTCAAGAAAAAATCTTCCATCACTTTCACCTTTCAGTTGGACATCAGCCCATTTCATGGCATAATGCTCGGCAGTTCCCCATAGGCCGAAGTGTACAGTGAAATACAACCATAGTGTATTTATTATACTCTGGGGGTCGCCGTACCAAATTGATCAGATTCCCACAGTTTGTCAAACTCGTCATCAGATAGGGGTTCTCGTCGATGCGGCATATTCCCCATCCCTTCTCGTTTTAACGCCTTCTGTTTCGATTTAAGCACCTCCATCAATTGTGAGAGTTCTATGCTATTTACTAGACTGTATCCGTCTACGGTGGCGAAGTTGTCTATCAAAACTAGAAAGCATCCCCCGTAAAGTATGCGGTTGATTTTCTAAGCCATCTGCTTTCTTAACGGTCATGAAAAAGCGTCACAGCAGAACGGATAAATCAGATGGAGGTACTGCATGCATTGGCCTATTTTCAGAAATTGAGGGCTCATCGAAAAACTCCTGAAGAAGTTTTATATCATAAAAAGTTGTTTTCAGTGTATTTGCATTTGATTGATTTTCAATGAACTCCTCTATATTGTCATTTGATGTCCCGAAATCAAATCGTGAATTAATGTCACGTCTGTGATCAGCTGTTGTTGTAACACATGCGTTGTTGATTTCTTCGTTAGTCACTGAGCATGATTGGAGCCGATCAGCATTCAATTCGGTTTTCGAAATCAATCCCATCAATTTTTACTGCAACAAACCACTCATTTCCAACCTTTCTTTGTACCGGTACTGTCATTGTCAATCGTAACAATTTCGCCAGGTGAAAATAGGTCATGTTGTTTATCTTTTGGTTTGGCCTAATTACGTCATGTGAACTACGTGCAAGAATACAATGCTGTTGCTATGGGAGCACGCACCGATTAGACACTAGTTGATAATCAGGAAATAAGACATGGGTTGATACGTCGAAATTAACGACGTTTCATGTGATACACCTGGATCATTGTAAGCAAATCAAAACTGATCCAGTGTCAGCTGGTATCTTCAGGAATACTTCAATGACAAGTTTAATTTATCTTTTTTGTACCCCAAAAAGGACCAATGCTTACTCTGCACAAAATTGCAGAGAACAAGTAAAAATCAGTCTGTAGAATCAGACCTTCAGCAAGAAAATTCAACTCATCGGGAACGATAACGGATGGCAAGGGAGCAAAAAGAAAATGATAAAGCAAACATCCAAGAATATCAACGTTGTTTCGATCTAGAAGCTGTTCTATCCACACTATGTAGTCTTGGGAGTCAAGTCTATTACAAGAGGAAATTAAGCTGCTATAACTTGAGCGTCTTCTCACTTGCAGATAAAGATGCTTTCAATTATGTTTGGAATGAAACTGATGGAGGTAGAGGGTCATGCGAAATAGCGACATGTCTTTTTCTGTATCTGTCCTCTCTAACTGTTTTATGTATGACAAAAAAGAAATAAATATGTCGCACTTCTGTTTGCTGTGAGAAAAAAATAAAATCTCAAAACAGTTGACCACAAATTCCTTGAACCCTGCCGTACCCAAATGGAGTGTGACTCAATGCACTCTGAAATCGAGTGGCAGTTGTCCAAACTTGGAACAAGGTCTGTAATATAGTTGTTTAGTTTGGTAAGTCCAAAGAACGTACCAAACGAAAAAGGATATGCCGGACGTTGGTTCCAAGTTTGGACTAATTGGGCAGCTGGCCTACACTGCCCGACATTTTGGGAAAATATTTGGGGCCTATGTATGTACGGCCCTGGGTATCTCTGTCAGTTGTCGTATTTGTAATGTATTTTGGCCCAGTGTGCTTGTTCACTGGTGTAAGCAAGTCTCGTCTAACCGGTATAATAGGACATGATAACGAATGCCTGTGGGACAAGTGTTACAATCATACTTAGCCGTTTGGTCGGGGATTAGAGTGTTTCAGTGCACCTATATAATTATAATAGAGACACCTGACAACATAAGTAATATCATTGGGTCCCCGTGGGAACAGCGGGATGCATTCCAGCACCCTTTAACTGTTGTGAACATGTTTTTCTTCTCAGTAATTTATTGGTCTTTAACATTATTGTCAGCATCTGGGCTATATCATAACACAACATGAGGATAAAGTCAGGTTTTGCCAATCGTTAATGCCTATGTTTCCCACTTATTGAGGGACTGCACCCCAGCGGCGTTGGTTACTAGGTCTTATTTTACAAGTAAACCAGAGCTTGTTTACCTCAGTACTTCTAAAATAGGACCTTGTAACCGACACCACTGGGGTGCAATCCATCACTAAGTGGGCAACATAGGCCTTAACGACTGGGAAAATGTGACTTTAATTTCTTCTCAGTACAAAAGGACCTGTTAACCCAAACAAAGATTGCGAATCCTCTTAACTCTCACAAACCTGGAAAATCAGAATTAATTTATTATATTTCACATACCGCAAAAGACTTGTCGTGAAGCAGGTATTTCTAGTTAAGTGCCGTCTGCCTGTTCAGACAGTCAGCGCTTGACTAGAAACACCTGCTCAGAGTTTATATCTCTCTCAGCCCAAAGATAGCTGGTCCATCATAGTCAGGTTATCTGCCATCTTACATCACAGGCGAGAAAACTCAACTCCTGGGTTTTAAGAGTTAAATGGGCGACAGAGGTATTATTCAGTTATTGGTTTTAAGGTCACTTTCAGCGTCTATGGCAATAAAACAGGCATACTGATCGACTAATCTTCAATTGATATTTACGTTGTTGTCGTAATATATCTATAGACACAGAAAGTCACATTAAATCTCAGTAAATAATACTAATAATAATAATTAGCATGGCAATTATCATCAATCATAAATACTTCAGCTGTGATCAGTTAACTTTTCAACAGATACTGGATAAAGCCATGTAAAAATAGTCCAGGTGGTCTCAGTTTTGTTGCAACAAAATACATTAATTCTAGATAGCAGGGAATAGAATAACTTAATAACTTATGTCTGTTAAATACTGTAGTGTGGAAAGTGACAGAATGCTGTAAATCCAGTTACTGGGATTTACCACAACTTACCAAAGTTACACACAATCATTACTTCCTGGTAAAACACACATCACACTGTGCTAATTAAATGTCAATTAACCGCCAGTTAGACATTCTTTTAAGAACATATGTTCAGTGTGCTATTTCCATGTAGGTGAGATAATTTTTGGGTCCAGGAATTTCTTCCATGTTCCCCAGCACCTTTTCACAGCGGAGTTTTAAATTTTAAAAATTGTATATCTCGGAACCGAAAAAAAAACAGATATTGGTTTTTACCTCTAAGGTGTCGAAATGTTTATGGAAATTTAAGTGTTAAATCAGTTCGCCAAAGTGGTATCGCCTCTAAGTACGGTTTTTCCCATAGACAACACTTGAGTCACTCTTGCAAATTGATTTAACACTAATTTTCCCATATACCAACCTGGATGTACTCTGGCCAAAACTAATCACTTTTGAGAATATGTTAGTACTGAAAAGAACCACAGAGGCATTTTTTGAAGATATTCATTCTGTGATGCCAACACTTTGAAAACGAAGTTTACAGAAGAGAAGAATTAGGATAAATCAGATTAACTTGTATCCTTAATATATGTCAGGGTAAAGCAATCAAAAACCTCTTCTTGGAGTTTAGGATTCCTCATAGAATTCACTCAAAGCTGGGTATAGGTTATCGAATTACATCTCCCATTTTTCATATTTTCTCTCAGGTTGCCAATTAAGATCAGGATATAACTATTCATAGAGATGAAGATATTGAAAGGAAGAAATGGAGTTGGAAGAGGTGGACTGAAGTGGGAATCAACCATTACACTTCCAAGAAATAATTTATGAAGCCTTTCAAGAATGGCTGCAGTCGAGAGAATTTCACCATTAGTACTTGACGAAATTCAACAAGATTTACAACAATCTCTACAGAATGTCATCAGGGATACCATCCAATATGCAAGATTGAGGGGAGATGAACAAGCCAATGTTACTGAGAGGTGAAGTTAACAAAGAGTGTAAGAAGAATGGAATAAATGTGCTGGGTTAGCGATTAAAACAAGGAGTAACGAAGCAAAAAGCCTTTTCAGGAGCACCAGATATTGCAAAATGAGAAAACTCTGGATACACACACTTGGCAGTTTCCTCCACTTGATTCAATTCAAGAGGTACAAACCTCATAGTTTCTGCGTTTTGACAATTTAAGTTTTTCCATTGCAGTGACATACTTGGTATTTTACAAATGGTGTAATGCAAAACGTGTTTGTGTTACACATAAGTTTGTGCTTTTTCAGAATTTGTGCAGTGCACAAATTTTGAAAAACAAAAATACTTATTGCACAAATTCTGAAAAACAAAAATACTCATGTGTAACACAAACACATTTTGCACTGTATCTCAAATTATTTTAACATAAAATTACTTTACTTGTACAAAAATTAAGTTTTCAGAAAATTGTTTTTGTGTGAAACATAAAAACATTTTCTCAAAAATCTTTTTTGAAAAAATGAATATATGATTTGAAAACTTTAAAACATAGAAAAATATTTTTCTGTATGAAAATTAGGTTTTGAAAAAGTTTTTGTGTAAAACAGAAAACATTATCAGAAAAGTAATTTGCAAACAGAAAAAAACATTTTTACATTTTTTAATTCTATGAAATTAGTTTCTGTTTGCTAATTAGTTTTCTGAAAAATGTTTTTTGTAAAACAGAAAACTTTTTTCAGAAAACTAATTTGCAACTGAAAATTCTTTTTTTGAGTTTTTAGTTCTGTGCAACTGTGATTTTTTTGCACTTGCCTGACAAATAGATTGCTTGAAAACCCTTTATCAGGCATGTATAAAAAATAAATTCCTAACCAAGAATTATCTGAACAGAAAACATAAGATCATTACTTTTTCTGAATTTTATACCATGTACATTTTGTGATACAACATAGTTTTGTTTCAGTTCCTGAATGTCACATTTTGAATGTCATTTTTCAAATGTTCATTACAGTTTTTTGAGTGGTTACAACACCTTTGGTTTACTGTCCTTAGCTTTATGTTTTCTTGAAACTTTCATTGGCAGAGCCTCTTTCTCTGGAAATAATGTTTCTAATTCATCATCATTTTTTTTGTTTCACTTCGTATGTCCACATTATATAACAAAGTGTCTGATTCCTTATCAAATCTGGTAACACTTTATCGTCAGGCTGTTTTTGGTGAGGTATTAGGTATTGTAATATCCAGTGGAGAATCTTTCATTCTATCTCTCTGGGTGAATGTTAAGCGTTGTAGAAGGTGTTGGAAGGATGCCAACACCTTCTACATCCTCCAGTAGGTGTTGGTATACCCCACTGTAGGTGATTAAATATTAAATATTGTTTTTTTCAATGCACATTCACTAATTCAATGTCCTGTTTGTTTGCAATAATAACATGGCCCTCTATTTGGACATGTTTTAGCCAAATGTCCACTCTCCTTACAAATATAACAGTGCTTCATGAGTTCGTAAAGTTGATTGACAAGAGTTTTTCCCTCATGCCATATACCAGGTAGTATCTCATAAAGTTTCCCAACCAAAAATCTCATTTCTTCTTTATAATAAATACTGTTTAGATTACTTTTTGGAACTCGCCATCTCTCTATCTTTCAGTTTATAATAAATACTGTTTTGGTCACTTGCTTTTTCTAATTTTAGACCTTTCACTTTATAATCTTTTGTGCTGCATGAAATTCAGTCTTAACCTCTTGATAGTCTAAAAGCAAGTGTGAAGAAAGCTGAGACTCGATGGCTGTTTTTACTTTCCTATTAAGAAATGTTTCATGTAAATATTGAAATAAACTATATGTATTTGTCACATCACACTGGAAATAAAATGTATTCAGTTGCAAATAATTGCATTCATTACACATTATTTCCAATGTGATGTGACAAATGCACACAGCTTGTTTCAATAATTAACCAGAACATCTCATCCCACATATGAATCCTATGGGTATAAAAAGGACAACTTTTAGTTTTTACAGAAATGTCAAAATAAAACATTGAACAGTCAACATGTCTCTACCACTTAAACCTGCATATCCTATATACTTATCATAGCTTACACGAGTTTTAGTATGGATGCAAATCCTATTTTACAATCCAAAAAAGAAGAATTAACTCCAGATGGATTTTTATGTGGGAGATGGTAAAGTAAAATGTTTTGTTTGTGGACGTGGTTTAATAAATTGAGAATGTAAAGATGTTTCTTTACAAGAACATGATAAGTGGTCACCAAATAGTTTTTACATCCAACTTGTCAGACATTGTCAATATTACAAACTACCATCATGTATGCAAACACCTGCAGATAAAATATTATCAGTGATGGATTATGGATACAGTTTAAAACAAATATTTTAACTATGATAAAATATGGTAAGACTTTAAATGATATTTGATATTTTAATTATCTACTTTCACTCGTGTTATTAAATAATGTAAATATATCATTTCGGGATGTGATTGCATGAAAAGTTGCACTTGCAAATAAATTCAAAACTAAATTACACAAAATGTTCATAGATGGTGCAGAAAATGATTACCCAGATTGACAAAATACATTAACTCAGGATGAAGAAAAAATGGGAATAGAGCAGTGAATTATAAACATTTATTTTGAAGAAAATAAGAGGTATAGAAAGGGGTGACTCTCCATTTTCTTCTCACTTGCTTTTCTGGAGGCCAAGAAGTCAAGACCGATTTTTACAAGAGAATACAGAAGATGAAGAGAAGCTTCGAAGATGACAGTGATATAGAGAGTAGAACAGAGAATATCAGTAGAGAGAGGAAGAGAAAAGGATTAAAGGGTGAAAGAGGATTATATACAATTCATCTTCAGATGCTAAGAACATCATGTATATGAAATAACATATAATATAATAATTAAGGAATTTGATGAGAAGAATGCATTTCAAAACCTATCCAAAGTATTTGACAGTATGTTAGCAGAGATTAAGAATGAATGTATGATAGAAGAAAATAACCCCTTGAGATTAGCCATGAATCACTCTGGCTTGGATATAGGCATATTTATTCCATTTAACAAAGCATCTTCTATCACTGAAAATAGAGTGTTAGATGAAATTGAAAAAGTTGTACAATCCAATGATCACTTTACTATTCATGAAGGAAAATTATCTTTAGAAGGAACACATAATTCCTTACCACAAGGGTCCGGATGAGGTAAAGCAAATTCTTTTGAATTGGCTGATAAAATGGTTGTTAGTTGGAGTATTGTTGAAGTTAAAAAATGTTAATGATTCAATGTGTCTCACATAGGCCATTGTGGTATGAAAGTGTTAGGATGATAAAGATGGATCAGAATTTTTGCAAAAGAAATGGAAAGAAATTAGAAATTCAAAAGTGAAGTTTCAGGAATATGAAGCTAAGACATTGATGGACAAGACAGGGCTTGATTATAAAACCGCTTGTGGATATGAGGACTATTATAAAATACAAGATCTGCTTTCTCCAGACTTTGTCATCAAAATATCCATACCCAGTGTAATACCGATTTCTTATTTGAACCTCCAAAAACTACAAAGCATAGTAAAGTTATACATATATACCACCATAACCGACACTTTGACACCATTACCAACATGACGGGATTTTTAGGATATCAGTGTCATTGTGAAATTTTGCAATCATGGCTATCTATCTAAGGAAAGACACATCTGTAAGCTTGGATGTGTTTGGTATGCCTCATCAAAATGTATTCCTGAAAACTCAATTACCTGTTACAATTGCAATAGAAACTTCATAAGTTCATCTTGTTATCAAACTCATATCACTACAACAGGGAAGGGACAGAAAAAATCATTTGTCAACTAGTGCAGAAATGTAAAAAAATGTAACAAGTTAATTTATCCCAGGAAAGGAAAACACATTTATGGGGAGTTTTAAAAATGCAAATATTGTCAGCAAGAAGCACATTCTGAACATAACTGTTTCATTCCAAAATACACACCAGCTGATAATGACACAATGCCAAACATTCTATTTGTATTTTTTTACTTTGAAACCACTCAAGACTCAGGAGTTCACATTCCAAATTTTTGTATTGCTCATCGTGCTTGTGCAGATTGTATCAGTAAACCCACAGATAAAAATGTACCTGATGTAATCAACTTGTACAAAAATAAACAATATTTAAAGGGGAGTCTGCTTTGGCATATTTTTGTATATGGCTTTTCAGTAAAGAACATAATGTACTACAGCTATTACTCATATTTTAAGAGGAGTTGAAGGACAATTTGTGTTAAGTCCTCTTGTTGAAAATGATACCGCAACTCCAGAAATTATTATGGATGGAAACAAAATTATTTTACTTCAAGCTTATGGTGTGAGACTAAATGGTTCTTTACGTTTTCGTTCAATGAGTTGGCACAATTCTCTAAAACATTTGGCTTGACTGAATTAGCAAAAGCTTATTTTCCTCATTTGGTAAATACACAAACTTATCAAAATTATATTGGTGATTATTTAGATGTAAAATTTTACATGCCCGATTTGATGACTCCATGGAATAGGGAAGAATCCACCAAATGGCATAATCAAAACATTACCACCAATACTACAATTAACTCTAAAAAAGAAATGAAAATGTACTGTCATCAGATGTAGATATTTTACGAAGAGGTTGTGGGGAATTTAGACAGACATTTTTAGATAGTGATGGAATAGACCCCTTCAAATAATTAGTTACTTTAGCTGATACCTGTAATAAAGCTTGGAGAAAAAAAACATCAATGCCAGAACACACACCTGCCATCATTTCAGTCATAGGATACCCATCTGCAGTTAAATACTTTATAAAGGCCATCAGATTTTTACAGTCACTTGCACAAGAAGAACACATACACACACAACATGCACAGAATGGTGGGGAAGTCAAAATAGAAGATTATTATGTAGATGGATTCCTCAAAGATACAAACACCATTTTTTAATTTTTCGGATATATGTGGCTGGTCATACCCGTTTCAGAAGAAAAAAAATCTTCAAGAGATCGAATTACAGAAAGTGTACCTGTTACTCTGAGATGTACAGCAATGTCATTATCATCTGCTTTATCAACTCACCCAAACAAGATGGGATGATCAGGGTATATTAAGTTGTGATGGAGAAGCCTAGCAATGTTCAAACTTTATTGATTTAGTTAATGATGTTCTTATTCATTGATCAGCTTTCAAACCAAAAAGACGATAAATATTCAGTTGTGGATTAAAAAATATAAATTTACCACAAGATTTTGTAGAAAATTGTGAATGTTGGCCATGGATGCATACAGAATACACTCATAAACCTAGCAGTAAATATCAGCGTTTCCCTGATGATAGTTGGTCAGAGTCTTCTATATCCATATCTCAAACATGTAAAAGTATGAAAACAACAGTGGAGTAAAGATACACCAAAATCATTCCTAAAACGAAAATTATCTTGATGCAAATAAATGATAAATGCGAAGCATATTGAATAATTTATTAAGTGAATATTACAATATAATACAAAACACCCTGCTGGTTGTAGTTGTGTACAATAATTATATAAATCAGCGCATCAAAAAGATATTTGATCAAGTAAAAGGTTGGTTAAAGGGAGAAATAATATACACTTTACAAAAACCAATCCAAAGAATTTTTTCGAGACACAGAACAATAGTAGGTGATATTGATCATCAATGACAAATTGATTTAGTACATTTACAAAGTTTATAGTCTTACAATAATCAATTTCATTATTTAGTTTATGTCACTGATGTATTTTCAAAATATGCACAGGTATTACATATCCGTAATAAAACTGGAGAGACATTAACAAAATCATTTCAAACTGTATTGAAAACTTCTGGTCGTAAACCATTATCATTACAATCTGATAAAGGTTCTGAATTTAAAAATAAAGTGTTTCAGAAATTTCTGAAGAGAGAAAATATACATTTTTTCACAACAGAAAATCCTGAATTCAAAGTGAGTATCATAGAATGATTTCAACGTACATTGAAAACACGTATGTGGAAATATTTTACACATAAGCGAACATTAAAATATATTGATGTGTTACAAAACTGTGTGGATAGTTACAATCATAGTTTTCCTCAATGTATTAAAAAAAACTCCTGTTTCTGTATACACAGAAAATGAATTAGAAGTTTCTCAACATTTGCATGGACTAAAAACTCAAAAGAAAACAATACATTTTCAAACTCATGATTTACAGTGTATTAATAAAACCAAACGTACATTTCAAAAAGAGTATTTACCAAACTGGACAGAGGAATTATTTAAAATTACACATGTAAAACGTACGATATCACTTACTTACAAACATGAAGATTTAGGTGAAGAACAAATTCTTGGTACATTTTATCCTCAGGAAATTCAACATATAAAAGACGATAAAAATATATACTTTTAAAAAAAGTAGGGGATATACAAACTGATGTTGTTATTTTCGGAAAATAGTTCTGGACCCACGTGATTGAACACATCAATATGTTACCAAGTTTAGTGTGGATCACGAATGTTACTGGCCCATGAAAACTTTATGCAGGTTTTTCGCATGAGCTCTGCACTATTGTATGTGAGGTACGTTTTGAAATTTTCATTTGTACTGGACAAGCTTTTTTGGAGGTCTCATCATTCTTTTCTTGGTATAAACCCATTCATCAAATGTTTCTGGTCGAAACGTAACTTTGGAGGTATGCGAAGACTGACACGTGACGAACGTTTATGTGCCATTGGCATGTTGGAAGCTGGCAACAGACAGACTGTAATGGTTCAAATTTTCAATGTTACACAATCGGTGATTAGCTGGTTGTGGTCATGCTACCATCAGACAGGGAATGTTGATGACAAACCTCGGTCGTCCAAGGGTGAAAACTGCCAACCAGAATCAGGACCAGGATCGTTTCATCCGAACCACTGCATCACGTAACCGTCATCAAAGTGCCTCAGAAATTGGACAGCAGCTGCACCGATCGTCAGATTTGCGAGCCAATGGCCAGCCTATCCGAAATCGCCTACACAGCTGGAATTTGTTCATTCAATGACCTCGAACAATTCCACGTTGGACTGAACGTCACATCGCAGCAAGACCTCATTGGTGTGGAGCACGACAGCTCTGGGACAGTCACCGGTGGAGCAACATCATGTCTTCTGATGAATCGTGGTTCACACTCAACTCCCATGACGGTGAAACAAAATGTGGCGGCGGCGGAACGAACGATACCATGACGTAACCGTTAGGCAGCTCGATCGTTTTGGTGGTGGATCGGTTATGGTGTGGGGAGGCATAACCTTGATAAACAGAAACAGAACAGCATTAGAAGTCATCCAAGGGCATGTCACAGGGCAGTACTCCCGGCGATTCATTTTCCAAGATGATAATGCAAGAGCACACAGGACCGGTGTCACTACAGACCCAGCTGGAGCAGAACATCACTACACTGCCTTGACCAGCACTAAGTCTAGACCTTTCACCAATCGAGCACGTCTTGGATATGCTTGGCAGGCGCCTACGACGACGCCAGCGCCCCCTACCAATGTTCAGAAACTCGCCGCTGCATTGCAGGAAGAATGCAATAACACAGGTCAAGCTGATATTGGACGTTTGGTGAGGCGCATGCCACGTCGGATCCGCGCTTGTCTCATGGACTGTGGAGGATTTACAAGGTATTGAGGTCTTGGACTGAATGCGGTAAATTCTATGACTGACCGTCCATGTCTTCTACAACCCAGTACGTGGAACATGTGCCTGTCAGACACCCAACTATCGCTGAAATCATTCACCAGATGTCGCAGTGCAATGCCTCAACTGTCTTGTTCATGAAAATATAAATACATTCTTTCATGTATCTTACTTTTATCCAATATCCCCTACTTTTTTGAATGGGGTATATTATCGAATCAGTTCTTAATAGATGGCCATGGCGTGTGGGTACGAAAAGTATTAAAGAACTTAAAGTAACTGAGGACATCCAAAGAAAATTGATAGTTGGATAGCAGAAACTGAGTTGGTATAAACACAGAAAACTCATCAAATGAAACTTCAGTACCTAATGAAAACACAAGTGTTGATGTGCAAAGTCAAAACAGTCAACAAATTAAAATTTGTGGGAATCAGGTTGCAAAAAAATCAAGTGAATTATTTTACACAGATTATTATCATTTATAGTATTATAATTACAGCCATTGCAGATTTGAGTTTACAAAGCCCTGATAAAGAATTGTGGTTAGTGTTATTAAGTAGTTCTTTGTGCTATATTCTTCCAAGTCCAGGTTTAAAATATTTGAAACAACTGCAAAATAAGAAAAATGAATTTCCTTTCGTTTCACATAACACTTCTGAGTGAAAGTTCTATGGCAATGTTTCCAAAAAAAAAATACACAACGTTGTTTTCAAACACAATTACCTAAACCCATTCATCCTGATAAAGAACGATAGGAAGTAGGTTTGGATGATGTAATTTTACCTTCAGAGGCACAACATTTTACAGATGAAGAATCTGTTTTTAAAATGTTTGTGACAGATAGCAAAATATCGACTCACATCAATAAATCACCTCCGAAAAATACGATTCACAGAGGTGTTGCTGTTGTTGAATTAATTATTTTACCAGGTGCTTACGCAAATGGAGGCCATGTCATAAATGCAAGGCAATCGGAAATTCAAGAAAAACTTGAAGATGAATTTAAAACATTTGATGTCTCATTTCATGTTGGATATTCACATCTCCAAGGCCGTCTAAAAATAGTAAGATATAGAACTGGAAAAGTGAGTATTGTAATGTCACAACGTTTATTACAAAAAAATGGGACATAAAAATGTTTTTCCTGTCAATTTTTCCTAGCACAGGAAGAGATGCATATAAATATAATGTGGATTTAAATATAGATTTAAATCAACTTTTTATTTATTCAGACATTGCAGATTGTACATTTTTACGTGATACAGAAGCACCAATTTTACGAGTAATTCCCCTTTGAATCACGAAAAAATGCCAACACATTCACAAAGGAGTTGATAATATACATTACGTACATGTATCAAAATCTTATTTCGATCAGGTTAGTATAAATATAAATGGAAACACTTCTGGTAAACCTATTCAGTCTAGTTTAAACAATATATATTTGTTCAACATTTCAAGAGATACAAAGTACAACATTGTTGATGGTGGATCCGACAGAAAGCTAAAGAGCTTATAAAATGTCGTTTCCACGTTTGACATTTACAACCTATTCAGTTTGTCAGTGGTAAGCATGTAGTAAAGTTGCATGTAGAGAGCGGAACAAATTACATTTATAAAAATGAAAACAGTATATCTAGGTATACCACGCCAATATGGGTATGGATTGGGTTTTATTTTTCATACAGCATTGGGAACAGCTGTGCCATTTGTAAAACCCATAGTAAAAAAATGCAATTCAAATTTCAAAACATGAATGTTTGAAATATGGTATTCAGATGGCAAAAATTTTTTTAGGAAAACGTAAAGCACCTGAAGACATTTTACTCACCCATGGAAAAGTTTTTTTGAAATCAGTTGGTGAATCTACTTTAGGTATAAAAAGTTGAAAACCAAAAGCGGTAAGTCATTCTAAGAAATATTCTCAAAGAGGAAAGACATATAGAGCTCTTGTAAAACGAAATTCAAGACCACTTGATATATTTGATTAAAACAATGTTACATGGATTATGCGAACATTTTGGAAGTAGTTTTGATATAGATAATGTTTCACCAATATCAAGTGTTACAGAAAATATTGGTGAAATTGAGCAATTTTCAATAGCATATTTGAACAATTCTTCACCAATATAATTTTTAATTCTAAGACAAACAACTAAATGGTTAGATCTTGTAGCATCTACACTTGAAGTCCAATTTAAAATTACAAAACAAGGTGTGAGTGCTTTGGCTCCAGATACACAAATTGGTCTCATTAATAATTTTTTTTCATAGTATGCTTTGCAAAATTGATGTCACATTGATCTTATCACCAACATTGCAGATCTATATCTTTAAAGAGGATTTTTGGAGAATTAGGTTGTATCATACTCCATCTAAACTTTGTCTGATTGGTAGGGAACGTGGAAAAATTGAAATTCAAAAAGCTATTTTAAAATATCAGCATATGATTTAATTCCAAAATATGCAAATGATCTTAATGCACAAATAGACCATTCGAGTTACAAAATTCCCATAAAGCTTGTAGAAATTACAACATTTATAATTGGGAACGGTCTTCATTGAAACATAGAAGATTATCTTTTCATAAACAGATACCAAAACGAAATATTCTTTGCTTAGTATACAATATAGATATAAATGGAGATATTGGCACAATTCCATTCGATTTCCAACATTTCAATTTGAATAAGTTGGACATAAAAGTATATTCACATTTCATTAAATCGCGTACCTTTGAACCACATTTCGAAGGTGGACTTTATCAAATTCATATTTATCATTGTCCGAAGCTATGGGCGACTGTGGACAAAATCAATCATTTAATTTATCTTTGTAGGTTTATGCAAAATGATATACTCTTATAAAATTTGGTAATTTTCCAAATGAACTTCAATTTGCTCAAGCTCTTCGAGAGGTGATCAACGTTGTCGTCTATGCAGCATTTGATAGTGAGATAGAGATCAACTGATTTAGAGAAGTGATATTTAACAATTGAAGTAAAAAGATGATTCAGTGTGAACATTGAAAGATGTATGAAAAAAAATACAAACGTTATTTCAAGAATATGTAGTGATAGAACTGACAAAATCCATTAACCCTTTGAACCCTAGCGGCCGTGTTCCGGTCAGCAACACGATATGTCATAACGTCATTAGATAGGATGGCTGTTCAGTAAATGTGTGGGGTAGACCAATCAATATTTTTAACGTGCAGCCCCGAGGCTGCACGTTGAAAATATTGATTGGTCTACCTCAAAAAATGAATATGGACTCTTCTAGTTTCTGCCATTAAACTGGCATGGAAGATACCACTAAAGTTCTAAGGGTTAAACAAAAAATGAAAAAAATATCTGTTAAGAATGTCAATCACACACAAGAACATTAATAGATATGTACATTGCAGAATATTTACAGAAACTGTGTCCAGTGATTATACTATACAATCTACACAAGAAAGCAAGAAGGATAAACTTATTAGAAAATTGTGCAGGTATAGACTTTGAAATAGACTGCCAAAAAGAGTAAAATACATTCAAAAATGGGCAGATTTAGTGTAGTAGTTGGTCATTGGCTCATCTTATAAAATCTGGTTATCTTCGAATTGAACTTCGATTTGCTCAAGCTCTCCAAGAGGTGATCAACGTTGTCGTCTATGCAGAATTTTATAGTGGGGAAAAGATCAACAGATTCAGAGAAGTGATATTTGACTATTAAGTAGATGATTCAGTGTGAACATTGCGAGATGTTTGAAGAAAAAATACAAACATCATTTCAGGAATGTATAGTGATAGAACTGACAAAATCAATTAAACAGAAAATAGAAAATAGTTGTGAAGAATGTCACACACACACGAGAACACTAATAGATAAGTACATTGCAGAATGTTTACAGAAACTGTGTCCAGTGACTATACTATATAATCTACACAAGAGAGCAAGAAGAATACATTTATTACTATATCGTGCTCGTATAGACTTTGAAATAGACTGCCAAAAAGACATTCAAAAGTGAGAAGATTTAGTTAAAAGAGACTGGTCATAATTTACAGCATATCTTGGTTAACGGCTCCGTGTCAGCCCTTTTCAAGGCTAAGAAGATGGAAACCATACAATTACAATATATGCTTGATAGTTCTCAAAGGTTATCGTCCTTAAATTGAAAAGGGTGATCAAAAGGCGACTTGCTACGAAAACGAAAACGAAAACCTAAACACGGAAAAGCATATATTGTGAACACATATTCATCGAAAGAACCAGGAGAACAAAGGATATCAATATATTTTAAAGACAATCATTCTGCTATCTACCTGGACAATAAATCCAATGAGACTACAAAGTGATTTTAGTGTTGCGTTTGGAATGTTCTCTATATTTTCTTTAGGCCATCTTGCAAAATGATATGATTTAGAGACTGTTGTTACTATCAAATTTCATCCAAGAAAACGACAGAGACGTTCTACATTGGATTGAGCAAAACTATAAACAATATTTAAAATGACGTTGTAGGAATAAAAATCAGGTGTTAAAACAAACCTCCAAAGATACTTTTCCCATATACTTTTTATTTTTGTCAGATAGTAAAAAAAAGTCTTTCATCTTTTATATAAATGTCATAGAAATCCATAATATAACAGGAAGTTGGAATTTTAGTTCGTTCTTATTTTTATTTCATTCAGAGAGTAAATGAGAGACTGAATACTTTCATTCAGTTTTGTTTAATCATATCGGTGTAAATAGTTCTTTGCATTGAGAGGTAAACTCAGATCTCGAGGTACGTATGCTCAGTTCATAACAATATGGTCAATTAACTTTGTAAATTTGTGTTATTTGTTAAAACTTCTGTGACAGTGTTGTCGATTTGTTAGGTTACTCCTATAATCCTTTTCCATCACCGCCTCCTACATTTCCAATCAGTAAAACAGAGTGAAGAGTCACTTCTCTTTTTTTTCCCGTGAGTACTAGATTAATATTAATATCTCCATCCATTTTCATATTTTGAAAAAAAAACTCTTTTTCAAAATGGGAAAAGTTGATAGACAATCATATAATCCTAAATATTTTACACCTAAAACAGCTGTCATAGAAAATTCGACGACAACGCCTGCCATCAATTTTTTTTAAATTTTGTTTTTTCTTCTAAGCTTTTCTAAAAAGCAGAGAAGTACAAACAAAAATCCTAAAACTAGTTTAACATGAAATACTGTCAAGTGACACTTCTCTTTTTACTGTGAGTACTGGATTAATATTGTATGCATCTCTATCAAATTTCATATTTTGAAAACAATTATTTTCAAAATGTGAAATGTTGATAACAATCATATAATCATAAAACAACTGCCACAGAGAGTCTGGCATAAATTGTTGCAATTACGCCTGAGCGTCTTCGGGGTTGTCAATGGGAAAACAATGCTAAAAGGCGATGCCACTTGTGGGAACTGATTTAACACTGAAATGGCACTGGCGACAAAATTGTCTATGAGAATTTTCAGTGTTAAATCAGTTCGCCCAATGCATCCCAGACCTGGATTTTCTCTGACGAACAAATGTCTATGGGAATTTCAGTGTTAAATCAGTTCGCCCAAGTGGCATCCCTTAATACTCACAGGACAAAATCTTCCCGCGTCCTTGTTTCTTTCAAGTATTTATTCTTCACACAAGTACTACATTTCTTTTCGTAAACTCTTAAGATTTTAAAGGCCTCGCAGCTGGACGGTTCGCATGCAGCTTCGTTCCTGTTGTTTTCCTTTAAATTTCCTTTTTGGATCTCGACGAAGGCCCGTTTTGTTGTGAACCACGATCTACATTGTGGATGATAAGAGATGTTAGGGACTTCATCGACAGACACGTTCCTTTCTATGCTCAGTAATGTGACTCATGACATCTAACGTCGTCAGTCACCGTAAGTCATTCTCATGAACCAAGGTCTTGTAGTGTCCGGAGTTTGGATTCAGCACGATACACTACAAAGTGTATCACGTACTCATTTTCTAATTTGATTATCTTTTCGTTTGATTCGCTATCCACTCTGCATTTCCTGCTGGCGTTTTAAACATTATCTGGATGAAATTCATCACCTCCGCTGGAAGTCCCTATAAACGTTATGCCACGCCAGCTTTTTTAGCATTTTACAACTAACAGCAGAAGGTCTCGCATACGGTATGCCAAGTCAAAATTATTTATAGCACCAATTGAAGTATACTTATTTTTATTTCTAAGTAAATTTCTTTGTTAGTACATGTATTTATATAATGTCCACAGAAGGGCTCATGGAGTTGACTGCTTTGCTGATAATTATTTAAGATGATTCTAAAGTCATGGCTGCCAACGTGGAAGCCAGAAGCCTAGAAAAATGTGAACATTCACTGAACAATAACTTGGCAACGAAACAACGTGGCATTGGATAGCAGGGGTTGGGGTGGGGGGGGGGGGTGGTGGTGGTCATGTCTCATAGAACGTGGAGGGAACCGAAAAATATGCATTTAACAAATTTAGGAATCTGCTGGAGACATCAGAATATGTGTACTGTTAAAAAGTCGGAAATGGCGTGGTCGGGTTTTCAAAAAATAGCGAAACGCCCCACCTTTCTTGAACAACCAACGTGAGCTATCAGTAATGTACTGCAGCAGGTGAGTCTTAATTTTGAATAAAACACACCGAAGATAGGACTAAGCACGTTGTCAACCTGGGTCGTTTCAGTCTCAAAAGTGCCCGCCATGTTGACGGTGGGAAATCCAAAACACTGAAGGTTGTGGGTAACATTGCTACGAAAGATCTCGCCATATGTCCCGTAAATTCTCATGACAATGCCACTGCTGAAATTCTGATTGTCGATATATCTCAAAGGAAGCAGACCAGAAGAGGCAAATTACATTGATTGTCCGTTCTCTGTAAATATTCTTCCCTCACCAACTGAAGCAACCAATTTGTTTACATGGATCGACCTTGCCATTAGTTTGTATTCATGCGCCAAAATTACAAATAGAGAACAAAAATTGCACTTATCCTTAATTAACAAAAGCTGACATATAGTGGATTTAGAAATCCATGTTTTATTCTTTCGTTGTTGAAATATTGGTAAACTGGTTGCTTTTTCACTTCTTTTAATCGCAAATCGGGAGAACTATTGTTCGTCATGTAATAATTATGGTACGACTTTATTAGTCTGTCATTCGATCCCGTTTCGTTCTGGTTTCAGTGAGTACCAGGAATAATGCTCCTAATTTTGCGATCTGGTGTGATTTACATTGGGAATCCGTGTAAACGATGTATTGTATGATATTTATTTGCTATCCACAATGATCATCGATAATTTCGAATAACCTGTGGGCTATTAGACTCATGTCCGCAGGTATTTGTTGATCGAAGTTGTTGTCACTGGAAAGTCACATGCGTTGGTAAGTCGCTTGTTCAGTGTGCGACAAATAATAATAATAATTTTTCTTTCTATCCACCCCACTGGACCTCCAAATCACAAATTAAAATATGACAGAAGTATGAACATGCAATTTTTCTCTAGGAAATTCTTTTGTCAGTCGTTGCATAGAAATTTTCAACGAAAGTGAAGTATGGCTACACACAAAAGACACAATCGAGCTTCAAATTTTTGAGTTCTTTGCCTTATCGAAACAGAGCCTACTAAATCTGCGTTTTCCCAAAAAGCTCTGCACAAAGTTACAAATAGGGCCTCTAAATAATCAGAAATCTAGAAAACGGAATTAAAATCCATCTGTCCGTTGGTTTACTTTTTGAATTACACTCTTATTTGTCCCATGATAGTGATGGCTGGAAAATGGTGAGGTCTTGCACATTTGATAAAAGTTATTGAACGTTAATAATAGTGATAGCATTTTCAGCTTTGGTGTCTTTTAAATAATAGTGGTGAGTGTAATTTTTCTCCACATTTTCATGTATAATAGTAATTCAGCACTATTATTCAACAGGTCAAGGCATTCTAAAATTCTTACTAATAACACAGGATAGATGGACTCACGGTATTAGGAAAAAATGTTAAGAGAAGTAAATTCTAGCAAACCTTCTTCATATATTCCCGTGCGTTCGTTTAACCTGGAAGCCATGGGTGAAACACAGCTGTTTAAATGTATGAAGTTGACTGGATATGAAAAAGCACTGTACCTAACCTACATGTACATCTACAGTTCAGGGTTTGATGCACGTAAATTGGGAAATGGGCCTTTTTCATGGTCTTGCGGTAATTATCCATTTAGCCATCTGAACATAAACTCAGCTTGAAGCTTTTTTTCCAGAGAGAATACAGATTAAAATGGGTATCTGTTTATCAGAATTAACTGTCAGAAAAACACTAGTTTTGTAACCCGATAATGCTGTATAAGTTAAAGAGTAATAATGTTGTGTGCCAGATATTAGAAATTTTGTTGCATGTACCCCATTGGGGATGAGGCCTCAATTTGGCAACATAACATGGCCACACGAAGCTCTGTTGTAGTTGGCTCACCAAAGCAGCACAATTCCCCAACATATAATTCAAAGGTTTTCTTTTTTTTTATTTTCTGTACCTCATCCAACACCTCACATGGACAAACTTTGATTGAGAGTGCTATAAAATTGTGCACAGCGTAAACATTGCTTATTGATTACACTCAAGGAGAATTTCTGGTGAGATTTTTTAGCACAGGGTCTGAGGGATAGGAAGGTGACGATATCACTCCTACCTGACCCCCGCCCCCACCGCCCCTTTCAACGTTTTCTCCCATATCCCTCATTGTTCCACGCCGGGAATGCTACAGTTGTGTTCACGCACAACAACACGATAAGATATAACCGGATATTATAACTGGATATTATGAAATATATATGGCATCCTAATGTAGCATTAAGAGTACCTGATATTATATATTAAATATGTATGTGTCTTCTTAATGTAATATTATGGGGACTTCCTATGATATATTGCAGAAGTTACCCAGACCACTTTCCGTATGCCCTGAGATTGTGTCCGGAACAGTTTCCATCTGTGTGAAATAAAAACTAGACGGGTGAGATCACGCCCTTAGTTTTTATTGTGATGTTGACTCGCGGTCACACGCCCATTGCCTGTTTTATACAACTTAATCAAGCATCAGTAACTAACCCTATTGGTGATGTTGCTGTAAATGTTTGTATCGGTCTATCTTGTCAACCCTTTTTTCTCAGTTTGTTATCACAATGCACATGGTGCGACTTTGACTCAAAAAGACTTGAGATGGGGTAAAATATTATGTCCTGCAAATCTTCTTACAACTTGGGAAGTGAGTCATGAATTTTTGTTCATTTTTTATAGATTGGATTTAAAATAGCATAACATAAATATGACGAATTTGTACTTGCAATAATGAGTGAAGCATTTGATTGCTCTTAAACAAATTTTATATTGGGGTTTAACAACACTTAAATAGCCACGGTCATGTGATGACCGCCAATTTAATGGATTGAGGAAGAGCCGGACAATCAAGAGAGATCTCCAGTGCGTCCGCCAAGTTCTTCAACTTACTAACCCGGCAACAGCAGGATTAGCAGAGGTAGATGCAACGCTCATAATCGAAGTACAGTATGCCGTAGTACACAACGACATCGGACCTCCGCGTGGGCAATCAGGATTAAGTGTCTTCTGCGTGGAATCAACACAGATAACGCCGGTCAAGATCGAACGGTTGTCCTTTCGGTTTCTTGTTCGATACTCTGGCCAATGAACTACCGCACACCCAAATGCTTAGCATACGTAGCCCACATACTGAAAAATAATGCCACTCAGTGAGATAGTCTATTCAGGAAACTATTAGGGTACTGTGGAGGAAATTATAGAGGCCATCATACCCCGTACCCCCAACCACCACTACCCCCCCCCCCAACCCCCGAGCGTCCTGACCCGAAACATTCTGCCTTCGCGAAACTTTCTTATTTAGATTGTAAATAGCCAATATTCTGCATAGTGATCTGACTAACAGACATATTATGTTTGCTGAGAGTGACAGAAGATATCCTGAATTGGATATCCCCAGCCCCTACCACTCGCTGCACCTGGGCATGGGAGTCATAAAAAACTTTTCTCCGAAACATTTTTATTAAGATTGTACACAGTCCATACACTGCATGTTGATGACATTCGGAGAGGAATTATGTTGAGAAGAGATACTGAAGATGGTGGAAATATGGTCGCCTGCTTATAATCTCCTCGCCTAGGCACCTGAGTCATGAAAATTCCAGCCCAAAGCAATCTCATTGAGAGTGCTATAAAATTGTGCATAGCCTAAACATTGCATATTTATTACACGTAAGGAAAAATTCTGGTGCGATTTGTTAGCATGGCGGCTTGGAGATAGGAAGGTCACGATATCAATCCTACCTGGCCCCCGACCCCACCACCCCTTTCAACGTTTTTCTATGAATATCACCTTTATCCTTCATTGTTCAACGCCGGGCATGCTACAAGTGCGTTCATGTACATTGCCGAAGTTACCCGGAAGACTTTCCGTACTCCCTAAGATTGTGTCCGTAACAGCTTCCATCTTGGTGAAACAAAAACTAAACGGATGAGATCACGCCCATAGTTTTTGGTTGTGGTGTTGACTCGATGCCACACACCCATTGCATTGTGTCTACGAACCTGTTTTTTACAGCTTCACCAAGCATTAATAACCAACCTTATTGGTGATTTAGCTGTACATGTTTGTGTCGCTCTACCTTGTCAACCTTTTTTCTCAGTTGTTTATTACAATACATAATCACGACGCGACTTTGACCCAAAAAGACTTGTGATGGGAAAAAATATGTAATTTGGGAAGCGAGGGTATGGAGTGGGAACATATCGCAGCTTGCGTGTACCCATACCACGCACCCCCCCCCCTCCCCCACTAACCAGGCAATAGCGGATTAGCTGAGGCGGATGCAAAGTTCAGAATCGAAGTACTGTATGCCTTAGTACACAACGACATTGGGCCTCCACGTGGGCAATCGGGATTAAGTGTCTTCTGCGTGGACTCAAAAGAGAGGAAGCCGGTCATTATCGAACGATTGTCCTTTCGATTTCTTGCTCAATGCTCTGGCCAATGAACTACCGCACACCCCAATGCTAAACATACGTAGCCCACATACTGAAACTAATGGCACTCAGTGAGATACTCTATTCAGGAAAATATTAGGGTACGGTGGAGGAAAATATCGAGGCCTGCATACACACCCAACCACAAACCACACCCCCACCCCTACCCTGTCTGAGCGTCCTGGCTCAAAAAATTCTGTCTTCTCGAAACTTTCTTATTGAGATTGTAAATAGCCAATATTCTGCATAGTGATCTGACTAACAGACATATTATGTTTACTGAGAGTGACAGAAGATATCCTGAATTGGATATCCCCAGCCCCTCCCACTCGCTGCACCGGGCACGGGAGTCAGAAAAATCTTTTCTCCGAAACATTTTTATTAAGATTGCACATAGTCCATACACTTCATGTTGATGACATTCGGAGAGGAATTATGTTGAGAAGAGATATTGAAGATGGTGGAAATATGGTCGCCTGCATATATTCTCCTCGCCAACTGTATTTTCCATAACATACTTGGAGTTAGACTATATCGCGTATCTCCTGTTCTGTTCGTTATTCAATTATAAACAACCACTCAAATTAAAGAATAGGTGAAGGAGCGAATTTTCTCATTTCTTCCCTATCGGCAGGTCTTCATTTTCCCCTGATTTCACTCAAAAGCTTACCGTTGTTGTCATTTTACGCCAGCAGCCGACATGTTTGTTTACCAATGACGTAACGGATAGCATAATCTATTTTTACCTGAGGGTTTCGAGGTTGTTGCAAGGAGTTGTGTTTTGATGGATTTGGATACAGATCAAAACTTAAATCTGAACCGTTCCACAACATCGGTATGTTTGTTGCGAAATTCGGGCCCAAGTGTAACTTACGATCACAAAGTGATGACCGTTTCTGTAAAATAAATAAAATACGTCGGAAAATAAGTGTTGATTCTAAATAAAATTTTGAAGTTCACACTGATAAATTTTGTAACAGCTTTAGAAGCATTGTGCACGAAAGCAGAATGATTTAATAATGTTTTTTGCCGGAAATTCATTTTCGATGAAAATTCTTTAGTACAGTCGAAGTTTATCGCCGATTGGGGTGGGGATAAACCCCATATTTTTCAATATATGGGGTTTATCCCCACCCCAATCGGCGATAAAACACTGATTTCAATAGATTTCTGATTGAACACCAAAACACTGATTTCAACAGACTTCTGATTGACGAACCAAATTATGTACCGTTTTTAGGTAGTTAGTTACTGGTGTTTAAAGTCACAAATTTAAGCACAATGGCTAATCATGACCACGACAGTTTTACAGGTGGAGGAAGCCGGAGTATCCGAATAGAACTATCGAACAATGGCAAGCAGCTCTCAGCTCCACAACATGGTAACTCCACACAAGCAGGGTTAGCATTGCTTGAAGACAGGTGCTCCATCCACGAGGAGCAGTACGCCTTAGTACACAACGCCACCATGCCCCAACGTGGGCAATGGAGTGAAGTGTCTTGCCCAAGGACACAACCCGGTTGCCGCAGGTGGGATTCGAACAGAGTACCTCTCGGCTTGCAGCCTGCACCCCTACCAACTGAGCCACCGCGCCTCCATGTAACGTTTTTGCATCCAACGCGGATTACTTATCGAAAAATCAAGCTCTAAGGTATGTCAGAATACCGGCTTTTACTTCCATTTCGCCAAATTTACCAACATGAGACCTAAAACAAAATTCCCTTCGAGCCAAGAACAAAAAATTCTCTCAAAAAGCTGTAAAGCTGAAGAATAGGGGACTTTTCCATTTACGTAAAAACTACGCATTTTTCTCACCTTTTTTCTACATTTCCTATTACTAGTCATGTTTTCGATAAAATGATCGAAAGATATTCAATTTTACTGGCAATTTTTACCGCCCAACAAACGTTTTTTACCTGTGCTATTTGTGACATTCGCATTCATCTTTCCTCCATGTTTTTGGTGTTTTTCGGCGTCTGCTTTGTGTATTGGTTGTTTTTGGTACGCTTGTTTGCTCTGTTCCCAACATGATCTAGGGTCAGTGTAGTGAGGGCTAGGGTTAGCTTACCGGTAAGCTAACCCTAACCCTCACTACACTGACCCTAGATCTACAATCGCCAGCCAAAGAGAAAACGAAAGTTATGTAAACGCGCACTTCAAAATGGCAAGAATGCAGAAGAATCTTTGGCACCGTAACATTAAAAGGTTTAAATTATCTCTAATCTTAGTCAAAAATGAATAGCTTTCAGTCATTTTTATCGAAAACATGACTAGTAATAGGAAAATGTAGAAAAAAGGCGAGAAAAATGCGTTGTTTTTACATAAAAGGAAAAGTCCCCTATTCTTCAGCTTTACCAAAAAACTATGAGTGGACTTTGGGTGATGCCCCTCACCACCACCACCTAAAGTCCACTCCGGCACTGTCCTGTCATTGAACTGCGTAGAATATAATTAAGGCAAGCGAATCGCATTGAAATCAAGTTTGGGGAAATGGTCTAACCATCTTGGTTTATCACATATATGTTGTGTCTTGCAAGGAAACAGATTCAAGACAGTATGGGGTTGAGATAGCTGGCGGCAGATCCTCGATCTGGCATCACTGACTGTTTACACGATGTTCACAAAAAAATGCACTCCACCTCTCCAAGTGGCATATAGACACACGTTCCAATTTTTCTCTGCCAGTGAATTTATAACCCATACTCTTTGAAGTCAGGGCGGAGCATATAACGAACTAAATTTTAAAAGATTAACATGGCTATTCAGGACGTGTAATGTTTCGACCCCCCCCCACACTCCATCACCCATCCGCACCAGTTCAATACCATTGAACTTGGACTTCGCCAAAGTAATTCGCGTTCGTTTTTTACATATATTTTGGGTCGTCGGCCTTTAATACCATCAAATAAACTTTACAAACAAAATCTTCGAATATGAAGAAAGAACGAATATATAAATCGAATGCATAGTCACATAGCGGAGGCAAGGGGTGAGATATTCCGTCATGGCCTGCGTATATCTTTTCATCTTCCACCAATCTTGGGAGCCAGAAATAAGCTTTTTAAAAGCAAATGTTGTTTTTTTATATTTAGAGAGGGGAAACACACGAGATTTTATCCTATCAGGTGGGGGTGCAGTGAATAACAGATTCTTTCTGTTTGTTTGGGTTTTTGTTGTTGTTACACTGTCGGAAAATTTTCGGTCTGTCCGAAAATTTTGGGCTTGCCCCTCCGCCAGCGAAAAGCTATCTACGTCACTGTCAAGTATAGCCCTTCAGACAACTTTTTCTCACCCGAGAACAGGGGTCATGCAACAAATAAGAGACAAAAACTGACACGAAGGGAAGTACCGGTCACGTGCATTTTTCAGGCAATTCCCTACAAAAACTCACAAAAAGTAAATTGTATTTTTTAGAACCTAGAGTCATCAAATCACCCTCTTTTTATCAGGCATATTCAACAATAGTGCAAGATGTCAATAGAATGTTTCAAACCTTTATTGAAACAATTTATTTTCTGAAATATGCCCGACTCGTGTTGTTAGGGTGGTACGCTGTTCCGTCTGGCATTTTGTATACTGGCTTTCCTCAAATACCTAAACGTGTCGAAGAAAATATGTTCGAGTCACTCGAACGAGCAATTGTTCTATAGCACAATTGCTCGATGGGATTCGAGTCGCTTGAGCAATGACTTAACAGTAACTCTTCGATGGATTCGTGGCTTTAAGAATCATATAGGCTTTCGTTATTCACACCGAAGACAACTCTGCATACATGTTATGGGAAATCAAGCACTGGTGATTATAAGAGTTGGACGAGGGAACGAACTAGAGCAAGTTTGGGCTAGACATACTGCTAGTGTTAGAGTAGTATCTGTAATAGGCACAAAAATAGAGTTCTTGGAAAATCTGGGCCAGTACTTTAGTGTAATAGAACATAATCTCGATCCCACGTGCTACTACTAAAAAGCCTAGATGGGGAGTACAAGTCCGTTACGGTTGTTTTTGGACGCATTTTGGTGATTTGGAGGGATTGTTGGATTGTTTGTAGTAATTCTACAAAGTAAAACTACTCTTATACAAAGGAACGCACCTGTTATTGAAAAAAGAAAGATTCGTGAGGAATCCGTATCAAACAGTTGTTCTGTGTGGTTTGGATGGATTGGTGGGTCTTTCTGGGCAATCAGATTTACTCCTATTCAAATGAACAAACCCTCCGCACATACCCCCGTCTTGGTGTAGGCCATTCAGGCTCTTAGCAACCACGTGCTACCTTAGAAACCAAGATGGCGGCCTCCATCAGACAGAAATGACCGACAGAAATACTATCACCCTAACAACACGCGCTGCGCATGCGCACTAAGACCACGAGTCACTATGGAGATGACGTCACAAGATGGCCGCTTCCGCGGGCTACCATGACAATCTAACATGACGTAATTGGGTCACATGATCTTAGGTCCCCTCACTTGGTCCCCACAATGTGGCAAATAAAGCCAAGTGGTCGATAGCTCCAGTTACTGATTGGTTTTATTATATAAAATGTCACACTATCTACCTACCCTCTGAAAAATGTGGGCAGGCTGAATGGGAACATAGTTTATTAAGTGGCCAAACAGCCCTCGGGGATTGAATTTTTTTTCCAATTTTCCCGGGGATACACCCGCCGCCATCTATAATTCTATTAGCATCCCACCTTAGGTCTTGGGCATATATGACGCCCCTTGCTTAAGTATATCCAGAGGGGAGACACTTTTGAGCCGCCACTGGACCCAGACGCAGGTAAGTAGAAATATTAGACAGTCGAGATAATAATTCATAGCTTAGGGTTTTTAAAAATTTCGTTATAATTAACTGCAGTAATGGTAGAAGTTTATAAGGATTTATCCAAACGATGTATCGAACTCAGAAATAGAGACAACCAAAGGTAAAAAAAAACCGTTAGAGAAAGAGTCATGGGGATAGTAACCAAAATTGGCGAGAGTAGGTCAAAAGAAAGATGTCTTTGTGTGGCATGCGTGACAAAGAGAAGACATGTTTTGAAGAGTACCTTGACAATGGCACCATTGTAAGGGGAGGGGTGGTCACTGTTGTTCAAGCTGAGGTCGCGATCACTGGAGATTAGGGGAATTGGGAAAGACTGTGGAAAAGGAGAGCCAAATGTGTAACTTGGGCGTAGTGGTGACCTTGGAATACGTTTTATTAGGAAGTCCAAAATCTCAATCTTCTAGATCAAAATTCACTGGAAGTAGTATAATGAGGACGTGGGATGGGAGAATGAAGGACGTGGTTAGTGGTTGACACAAATGCGATGGTTGGCATGCTTATTGGAGGGATTGTGAAGAATGGGGGTACAGAGTGTCTTCAAGCAGTTCGTCTCAGTATTGGGAGGAAAGGTGTGTTGGAATCGGGAGACAGTTGGAAGCACATGAGTAACCAAAACCTTCTCAACTGGGAACCACAGGAAATCAGCGGCCAGCCAAACTGTTATTAATAGTATATCGACCCACGTATATAGTGTCAAAGCCTCATCCATCTGTATGGTTCGATCCTCTAATGCTGTGGGCACACAGGCCTTACATTACACGCATTTACTCCAGTTGAATCCAGAGAAGCATATAATGTTTTATTGCAGTTGGCTGATACCAGACGAGACCGCTCGAACACATTCAGCCAGGCACCTCTACAAAAGCGATCGTCTTTTCTTCCAATTACAAGGTTCGAAAGGTAGTCTGGGTTCTCTAGAAACCCTCAAGCGGATCAGATTTTTAAAAATATTCCCGGGGAGGGTTCCTTTAATCCCACCAGTAGGAGAAGACACGCTCACGAACATCCACACCAGGGCTTTAATATTATATAAATTCTCTGATAAACTTTGCCGAGTGATTTCTCCCTTGGGCGATTTATCAGGTGTTTGCTGAGAAATGATGGGGGGGGGGGGGGGGGCGGGGGGGGGGGGGAGGGCAGAGTGATCACGTAGTGACGTATTCGGTACCCCCGCCCCCTACAATTTTCCAATAAAACTTTCTAGTGATTATACGTATTCGTCAGGGTTGTATTCGAAGATGCCAATTCTCTCATGCTATTAGTTATATACTTTCTTAAAAGGAAATTGGTTAGGCCCTACTTTGACTTGTGTCGGGTCAAAACGGCACCTGGAGTAAACGGCACCGAGTGAGCGAAAACGGTACCAATTGTTTGTGGCGAGAACTGCACCAGTTCCAATGGCGAAATTAATTCATTTAAATCCTGCATTTTTCCGTGTTTCGTTTTGAAACCGAGTATTCAGCCTATGGTTCTCTAATAAATTTGTTGAAAATTGAGCAGTTAAAAATGAGAGGATACATCTCCCTTCCCAACTATCTCATGGTTTTCTTGTTGTTTAGCAGTGACTTCTAAACATTAAAAGCAATAACACCCCTTCCCCAACCCCACCCTTTCCTTGGCCCTGGAGTCTATCCAACTTGGATTCACGATACACCTCCTTCGTTATTATTTGACGCAGAAATCAGAATCTTGTGTATGTGTGTGTGTGTGTGGGGGGAGGGGGGGGGGGGGTACGAATTCCAAGGATGTGCCAAGTTAAAAAATTAAAACAAGGTCTTTTAGGCCATATTTGGATGAGTAGGTAATAAATGAGCATACAAACACACCTGTACATGTACATGTACGTGTACGTGTACACGTACATTCGTGTACACCTCCATAGGATTTAATGTTAAAATCGTGTACAGGGTGTGTTAAAATCCACTTTGAGTTCAAATATCACTGAATTGTATCCTAGACGCCTGTAGTTTTACGTTCGCGTTCATGTACCGTTTTGATTGAAATAGGCAAATGAGTTTCCCCCATAGGATTCAGTGTTAAATTGCGAGCAAAAAAACGTTTTGTCGTTTCTAAAACATCGTCTTGCCGATTCTAATAATCCGCGTCCGTACACGATTTTAACACTGAAACCCTATGGAGGCGTACACGGAGATCCACTTGTGGATTTTAGGTCGGAAATCGACTCGTGTAAAGAGGTTGTGTTAGAATTCGCAAACCCACTGTCGCGTTTCTCGAAGTAAAACTAACGCACGTTATTGCGAGGTAATCTTATTAAGCACTTAATGGAAATGTTTTGAATGAAGAGTGTTGCCAGGGTGTTAGAAATCCGCAAACCCACTGGCACGTTTTCCTGAAGTAAAAACTAACACATGTTATCGTTATGACTGAATGAGGTTTTCGTTCAAAAGGAGTCAATTATAAAAATGATCTGTAAAAAATAGACATTCATGTCTTGGTTCGATGTGACGAAGAGAAATTGAGTTTAGACATCCGAATTAGAGAAAAGAATCAGAATTCTTGTTAAGTAATCTTAATAAACACTTAACGGAATGTTTAAACGCATTTTCCGCTCAATTAGGTTTTGAGTGGTAAAATTTTTAATATATTCACGATAGCGATCAGAGAGATTTGAAATGAATGAATAAGTTCGTTTAACGTTAAAATTAGAAAAAAAAACAGTTTTCTTTTGTGTGTTGAAATGTTTTAACCGTCATCAAAGCGATTCTCTCTTAATTCGACACTGAGTGAATGGTTCTTTGATATGTGAATGAAATTCCTTTGACAAAACGTAGATTACTATCAAAATGCGTTAAATCAGAAACCGGTTTGTCATGTACTGCTTAAAACGTAGTTTAAACTTTCCTAATTCAATCAACACTGAGTTGAGATGTGAATATTTTTAGTTTATTATATTAAGGACGGAAAGATTTTTATTAACTTAAAAACATAAAAATATAATTAAACATTTAATTTTGAAAATAATAAAACAATTAAAAACGAAAAATGTTTTTACAGATGGATTCTAGACACCGAGATCGAATTTTAGAAGAGTATGAGCGTGCTAAGAAGGGCATTCAGTCGGCTGACAGAAGCAGACGTCTTGGTGAGATGGAACTCAAACGCGAAGCCACAAAAATATTTAAACTCGTGACGGAGGGTCAAGAGCGGAGCAGGAAGGAGATAGTCGAAGAATTGTGACCCATAAAAGAGAGTTCTTTGAGAATGGGTTCGTTGCCTCTTAGTTTTGGAAATCGGCATTCCGTTCAATCTACACCGGATTACGTTCCCACGGGAATTCAAACAGAGAGCGAGAGCGATACCGATAAAGCTTCGATTATCACTGCTGATAGCGTCGCATCGTCTGATGATGATGGCGGTAAGAGAGATCTGTTGTATGGATTTTATAAGGATTCGGAGGGAAGAATTTTTGTAGGAGACACAGAAGTAGATATTGGCGATGATGAATTGATCGTGGGTTCGAACAGATACGAATTGACTGATGGGCTGCGCAGATTGCTCCTTTACGACAAGCCTAGCGATTACACGGAACAGGATTTCGACAATTACGGCGACATTCTGGTTCAGACCCACGCCATGAAGAGAAATAACGATGCCAGAGAGACGAGACCCAAAGTCAACAGAGGTAACAAGTGGACGAAAGTGGTGAAACCCATATGGGATATGAACAAGAAGTTCGTCGAATCGGTGACTGGCAAAGGGGTGAAAACAACTTTTCTTCCGAGCGATTCTGACGCTCTGTCTCAGAGATTGAGTTTGTTGATGGCGAGCAGACGGGCTGGTACCACAGGATTAGATAATCAGATAGTTACTATATCCGACGAATTGTTAAGACAGAAGGTTTTGAATAAAAACCACTATAAAAGGCTGATGAACGAATTGAAGGATTGATGTGTATATAATAAGTAGAGAGAAACAAACAAACAAACAAAAATAAAACAGTAAATTTGTACACTAGAATAATAAAAGTATTTAAACAACAAAACGATTTACCAGTGAAAGAAACAAAATATATTATAAAAATAAAATATGTTGGTGATAAAGAACAGGGGATACGTCAGAACTTACGTTCAAGGCGGTTCTGGCATCGTCGATTCTATAATGCGAGCGTTCACGAGCGATGCGGGTAGAAAACTCGCATCGACTGCGTTTGAGGTCGGTAAGAAGACGGGTTTGGATGCTGGTAAGAAAGCCGCTTCCGAAGTCACTGGTAGGATAGCTTCTGTGGCTGGCAAGAGAGCAGCCGACGCGTTGATCGACAAGTTGATCAGTCCGCCGGCGAAGCGAGCTGCGTTAGAACGAACGCCGAAAAGTTGGAAAGATTTTAAGGATGCTGTGGTACCCATACAAGATTTAGCCAAAATGACGAGTGGATCTGGATTGAAGAGAACTCGCAACGGTGTGATATAAATAAATAATAATATTAAAACAACTGAGTTTGAAAAAACATAAATAAATTGTGTTTGAAAAGAATCTAAAATAACAAACAAAAAATAAAACAAAAGATGAACATTAAAGATATGTCTTGGAACGACGCCGCGACCAAGAGGTCGAATAACGAGTTCTTTCCCGAAAGCATAAGAGGCTTGATAGTGGGAAAATCGAATTGTGGAAAGACCAATCTGTTGATGAATCTGTTGTCCCGACCCGACTGGTTGGATTGCGACAGATTGTTCGTGTTTGGCAAGAGGTTGTTTCAACCCGAATACAGATTGCTTCGAGAGTGCATGGATCGTAGATTGCCCAAGGACGTCATAGCCAGAATCTTTGACAGTAGGGAGGAATTCAACAAGAGTGAACCTCCACTTTCGACCATTTTGGACGGTGCAGCGATGGAGCTGATGAAGAGAAATGCATCTTCGAACGTCGAGTGTCCATTTTATGAGAACGCTAGCGACGTTCCGTATCCTAGAGAACTGAAATCGGAAGATAAGAATCTCATGATTTTCAACGATCTGCTTTTGGAGAGACAGAACCGATGCGAATCGTATTACGTTAGGGGTCGACACAGCCACAGCAACGTGGACTGTTTCTACCTGTCGCAGAATTATTTTCGATTGCCCAGACAGACGATAAGGGAGAACGCTAATTTTCTATCTCTCTTTCGCCAAGATCTCAAGAATCTCAATCACATCTACGGCGATCACGTCGCAAATGACATGAGCGCGGCGGAATTCAGGAGATTCTGCAAGAGGGTTTGGGATGGTGGACTTTACAATTTCGTCGTGATCGATTTGACAAGCGAATTTAATCGCGGAAAATATCGGTGCGGATTCGACAAGTTTTATGTTTCTGATGATAATAATATAGAGCGTGAAAATAAAATTTAGAAAATAATAAATCTTCAAATAATTAGTTTTGAATAAAAAAATAAAAAATAAAATTAAATATAATGTTCGAACATGGAGAATTGTTAGAACGGATAGCCGAGAATACGGCTGCAAAACAATCCATTCAAATCGTGGTGAGTGGCGATTCGACTCGATTCGCTACGAAATTCGAACCTTCCATCGAATTGAATAGAGGGAAAAGAAATGAGATGGCGTTGGTGAATCTGGAGACTTAGTATTCCTTTCCCAACGTCACCGAAAAGAATAACTCGTTCAAGTATTCCGACGGAGTGGATTGGTTGGAGATTCGAATTCCCAAAGGGAGTTACGACATAGACGATTTGAACAATTACATTCAGACGCGAATGAAGATGGATGGAAAGGGAAGCAACAAGATCAGACTCGCTCCCAATCCTAATACCTTACAGACGATGTTGGATTTGGAAGATAATTTTCGAGTGGATTTCATCTGAAAATACGGTCAACATTCTCACAGTCAATAGCATTCTGGTGAACGTGGACGTGATTGCTGGAAGCTACGTGAATGGTAGCACTCAACCGACGATCTATTCCTTCTTTCCAAATGTGTCGCCGGGTTATAAGATCGTGGAGCGACCTCGAAATTTAGTTTATCTACCAGTGATTTTAGACACGTTGTATAGTCTCAAAACCACGTTGATGGATCAAAATGGTGAACTGTTAGATCTTCGCGGAGAGAGGGTGACGATACGATTTCACATAAGAGAAATAAAAAAAAAAAAAATAAAAAAATATTGTGTATATATAGAGATAACAAAAATAAAATAAACGCAATATTAATTTTACAAAATTATTTTAATATAAATAATTATTATTAAACAAGAAACAATTGAAATAAATATATTTTAAAAAAAAGAATTATAACAGAATACGTGATTAAAAACGTGAACATATCCGCAGGACAGAGGAAGAAACTTAAGAGAGTGTTAACAACTCGAGGCGAGGCTGTGAGATTCAAATTCACTCACGAAGATCTGACGAGAGGCGGTCAGGATTCGATTGCCTGGAACAGAAGTCAAATCAAAAGGATGGAGAAAGCGATTCGCGATGGAAGAGGGTTGACGGTGAGATTGAGTCTCACTCAACTGAGATACAATTTGAGAATGAAAGGTGGTTTGCTACCGCTATTGGCAGGAATCGCCGCAAAAGCATTACCCTTCGCCGCAAAGGCACTACCCTTTCTCGGAAAGACTCTCGGCATGGGAGCTCTCACGGGACTCGCTAGTTCGGCAGTTGAGAAATTAATGGGTGGCAGCGGACTGTTTTTGAAGAAGGGAGGAGCCGTGTGTCGCGTCCACGTAGACGACAGCGGTAAAGGATTGTATCTAGAACCCGTTAGAGGTGGCAACTCTCTGAGCGGAAACAGTCTCTATCTGAAGAGTGGACAGAACGTTGAGCGACTCGGCAAGGGTTTGTTGCTCAGTGAGAATTTGCCGTTTAAGAATATACCGATTTTGAATATGTTATTATAATATAAAATTATATGATTATATAAAATATAAATCATAGAAAGTATAAAATAATATATTTAAAATGGATAAAAAGGTGGAGAAACAATTAGACGATAATGACGAATATCGTGAGACAGAGTGCGAAAAAAAAAAAAAGATGTGGAAAAATGGTTAGACGCTAATGATGGATATATAAGGAAAGAACTGATGAAAGAGATAGATAAAGTGCGGGATAGACGGTTGGGAATGAGACGCTTTCCACCGTCACCACTACCTTCTGAAGAGAATGGTAATGATGCGAGTGTTACCAAGAGATGCACAACATTCGTTCATAATTATGATTCGGATAAACAAATGTGTTGTTATAAAAACGTATCATATCACAAAAAAAGAAAAAAAGAAAAGAAGAAGAATCGACGCTGAAATTTAAGAAAAAAGGAAACGTTATTATATTATATGGGTAATAGTGAAGAAGGAAAACAAAAGTAATGAGATGATCTCATTACTTTTTTTTTTCCTTTTTCTTTGCTAAAAAAATCAATCTGTCTATTGTTTATATTTCCAAGCCCGTTATGAGCATGTTGATACTCGTGTTTTCAAGATGATCTCATCACGTTTTTCCTTCTTCTTCGCTAAAAAATCAATCACTCTATTGTTTATATTTCCAAGTCCATTATTAGCATGTTGACACTCGTGTATTCTTTTTTTTCGAAAATGTGTTGAATGTTTATCTTTACTCTTTTGAGTTTTTTTACATCGGTGAACTTGCTCTCACCACCCAATTTCTCCACAAGTTCGCGTGAGATTTTTGGATATATGTAACTTCCATCGAACAACGTCAAATCGTCATTGTCGAATTCTTTATCTTTAGCGATGACGATTTTCTGCAGATTGCTTTGATACTCATAAAACAAATCGAGCATGGCTTCATCCAATTTCAAAGTCATCTTATATCTGTCATATTTATGCTCTAAGTCCTTCATCTCGATCTCGTTCAATTCGAAGGGATCATGTCGTTGTAATCTATAGATTTTAAAACCTAATTTCTTATTCGTTTCAACTCGTTTCAATTTCAATTCGCATCTTTTAGGTGTTGCTGTCATGATCGATTATTTGTTTTTTTTTGTTTTATGTATTCTTGCAAATAATGTATATTTGAAATTTTGTATTTTAATAATTTGTTTAAAAAAAGTTTTGTTTTTTTTTTTGCTCTTTATATATAAAAAAGTTTTTTAAATTTTAATTTTCTTTAATGTGAAAATTTTTTTGTAAAAAGTAATGAGATCACCTTTAGATCTCATTACTTTTTTTCCTTCTTCTTCACTAAAATCAATCTCTCTATTGTTCATATATTTCCAAGTCCGTTATTAGCATGTCGACATGCATTATTTTTCCTCTTATCAAAATGTCTTGAATGTTTATCTTTACTCTTTTGAGTTTTTCTACATCGGTGAATGCACTCTCACCACCCGATTTGTCCACGAGTTCGAGTGATATCATTGGAAATATTTTTTTTCATAGATCATCATCAAATCATTCATGTAGGGTCTTCTGTATTTGTCGAAGATATTATTCAGCAGATCGTCTTGGTACTCGTAAAACAAATCGAACATGGCTTCATCCAATTTCAAATACATTATATATTTGTTGTCATAGTGCTCTAAGTGCACCATCTTAACTCCTTCAATTCGATGGGATCATGTTCTACTGTATAGATCCAAGTATCTGATAGCGTTTATTTTTCAACTTGTTTCAATTCACATCTTTTAGGTGTTGTTGTCATGATCGATTATTTGGTTTTTTATGAATTCTTGCAAATAATGTATAATTATTTTTTTTTATTTTAAATAATAACTTGTTAAAAAAAGTTTCTCTTTATATATAAATAAAAGTTAAATTTTAAGATCCCTTTTTTTTTCGTATTAATTCAATTTTTTTTCACGAAAACGTGTTTGTTCAGCAAACAAGAAATAAAAGTGATTGTAAATTGTTTTGAATAAAAAACATTAAAGAAAAAATTGAATTAAAAAAAAAATCTTTTTTTTTTTTTATATAAATAGTAAAAACAAAACTTTTTAAACAAATTATTTAATACAAAATTAAAAAAAACATTATTCTTACAAATGAAGCAAACAGATAAAACAATGGTAAATTTAAATGAGAAAACCGTACCTCAGTTAAACGAGATTTGTAGACTATTAAAAATTTCACATTTCAGAAATCATAGAACTAAATCAAAAAAGATTGAAGTCATACAGAAACATTTGCGAAACAATGGAAAGGCAAATGAAATGCCGATAGCAATGACATCAAAAAATGCATTGGTTGTGAAAAATGAGAAGAAGAAGAAAAAGATAGTAAAAGGAATCGAAATGCCGACGTTGAAAAAAAACAAAAACGTTTCGATTGTGAAAAATAAGAAGACGACTAAATGAAAAGCCATTGAAGAAGAACTTCAAGTTTCCAAAGAAAAGAAAAGAAAAACTAAAACGAAAAAGAGTGATGCACATCAGATTCTAGGCAAACGAGATATATCGAGCAAAATTCGACGAGCAATAGACGAAGGGAAAGGAGAAGAATATCTAGCGTGACTCGCCGCGGAACTATTTCAATCGAAGTCCGTGGAACGGGAGAGTGCGATCAGAGGTGTTTTTAAAACTTTCGATGTGGTTCCCTCGTTGAAGAAAATTGATCCGAAATTGTTCATGGAATGGTTGAAGAAAAAAGTATTGGATTTGTTTTGCAAATACATAAACGTGGGACTAAAAATTAAGATGATACTCCATTGTGTGATGAATAAAATCGACGTGAAGTCCGGTGAGAGCATCGTGAAAGATGCATATATCAGATCTAACATCGAACCCATATTTCGAGGTTCAGATTTATCGGACGTTTTCGAAAAGATGAAAGACAAGATGTTGACGTCTCTCGCGAATTATCAACATGAAGGTAGTAATTGGACGTTCGATGAGGTGTTGAAACTCGAAATTCACATAACTAAAAACGATTTGTTGAAAGGGTCTTCCTATGTGAAATTACCATATTTCCTGGCTAAGAAACACGCCGTGATCAACATGAAAAATAACGATGATCAGTGTTTTAAATGGGCAGTCACCTCTGCTTTATACCCTGTCAAAACGAACCCTGATAGAGTTTCTCATTACAAGGAAACTTCTAAAAATCTCGATTGGACCGGAGTGACTTTTCCAATGCAGTTAAAACACATCGAACGTTTCGAGGTTCAAAATCCCACCATAGCGGTGAACGTCTTGGGATACGATGAGGAAAAACAAATGATCTATCCTCTCAGACAGACTTCGTATCTCGGAAGAGAAAAGACGATTATTTTATTATTGATTTCGAATGGTGACAATCATCATTATTGCTGGGATCCAAATCCGAGCCGATTACTGTCGAAACAAAATAATAAACATAACGGAAAGATATCTTTATGTTTCAATTGCATGAACGCGTTTCACAGCGAAGACTCGTTGGCAAAACATCAGGAATATTGCAACGAAAATCAAGGTGTCGCCGTCGAAATGCCCAAACCTAACACCATCGTGAAGTTTGGAAATCATAATAGAAGGTTAAAAGTACCATTCATCGTGTACGCCGATTTCGAATGTTTCACCGTGAGTGAGTTCCTGTCAACCCAACGCTGTTCAAAGTTATGTCGAAAGATATCAAAAACACATACCTTCGGGCTATTGCATTTACATGAAATGTGCTTTCGACTCACAACACGACATGGGTCCCTTCACCTATACAAAACGGTGCGAAGACGACGACGTGGCTCAAAGGTTCGTGGAAGAGTTAGAATCCAAAATTCAAATGTTATATGATAAATTCAAAACTCCGGCGAAAATGATCATCACGCGAGAGCAGCAGGACGAAAATAACAGGGCCACCGAATGTCACGTATGCAGACAATCGTTCGATGAGAATTCGAAGGAAAATAAGAAGGTCAGAGACCACGATCATTACACGGGTCTGTATCGCGGTCCGGCTCACAGCAAGTGTAATTTAAAATATCGAGATGCCGTTTTCTATCCGGTGATGTTTCACAATCTCTCGGGTTACGACAGTCATCTGTTCATGAAAAATCTTGGCACCTCACATGAAGAATTAAATTGCATCGCAAACAGTGAAGAAAGATACATTTCCTTCACGAAATGGAAGCTCATGGAGAAGAAAAGAGTAATCGACGGAGAGACGTTGAAAGAAAAAACGAAATTCATTCATAGAGCCATACGTTTCATCGACAGTTTTAAATTTATGTCGACCGCTCTGGAAAAATTAGTCGATAACATGAGCAAGGATAAATTTAAAATCATGAGCGAACATTTTGGAGAATGAGTAGATATCATGTTGAGGAAAGGAGTCTATCCTTACGATTACATGAACAATCTAAAGAGATTCGAAGACACCGCACTACCTTCGAAAGAAGATTTTTATTCGAAATTATACGAATCCGACATTTCCGATGAGAATTATGAACACGCTAAAAACGTGTGGAAATCATTCAATATGAAAACCATGAGAGATTATCACAATCTCTATCTGAAGACTGACGTTCTGCTCTTGGCAGACGTGTTCGAAAATTTTCGAGACGTCTGTTGTCGAAATTACGAGCTGGATCCCGCTTGGTATTTCACCGCACCCGGTCTAGCATGGGACACTCTGTTGAAGACCACCAAAGTCCAATTGGAATTATTATCCGGTGTGAACATGTTGCTCATGTTCGAAAGGGCTGCGAGAGGTGGCGTCTCGATGATCTCTCACAGATATTCTGAGGCTAACAATCCCTACATGAAAGAAGGTTTCGATTCGACACGGTCGACTAAATACATACAGTATTGGGATGCCAATAATCTGTACGGTTGGGCTATGAGTCATCCTTTAACGATTGGGTAATTTCGAATGGGTAAAGGAACCGGAAGAGATGCAAAAATGGAGAGACTATTCTTGCATTTTAGAAGTCGATTTGAACTATCCGGAAGAATTACACGATCCACACAACGATCCGCTGGCTCCCGGACAAATGGAACCGAACGAAGGAGATGAGGAACAACTCATTCCCAATTTATTTAACAAACGTAACTACGTCGTCTACAGCGAGAATTTGAAACAGTACGTCGATGAAATTAGTCGACATACATCGCATCATTCGATTCGACGAAGAGCCTTGGATGAAAAAATACATCGATCTCAACACGAATCTCAGAATTCGAGCTAAGAACGATTTTGAAAAAGATTTCTTCAAACTCATGAACAACTGCGTGTACGGTAAATCGATGGAAAACATCAGGAAGAGAACCGACGTTCGACTCGTCACGTCTGAGAAAAGAGCTAAAACATTAGTGGTGAAACCCAATTACAAACACCAAACCATATTCGACAAAAATCTAGTGGCCGTTCACATGCAAAAGACGCACCTGAAGTTCGACAAACCGTATTATCTCGGACCGATCATCTTAGATATCAGCAAGCGATTGATGTATGAGTTTCATTATGATTACGTCAAACGAAAATTTGGTGATAAAGCCAAACTACTGTTCACCGACATGGACAGTTTAGTTTATGAGATAGAGATGAAAGACGTCTACCGAGATATATCTCAGGATGTGGCCGAGTGGTTTGACACGAGCAATTATCCCGTCGATCACCCGTCCAACATTCAATCGAATGACAACAAGAAGATGTTGGGTAAATTTAAGGACGAGAGTGGCGGTAAACAAATCGTCGAATTCGTGGGCTTGAGACACAAACTGTATGCTTATCGTCTAGAAGATGATGAAGAGATCAAGAAGTGCAAAGGAGTTAAAGCGTGCATGGTGAAGAAAAATATCTCTTTCCAAGAGTATAAAGATTGTCTGTTAGGAAGTGGTCTGGTGTATAAGACTATGAAATCGATTCGAAGTGAAAATCCCGACTTGTATAACGAAATAGTCAACAAGATTTCGCTGACGGCTGACGATGATAAGAGATTCATGTTAGACGATAAAATAAGCACTTTGGCACTCGGACATTGGACTTTAGATCTAATTAGAGACGATATGAATGTGGATGATTGTATTCCAGATACGATTGTGGATGATAAGATTCCAGATATGATTGTGGATGATAGGATTCCAGAAAATCAAGAAGAATTAGATGATTCAAAATTATAGAAATCGATAGTGACATCGAGAGAGTTAGTTTAAAAAGAAAAAGTACCTAACAAACCCCAATTCTTAAATTCCAAAAACGTTCGAACTAAGAGAGACAAACTATGGAATTAGACGGATTTAAGATTATGGAAATCGATAGAGACATCGAGAATATTAGTTTAAAAAGAAAAAAGAAAAAAAAAAAAAATAACGTCATTTTAGTGAATTATAATAAAATAAATAAATAAAAGAAATATATACGCATTTATGAATAAGAAAATGAAGATATCCGTAGAAGGTGTCGTCTTACCTAACGAACCTCTATCCAACATCGATCTGTTGAATACGGCAAAAGATTTGAAAATCAAAGATTTTCTTAGATGAAGGAAAAGCTGAGTGGTCTTTCGGAAATGGAGGTAGCGGATCGAAACATGGTTAGGTGGGATATCCCATGCCACTGGGAGGTGAAATCCTTCGAATGAGTCTGGCTTCCTCGGATTTGAATAACAGAGCGGTCGTCAATCTCATGGTGAATGGAGTAGAGAGCGATAAGAGATACAGCGTCGAAAAGACCGAGAATCAAGTAATGAGATTTAGAAAGATGTTCAATGTCTCTAGATCTCATTACTTTTATTTTTTTTTTTTGTTTTTTTTTTTTTTTTTTGATAACTTTTTATTATATATTATTATACGATATCTGAAATGTGTTTTTTCTTTAGTAAAAGAATTTTGTTGTAGAATTCCTTTCCCTTATCCACCCACAATTTACTCGGTTTTCGAGAAGACGAGTCGAACACCCTCTTCAGAGCCTCGGCGATGCAAGGTCCCGATTTATTCTTCAAAGCTCCGATCCAACCGTATTTGGAAAACACGTCAATGACCGTCAATAGATATTTGACTCCCTCGTTCCACCTCAAAAACGATCTCATGTCGACCAAGTCGTCAGACCAAATATCATCCAGTCCCTTCACAAATCCCCTTCTCTTTCGAAATTTACGCACTATGGGTTTGTGTAACTCCTCGGCCAATTCGCTCATCAATAGTCGTTTCTTCTTCTTCTTTTCAGATGCGCTTTTTTTTTTTTTGAACGCCCCATCCGAATCGACGTTTCGCACCAATCAGATTGCCGACCAGCGAACGTTCTATCTTCTCTCTCCTGGTCAGATTTGATATGCCTCTCAATTTCCCCAACATGTTTTTATCGCAGACGTCATTGCGAGTCTTGGTGTCGGGATGTCCGGCGTAGCACAGATCGTGATCATACATGGCCGCGTCCACCCTATTCACAGGTTTGCTCCAAGATTTGGGAGTCAGATCGGCGTTGAGTCTCTTGTTCAATTTGTTCCGGGTCCCGTGAAACTGTGACCGGGCAGATGCATTTCGAAAGGTAGATTATTGATCATTTTATTCACGATGCCTTTACCTTTGCTCGCGTTCTTTTTTTTGACGAATCGTGTCTTGACAGAACCACACACGTCGCAAATTCTGTGAAGCATCTGTCTGTCATTTTTAGTTCGCACTTCTTGAGAATTACTCGTCTCGGTAACTCTCTTACACTTTACGCAATACAATTTTTTAAAGAGTTATTTAAATTAATTTCGTTTTTATTTTATATATAAATTTAATAATTAATTAATTCTGTTCTTATTATATATATATTTTTTTTTCAATCGCTGCTCTTGAGTTCTATCATCTTACTGAATTTCTCCCTGGCCTCTTTCCTCCCCTTTTCCACGAGAGAATCCTTCATCTCTTCCTTGATGATCTGACGAGTCTTGATTCTCACGGCTTCTTTCATGGAATCGTATTTCGTTTTCTCGCTCAATATCGCGAAGTATTCTCCGTCCGATATCCTACCATCTTTCAATGCCATAGAGATCATTTCGGATATCGTGTCGATCTTGGAGTCGGCCAAGACGCGAATCTTGTCGTGTTTCCTTGCCTTCAGATATAATTTCCTACTCAAAAAGTTTCCGAGCGTGCTAAACAATCCGGCCGCGAGAGCCACTCCTTTTACGGTCAACACGATCGGTATGCCGACCGCGGTCGACAACAATCCGATGCCGGCCGCGTGTAAACCCATGGAAATCGTGATGAGTGTCGTGTCGATCGCGTTGACGAATTTCACGAAACGCGAATACTTCTTCTTGAGGGAACGACGAGAATCTCTCTCTCGAGTTAGATACTCTTGGATTCTACTGATTTGATCGACGCGATACCTCTCTCCTCTTTCTCTTTCTTCTAGCGACGGTGCCGTCGGCAAAACGTCGATCGGCTTCTCATCCTCGTCGTCCACTAACGTCGGATACAATTTATTTCTGGTTCTCATTTTTGTTTTTTTCTTTCTAATATTAGATAAAAAATTTATGTGTGTATTTATTTTTATTTTCTATTTTCCCTTATTTTATATCAACGAAAAAACTTAGATGTATGCTTCATTGAACAATAATTTCATGATGCATCCCTTATCTCGTAAAGTCGGACTTTTACGCGCCAATTTCTGTTCTTCCGAAACTGTGGGCTTGCTTTGATCCTTACAGAAGAGTAATCTCTCCCAAAACGCGATCACTTCATGATTTGAACGCGTTCGAACGCCGGTTCGAAATACTTGACGACCATATCTTCCCTTTCCATCCACAGACACGAATGATTCTCGTGATCGAAGTCTAGGTGATCCCAACATCCGACGCATCGTTCTAACAAGAGACGACCTAGTTGTTCGTTCACGCAGAATGCGTAGGCTCTCATCAGCATTTTTAAAAGAAACCTTACTCTAACAGTCTGAGAATCGCTCTTGATTTACGTATTTTTTTTATTATCTATTCGATTTGATATATTTATTTTTTTTAAATAACTATTTATTTATATTTTTTTCTCTCCTATATATCAATAAAAACGTGACAGTGGGTTTGCGGATTTCTAACACCCTGGCAACACTCTTCATTCAAAATATTTCCATTAAGTGCTTATTAAGATTATCTCGCAATAACGTGCGTTAGTTTTACTTCGAGAAACGCGACAGTGGGTTTGCGAATTCTAACACAACCTCTTTAGACGAGTCGATTTCCGACCTAAAATCCACAAGTGGATCTCCGTGTACGCCTCCATAGGGTTTCAGTGTTAAAATCGTGTACGGACGCGGATTATTAGAATCGGCAAGACGATGTTTTAGAAACGACAAAACGTTTTTTTGCTCGCAATTTAACACTGAATCCTATGGGGGAAACTCATTTGCCTATTTCAATCAAAACGGTACATGGACGCGTACGTAAAACTACAGGCGTCTAGGATACAATTCAGTGATATTTGATCTCAAAGTGGATTTTAACACACCCTAAAAAAACGTTCAAATCGTGTACCTGTACACGATTTTAACACTAAATCCTATGGAGGTGTACACGAATGTACATGTACACGTACACGTACATGTACAGGTGTGTTTGTATGCTCATTTATTACCTACTTGGATGGGGGCAGTCCAAACCCAAGAAATCCGGACTCCTGTGCCAAACCGAAACAAACGGGCCCCGGATTTCACACGGTCCTGTTTTCGCCTGTACCCGTGTCACTGTCACACAAACAATCAAAGCCTAAAGGGAGGTCTGTCACAACATACAACTGAGGGCAGTTGTCGGCAAGACATCGCAAATTTGGAAAACTGGAACGGCCCGTATTAATAAAATAATTTATGTCACGACTACAATATATGTACATTTTATTTATTCGCTAATTCACTAACGCGTTTTGAACAAGACTTGAGTTTTATTTTGAACCATCATCGCGACTAACTGACATTCCAACTTCGTCAAAACACGCCTTCTGCAAAGGCAAGCCTTGAAAATTCAAATTTTACCTATTCTCAAATTGACTGTCCCAGTTACGTCACTTGTGCATTGTTGCAAAATGGACGCTCTTCCGAAAATACACACAAATTCCCATAGATAATTAAAAAATTCGTTCATATAATTTTTGAGCGAGCTAAAATCACAGGAACGTAACGACGGCAAAGTTAAGTCTATTACACGTAATCGGGAGCTGAAAACTAAAAGATATTTTCTTGATTTTGTATTATTCCAGAGTTTATTTACCATTGGGGGTTATGGAAAGGACAGTAGGCATCTGAGTCATGAAAACTTCAGCCCAAAGCAATCTCATTGAGAGTGCTATAAAATTGTGCATAGCTTAAACATTGCATATTGATTACACTTAAGGAAAAGTTCTGGTGCGATTTGTCAGCATGGCGGCTTGGGGATAGGAAGGTCCCGATATCAATCCTACCTGGCCCCCGACCCCACCACCCCTTTCAACGTTTTCTATGAATATCACCTTTATCCTTCATTGTTCAACGCTGGGCATGCTGTTCACGTACAACAACACGATAAGATATAACCACTCACGACGAACTGGCGGCAAACACGCAACGCCAGTTAGGTTATTGTAACCATTAACCGCCACTGTAATTACTCTAATGAACAATTGAACAATCCCCCTATAGAAGTGACCTCATTTGTATTGAATTCAATTCATTTTATGTTTTTCTCATGATTGTGTGAACATGTCATTAAAGCGTTGTTCAATTGAGTCGGATGTTTGTGTATTCATGGACGTTATAATATTACGATAAGTATATCTCACTGGCGTGGTGGCAGAGTGAAACGAACTCACGTTCGCTTAATTTATATCAATATTACACAGATTTTGCCGTAATAAGTCAAAATTCACTGACACTCATGAGGCAGTTTGTTCAGGAAACTGTATTCCGACGTTCATAATGGCTTCAAGTTCACGTGCACCGAAGCAGTGGTGCCTTACAAAAAATGAAACTGTAAACACTTTCGAAGATTGGAAGCAGAACTTACAGTATACACTCTCGTTCGATGCGAACTTCGCTCCGTTCTTGGTTGAAGGCGTACAGTGGCAAAAAAAAACAAAATCAAATCCATTGCGTGGATTTTTGGATGACGCGACATCCGTACCAAGCGAAAAACGTCGACTAGCCTCACAAAAAGTTGCTCATTTAGTACTGGATATTACGAAATATATATGGCATCCTAATGTAACATTAAGACGACCCGATTTTATATATTAAATATATATATGTCTTCTTAATGTAACTTTATGGGGACTTCGTATGATATATTGCCGAAGTTATCCGGACCACTTTCCGTACACCCTAAGATTGTCTCCGTAACAGCTCCCATCTCGGTGAAATAAAAACTAGACGGATGAGATCACGCCCTTAGTTTCGGTTGTGGTGTTGACTCACCGCCACACACCCATTGCATGCTGCCTACGAGCCTGTTTTAAGAGCTTAGGAAAATATCATGGCTTGAATACACCCATACCACCTACCCCCTCCCCCAATCTCAGCGTCCAACCCCCAAAAAATTTTCTCCTCTCAAAACATTCTTATTTAGATTGTAAATAGCCAATATTCTGCATAGTGGTGCCACTAACAGACATATTATGTTTGCTGAGAGTGACAGAAGATATCCTGGCTTGCATTACCCTAATCCCTCTCACTTTCTGCACCTCGTCATCCGACTCAAGAACATCTTTTCACCGAAACATTCTTATTAAGATTGTACATAGTCCATACACTGCATGTTGATGACGTTCGGAGAGGAATTATGTTGAGAAGGAATATTGAAGATGGTGGAAATATGGTCGCCTGCATATATTCTAGTCGCCTAGGCATCTGAGTCATGAATATTTCAGCCCAAAACAATCTCATTAAGATTGCTATAAGATTCTGCATAGCCTAAACATTGCATATTGATTACACTCATGGAAAGAATTAGGTGAGATATTTTAGTAAGAGAACGGGCATAGGAAGGTCACGATATCAATGGTATCTTCCCCCTCCCGCTCTCCCCCTCCCCCTGCCTACCAAGTAGATATATCTGACACCAAGAACGATAACTCTGTAATATGCAAAGGGTATATTACTCTACCGTAAATCCACCATAGGGGCACTCTCGCATTTTCGAGTGACTTCATATCAAGTCTATTATAGTTACCGATGTGGAAGTATTAGAATGCATCCTTCCAGGTTTTGGTGGCTTCACCAAGAGACGTCGCGATGGGTGGGTGGGGTGTGCACTGTGGGTGAGCTCGGGGAATGTCCCACCCCGATACTGGTTAAAACAACAGTAGTTGGAAAATCAAAGGGCAAAATATCAACAGTTGGAAATTTAAACACTACTGAATGCGCTGTGCACCTAACTAAAGCTAACTAACTAACCGCCATTAAAGAAACTCGAGCTACGTCCCTGGTTTTACCCTTCACTGTTTATTCTGTCCATGAGTATAGTCGTGTTTTTGTATCAGCAAACTTATTTAATCAAACCTAACACCACACTCCTTCTTGGAACAAAAGGTTAAAGTTTTCCAAGCAAAGGTCTGAACCGATATAAAACAGAAATTAAATACTAATAACTGAAACAAACGTCGTTTTGTAAGAACTGAGCCAAAGGCAAACTGTAATAGACTGCCATAATGGCTATGGAAAATAAACGATTGATCATACTCAGAATAGATCAGTGACTTCTTGGATAAGCAAATTAATTACTTTTTTAATTTAAGGTGAAATCATATCTCCCTCGACTCTCACAAAAATCGTTGGTATTCGTGCGAAAACCCAAACTTTTGTTGAATAACGACGCGCTCGTTCCAATGAGTGGCCATAACCCATGTTTTGGAAGCAAAAAATGAAAATATAAAAAAAAAAAATTAATGGTGTATTGCGCTGGCCGGTTTGGGCCGTTATGTTAGGTAAAGGGTTACATCCAGCCGAGGAACTAAAAAAGCCTTACCTGCTTCTTACACCACATAAAGCTGAACTTGTTTTTAACATCGCCGTCGTCAAACCGATCGCCTTCTTTGGTGGGTGTGTACATTTGAATGCTTTGTAAATTTGTTGACTCGTGAGTCGAAGATATCAATTCCGTAGTGAAATTCAGGACCTTTTGAAAGTGGGAGCGCTAATTATCCTCACAGTTACTCAAAACTTGAGCCCAAAGTCGGTAATATAGTTTTTTTTTTTGGTTTGGTACGTCCACAGGACGTGTCCGCAATATAATGTTTTGTTTGGTACGTCCTCGGGACGTACCAAACCAAAACATTATATTACAGATAATGGGTCCAAGTTTGGACTACCTCATAGTATGATAGGCAGCATGATCCGAGCCTCGCAGCGAATAGTTGGAGAAGAGTACGAGGTGGGACGTCTCCCTCCCCGTACAAAATGTTACGGCAGCCGTATTTTTTAGGGCAACGGGGCAATTGCGCCCATAGCCCCGCTGTTCCGGCGCCTCTGAGTAAAACTTAACGAAATGATCACATTTAAATTGTACCACCAGAAGATGGTCGTGGGTTTAAAATTATATTTTAGCCGTCTTTCTACTCCTGTGCATTAGTAATTGAAACTTGATGTTGGTGTTATTTTAAAAATTGAGACTACCTCCGAAATTTAACTACAGTATGAGCATGGAAGTCATCTTGTGCCTCACAGAAGATCTTCGAAATCATATTTTTTTCAACCTAAGGGTGCTGCTACACGAGAAAATAAAATTTGATCAAGTCGATGTGTTGCATAAAATGTCTCTGAATTCACACACACTAAATAGTTTCTCCACTTGGGGATTAGGAATTGGAAAGAGTTTCACACAAGAGGATGACATAATCCTATCTGGACAGTTGCAATAAACGGGATTATTCTATAATATTCAATGCGACACATAAGAGTTTTATTACCCGGAACAACGTGGTCAATGGAAGATGGAAAATCTATTCTAACATATTCTATCGATCATTGAATGTTTTATGATGTTTGCCTAATAAATGTCACACAGATATTTCTTAGATTTCAGTGATATTTCGATATTTTTTACATTTCAAATATCGATATATTTCTCGCATTTCAGTGACATCCACGTGTTGAATAAAACCAATGATTCCAGTAAAGCTTGTAATTTTCTACCCTTTTCTCTTAGTTTACTTTAACTTCTGTGTAGCCCAAATGAATGGGATTACACCTTCATAAAAAACAATTAAGACAAATAGATCAAATACAGCATGGCCGTGGTGGTAAACATATCAGATCAACAAATAAAGGATACCGATAAACAATCATTCAGAGCTCTCTCTCTCTCTCTCTGTTTCTCTCTCATTTTCTCTCTCTCTCTCTCTCTCTCTCTGTGTCTCTCTCACTCACACACACACAAAAATCACGCTTTCTTCATACATCTTCTTTGGATACACACAAATGCATTTTCAAAGAAACGTGCCTTCACTAAAAGATAAGCACAATTTTATGATAGAAATTCACTGGAAATTTTTTTAAAGATATAGATAGAAAATCAGCAAATGCATTCTGATTCAAAGAAAGAAACACTGATTTTTTAGCTAATTTGTTTGTGAATGGGGGTAATTTTTTCCTCCTCGCTCTACATGAAGCAAAATTAAAAGGGTCCGAGCAGAGCTGGGTGTGGGGGCATTCACCCACGAAAGGATTCAGCCCTAAATGAGTAAAGTATTCATTATTTATTTCTTTACCGTCGCATAATCTCCGAGTAATATCGCCTTTGGTGGTCCAAACTAAGAACCACACCCTTCCTTCGTTATCCCTCCCTGTTTGTACATGTAGCACGTCGAACGGCGATAGGAGTCTAGTTGGGGTCTCCTTCGGCGTATGTGTGTGTGTGTGTGTATGTGTGCGTTTTTATTTCTGAATATATGTACTTTTTTTCTCTTTGATTATGTTACATACAAATTGTAAGACACCCCCCCCCCCCCGAAAAAAAAAGAAGAAAAAAAAACTTAAGGTGGGGAAGTTGGAAGGGGGAGGCGGCTTGATGAAGTAACTCACACTACGTTTGTGTATAGTGTAATGTATTTAAAAAAAAAAACGACTCTTGAAATTTTTGGCTGGTCTAAAGTGCGAATAAAATTTCCTATGTGAGGTGTGTACGTGGATGGGGGGGGGGGGGGGGGGGGGGGGCTATCTACGCATTTGTAAGCCTGGTTGACCTGATTCATTCTTGTTTGTCGCACAATAACAGGTCGTTCACTTTCAAACCCATCAGTTAATCAAATATTAAATACAATCAATTACAATGTAGGGAGAGCTTAGATGTTTTTAATGATTGAGTTATTTATTTATTAGGGTTTAACGACACATTAACAGCCAGAGTCACATCATATCGGTGACAGTTTTGCGGGTGGAGGAAACCGGAGTACCCGGATAGAACCATCGAGCAACGACGAACAGCTGTCAGCTCTCCAACATCGTAACTCTGAACTTTGTACCTCAGCACCGGCAGGGTTAGATTGGTTGAAGACATGCGCACCATCGACGTTCAGTACGCCTTAGTACACAGCGTCATCGTGCCCCCATGTTGGTAATCGGGGTTAAGTGCCTTGCCCAAGGACACAACGCGGGAGCACGAATCAGTCGCTAAAATGGTCACTCATCCAACTACTAACCGCGCTCGACGTTGCGTAACTTCGGTGATCTGACGAGAACCGGTTACCGCGACGCGCCCCCTAATGACCGAGTTAAGACAAGGGCGGAATTTTCCCTAATGGTCGAAAACAACTGCAAGGAAAAGTGATTTGAGCGGTTTATCGAGTATTTGACACACACACATTGACTACAGGAACTATCCGGGTGTGCTGTATGCCGCCAATCTCAGTTTTTGTAGAAAATTGCAAATACATTTTATTCCGAGGCCAGGACCTGCATGCATCATTATGTCTGTTTTACTCATCTTAGTAGCCCCTCTTCGATAATGTCCATAAATGGGATTAAATATGCTTATAGAAGGGCTGGAAATCTGTTGATTGTATCATACACGAGGGGGCTCATTGAGTCCTGTCGTGCATGATATAATCGACCGAATTCTTAATGACAAGGCAATATTGCCTGAACCCATACACACCAAACACTTTAAATACCATAATCCGATTTATCAGGCAATTAAGAGTTTATATGCCTTCTCTGGCAGTCTTCTTTCATGTAGCCCCTCCAGCTGTTTGAACTGAAAAATAGGACCATGGAGGGAGAGGGGCTTGGGAGAGAAAACAAAGCTATTGGTTAAATTTTACGGCCATAGACCAATTTACAGTACATTTGCATTTTTTGTTCTTCTTTTTTTTCAGGCTTGTTGAACTGTCGGGAAATTTTCGGTCAGTTGGAGAATGTTGTCTTGCCTCCACGCCAGCAAAATGCCGTCTACGCGACTGGCGGACATCAAATGACCTAGCACCAGGCCTCATTGACTCTTGTCGTGCATGATATAATCGACCGAATTTTTAATGACAAGGCAATATTGCCGAAACCCACACACACCAAACACATAAAATACCATAATCCGATTATGTTCAATCATTCGTACACACAAGAGAAAACGGTGCGTTTATTTATAGACCCAGTGGGCGCCTGTCTGACTAACTCGACTTATTTATTTATTTATTTATTTGTTTATGTATTTATTTATTTATCTCAGTCCATAATACCAAATCCATAAATACCCATTTTAACCATGAACTCAATAATCTATATGAGTGCTGATCCACAAATCAACTCGCTCTGAACGCCAACAAAACCAAATACATTATCATTAATCCAAACCATAAAGCTAAAAGTTGCATTCACCCTGACATTTTCATGAATGGTAAAAAATTAAAAAGAGTGGGTTCAAATGAAAAAGATAAATCTCTAAATTGTTTAGGTATTCATATTGATGAACACTTATCTTATCAAACTCATATATCAAAAATTTGTTCTAAGATTGGATGGGCAAATTATAGTTTGAACAGAGCAAACAAACTACTACCACATGTCATGAAGATGCTCTATAACTCTTTGGTCCACTGTCACTTGGTATACGGCATTCAAATATGGGGAAACACAAGAGGTATCAATAAATTACTAAGAATACAGAAACGTTCAATTCGAATATTAAACAACAAAAAGTATAATTCCCATGCAGACCCATTGTTCATAAAAGATAAAATATTGAAGGTCACCGACTTGTACAAACTACATGCCTGTCTATTTATGTTTGATTGGAAAAATGGAAAACTTCCACAATCTTTCGAACATTATTTTACTTCCCCAATCTCTCAATCACACATGAGTACAAGGCAATCAGGACTGGTACGTATCAACAAAACCCGAACAAAGGCTTTAGATAGGCTTCCCTCATATGCCTTTTCGAAAATCTGGAACGAACTGGACTCGAAGTGCGAAACATAGAAAATATAAAATAATTTAAAGAGAAGTTAAGAACAAAACTTCTGTCCTCATATCAAGAAAGCTATCAGTGTGACAACCCATACTGTCCTGACTGTTACACTCCACAGTAAGGGTTGCCACACCGATAACCTAAATAACCTATGTATCCCAAACTGTCGACACATCGAGGACTTATTATGAATAATATTGTGTCCATTATGTTTTTCTTGACTGATGAACAATACTTGAACCGTGCCATATTTGTTTTCTAAATTTAACCACAACCCAGTTTGATAACCATAATAATATCAGATTAGCACAGAGGGTTAGGGATACCCACTATCACATTCACCATTAGCCACCTTTTTGAGCCTGGAAACTCGTCCATCTACAGAGATAGATTAACGGGGTACGTAGCCGAGTCAAAGTTGCAGTTCTACTAGCTACTCGCAAGTATCCATACTAGTAGATCTTTCCATCAAAGATTAATGCGCAGAGCACGTAGTCAATGTTGGAGTTAAATGTATTACGGGAGTGACAGGTAGACAGCCAATCTGGCAATGTCATCTCCCAACGGTATAGACTGAATATCATTTTCTATAGTTATTTATTTGTATTTTATAGTCAAATATGTAATTGCCTGTAAACTATACCGTTTATTTATTTATTTGTGTCTATTTATTTATTCATTTATTTTTTTATTTTTTATTTATTTATTTGTTGGTGTTTAAGCTTGGCCAGTGTTTTACAAATGCCTGGATGCGCACCCACAGCCCGTCCATCTGCCTGAATGCACGTCTGCCCACCCACTCGCTCTTGCTCACCCACCCGTCTGCCTACTTCCCAGCCTGCTTAATACTTTGGTGTAGTTTCAGGAGAGAGAGAGAGAGAGAGAGAGAGAGAGAGAGAGAGAGAGAGAGAGAGAGAGAGAGAGAGAGAGAGAGAGAGGGGGGGGGGGGAGGCAGACAGATAGAGCGAACGAAAAGCATGGTGATGTCATCCATGTTCATACCACCAACAAGCTGCGCGACTTTAACTCAGCATACCCAATTAAATTCTGGACCACCAACACAATAGGACGAAGCTATCATTGTCAAGGGCGCAAAAATTTCAAATAGAGCTCCACATGTACTGACCACGAGCCTGACCCTATCCAACATTCGCGACACGGCTATGATGACGAACTTGTTGCCGAGTCAATAAATATCCAAATCGTACCCGTAATACAAAACAAGTGTTCTTAGCCACGCGAACATTAGTGGCATAGATACGGAGGAGGGGCAAGCCGGAGATGCCCCCCCCCCCCACCCCCACATCTCAACAATTTTGTCGGAAAATCTGTAGCCCCGTCCGAAATTTATTGGTACTCTTGGGCGAATTTATACCCAATGCATTAAAATACAGGCTTGTTTCTTCGGGGAGGGGGGAAGGGGGCTTGGTTGTTGTAAAAACAAAGCTATTGTGGCAAATTTTCAGGCCATTAACCAATTTACAGTACACTTGCAGTGAAAAGGTTTTTGGGGGAGGGGTGGGGGTTAAGTTTGTCGGGAAAATTTTGGATTGCCTCAACGCCAGCAGAAAGCCGTCTATGCCACTGGAGGACACCCAGGGCGCGTGGTGGTGCCGCGGTAACCGGTTCTTGTCAGATCACCGAAGTTAAGAAACGTAGACCGCAGTTAGTAGTTGGATGGGTCGGTCTGAGTGACCATTTCAGCGACTGATTCGCGCTCCCGCGTTGTGTCCTTGGGCAAGACGCTTAACTCCGATTGCCCACAAGGAGACACGATGACGCTGGATACTAAGGCGTACGGCACGTACAATAGCGGCACTACGGAGGGGGGGGGGTGGGGGGGGGGGGGTAGAGAGGAGGAAACCAACACCCCCTCAAATATCCAGTACCCCCCCCCCCCCCCCCGTACTTGTCGGGCGAAAGGAAAGACAGTGGGGAAAATTCGGGCTAAATAAAAAGAGAAAAAATCGGACACAGGAAATCACTAAAATGGAACTGAAAATTAGCGTTGTAATTATTGCCAGAACCCAGGAAAACGCACCTGAGCTCATAAATTTTCAAAATTTTCTGAGAGTGGATTACTACCCCCCACGGCCCCCTCCAAAAAAAGAGCTTCGCGCCATTGGCGCTGGCAGGTTCGCGCAGAGGCGTAGTTAGCTTTACGCTGGCGGAGGGGCAAGCCCAAAATTTTCCGACAGACCGAAAATTTTCCGACAGTGTAACAACAACAAAAATCCAAACAAACAGAAATAATCTGTTGTTTACTGCAAATGTACTGAAAATTTTTTACCCCAAATTTACCCAAAATGGCATGTTTTTATCCCCAAAGCCAGCATTTTAATGTTATTAGGTATAAATTCGCCTAAAAATGGCCCCAGAAAGTTTCCGACAAAACTTCTGCCCCCCCCCCCCTTATCTATGCCACTGGGTTCGGCATTCGTGTGTCTGCGGTCCACTATTCAACATTACAGTTCAATACTATATGTGACTCCATTTTGTTAGAGCAAATCCTGCTCTCAAGTGGGGGGGAGGGGGGAGGGGGGCACATTCTCCCACACTTGCCTTGCCATCACGGGTCTCACCCGTGCCATCACAGGTAAAATCAATTTTAGGGGGAAATCTTCAAGCCCCCCTCCCCCCCCCCAAAAAAAAAAAATAAATAAATAACATTTCGCCCAGGTGCCTATGGGCGTATGGCAAATACCGTCCAGCTTGTTCAACCAATACTCCGAAGTCCTAAGTGCTGCGAGATATTTTGTTACGAATTTTTGTCACACTCGTTTCGTGTGCATTGTATATTTTCTGGTTTGTAACGAGGATGGGTTTTCACCCTAGTACTTGAGCACCGAGAACTTTCTCCGATTTCGTTCCGATGGGAGTAGAGACCGATCTGAGTAGCGTCGGTAGTGTTACGCCGAAAAGTTTGTTCGGCACTCCGGAGAGGATCGAGACCGATGCGAGTAGCGTCAATTCTAACGACGGTAGAGAAAAAGATGAGATTTACGGATTTCGTCAGGAAGGTGATGACGCTTTCGTTGGTGACATGCAAATATGGTTTGAAGGTGACTATTTGATCGTCGGTCCGAACGGGTACGAAATGACCGATGGATTGCACACTCTGCTCTCTCACAAGAGACCCGGCGATTATATCGAGGAGGATTACACAAATTATGGAGACATTCTGGTTCAGATTCGCGCCATGAAGAAGAACAACGACGATCCCCAAGAGACGAGACCGAAGGATAGGAGAGGTTACAAGTGGAAGCACGTGGTGGAACCCATATGGAAGGCGAACGAGTATTTCGTGAAGTCGACGACTGGGAAGGGAATGAACGACACGATATTTCTTCCGTGGTATCCCGATGCCTTGTTGGAGAGATTGAGATTGTTGAATGCAAGCAGGGAGGCTGGTAACACCGGAGTAAATAACGAGATAGTGAGCGTGTGCGACGAATTGTTGAGGTAGAAGTTCTTGACTAAGAAGGATTATCAAAAGATGATGAATCGTTTGAAATAATAAAAAAGTAAGAGAAAAGAAAATAACAAAAAAAAATGAAGTAAATAAAAAAATATATATTAAAAAAAAAAATAATAAATAATAATTAAAAAAAATGAAACAGATCGCGTCGAGCGCTCTCAAAATCAGAAAGAAAACGGCGATCGATGCTATTAAAAAAGCTGCGACCGAAGCGAGCAGTAGAATAGCTTCGGAAGCCGGTAAGAGAGGTGCCGACGCTTTGATTAATAAATTTATAACTCCACAACCTGCCAAACGATGAAGAATCGAACCGAAAAGTTGGAGAGATTTCTATGATGATGTTATACCGATAGAAAACTTGGCTAAAATGACTAAAGGAGTGGGATTGAAAGTGATTTATAAATAATACAAAAAAAACTTATATATATATATAAAAATGGAAATTAAAATAGTAAAAAATTAAAAAAAGCAAAATTCAAAACATAGTAAAAAAAACAAACTAGAGAAAAAAAAAGAATATCAAAGACATGTCTGGGAATGGCGTGATGACCAAGAGGTCGAACGACGAGTTCTTTCCCAAGAGCATAAGGGTTCTGATAGCAGGAAAATCGAAATGCGGAAAGACCAATCTCTTGATGAATATATTGTTGCGACCTGGTTGATTGGATTACGCCAGATTATTCGTTTTTGGCAAGAGTCTCTTTCAACCGGAATATAGATTGCTTCGAGAGTGCATGATGCGTAAATTATCCAAGGATGTTATGTTGAGAATCTTTGACAATCGAGACGAATTCGAAGGACACGAGACTTCGAGTATATTGGAACGAACGGCGAGAGAATTGACCAAGAGAAACTTGGAGTGTTCGAACGTGGAATGTCAGTTTTACGAGAATGCCAACGACGTTCCCGATCCTAGACAGTTGAAGTCGGAGAATAAGAATCTCATGATCTTTGACGATCTACTGTTGGAGAGACAGAATCGATGCGAATCGTATTACGTTCGAGGACGTCACAGAAACGTGGATTGTTTCTTATTTGTCTCAGAGGTATTTTTGACTGCCCAGACAGATGATAAGGGAGAATGCTAATTTTCTGTGTCTCTGTCGTCAGGATCTCAAGAATCGCAATCACATCTATGGAGACCATATGGCCAATGACATGAGTAGGGAAGAATTCAGGAGATTTTGTAAGAAGGTGTGAGACAAAGGACTTCATAATTTCGTGGTGATCGATTTGACTAGCGAATTTAACAACGAAAAATATCGAAGTGGATTCGACGATTTTTTTTTATATTCCTAATAATAATAACAGAGAAGAAAATAAAAATTATATATAAATAATAATAATAAAAATGTCAGAATATCATCTATTAGAACAGATAGTCGAGAATATGGCTGCGAAACAATCCTTTCAAATCATAGTGAGTCACGACTCGACTCGATTAACGACTAAACTCGAACCTTCTATCGAATTGAAGAAGGAAAAGAGATACGAGATGGCGTGGGTTAATCTCGAGACTTACTATTCGTTTCCCAACATCACTGAAAAGAATAACGCATTCAAGTATTCCAATGGAGTCGATTGGTTCGAGATACGAATTTCCAAAGGAAGTTACGACATAGACGATCTGAACCGTCACATCCAGACGAGACTGAAGACCGACGGTTACGGAGGCAATATGATAAGAATTGCCCCCAATACGAGTATTCTACAGATGATATTAGACTTGGGAGATAATTTTCGAGTGGATTTTAGTCCGGAAGATTCAATCGGTAAGATGTTGAGATTCGATCAAAAAATGTATCGAGGTCACGCAGCGTCCGAAAATATTATTGACATTCTCGCGGTCAATAGCATTTTAGTGAATGTCAATGTGATCTCGGGAAGGTACGTCGATGGTAGCGCTCAGCGTACGGTCTACTCGGTTTTTCCAGATGTTTCTCCAGGTTACAAGATCGTGGAGCGACCTTGAAATCTCGTCTTTCTACCCATGATCCTGGACACGTTGTATAGCATCGAAACCACATTGATGGATCAGAATGGAGATCTGTTAGATCTTCGCAGAAAGAAAGTGACTATACTATTTCACGTCAGAGAGATATGAAAAAAGTGATTAAAAAAAAATAAATATAATTTGAAAATAATTTTTTTTTTTCATTTTTTTATATATTTATATAAGAAATAAAAAAACAAACTTACAATATTTTATAATAATTAAAAAAAAATCACCAAACTTGTAATATTTATAATTAAAAAAGTTATAATCCAGTGAAAAAAAACAGCAACAAATATGAGTAGTCAATACATCATTAAAACCGTGAACATATCCGAAGGACGGAAAGCTAAACTTCATAGAGCATTCAGCCATCGATGCGAGGCGTTAGATTTAAATTCAGTTACGAAGATCTGGCGAGTGGCAGTAGCAATCGAATCGCCTGGACTAAAACTCAAATCAAAAGGATGGAGAAAGTGTTTCGTAATCGAACGGGAACGAAGGTGAGATTGAGTCGCGCCCAATTGAGATACAATATGAGAATGAAGGCGGTTTCTTACCGCTATTGGCAGGACTCGCCGCCAAAACATTACCCATTCTCACGAAGACATTGTTACCAGCTCTGGGCGTGGAAGCTCTCTCGGGACTCGCTAGTTCGGAGTTGACAAAATAATGGTTAGAGGATTGTTACTGAAGAAGAGAGGAAACAGACTATTTTCAAAAAAGGGAGGAGCCGTGTGTCATGTAGACATCAAAGGTAAAGGATTTTATCTAAGACACATGAGAAAAACAGGCAGTGCTTTCCACGGAGACGGTCTCTATCTGAAGACTGTAGAGAATGTACAACGATTGGTAAAGGTTTATTGTTCGGTCAGAATTCACCGTTTAAGAATATACCAATTTTGGGTATGTTATTATAAAAGAAAAACAAAAATAACGATTAAAAAAAAAAAAAACTAAAATATAAAAAAAATGAAACAAAAGAAGAGAAAACGACTTCCAACAGACGTGTTCACAAGACGTTCGTATTATGAAAAGCGTTTAGATTTTTTACAATCTTTACACGAGTATGCATTAGAAATAATTCAATTGGAACAAATCATTCACGATGTGTATTTAAACTGGCACAGAACGTTGTTTTCTTTAATATTGTTATTCATATTCCTAAATCGAAGCTATTTCGAAAATATCGAAACGATGAAGTGTGAAGAAAATGTGTCTTACCAAGATTATGACATGATAAAAGATGTTCTAGATCATTTAAAATACAATGTGGCATTTGTAGAACATTCTAATTACGGGAAATATCGTTATATAATTTTTTGTGCGAAAAACATAAAACATAGTTAACGTATTCGATCATGGTGGCGATGAAAATATTGAGAAATCTATTCGCAAATGTATCAGATTCATTCGCAGATTATACACGTTCACATTAAATAGATCATGGATGGAATTTGCTGAAAGGTTAAAAATCATTATCGATTATTTCCCCTATCAATCTGACGACGACGACGATGAAAAAATGATGGTTTTATCGAAATACGAGAAGCATAAACTCCAACTTTCGAAAAAAAATGTCTTCTCTTTCCAATAATAATACGCGCGATCATAATAGACGAGAAGTATTCATTCAATCGTTTGATGATGAGAAGAATAAATGGCTTATTATTAAAAAAAGCGTAATAAAAGAGAAAAAAATATAAAAAAAAAATAATACTAAAAACAAAATAATAGAAAAAAAAATAAATAATAAGAATAGAAACATTTTTTTATATAGAAATTACAATGAACGATTCCATGGAATTGAGAGCTTGGTTTCTTCGAAATGCGCTGTGCAGAGCTTACGCAATCTGTGTGAAAGAACAATTTCCTCACATCATGCGTGAAAGATGTCTCGGATGTCGAGAGGAGAAAAAAATTAATTGCATTGATCATTCGTGTCTCACGATGGAATGGAAAGACACCATCACCACGTATTTCATGCCTGCATTGGAATATGTCCAACGCGACGATGCGATCAAATGTTGGAATCTCTTAGTGTATGGTGTTGGAAACCCAAGCCCTCTAGGTCGGAAGAGTTGAAGTTAGCGTACCGAAGTCTCACCAACAAAGACAAAAAATGTGTTTTGGAATATTTGTTGAAAAGGGAATCGCATTTTTTATGAATTCCATGTTTAAGGGAAGAAACATTATTTTTTTTTGTTTCGTTATATAATAAGGAGGTGAAAATAATAAAAAAATAATAATAGATATAAATAAAATTGAATGAAAATGGAATTTTGAAGTAAAAACATCTATCCATGGTTAGAGAAGATGGAGCCCACGGCACCTCTTCTACCACCAGAATATAGTGACGACATGGGACAGAAGTATCGAATTGAACAAATCAATAGAATTCAATTGTATCTGACGCGAGAGAGAGATTCTTGTCGTTCACTCAATAAGAAATATTCGAGATTAGAGAAATTCGTGAGTGGCGTGGATTATGACTCATCATGATCTCTGTGGGTTTGAACATATAGAATAGTCTATTGTCGACCGCCCTCGTAACTCTTCCAGTCGTCTTAGCCATTGAAGGATTGGCTTTGACTGCTGGATTCGTCAGTACGATCGGAAAATTTCTCTCTAAGAAATTATCCGTGAAGGCCAAGAAACATGAAAACATCAGCATTTTGGCCGATGCAAAGATCGATTCCGTGTTGGATAAGATTTCTATGGCATTGAAAGACGGTAGGATTTCGGACGGCGAATTCATCGACATATTGAATAAAAAACAAAAATACGAAGTCATGAAAGCAAAGATAAGAGTCAAGAGTCGTCAGATTCTCAAGGAAGAATTGAATGATTCTCTCGTGGATAAAGGTAGGGAAGAAGCGAGACAATTGTTCCGTAAATTATTGAATCCCAAAAAGATTCCAGAAGCAATCAATTGAAAAAAAATGTATATATAAAAGAAGAAAAATTATATATAAATTAAAAAAAAAAAATTAAAATATATATATATTAAAAAGAACCCAAAAAATGTATTGCGTCAAATGCAAGAGAGTTACCGATACTGTTAACGTTAAAAAAGTACTGACAAAAAATAAAAGTCCTATGCTTCGCAGAACGTGTAAAATGTGCGGTTCGACAAAAACGCAATTCGTCAAACGTGGTGCTGGTTTGACGAATAAATTGATTAATAATCTACCCATTGAAATGCATCTGCCAGGACATCAACTCACGGGACCTGGCATGAAATTAAATAAGAGATTGAATCGAGATCTGACACCTAAATCTTGGAGCAAACCCATCAATAGGGTGGATTCGGCCGCTTACACTCACGATCTGTGCTACACTAAATATCCCGACGTCGAGAATCATAATCGAATCTGCGATAAAAACATGTTGACAACGTTGAAAAATATACCAAATCCCACTAGGAGAGAGAGACTTGAACGTTCGTTGGTCGGTAAAGTGATCGGTACCAAACGTCGATTCGGATGGGGCATAAAAACATGTCCAGAAAACATTATTAACGAATGTATTGGCAAACAAACTACACAAGCCCGTCACGCGTAAATTTTGAAGGAGAAGGGTATTCGTAAAGGGTCTGGGTCAGATCTGGTTGGCCAATCTGGTCGACATGAACTCGCATTCGAAACGGAACAAGGGCATTAAGTACATACTGACGGTTATCGACGTGTTTTTGAAATACGAATGGATGAGACCTCTGAAGAATAAATCAGGAGCTTGCATGGCCGAGGCTTTGAAGAGCATATTTGCATCGTCTTCTCGAAAACCGGATAAATTGTGGGTGGACAAAGGGAAGGAATTTTACAACAGTCACGTTCATCCATTGGTTGACCTCTATTCCGTCGAAAACGAAGGGAAAGCTAACGTGATCGAACGTTGGAAAAGAACCATGAAGGAAAAAATGTACAAGTATTTCACGGCTAATAAGACCAAGAAATATATCAATGTTCTAGATGAACTGGTCCACGAATACAACAATACGCGACACAGAACGATCAAGAGGACTCCCGCGGAAGCTAGCCATCCTCCAAATAAAAAACACGTCTTCTCTAATCTATATCCCGAAAGGATCAAGATCAAGGAGTCCAAATCACCAAAATTTGCAGTCGGTGATTGAGTGAGAATCACTTCTTACAAGACACTCTTCGCGAAAGGTTACATTCCTCGATGGACCGAAGAAATCTTTAAGATCATTAGAATATACAGTTCATCAAATATTTTATATAACTTCGTCAAATTTCCGTCATGCTCGGAAGTTTAGTTCCTTCTAAGCGGCTTTCATTTTTGACTAATTCTTATTCCGTTACGTTAAGTGCCGTACCAATGCGTATCACGTCATGGGAACGTAAAATTTAGCGTCACACTGATCCTAATTGTTGAAAGGGAATTATAAAATTGATCGAGATACGTGTACGTCTTACAGATCGATTTATTATTTGGCAAGTGGCCGCCTAGCTCCTAATCACGAACCCGTCTATAAAATCGACGATACACATCCTCCTTGGGTGGCAACAAGTAAAGATATGTTCCGCATTACACGTTGTTCACTGTTTTCAATTGTAAAGTATGGACAAACAATACCGTATCAGATCTTCCTTATGTGGTAACAAGTGGAGATATATTCCGCGTTATTACGCGCAAATTTTGTTCTCAGTCTTAGAATTAGGAGCATTCAATCATTGATCTCAACCTCGCCCTGGTAACAGAGGCAGAAGCGAGTTCGCATGCAGTATTCACACATTCAACCATTCCTTGGCCCGAATTGTTCAAACGCGTTGTTCTCCATATTCAAGTGTATTGCTTGTAAAATCCCCGTATCATATCTCCCTTGGGTGGCAAAGATATGTTCCCCGTTTCATGTTGTTCCCCGTATCCGAGTCTATTACGCGCAAAATAACCGTATCACACCTTCCTTGGGTGGCAACAAGTAAAGATATGTTCCGCGCTTCACTTTGCTTTTTGTATTCAAGTGTAAATTATGCAAAAAATACCGTATAGTATCTTCCTTGTGTGGCAACAAGTAAAGATATGTTCCGCGTTATTACGCAAAAAGCAAATATGAATTAGACACTATTTCTAAAACCTCGCCCTGGTAACAGAGGCAGAGGCAAGTAAGTTCGTATACTGTATTCACACATCCAACCACTCCTTGGCCCGAATCATTCAATCATTTAAAAGTGCGCCTACATACCTCCGCCCCAGTACCCAACCCGCGTCAATCAGACATCAATACCGCTGGTGAAAAATAGAATATTTTTACACCTTCCTTGCGTGGAAATACCCCCCCCCCCCCGCCCGATCCTTCCAGGGTATGTAAATGTTTTGTCCCCACCCACTATTACAGCATATATGCCCCCATCACTGATCTAAGTGCAGCCCCTCCTATAATATCTACACTGACAATCGTAGGATAGGATTCCATACACCCCACCCCTCCCCCCCCCCCCCCCATATACACATGATGTACGCATTGACATATACCCAATGATCATAATCTCACAACATATACACGATATGTTCAACACCAATGCGTTTTTAGGTGTATTTGCTCAATACACTAATTTATATCCCCCCCCCCCCCCTCCCGGTTCAGCAAGTCTATAAATGGGAATATTTGGAATTATTCTTGTCTATTGAGGCCATTGGGTTCTAGTGTTTCAAGTTTGTTAATCCAAAATGCTTCACAACCCCTCCTGTAAGCTGTATTTTGTTGATTAATTTGTTCAATCCCAATAATCTTATAATTCTTTATACTATGGTTTTTGGTCAGAAAATGATCTAGTATCGGTTCATCCATAACCTCAAGTTTTATTCTACTCAGATGGTTTTGCATTCTCTCATACAATTTTGTCTCCGTCTCTCCCACGTACACAACTTCATTGCACTTGTCGCAGAGAAAGAGAATCCCATATATCACATTCCTGGACATGCAGGTGATTTTTTTGCCTATGTGGTAGGCCGTTCTGTTCTTGTCTGCGAATTGTTTTGTTTGGAGCATAAACCCACAGATTGCATAATTTCTCGCGCATCTATCAGATCCCGTCCTTTGGTTGTTGAACATTTTATTATGCTTGCTATGGACTATGATATCTCCCAAATTTTTCAGTCTTTTGTACGAAATCAGGGGAGGTTTTTCGAATGCCAACTTCATGCGTTTTGAGCGGTGTAAAATGGGCATTCGCTCCCGCGTTATTTTCCCGATGACGGGGAGGCGCCGCGAGAAGGTGACCACAAACGGGACTCTTTCACCGGTTGATTTTTTGTTGGATCGTTTTTCAAGTAACTGTTTACGCTCGATTTGGTCGACCTTTTTTAGTTGTTCGCTTACAAACTTTTCGGCGTAACCTCTGGCATACAGGTGTTGTTTTATATCATTTTTGTGGTATTCATGTTCAGCATTATCGAAACAAATTATTTTCACTCTTGAAGCTATTCCATATGGTATCGCTCTTTTTGTGTTGATTGGGTGATCTGACTTTGCGTGCAGGTATTGATGCGTGTCCGTGGGTTTTGTATATAAACCGGTTTTAAGAAATCAAGCTATTCCATATGGTATCGCTCCTTTAGTGTTGATTGGGTGATCTGACTTTGCGTGCAGGTATTGATGCGTGTCCGGGGATTTTGTATATAAACCGGTTTTAAGAAATCAATTAGAATATTTTACACGAATCCGATGACTTACAAAATAGAAGCGTTAGAGGATGATGAAGATGACATTTTGAAGAACTAATCCTTCACTTTTATTTTTTTTTCATATATATAGTTAAAAGGAGAAAAAAAAATACAATTAATAATTAAAAGAAAAAACAATTAATAATAAAAAAAAAAGTGAATTAACACACACAGACAACAACAAAAACAAAACATGACGAATATATGAGATATAACCGAAGGTATATTGAGAGACAAAAGCATTCAAGAATATGAAGTTCATGAGTACGAACCAGTGAGTGGAACCAGTGTAAACAATGCCAGTGAAATAAGAATCAATGTCAAAACTCAAGATCTGTTCGTTCATCCCAGCGAAAGTTACATAGTGATACAGGGGCGTCTCACCAAGGAAGACGGAAGCGATTATGCCGATGATGATGTGGTAACTCTAGCTAATAATGGTATGATGCATTTGTTCAGTAATATAAAATACATTCTCTCGGGACAAGAGATGGAAGACACTGTTGCCGACATGAGTGCAGCCAATACAGGTGCCGCCCTGAGATTCGACTACTTCGTCAAGACATCGACACACAAAGGAATGTTTTCGTTCAGGATACCTCTGGAATACATATTCTGATTCGCGGAAGATTACGATAAGATTCTCTACAGATTCAAACACAATCTGATGTTGATTCCAAAAGGAAGCGACGAAGCCATTATGAGACCCGCTGCGACTGATGCGGGTAAGATACATCTGAATAAGATATCTTGGTTCGTTCTGCATGTATTGCCTTCAGCCGTGGAGAAAGTACGTTTCTACAAGATCATTGAATCGAAAGGTAAATTACCGGTGGGATTTAGAATGCGACAGTACGATACGGCTAGTATTCCACCGTCTACCAATCACTTCGATTGGAGATTGACCGTGAAATCTGCTTCGGAAAGACCGCGATTCATCGTAGTGGCATTTCAAACCGATAGGGATGGGTCTCAAGAGAAAAATCCTTCCCTATTCGATCATTGTAACTTGAGAAACATGCAGGTATTTCTAAATGCCACGAGATATCCGGCCATCGATTAAAAATGCCTCTTTCGATAAGAACGATTTATGCATACTATACAGTGACGCCGCGGATTTCAGAAAAAAATATCATCGACTGGACGAATTGATGTGTAATTTTAACATCACTCCCACCGAATATAAATCGATGTATTTCCTGTTCGTATTCGACGTTAGTAAACAGAGCGAGCGACTCAACAGTAGCATCTTAGACATTCAGATCAAGATGCAATTCGATAAGAATGTGCCAAGGAGAACCGAGGCTTTTGCTCTAGTCCTATCTGATAGAGAGTTAGAATTCGAATCGGACAGGCAAAATATGTCTATCGTTCGATGATAGAATATATATAAAAACAGAAATTAAAAATACGCCCCAAAAAATATCGATAAAATATAAAAAAAATACATAATAATAAAAAAACCTAAAAAATGAATAAGCAAGATAGAGAATGTTTGAGATAAAATCGAACGCCTTTGGTAGGTAACATAAATGAGAGCAATTTATTAAATATATTAGATGGATTGGAAATGACAACACCCATAATATTGACTTCGGAAATGGTAGAACGAATTAAAAAAACAGGGAACAACCATGAAAGATTGCGTGAGACGTTTACTAGATACGTTAACGTATAGAGGAAAAATGACTTTTGAAGAAGTTATTATTGCTATGTTGAATCTTGATTTAGATATGGACGAGTGTTTTAAAAATGTTAAACCAAAATAAATAACAATTTATGCAAGTTCGGAATGTCAAACCAAAACAAAATAAAAAGTAATAAAAACAAATATAATTGGATTTTGAGAAAGAAAATAAATCAATGTCTCAGAATCCAATTATATTTTTTTGGAGTTGTCTCCCCTACGTCACAAAAAACGATTATTTTTATTATTTTTTTGTACTCGCCGTTTGTTTAGAGAGTCCAGTTCGATTAACAGAAGTGGCAGCTTGAGGATTATTGGTCTTCATCTTGAAATTGATCCTATCCCCCATCTGCACATTGAGAGGCGTATTGAAGACGCTAGTGTTTGAATGTTGCTTCTTCATCTTTTCGACACTGAAACTCTTCTCACATTCCACACCGTTCACCACGAGACTGACGATTGCTTTTTCGCTCAAGTCTGTAGAACTCAGACTCATTCGAATGATATCGCCCCCCACAGGCATGGGATATCCTATCAGACTGTGCAATGGTCCGCTACCCCCATTTCCGAAAGACCATTCGGCTTTTCCCTCATCTAACGCACCGCTCTCCTCAGCCCAGATGGTGATCAATTGTCTGGCGTATTTTATCTTTTCCACGACGGAGATCAGATTGCAGGCATCCTTCATGTGAGTGAGATCCGGCAGACTCGTGAGTGCGTGCCCTCCCATGTCTATTTTGCCTTCCTTGATATCATCTTTTTTTCAAAACCGTATTTTCTTCCAAGAACTTTCTACTGACTGCACTGGAATCGTATTCCGGGTCGTCATCGAGACCGAATAGTTCGTAACCGTTCATGTTGATGCCGACCTCCATTTTTCCTCCAGATTGTTTATTCAGATATAAGTCATCGGCTTGAGACTCCAGATAGGATTGAGAATCCTGTATGGCAGAATCCACGTAGCCTTTGTTGACTACCATCGAGTCTTCATAAATATCATCGGTCGCAGACAGATTCAATATCTTGTTGAATCCCGCATCCAGATCCGATTTCATTTCTAGCTCGTCGAGGTTATTCTTCCTCAGTTCCGAGTCTACGTATTGATTGGTTGCCGCATCGTTGGGATTCGTGGGATCTGGTACGTTAATTATCTTGTTAGAATTCGCGTTCAATTCAGACTTCATCACTTTAGGAACGTAGCGATCTCTCAGATGTTTACTGAATCTCACATGAGAGTCATCCGCATATCTTTTAGTGGCAACATCGGTCGAATCCCTAGGATCCGCTACGTTCACCACTCGTTTAGATTTCAAGTCAAGATCGTCCGTCATGGCTTTATTCACGGAATTATCTCTCATCGTCTGCCGAAAATTTTCGTCTCCTCTATCGACATATTTTTAGTCGCGGCATCCGAATGATCAATCAGTTCGGGAAGATTGTATATTTTCTTATTGTTTAAATTTAAAGGTTCTTGTCGAGGTTCGTATCTTTGAACATATCGTTCGTCCAAGTTGGCAATGTTACCAAAAATTTCGACTGTGGTTCTTCTTTTCTTTCAAGAGGAACCTTCATTATCGTCAGCGCGATCGAATTTATCGACTGTCATGTTTTGTTTTGTTTTATTCTTGTTATTTAAAATTATAATTTTTTATTATTTTTAATTAATGCAACCAAAAATGTTTTTATTATATCTCTCTATATATATACCTCAAAAAACAATTTTCTTTAATATAAATCGTTGAGAATATCTTGAAAGTAATCTCCTTCCAACCATCTCTTGAGAACGTAGAGGCATAGATGACCGCAAAACACTCGATCCTGGGTTTGCACTCGTTCGGTATTGTAAATAACTGACGTTAAATAGTTCTTTATTTCTATAGGCGGTGAGATTCCGTAGCTATCGAAATAATTTTTATTCCAATTCGAAAACCCCGTCACCCAATGAGTGCCCTCACCTTCGACATCGAACAGATTTAAAATTCCACATTCCGAATCGTAGTCTTTTTTTCTTGGCAAGGCATCTCTAGAAAACACACCTCGAAAATGTTTGATTTTTAAATCTTTTGCCGCTTTTGATAGATCAATGTTGGATAGGGTTTCGTTATGTAAGACAACACCTTCTACAGATATGCATTTTATTTTCTTCTTATTCATAATATATTTTTATTTTTATTTTTTTTTATTTATTACTATTTTTTTCTCTCTATTCTTTTTCTTTAATTTATAAACTTGCGAGTGTTTTTTAAACTTACGACATTTCGACGTCTTCAGTCTCTCGATTTTGTTGAAATGTTGCGGAATAATGTCCGAGTGCAAAAGTATGTATTTTATCCGGGCATATAATTCTATTATCGTCAACAGCAGTCAATGCAATTTTATTAATTTCTTTGGTGTACATCTCGTGCTGTTTGCTTCCAATCGCAGTCATCTTTTTATACACCGTCGAACCTTCGAAAATACACTCTTTATATTCGTTGAAAGCGATGCTTTTATTCGTCACACACGCTTGAACACCTTTACAATTCTTGATCTCTTCCCCGTCGAGAAGATAAGCATACAATTTTGATTTCAAACCTAAAAATTCGGTGATCTGTCTTCCACCGATCTCGTCTTTAAATTTACCCCAACACCTTTTTATTGACTCCAGTTGGAATCTCAGATGGACGATCGTCGGGATAATTACTAGTGTCGAACCATTCTTTCACGTCTGGCGCTAGCCCTCGTAGATGTCACTAGTCTCTATCTTGTCAGCCAGACTGTCCATGTTGGTGAACAATAGTTTGGCTTTTGAACCGAATTTTGCTTTGATGTAATCGTAGTGAAACTCGTACATCAACTGCCTGCTGATGTCTAAGATGATCGCACCGAGATAACAAGGTTTATAAAACTTCAGATGCGCCTTTTGAATGTGCACAGCCACTAGATTCTCATCGAATATAATTCTATGTCGATAATTGGGTTTCGCGATTAATTTTTATGACCTCTCTTCGGACGCGACGAGTCAAACGTCGGTTCTATTCCTAATGCTTTCCAGAGATTTTCCGTACACGCAATTGTTCATGAGTTTGAAGAATTTTTTCTTGAAGTCGCTCTCAGCCTGCATTCTTATATTCGTGTTGAGATCGATGTATTTGTTTCATCCAAGGCTTCTTGTCGAATCGAATGATTCGATGCACGTCGACCAATCTCATTCCGCGATCGATGTAACGTTTCAAATTTTTGCAATAAACCACATATTTGCGTTTGTTATTTAAATTGGGAATGAGTTTTTCGATGCCGTTCGCATCCATTCGTTAAGGAGCCAGCGGATAATCGTTGTGTGAATCGTGTAACTCAATCGGATTATCCAAATCGACCTCTAACATACAAGGATAGTGTCAGCATTTTTGTTCTTCTTCCCACATTTCGATCCATTCGAAATTTCCAGTCGGTAAAGGATGACTCATAGTCCAACTGTACAAATTATTAGTATTCCAATACTGCATGTATTTACTCTGTTCTCCAGAATCGAAATCGTTTCCCATGTGATGATTATTAGCTTTGCCATATCTGGTGGAAACCATAGAAACGCCACCCGTCACGGCCTTTTCAAACATGAGCAACATGTCTACATCAGTTAATAATTCAATCGAACCTCAGTCGTTTTCAAGAGAGCACCCCAAGCGAGTTCAGGTGCTGTGAAATACCAAGCCGGATCTAATTCGTAAAATCGATGACACACCGATCAAAAATTTTCAAACACGTCGGCTAAGAGAAGCACGTCATTTTTCAAATAGAGGTCGTGATATTCTCTCATGGATTTCATCTCCAACAATCTGCACACTTTTTGTGCGCGTTCGTAATTATCATCAGAAATGTGAGATTGGTATAATTGCGAATAAAAATCTTCTTTAGGAGGTAGAGCGACGTCGTCGAATTTCTCGAGATCACTCATGTAATCGTAAGGGTAGACACCTTTCCTCAACATGACGTCAACCAATTCTCGTCGATTGTTCAAATGTTTACTTGTGATTTTAAATTTCTCCCTATTTAAACTGTCCACTAATTTTTCCAGACCGGCCGACATGAATTTATAACTGTTGATGAAACGTATCGCTCTACGGATGGGAATCGATTCATCGTCGACCTTCTTTCTACTGATGACCTTCCATTTAGTGAATGAAATGTATTTTTCGTCGTTTTCCGCAATGCAGCTCAACTCTCCCTCGCTAACACCCATATTTGTCACGAACAGGTGACTATTGTAGCCCGAGAGATTGTGAAATATCACCGGATAGAATTCAGCGTCTCGAAATCCCAAATTACATTTGTTGTGAGCAGCCCCGCAAAACAGACCGGTGTTGTGATCCGTAACTTTTTTATTATTTTCACAATCATTATCGAACGGTTGTCTACAGATTTGACATTTGGTGGTTTCCTCATATTCTTTCCGTTGCTCTGGCGTGATGATCATGTCTTAACATAACAATAACCTGAAAGTGCATGCTTCTGAAGTTTTTCGACGTAACTCCCACGCTCGTTGGGCTGGAAACAATTTATTTTCGTGGTGAAACATTCGAAATCGGCGTAGATGACGAATGGAGGTATCAATCTTCTTTTGTAGATGTAAAAATTCACGTGACTGTTAGCTTTAGGCATTTCGACTGTAATGTTCAACTTTTCGTTGCAATATTCCTGATGACGCGTCAACGATTCTTGACGTTGGAACGAATTCATGCAGTTGAGACAGAACAATCTCTCGCCCTTATGTTTAGAAGTCTGATTCGATAACAATCTACTCATATCATTAATCCAGCAATATTTGTGATTGTCGCCCTTTGAAATCAACAACCATTTAACAATATTAGCTCTCTCTTTATGCGAAATCAGTCTGAGAGGATAGACTATTTATTTTTCATCGTCTCCGACGTATCCTAAGACGTTCACAGCCACGGATAGATTTAACTTTTCGAAACGCTTGATGTCTTTCAATCCCGTCTGGAAAAGCAAGTCTCGGCATACTTGGAAACTCTATCGCTATGCTTTTCTACGGAATACAAGGCTGATGTGATCGCCCATTTGAAACATTCGCCATCCGCTTTATTTTTCACATTAATCAAAGCTTTTTTTATTATATGGAAAACGAGGCAATTCTATATAGGAAGATATTCTCAAAGGATCGTGTCTGTCCACGTGAATCTCGAGATTCAATATCTTCTCGAACGTCCAACCACTTCCCCTCTTATGATAACTGGACATAGATTCTAACATTCTGTCTTTCATCACTTCATAAACATCGAATAGTTCATCGTCTTCAAACACAGTTTCCATTTTGGATTGGAAATAACTATCATGTAGCACGCTCTCACTCGTTTTCAGGTCCACGTTTTTCATCAGACAATACAAGATAATCTTTATTTTTAAACCCTTATCTTGTTCTCTTCATACCATATCCAACACTCCATCCTTCGCCCTTTCCATGAACGATTCAGGATCGAGATTCGTGAAAATATCCTTTCGTTGCATCCCCACGTTCAGTCGGAACCAACAATGTTTTCACTGCCTTGCTCACGATCGCTCTTATCACTTCAACTCCCTCGTCCTTCCCCAACGCTCTCAAGATTTCGTTGATCGTTTTGTTTCCCGACGAATCGTCATCTCGAACCGCGTCGCTTTTCATTTTGTTTACCTCCAGTCCCTTTTCGCGGTTCAACGTTTCGTTTGACAGTCTCCTTCTTCTTACTGTCCACGCGTCGAGGTTGTTTCGTCTCATGATCATCATTTCTTGCCATGATTCGAGTTTTCGCCTCTGTCACAGGCCTTTCATCCAGCCCCTTCCCACAGAGTAAACAATCGATGCATTCTTCTATCTTCATGCGTTTAACACCTTTCAAATTCAAATACGACCGACGCATTCTGGCTCGTAAATTAAATAGAGTTTGGACATAAGTTTCGGCACGCAAAAGATTAATCATTTCTTTTTTGGTCTTTTTTATATCACCATCGCACGATTTTTAATTCCTAGATTTCTACAGTACCGTTTTAAATGGGGTACGGTAGAGAAATATAACATTTCCACGTCGGACGTTTTTGTTGTTTTTGGCATTTTGAATGTTAAATAATTTTTTATTTTTTAAAAATATATATATTATTATTTCAAGTTTTGTGAATTTATTTTTGGTTTAAATATATATGGATATAATTTTATTATTTTTTTTGAAGAAAATCAATTTTTTTCTCAGAATGCGAATTTTGTTTTGTTTGTTTTTTCAAACGTGGAAATTAATTTATCTAAAACGTAAATATCACATGACATATTAATTTGACGAATATGGTTTCGATTTAATAAGAAGCGTTTGAGATAGTCAAACTACTTCTGACTTGAGGAAGACTGCTCCCCTTTTTATACTTTTCGGAGGTACATATGGGTTTTCCCCTAGTCAGAAATATCTTGTTTGAGATTGACACGCATTCATGGGTTTTCCTCTAGTCAGAAATATCTTGTTTTGAAATCGACACACATTCAGTCACCATTTCATTCTCATCGACGATAATAGCAAGCAAAATTATTCATTTGACTTTTCAAGTTCACTGAAGAATGACGGACGACACATGCCGATATATAATTATACATTTCACAAAGAAAAACACCTGCCTAATGGTTTATATAAAGAGATCATTCATGAGATTATAACGGTCCTTTCGGTAGAATAGAAACGAATCAATTTTTGTTTACCTTCCTTTAATAGTCTCGTCAATTATTGAAATATTTATGATTCATAATTCACATTATAAATTCACATCACAATCTGCCTCACTATAGACAGTTGCTTCGAGTACACTTTTCACACACTAAAATACAACCTTCAATAATGTTAATAGAATACTTTTATTTATCAAAAATAATTGAATACATGTGCTTGCATTATTTCAACTCGCGCATTTGAAAAAACAAACCAAAATTTCTGAGAAAAAAATTGATTTCTTCAATCAAAAAAATAAAATTATATCCATTTACATTTAAATATTAACCCTAACAAATCTACGACGGATTTTCACGTACCGTCGCATCCACGACATAGACATTGATGTTGAAATCATTTCCCGTTTGATAGACCCATCGAAACACCACGTCCACGGTCTCGAACACCAGTTGCTGTTGTTTCTCAACAACCAGATTCAATCTGCGAACCAACGCCTTGGAAACGCCTGGAAAAATCTCCCTTCCATAGAACATAGCGGAGATGCGGTCTGGATCAAACCCTTCCACGTCCGCCGAGAAAAGTTTTAATAAATCGTCTTGGGATTCGTATATCAAATCCAGATCTGCCTCGCTCAACTTCAAAAGCTTCAAAAGCAGGATGCATTTATCGAATTCGTTTGTAAAACCGTCACATTCCACGTCCATCAATCGAATAGGATCGTGAGATTAAATTATAATATATAAATAAATACATATAATTATAAATTTTACTACCAAACTTCGGGTATCTTTCGACCCTCTTCAATTCGAACGAGGATTTCTTATTATTTTTTTTTGAGATGCCGCTCTCGGTTTCATGATTATTTTTATTTTATTGCTAAATATCTAAATTTTTATTTTTTGTTTGTTTTGTTTTTTAAATGATAATAATTATTAATTGTAAAAAAATCATTTTTTTTTCTTTGTATATATATATATGTAGAAAAAAAACAACTTTTACAGTTTGTTTTCTTTAATGACAAAAAAATCTAAATTCTTCAATTCGAATGAGGATTTCTTATTTTTTTTTCAGGTGCCGCTCTCGATTTCATGATTATTTTATTTTATTGTGAAAATATCTTAATTTTGTGTTTTTGTGGGTTTTTCTTTAATTGATAATAAATAATAATTGTAAAAAAAATATTTTTTGTTTTTCTTCTTCTTATATATTTTTGTAGAAAGAAAAATAAAACAATTTTTTTTTCTTTAATGACAAAACAATCTCATCCATTATTCGTCTAACAACACATAAATTATACATGCACACACAAATGCACAAACACATTTTTTTCCAATCGCGATCCTCCTCCTCATCCATTTTTCCCCAATCGGATCGTCGGTTTTTTCTCCCTTCTTCCCCATCGAGTCGAATGACGGAAAAAAAACTCCAAAAAACCTGTGGCGTATCGGGGTTTTCCTGGACCCGGATCGAGGGTCCTTTTCCTGCCACGACACTGCAAAAAAAAAACCCGTGGCGTATCGGGGGTTTTCTGGACTGGTAGATGTCGACAAGAATTTACCCAGTCCGATGCGTCATGGTATTTGCCGTGAGAAAATCCCAGTTCTGGATCGAGGGTCCTTTCCTGCAACAACACTGCCTTTTCGGGCCTTTTTGTGATTTTCTCCAAAATAAAAAATCCACCCCTATGGGATCTGTTAATCTGTCAAAAAAGGGTCATACCAAAAACCCGTATTTTTATAAGCTCCTTGGCCCAGAAAGCTCAAATTCGAACATTTTCAGCGAAAAATCCGGGATTTTCCTGGAAAAGTTGAATTATTTTTGGAAAATCCAAAAATTTTCCAGAAAAACCCAAAATTTTCCGAAAAATTTGAATTTTTTTCTAAAAAGAGCCCAATTTTGCCAAAAATACCTCAATTTTATCTGGCCCATCATTTTTGGGACCACACCGATTATGGTGGTCGGGAGTCCGCCTTTGTCCCCTACTGTATGACGTCGTTCGAATAGAAAGAAATGAAATGATCTGTTAACTGTTTCTTGAATTCTGCCTTATTTGTTAGTTCACGAATATCCTTTTCTAATTCATTCCATAATTCTGGGAATGCATAGACCGGGAAGTTGTCAAGTGTTTTATTTCTAGTTCTATGATAACGAATCTGACCGGTCTGGCGCGTGTTTACAAACGTTTCATTATTCACGGTAGAAAAAACATCTACAAAGGATACAGGGAGATTCCCATTGCGAAAATCAAACACAAACAAACAAGCGTGCAATTTGTATATATCCTATATTTTAAAAATATTGTCTTTGATGAACAAGGTGTCCACGTGAGCATTATATTTCTTGTTGTTTATGATTCTTATCGACCGCTTCTGTAATTTATAGAGTCGATTGCGTGCCTTCGATGAACCCCATATTTGAACTCCATAAATCAAGTGACTTTGTACCAATGCATACTATACGGTTTTCATAGCTTTATGTGACAAAACTGTCTTAATCTTACTGAGAGCATAATTGGCAAGAGCAACTTTCGAACAAACTTGTGATAAGTGTGCATTGTAAGAAAGGTTTTCATCAAGATTAACTCCAAGGAGGCGTATTTTTCATTCTCCTGACCGCCGACTTTACTGAGGATTTCACTGTTTTTACGGATTTCTTGCTGTGTGGATGTTTTATTTTTTCTTACTTGGGTTAATTAGTATGTATTTTGTTTTTTTAGGATTCAAGGCTAACTGGCTGGCGGCAGACCAGTCAAATAATTTTCGAAGTTCATCATTGAAGTATAAAGTTAGCGAGTTAATGTCCAAACCAGATTTGCTTACCGATGTGTCGTCTGCGAATGATAGAAGATTCAATTTCGTGGACTTGTAGATATCATATATATATATAAGAAAAAGAATAGGGCCAAGAATAGGACCCTGTGGGACACCACATGTCAGTTCAGTTAGGTTGGATTTACTCTCTCCGTAGGAGACATATTGGGTCCTGTTTTGGAGATTTCTATTGAACCAGTCATTTGCCTTGCCTCTTATTCCATAATATTCTATTTTTTTAATTAATACATCATAACTTATGGTATCAAAGGCTTTCGAGAGATCAAAACAATGTGGCAAGCGCACTATCTTTGCTATTTTTATTATCTTCTGTCACGTATTTTAACAGCTGCATAATCGGATGCAAACTACTATGTCATTTCCTGAACCCATATTGATGTTGATAATGAATATCGAATTTACAAGGGAATTTTACAAGACTTATTGACATTAGTTTTTCTAGGATTTTTGAAATTACAGGGAGGATACTGATAGGCCTGTAGGTTGTAAATTTGTTTTCGTCACCCGATTTGAAAACTGGTATAACCTTGGCGATTTTCATCCTGTCAGGACCTTTTCCCTGACTGAATGAGTTGTTCATAATATGGGCGAGTGGGGTGGCTTCTTGGGTTATTTAATGTTTAAGGATGTTAGAGTTGATATTTTCACAGTCTTGACTTGGTTTTGTTCTCGTATCGCTTACTACCCTACAAATGTCAAATGGTGATATTGGAGTTATGAATAACATACTATGATATAAATCATTCAAAAACTCAACAAATGACTTACGACTTTTAGATATTAGTTTAGATGTTTTGTTTCCTATGTTTGCGAAAAAAGTAATATGACAATACGCAAGGCGTAAGAAGGAACCCCAAAGTAACCAACATATTTAAATAGTTCATTCCGCAACCTTTACTCCAAAAACATTTTATGCAATCGAATTCCTGCAATTGTGTAATTTCAGCCAAACATGAATATGTATCACAGTACTAAATAATTTCCCATAGGCGACCATTATAACGTTCATGCGAAAAGAATATGGTCGCATCATTTTAAATTGAGCATTCAAAAATCTTTTGTCAAGTATAGCCCTTCAGACAACCCTTTGTCATGCAACAAATAAGAGTTAAAAACTAACAGAAAGGGTAGTGCAGGTCACATGTACATATATCTCAGGGAATTCAAAACACTCCAATAGTCAAACAAATTTTTAGGTTTTAAAAGTCCTCAAATCACCCTCTTTATTCATCTGGAACATTCAACAGTAAAGCAAGATGTCAGCAGAATTCTTCAAATGTTTATTGAAACAATACTTTCCCATTACATAATTTCCGAGGGCAACTTATCGAGGCAGGTAAATCTAATTAAAATATTTACAACAGTTATACCTATGAGCAAACCCATCCCTACCAAAGATACATTTACCTCTTTCATGTGATGAAAGACTCATTTCTGCAATAGAATTCTACTTTTGGCTTGTGCCAAGTCAAAAGCATGGGGAATTTGTTCTTTTGAAGAGAACTGTGCACTTTGTGTCAAATGGGCTTAAAAACTGGTATTGCCTACGACAGAATTCCTACTCTGTTACGTAATGAGTAATTTGGAAGGGATAAGAATTCACAGCTTTCTTTGAAAACTACCCAAATCCCAAAACAGAACTAAAATCTGCATCACCACACAAAACCTTTTTACAAAATCTGTTTTAATTAACCATACGGCAAGATAAATAGTGTCCCACCCCATGCAACATTTAACATTATGTCAATTTTGTTTCAAAATTGGGGTTGTGCAGGGTTTATAATTCCTCAAATTTTGGTGAATCCATTTGGATTCTTGCGAAAATCGTTGCGATAATTCAGACCTGCTATGGGCCATGAACCCATGAGGCCAGTATGGTTAAACCCCTGTAGTATACAGATAATACATGTTAACCCTTTACCCATTACAGCTTTTTAGTTTTTAAAACACCAACTACCGGTACTCATTTAAAAAAAACACAAAACAAAAGCACCCCCCAGGGGCCTTAATCGCTCACCTGAGAAAGTGGTTCAGAGAAGTATTTTGGGATTTTGGATGAGCTAGTCTCGATATGCCGGCAGCCAACAATTAATTAGCAGTCAGTCAGGGTAAAGATTGAGTTATAGTCAATATCAATAATGATGTAAAACTCTGGTGTGAAATTCGTTTCGCAGTTTCGCTGATCACTGGTCGTGATTGAACCCTCATCAACTGTAACAACAAGAGAACATTTCAAATAATATATGTTGTACTTCAACAGTTTGGAAAATAAAAATCACAGTAATGATATGTATATGGCCTCTTTGTTGATATCTCCATCATTTGAATCTGTCTTACTCTCAGAATTATCAAAATGGCAAATGCACAAGACGCCTGGGATGAGGCGCTTGTGCAAGAAGATCGTCCAGTTGACCCACGTATAACAAAGTTTACAGATAATGTTACCATGTATTGGATAGTATTGGCCCCCCATCCAAACATATTTAGCTCGATCCAATTTATCATAGAGGAGCAGGCATATCCAAATGTTCGGGCCAGGGCCACTGAGAAAACTACATTTCCTGTGGTTCATTGTAATATGTTCTGCTTTTCACAATATTTTGAATTGTTTTCCTAATTATTGCATTGCATTACTGTATTATGTTACTTTATTTAAAAAATAAGAATATCTGTATGCGAAAAATATGTGATAAATAGTTTTGTATATATTGTATGATGCATGCAAAAAATATGTGAAAAATATTGGTAAATATATTGTATGGTGTATGCGAAATGAGATAATAACTAGAGTGATGTCACGCATGCAGCCCTACTGTCCCAGCAATGGCAATGCTTAGACACAAAATAGTCGGAGTCATTGTTTGATTACCTATCGAATCTGCCATATCTGCACTCGTGATATACAAAATTTGCTATTCAAATTTTATTTTTTCATTTCTCTACTCCAAAACATACCTCATGACCTATTAATGGAACAAGCTTGATAAGCTTCTAATAAGGACTAACAAGCCATGGTTAGAACAGTGCCGCCGAGAGAAAATACAGGCCCCGGGGGGATCAATTAGATGTTACCTCATGGGCCCCCTTGTTTCGAACCCAACTTACCAAGGACTCATGAAAATATTCACCCCTCCCCCGACGGATGTCTATGATGACTCAATTGCCTCTCAAAGACTAGATTGGGTTACAGTAAGTTATGTATGTCCTGTTCTCAAAACTGACCAGGAATATCGAAGCGGGACGTCTATATAACCGAATTACAGAATAGCATATTGTGGGCGGATCGACCCACGATATATCTAATAACTTGGACAGTTCTTGAAAGGAATATATGCTTACTAGTGAATTTGGGGCCCGCGGCCCGCCTGTCCATTCACACACACTGGGCATTGAAAAAAGCTCGCAAACTAGCTGTCTCGGGCGGCGCGGCTTCGTCCTCGCGGGCCCCGCGGACCCCGGGGTTATTACCCCGGCTTTCCCCCTCCTGACGGCCCCGGGTTAGAAGTAAAAAATGAAAAAATCTGATGTTTCAGAAAAATAGTTTGTACTGTTGGCTTCAGCTTGTGTTAGGTAAAGGATTAAAGATTTAGTACATAAAGCAATGTTGGGCTATAGGAGTAAATTTTCTATTTTACATGTAATAACTCCCAATCCTTCAATATTAATTTTGTGTGTGTGTTGGGGGGGGGGGGGGGGGGGGGCTGTTATAGTAGTCAGTTTTAGTTTCTTTGCATTTATTTATTTGCATAAAAGGGTTATGAAGGGGGGGGGGGGGGGAGGTGGGGGCTTGTCAAAACTTTATAGGAAAAAATTTGGTTGGTGTGTTTGTGTTATAGTAGTCAATTTTGGTTTGTTTGCATTTATTAACTCCAAATCCTTCAAAATATTTGGTATGCAATGGTGGTGTGTTATGAACGACCACCGGAGGGGGGGGGGGGGGGTGGGTGTCTGGGTTTTTATAACCCAAAACTTTATAGGCAAAACTGTAAAAATGCATTTTTGACGAAAGAAAACAAACGTGAGTCACTGGGCATGAAGCGTTCATCTTGAACAGAACACAATATAAACAGAGTCCAAGTATAAATCTACAATTAGCAATCCATTTCCATACGATACACTGTCAATCATTGAGTCCCTCAGGAGTGACAAAATAATTCGGGTCTCATGCCTTTTCTCCATTTGATCATAATGTAAAATGTAGAGCTCCCTTATGAAGCCCCTTGATACAACCTATGATGATTAAGCTTAGTTACACACCTCTAGAGGGTACTGAATACAAAATTTTTAATTCTTCAGCAACATGGCCACTTCCGGCTTCCATGGGAAGCCCAAATGTATATTAACCCAGGCTGATTTGAACACAGCTGAATCTGACTTCCCCAGAGATGTTGTGAACCAAATATGACAGCATTCTGACTGTTGGATCTGAAGAAGAGAAATTTTAAAGAAATTTCTTCATATTGCACTAAGTTAAACTTTGGGCTACCATAGCGAGCCCAAATATTAACCTATGGATCCGATTTGAATCTGGCCCCCTAGAGATGTTGTATACCAAATATGAAAGCATTTTGACTAGGGGATCTGAGGAAGAAGTTTTTTGAAGAAATTCCCTCATATTGTATTAAGTTAAATTTCAGGTTCCCATATGGAGCCCAAATATTAACCCAGAAAATTGAATTGAACAAACTTGAATCTGACCCCCCAGAGATGTTGTATACCAAATATGAAAGCATTCCGACTGGTGGATCTGAAGAAGAAGATTTTTAAAGAATATCTGGGCTACCATAGCGAGCCCAATTATATACCTAGGTATCTGATTTGAACAAACGTGAATATGACCCATCTAGAGATGTTGCATACCAAATATGATAGCATTCTGACTGGTGGATCTGAAGAATATGACTTTTTAAAATTATTCCCCATATTGAACAAAGTTAAAATTTGGGCTTCCGTAGGAAGCCCAAATATTAACCTAGGGACTTGGTTTGAACAATCTTGAATCTGACCCTCATCACAATGATGTATACCAAACATTAAAATATTCTCACTGGTGGTTCTGAAGAAGAAGATTTTTAAAGAATATTCCCATTATTACCCTATGTTAAAAATTTGGGCCTATTGAGCCCAAATATGAACCAATAGGCTTTATTTTAACAAACTTGTATCTGACCCCCTATGAATGCTGTATACCGAATATCAAGAGATTCTGATGATTGGTTCTGGAAAAAGATTTTGAAAATTTTTTGCAAATATGCTGTCTCAGCATTTTTTCGATGCCCATTACAGAACACCCTAACATTACCGATGGCAATTTTTTTTCCCATTCAATTCTACTGGTCCTAAGGATACTTCATACCAAATAACAGCTCTTTGTTCCGGATGCATTGGGAAATATGGGCGTTTGAAAATATTTCTATTTTTAGCTCCCAGGGATCCCATAGGGATGTGGAAATTTTTTTTTTTTTTGCATGAGTCAAGTACTTATGACCCAATAATACCAAATACCAAATTTGGTTCAAACTGGACCATCGCTTCAGAATATAGACATTTTGGGCGGGGCCAAAAATCTTACCCCTCCCATTACAAAGCCAAATATTGCTTCATGAACTTTGTTTGAACAAAGTTGATTCTACACCTCAAAAGGAAGATTTTAAAAATATTTTGGAGCATTTTTCCCCACTCCCTCCCTATGGGGTTGGGCATGTTGAGTTGAACAAAAATGCAATGCCCCTTTGGGCCCATCACACACACACACTTTCACTTGAATTGGCCCAGTGGCTTTGGAGGAGAAGACCAAAACATGGTGTTCATGGACGAGGGACGCCGAATGGACAATGGATGGAGAGTGATGAGATTAGCTCAGCTTGACTTGGTCAAGATGAGCTAAAAACGTTCCGCATGTAGTGACAGTAAATTGTTCAAAATTCATATTGAAGTGATGCCTAAGACTGGGCGGGGCCTGGGCAGGGCAATAATTCAATGGATAATTGTGGTCTTCAAACTTGACCTAGAGTGATGTACTGAAATTAACTGAAATCCGTTGACTTTTGTTTAAGTTATGGCATAAAGAAAGTTTGGACAGATGGAGGGACTGACGGTTGGACTGACAGACAGACGGCGCGAGCTCTATGCTATATCCCTCTCTTGTGGGAGGGGATAAAAAGAAACAAAGTATATGGTAGAATATGGTAGAAGCCTAATTTGAAATTTAGGGAAGTTCAAAAAGTGATCTTAAAAAGGTTAAATTAATGCCAATATTATTTGAAAACACTGTGTACAGCATCATTAGACCTTGCCCGAAATGAAAAAAAAGAAATGATGTTGTAATAGAGTGTTTGGAGAATGAAAGGTAGAACCTTGAAAAGTAGAACTTTAATCTAAAACTTTTAGCAGAGAATACTAAGTAAAACTGATTGGCAAAAAAGGGTTAAATATTTCCTAAAACCGATAAAAGAAATCATTGATGTAAATGGAATCATTCAGTTGTATTGACATTGCAAGAATGATTCGAACACACTTGAATCTGCCCCCCCCCCTCCCTCTCCCCTCCCCTAGCGATGCTGTATACCAAGTATCAAAATACATGTATTCTTATATATGGTTCTGGGGATTTTTTTTTAATTTTGGAAAACAATTTATGGGTGCTATCAGAGACATGCCCCTTTTGGGGGACCCCTGTGTGGCAACTTTATTTGAACAAACTGGAATTCAGATATGATGAGAAACAGGAATATCAAATTTGGTTCAATTCGGCCCAGTTGTTTATGAGGAGTGGTTGATAAGGTAAAGTTCACACCAGACAGATGGACGGATGGTCGACAGACAGAAAGTCAACAGCGCCCCCTGACTTTCAGGCAGGTTATCTAAAAATAAACAATATTCATCAAGCTTAATAATTATGGATGTTATTGGAACCGGTTCCAATGACAGCCATATTTGTACAAATTTTATTGCCAGTGTCACAATAATTCAGGTCATGTTAGTGTTGTATTGGTTAATTGGCTGCCTTTGTGTTAGGTAAAGGGTTAAACTGACTCAGTTCTTTTCATGTGAATCCTAGCAACATTGTTGCGAGAATCTACATGGTTTCTCACTGGTTTTGTTGCACGGATCTCAACGTGAATCGATTCTCAGATTCTCGTCAAAATATAACTCCTGGCTGAGGCAATATAATTCACCAATATGAATAGAAAGTGCCATTTTATCTCAACAAATGTCAAATATTCTTTCACCTAGTGATGCAGATGGGGTGAAATATAGCCCTGGATGTGCCCCCCACCCCCCGACAGCCCTCAGTATGCTTTTCCCCATAAAAAACTATCTTAATTTATAAATAAATTGATGTTGACGCATATTGAATTTCCTATTGTTATTTAATCACATTCTGGCTTCTGAAGACATTTCACATTGTGTTTGATGAATATTTTGCAATCTTTGTAAGAAAAAGCCTCAGTTTTCTCAGTTAAGGCACCTCGAGTCATAAAACAGTGATTTTTTCCAACAGAATGACCAGTACCTGCTACTGTAGTGTCTCATGACACTGTTAAAATTCCAAAAATCATCAAATATTGATTCTGTAGTGCTGTGCTTGTGCTGCAAATATCCACAAGTGCACTTTCACCTCTTTGGTTTTAATCCCCACAGGCACATATTCTGTCAAAATGAGTGAAATTGTAGAAAATATGTTCCCAAACAGGACAAATCAGTTACAGTACAGTCGCTATGGAGGGGTTGTAATACACGCGTGGGCAGTGATGTCAACTCGTGCGTTTTCAAGGCAATAAAAATCACCATCCACAATATTTTAATTAATGAAGCACCGGGTTGTACCTGGTGCTGCATTATTTATCTTTTTGATGATTATCCTATAGTGTTTGGCATCAAATATTATTGTATCCATGGAACTATTGCCCATCCATGGAAAGTGAGCAGTACAGAGTAGCTGTACTGTATTTGTTTCAAGTATATGATACTCTTTGATGTTTAATATATTTGTGACGGACTGGGTCCAAAGTACTCGGTACTCGTAGTACTCGAGTACCACTTTTTTGACAAAGTACTCAATACTCGCCCCAGCCCTGATTTGTGCATGTGTGGGGGAAGGTTGGAATTGGAGGTTGAAAGATAGCTGCAAATTATTTAAAAATTGTCGAGCTAGGTAAGTGAACAGCAAAGAAACATTTCATCTGAAGGACAGACAGAAAGACATGCAGTAACACATTTTGGAAGCCTACATAAAAGTAGTGACTAACTTACAATGAAACATATAGAGAGAAGAGCCAGGGCAATGTTGTCAAACAGTAAACAAGAGGCCCCAGGGGGCCTGAGGGCATTCACCTGACATGGTAGCCTAAATATAAACCCAGGAAATGTTTTTGAACAAGGTGCATCTGCCCCTCATAAGGAAAGCTAAAACAAAATATCCAAAGATTCTGACCGGTGGATCTAAAAAAAAAAGAAGATTTTTAAAGAATATTCCTCATATTGAACTAAGTTATAATTCGGGCTCCAACCAAATATGAACCCATGGACTTGGCTTAAACAAACTTGACTCTCATCACCCCCCCCCCCCCCCCCCCCCCATCACAAGGATGCTGCATATGGTACAAAATATCAAAACATTGTGACTGCTGGATCTGAAGAAGATGATTTTTAAAGAAAATTCCTCATTTTGAACTAAATTATATTTCAGACTCCACAATGAGCCCAAATATGAACCCAGAGACTTGGCATAAGGAAACTTGAATCTCAGCCCCTAAGGATGCTGCATACCAAATATCAAAACATTCCGACTGCTGGATCTGAAGAAGATTTTTAAAGAAAATTCCTCATTTTGAACGAAGTTAAAATTCGGGTTCCCAGAGTAAGTCTGGGTTTCGCAAATATATTTTTTGCTGGACCCATTTAGTTTTTGCGGGATGTATTTCCAACATGTCTTAATCACATGAATTATGCTCATTTATCTTCAAATACATAGATTGTTAGACTGATCAACCACCACATCAAAGGCTATTGCAGTAATCATGTTTATAGAAATTAATTAGAGCCGATACGGTTAACCGATTAATTGACTGACCAATGATCAACGTCTTGATCGATAAAAAAGTAAATAATCGGTTAACCATTACTTTTGAAGTACGGTATTAATGTGTTAACTAAGGAACAAACTTGCTCCAAAACAGGAAAACATTGCTGGCTCACATCAATTATATGAGACAGAATAACGCAAGCCAGTTGAGTGCCGACGTACTTGTTCATACGCATGATCATTATACTGTATCAGTAGCTGGAAATGGTCATTCTCAACCCATCACCAAATGCGGGAAGCAGACGATACTTGCACAAGAAATTCTTGAATTACTAAAGATTTTCAATATTTGTCTAAGAAAATAGCTTATGACGCCCCCCCCCCCCCATTGGAACAAACTCAATGAGCTCGTTCCAATGAGGGGTCATAAGCTATGTTTTGAGACAGAAATTAAAAATATAATAAAGTTTGAATGGACATTTTTTGTATATAGCGCTGGCCGGTTTTGTCCATTATGCTGAGTCAAGTTTTAATTATATAAAACATCAATGGTGCAGCAATTATTCAGCAACTTATTCGGGAAACTGATTAATCGGTTAACCAGGGTTAATCCATGCGATTAATCAATCACGAAAACCCTTTAATCATTTCCACTCTAAAATTAATCTAATTTTATTAAATTTTATCTGATGAAAAAATGCTTATATTTTTGCGGGAACGGTAAATGGATCTTCTTAAGCATCTGCGAGAACATCACAGGAATGAAATGCCCGTTCTCGCAATTTGCGAAACCCTGGTGAGCCCAAATATGGACTTGGCTCGAACAAACTTAAATCCCACCCGCCCAATTATGCAGCATTCCAAATATCAAAAGATTCTGATTGGTGGGTCTGAAGAAGATTTTTCAAGAATATTCCTCATACTGCGCTAGTTTCAACATTTGGACTCCCATAGAGAGCCCAAATATGGACCCAGGGATTTGATATCAATAAACATCAAAGTCCCGAAAAAGTACTCCATGAAAGACCCGACAGCAATGTTTTGGACCATTCCATTCTGTTGGTCCCAAGGAAGCTTCACACCAAATAAGAATTCTCAGTGCCGTGTAGTTTGGAGATATGGGCGTTTTAAATTTGGTTCTATTTTTAGCACCTGCGGTTCCCATGGGGAAACGGGGGAAAATGTTTAAGCATAAATTAAGTACTTATAACCCAATAAGCCTGCTTATTAAATTTAGTTCAAATCAGCCTCTTGGTTTGAAAAATAGAAATGTTGGGCGGGGCGAAAATTCTTGCGCTTCCCATAAGGAAGGCAAATATAGCTCCCACAAACTTCTCTTGAACAAATCTGAGTCTACACCTCAAAAGGAAGACGCACACCAAATATCAAGTCTCCGCTACACCTGGTTCATGAGAAGATTTTTTAAGATTTAGGCATAATTTTTGGGCATCGCCACCCTGAGGGGCAGAGCAACTTGATTTGATCAAAATTAAAATGCGATGTCATAACAAACAATCCTCTCAAATGTCACCCAAATCGGTTCATCAATTTTGAAGGAGAAGACGCAAACACCATGTTCACGGATGACGGACAGCGAGTGATCACCATAGCTCACCCTGACTGAAAGTCAGGTGAGCTAAAAACTCAGTGGACCATGAGTGCTACAGTTGAGTGAGAGATGGTTCAAGGAGAGAAAAAACTTGTAGCTGCTGGCTGTCTAAAGTGTTGTTAAAACCCAATAAATAATTAAACAAGAGGCCCCGCAGGGACTGAAGCACTCACCATAAGCAGAACACGATATAAACAGAGTCCAAGAATCCAAGAATGAATCTACATTAAGCAATCCATCTCCATAGGATACACTGTCAATCCTTGTGTCCATCAGGAGTGACAAAAACTGTCCAAGCATCATGCCTTTTCTTCAGTTGATCATAATGTAAAATGTGGCACTCCCCTTTGAAGCCCCTTGATACAACCTATATAGATTACTCTTAGTTACACACCTCTAGAGGGTACTGAATAAAACATTTCTAATTCTTCAGCTACATGGCCAATTCCGGCTCTGATAGGAAGTCCAAATATTAACGCAGGCACTCAATTTGAACAAAGTTGAATCTGATCTCCTTAGAGATGTTGTATACCAAATATGAAAACATTCTGACTGGTGGATCTGAAGAAGAAAATATTTAAAGAAATTTCCTCATATTGCATTAAGATAAAATTTGGGCAACCATAGCGAGCCCATATTTTAAACTACAGACCCGATTTGAACAAACTTGAATCTCAGCCCCTTGATATGTTGCATACCAAATACGAAAGCATTCTGATTGGTGGATCTGAAGAAGCAGATTTTTAAAGAAACGTCCTCATATTGCCCTAAATTAAAATTGGGGGGCGCGGTGTCTCAGTAGGTAGAGGTGCAGGCTGCAAGCCGAGAGGTCCTCGGTTCGACTCCCACCTGCGGCAACCGCGTTGTGTCCTTGGGCAAGACACTGCACCCCCATTGTCCATGTGGGGGCACGATGACGCCGTGTACTAAGGCATACTGCACGTCGATGGTACGCATGTCTTCAACCAATCTAACCCTGCCTGTGCTGCAGTGCGGTGTTACGATGTTGGGGAGCTGGCAGCTGCTCGTCGTTGCTCGGTGGTTCTCTCCGGGTACTCCGGCTTCCTCCACCCGTAAAACTGTCACGGTCATGATTAGCCATTGTGCATAAATATGTGACCTTAAACATCAATAAATAAATAAATATAAATTAAAATTTGGGCTTCCAAAGGAAACCCAAATATTAACCTAGGGACTTGGTTTGAACAATCTTGAATCTGATCCTCATAATAATGATGTACATGTATACCAAACATTAAATGATTCTGACTGGTGGTTCTGAAGAAGATTTTTGAAGAAAAGTCCCCATATTGCCCTAAATTAAAAATAAACAGCTGCGTCATGAGCGCATGATATGCCCGTTATTAATTACAAGAGGGAAGCACACAATATGAGTATACATGTGTACTTGTCAGGGTTTTTTTATATTCTTGTACAATAATCATAACAAACAACATACTGTGTTCAATGATTTGGAAATAAAATTATTTGAATTTCATATATATATCTTATGTCTATAGAGATCATAACTTCAAGAAAAAATCAACGATTTTCTACTAAGTAACAAAGTCCCATAACTCTGGAATGACTAATCGAACGGCGACACCAACCGAAAGGGAGCTTCCTCCCATCAACATAAACCACCTACCAAAAAATCGTGAAAATCTCTCGAAGCGTTCTCGAGTTATCGTACGACGTGTAAAAAATCAACAATTTTCTAAGTAATAAAGTCCCATAACTCTGAAATAACTAATCGAACGGCGATACTAACCGAAAGGGAGCTTCCCTCCATCGATATATACCACCTACTCAAAAATCACAAAAATCTCTCAAAGCGTTCTCGAGTTATCGTACGACGTGTAAAAAATCAACAATTTTTTAAGTAATAAAGTCCCATAACTCTGGAATGACTAATCGAACGGCAACACTAAAAGAAAAGGAGCTTCCCCCCATCGATATACACCACCTACCCAAAATTCACGAAAATCTATCAAAGCGTTCTTGAGTTATCGTACGACGTGTGACCGGACAGACAAACGGACGGACGGACAGCGGTATACCATAATACGACCCGTTTTTTTTTCAAAACGGGCGTATAAAAATTGGGCCCCTGCATTGAGTCCAAATATGAACCAATGGGCTTCATTTTAACAAACTTGTATCTGACCCCTCTATGGATGCTGTATACCAAATATCAAAAGATTCTGAACATTGGTTCTGGAGAAAAGATTTTCTAAAATGTTTTGCAAATATGCTGAGTCAGCATTATTTTGATGCACTCTGCAGAACTCCCTAACAAAACATATGGCAATTTTTTTTTACCATTTAATTCTACTGCTCCTGAGGATACTTCATACTGTATAACAGTTCTCTGCTCTCTGTTCTCTGTTTGGGAAACATGGGCATTTGAAAATATTTCTATTTTTAGCTCCTGGGGTTCCCATGGGGATGCAGGTTTTTTTTTTTGTTTTGTTTTTTTTTTTGGGGGGGGGGGCAGAAGTGAAGTACTTATGATCCAATAATACCACAAACTGAATTTCGTTCAAATCGGACCATCGGTTCAGAAAATATAAATTTTGGATGGTACCAAAAATCTAACCCTTCCCATTACAAAGCCAGATATTGCTTCACGAACTACGTTTGAACAAACTTGATTCTACCCCTCAAAAGGAGCTCCATAACGAATATCAAGTCACTGTACCCACTGGTTCATGAGATTTTAAAAATATTTTGGGAGCATTTTCCCCCACACCCTCCCTATGGGGCTGGGCATGTTGAGTTAAACAAAAATGCAATACCCTTTTGGGACCATCACTCAAACAAACTTTCACTTCAATTTGCCCAGTGGTTTTGGGCTAGAAGACCAAAACATGGTGTTGATGGACGACAGACGGATAGACAATGGACAGAGAGTGATTAGATAAGCCCAGCTTGACTTGTCAAGGTGAGCTAAAAAAAATTAAATGGATCATGTCCGATATTTTACCCATGTTATTAAAATTGATAAATTTGTCTCTGGAGTGTGACAAGACTTATGCTATACATTGCGAAGTCTTCTTGCACTCAAGGAATGGAATACACCACCACCCATGCTATTCTGTAGATTATGAGGCCTTAAACAAACCAAGAACATGAACTTTTAATGGCAAAGAAATAATTACAAAAATAAAATAAAAAACCACCCGTCTGCGTGCAATTTTACAAAAATGGCCCGAGAAACAGATCTACTTTGTGGGGCTCTATGCTGCTAGGCATGAAGATTATTACAATGAATGCATTTTCTTACACAAAAGAATACCATACAATCCAGTGTAGACTGATGTATTGGAAGGGCAAATTTAACAAACATACAGGCCCAAATAAGCTTCATACACAGTGTAAAAATTCCACAAAATGAATAAACATTCATGTATGTTTAATAGGAATTTGGAGTGTTGTAATTAAAAGTCAATTGTTTGGTTGTTCATAAACTTGTATTACTTTGTTATCAGGTGTTAAAAAATATGAATATTTGTAAACACACCCACCCATTTAGATTAGTCCCTGCTCAAAGCAGTGGCGCAGACATGTAGTACAGTTGCCGTGTACTGGTCATAATCCATGTATGGGCAATGATGTCCATGCATGCTTTTACCAGGTAATAAAAAATCATTATCAATAAAATTTTAATTGATGAAGCACCGGATGTGTGTGTGTTTTCAAATGACACAATCATGTTTTAGAGGAATTTTGAATGTTGGTTTCTGATCCCCGCCGGGATTCGAACCCTCGGCAACACCGCCTGGCAATCAGGAGTTCAGCGTCTAAACCACTAGACCATTGCACACCGTCAAAACGATGGCTGGAATCTAGCATTTTAGATGAAGTCCTCATGATTACTTGGCTCATCTTCCTTTCGGCAGCAGCATGAAAGTGTGGAACGCGCTGGCTACAGTACGACGAAAGTGCTGTGGATGGCCTCAGACGAAGACTGGCACGGGCTTGTGTGTGTTTTTTCAAATGACACAATCATGTTTTAGAGGAATTTTGAATGTTGGTTTCTGATCCCCCGCCGGGATTCGAACCCTCGGCAACACCGCCTGGCAATCAGGAGTTCAGCGTCTAAACCACTAGACCATTGCACACCGTCAAAAACGATGGCTGGAATCTAGCATTTTAGATGAAGTCCTCATGATTACTTGGTTCATCTTCCTTTCGGCAGCAGCATGAAAGTGTGGAACGCGCTGGCTACAGTACGACGAAAGTGCTGTGGATGGCCTCAGACGAAGACTGGCACGGGCTTGTGTGTGTTTTTTCAAATGACACAATCATGTTTTAGAGTAATTTTGAATGTTGGTTTCTGATCCCCCGCCGGGATTCGAACCCTCGGCAACACCGCCTGGCAATCAGGAGTTCAGCGTCTAAACCACTAGACCATTGCACACCGTCAAAAACGATGGCTGGAATCTAGCATTTTAGATGAAGTCCTCATGATTACTTGGTTCATCTTCCTTTCGGCAGCAGCATGAAAGTGTGGAACGCGCTGGCTACAGTACGACGAAAGTGCTGTGGATGGCCTCAGACGAAGACTGGCACGGGCTTGTGTGTGTTTGTGTGTGTGTGTGTGTGTGTGTGTGTGTGTGTGTGTGTGTGTGTGTGTATGTGTGTGTGTGTGTGGGGGGGGGGGGGGTGCGTGTGTGTGGGGGGACATGCCCTCCCCAATTTCATTCATCCCCCCCCTGGCCCCTCTCCTGTTAACCCATATAATGAACATCCAAAAGACATTTTGTTATCTGGATGTTTATGCTTGTTCGCAACTTACATATTATGGACACAAATGGACAAAGAGTCAAGCAGGAGTGAAATGTGTATGGGGTGCTGTGTTCTTTTTATTATTTATTTATTGGTGTTTTATGTCACATATTTCTGCCCAACAGCTAATCATGACCACAACAGTTTTATAGAAGGAGGAAGCCAGAGTACCCGGAGAGAACCACTGAGCAATGGCGAGCAACTACCAGCTCCCCAACATGCTACACCAGCAGGGTTATCCTTGTTCGAAGACAGTGTGCCCTAGTACACAGCACCACCATGCCCCCACATGGGCAATGGGGGTGAAGTGTCTTGCCCAAGGACACAAAGCTGTTGTCGCAGATAGGATTCGAACGAGGACCTCTCGGCTTGCAGCCTGTACCTCTACCTACTGATCCACCGCACCCCTGGTGGTGTATTCTGATTTGTAAATAGATTTAAGCAGCATGTGCATGGTTTCAATGCCATATTTGAGAATTATGGGTGCTGAAGTAATAAGAGTGTCCTGAAAAATCTTCCCTTTGGTATTTAGTAGGTAGCTTGGTAATGGTATATGAAGCGACTTCACCTCAGTTAGCAACAGTGTGAATTGTTAATCACATAGTGACTTCTTAATTAGTTTTCTTTGTGGCTGTTGGCAATTGTCTTCTTCGTTATGACAGAAAAAGTGTTATGGACCAAAATCATGACATGAGAAACAGTACTTTTCGGAAGTGGTAATTTTTCAGTCGCCAGCGATAAAAAAAATTACAATAAGACTAGCGACATGGTCAGCACTCATGGCTGACCAATGGGACCGACGATTAAAAGGATACTTACTTAAGTTTTCTACGATTATATAAAACACCAGCAAATGTAAAAAAAAAACTGGTCATAGAGAAGGTGAAAACCTTGAGAACAAAAAAGTGTCAACAAATCACCATAAATTAGTGCCGTTATCACAGGCGAAAGGGCTAATAAGTATACTGTATATATACAGCAGGTGCAGAGTGTATTATCACTAAATCACCCACAGAGTGGAGATTTCACCCAAACAATAATTCCAAATTTGTTGCAAAGCATAACAAGCACAAGTTAAGCTCTGGACAGCCAATGGACCTCTGGGTTAAACCTGGAGGTCCACTGGCTGAAACATTGCTCGTGTTTTTTGTCCATATGTACATAATTTGAAAGTGATACTTTGGGTGATAATTCCACTCCACAAGTGATTTTGTTGCAATCCTCTCCCCATGTACTGTACATATACCAAATGCAAGCTGTGGCTTTGGGTGTATAGTTGAGCGATACTTATCACACTATGCCACAAAACCCTAATAACATAAAGCCAACAATGGCAGAAGGTGCAAAACAATAAACAAACAAACAAAAAAAAAAAAATAAATAAATGAAAAGTAAAAAAAAAAACTTTAGAGCTGCCGGAACTGAAAAGTATCGCTGGCCAAAGGCCCAGATAAAATCTGATGGGAGGTTTATTTTTATCAAATATTACAGTGATCTGTTTTAAGATATCCAGTTACCACTAAAGTGCTTCATCCATGCACAGACGCAGCCCATTAATAACCAAGCTACCTACTATATACCAAAGGATAGTTTTCGGTAACAACTCGGTCTACATGTATATATCTTGAATTTACTCGAATAAATCAAGTAATATCGCGTAGATTGCTTCGAAGGAATCAATTAAATGTCTGCAATTATATTTAAACCTTTTTAAACAATCCTGACTTACTTTTTTTCTTTTCACCTCAGTATCCCCCGGTATACCTCGGTGTTCAATAGGACCCCTTTCGGGGGGGGGGGGGGGGGTGGTTTGGTTTAAATTAGCAGCTAGTTTGGGTCACATTGCTGGAGGACGGTTTGGATTCAATTCTCACTGATGACAGTATATTATTGAACACATGGAACGTGGATTTATTTATTTATTTATTGGGGTTTAGCAGCATTTTTGACAGTTAGGGTCACCTCGTGTCGGACAGTTTTATGGGTGGAGGAAGGTGAAGTCCCAGGAGAGAACCACCAAGCAAATACCAGGCTCCCAACATACTAACTCCACATGAGCAGGGTTAGCAATGGTTGAATACAAATGCACTATCAATGTACTGTACTCTTTAGCACACAATGCCACTATGCCCGCACGTGGGCAATGGCGGGCGCAGTTTCTTGCCCAAATCAGCCAATACAGATACGGTAAATTTTTTCAATTTTGTGAAAATTTTTAATGGAAATTGTTTACTTCGGTAAATTCTTCTGGGGAAAAAATACTTAAGTACTAAAGGAAACAATTACATTGCATATTGCGTTACCAAAATAAAATTTAAATTTAGGGGCGAAACCACCCCCTCCGTCTGTGGGGCGAAATGACCCGAGGCAAGTGAGTATTTGTGCGAAACGACTCGAGGGGAGAATGGGAATTGGGGCGAAATGATCCAGGAGCAACTTATCAGCAACGTATCACCTATTTTCAAGCAAACGTTTCATTATTATTTATTACACCTTAAAATTAGCATAATTAAAAAAACTGCATTTCGTTTTGATTCTTGAACTTCACTACCTATGTGTCCATGCATATCTTTATGAAATCATACCAATATAATCATCAAGATCGCCGGTTATATCTGTGTTTTTTTATGAAGGTACATCATGTAATCGGCGAATAGGACAAGTTACAACGAAATCAGTTCGATCTGAAATAACAAGATTATTTGCTGAGCATATTGAAAAAAACCTCTGAAAGGACAGAATATGAGTGATGTGTAGACATATAAATATCACGCAAAGCTGAGATGCAAGTTGGGTTGCAACACAAAACGAACGCATTTGACATTTTGTTTGATTGTTGATATCGGCCCAAAGTTTCCTTGAGGGGGATAAGCCGATTGTAATTGTATCGGCACTTGTGAACCGGAAGTCACATGGTTTCCCCCCTGAAATTTACTGTCCAATTCAAAATATCGCTTTACGGTATTAGAGAATTCTGTTCTGGAACGCATTTATCTGGTTGGGTATGTCCAACCCCTTGCAGGCCTACGACCTGCTGGGGTTCCTATAATGCCACAAGTGGGAAGGCGGTTTGCAGGTATTTTCTTTGTTTTCCTGCTGGGGAATGACTCATTTGAAAGCCTTTATAAAAAAAAACAACTTTTATCACAAGTTTCACTGAAATATGAGAAGTAATGTTCAAGTTATAATGCAAACAGACATCAGAGTGCAAATGGACATATATTCAGACGGACATATGGATAGACTTCAAATGCAAGAGATTGTACCAGAGGTGCTGACATACCAGTGTCAAGGATAAGGCTGGGTCAGATGACAGACAAAATCTCTCATCCAATGGACCCTGCAACAAATCTCGGGGCAATTTTTTTTTGTGTATAATCTTGGAAGTGTTCACAAACCCTTTTTAGAACTCAAAACACCAGAGTAACTCTACAGGGTCATGTAATATTAAGAACAGCATGCTAAGCATGGCATATGCACCACACTCACCCCCCCCCCCCCCCAAACCTCTCTCAAAATACTCAGATGGACATATTTTCAACACTACGCATGCACAAGGGGTTTATCATCTTTGTTTTACAGCGGACAGAAATCCAATCCTGCAAAAATTGTGAGATCAACGTGCACTTGATAACAATAGTTTGTGTCAATCAGATCATCTGCATGTGAGATGTGAAATTATTGTCTTTGTTTTGCACCAACATTAACCCCCCCCCCCCCAACCCAGTAGTAACTGTAAAGCCTTAACGGCCTGAAACAATGAAGACTGTACCATCAAAGATAACAAAGACATAATGCCACATGTGGGGAGGTCATTTGAATGAATTTTCTTGGTTATACTACAGGGATATGAGTCATTTGAAAGCCTTTCCCATAAACAATCTTCATTCCAAATTTTATTGAAATCTGATAACCCAACCCTGAAATATGAGGCAAACAGACAGAAATTTGTATTTTACGAGACAAATAGCAAATTTTCAAAGTTAAAAAGTGGGACAAGTCTGAAAAGTGAAAAGTAATACATATGATTGAGATCCGATAATCCAAACCTGATATACGAGGCGAACAGACACAAAATAGGCTATTTTTGTATATTCAAAGGGCCATAATGCACAGAAAAAATATTTTCAACAGCAAAACGGCTGTTAGTCCTTAACGATCTTATATGTATGATAGTGAACATATGTATGAAATTTCAATGAAATCTGAACACTAATGTTCAAGTTATAATGCAGGCCGACATCTGAGTGAGGATGGACAAAGTTACGCACAGATGCATGGACAGACACACTGACTCACGGATAGGCACAATGCAGTATACCCCACTTTTGAAAAAATGGGGGTATAATTAGCTATCTGAGGGCAAGTATGTCAGAGTTACGTACCAGTTTCCGAACTCCTTCGGGACATTGCTGCAGTCTTACATACCAATTATTGACCAAATATGTAGATACTTGTTCAGGATGTCATGCTAAAGAGCTCACAACAGGCAAAAATTAACTTATTGAGGGCCATAACACCACTCAGTTTGGCTGAACTGTACCAATTTTCGAACTCCATCAAGACATTATTATGAAAGTTTCACATAGCAAATATTGACCAAATCATTTGATAAGTGTGCAGGTCACAGTGCGAATGAGCTGAAAACAGGAAAACATTAACTAATTAAGGGCTATAAGTTTGTTCAGTAAGGCCAAGCGGTACCGGTTTTCTAAGATGCTGTTAAGAAAGTCTCACATACCAAACGTTGACACAATCCATTGATATTTGACGTCATCATACTACCGACGTGAAAACAGGAAAAAATCAACAAATTAAGGGTCATAACTCTGCTCAGTATAACCGAAACACACTAGTTTTATTAACTCATTCAAGACATTAAGAAAGTCTCACATACCAATACTGAATCAAATCTATCGCTATTTGTTCCAAGTTATTGTGCAAACAATCTGAACACAGGGAAAAATTAACGAATTAAGGGTCATAACTCTGCATTGAGTCATTTTCTGGATTTTTCTAGCATTACAAAATTGATTTTCTATTAAATGAAAGTGTCATTGACACTGTAGCTCAACATGTGTAAGACATGTACATGTATAGCAATGACACACATCTAGGTAATGACCTGATAAAAAGATGCATGTAAAGTATTGTAAAGGTCTTACATAAATACTGACCATAGTGATAAAAAGGTACCCAAGTTTCGTAAAGATCGGTTCATAAATACAGCCTTTAGCCCAAGCCGTACAGAAGTTCTGTACACAAAACTGATTGTACCTAATTTCGGTACAAAATGGCTACCAGTAGCCATCTTGAATTTTGGACCGCATCCCAAAACACTCGTTCTCGTCACAAGGTGATAACAAAGGTACCCAAGGTGTTCTGTGGAGATCAGTTCATAAATACAGACCCTAGCCCAAGTCGTACTGACGTGTAGTTACTGTGTACAAGTAGCACTGAATAAATAAAAGTTAATCTAATTTGCATAATTTCAGCACGAGAAAAAAAACCTGTCTTATATGTTATTATATTTTCATACAAAAATTTATTCAAATCAGAACTTTCATATAGACGTTCTGTACAAAAAACTGATTGCACCAATTTAAGTACAAAATGGATGCTGGTGGCCATCTTGAATTTTGGGCCGCACCCAAAAACACTCGTTCTCGTCCCACAGTGATAACGGATGACGGGCCATGGCATAACCTCAAGTTTGACTATGTCAAAGTTGAGTGAAAAATGGGGAGTATCCGGAGTATCACATGGCAAAAAACTATTTGTAAAAGACTCCCCCTTTCAAGGACAATGGGACAGCCTTGGCATTTTGAATTCCTGTGTTTGTTGTTCTTATGAAATAGTATTTTATTATTATCAGTTATGGTAGAAATATGGCACACTTTCAGGAACTGCTGATGTCCGATGTCGACTGTGTATCAGTGCGTGAGGTGCACACATACTTTTGGGGTTCTATACACCACATCCTTCATTTTGCTATATAATTTGTGTAAATTTTTTTGGAATTTATAGAATTTCAGACTTAGTAATTCCATAGTATTGTTTTTGCCTTAGTTATGGTGTCTCAGAAGTAATGGGCAATTTAGTTTGAAAGAAGAGGTTCATGAAGATTCAACCACAGGATGATTCAGCCCTCATACGTTTTCCGAGAATATTCGGTCTTTGACTCTCAGTCGTGGTCAAATCTCAACAACTCAGATGTCAAATCTTCACAGAATTTTTCTTTTTAAACGTTCTATGCATTTTTTTATAGTTTTTTTTAAGGATTTATGATTACTAATCATGACAAAATTGTATAATATGAAACAAACCTTAATGAAGCTGGAACAAAAACAAACCTTCCCAAAACAAGATGCGAGGTTCTGTTTGAATCCCACCTGCGGCAACTGTACAAAGGTGTACTGCACATTGATGATGTACTTGTCTTCAACCAATGCGAACCATGCTTGTTTGGAGTTACTATGTTTAGGAGCCTGACAGTTGCTTGCCATTGCTCGGTGGTTCTCTCCAGGTAATCTGGGTACCTCCCCTAGTAAAACTATCCAACATGAGGTGACCCTGGCTGTAAAAAGTGTTGTTAAACCCGAATAAATAAATAAATCAAATTTGTTGAATCCAAGACTTCTGAATGATGGTTTTGAGTGGGGTGGGAGAGGGGGTGGTTTTGGTTACACAGTGGGGCCCACTTAACTGGATATCTCTTAATTGTATATCCCTGTTAATTTAATATAAATTTCCCAACACAAAACCATTTACCAAGCCCCAAGTACAAATTTGACCTGTTATTTGAATATAGGTTATACAGTAATCTCCTGTTAATTGAATAAGAAATCTTGTACTAGTAACATGTCGAGAAATTACCCTGACTCTTCCCAGTTTTCCTTTTGTCATAGACCAATTTGGCCTCACTACATCCAATACAGGCATTTAATCTATTATGTCTTGTTTGACGGAGATCATGAAGCTCTGTCAAACAAAATATAATAGAATAAATGCTAAGTTTATCTCTGGAATACAGAAAAGAGATACAATCCCTGTTAATTACATACTCCTGTTAATTGAATAATTTTCATTGGCAAAGTGGCTCTTCAATTAACAGGGTTCCACTGTACAGCAAAAACAAATATCACAAACTAATAATGAAACTGTGTAGTTGAGAAATGGCCCCGTAGTTGAGAAATGGCCCCAAGTACATATGATACATGGTATTCTTTCATGCCTAGTAGATTTTCTTTCATGATGAATAAATGAATAAAAAGTTTCAGCGCGCCGAAGGTGCACATGGACGATGTGGGATTTGAAATCCCTTGCGACCTGAATAATTTTGTTTTATTTGCTTATGTATGCACAAGAGTCGGAAGCGAGGGTCTGAAATGACTTTGAGGCCGAAAGGACTTGGGTCCGAAGTGACTGAATACCATTCTCACAGATGGGAGACGTTAATTATTACAGAACACAGCGAATGTGAATGTACCGCAGAGATAATTGCTCGATGATATACATGTATATTAATATTTGTTTTCAATAAATATCAAACAATATATTAATACTTTTTCTAAGAATTATTTTTTAGGAGTTAAAACGAATATCATAGCATATCTAAAATATCCTAAAAGATGTGTACAGCTTTTCTTTTGGACGGATCTTCCCTGGGCCGAGTTTTCCACAGGCCGAATCTTCTTCCAGTTCCCGAGTAAAGATGACATGCCATTTTCAATGGTGGTAAATATCCAAAAAGGTAATTATTTTCCATTTTTTGGTGTTCGAACCTGCAAAGTACTATTCAGAAACACAGATGACACCAACAAGTAACACATTATTACTTTGTTTTGCTTTCTGACGGGACCGAAAGCAAACTGTCAGTATCACTTTTTTTTTAAATACACCCATTCCGTCCGCTAGCCAAATCATCTGCTGCAATTTTACCCAAGTCGTCTGCTGTAATTTGTCCGAAACTCGTCTACTGGGGGAAAGTATCGAAGTATTGTATATTGAATCATTTTTTTATTTATTTATATAACAATTTTATTGTATACTATCTAGTGTAATATATCTTTATGTACCTCCTTGCATTAAAATTTCATATACTTATACAAAATTCTGAAAACAGAAATCTCAGAACAAATAAACTACTCAGCCATCTAATTAATTTCGACACTGTTTGACGCGGCGGTAATTACCGTTTATTCAACGGATTGCCTATAATAATTATATTATTACAGCAAAAGTTCTTAAAAGTATATGTACGTTATATTAAGTTCTGCAACATTATTTTATAATTTTGCAATTATTCACTGAAGAGTGCCACCGGTGCTTTACAGTGAATAATTGCAAAATTATTAGCAAATGTATTATAAGAATTCATTACGGTATATTAAAAAACGCATAAAAATTCACGATATATTAACTTCCGCAACATAATCTTATAATTTTGCAATTATTCATGGAAGAGCGTCACCGGCACTTTACAATGAATAATTGCAAAATTATTAGCAAATGTATTACAGGAATTAATTATATTAAGAATGCATCATAACTTGTTATAATTAATTATATTAAGAAATGCATCAACACTTTTTATATTAAGTTCCATAACATAATCTTATAATTTTTCCATTTATTCATTGAAAAATATTTGCTATGCTATGCTGTTAATATTATTATCTTGTGTACTGAATAAATATCATTATTTCGCTTGATACTGAATAAATATCATTAATTTTATTTTCCTTGTTTTTATGATATTCAAACCTTGGCGAACGAAGTGGGTAAAATTGCAAGCGGCCTAATTGTGTAAAATTGCTAGCAGACGATTCGGTGCGCTGGCAGACGAAATGGGTAAAATTGTAAGCGTACGACTCGGCTTGCGGACGAAACGTCCATGTACCTTTTTTCACGGTCATACTGAATACCGAACCATACCGAGCACCGAGCAGTAGAAAAATAAGGTATATTAGGCAAAATAAAGGGCATAATGTGGTATATAGGGGTCATTTAAATGTAAAAATCAATTTGGGGCAAGTTGGGGTAAAATTGGATGATATATAAACATTACAGCATAATGCGGCAGACGAAAACTTCAGCTCAGTATTTAGTAGGTTGAGCACAGAAATCCAATTAACACAAAATCGCTGCTCGGTATTTAGTGGATTTGTGCGTGGGTTTTTTGGAGTTTTTTTTCGCAAATAAATCATAAACTCCCCTCATTTTTTGCCCGGGCTTGGGACCGACAGACTTAACAGAATCAAGTCAGGTGGATTTAGAGTGTTTTTTTTTTTATTCATTTTTTCTATTTGCCTTTTTGGCAGATTTATTCTGATTTATGTTCATTGCATTGCTTTACTAGTTGGCGTACAAGCATTTTTTGGAAGTTTTATTCTGTTTCTCTTTTGCTATGCGGTGCAGAATTTTGCTACCGTTGCCGTACAGATTTTGGCTTCTCTGTCTTTTTTGACTTAGCAGTGCCTTTTGGCTTCTGTCAGCAGTATGTTCCGAACATCTCCTGCTACGCGGTGCATATTTTCTGCACCCGCTGCGGTGCAACTTTTCGCTACCGCGGGCAGTGCAATTTGGCTGTTGCCCTCTGTAACATCATTTGGACGTTACGATTTTTTTTGTAGGTTTATTTGTTCTGCATTTTTTTGTGGCAGATTTATTGTTTCTGCTCATTTTTTTGGTGTGTGTGTGGGGGTGGGGGGACTTTTTTGCACTGGTTACACCACCTTCATTTTCTTGGGACCTATGATATGTCTGGAAACTTCCATCCCAGTGCAAAAAGACTGGGCGCAAAATAATAATCGGGACATCGGTCGACGATTTCCTCACAAAATTCAATTTTTTAAAGCAAATTGTTGTAACAAAACAGGCACCCAAGTTGAATGTGCGGTCCATTCCAATTATGCAGCCATTTTGTATCGAACATTTTAGGAGCCTTAATTGCTCATCAGTATGGCAAATGACACTTGGTGGTTTGTTTTGGTTTGTTGATATCACTTCTTTGGTGAAGTCTAATATATAATTTGTCTCCGAGTCAGCATCAGAGGATATATCACCAGATGGTTCGCTTATTTCATCGACTTGAACATCATGTTCACTCACCACCGATGTAGAGTCAGAAGTACCACCCACCGCTACCCCTGGATCGGATGTGTTCTTAACCTGCTGTTTTTAACTCATTTCCATCATCGTGCGTACTGCCCTCCAGTATAGGGTAAGAAACACCAATTACCCCATCGCCTCGCCCGGTATCCAAATCAGAATCATCAGGAATGACATGTACAACAGTTAATGGTGGCACTGCCTGAGATGGGGGAACCAGTGGCACGAAATGGTTAGGACCCCATGATAGTTTGATGTCTGATTCCTCACCTGCCCACAATATCGAAATCGACTCATGCTTTCTGCCGACTCTTGGCTTGAAAATTGTATTAAGAATTCTGATGTTTCCGTCAACTGGACCATTTACGGTTGGGTACACAGATTTTAGTCATCCAATAACCGAAGCAGCAGCATGTATGGTCCACACACCAGAAGAATTGGCTGACAACAATGCAAAATGAATACAGAAAGATGGGTACCCCCCCCCCCCCCCCAAAAAAAAACAAAAAAAAAAACAAAAAAGAAAACAGATTTAAAAAAAGCCGCCACGTCAAGCAAGCGAGTGATAAAAATCACATTTTATATTTATATTGTCAGACACTAAATACCGAGCTGCAATAGCGTGTTAATTGGATTTCTGTGTTCAATCTATTAAATACAGTTATTCAGGCAGTAACGGGCCACAGACAGTAATGGGTCAGGCGATGTTGAGCCTTAAAAGTCGAATTTGAAGATCATTTCAAACTAAAATTTTATTCCAGGTTTGTGCAGTAATATGTTGCCCGTCGTCTTTGAAAGTTTCGCGAGTTCATTGTTGTTTTTTGTTGACAAAAGCGATTTTTTTAAAAAAACTGGATGCTGGCCGGAAGAAAATTTCGATACGCGAAACCGCCAAAAAAGTTTTCGTCTCAACTATGGGAAGAGAAATATAAAGAGTGTGAATGTAAGTATTATTATTTTAACAGGTTTGTCTACGCTTCAAATTCACGATAAAATAATTGGGATAAATATCGGGCATCATGATATATTTATTCCGTTTCAACAGCGAGTCGAGCTGTCAATACCGGGTCACTGTTAGACATGCGCAGTAAAACCTATTGGAACACTACTCAAGTTGAACTATTTTTAGAAAATTAACGCAAGACTACTGTATTTGATCCACTTCGTTTTCAATTCTTCTCGCTGTAAAAGTTGTGACTAGTGTGGTGAAATTAATTCAGAGAAGATACAAAAGACTTTTTGTGTCCAATAAATACATATAAAGTGAGAAAATAGATCGCCAGTGGATGCGAAAGAGGGTGATTCTTTATAGACACAAGTGACCCGTTACTGACCAAATTGCGACAGTCAAACGATCCAATTTTATAAAATAAACAGAAGCTTCGTCTGAAGAATTCCGCTGCAGTAATGAGTGTCAGATACCTGTCTGTCAATAACAAAAAACGAAACTTGGATAACTTATTTTATTTGAGAGAAATAAACGAAAAATTGAAAGGTGGCCCGTTATACCCAAAATGACTGGGGCGCGTTATGCTCTAACGTTTATAAATCATCCAATTTTACCCCAACTTGCTCCAAATTGATATTTTACATTTAAATAACCTGTATATACCATATTATGCCCTTTATTTTGCCTAATATGCCTTATTTTTCTACTGCTCGGTATTTAGTATGACCCTTTTTTCATGCCAACTTTTCCAACACCTTAAGGGGACGTCCAACCTAACTTTGGTCAAATTTTATGTAATTTTCTTTCAAGTCTAAAAAATGCCCAAAATGAATAACCCCAATAAATTATATACCAAAATGCTTGGAATGAAACATAGAACATATGGAAACTGGAATTTGCCATGGAACTGCTGCCATGTGTAAATAGCACCACCTGAACGTCTGCTATAGCATAAATAAGAGAACAAATGTTTTACAATAAAATACCTCAAAATAAAATAACAGCTGTATTCTATAAACATTGAAGTACGTACTCGAAGAAATCTTTTCCTAATTCATGAAAGTAATAAAGATTGAGACCAAATGTTATAAGTGGAGTGCTCACTGATTGTAGGCAGACATTTTCTTTTGTTTATGTTTTGATTTGGAGAGTTCGACAAAGGTCAACTTGAAAGAGTCCACCAGAAGAAGTATGGAAGGACAAAAGAGTGTCTCCCAATATAAAGATGTATGTTTCACTGTGGTGTTTTGGAAAGAAACTATGATATTTTCCTATGTAAAATTCACTGCAAAGTCATATACTACATTGTAGGTGAATAAATATATTTACAAACCCCTTGCACTGTAACCCCTTTTATCCCATGCATCAATTTGATAGTGATTAAATTGTTAAATTTGTCTGGTTTATCAATAAGTATAATAACTATGTTTACTCTTGGACACCAATACACCAATGATATCTATTGGAGAAGTAATGAGGGTAATTGTAACCTGTCACTGCAATAAACTATCTAATGTACTTAAAAGTACATTGTTATTCAAAACACATCAAATCAACCTTACATAACCATTATTGTATGTACTTTCCCCAAGGAGGCTTATTGGCATATTGAGATCAGAAGGGCACATTCAGAGGGTCTCACATATTTTTTTCAAGAATGCAGTACACAAAGCAATCCCCCAAAGGTGACAGGTGAGCTCCAATAGACACAAACAATTTCCCGGGGGGGGGGGGGGGGAGGCTCTCTTCCTTGTATGTCTCTACCTCCGGCACTCAAGGCATATGCCTTTTTTCTCAAAGTTTAACTCTTTTTTTCTTTTTGAAGATCCTGGCCACACATGTTCCAAACACTATCAGACAGGTAACCCTCCAAATAAGTGTATCTGCAAAAATCATGTTACATTGCAAAACATTCTTTTTAGACTTTAAGTTCTGGACCTTTCATGCTTCTTACTTCCAACTATAACACTTAATTTATCGATTAATGGGTGAATAGAAAAGTCCTGCCATAATCAACATTTTGAGTTCCATAAACCTTCATAACAGCTCCGATAAAAGTGTCACACATCAGATTGGTGGCTTTATACAGAATATTCATTAGGTTGTTGCTTGATAAGTAACAGGAACAAGATCTTCACCAGAAATATTTTGTAGCAATACATTTGAGGTTACCAGCAGGCACTTTCCAACAAATTGTAACAAATCAACCAGTTATAAACACAATTTTCTAACTCAAAAGAGTGAAACAGTACCGCAACTCTGAAAAAATGTGGGTAGAAAGACATGCTACAGCAGCTAAATAGGCATTGTTTCCTCATGATGCTTGATCACAACACCAAATATCCTTCAAATTGGAGTAGCAGTGGTTGAGATACAGGGGAGAATGTTGGTACATGTAACTAATGATGAATGGGTAAGACTAAGAGGACAGAGGTTACCACTGCACGGCCCTAGATGCACCTTTGATTTTAAGCTTCCGGGTCTGGGGCATAATAATCGCAACACACCCACTTTATCAATTCATACTTTCAGCAAAATAAAAGGAATCATCAATTTTAATTAATTAATAGATGATGGGAAATATTTGGCTTCTTTCGCCTTCTCGTACTATTAATTACCACAAACAATATCCAATATCAGTTTGATGCCGACAAACGAAACTGAACGCATGTAATCTGGTTAAAAAGTAACTCGGCATGGATAGTGAAGAAATTGCGAATATTTCGTGTATTTCATTTGTTTATAAGCCAATTGCCGCTAATTTTGACCGTGGATTCGATAATTCGTTTCGGTTTTGACCACACGGTCACGGTGACAGCGGTTATGTTTATTGTGATATGCAAATTCGGAGATAGTTTCCGGTAGAGAATCTATAAATAACGGGAAGGTCTACTCCAATCAAATCTTGTAATTTGGCGGCCATGTTTGTGGTGGGATTTCTTTCACTTTCGATTTTGTTTGTAAACAAAAACGCATACGACGATTTTTTTCCGAACCTTCATCATTTCAGTTGCCACGACATATTATTGACATTAATTATTACAAGCAGTGTATACCTACTTGAAGAGTATAACTTTTTAAATTGTTAATGGGAATGGAGGAAAATATTTCTTGACAACTAAATAGGATTTAGGCGCAATGGCAATGAGTTGAATTAGCGTATTTGTGTTTAACTTTGGCGGGGTTCGGCTTTTGGCCGATTGTCATTATGATTCACAAAACCCGCAAACAGCCCAATTGTTTTCTTTTTTTCGGAGCCTGTCAGAGGAACTTGAGAAAATAGCTTTTTACCATTCAGTTTAATAAAAATGGGCCCCGAGATTGGCGAGAATGCCGAAGTAGGCCCCAAAAATCAATTTTCGTTGCCTATCTAAAGTATAGTTACTAATAGTAATACTATTATTATAATACTTTAGTAATAGTATTTGTAATGTAATGGTGGGCCCTGACATTTTCTAATCGTTCGTGGGTGGTTTCACGGCTCAACAGGTTTACGAATCTTCAACCTATTTTAGCTCGATCGCCATAGTTTGCTCAATCGAGCTGTAAAAAATAAGACGAAACAATAGTTTTTGTCGAGCGAGACTTCGGCCTACAGGCCACCACAAACCACCATCGAGAGTTACAACTTGAATGTTAATTTAAATGAGAGTTGAATGCAATGTAACATGTTATACCATTAACTACACAACGCTAAACAAGTTAATAATTAGCCAATGTAGCATTAATTATTCATTGCAAATCAACCTGCGAATTTTTCTGTTCGAACCTGTCGAGTGGGAATTGCTGCAGACAGAATATCTTAATAGTTATTATTATTAATAATAATAATTTTTTGGCCTTTATTCTCGATGGTGGTTTGTGATGGGCCAAAGTCCTGTACGATAAAAACACTTTTCCTGAGTTCCCCTTATATTTAGATACAGCTTGATCGAGTTAAACTTGAAGTAACCCACCCGGAACGAGCTGAAATAGCTCGACTGGAATGTTTCCCCGACCTGCTCATTGCTCAAGACAAGTGTTGAAGTTGAACTCACCTTTGTCCAGTCCTGTCATTTGAAATTTTGAGAAATATCTCTCCAAATTAAATCCTCAGAATGAAAAAAGTTCAGCTTCTGCAGCGTACCATCTATTCATTCAAAGTTCGTTAGTCTTAGTACACAAAAAGTCGGTTGGGTTAGACAAGTTAGGTACTTTTAATTTTATGAGCAGATTCGGCAAGTCGTGTGGCTAAGTTTAGTAGCCTTCACTTTCACTAGGTAGTAGAGATAAGTGTAGCTGTAGGTGTCACTAACCACTCTGCGTACCACTGGCATTACAATTCTAGCAAGAAATAATGTTAATTAATAATATTATCCAACACAGATGCGTGACTGAATTTTTTTATAACACCATTTTTTTGCTGGGGGTGGGGGGCGGGGGGGTGTAGCAATAAATTATTTAATCATGGCAAACCAACCTGTGAGTTTTTCTGTTCGAACCTGTCGAATGGGAGCTGCTGAAGACAGAACTATCTTAGTTATTCTCGATGGTGATTTGTGATTGGCCAAGATGAGCTCCACCCCCCCCCCCCCCACCCACCTTTTTTTTACTGATTTGAATATTTTGGGCAGGTAAATTGGTTTGAGATATAAATGAGTTTGTGTTGGTTGGGGTGGGAGTCTGGATATCCTTCCCTCTCCCCCACCTCAACATGACAAAAAAATTGTCACACATTTGGCAGTATTTGATAATGAAACGGCGTTGAAAATGTTTTGCCCCAAAAGACTTTCCGAATATGAACACTCATTTATGGTTATTGGAATTGGGAGGGGGTGCGGGTGGAGAAATCCAGGCCTTGATACCACCCATCCTTCCACTACCACGAATTTATTTATTTATTGGTGTTTAGGGTCACATATTTATTAGGGTTGGTTGGAATGGGAGGTTAGAGATGTGCCTGTCATGACAGAACAAAAATATTTTTCTCACATTTAAGAATATTGGACCACGATATGGTGAGAAAACTGTTTTCGGTAGAAAAATGGGTCTCAACTTTCAACATATCTGGAGTTGGTGGTTGGAGTAGGAGCTGGAAGATATCGAGACCTGGAAAAATGCTCTTGGCTGAAAAAAATGGTTTCAGATATGAACACTGGGTTAGGGTGGATTCGAGTGGGGTGTGAGGTGATATCCCTTCCATGACAAAGAAAAAACATTTTTACACATATGGCATTATTTGATAATGATATGGTGAGAAAAATGTTTTGAGCAGAAAGGTTTGTTTCAGCTTTCAATATTGAATTACATTTGGTTAAAACAGGAAGATATCCAGGCCTGGATATCCCAATCCTACATGGCCTAAAAAAATCACCGATTTGACATTATTTGATGATGAATTTGCAAGAGAAATACCTTTTGCATCAAATTGTTTTTTAAAGTCCAATACAGACCGAGTCCGCATCCAGTAGCCATCAAAAGACCAAAAAAAGGACTTGCTCCCCTTTCCTCCCCCACCAGCATATATTCGAATGGCAAAGTCTGTGCTTTGCAATGGGGAACTCCAAAAATACATCAGATCAAAAAATAAAATAGGAGGTGCACACTGCCAATATGCGGTACACATTCTGTGAAAGTTTCATTGAAATCCATTCACAGGTTAAAGTTGAGTTGCGGATAAACGATGTGCACCCCTCCCCCACATCATATTGAAATGGCAAAACCATGTTTTGCTATGGGAAACCCCTAAAACACATCAGATCAAACAAGAGTTATTGCTGAAGGCAATTCATACCCCACTGCAGTGCTGGACTGATGAAGCATAAATGAATTAAGTTATGAATATTCTCGGACGGACTCACACACGGACGGACGGACGGACGGACGGACGGAAGGGCGGGCAGACGGACGCATGTAATCCAGTATACCCCCCCCCCCCCCATTTTCCTCGAAAGTGGGGGTATAAAAATAAAATAGGGGGTGCTCAAAGTCATTATGTAATGAAGAATCATTGGAAATTTCATTAAAATCCATTCTTTGGCTGAAGAGGAGTTGCAGATAAAAAGTAGGTGTGACGCAAATGACGCAAGACAAAAGTAATCCCTATGTGTCAAAATGGTGCATGATTCTAGAGCAAAATTGAGTGGGCAATAACGACTGTAAGTGGATATCCTTCCCCCCATCTGAGTTCATGTGCATACCAAATAAAATTAAGATCCGCCTGACAATGACTGAGTTTTTACACTCAAAGGCTTTTCAGACAGAATTCTAAGTCGAAAAGGGGCATAACTGTGAAAAATTATATCGGCTAAAAAAAAAAAAATAAGAGGTGCACAATGGCATAATGCAAGGAAGCATCCCTGAAAGTTTCATTAAAATCCCTTTATTGGTTAAAGAAGAGTTGCGGATAAAAGTAAGTGTGGCGCGGACGACACAAGACGACAAAAGTTAACCCTATATCTCGCATTATTTTCTCAACTTTTCTCGATCACTTTATCTTGTAATGGCCACTATTTTTTTTTATTTTGTGGCATGAAATACACCTTTTAAGCTGAAAACATAGAGTCAGAGTTCGTTCTATTTGGGAAGGGATGGGGAGATATCCAGCGCCCCCCAACCCCCCATTATTTTTTTTTCTGTCATAGCCTTCCTACAACAGCTTCACTGCAAAAAAGTAATTGATTTTATCTTTCCTGATTGCCGATGTTTTTACTGTTAACAAAAAGACAGTTAAAAAATTAAATTATTATCCAGATTAACAATGACTTGTGTGCCATGTTGGGACTGTATACCCCCCCCCCCCCCCCAACAATGGTTGAGCTCCGGAGGACCCACCCCCTTAGGCTCACTGTCTGCTAGTTTTCTACAGACAATCTCCACCCCCTGGTTTTGACTAGAAAAAATGTAATTTTCTGCTCAGAACATTTTTTGCCCGCCATTTCATTATCAAATAATGTCAAATGTATGAAAAAAAAGTTTTGTCATGGTTTGGGGTGTGGGGAGGGGGAGGGGGGAGGGGTATAATACAGTTTATTTATTTATTTATTGGTGTGTAAGGTCACATATACACAATAGCTATGTTCTCTATTTGGAAATAGATTTGTTACCCTTTGGTTTCCCAGAGTCTATGGGAATTTATACTGGTCTGAAAACTCATACACCTGGCTTGTGCCTCAGGGTGTATGAGTTTTGAAGACTGTGTAAGTTCCCATACATCGCGGGATTCTATACTGGGATACCAATGGTTAACTAAAATTACCCCAGCATCAGCCTGATCACTCCATGACCATCACTACCTCCACAGAGACTTTGGGTGCTACAGCTAATGTGGCTTTAAATGTATGACTGTTCAACCAATTTCTGACTTGGTGACAGGCAAAAATTAACCATACCCCTCACATATGACAGGTCAGTTAACCCTTCACCTGAAAAAAGACCTATATTTGCCTGAGTAAGACACACAAAAAATCCCTATGCTGTTTTTTATGTCAGTTTTCCATTTTTCTCTTCCAAACCATAGTACATGTCCTCTTATTGGAATGAGCTCATTGTACTCACTCTGTTGGTGGGTCATGAACTATGGTTTCAGAAGAAAGAATTGTAAAAAATTAATTGAAATAAACGTCTAAAACTAGTTTTAAGTAAATGTTAATAATCAGTGGTTAATTTGAGATTCTGATTTCAAAGAATGCAGATGAGGGAAAGGCCAACAATATTTGTTCATTGATGAATTGTATAGCCAAGCATACATCACGTGCTTCAAACAACCTTTGACCAGGACTGGTTATACTCTTATAAGATGATGAATAATGCTGTACCCCCCCCCCCCCCCACACACACACACACATACACACAGCCATGTGTTTGGATTTGCTTCATAGGGCAGGTTTTGAAAAACACCCCAAAACCCCACAAAATCCAGTTCAGATGATATTATTCTGCTTTATTTAAAAAAAAATAACTTAAGTGCATATAATTGTAATAACTGGAGAATAACAATGCTCTGAATACTTGCCAAGCTTCAACGGTCATAATAATCGTGAGAAGGGCGTAAGGTACAATAATTTTTCCCAACGTTTTCCGTTATAGTTCGTCATGCGTCCAGGGGCAGGTGCCTGTGTTCAATTCCACCACAGACATGGCGTCACGACGTCATGAAAATTGCATGACGTAATTAGAGAGTAGACCTTCCCGTATTAAAAGATTCCCTGTTTCCGGTGAAGGAGATTTGTCACATTTGTCAATGTAAAACGATGACAAAAGGCACTGATCGACGCTTGTGGTAGTATGGTTGGTTGCAAGGAAACTAAATTCTCAGCATCGTCCAAACGCACCTTATTTAAAAGCGCGAATGGATCATTTTCAACCCATCTTGAATCGGTCCTTTGCAGACATCAAACAGAGCCGCGACAAATTCCATGGTTACTAGGAAGTAAATAACTTCACACCATCGGAGGAAATCAACACGCTCAATATAGTTCCAGGTCACTTGGAATATACTTCGTGAAAAAGTGATTTCTGAAGCATTCTGCATACTTTGTTATGAATATTGCCTTATTTTATGTGTATCTTCCCGATTTTATACACTCGGTTAATTTTTTTACAAGTGGTTCATGTTGTATTTCTAGTGCGCAATAATTCACATTTTTTGTCAACACAAAAGTTCACAGGGCCTGTAAACAAGAGAGGGAATTTCGAACCATATTTTACAGTTATGACATTAACAGCTCAAGTATTTGCTGTCACCTGTTTGCAAATCCGCTCGTACATTGTCTCGAACAAATAAGGGGCGTGATCACGTCCTTGCATTCTTACGATTGCCCAAATTGAGTATTTCTGCAAGAACCACGTCGAAATTACATGACCGAAATAAACATCATTGAAACATGGCCACATCCGGAACATCCAAACTTTGTGTTGGTGTTATTACATTCAAACATCAAAACCCACCAGAGTGTGCATAAGAAAAAAAATGCTTTCTCCGAGTCTGTTGTATGCTATCATTATATTGAGGACAAGGCTTTCGAATTACAGATTATTTTGTGGTTTTATCGGTTCGTTACTTATGCCATTGGCAAATAAATCTTCTTCGTCATTAAACTCAAATAAACAAACAACATATAAAGGAAAAAAGGCTGAAGGATTGTACAAAAGAGTTGACTCTAGAATTCAAGATCATCGAAACATTGTTCATTGTTATCGAACTATGAGGACATTCTATAGATCACATTTAGATACCGTTCTAAATAAGTATATTGAAATTAAAATTAGTGGATTGAAGGAAGCGGACTGTGGGGTGTGTGTCAAATGATTGAAGAGTGAGGATAACGGTTCATATATCTAAGCGTTGGTGATGAAAGTCCATAGCGCACATCTAGATGTCATTAAAAAGTTACAAATTATTTTATGCATCGGGCAATAAAGGTACACACGCAATATGATGTGGCAAAAAAAGAAAGTGCCACTAAATAATAGCCCAAATCTAAGCTCCAACCGCACCTCAATACTCATTTTTCTCGGAAATGAGACGAAGTTCAGTTCAATAGCTCACATATAGGTGTGGTTCTGAATAAGCATATGGAAATTTTGATTCGTCCATTGCGGAATTTGAGCTGTATGTAATTTTTTAGGGAGAACACACACACAGTATATAGCGGCCATATAATATGAGTTTTAGCAATAACACTCAACACTAACATCAAGATGTCATGTCTGGTTTCCAAGAAAGCTACAAGCTGGTCGCATAACAGATATGAGCAGTAGAATGGAGGTATGCCTATTTTTGGAGTTATTGAGTTGCTTTAAATGAACAAGTTTATTCTTTCGTGTTCTTTCCACGTTGTTCTCCGTCAGAAACAAACATACAAAATTTGGTTTTAACCAGTTTAGCGGGAGCGCGGTGGCTCAGTGGTAGACTGTTGGACTTCTATGCAAGAGGTCCCGAGTTCGATCCCCGTCTGGGACGACCCGCGTTGTGTCCTTGGGCAAGGCACTTCATCCCGGTTGCCTACATGGGGCCACGATGATGCCGTGTACTAGGGCATACTGCACGTCGATGGTGCACATGTCTTCAACCGCTGTAAACCTGCTTGAGAGAACCTTGAACAGAGTTAGAATGTTGAGGAGCTGACAGTTGCTTGTCGATGCCCGGTGGTTCTCTCCGGGTACTCCGGCTTCCTCCACCCGTACAGCTGCCACGGTCACGATTAGCCATTGTGCATAAGTATGTGACCTTAAATACCAAGAAATAGATAAATAAATAAATAACCAGTCTAGCGGTTTTTGAGAAAAAAGTTATTGTAGTTACAGAGGACGAAGGACTAAGAGCGATCATTTGAACTGAGCACTCTTCGTCTTTCTGATAAGCTAAAATTATGGCATATTTGTTAAGCTGTTTAATGGGTGTCGCCAAAACGTTGTAATGAATCTTTCCCACACTTCTGGAAAATAAAATTACCAAGCAGCGATTATCGACTCTATGATCATTAGGCTCATGTTTACATTAAATTGTTCAAGTCGTGCAGTTAAGGCACGTATTGGAAATACAATGAACAAAAATATATGCTGCGCTCGTTGACTGATAGGAGACCAACAATATCATAGATCTGTTGGAAACACGGTTGCTGTTCCCAGCAAATCAAACGAAAAAACTTTATTAAAGAGCAGAGAAAATAACAAAAAGCGTGCTATGTTTCCAAAGCAGCGTAAAAATAAACATAATGCTACAAATACGGCAGTGCACGTTTAAAGTTGAACTCTCTAGAAAGCAAATGACAGTACAGTTATTAAACGCTCATTTAACATGCGTTTAAACATCACAATTAGGGTATGGATTTTTAGTAAGACGAATAGGTATGGAGCAAAAACTTACTGTCCTGGTCGCATAGCAATGATTCAGCTCCACCATTTGCTACTGTCACCCAATCTCCTTTAGCTTTGCGTATCTGCACTAAGTCATTCTCTGGTCTAGGTTCTACTCCTCCTGACCAGTTTGTCCATTCTATAGGTGTGCCTGATGCTGAAACCCAGGTGCTGCTTCTATGAATGCCTAACCACCAAAGATTTTTGTTGTAGGTTTTGCTGAAAGAAAAGTAGACACGAACTTTACATCGAGGAATGAAATACTTATTTAAGTTCCGAAACATTCGTTTCCCAAGAACGTTTCTTTTTTTGTTTGTTTTATAAGTCATCTTGTCATTTCCTGATTAATCCGAAGTTTGTCTAAATTATTTGTTGTTCGCGATTTATTGAATTCACTTTATTTTTTCTTCCCTTCCTTTATAGCCAGCTTGCAGTCTACACAAACCTATGGTTTCATGAAAAGTTTTGGATTTGTCAAGGTTTTAGAAATGGTAGTATTTGAAATATCCAGCAATTCTGTAGTAAAATTTTCTAGTTGGTTAGAACTTTCTTGAAAATTCACCCATGTGAGACGTTCAGAACTAAGCGATGAGAAAGTGTCCCTGTTTGCCTTTAAAAAGTTCAACTGGGGCACCCACTCATCGTCCGTTGGAACCACACTCCCCAACCCAATTGGAAAGTGGCCACTCCCGCGCGACCTTCCAAGAAATATCGAGGAAAATAGAAGGTCATGGAGTTGTAATGTCGATTGATACGTGTATTGATCAGATGCGAGTGTAGATAAGTGTCAGACCCATCGTTGAACACACACAAGTCATATTTTGAAAGAAGCTATTCTACTGTTCTGCCTGTAGGGTCTTCATGCAGGAATCACCCTAAGGAGGGTGATGCGTGTTGACACCACCCAACAAAATATATGGACTTGGGAGTTGAAGAATCAGTAGTTCAAGGCCATTTAGGTGTTGGGTTCTACTTGGCGAAACATAAACAGAACATAAGGTAACTGCCCCCCCCCCAACCCCCGTCAGTTGGCTTGTAAAGGTACAGACCTATGAATTATGGCTAAGACAGACGTTCCACGAACATGAAGAATATTTTCGTCAGCCCATCCATTGTACGAAATATAATGGTTAAAATCTGAATGACATTCAGTTCCAGGTTTCATTAAAAAAGATTTCTGCAGGCAAAATGCAGCAGGTTAATATTTTTGACATAGAATTCCTGGTTCATTAAACTCAACTCTAAAACCTCGAAAATCCTATTGAATTATAGTATTAGTGTTGTGATCCATGTTTTGAGTGGTGATGTAGAAAGTGTACGTATGGGGGAAATTGCTTGCGTATTACTCTGGTGATTTATTTCGTAGGGGCCCACACTGAGATGAATTCAGGCGCAGTTGATTTGAGAACGTATCAACGATGCTTTCGTCGGCTGTCATGTCCTCAATCCCTTCAACGTATTGCTCGTGTTCATATTATGCAAATATTTAGTTGTTCTATTCAAATTTAGTTTTTGTAGTTCTTTTTCTTTCTTTTTTTCTTGTGTGCTTTCTTTGACTTCGTCACTAACTCTGACTTAGAATTTGTTTTGGTGGTTATTGTTTCTGAACGGATTTTGATTTGTTCGGCCCATTTTTCTGTTCTGACTTCGGGTTTTGATTTTATTCGGTTCTGGTTTGGGTGTATCGTTTGCTTGTACTTGATTTTGTTTTGCTCAGTTATTGTTGAAGTTGTTTACGTGGTTTGGGTTCCTTTTGGTCCTACTGTATCTGAGTGTTCCTGTGTAGATTCAAATGTGAATATATAAGCGTTTGTTTTTATTGTATTTTCATCTTTTTCAATTTCGATTCTTTTGACATCTAAGACACCCAGCGGTTCTTACTGCTTTCCAATTTCAAATTCATCAATGTCTGATACTTCCCTAGCTCTGACTACTCCCTTGCTGGTATTGAGGCTTCTGTAGGGAAAGACATTTATATTCACATCTACCAACTTGGTAGTACCAAGTGGTCAGTTTTCTTCAAATTCTTTGCTTGGGCTGCATTTTTACATTCTACTAATAGCTTAACCGAGCTTTCCTTAATTTCTTTACATCGATAACATTGTCTGAAGTTCCGTTACTGATTTCTACAAAGGAGAAAAATAATCTCGGTTGCAAAAGTGACTTCTTCATCAGAGCAGATAATTACAAATTTTGGCCATGGTATAAATTGTGGTACAGTATGTCCTAAGTCAGAGTCAGTATCTTCATCACTAAAACATAACCTTTTTTGTATTTTTGTGTGGTATTTTTGCCAAAGTCATATTAATCAAGGTTCTTCAATTCACGCTCCCCGCACTTACTCCGAGTCCAACATAGGGGGTATGCCCCAACCTAACATGAGGTGGTGACCAAACATAGAATACTTGAATAGTATACTCGACCAGGGGTAAGCATTCACATACCGCTGACCGACTGATCCGTGCAACCGCGCCATAATAGAGCAGTCGATAAACTGGTTACATAAACCATGATGATCATTGTACAACAATGTTCGGAATCCATCAGGCAGTGTAGCGAACGTGATTGGAAGAAGATGAGGAATTAGACATGGAGAGTACAATGAGAAAAGAGAGATGGAGATTATAACAGATTGGTCGATTTAGCGACTGGTCTAAACCCCGACGTGACGGACATTTTGAGGCTTCCAATCGATCAGACCAAGCCTGATCCAACTGTCTACCATAAGGTAATTACGGCCGAAGGTGATATATATAGAGGATATCTAGTGTTTTTAGGTTCCGCTCCACAGTTTTCCAGGCATTTCCAAATGTGACATGCCATACACTCTCCTCAAATGCAAATATCCTGTAACTTAGTTATCTAACCCATTACATGTATTACATTTCCCAAATCCACAAAAAACATATAACACTATCTGACTAAGTAGAATTAAACAATCTGAATATGGGTGGAATTATTTATTGTCAAAGGCAAGACTTCAACCTGAAAAATTGCCCGAAAAAATACCGAAACCAGGCATTTTCAGCCACCTAGCAGCCTCAAAAGCAGAATTTTCCCACCAACCCCACCTACCCACCCCTGGAGCAGAGCATCAGTTGTTTCTAAAATGCAAAAAAAAAATTATATGTTTCCGTCTCATTTTTTAGTTACCTGTCTGGTAACAAACCCGTGTAAAAATTACATTTAAAAAAATAGCCAATTTTTCGAAGCCACTGTTTCCCATAATTCATCTGGTAATTTACCCCTATGTATCAGACTCCAACTTTGGGACCAAAACTTCAAATTCTCTTGTCCAACAAAAAGCCTAATGTAATCATATATCTGATACTAAAAATATATCTCTATTTTACATGGCCTTAGTTTCAACATACACCCTTTGTTTAGAATTTCACCCCTGTGCAATAGTGCGAAACTGTGGAGCGGAACCTTAAAGAGAAAACAAGAGTGATCTCCCCCTGGATTTCACTCAGGCAAAATAATCTGGAGTCTATCCTGAGTTGAATGAACAAAAACCACAAGTCTCTATTTTCAACCAGTAAAAAGATACAGCATGTCCTTTCTGATTGCCGCATAGCTTTTTCAGCCATTTTACCCGATTTTCACAACCACACCACACCACACCACACCACCTCAACACCCCCCACCCCCTCCCCATTTCTCTGAGCCACTTCAGAAAGTATTTTTGTTATTACCACCAGCCACATTGACTACCCATGTCCTGCCAATAGCACTGTTAAATACAATCAAAATGTAAAACAATAAGCACTAATAACCATAGCTTTGGGGGGGGGGGGGGTTGCTCTCTAGATATGAAAGCGTGAACAGCTTGACGGACGGATGACACACAGACATGACACCAATGACCAAAATGAAAAAGTAGACACTATAACTGCAAATCTCTGGGCAACAGTAACAACCAGGCTGTCCATAACTGCACAAATTTGTCATAAATACAAGGCTCGGTGTTTAGGAAAGGCAGTGCTCTACCTTAATGTTTTTGAAATCTTGACGAAAATTCAAAACAAGTGCGAAATTAGGCTATATCAATAAATTTCTCAAAATTTCCACTTATTTCCTTCCATTTGTGCTGAGATATCATTTGCTGAATGTTAACTACTACTAACAATAGCACACAAACCAGAAATAATGAAATGTTTTTTGAAAAATGGTGTATTTATAACTCAAACACAAATAAGGAACTTCCTGGTTCAAGAATTGACACCGTCGGCAGAATGCTCTTTAAGGTTCCGCCCCACAGTTTTCCAGGCATTTCCAAATGTGACATGCCATACACTCTCCTCAAATGCAAATATCCTGTAACTTAGTTATCTAACCCATTACATGTATTACATTTCCCAAATCCACAAAAAACATATAACACTATCTGACTAAGTAGAATTAAACAATCTGAATATGGGTGGAATTATTTATTGTCAAAGGCAAGACTTCAACCTGAAAAATTGCCCGAAAAAATACCGAAACCAGTCATTTTCAGCCACCTAGCAGCCTCAAAAGCAGAATTTTCCCACCAACCCCACCTACCCACCCCTGGAGCAGAGCATCAGTTGTTTCTAAAATGCAAAAAAAAAATTATATGTTTCCGTCTCATTTTTTAGTTACCTGTCTGGTAACAAACCCGTGTAAAAATTACATTTAAAAAAATAGCCAATTTTTCGAAGCCACTGTTTCCCATAATTCATCTGGTAATTTACCCCTATGTATCAGACTCCAACTTTGGGACCAAAACTTCAAATTCTCTTGTCCAACAAAAAGCCTAATGTAATCATATATCTGATACTAAAAATATATCTCTATTTTACATGGCCTTAGTTTCAACATACACCCTTTGTTTAGAATTTCACCCCTGTGCAATAGTGCGAAACTGTGGAGCGGAACCTTAAGTTGATATAGAAAATTATCTTATGAGTGACCGACACAAATGGTTATTTTCCGCGGGCGCATGCGCGAGAGAAAATAACCATTCTCTCGGTCACAAGTGAGATAATTTTCGGTATCTACTCAAAAACAATAGGTTTTCTTTTTATTATACGCTTTTTATAAGAATCTGATACTTCCACTCGTTTCAACCTTGAATTGATACAGGAAAGTAAACAACGCATTGAATCATTTATCGCAGAAGTGATTTGATTGATACTTGGAACAAATAGCGTCTTGCAGTCTGATTCAGCTGGCGGGGTTTCTGTTCCAAACATGGCCTGAAAGTCCGTAATATAAGTGTTTGGTTTGGTACGTCCTTTGAAAGGACGTACCAAACCAAAAACTTATATTACGGACTTTCAGGCCATGTTTGGACTAGCGGGTTTCATGCATAAATTCAAGGTGAATACGTGTTGAATTATTGCTGGAAGTGATCGATATCCACTCCAAAACACTAGATTTACTTTTCATTATACATTTGTAGAACAAATTGATCATTTCCAGTGATAATTTGGTGGTATTCACCTTGAAGTGATGCTTTGAAAGCCGCAGTTTTGAATGATACCGTGAAAGTGAAAATTTCTATATCTTCACAGTAGGGGAAACGATTTCTATCTTTCCACAATTTCTTCAATCTAGCGTTTCTCGTATAAGAAAGAACAATAACATCGATGAGGATTGCCCAACCGGGGCCAGTGTGGATCTCAACCACCCAGGATCCGGTCCCAAAGGCCTTCAGAACGCATCTCACCGTATAACAATGCGTCCTCATCCTTTATCAATCAGGTCTTGGGACCAGCTATGGCAGAGGTACTCTCTAGGTATGAAAATGAGTAAAAATCGGGTGTTTTCTCAAGAAGGCAAAATTAATTATCTATCCCCTTCTAATTTAACATATAATTTTCCATCTTTCATCTCAAATTTATAAATGTCTCTAGGTTTGGGTACAAATCCTGTCTTTTCCTCAATGTAATAATAGAATCTGTTCATTCGAGCAGTTCTTGTTTCTACATCAATATTATTATCAGATAATGTATTACATGCTATACTACTAATGACTTACCCAGCTTATGGGCTGTAGCTTTGAACAGTGCATAGCTAACATGTCGAATCAGGATTTGACAAACTATAAAAAAATGTACTTGGCCAAGGATTAAGATAATACCTACACTTACCGAACCACTAACGGGTCATTTTCCCATGAGATCTGACTTGCAAACATCTATGGACTCATGGCCTTCAAAATGAGTGTAACAATACCAATGCCGACCCCAGTAAGGGTTTGTGTCCCTGGGTGACACAATACCGTACCATTTATAATCTTTAACAAGGAGGTACACAACATTCTTTTTATCCCTTTCAAATCTTTCCGACGGGGGAATGGTAAACAACACTCGATTTGTGTGCGATATATCACCAAATGAATCTGGATTGAAAAATTCACTCATACTATAAAATCAGACTGTATCTATTTGAATAACAAAACCGTTCATCGGTATTTTGGGATTTTCCAAATAATCACTGAAAAAACAACGACCCATAAGGTGGTATCTACCTTTCTGCAACTGTCTGTGTTGACATAACTGGTTCTAACACAACACAAACATGGAATCCAAACCTTAAGTAAATTCCAAAGTCAGAATAACGCGAAACTGGTCCTGAACGGAGCATATCTGTTATAATGATCTGATCTACGAATGAGCAAAATGAATTTTTTTTCCAGAATTGCCCATGCTCACTCCGAATAGCTTCCATGGTCTCTTCGAACTATTCTGTGGTTTATCCCCTCACCCTCCATACCATTGCCTAAGGGCTTTTGGACCCCTTTGAGAGGGACTCACCTTTACCATGCGAGGTTTTGGCTGCTTTGACGTAAACGTGACGCGCGGGGAGATTGTCTGAGTGACCACCACATTAACATACCAGTGCAAATGTGGCATATCGTATGAATATAAACTGCCAAGTGGGAGCAGAACAATAGTTATACTGTGGCCCGCACTGGGCCCTGTTACAACCGATAATGTTACAACGCCGCATTATGTTACACCAACGCATAATGTTACAAAAAATGTAGTAAACAACCGATAATGTTATAAACTCCGCATAATGTTATAACTTTTTTCAACCCGTTATGTTATAAAAATCGACGCATAATGTTATAACATTTTTCAACCCGTTATGTTACAACAAATTAACCGATAATGTTATAACTTCTGTATACCAATTCCAGCTACAGCTATTGCAGATGGACTTTTCCACTTACCATTTATTGCCGCATAAAGGTATGTAATATTTATACTAAAGGTTTCTGCTCTGGTTAAGGCGAGGAGACACCCCCTCCCCCCAACTCCCGGGGATTTATCATAGAATGACCTAGTCACATTACATAGACGCGTTTTATCCTGGTAACTCAATCGTGTGACGTCATTACCATGATCATCCAATGCCCAACATTGTGAAGGCGGGGGTGGTGGAGGAGGGGTACTATTTTATCCGGTTGGTACGTTTATCAACATGCGTAATCTCCGCTTCCAGAAATGTAGGATACCATAGTCCTCTGACGCCTTTGGGGATGGGCAAATGCCTCTGTTTCTACTTGTATTGGGCATCTAAAACTCATTTGTCGCATATTTTTTACACATAAGAATATCGTATTGTTCATTAATTTGACATTTTAACAACTAACAGTGAACAAAAATGAGGTGGAGTTAAAAGAGGTCCAAAAGTTGGATGGAGAGAGGTACATATGGTGGATGTGGCGGATTGGCAGTGTCGCGCGGAAGCCGAAGAATAAGATGCGAGACTGGGTAGGAAGAGGAATGGGGTTTAGGAGGATTGAAAGGGGTGGGCAGGGATTAGGCTGAAAAAGAGAGGAGGTCATGGATTAGTACATCAGGGTGATTATGCAGAGAAGGCTATCAGAGAATACTATAAGAGAGTAGTGCGAGACAGTATGATAATATAGATGGTGGAGATGTTGGAAGAAGTGGAAGTGATGAATTTGGGATTACAGGTTCTGGAAAAGGCGGAATCACTAGAGCAGGCAGTATAGGGAGAAGGGGGAGATTGTGGATGAGGAGTTGTGTTGATGTTGGTGTTGTGGCGGTGTTGGTGATGGTGTCGAGTAGTTATGTATGTTGAAAATGAGCCATTTTGTTGGACCCCGGGGCAGGCTCCGGAAGTGACGCCATGTCACTTGACTGGGCGGTCATGTTGGGTTGTCATGATAGTGCACGTGGGGGGCCATGTTGTGATGTCATTATCATGAAAAAAGGTGGTAGGAGTGCGTATGCGCAGCGCGTGTTGTTATAGGGACACGTGCTCCGTCTCACCCTTAACAACCTGACAACAGATATCGAATTAATCCAAACAACCCAACAATCTTCAGGAAACTGTCTAAAACATTCCCGAAAACTCTCCCGAATCCTGCCAGTACCGATTTAGTAACTCGCCAGAAACTCAAGGGACCGGGACTTCAGGAGCTCCAGGGGCAAGGGGCAGTAGGGCTCCGGGGACAGGGACGGCGCCTCTCCCTTCCAGTTTATCTCTCAGTTAAAAAACACTATTGTAATAAACCAACCATTATTGTAATAAAGCCATTTCTGTGATAAATTACGCGTCCATTATATGGTCGGACATTAGGTAACGATACTATCCTATATTTTAAGGATACTAAACCCACGGAATCCCCCATTTCGTCGTATGAAGCAATGAAAGCTATGAAAATGAGCACGATGCGCGCAAAATTATACGTCTCAAAATAAGCTATGAAAATGAGCGCAATGAGTTTCTCTTCATACGTCTCATACCCTCATTAAGGATACTATCCTACCTTTATTTGGGAGTGTTTTCGGGAGTGTTTGGTCAGTTTTCTGAAGATTTTCGGGTTGTTTGGATTAATTCGATATCTATTGTCGGGTTGCTGGGGGTGAGACGGAGCACGTGTCCCCATAACAACACGCGCTGCGCATACACACTCCTACCACGTATTATCATGATAATGACATCACAACATGGCCACCCACGTGCACTATCACGACAACCCAACATGACCGCCCAATCACATGACATGACGTCACTTCCGGGGTCCTGCCCCGGGGTCCAACAAAATGGCTCATTTTCAACATACATAACTACTCAACACCATTACCAACACCGCCACATCACCAACACCAACACAACTCCTCCTCCACAATCTCCTTCTTCTCCCTATACTGCCTGTTCTAGTGATTCCGCCTTTTCCAGAACCTGTAATCCCAAATTCATCACTTCCACTTCTTCCAACATCTCCACCATCTATATTATCATATCGTCTAGCACTACTCTCTTATAGTATTCTCAGATAGCCTTCTCTACACACTCACCCTGATGTACTAATCCATGACCTCCTCTCTTTTTCAGCCTAATCCCTACCCACCCCTTTCAATCCTCCTAAACCCCATTCCTCTTCCTATCCAGTCTCGCATTTTATTCTTGGGCTTCCGTGCGACACTACCAACCTGCCACATCCACCGCATGTACCTCGCTCCATCCAACTTTTGGACCTCTTTTAACTCCACCTCATTTTTGTTCACTGTTAGTTGTTAAAATGTCAAATTAATGAACAATAAGATATTCTTATGACTAAGAAATATTCGACAAATGAGTTTTAGATGCCCAAAACAAGCAGAAACAGAGGCATTTGACTATGGTACACTACATTTCTGGAAGCGGAGACTGCGCATGTTGGTAAACGTTCCAACCGGATAAAATAGCACCCCTCCCCCACCACCCCGCCTTCACCATGTTGGGCACTGCACGATCGTGGTAATGACGTCACACGATTGAGTTACCAGGATAATCCGCGTCTATGTAACATGACTAGGTCATTCTATGATAAATCCCCGGGACTTGGGAGGGGGGTGGTGGTGTCTCCTCACCTTAAGCAGAGCAGAAACCTTTAGTATAACTTTTACATACCTTTATGCGGCAATAAATGGTAAGTGGTAAAGTCCATCTGCAATAGCTGTAACTGGAATTAGTACACAGAAGTTATAACATTATCGGTTAATTTGTTGTAACATAACAGGTTGAAAAATGTTATAACATTATGCGTCGATTTTTATAAAATAACGGGTTGAAAAAAGTTATAACATTATGCGGAGTTTATAACATTATCGGTTGTTTACTACATTTTTTGTAACATTATGCGTTGGTGTAACATTATGCGGCGTTGTAACATTATCGGTTGTAACAGGCCCGCTTGTACGAGTAAATTTGGCCCACTTTCAAAATAAAAGTAAAGGGACTCTTGACATGTACCATCCATAATGAAACAATAACACGCTTTTAATCCAATGTGCAGCCACAAGTGGACTCTAACAGGACAGGAACGTACTTATTCTGATCAGCAACTCTGGAGAACAACATATGTCTCCATTAACGAAGGTAGAGAGTTAACCAATGCTCCTCTTTATCATTCAAATCTATTTATTTATTCCTCATACCAGCTCATGAGAGAACCTGCATTCTTTGACGTATCTAGGGGGTTAATCAGTGTCTCCTCCCATGAAATCAATTCAGATTCTGACTCTAATTGGTGATCGATGCATGAACGAGTCTCATTTCGTGAACCTATATACATTGCGGATTAAACTCCGGGCAAGTACCAATGGGATACCGAAGCAAATGTAAATTTCAATACAGTACAAAGTTTCAATACAGTACATTGAAATCAGCTCTTTTATTCCAAGCTTGGAGCGCCAGAAGCTTAGAAAAGACAAAATGCATGTCGCTGTGACTTTCACCCCAAACCCTCGCACTGCAGTACTTTGGAGACACAGTACGTAATACTCAATTTAGGCACATACTGCATCCCCAAGCAATTGTATAGTGTCGTACTGACATGTATAATTATAGTCTTATCATTACGAACCAATCAGACTGGATTTGATTCTAGCAATGAATATGGATCAAAAACATCTGGAAATTGTCTCATTAGCCCTTATCCAAACACTGACCTATCAGAATTAGCAACCTACTTACAAATATTGGTTCTCTCCAAACAAACTTAAATACATAATGAGGACTATCTACATGACTCCAGTCCTTGGATATAAGTGTAGACTGGAATGATATGAGAACTAGTCCTAGGCGGATTACACTTACCATGGCCACATACTCCATGGGTTAACGTAACAACTCTCACGGTTGCTTCCAGGGACCTGTGGTGCCTGCCCTCACCTTTCCTCACAATAACATTGATCTCATCTGATGGGAGATCCGCGAAGATTCAACTGCTGAGTTTAATTTTATATCACTTTGGTCAATCTGGAATAACACCAGTCATTGTGTTACACACGCCGTGGACTGGACATTTTCCTCGGGTGGGAAATATTTCCACGGATGCAATATTATTAGGTACCAAACATTAATTATAGGAATAATCATCAAAACTGTAATTAATGAAGCACCGGGTTGTACCTAGTTCTTCATTAATACAAATTTTGCTGATGGTGATTTTGTTACCTGGTAACCGTATACGTGGACATCATTGCCCATGCGTGGATTACGACCAATCCACATCAACTGTACCGTAGGCTCGCGACTGAGTTAAAACCTCTTACGTTTATGAAGTCGGGCGATGTGGGAATCGATCTCATCACCAAACCACCTAGCCCCGAATGATCCGCAGCCATTCCATCTGAGCCAAGGACATCCCAAAAAGGTTGGAATTGACACGGTTGGTATATTAGCTCACATTCACAACGCGTCCTAGATCAGATTTACGAGAGTTGACAATTACTGAATGTGAAAATATTTTTGTGATGATTTGTAATTTTCTTCACTAGACCATGTCTTTATTGATAGATTTAGGCACAAATCTTTTTCCTACCATTGGATGCAACTGGAGCAGTCTAGCGAGAGCACAGCAGCAATACAGTGTTTGTTCACGAGATGAAAAACCAAGACTGACTGTAAAAAAAAACATCTGAAAGATAAAATGTTATTGGGGAAAGTTTAAACACTTACAGTTTATTCCACACACAATCCTGTATCACTGCATTGTCTATGGTTGCAGGTTTGGCGCTGTAATCATTACACTTCTGAACAAGTTCGTTATTATTTCCATTCACTTGCTTATCATGGAAAAAATATCGCCTCGTTATTCCATCACCACTGCAATCAAGTGTTTCTGGAACGTACGTTGCTGGACCTGAAAAAATTGGAGCCAAATATACAACACTAATATCAAGCAACATAAGAATGTTTTTGCTGTATAGTTTTATTTTTTATCTCACACCTATTAATGTCAAACACGAGATTTATACTATGCTCACCTATGTTACTGCCTGTGAAAAGCCTGTATGTTAAATTTTAGCTTTTAACCCCACTACCAGTGTAAAAAAATTACACCTATAGTCGGAAGTTCATCCAACGTGACCTTTGACATGATGCAATTTGCCAATTTCGATATATTCACACTTCGTGATGTTTCATTTAAACACTCAACGTTTTGCGGTACTATCTACTACGTGCAATGACTTATTTAGCTTAAAATACCTATAATTAAATATTTAAAATAAAACTGAAGAATTGTTAATAATCATTTGACTGAAAAAGCAAGGTAAATTCAAACAACTTTGACGATGTGTCTAGCTGTCAATCAAGCATTCATGTGCGGCCAGAAGTACTGTCCACAGGCGCAGATGTAAACAAAACAAATTATTAATTAAGAGCATGGTATACATAAAATAAATAGGTACTAGAACCCGTAATCAGATTTAAACCACTCGTAGAATAAAGGTTTTAATCTCTCGGCAAGCCGAGTGGTTAAAACCCTTATCCTACTCGTGGATTAAATCTGATTACCGGCCCAAGTACCTATTTATTCTACATTTCCACTGCCCTGCCTGTACGATAAAAATAAAATTGTATCGCACATGTGATGATACAAAACACGTTCGATTTTGTTTCCAACGTAAAGAGAGGCGGAACCCGTCTAAATAAATCACGTCATCAATGGTCGAATGCATCGGAGTCGAGATCGCTCGGAAATTCCAAGTTCCTCATTTAGATTTGCTTACCCGGGATGTTTAAACAATCAGATTCGAGTCAAAAACTACAAAATAAAAATAACGTTCTCACTCCTTGTTCTTTGACAAATACTTTCCACACCCGGGCATACAATAATGAAGTTTACAAAACTTATTAGCTATTTAAAAAGTTTTTAGTTTAAACACTATTTATTACTGAAAGTGACAATTGTATACATCACGCAAACAGATAAAAGGGAACAATGTATGAAATTAATGGTATACAATGTAGCAGAACAAAGGTTTTTTGTGTTATTCCCTGTAGTTTAGTCAATATTTGTTCGATCATTGTGACCGTGAAACTGATCGCTTCCTCTAGTTTAGACCAATTGAATGCTGTAAAACTTAAAAAGCAAATTAGGGTTGGTTTCCCGCCAATTAACAGTTGTGGCTTCTTCACAACGAAGGACACTCGGCAATTATCCAGCTGAAAGCTGTTTTAGTTAAATGTTCGGGTAGAGTGGTTGTTACATGGGAGGTGTATGATAAATACAGAACCGCACATACTTTTGAATGGGTTAAAGGCTCTCGTGATATCCTGGACCAAAGCAATCTCGCGCGATAATGCTTAACCAATTCAAAAGTACGTGATGTTCTCTGTATTTATTAACCGCATCGGTACCTCTATTTCCGGCTATATTTTCACAGTGGCATAGATAACTGTTTCCAGTTGAAGGATAAGACACAAATGATTCAAACAAAAACGAGTATTGCAGAATGAGGCTTAATTATGCTTTGTAAGCTAAAAAAGCAACCCCTTACAGGTTGAAAGAAAAAAATGTCTTCCAAGATCAATTTTCATCAGCTTGGCCCCACGCGATCATTTTCCTATCCTGCACTAGAAGATATGGGCAATTACTTAGCAGCTTCCACACATGCCCCTAAATTTAAGAAATAACATTGCATTTGACAAAGGGCTATCCAAAGCCTTGGAAATGAGAGTCTTGATCCTTGAAACGCAATGTATTTCCACGAAATAGCAATTGCGTTGATACGCCTAATTAATCGAGGTCTATTTTTCCCCGGTTAAAAGTAACTGTGAGTGAAATAATGAATAATGCAGTGTGTTGTATCAAACGTTGTCATTGGTTGCTTCTTTCGAAGCTGTTCTTAAAGTAATGCATCAAAATCTGCTTTGCATGGGTGGTCGGCTTATATATAAATAATTTTCCATTATATTGACTCTGTTTGCTAGGCCCAGGTGACGCATATAAGGTGGAATTTGATGGTCTTAAGAGAAAGCAGTCACAGACTTCTTTCTCCTCAGAACACCACATTCCTACCTGTGTATTAAATAAACTCTTTTTTACAGCTTTCATTTTGTGGCTTTGACCAAGCACTATACTTGGTAGAATTCCAGCTAGACACAGGCGATATAAAATTATATTCAGTCACATCTTAACAGATCTTCTATTAACTGAGATTCCTGCGTTTGAAAGCTTGGGCCAAACGTTATAGTGGAAATTTGTTCCAGTTGCACCGAATGTTAAGACAAACGATCTGGAAATCTAATAATAAATTCAGGCGCTATGTAGACAATAGGGATTTTTTTTGCCGCGCCACCTGCAAGAGTTCAAATGTAATTTACCGACTTCAGTGTGATGTTTGCCAAATACACTATGCTGGAGAAACCTGTACTCCATCTCAAAAATGTGTGAACAACCACCGACCACTCAAAAATGGAGGGTGACTATGTTATCTCTCGAGACTGAATGTAGACTAGTCACCCTTTTACCTCGTTCCAAGCCTTTATCATTGACTCCAATTCTGACTGGACAAAAGTAGTACGCGTGCCCCGAGAAACATGTGGGATCAAGCCCGCTATGCACTTAACCCTTTACCCAACGAATCGCCCGCATCCGCCCGCGTAATATGCAAATTGAGCAGTTGAAAAAATTAAATTTTTCAAAATATTTCAACAAAACCATATCATGCGACCTCTCATTGGAACGAGCTCATTGAGCTCGTTCCAATGAGGGGTCACATGATATGGTATTATTGAAATTGTTTTGAAAAATTAAAAAAAAATCACATTTAAAAAAATAAATTTTGATATCATCCGCGTTGGGTAAAGGGTTTTAAGACCTTACAGCCAAAACATAACGTCAAGTAATTATTGATTCATTGAATATTTTGCATGTGTATGCTACTATCGGGTAACGTAACTATCAGACATAAGGATTATATGAAACTTCGAAATAATTTGTCATTAAGTATTTTTATTTGTTGCTTTCAATGTTTGGAACGTTTTTTATTTTCAGTTCATTTTATTTAATAAGTATAAAGCTGCTAAGTTGTTTGGTGGCTTCCATTATGTAATTATTCCGAGATAGAACGACAACTGTTCCACCTTTGTCGGCTGGGGTAATAACTAATTTATGACTTTTTCGAAGTTTCATGAGGGCTACTCGTTCACCAGCAGTTAAATTGTTTTGTTTTTTTATCGGAGATTATGTTCATGCTCATCACTTTGGATGATTCGTGTGGAAGCCTCGATATTTTCAGGATCTACTTTAGTAACTGGAGGTGACCAACCAGGTGATTCTGTAAAAGGAAGTTTCCGACCGCTGCAGTTGCTAAAGCCATCTGGTAATTTATTTGCCTAGGAAAATTACAGTTATAGAGTTCATACCAAAATTACAAAAATGGTTTAAACCAAGTGTCGAGCTTAGGAACTGATCAAACTGGCTGACAATAATTGATGTTATTCATTAATCGAGTACAATTTAGTCCTTAAAAGGATGTTACGCAAACATTTCGTTTTCTTGTAAGCGGTGACAGGTCAAAGATTTGAAGGTTATTTAATTGAGAGTTGGTTAAATTGAATTCATCTTTCACTATTTTTGCAATTTCGATATTCATTCATTTTGTCGTATGTTAAAGTGAAAGGAATATGATCGACATCTTTCGCATTGTCCCTCTGATATGTTCTAACCAAATGCTGGGATGGGGGGGGGGGGGGGGGGGGGGGCATTGAAGCGTGTCGATCAATAAAACTTCAAGCTTTTTCTAAATTCATTTGTTTCTTTTAATGTATCTTTAATTGGTGGTTGTTCAGTTGAATGGATTTCAAAAATCATCCAAAGCATGGCCAGGAAAGTTGAAATGTTGTACTACTCGGGCATCAGAACTATGTTTTATATCCTGTTTGTGTCGGGTAGCACGTATTCGGGAATAATTTTGACTTTGACCCACATGCTACTCTCTTTAGAGTTTACAAGTAATAAGTTAAATGATATTGGATGAGTCACAATTGAAGGAATTTCGGATCTGATAATGATTTTTCGTTTGTTCGGACGAAAATTTCTCTTTTTGATCAGGCATAAAAGTATGCAATATACAAGGAGGCTTTTTTGCAAATCAATAGCGCGCCACTACAAAGTTGAAACGGTCTGTTGTGTTCAATATTCAGTGGTTCGAAATCAGTAATTCGTGCAGGACTTTCCAGCTTTTTCAAAGTTTGAGACTTCAGGCTACGCAAAAAAGCGTAGTACTCCCTCCTCGATTTGAGAGCGGCAAATAGGGTAGAAAAAAAAGCCTCGCTGAAATTTACCTGATCACTTGAATGGCAGTAGAAACGAATGAGCTGTGATTTGAAGATGCCTTTGAATGTATGTGGTGGATGAAATGATTTTATGTGCAACGATTGATGTGAATTAGTTTGTTTATAATATACCTTTTAATCTAAATGACCGGATGCCTGAAATTGCTTGTCTTTATACACATACGGTGACATCGAGAAAATTATGTGCAGAATCTTGATGGATTGTAGCTTTCAATTTGATGTTTGGATCATGATTGTTTAAAATTTTAAATATTCATCAAAATTTTATTTTGAGTGTTACCAATGACAAACATGGTATCTAAATATCTGAGATGTACGAGAGGATGAAGTGCACATTTGCTTCAGCCATTTTCCTCCCATTCTGCTCCATAAACAGTGGCAATCTTGGAGCAGAGTACTTTGCCCTTAGGACAACCCTTTATTTCTAAATTATTTTTCCAGTGAGTTGAAAGTCATTAACTCTTAATCTCAGCTCTAAGAGATCCAAAATTGTTCATCCGGGGGTTTTGCATCAAGATATTTTTCCAATGCTTTTTAAACATATTTAACACTCTTATCAGCATCAATGTTCGTTTTCATGCTGTCGATATCCAAAGTAGGCAGGATAGCATTTAATTTAGAAATTGTTTGACAGAAAGTCCTGTGCATCTTTTAGATAGATCAAGTGCATATTAGCTATATGTTTCAGATGATGATGATGAGTTCCGAGATGGCATAAGATTCTGCTTTACAATCTGAGATAACTGGCCACCCGAGTGGAGTTAAGTCATCCGTCTACGAAGAACGAATAATGATCTTTGGTAAGATGTAAAACTGTCTTGTTTGAGCACTGAGCTTAGCGGTTAAATACTTCAATGTTTGGTGTTTACATGGAAATATTATAGAATTTTATTCATTACTATGCCATAATAGGAGAATCTATGTTCTTATAACGCTTGCATTGCCGAGTTGTCTCATTGCTTCCTTTATATAATTATCTCAAGATAGAACGACAACTGGCCCATCTTTATCGGATGGTTTAATAACTAATAGTAGGTAATAAAGGCGGATTCTCGACCATTTGTACAAAATTCGCAAGCGGATTCTAAACCACTGGATTCTATATAGACATCGCTCAAGAGTGAAAAAAATGTATGAAATTTTAAGAAAAATGAGATCGATTGTCTGGTCTAGAATCCGCAAATGGGTTTCCCCCATAGGATTCAGTGTTAAAATCGTGAGCAAAAAACGTGTTGCGGATTCTGAACCAGCATCAAAAAACGGTTTGCGGATTCTAGACCATCCGTATCTGTACATGATTTTAACACTGAATCCCTATGGAGGCGTACACGGAAACCCATTTGCGGATTCTACATCAGAAATCGACTTATGTACGGTACATGGAAAAGAGGTGGTACTGAACCCGCAAACCCACTGCCACGTTTCTCGATCGTGTTGGGATGGTATAGGAGGAAATAAAAAAAAGTGATTGATATATATAGGAGAGAGAAAAAAATTATGAATAAATAGTTATTTAAAAATAAATATATCAAATCGAATAGATAATAAAAAAAAATACGTAAATCATGAGCGCTTCCCAGACTATTAGAGCAAGGTTTCTTTTAAAAATGCTGATGAGAGCCTACGCATTCTGCGTGAACGAACAACTAGGTCGCCTCTTGTTAGAACGATGCGTCGGATGTCGGGATCACCTAGACTTCGATCACGAGAATCATTCGTGTCTGACGATGGAAAGGGAATATATGGTCGTCAAGTATTTCGAACCGGCGTTCGAACGCGTTCAAATCGACGAAGTGATCGCGTTTTGGAAGAGATTACTCTTCTGTAAGGATCGAGACAAGCCCACAGTTTCGGAAGAACTGAAATTGGCGCGTAGAAGTCTGACTTTAGAAGACAAGGGATGCATCATGAAATTATTGTTCAATGAAGCATACGTCTAAGTTTTCTCGTTGATATAAAAATAAGGGAGAATAGAAAATAAAAATAAATACACACATACATTTTTTATCTAATATTAGAAAGAAAAAAAACACAAAAATGAGAATCAGACATAAATTGTATCCGACGTTAGATGACGACGAGGATGAGAAGCCCAACGGCGTTTTGCCGACGGCACCGTCGCTAGAAGAAAAAGAAAGAGGAGAGAGGTATCGCATCGATCAAATCAATAGAATCCAAGCGTATTTAACTCGAGAGAGAGAGAGAGATTCTCGCCATTCTCTCAAGAAGAAGTATTCGCGTTTCGTGAAATTCGTCAACGCGATCGACACGACACTCATCACGATTTCCATGGGTTTACACGCGGCCGGCATCGGATTGTTGTCGACCGCGGTCGGCATTCCGATCGTGTTGACCGTAGAAGGAGTGGCTCTCGCCGCCGGATTGTTTAGCACGCTCGGAAACTTTTTGAGTAGGGAATTTTATCTGAATGCGAGGAAACACGACAAGATTCGTGTCTTGGCCGACTCCAAGATCGACACGATATCCGAAATGATCTCGATGGCGTTGAAAGACGGTACGATATCGGACGGAGAATACTTCACGATATTGGGCGAGAAAACGAAATACGAAGCCACGAAAGAAGCCGTGAGAATCAAGACTCGTCAGATCATCAAAGAAGAGATGAAGGATTCTCTCGTGGAAAAGGGGAGGAAAGAGGCTAGGGAGGAATTCAGTAAGATGATAGAACTCAAGAGCAACGATTGAAAAAAAATATATATATAATAAGAACAGAATTTTTTAAAAAAAATATTAAATTTATATATGAAATAAAAACGAAATTAATTTAAATAACTCTTAAAAATGTATTGCGTAAAGTGTAAGTGAGTTACCGAGACGAGTAATTCTCAAGAAGTACGAACTAAAAACGATAGACAGATGCTTCGCGGAATTTGCGACGTGTGTGGTTCTGTCAAGACTCGATTCGTCAAAAAAAAAAACGCGAGCAAAGGTAAAGGCATCGTGAATAATATGATCAATAATCTACCTTTCGAAATGCATCTGCCTGGTCACAGTTTCACGGGACCTGGAACGAAATTGAACAAGAGACTCAACGCCGGTCTGACTCCTAAATCTTGGAGCAAACCTGTGAATAGGGTGGACGCGGCCGCGTATGATCACGATCTGTGCTACGCCGGACATCCCGACACCAAGACTCGCAACGATGTCTGTAAAAACATGTTGGGGAAATTGAGAGGCATATCGAATCCGACCAGGAGAGAGAAGATAGAACGTCTGATCGGTGCGAAACGTCGATTCGGATGGGGCGTTCAAAAAAAAGAACATCTGAAAAGAAGAAGAAACGATTATTGACGAGCGAATTGGCCGAGGAGTTACACAAACCCATCGTGCGTAAATTTCGAAAGAGAAGGGTGTTCGTGAAGGGTTTGGATGATATTTGGTCTGCCGACTTGGTCGACATGAGATCGTTTTCGAGGTGGAACGAGGGTGTCAAATATCTATTGACGGTCATCGACGTGTTTTCCAAATACGGTTGGATCAGAGCCTTGAAGAATAAATCGGGACCTTGCGTCGCCGAGGCCCAGAAGAGTGTGTTCGACTCGTCTTCTCGAAAACCGAGTAAATTGTGGGTGGATAAGGGAAAGGAATTCTACAACAAGCACGTTCATCGATTGGTCGACCTCTACTCGATCGAAAACGAAGAGAAAGCCAGCGTGGTGGAACGTTGGAATCGAACGATGAAGGAAAAGATGCATAGATACTTCACGGCGAATTCGACCAAGAAATACATATACGCTCTGAATGGTCTGGTGAAAGATTACAACAACACGCGACACAGATCGATCAAGATGACTCCCGTGGAAGCTAGCGATCCTCGGAATGAAAACGGGTCTACGCGAATCTATATCCTGAAAGATCGAAGATTAGGAAGAAGTCCAGAACGCCGAAATTTGCGGTCGGTGATCGAGTGAGAATCTACGCTTATAAGAAGCACTTCGAAAAGGGTTATACTCCTCGATGGACCTCTGAAATCTTCGTGATAATCAAAATACTTCACACCGATCCGGTGACTTACGAAATCGAAGCTTTGGATGGAGAAGAGATCATCGGAAAGTTTTACAAACAACAATTACAGAAGACAAAGTTTTGATAAAGAAAACAAATTTCTTTTATTTACTCTCTTTAACATTTTCTTGTTTACACACATATATATATAGGAGAGAAAAATAATAATAAAAATAATTAAAACTATTTTTAGATAAAAAAAGCAAGCTAATTAATAAACAAAAAAAACAAAAACCCTTTAAAAATGACAAATATACTAGATATAGCACAAAGCATAGTGAAAGATGAAAGTATTCAAGAATATGAGGTTCACGAATACGAACCGGTAACCGGAACGAGTTTGAACAATGCGGGAGAGATAAGAATCAACGTCGAAACTCAAGATCTATTCATACATCCTAGCGAGAGTTACAGAGTGGTGCAGGGACGTCTCAACAGGGAAGGTGGGAGCGACTACGCCGACGACGACACGGTTACTCTAGCCAATAATGGCATCATGCATCTATTCAGTAATATAAAATACATGCTATCCGGACAAGAGATAGAATCTGTGTTTCATCCCGGGCAGGCCACCACGATGTTCGGACTCTTGACGTATCCTGATGATTTTTCGAAATCCAGAGGACTTAATCAGTTGTGGGTGAAAGACACCGTCGGCCCTGCTAGCGCCGGCGCCGCCGCGATATTCGACTACGTCGTCAAGACATCCGGACCTACAGGAACGTTTTCGTTCAGGATACCTTTGAAACACATCTTCGGATTTGCGGACGATTACCACAAGATCATGTACGGATTTAAACACAATCTAACGTTGATTCGAAAAGGAAACGACGACACAATAGTGAGACTGCGACCGATGCGGGTAAGATAACTCTACACAAGATATGGTGGTTCGTTCTGCATGTGGAGCCTTCGATCGTGGAAAAAGCTCGTCTCTACAAGATCATAGAATCCAAGAGTAAATTACCCGTGGGATTTAGAATGAGACAGTGCGACACGACTAGCATACCTCTCTCCACGAATCACTTCGATTGGAGATTGACGGTGAAATCCGCTTCCGAGAGACCGTATTTCATCGTGGTTGCATTTCAGACCGATAGTGACGGGTCTCAGGAAAAGAATGCATCGCTGTTCGATCACTGCCATTTGAGAAACATGCAAGTTTTTCTGAACGCCACGAGATATCCAGCAATCGATTACAATGCGTCGTTCGACAAGAACGATTCCTGCAGACTGTACGGCGATGCCGCTGATTTTAGAAAGAAGTATCACGGTCTAGATGAATTGATGAGCAACCCTAACATATCTCCCGGCGAATACAAGTCGATGTATCCCATGTTCATATTCGACGTCAGTAAACAGAGTGAACGACTCAAGAGTAGCGTCTTAGATATTCAGATCAAGATGCAATTCGATAGGAACATGCCGAGAAAAACCGAAGCCTTCGCCCTGGTCCTGTCGGATAGAGAATTACAATTCGAATCGGATGGAAATAAGATGTCAATCATTCGATGAGAGATGTGTGTGAAAAAAAAATAAAACAAAAATAAATAAAGTAATGAGTAATTATTAAAAAAAAAAATAAAAAAATAAAAGTAATGAGATCTAGAGAGATTGAACATCTTTCTAAATCTCATTACTTTTTTTTTAATAATCACACATTATTTTTTTTAATTAATTATGTTCCACGCGTTCACTGTTTGTTCAAAGGAACTAGTTCGATCAGTAGACTCACCACAGAAGTGGCGGCTTCGGGATTATTGGTTTTTGTAACGAAATTAATCCTGTCTCCGGTGTTCACTTTGAGAGGCGTGCCGAACGTGCTAACATTCGCGTGTTGATTCTCAGTCTTTTCGACGCTGTATCTCTTATCGCTCTCTGCTCCATTCACCATGAGATTGACAACTGCTCTGTTATTCAAATCCGAGGAAGCCAGACTCATTCGAAGGATTTCACCTCCCAACGGCATGGGATATCCCACCTGACCATGTTTCGATCCGCTACCTCCATTTCCGAAATACCACTCAGCTTTTCCCTCATCTAAGGTGCCGGCCTCCTCGGCCCACATGGTGATCAATTGTCTAGCATATTTGACTTTCTCCACACGGTAATCAGGGTGCAGGCATCCGTCATGTTCACGGGATCCTGTAGATTCGTGAGCGCCTGTCCACCCATGTCTAGTTTACCTTCCATGATGTCACCCTTTCTCCAGACCGAGTTGTCGTCCACGTACTTCCTGCTGACTGTGCTGGAATCGAAATCGGGATCGTGACTGAGTCCGAATAAATTCTCACCGTTCATGTCGACACCACCGTCCATGGTTCCACCAGATTGTTTGTTCAGGTAGAGATCATCCACTTGCGATTCTAGGTATTCTTGTGATCGTATCACGGCAGAATCTACGTAGCCCTTGTTGACCGCGGTTGAGTCCGCATCCGTGTCGCCGACCATCGACAGATTCAATATCTTGTTGAATCCCGCATTCAGATCCGATTTCATTTCTCGTCTGTCAGACTTTCTCAGTTCCAGATCTACATAGTGTTTGGTCGCCACGTCCTTGGGATTCGTGGGAGTGGCCACATTCGTTATCTTGTTAGAACTGGCATTCAATTCCGAGTGCATCGTTTTTGAACGTATCTATTTCTCAGGTGTTCGCTGAATCTCGCGTGAGAGTCGTCCGCGTATTTTTTGGTTGCGGCATCCATGGGATCTATGGGATTTGTGACGTTCATCAAACGTTTAGATTTCAGATCGAGATCGTCGGTCATGGTTTTATCCACGTAATTATCTAGCATGATTCGTTCGAAATCAGCATTCCCCCTGTCGATGTATTTTTTAGGCGCAGCATCTGCGAGATCTATCGGCACGGGAAGATTGTAGAGCTTCTTATCGTTCATGTTCAAAGGTTCCTCTCGAGGTTCGTATCTCCGAATGTAACGTTCTTCCAAGTTGGCAACGTCGTAACCATCGTCGACTTCGAGCATCTTCTTCTTCTTCTTTAGGTTGACTTTTTCGTCATCACTTCTACCAAATTTATCGACTGGCATGTTGTTTTGAGATTTTTTGTTTTTGAAAAAATATATTTCAAACGCAGTTTATTAAAAATGAATTATTTTATTTTTATTTTTCGTTTTTATTCGATTAAAATTTTTTTAATAATTTTTTTTTACCTTTATATGGTATAAAAAAAATCTCTCTCTAATGTAAATCATTAAGAATGTCTTGAAACCGATCTCCTTCAGACCATCTTTTGAGAACATAGAGACACAGGTCACCGCAAAACACTTTATCTGGTGATTGCACTCGTTCCGTGTTGTAACGAACCATCGATTTGTTGAAATAGTTCTTTATTTCTTTCGGCGGTGAGATTCTATAGCTGTCGAAATAATAATTCTTCTTCCCGTTCTTGAACCACGCCACCCAGTGAGTGCCATCACCCAATAAATCGTCTAGATTTAAAATTTCGCATTCCGATTGTCGAGGTCTTATCTTCGGCAAGGTATTTCTAGAAATCAAGCCTAGAAAATCTTTGATTTTCAAATCCTTTGCCACATTCGACAGATCGATGTTGGATAGGGGTTCGTTAGGTAAGACGACACCTTCTACGGATATTTCTATTTTCTTATTCATAAATGCATATATATATTTTTTTTTATTTATATATTTTATTATAATTCACTAAAATGACGTTATTTTTTTAAAAATTTTTTTCTTTTTCTTTTTAAACTAACTCTCTCGATGTCTCTATCGATTTCCATAATCTTGAATCCGTATAATTCCTCTTGATTTTCTGGAATCCTATCATCCTTACTCATATCTGGAATCCAATCATCCACAATCATATCATCTAAAATTAGATCCAAAGTCCAATGTCCGAGTGCCAAAGTGCTTATTTTATCATCTAACACGAATCTCTTATCGTCGTCGGCCATCAGTGAAATCTTGTTGACTATTTCGGTATACAAGTCATGATTTTCGCTTCGAATCGATTTCATAGTCTTATACACCGGCAGACCACTTCCTAACTGACAATCTTTATACTCTTGGAAAGAGATGTTTTTCTTCATCAAGCACGCTTTAACCCCTTTGCACTTCTTGATCTCTTCATCTTCTAGACGATAAGCATACAGTTTGGGTCTCAAGCCCACAAATTCGAGGATTTGTTTACCGCCGCTCTCGTCCTTAAATTTACCCAACACCTTCTTTTTGTCGTTTGATTGAATGTTGGACGGGTGATCAACGGGATAATTGCTTGTCTCGAACCATGCGGCCAGGTCCGGAGATATATCTCGGTAGTCTTCTTTCGTCTCTATCTCATAAACTAAACTGTCTGTATCAGTGAACAGTAGTTTGGCTTTATCACCAAATTTTCGTTTGACGTAATCGTAGTGAAACTCGTACATCAATCGCTTGCTGATATCTAAGATGATCGGTCCGAGATAATACGGTTTGTTGAACTTCAGGTGCGTCTTTTGCATGTGAACGGCCACTAGATTTTCGTCGAATATGGTTCGGTGTTTGTAATTGGGTTTCGCCACTAATTTTTTTGCTTTTTTCTCAGACGTGACAAGTCGAACGTCGGTTCTCTTCCTGATGTTTTCCATCGATTTACCGTACACGCAGTTGTTCATGAGTTTGAAGAAATCTTTTTTGAAATCGTTCTCGGCTCGAATTCTGAGATTCGTGTTGAGATCGATGTATTTTTTCATCCAAGGCTCTTCGTCGAAACGAATGATGTGATGTATGTTGACTAATTTCATCCTGTAATCGATGTATTATTTCAAATTCTCACTGTAGACAACGTAGTTACGTTTGTTAAATAAATTGGGAATGAGTTTTTCTTCTTCTTCATTCGCTTCTATTCGTTCGGGAGCCAGCGGATAATCATTGTGTAGATCGTGTAATTCTTCCAGATAGTTCAAATCCACTTCTAAAATGCAAGGATAGTCTCTCCATTTTTGCATCTCTTCCTGTTCCGTCACCCATTCGAAATTTCCAATCAGTAAAGGATGACTCATAGCCCAACCATACAGATTATTAGCATCCCAGTACTGTATGTATTTAATCGACCGTTTCGAATCGAAACCTTCTTTCATGTAGGAATTGTTAGCTTCAGAATATCTGTGGGAGATCATTGAGACGCCACCCCTCGCAGCCCTTTCGAACATGAGCAACATGTCCACGTCGGATAATAATTCCAATTGGACTTTGGTGGTCTTCAACAGAGCATTCCATGCCAGACTGGGTGCGGTGAAATACCAAGCGGGATCCAGATCGTAATTTCGACGACAGATGTCTCGAAAATTTTCGAACATGTCTGCCAAGAGCAGAACGTTAGTCTTCAGATAGAGATCGTGATAATCTCTCATGGTTTTCATATCGAATGATTTCCACACGTTTTTGGCGTGTTCATAATTCTCATCGGAAATGTCGGATTCGTATAATTTCAAATAAAAATCTTCTTTTGAAGGTAGTGCGGTGTCGTCGAATCTCTTTAGATCATTCATGTAATCCTAAGGATAGACTCCTTTCCTCAACATGACGTCTACTCGTTCTCCAAAATGTTCGCTAGTGATTTTAAATTTATCCTTGCTCATGTTATCGACTAATTTTTCCAGAGCGGTTGACATGAATTTAAAACTGTCGATGAAACATATGCCTCTACGAATGAATTTCGTTTTTTTTTTCAATGTCTCTCTGTCGATTACTCTTTTCTTCTCCATGAGCTTCCATTTCGTGAATGAAATGTATCTTTCTTCACTGTTCGTGATGCAATTTAATTCTTCGTGCGAGATGCCGAGATTTTTACGAACAGATGACTGTCGTAACCTGAGAGATTGTGAAATATCACCAGATAGAAAACAGCGTCTCGATATTTTAAATTGCACTTTCTGTGAGCCAGACCGCGATACAGACCCGTGTAATGATCATGGTCTCTAACCTTCTTATTTTCCTCTGAATTCTCATCAAACGATTGTCTGCATATGTGACATTCGGTGGCTCTGTTATTTTCGTCCTGCTGCTCTCTCGTGATGATCATTTTCGCCGGAGTTTTGAATTTGTCGTATAACATTTGAATTTTCGATTCTAACTCTTCCACAAACCTTTGAGACACGTCGTCGTCTTCGCACTGTTTCATATAGGTGAAGGGACCCATGTCGAGTTGCGAGTCGAAAGCACATTTCATGTAAATGCAATAACCCAAAGGCGTGTGTTTTTGATATCTTTCGACATAACTTTGAAGAGCATTGGGTTGGCAGGAACTCATTTTCGCGGTGAAGCATTCAAAATCGGCATACACGACGAATGGTACTTTTAACCTTCTGTTGTGATTTTCAAACTTCACGATGGTGTTGGGTTTGGGCATTTCGATGGCGACACCTTGATTTTCATTGCAATATTCCTGATGTTTCGCTAATGATTTTTCGCTCTGAAACATGTTCATGCAGTTATAACATAAACATATCTTTCCTTTATGTTTATTATTTTGTCTCGACAGTAATCAGCTCGGATGTTTAACCCAACAATAATGACGATTGTCACCATTCGAAATCAATAATAAAATAATCGTCTTTTCTCTTTCAAGATACGAAGTCTGTCTGAGAGGATAGATCATTCATTTTTCATCGTCGTATCCTAAGACGTTCACTGCTACAGTGGGATTTTGAGCCTCGAAACGTTCGATGTGTTTTAACTCTGTTGGAAAAGTCACTCCGGTCCAATCGAGATTTTTAGAAGTCTCCTCGTAATGAGAAACTCTATCGGAGTGCATTTTGACAGGGTATAAAGCGGAAGTGACTGCCCATTTAAAACACTGATCATCTTTATTTCTCACATTGACAACGGAGTGTTTTTTAGCTAAGAAATACAGTAATTCCACGTAGGAAGACCCTTTCAATGAATCGTTTTTAGTTTTATGAATTTCGAGTTTCAACACCTCATTGAACATCCAATTACTATCTTCATGTTGATAATTCACGAGAGACGTCAGCATCTTGTCTTTCATCTTTTCGAAAACATCTGATAAATCTGAACCTCAAAATATGGGTTCGACGTTAGATCTGAAATATGCATTTTTCACGATGCTCTCGCCAGACTTCACGTCAATTTTATTCATCATGCAATGGAGTATCATCTTAATTTTTTGTCCCACGTTCATGTGTTCCCGAAACAAATCCAATACTTTTTTCTTCATCCGTTCCATAAACAATTTCGGATCGATTTTCTTGAATAAGGGAACCACGTCGAAAGTTTTAAAAACGCCTTTGATCGCACTCTCCCGTTCTATGGCCTTCGATTGGAATAGTTCTGTGATGAGTCGTGTTACATATTCTTCTCCTTTCCCTTCATCGATTGCTCGTTGAATTTCGCTTGATATATCTTGTTTGTCTAGAATCTGAAGTGCATCACTCGTTTTCGTTTTCGTTTTTCTTTTCTTTTCTTTTGAAACTTGATGTTCTTCAACGGCTTTTCGTTTAGTCGTCTTCTTATTTTTCACAATTGAAACACTTTTGTTTTTTTTCGACGTCGGCATTTCGATTCCTTTTACTATCTTTTTCTTCTTCTCATTTTCCCAACCAATGCATTTTTTGACGTTGTTGCTATCGACATTTCGTTTGCCTTTCCATCATTTTGCAAATATTCCTGTATGACTTCAATTTTTTTTGATTTAGTTCTATGATTTCTGAAATGTGGAATTTTTAATAGTTTACAAGTCTTGTTTAACTGAGGTACAGTTTTCTCATTTAAATTTTCCATTTTTTTTATTTGTTTGCTCCATTTGTAAGAATATTTTTTTTTTAAATTTTGTATTTAAATAATTCGTTAAAAAAAGATTTGTTTTTTTACTCTTTATATATATAAAAAAGATTTCCTTTTTAATTTTAATTTTTTCTTTAATGTAAAAAATTTTTTTTTGAAAAACTAATCAATTTTTATGTTCCTTAACGTAAAAAAAAAAAAAAATCATTAATACGAGAAAAAAAGGATGTTAAAATTTAAACTTTTTATTTTATATATAAAGAGAAAAAAACTTTTACCCCAAAAAAATTTACATTAAAGAAAATTAAAAATTAAAGAAAACTTTTTTTTTATATATATAAAGAGCAAAAAAAACCCAAACTTTTTAACAAATTATTATTTAAATACAAAATTTAAAAATATATATTATTTGCAATAATTCATAAAACAAAAAAACCAAATAATCGATCATGACAACAACACCTAAAAGATGCAAATTGAAATTGAAACGAGTCGAAACGTATAAGAAACTTAGTTCTAAAATCTATAGATTACAACGACACGATCCCATCGAATTGAACGAGTGTCGAGACGAAGGGCTTGGAGCACAAATACAACAAATATAGCATGCCTTTGAAATTGGACGAAGCCACACTCGATTTGTTTTACGACTACCAAAGCGATAACTCAAAAATGTAAAGATAAACATTCAACACATTTGCAACAAAGGAGAAAACACGAGTGTCAACATGCTAATAACGGACTTGGAAATATAAACAATAGAGAGATTGATTTTTAGCAAAGACGAAAGAAAAAAAAAAGTAATGAGATCATCTTTAGATCTCATTACTTTTTTTGTGTTTTTTTTGTTTTCCTTCTTCACTATTACCCATATATTATAATAACGTTTCCTTTTTTCTTAAATTTCAGCATCAATTCTTCTTTTCTTTTTTTTTTTTTGTGATATGCTACATTTTTATAACAACACATTTGTTTATCCGAATCATAATTATGAAAGAATGTTGTGCATCTCTTGGTAACACTCGCATCATTACCATTCTCTTCAGAAGATAGTGGTAACGGTGGAAAACGTCTCATTCTTTTAAATTTCAACCGCATATCCCGATCTTTATTTAACTCTTTTGTCAGTTCTTTCCTAAGATATCCATCATTAGCGTCTAATCGTTTTTCCACATCTTTTTTGCACTCTATCTCGTGATATTCATCATTATCGTCTAATTGTTTTTCCACCTTTTTATCCATTTTATATATTATTTTATACTTTCTATGATTTATATTTATATATTTTTTTTTACATTATAATAACATATTCAAAATCAGTATAGTCTTAAATGGCGAATTCTCACCAAACAACAAACCCTTGCCGAGTCGCTCAATGTTCCGTCCACTCTTCAGATAGAGACCGTTTCCACTCAAAGAGTTGTCACCTCTAACGGGTTCTAGGTACAATCCTTTACTGCTGTTGTATACGTGGACGCGACACACGGCTCCTCCCTTCTTCAAAAACAGTCCGCTGCCACCCATTAATTTCTCAACTCCTGAACTCGCGAGTCCCGTGAGAGCTCCCATGCTGAGAGTCTTTCCGAGAAAGGGTAATGCCTTTGCAGCGAAGGGTAATGCATTTGCGGCGATTCCTGTAAATAGCGGTAGGAAACCGCTTTTCATTCTCAAATTGTATCTCAATTGAGTGGGACTCAATCTCACCGTCAACCCTCTTCCATCACGAATCGCTTTCTACATCCTTTTGATTTGACTTCTGGTCCAGGCGATCGAATCCTGACCGCCACTCGTCAGATCTTCGTGAGTGAATTTGAATCTCACAGCCTCGCCTCGAGTTGTTAATGCTCTCTTAAGTTTCTTCCTCTGTTCTACGGATATGTTCACGTTTTTAACCACGTATTGTGTCATAATTCTTTTTTTTAAAATATATTTTCTTCAATTGTTTTTTTGTTTTAATGATAATTATATATATTAAATTAAATTCGCTAGTCAATTCGATCACGACAAAATTGTAAAGTCCTCCATCCCAAACCCTCTTGCAGAATCTCCTGAATTCCGCCACGCTCATGTCGTTTGCGACGTGATCGCCGTAGATGTGATTGAGATTCTTGAGATCTTGGCGAAAGAGACATAGAAAATTAGCGTTCTCCCTTATCGTCTGTCTGGGCAATCAAAAATAATTCTGCGACAGGTCGAAACAGTCCACGTTGCTGTGTCGACCCCTAACGTAATACGATTTGCATCGGTTCTGTCTCTCCAAAAGCAGATCGTCGAAAATCATGAGATTCTTATCTTCCGATTTTAATTCTCTAGGACCCGGAACGTCGCTAGCGTTCTCATAAAATCGACACTCGACGTTCGAAGATGCATACCTCTTCATCAATTCCATCGCCGCACCGTCCAAAATAGTCGAAAGAGGAGCTTCACTTTTGTCAAATTCCTCCCTACTGTCAAAGATTCTGGCTATGACGTCCTTGGGCAATCTACGATCCATGCACTCTCGAAGCAATCTGTATTCGGGTTGAAACAAGCTCTTGCCAAACACAAACAATCTGTCGTAATCCAACCAGTCGGGTCGGGACAACAAATTCATCAACAGATTGGTCTTTCCACAATTCGATTTTCCCACTATCAAGCCTCTTATGCTGTTGGGAAAGAACTCGTTATTCGACCTCTTGGTCGCAGCGTCGTTCCAAGACATATCTTTAATGTTCATCTTTGTTTTATTTTTTTTTTTGTTGTTATTTTAGATTTTTTTCAAACACAATTTTTTATGTTTTTTCAAACTCAGTTTTTAATATTATTATTTATTTATATTACACCGTCGCGAGTTCTCTTCAATCTAGATCCACTCGTCATTTTGGCTAAATCTTGTATGGGTACCACAGCATCCTTAAAATCTTTCCAACTTTTCGGCGTTCGCTCTAACGCAGCTCGCTTCGCCGGCGGACTGATCAACTTGTCAATCAACGCGTCGGTTGCCCTCTTGCCAGCCACAGAAGCTATCCTACAACTGGCTTCTTACCGACCTAAAACGCGGTCGATGCGAGTGTTCTACCCGCATCGCTCGTGAACGCTCGCATTATAGAATCGACGATGCCAGAACCGCCTTGAACGTAAGTTCTGACGTATCCCCTGTTCTTTATCACCAACATATTTTTTTATTTTTATAATATATATTTGTTTTCACTGGTAAATCGTTTGTTGTTTAAACACTTTTATTATTCTATTGTAAAATTTACTATTTTTTTATTTTATATATTTTGTTTGTTTCTCTCTACTTATTATATACATCAATCCTTCAATTCGTTCATCAGCCTTTTATAATGGTTTTTATTCAAAACCTTCTGTCTTAACAATTCGTCAGATATAGTAACTATCTGATTATCTAATCCTCTGTTACCAGCACGTCTGCGTGCCATCAACAAACTCAATCTCTGAGACAGAGCGTCAGAATCGCTCGGAAGAAAAGTGGTTTCCACCCCTTTGCCAGTCACCGATTTGACGAACTTCTTATGCGAATTCCATATAGGTTTCACCACTTTCGTCCACTTGTAACCTCTGTTGGCTTTAGGTCTCGTCTCTCCGTTATCATTATTTCTCTTCATGGCGTTGGTCTGAACCAGAGTGTCGCCGTAATTGTTGTAATCCCGTTCCGTGTAATCACTAGGCTTGTCGTAAAGGAGCAATTTACGCAGTCCGGAAGTTAATTCGTACTTATTCGGGCCGACGGTTAATTTATCATCAGCTATTTCCACTTCTGTGTCGCCCACAAAAGTTCTACCGTCCGAATCCTTATAAAATCCATACAACAGATCTCTCTTACCACCATCCTCGGACGACGCGACACTATCAGTGGTGATAGTCGAAGCTGTATCGTCACTCTCGCTCACGCCGGTTTGAATCCCTGTGGGAACGTAATCCAGTGTAGATTGAAAGGAATACTGATTTTCAAAACTACCATGCAACAAACCCATTCTCAAAGAACTCTCTTTTATGGGTCTCAATTCTTCAACTATCTCCTTCTTGCTTCGCTCTTGAACCTCCGTCATGGGTTTAAATATTTTTGCGGTTTCGCATCTCAATTCCTTCTCTCCAAGACGTCTGCTTCTGTCAGCCGATTGAATGCTCTTCTTGGCACGTTCATATTCGTTTAAAATATGATCTCGACGTTTAGCATCCATCTGTAAAAACATTTTTTCGTTTTTAAATTATTAATATTCCTTTGAGTATGCTAATGTGAGTTATTTATTATTTTCAAAATTAAATGTATAATTATTTTTTATGTTTTAAGTAAATAAAAATCTTCTGTCTTTAATATAATAACTAAAAAAACAGTTGAGAAAAAACATTTTACATGATAAAACCTATATAAATGCGTTTTGCCTCCGAACGCATTAAAAATCGCATCACCGATTATTCACTTGTTGTGGGAATAATTACGTCTGTTAAAAAAATTTCATTCATATCTCAAAATCATTCACTCAGTGTCGAACTGAAAGAACTTTGAAAAAGTTTAAAAGTTTTAGCACATAAGAAACCGGTTTCTGATTTAACGCATTTGAGAATAATTACGTCTGTTAAAAGGATTTCATTCATATCTCAAAATCATTCACTCAGTGTCAAATTGAGAGAACTTTGAAAAAAGTTTAAAAGTTTTAGTACATAAGAAACCGGTTTCTGATTTAACGCGTTTGAGAATAATTACATCTGTTAAAAGGATTCATTAACATCTCCGAACATTATCACGAATATATTAAAAATTTACCACTCAAACCTAATTGAGTGGAAAAATGCGTTTTATTATCTATTATTAAAACGATCCATTAAACGAAAACCTTCATTCACACCACAACAAAAACATGAGTGTCAATTACGAACTATTTTTATTTGAATGAAACATTCTATAAAGTGTTTTATTAAAATTTATTTTACAAAATTAGCAGTGACAAAACGTGAACAAACGATTTTTTACCTCCGATTTTTTCTAATTTTTCTAAACTCAATTTTTTTTTTCGTTTACATTGAAACAAAACATAAATGTCTATTTTTTTTACAGATTATATTTTATAGTCGACTCTTTTGAACGAAAACCTTCATTCACACCACCACAAAAACATGAGTGTCAATTACGAAATTTTTTTATTTGAATGAAACATTCTATAAAGTGTTTTATTAAAATTTATTTTACAAAATTAGCAGTGACAAAACGTGAACAAACGATTTTTTACCTCCGATTTTTTCTAATTTTTCTAAACTCAATTTTTTTTTTCGTTTACATTGAAACAAAACATAAATGTCTATTTTTTTTACAGATTATATTTTATAGTCGACTCTTTTGAACGAAAACCTCCATTCACACCACCACAAAAACATGAGTGTCAATTACGAAAATTTTTTATTTGAATGAAACATTCTATAAAGTGTTTTATTAAAATTTATTTCACAAAATTAGCAGTGACAAAACGTGAACAAACAATTTTTTACCTCCGATTTTTTCTAATTTTTCTAAACTCAATTTTTTTTCGTTTACATTGAAACAAAACATGAATGTCTATTTTTTTACAGATTATATTTTATAGTCGACTCTTTTGAATGAAAACCTTCATTCACACCAGAACAAAAACTGACACTCATGTTTTATAGTCGACTCTTTTGAACGAAAACCTTCATTCACACCAGAACAAAAACTGACACTCATGTTTTATAGTCGACTCTTTTGAACGAAAACTTTCATTCACACCAGAACAAAAACATGAGTGTCAGTTTATACTCTCATCGTGGGTTTGCGGGTTCAGTACCACCTCTTTTCCATGTACCGTACATAAGTCGATTTCTGGTGTAGAATCCGCAAATGGGTTTCCGTGTACGCCTCCATAGGGATTCAGTGTTAAAATCGTGTACAGATACGGATGGTTTAGAATCCGCAAACCGTTTTTTAATGCTGGTCCAGAATCCGCAACACGTTTTTTGCTCACGATTTTAACACTGAATCCTATGGGGGAAACCCATTTGCGGATTCTAGACCAGACAATCGACCTCATTTTTCTTAAAATTTCATACATTTTTTCACTCTTGAGCGATGTCTATATAGAATCCAGTGGTTCAGAATCCGCTTACGAATTCTGAACCACCCTAAAAAACGACATTTTCGTGTACTTGTACACGATTTTAACACTAAATCCTATGGAGGTGTACATCGATGTACGTGTACATGCACAAAATCGTGTACAAATGGTCGAGAATCCGCCTTTATTACCTGCTACTAATTTCTTATTTCTTTGAGCTCTCCGTTCTCTAGCTGTTAAAATTTGTTTATCGTAGAGTATAATCTTGCTGAACACCTTTTGGAGGATTCGTGGGTAGGCCTCAACAATTTCGGGATATACCTCACTACCTAGAAGTGACCAACCAGATGATCCTGTAAATGAATTTTCCGACCACTGGAGGTTCTAAAGCGGTCTGCTAATTTCATTTGCCTTAGAAAATTTCAGTTATAAGGTGACATGTTTGCCTGATTATCGGTTTTAGGTTTTGGAACTGGTACAAAAGTTAAACCGCGATCTAAAAGAAACCTTTTCTTGGGCTGTTAGGTTATTGGTGCCAGAAAGGTTAACCAACATTAGTTCCTAATCCCACATCTGTTGGGCAGTTCTTACCTATGGTTTCACGCAGTTTAACCCTTTACCCAACGTAACGGCCAAAACCGGCCAGCGCTATTCTCAAAAATTTCCAATTAATTTTCATTTTTTTTTTCATTTTTTGTCTCAAAAACTTAGATTATGACTCCTCATTGGAACGAGCTCGTCGAGCTCGTTCCAATGAGGGGTCATAACCTATGTTTTGAGACACAAAATGAAAAAAATTAGTTATTCAAGAATTTTTTTTACAAGTGTCGTCTGCTTTTCAGGTTAGGTAAAGGGTTAAATCTAAATGATCCAACCACTGATCTTACATGATATTGGCGTTCTCGTAGTCAAGCGAATCAAATCGTGGCCAACATCAAACTTCGCATAATCATTTTTAGGCATAACTTTAATATCCTTCTCTTTCCTAATTGTTTCGTTGATGCTATTCAACGTCCTCCCCTGAGCCAATGGAAGGTTTTGTAAAAAGTTTAGTTCAGCGAAATAAATGTTTGCTGATCTAACCTTGACCCTGATGTCGCAATGCATATTCCGCAACTGCTTAACTACGCGGTCAGCATTATATCACTTCGAGAGTTTATGCATACATTTAGCAATAATTTTTGGGACTGCACAGACCCCTATTCCCTTTAAAAATAAAGCGTGAATGGTTGAATCTAGCACCGGGGTAACTCTCCACCTGGATGTCCGGGTGGGGATCTCGTTCATTACATCCTAACTTTGAACTAGAATCATGAGGATGTTTTTACAAACAACGGACAGGCCCCGGTTCTTGGTCAAAACTAACTCATTTCGATTGCCGAAATTTGGAGGATTTTGTATTAAATAAGCAGCCCAAGCTGGGGCTCTGTGAATAGAGTTTCTGTTAGTACAAAAAACCGGTTCCCTGAAAAAACGGTTCAGGAAAAAAACGGTACAGGAAAAAATGGTACACATTTTTGACACCCCCGGGAAAAACGGTACGTGGTGTAGGAAAAAACGGTACATGGGGGGAGGAAAAAATGGTACATGGGGTAGGAAAAAATAAACAGTAAACCTGTAAATGGTTATTATTTTGCCATTAAATGTCAATAAAACTATGAAAATATGAATGTCATTATAACCAGCTCTGGGAGCTGGTTATAATGACATCCATATTTTCATGTTTTTACTGATGATGTTACAAGATATTCCATGTTATGTTGGACCATTACACCAACCTAGTTATTATTCTCCAAATCAATGTCAATAAAACCATGAAAATATGAATGTCATTATACCAGCTCTGATAATGTTCCAAGATTGTTAGATAAGTGCCAGTTAATATTCATTTATGTCATTATAGTTATAGTACTTACATATGTTGTAACAGCTTATCACCTTATGTATGTATGACACTGTTTGATTATTTGTGATTGTTGATGATATTTGAAGTTTAAGTGCTTAAATAAAATTCTTATAAAACTTTACAATTTTGGTTGTATATTTCCTACCCTACCCTGCTGTACCATTTTTTCCTACCCTGCTGTACCGTTTTTTCCTACCCTGCTGTACCGTTTTTTCCTACCCCCTCAAAAATTGGCATTTTTGCCGTACCGTTTTTTCCATGTACTATTTTTTCCTGTACCGTTTTTGTACTGTACCGTTTTTTTCCTGTACCGTTTCTTCCTACATTCCAAAAAACCTGGTTGAACAATAATATAAATAGAAGAATTAGGAGGAGTGGAAAAAGAAGTAAGAGAAGTAAAGAAAGATGGAGGAGCTCTAGTGAGAGCACTATGGGAGCCTGAGAAAGAAGGGTGAGGAAGAGGAGTGAGAGATATCGAAATATGACGACGCGAGATAGCGTTACCCAACATGCGAGCATGTTCGGTCACACGATGGACCAGAGATGATTACAAATTCAAGCGTTTACTCTGAGAGAAGGCAGGCGATGCGGTACAAGGAACAAAAGAGGCAGAAGTGCCTTGCCTTGTTCTTTTATTATTTTGTTGTTTAACATTATTACCAAAACAATGGTGGAAAGTTGTAAGAAACGAAACTTACTTCTGGGAAAAACATTTCTGAGAGGGTAGTTGCAACAAAAGTAGCATATTATATGGATGTGTCACCACTAAACCAAACAGTTGTAGAGAATTTGGAAATTCTGCGCAATGATGCAGATAGACAAACAACACGGTGGAGTAATGCAGTAGCACTAGACGTAGTCGTGGAAGAACTTAGATAAGTGAGTATAAACGACAAAAAAGTTCGAGGAAAATTGTGCAGTCTGTCCTATTGGATAACTCGTCCTAGCATCGGGTAGTACAAATTGATGTTTTCAGAATACTTGAAACTCTAATGTCAAGACAGGATAGAAAGACAAGTGAGTGAGTTGAGATAAAAACTTCTAAATATTTAGAACACGGGATGACTTAAACAAAAGGTTTCGTCAGTGAGAGTTTTGGGTGTTAGCAGTCGAAATTGGAGAGACACGGTATAGTCATAAAAAACGTGCAATGAAGAGATGCACAACTCGGGTATCCAGGGGGAGAAATGTGGTGACGTGAGTGGGAGTGGTAGTTATTACTGTTTAAATTGGGGTCGAGGCCATCGCGGTTGAGGGAAACTTTGGGATAGATTTGGATGAGGAATGCCAAATGTGTAGTTTGAGAAACATCTCTCAGATATCAGTCAAACGAAGCAATATTAAACAGCTGAATAATAACTTCATATGACAAAACGGAGGCTATGCAGGTTGTAAGTGACAAGAGAGAGAACGGACGGGGCACGTGGGCTTCCGCGGAGGAAACATTTTGAAATTCAAGAAGAAACAAAAATCAATTTCCTTAACTCTGTTCGTTTGTGTCCATAATTTATAAGTTATGAAATGCATAAATAATTATGCCACATCACCACCAAATAGAATCCGAATAAATTATGAAATATTTCACATGTACATTTGCAATTACGCACTCCCCCCATACGAGTGTGTGCGATCAAGAGATAAAAAATAAGAACATTAATAACTGCTCAGAATCTACTGTCACATGTGAACTAAGAAACACACACTATCTCAAATAGCGTAATTATACACTTTATAAATCTTTTTTCATGAATTCACACCAAGTACACCGACATTTTACAGAATGAGGCTTGTGGGTAAGGGTGGCACTACAGGAGATGGCTGATCCTAGTAAAACAGTTTTTTATCACGATTGTTTTCCTCACCTTCCTTTTGTCCCCACTCAAATAACAAAAATCTATTCACCACCACCCCCGTCCCCACACACCTTCACACACACGCGTACGTAATTTTTTATTGTTTTCAATAGCAAACCCGGAGGAGGGGTATGTCCAGATTACATCAACAGTCAGTCAATCAACAAGGGACGAAAACAATAAAGAAGAAAAGAAAACTTTTTTTTACGGAATAGTGTCGGGCCTTACTTTTATTGGTCGGATATTAACCCTTTACCTAACACGAAACGCAGACGACACTTGCCAAAGAAATTCTTGAATAACTAATTTTTTTCATTTTTTGTCTCAAAAACATAGGTTATGACCCCTCATTGGAACGAGCTCGACGAGCTCGTTCCAACGAGGGGTCATAACCTATGTTTTTGAGACAAAAAATGAAAAAAATAATGAAAATTAATAGGCGATTTTTGAGAATAGCGCTGGCCGGTGTTGGCCGTTACGTTGGGTAATGGGTTAAGAAGAAGAAATGTGTTTATCCTCTGTCTTGAATGCTAGTTTTATGGGCCATTTCTTGTAAGAAAATACAAATGAATGCAGTGTCGTCATCGTAATGGAATTATGTTGTGTTTTCAAACATATTTGGTTTGTTTATTGGTCTAGTTTGCGATCAGGAGTTCATGTGTGTAACTATATTATATCGCTGCATCACTCGCAGCTATCCTTTGATGTTTGTCGTCGTTGTCGTTCTATTTGAAGTCTGGTTTTCCCACTCATCAATAATTAGCCTCGATAGACGGGTGGTGGACATATATATTATTAGTTATAGTCAGTTGTATTTGAATTTATACCAAGATGTCATCAATATTGAATTATCTCAGTTATGATTTAAAAAATAACCCTTTTTTCAAAACATATTGAGCTCATTCCCAAACATGAGTCACACTTATTCCATTGGAACTGTACATTAACTTAATTATTTCAATTTCAGTTGTGATTTATCGTTTAAAACCTTTTATGGGTTTTCAGAGACAGAGTAACTTATTATTCCCCCAACCTCTGAAGGAACATTCGGGGGGATCTAGTGAAGCCGCCCGTCTACCCGTCTCTGTCCTTCTGTCCACCAATACTCTGTCTGTTCAAAGGTTTTGCATTGAAATTGCAAAGCCATCCCTCGGATTTGGATCTACTTTGGTATCCGATAGACCTGCATGGGGGAAGGAATATGCACAAGGAATGGGTTCCGCCCAATACTTTTTTCCTGAGTTATGACCTTTTTCGACTTTGTAATTATTTTTGGTTTCACTCCCACAATACCTTCAAGGGTACTTCGAACTTGCATACGAGTAAGCTTTGTGTTGCCCTTGTTTTTCTTGTGAAATATTTTGGAAAAGTGAATTTTTAATACCCATGTAAATATTGACATACTACAATGTACTGGTCATATGAAGTATTTCATAGCAATAAAAGATATATGGTAAATCAAGGGTTATTCATTTTACATGTAAGGGTGTGCACTCGTACTCGAGTACTTTCAAAGTACTCAGTACTCGTACTCATACATTTCCCCAGAACTCGTATTCGTTCTTTATTCACACATTTTCAGAGTACTCGCACTCGTACCCGAGTACTGAAGACGAGTAGTCGCCCTAGCCCTGATATTATAGAGTGATCACCGGGTGTGACGAAGGCGGGTTTTAAATCGTGCGTACACGTAATGTGTTTATTTTATTTATTATGAAAATTCACGGGGTGGAGGTTCTGAATATCATTGAAACCGTTTGTTTCCGAATGTGGATGTGGGCGACAGAACAGGAGGTGCGCATTGTGGTAACGCAAGCATTTTCTTTTCCCTGGCGCAAATGCTAATGAATACTGGGGAAAAGGGTTCGCTATCGACTGATGAGATCAACGCATTTGTGTTATTCAGAGAAGTTGGAAACAATTATGGTGATTGTGAACGATCTTATTCTTTTCACTTCTCGTCACATTTTCTACCACTTTCTACTTTAGCTTAACCGATTGCCTCGACATTTTGCACACAGTTATTCCCCTGGTCCGCTGATTCCAGCGGGTTTTTTTTTCGTTTTTATTTAATTTCCACCTTTATCTAAAATTACACCAAGTTTACGTTTTTTTCATCCAGCTCGTAATATCAACTTATAAAACAAAACATATCACATGTGTCGAAATTTTGGAAAAATAAATTTTCCTTTAAAAAAAGCATCTAACAATGTGTTGCCAACCCGGGAAACTCGCAACGGTTTTGGCAGGTTCTCGGGTGCCGTTAATGACGTCAATTTTTGTGACAGACTTGGCTGCGAAGTTATAAACAGCAAGTTTAAAATCTCAGCCACCCTTTATAGATTATTTGAAAATATGTATAGCGTTTTTATCTTTTAGAATGTTTCTATATCAACCCCATTTGGGTTTCATCTTAGCACCTCTAATAACAACACATTTAACTTTCCAATATTACTAAAGTCCTTGCCCTCTGACTGGACGAGAGCTCGCTTAGTTTTTTTCTGCTTACGGCTCCAGTGGCAGTTGTTACAGTCCGATGTGACATTTTGAAATATTTTAAAAGATAATAACAATGGGAGGAAATTCAGAGTGCATACCTCCTACAAAATCGTCTTTTCGAGACCAGTGATCCTTCTAAGAATATATACCCGCAACCCACTTGAAAAAAGGTCGAGGTGACTCATCACATATCAAATCATGAACTTGTCATGATTTGAACTGAGCAGGTGTTACCTCGACCTTTATCTTACGTTATTGATTTTGTGTTGGCCAGTGATGTCACGGGGCACACGAGAGGTTTATTTACTAAAAATGTTATCGTAAATTTATTGAAGTTACCTTTCGCGATGTGTACATTGAAGCATCTGGAGGGTCTTATTGTAACATATACGTTATTTTAATGAATTGACGATAACAGAGTCTGATGTTTGCGACTCGGTCGTATGTTCGACCTCGACGATTCGCGTCACGTGTGAACATAAGCTCCGAGCCGCAAACCTCAGAAAATCTTACCGTCAATTGATCACAATAAATTATAATGTGTTTCGGGCCCTGCCTTTATTCAGTTTCCGAATCAGCTTCCGATTTGACGCGATTCATTATCAAAACTCGAACATGCGATATCGAATCGAATCGGCATTGATGAACAGCGATCGTGTCAAGGATTTCGAGCGTCTGTCCATTTGAAAGATTGGGGAAGTCATGAAAATGAGCGAAAACATTTCAGATACTATATGAGCTACACGTAACTCATACTTATTTATAACTAAGAATGTGATAATAATCCCACCGCAGCCTACTCAGCTCTTGACTGTGGACGTTACATCTTCATCCTGCACGATGCACGAACGCCGGCACGAAGTGAGGACGGTCATTAAATGGTCCCCCTGCTCGTCCAATGTCTGCACAGTATGTAAAATTCCTTTTGTAATCATGAGGTTCTTATCTCTGCAGTCTTTTAGTATACAATAAAACGGTAAACAAGAAATATCCTTAAGTCCTCGCGTGCATGATGCAATCTTGGCTGATAAACACAGGCCATGACAGTTTCTCTCTCTCTCCCCCTTCTCTCTCTCCCTCCCCGTCTCTCGAGATATATATACAGAGAGAGAGAATAATTCTTTGAAGAAACTACTGCAATTGGATCCATTTCTAGCTGTTGGCCTTGTCATTGCATCCATTTGATAACATGATGGAAACGAGAATTCAGTCGATTTGAATTCAAAAGCGATTCGCGAATCTTGTACTGCTCACATAAGTACCCTGTACGTGTATTTTTTATTTGTTCAATACATTGATATTGTCAATGTCTTACCTCCCTTCTCCTACCTCACCGTTTTCGCTATTTTCGGTTTTTTGAAATTGCGAAAAGCGTCTTTACGTTTTGTAATTTCGACCCACGATGTGAGCGATTCGAATTTTACGTGTTTTCCCAATCTTTTATTTTTAACCCCCAATGCAAGCTCGCGCCAGACGTATTGCATCATAGGGAATTTCTCAAACTTAAGAAACGACCTCTGAGATTACGTCATGTGGGTCAACATCTGAAACAATAAAATACGTTCGATTTGTGTAGAATATTAGTATTTTCTGAAGCTCAAAAAATAGAAACTCGTCGTTGCTTTTTCACTTTTTCAATTTATCGCCATTTTATATGTTTTTACGGCACTCCCTCTTTACAAACCATTTTCTTTGTAAATGATACTTCTGTGACGTGCGCAATTTCGTAGTTATAAATAAAAAGTTTTGAAACATCGTATACCGTTTTTCAGTCGTGTGGGATCGTAAACAGCGTTTTTACGGTTTTGAAATTTCGACCCCCCCCCATCTGCGCCATGCGAATTTTACGTGTTTTCCTTTATCTTCTATTTTCGACCTGATTTGCAGTCCCATTGTTTCGAAATTTTGGGAATATAATCTTCTATAAGGCAAATCAAAATATGAAATATGCTTACACTTTATATGCAGTCCCTTGGAGAGATTATTCGCAGAGGTGGGCTGAGCCAGGAAAAATTACCGGGAAATGAAGCAAAAAAGGAATGGACCTGGAGAAAATTTGGTTTTTCGAATTCAACAAACTCTTCTTCCTGGCATCTTAGTGTTCAATGGCAGTTCACAGAGGACATATTGGTGGAATTATTTATCATCCTCATCACTCATTCGGCAAGAATGCTATCAACAGGGTGTGGGTTGCGCGGACCCATCGGGCCGATCATATTCCGCCCAATGTGAGGAAATTTTGATTTTGAAAATTGAATGAACACTGTTCCTTGCTTCTGGGCTATCTGTGGCAAACGAGACTGCTGGTGTATTGAAATGTTTTCTATGTGAACTGCCATTGGCAGTCCACATAGAGAACATGTCAATATACGACATTCTCTGCAATCAGATCCATTTCGCCTGTTGGGTGTTTTGACGAAATTTTAGGCACCAACAAGTGTTGGTCTGCCTCAGTTTTGGGGGTCCAGAGGCCACCCAATAGGAGGTCCACCAGGAATTTTCGCAATAGTCCATACGGTCAGTCGGCCTCTGATTATTCGTTAAGGCGTATCGACAATCATTTCTATGCCGACGACTCTCAGATTAACAAAGAATTTGACGCCTTTTACTTACAAGACACCGAGTCAAAATTGCAGATTGTGGGTAAATTGATTGAAGACAGTAGAACGTATTGTTTGTAAACAAACTTAAACTTAACGATGGCAAAGCAGAATTCATTGTTCTTTTTTACTTTAGATACAAACCTGCACCACATCTTTTGCCTCCTCTTAAAAAAGGCTACACCATCAACAACCCATCTACCACTGTAAGAACCATGAGAGTGTATTTTAGAACACATTTGACGTCTCGTATTTCGAAAAGTCTGTTAGTTTACATACACAGGATATCGGCCGAGCCACAAAAATTTGGCGATAAGTGCAATATGCCTTGTCTGCATTAATCCCTTCAACGCTGGATTACTGCAATGTATTCTATGTGGACTCCCCAACAAGCACGTCAATGAACTGCAGTTTGTACGCAAATGGTCCTATTGTGATTCGCCCAAAGAAAAACAAACACATTACTGCCCAGTTGAAAAAAGCTTTCTTGACTTCCCGTCTCCGTTAGAATAGAGTTTAAAATTCTTTTGGTTACACACAAGATACTATCAAATCAAGCTCTAGCTTACATTTCAGAGGTGGAAAAAATGCTGGTGCTGATTAATTTATTGTTATGTATTGTTTGGCCTGGGGAATTCTCAACTGGTAATGCCGAAATCCGGCTTGACGTAATTGGGGTAATTGGGGGGATAAACATTGAAATTTTAAAATTTTGTGGAGTTAAACAAATAGAAAGCGGGCCTTTTTTATTTTCTCAGTGCATTGCCTTTTCGATGTTTTAAGCCTTCCCCAAGTCCCCGTTGACGTTTTTATGCCTTACACAATCCCCTCTCTTTTTATATCTTTTTACATTTTTAAGATAAAACGATGACTTGGGGACAAACAGAGATCCGTAATTCCACAAGATACAACTTTTAAACCTGACGCACCGTCTTTTTGATCTTTTGAAGATGTGTGTGGCGTCTTTTCTTTCACTTATTTTAATCCACAATGTCGGTAATACGAATTTGACGGTTTCTATTAATAATTCGCTTTTTGAAACCTTAATTTTTGAACCACTTTTTCGAAATTTTGGGAATGCAATTTCAACTCGAAAATTGTAATTTGTTGGAAAAATTACGGCTTTCATAACTTTCCAATATGAAAATGCAGACTACATATAGCAAAGCAAAGTGCTTGAAATTATCCATTTCCAAAATGATAGACAAAAAGCATACAAAGTTGGCTATTTTTGGCATTCTATAACGGTACTCTTATTCTCACCCTCATTGTGCTTGGGGGTTAAAGCTTGAGATTAAAAAGTAGACATAAATTTTCTTCTGCAATCATTGTTACATCTATCTATACCAAAATAATAAAATAATTGCTACAATAACCTTGCAATTAGAGGAAATGAGTACAGATGTTAGCAAAATTCACTGAAAACCATTTTTTTGTCAGCCAATACTATTCTTTACGTGGCCAAAGCATATGTTGGGTTAAGCCCCAAATCATAACTTACAGCAGCAGATTTGTTCATTAAGCATCTCTGCCTATAGCAAAATAAAATATCTAAAATTAACCCTTTCCAAAATGACAGGAAAATGTAACCGAAGTTAGCTAATTTTAGCATTTACGAATGGAACTCTTACCCTCATTGTGCTTGAGGATTAAAGATGAGATTAAAAACTAAACAGTAACTTTCTTCTACAAGCATTGTTCCATCTATGCATACAAAAATAATTGTTACAACAACATTGCAATTAGAGAAATTAGCGCTTGAAGTTAGTCAACGTCGATGATAAAATGCTATATTCATATCATTTGTGGCCAATAGGGGTTAATTTTAAAATATTTGTGTGGTGATTTTAGTGTATCATATTATGCTCTAAATGTGCGAACATCAATCACAGACTGAGTGTCTGATAAGAGACATAGCGGATTCTTGAATCTTGGCATTTGAATGAACATGTACAAGTTGAGGGTACTCCAAGTCAAGGAACGACATCTGGGTGAGGGTTAAAACTTGGAATGAAACACATAACAGCAAAATTGTTCTTGGATGAATGTCCTATCTTCTCATGGGAAACGTTCTGAGAAAATATGGCTCCAGTGCTGAGAAATTGCATGTACATTTTTTCCGAAAATACCAATTATTCCGACAGTACCCTTACAGGAAGTCTCAAATCTGCCAGGGGTTAAACTTTTAATAATAACATATATAACAAAATTTGTCGTACTTTGACTGCTGCATACAGCTATAGAAAACACTCAGAGCTCAATCAATTTAAAATGGAGTAAATCGTCACCTAAACTTACCAAATTCTGAAAAAATTGGATTTTTTTTGGACGGTACATATTTTTATGCAACCCGAATGGGATAGGGTTAAACTTTACAACCAAACTTACAACAGCAAATATGCTTAGATTGTCAATTGTGAGTACGCACATGAAAAGTGTTTGAAATTAACCCCTTCCAAAATGATAGAAAAAGCAACCAAAATTGGTTAATTTTGGCATTTTCATAGGGTACTCTTATTCTCGCTCTCATTGTGCTTGAGGGTTAAATCTGAGCTTAAAAAACAAACAGCAGCTTTCTTCCGGAATCATTGTTGCATCTATCCATACCAAAATAATTGTTACAACAACCTTGTAATTAGAGAAATTTGCTCTTGAAGTTGGTCAATTTTGAAGAAAAAATCTATATTCATGTCATTTTTGGCCAATGGGGGTTAAAGTTGAAAGATTTGAGTGGTGTTCGTGGTGTATTATATTATGCTCTAAATGTATGGAAAAGTTGAGCTAAATAATTGTAAACAATTTTGAGACATTTGAAAAATGGTGAAATTTTGACAGAAAATTTTGAAAATACGCGTTTTCACTGACATGACGATACCGCATTTCACTAGATTGTATGACATTACATAAGTATGCCAAATTTGGTCAAAATCGTACAGCTTGTTTTTGAGCAGTTCAACAGACAAAATACACGGCGGAAAAAGAAAAAAAAAATAGAGAAAAAAAGATTTTGAAAAAGAAGAATAACAAGTCTTCCCCAAACTGGGTTTGGGAAAGCCTAATAAAAGCCACATCAGATCAACTATTACCATCCTTTGAATTTTTCAGCATTTGAACTACATTGTGTGCAGTAAATAATATGTGTGTGTGCGTGGGGGGGGGGGGGGGGGGGGGTTCTTGCGGACAAAACATGGTATCCGTCATGAAGCGACGGCTCAACGGGAGAGTACGAGTCCCCACGTGCCCTCTCTCAAGCGACGCGGTCGTGCCAGCTTCGCCCGGTGGAGAGCATGAGAAGCGGTGTCTTGGTACCCCCCTCCCCCCTCGAGAAAAGTTTTTAAAATTGATTGTTAAAACAAGAAATTTGGTAGCTTTCCCGGTAGTTCCAAACATTATTTCTCTGCACACAAACTTTGTGGTGAAACGATCGTACGGCACGAAGTATGCAAGTCACTACCTTTGCGTTCGATAAAATCTATTAATAGAGTCTGTTTTGCAGTGCGAAATTCGCCAAAGAAACTTCACATACATAAAGATGAAAGAATATTTAAAATGGAAGGAAACTTTAATCCAATTTTTTGGAGGGGGGGGGGGGGTGGTAAATACACCCTTTATCCCCACGGTTGTTACTCAACCATTGTATGGTTCGTACATGCTGGTGGTACATATAAAAACAATTATTAGAAGGACACTCAGCAATTCATTTGACAACTGTTAACAAAAACAGCACATTTTATCGCCAACCAACCAAATAGGCGAGGGGAACTGGTGTTACTATTTCGTCCACTGAGTTCCAATGTGTCCCATGTTCCTACTGGCACAGTGGAACTCATGGGACGAGTTTTAGCTATCGCTAGCCATTCAAATTGTAATTGCGTTGCACGATTTGTAGAACATTCCAGTGAAATTTCGCTTCTATTTAAAAATAGTCCATCAACGATTTCCATTCCGCACATATGTGCGGAACTGATTTTTATTTCCCTCATGTTCCAGTGTTGCTGTAGATGATGATTTCACAGAACAGGCGTGTAATTATGAGTGTTTATGACTATTTTGATAGTAACTTACCTGCAATAGAAACTATTTTGGTGCACAGGATGATCAAGAAAATAATCATGATTTCATCGGACAGAGGTGCATTAACAACTGGCTGCCACTTAACCGTCCGCACATGTGAGTCACAAATGTTCAGCAAATGTTCAAGCACGAGACAGCAGAAGAAAAAAATATTTACAGAACACGCCTTCCCCTACGTCACGACAGCATTGATAAAAAACATGAAAAATGGAAGGAAGCATACACATATTCAAAATATCGACGCTCACAACAATCTAGTGCTTCATATATGTATATTTAACGTACACTTGGGATGAAACACGTGTAACCCTTAACATGACACGTCTAGCAGACAACAGATTCTAGCAACAAGAAATAGCTTATGTCTCTCATGGGAATAAACTAGACTAGCTCTCTCCATTGAGGTGTTATCAGAACGAAAAAAATGCAAAAAATAATTTAAGATGAATGCTATTGTTTGTGAATAGCGATGGCGAGATATAAACGCAACTTTGATAAACGGTTAATGTTCACAAAATAATCGACCCGGAGCACTTATTGTGTACTATTTGAATAAACAAGTCAGTCCTCATTAAAAAAAATAGATTATTTTTTTTTTCAACTTTTTCTGGAAGATGGGCGCAGGGCAGACGGGTGCTCGGCAATCAGTTTGTTCTCTCCTTTAGTAATTATACTTAAAATGTTTTAGTACGGTTCGAAACATAATTAGTTCTCAACTTCCGTCCGTCCGTCCGTCTGTGAACATTTTGAGTTTTGGTTAAAGTTTGTGGTTAAAGTTTTTTACTGAAATTTAAAGTTTTTTTTTTCTTTTTAATTAATATTGATTACTATTGCATGTATCATTCCCATTATGTTTCATGTTATTTTGGGAAATATTTAACACTTTTTTTGTAGTCAATTTAACTTAGAACTTCCTGGTTAAAGTTTTTGATGAAAGTTTTTTGTTTTCAAAGTTACACCTTTAAATCAGTTTAGTGGAATGCCATTGTTTCTCATTTGGGACAATGTCTACTGCCTACTGAAGCTTTCTACAGTGATTTTAATTGATATTTGCATGCTTTTAACCCCTTTTAAACATGCATTAGGCTTTTACCACATACTTTGTTACTTTAATTCTTGCATGTTCAATACAACGTAATGATTGCGTTTACATCAATGATTATGTTATTGGTTTTAGGAATATTTAAACCCTTTGTGCAGTCAATTTTACTTAGTATTCTCAGCTTAAAGTTTTCGATTAAAGTTTTGCTTTTCAAGGTTGTACCTTTAATTCTTCAAACACTGTGTTACAACGTCTATGTTTTTCGTTTGGGGCAAGGTCTACTGAACCTGTACGCCGTAGTTTCACATAACATTGGCATTAATTTAACCCTTTTCAAAAAGGTTTTCAAACTTAGTTTCTTTAATTTTGAAATTACGCTTCTACCACACACTTTGTTACTTTTCATGCCCCGCAAGGAAGGGCTATAGCGTACAGCTCCGTCCGTCCGTCTGTCCATCCGTCCGTCCGTCCGTTCGTCCGAACTTTCTTTATGGCGAAACTTCAACAATAGTTAACGGATTTCAATTCGTTTTGGTATTTGTGTCTATAACAATAATGTCAACGTCAAGTAACCAAATATCAATGTTTTTGTATGAAACTCTTTTGGAACAATCTCTATCTCAAGTACGATGACCACCATTATCTAATAAAAACTATCTGAGTTATTGTCCTGGCTGCCCCTCCCCCTGCCACCCCATCCAATTAGGCAATTTGTCTTTGCTCAAAAATGCATTTTGAAGGATTTAGAGTGAGAACATGCGAAAAATTACTCCTATAACCGCCTCCCCCTCCCCCTTCACGATGCCAATTAGGCATTTGTTTTTCTTTCCACCAAAATGCATTTTGAAGGACTTGCGGAACAAAATTACTCCTATATCCCCCCCCTCACCCCCATCCAGTGGCATTATTTTGATCCAAAATGCATTTTGAATGATTTAGAGTGTGTAAATGTGTAAAACAAAAATACTACTATCACCAATCCCCCCCCCCCCCCCACCTCTACCCCCGGGTCAATTAGGCATTTTGTTTCTTTACTCATTGATGCATTTTGCAGGGTTTAGAGTCATTACATGCAGAAAAATTGACTCCTATGCCCCTCCCCCCTTCCCCCACTTTCTTCCCCTGTCTGTTCAGTTAGGCTTCAAACTTTTTTTGTTTTTTCTCCAAGATGGGTTTGGTCGGAATTAGAGAGCTTTTGAGTGCTTTTGGTTGGAGGAAAAAAACAACCTGTGCTCCCCTCCCTAATTGGGGGTGCGGAAAGATTAGCAGCGCTTGGCGTTGCAGGCCTCTTGCTTTTCTTGCATGATCAATACAACATTGATAATTGCATTTACAGACATAATTTCTCTTCCTTGTATGCAGCTTTTTTCATAACCTGAGCATCACTGAAATATAACGAACTGCCATCTGCAGTATACGCCTGTTGTTTTACAAAAAGCAATACAGATGGGAAGGAAATGGGTGTGACGGACTTTGATTTTGTCTGCAAAACTTCGAGGAAAGGGGTAGAATCAATCCACCCTTCCCTCCTCCACATGTTATCCAGAAGATAAATCCAGTGCCAATTATACGATTCTCTTTAAATTTAATATTATATTTTTCAATAAGAAAAGACAGGAGCACTTCGAATTTGATGTGTAGTCTTTTAAAATTCAAACCATAAATTTTAAGTTAAAACTTCCTGATGATCCAACTACCAATTTTGTTGATATTTTCAGAAAGAACATAATTCTATACTTTCTTTCAGAAAGATGGAAAAGCCAGAACATTTTTCTTGTCACATTTTACCAACATTATTTTTCAATAATATTATAATTGAAGATTTTAAAAAGTGAATGTTTTATGTACTGCATCATTAAACCTTTACCTAACACAAGTTGAGGCCAACAGCACAAAATATCTTTCTGAAATATCAGATTTTTCATGTTTTATTTTCAACCATTGCTTATTAGTCCTTATTGGAACAAGCTCACCAAGCCTGTTCGACAAAAAGGTAATGAGGTATGTTTTAGGGTAGAAAAATTAAAAAATAAAATTTGAATGTCAGTTTTTGTATATCACGAGTGCAAATATGGCAGATTCGTCAGGTGAACGGTTAATAAAAAATAGCACAGACTGTTTTGTGTCTTAGCATTGTCAATGCTGGGACAATCGGACACTCTGCGTGACATCACTCTAGTTTCTTCATTGTTTTTTTTTCTGAATAGTTTTCTCTGTTTTTGCCGACATTGGGTTACACTGCTTCCATTAAAGTTCTCATTGTGGCGTTAATCCAGATGACCTCTGCCTGATATTCAGTAGATTGTAGGCCCGTTTTTTTATGTTTCAATGTTGGTGCATATGGTTATCAAGGTGCACTGTTGCCAATAATTTAGTTTATTCGTCTGATATTATCACTAGTACATGGCTCGTCATGCATTATATAACAACTAAAGTATACCAGTTTGCATAATCAAGTATCTTTGATGTCCCCATATTTTGGCATTTGAAGCATCGACGTGAACATGACACATACAAATCAACGCCCATGCTCGCGTATCGAATTTTGGTAGCGTTTGGTGGTTTCATTTGCCTTTATTTTTATCGTTGTTTTTTAGGCCAGTGGTCTTTAAGACTTTATTTTCTTAGCACACTCCACTATCCTACTTACCCTTGGACGTTCGAGATTAATTGTGTTTTCCACGGACACAAAGATGATGACGTGCGAGAGGATCGATCCGACTATCTTCGATATGAAGTCTATTGGTATATCCAATGAACCACAACGCGTCCATGTAATTATTTACATGGGGACGGAACACGGTATATCCAATAGTGTTATTGGTTTAACCAGTATCTCTGCGTTGATATCTATATATGTTATCACAGTGCGCAGAATGGATACACCGTCAATGTAATCAGTTGTTTTCTTCATCCGACGCGGTACAACTAGTGCGACATTGCAGATCGCGTTAGTGGGGATGCGACCGTAGGGACTTCGCCTCCCGTGACTTTGAACTAGAATGGGATAGGTTGTTATGAGGAAATAGGTGAAAATGGCGTTTAAGCAACAAAGTAAACAACACAGTGCACAAGACGGAAATGCATTTAGGAGCCGCACTGCTTTGTAGGTATATTTTTTCATCTTCCCAGCAAGATGCTTTGAACGACCATTGTTGTCAATAATACGTCGCCCGAGTTCTAGAATGTCCTATGTCCACTATGGGGTATAGGACATTCTAGCACTCAGGCGACGAATAATATCACAATCAACGTTGGTTTAAATTGGGATTAAGTGCCTTGCCCTTGACCTTTTCATGAACGTCTCGTGTCGGCCCGCTTGTTGAAAGCTCACTCGAAATTTTGGAAATGTACTCTCCAATAAAAACAATATATAAAAATGTAATCAGTTTTCAGTCGACGAACAATTCGTCTTGGATGCCGTTGGGGTTTGGCGGGAGGACGTCAACGTCTGAAAAATTAAAGTTTGTCCAATTTTTCATGAAAATTTAGTGTTGATATTTTAGCTTTTTGATCTAACGTCATTTTAGACGTTCTGCGTCAATTTGTTTTTATACCCTTCCAATTTGTTTTTCAACCCCTCCAATCCTGCCGCTCTCCTACGTCAACAACGGCAAAATATACCTCTATAAAACTAAACACGCAGTGTATGGGATATTTGAAATGATGTATAGGCATATACATAAGCTTACTGACGCAAACAACCAACTGAACACTATAATGTCAAATGTGACGGAGGTGCAACAAAAAGTCAAAATTAAATTCCACTTTCAAAAGGTTTGACCATGTAGCCTTTTAGCATCCATGATCACACACACAGCCAATTCAAAATAAATTTGAAAACGGAAAAATATGACGTTAATACCACCCTGCATAATAATTCATCACATAAGCCATTTTGTCCAGAATTCGTTAAAATGCTATTGTGTGATTCAAGGGGCTCCGTGTGTATAAATGACACAGCTATCAAACTTCACACACTCTTTGAATTTGTTATTTGAACTTGTGTAATTTTTTTTTCATTTCAAATTTACACACCTGATGCCAGCGATGCCAATTTTACGATTTTTATATACGACATATTCGCAACTTCATTTCCAGCCCCAGCCTTAACATAATCTCCCTAAAAACATATCAAAAAATGCAGAGTAATGGCCAAACGATGAGACAACGTCATAGTGGGTCATGGGATCAAAACTTAAAATATGTCGGATTCGCAATAAATTTTAAATGCGTCGGAACAATAGGAGAATGGCTATTTTTTATTTTTTCGATTTATCGTCATTCTTGATGTTTTACGTCACTTCAAAGTTTAGGATATTTTTATCACATTTCTTTACAAACGAGCTGTTAAGTACGTTGAAAGGTGACAGACACCCCCCCCCCCCCCCCCCCCCCTCGTTGTTGGACGCTTCAGCCAATGCCACACGCATGTTTAGGATACACAGATACATCCAGTCCTGGCTAAATGTTCATGTCGTCATTCATTTCATCCGGCATCGCTACATAATGGTACATCTATGACAAAACGAAAAACTGTCCGGCAGTTTCACTTAGCACCGCAACACAACACAGCTACAATGGTTTTCGAGTGTACATGAGATGAAACACATTCGAGACATAGGTATTCCAGTCTGAAGCCATACAGGGCGGGGGGGGGGAGAATTTTAGAAATCTGAATAATTTAGACCTATTTTCGTTAGGAATTCGACGCTGTCATGGCCCAGAGCCAGTCTAGTTCTTTAATAGTCCGCGCCTATGTTTGTTTTATATTCAATCGTCTGGAATATTTCACTTGGCCGGGAAAAGCGAACCTATATTTCTCTTCTCCAACCAACTGAAATATTACACACGATTGAAGCAAAAACTACAATAAACATTCATTTTCTTTGAATGAACGCAAGAAATGTTTCTCAATCGAAAATTAAATATCACCGAATCTGTAATGCTGTTAGACATTTTGTAAACTAAATACTTTTGAATGAGGACTCACCACAGCTGTAATTTTATGATTATGCCATGTTGTTACACCAATTATGTTATTATCTTGGGTTCCGCTCCACAATTTTCCAGGCTTTTCCAAATATGACATGCCATACACTCTCTTCAAATGCAAATATCCTGTAACTTAGTTATCCAACCCATTACAGGTATTACTTTTCCCAAATCCACAAAAAAACGTATAACACTATCTGACTAAGTAGAAATAAACAATCTGAATGTGGCTGGAATTATTTATTGACAAAGGCAAGACTTCAGCCTGAAAAATTGGCTGAAAAAATAGCGAAACCAGTCATTTTCAGCCATCTAGCAGCCTCAAAAGCAGAATTTTCCCACCAACCCCACCTACCCCACCCCTGGAGCAGAGCATCCCCTGTTTCTAAAATGCAAAAAAAAAAAAAAAATTATATGTTTCCGTCTCATTTTTTAGTTACCTGTCTGGTAACAAACCGTTGTAAAAATTACATTTGACAAAATAGCCAATTTTTCGAAGCCACTGTTTCCCATAATTCATCTGGTAATTTACCCCTATGTATCAGACTCCAAGTTTGGGACCAAAACTTAAAATTCTCTTGTCCAACAAAAAACCTAATGTAATCATATATCTGATACTAAAAATATATCTCTATTTTACATGGCCTTAGTTTCAACATATGCCCTAAGTTTAGAATTTCACCCCTGTGCAATAGTGCGAAACTGTGTAGCGGAACCTTAAGAGAAAACAAGAGTGATCTCCCCCTGGATTTCACTCAGGCAAAAGAATCTGGAGTCTATCCTGAGTTGAATGAACAAAAACCACAAGTCTCTATTTTCAACCAGTAAAAAGATACAGCATGGCCTTTCTGTCTGCCAAATCGCTTTTGCAGCCAGTTTTTGCCCGATTTTCACAACCACACCGCACCACCTCATCCCTCCCATTTCTCTGGGCCACTTCAGAAAGTATTTTTTTATTACCACCAGCCACATTGACTCCCCAGTCCTACCAATAGCACTGTTAAATACAATCAAAATGTAAAACAATAAGCATTAATAACCATAGCTTTGTGTGAGTGTGTGTGGAGGGGGGGGGGGGGGGGTGGGTGTTGCTATCTAGATATGGAAGTGTAAACAGCTTGACGGACGGATGACACACAAACATGACACCAATGACCAAAATGAAAAAGAAGACACCAGGACTGCAAATCTCTGGTCAACAATAACAACCAAGCTGTCCATAACTGCATATATTTTCATGAATACAAAGCTCGGTGTTTAGGAAAGGCAGTGTTCTACCTTAATGTTTTCGAAATCTTGTCGAAAGTTCAAAACAAGTGCGAAATCAGGCTACATCAATAAATTTCTAAAAATTTCCACTTATTTCCTTCCAGTTGCCCAGAGATATCACTTGATGAATGTTAACTACTACTAACAATTGCACACAAACCAGAAATAATGAAAAGTATTTTTGAAAAGTGGTGTATTTATAACTCAAACACAAATAAGGAACTTCCTGGTTCAAGAATTGACACCGACGGCAGAATGCTCTTTAAGGTTCCGCTCCACAGTTTTCCAGGCTTTTCCAAATATGACATGCCATACACTCTCTTCAAATGCAAATATTCTGTAACTTAGTTATCTAACCCATTACATGTATTACATTTCTGAAATCCACAAAAAACATATAACACTATCTGACTAAGTAGAAATAAACAATCTGAATGTGGGTGGAATTATTTATTGTCAAAGGCAAGACTTCAGCCTGAAAAATTGGCTGAAAAATACCAAAACCAGTCATTTCAGCCACATAGCAGCCCCAAAAGCAGAAGTTTCCCACCAACCCCACCTACCCACCCCTGGAGCAGCGCATCCCCTGTTTCTGAAATGCAAAAAAAAAATAAAAAATATATGTTTCCGTCTCATTTTTAGTTACCTGTCTGGTAACAAACCTGTGTAAAAATTACATTTGAAAAAATAACCAATTTTTCGAAGCCACTGTTTCCCATAATTCATCTGGTAATTTACCCCTATGTATCAGACTCCAACTTTGGGACCAAAACTTCAAATTCTCTTGTCCAACAAAAAACCTAATGCAATCTTATATCTGATACAAAAAATATATCTCTATTTTACATGGCCTTAGTTTCAACATATGCCCTAAGTTTAGAATTCCACCCCGTGCAATAGAGCGAAACTGTTGAGTGGAACCTTGATGTTTTCAAGACGCAAAAATATGTATTGATTGAAATATCCCTAACTGTGATCCTGTGATCACAATTCAACACGTCCAGTATAATGGCGGCGGCCATGACTGGGCGTGTTGAATTGTGATCACAGGCCGACTGTGAGGTTGTGTGTGGTTGACTGGTGGGATGGTGTTGAGTTGTCTGGTGATTTCTCCGACCAACCACACTCTTTGACTAACCTAAGTCGAACATATCCAGTTTACGTATTTTTCTATCAGTTGTGTGTGTTATGAATGTCCTTCAGCAAATCCAGTTATGACTGCTTTGCATCAGCCTTAACTGGGCTTGTTGCAATATTTTTGAAACTCATATCACTTATTAACCGAACATATCCAGTTTACTTTCTTTTCTATCAGTTGAGTGAACTTTGAGAGTCTTTCAACAAATCCAGTTATGACTGCATTGCATCAGCCATGACTGGGTTTGTTGCAATATTTTAGAAACTCAAATCACTTACTAATCGAAACTTAACGCTACTAGTCAATGGCTGTAGTAACACTTCTCAATGTTTACTGAAGATGACCCAGTGAAGTTGTATATTATCCTAAACTAACCGACAAGATAACGTCAAATTATATGGTAATCTCTCCGTCCGATCAGCCACACTTTTTGATTAATCTATGTTGAACATATCCAGTTTACTAACCTTTCTGTCAGATATGTGAGGTTTGGATGTCCTTCAACGAAACCGGTTCTGACTGCGTTGCATCAGCCACGGCAGGGTTTGTTGCAATATTTTTTAAACTCATATCACTTATTAACCGAACATATCCAGTTTACTTACTTTTCTATCAGTTGTGTGAGTTTTGAATATCTTTCAACAAATCCAGTTATGACTGCTTTACATCAGCCATGACTGGGTTTGTTGCAATATTTTTGAAACTCAAATCACTTATTAACCGAACATATCAAGATTTCTTACTTTTCCTCATTTGAGTAAGTTTTGAATGTGTTTCAACAAATCCAGTTTTGGCTGATTTGCGCCAGCCATGACTGTGTTTGTTGCAATATCTTTGAAACTCAAATCACTTATTAACAGAGTTGTAGTGCTACTAATAAATACCATGTAGCGAGATAATGACAAATTTGTGAGAACACGATTCTAGAACAAGTTTCTAGAACGTTTCTAGAACAAAGTTGACCCATGCTCCGCGGATCATCCTCATAGCACGTTCCGTCATTCTAGCCAGGTTTCTATGTTGTTCTGAAGTTTGTGTGGTGCTATCCAACAGAGTAAGGTTAATATTTTTAGTCACCTGTCTGGTCAATCGTACTTTTTCGCTAGCTGAGCGGAATTGTGAATATCTCTTCAACAAGTCCAGTTGTGGCTGCTCATCAGCAGCTTGTTGAAATGTTTTTTTTCAAATATTCTTTAAATCGAACTTACTTGAGACACTGAATTATACGTTGTTAGTGAATACTTTTGAATGTCTTTCAACAAATCCAGTCACGACTGCTTTGTGGCAGCCATGGCTGGGTTTGTTGTAATATTTTTAAAATTCTAATTAAATACGACTCGAGATTAGATGTTACCATTAAATGCCATGCAGCGAGATTATGACAAATCTCTGTTTACACGATTCTTGAACAATGTTGACCCATGCCTCGCTGAATATCCTCGTAACACATTCCCCCAGATCTGCTAAGGTTTTATGGTATTATGAAGTTTGTGTGGCGCTATCCAACGGGACAACGTTAATATCGTTGGTGACCTGTCTGGTCGATCGTACTTTTCCACTAGACTAGAGACTAAGTGCTTCTAATAAATATTTTAATGGCGAGATAACGTAAAATCTTTGACGACAGGATCCTAAAGCAACATTGACGCTTGCCCCTCCGAATATCCTCGCAGCACATGTCTCCAGATCTGTAACAGCCGGAATGGTAGTTATTACCAAAGTGCTTATTTTAGTTCATCTTCTATTTTATCACTTCATTTCACTTTCACTTCGCTCTAGATTACTAATCCGTTTTATCTGAAGTTTACTTCACCATCCGGTACATGCACCTACCACCGGTAGCGGGAATCTAATATTCTTATCTAGTTCGCGGCAATGTCCCTACCTCAAACTTATACACAGTTGCATTATATTTGCGCGAGACATCTTACAACTAGTGTGATGTCCCTTTCTCCTCATTGCAGACAACTTTGTTAGAACTACATATACAGCTCGGACGTAAACAATTATTATTATTATTAGTTTTATAACTAATATATATTATTATATAACTATTATTATTATTATTATTACTATTTTTATTATTTTTATTGTTATTAGTATTGACCATAGTCTCTATTTGTTGCAAGGTGGATGAGCATAAGGGATAAGTCCCACTTGCCTCTATACCCTTGGGATACAGCTGGAAGTCCTTCCTGGCAACTTTCGACTTTTCGTGCCGGAAGGATTTCTCTTTCTTTTCCTACTGTGCCTACTAGTCGAAGATTGGGGTTTAGACAGAGTCACTGTTTCGTTCTGGATGAGTACTCCACTATCAAGTACATACTCCTTCTGCTGGAGTATATATCTAATCTCTCATTAGATATAATTGCTAAGTGCTAAGACTTACCATGATTGCCCCTACTAGTAATATACACCCCAAAGTTCTATGCTTTACGACTTCGAATAAGTAATCTAACCCCATATAAACACTCAAGTTATTTTGTAAATATTTTATTACTCTCCCCTCTTTTTTATTGTCTTTTGTAACTTTTCTTTCAAGTCTAAACTCTAGATTACATTACTTCTTTTCACGCCAGCTTGAATACTTTTTGCCTCCAATACTACAATTATATTCCATGTGCTCACTTGAACAATACCGTGCTCGGATAGGAAATTACAACCTTGCAGTTTATTCGAGAAGGTTAAGGCATTGCCTGCCGAAAGATAGATTTTTATGCATCTTAATTTATTTGCTCTTGCGTCTCAGTGGTGCTGAGCTGCATGAAAGCTTCACTGTCTTGTTTGCTCTGTTCATTGGCCAATCAAATGGGCTTTTTATCCCCCAATCTGAAAATTCGAATGAAGCACTTCCATATCACTACGGTTGTTTGAATGCCTCGAGGGCTACGTCATCAATAAAAGTGAAAACTACATCTCTCCTATTAACGTCGTGTTTCTTTTTTTTTGGTCACAAGCTTATTATTGTCAGGGGATATTGAAACCAACCCTGGTCCAAATTCTCTTAACTCAGACCACAATCAGAAAACACTAAAAATTGTTCATCTTAACATTCAAAGCCTCAAACCTAAACTGGAGATTGTACAATGTGAATTTGGCCCTTTTGATATTGTGGCTTTGAGCGAGACATGGCTTCATAACAATGATACCTCATCCGATGTCCAATTTCCTGGGTTTCATGAACCATTGCGATTTGATCGCTCGTCAAGGGGAGGCGGGGTTGCCATTTATATTAAAGAGGGTATCTCGTTTCGACACAGACCGGATCTTGATACACCGAATACGGGGTGCCTATGGGCTGAAGTATTCACGAAACAAGGTAGATCGCTATTGTTAGGAGTATTGTACCGTCCACCCAACAGTCCTCCAGACATATGGGATGCCATATCAGCATCAATCGAAAAAGCTAGAGACACGTCAGTTGGTGACTTAATTATCACGGGTGATTTCAACGATAACCAATTGTCTTCCTCAAGAGGTGGCTTCTCTGAAATAATCAATTACTTTAACCTCAAGCAGCTTGTGAGTGAACCAACATGCTTTACTGAGACATCCGCTTCATTGATAGATCTCTTTGCTGTCAGTGACACAATCAACGTGAAAACATGTGAAGTTCTCGAACCAATTATTCCAGACATGACCCGCTATCACTGCCCAATTTCAATTGAAATCGAATTTTTGAAACCAAACCCTCCTTCTTTCAGGAGGAGGATATGGCTTTACTCCCATGGTAACTATGACGTATTGAACGAGGCTTTCTCTAACACTGACTGGAACTCCGTCTTTGATGTTTCATGTCTCGATACCATAGTTACCAATCTCACTGACAAAATACTCGATACTGCATCCAAACATATACCCAACAAATTTATTACTTCGAGAATGGATCAACCGAAATGAATGCATAATGAAATCAGACTATTAATGAGACAGAGAAAACGTCTGTATCGCATTGCCAAACGTACCAATTTCGCATGCGCCTGGGCCAAATACAAACTTAAACGGAATGAGGTTGTATCGGCAACCAGGAAGGCCAAAGCCCAGCATTTTTCAAAAATCCAGTCCACATTGAGCAGCAACAAAACTCCAGCATCACTGTGGTGGAAAACCCTAAAAACACTAATCGGTAGCGGTAACGCAACAGGAATCCCCACCCTGATTCATCGAAACAAAATTTATTCCTCAAGTGTCGAGAAAGCTGAAGTGTTTAATGAATACTTCTGTTCCATCTCTACAGTTGATGATTCGCATGCTTCCCTACCAGATCCACCGGCCCATGCTTCTCAACACATTGATAGTATCACCCTACATTGCAGTGAAGTGTATGCCGCAATGAAGTCGTTAAAGGTGTCCAAGGCGTCTGGTCCAGATCAAATAAGTCCGCGTCTTCTAAAAGAATGTAAATCCTCTCTCTGCGAACCACTCTCAATCTTATTCAATATATTACTGAATAATTCATACTTTCCCTCATTGTGGAAAAAAGCAAATGTCTCCCCAATCCTAAAGAAACAACCCTCAGATACAGTCACTAATTATCGCCCGATATCGTTAATCAGTTGTGTTGGTAAATTATTTGAAAAATGTGTATTCAAACGCTTGTGGCAGTTTTTGAGCGAAAATAATGTCCTTAGCCAATTTCAGTCAGGCTTTACCCCTAGAGATTCAACCGTCCTCCAACTGACTGACATTTATGATGAATTCTGTCGCGCGCTTGATGAAGGCAAAGAGGTTAGGGTGGTTTTCTGTGATGTCAGTAAGGCGTTTGACAAGGTTTGGCATGCTGGTCTTATCCACAAGCTGGAGAGTATTGGTATTTCAGGAGAACTTCTCCTATTTCTAAAATCGTATCTTGCGGATAGGTCGCAGCGAGTTGTGATAGCCTCGGAGTCATCTTCATGGAGACCCATTAATGCCGGTGTACCCCAGGGGTCAATACTTGGACCGTTACTGTTTTTGATATACATAAATGACATAACCAGCGACTTATTCAGCAGTATTCGCCTTTTCGCAGATGATACGTCCTTATATCTAATTATTGAAAACCCAGAGCAAGCCGCGGTCATAATCAATAACGATTTGGCTACAATCGAGCATTGGGCCAAAACATGGTTGGTCGAGTTCAATCCCAACAAAACTGAAAGTATGTGTATATCACGTAAAAGCAACCCCAACTCTCATCGACCTTTATATTTAGGTAACTCACAGATATCGGAAGTGCGTGACCATAAACACTTAGGACTCGTACTAAATAGTACATGCACATGGGACAACCACATTGACCACATATGCTCCAAAGCCTGGTCTCGCTTAGACTTGTTGAGGAGGCATAAATTTAACCTTGATCGTAGTGTCCTGGAAAAAATATATTTTGCCTTTATTAGGCCACTTCTTGAATACGCGGACACTGTCTGGGATAATTGTTCTGCGACCAACGTCGTGGAACTCGAAAAAATACAAATAGCAGCGGCAAGAATTATCACCGGAGCAACAGTTAGTGCCAGTAAGTCTTTGTTATATTCTGAAACACGGTGGGAATCCCTGCAAGAAAGACGCCAAAAACATAAACTAATTCAGTTCTTCAAAATGTATCATCACATGTCACCCCCATATATTTCTAACAAAGTTCCCCCCACTTATCTCCTGGATGAATTCATCACGTAGTCTCCGATCTAGTCAAAACCACCGAGTTCCTTTTTGCCGAACGCAATTGTATCAGTCTTCTTTCATCCCCAGTGTTACTGACCAGTGGAATAAGTTGCCGGTACCTGTCCGCGAGAACTCATCTTTGATTAACTTTAAAACATTTCTCAGTAATGGTAACCAAAGACCACCAAGGTTCTATAGTAACGCGAAATCTCGTAGGGCTCAAATATATCATTGTAGGCTGCGGTTGCATTGTAGTCGTCTTAATTCCCACCTTTTCGTTAATCACTTATCAACTAGTCCCTCTTGTCAGTGTGGTGAACTTGAAACTACTGATCACTTTTTCTTTCATTGTCCTTTGTTTTCAAACGCTCGTAATTATACGATTAATTTACTCCCATATGTAGCTGATACATCCACACTTCTATTTGGCTCTGAATTCTTGAATAACGATGACAACCGCCTTATTTTCGAAGTTGTCCATGACTTCATTTTATCAAGCAAGCGATTTCATTAAGTTGAAACACAATTCTACGCCCCATCCCCACTCTACGTGGGAAAGTCAACACTGAAATAGTGATTATTCACTGCATCAAACAGGTATTGTTTAGCTGGCATAATAGGACCCATTCGACGAATGCCTGCTGTGAAATACCCCCTCACGCCTTCAATCTTTTAACACCTCGAAGTTTGTTTCCGCCTATTTGATTGGCCTAATTCGCTATCAAATAACCAAAAGTAAATAAGTTGCCTATTCTCTTGAGTGTTAAATCTATTTAACATATATTTAACATGTATCTCGTCTGTATTAACTCTGATTTATTCCCAAGATATTGTTGTGTAAACACACTATTGCCATCTGTGTATATGTGAAGGGTGTGTGTCTGAGTCTTGCTCTGGTTTCTGGAGATAGATCGTGGCTTGTTTTAGACTCGTCGTGAGCTGTCCTTGGAGGCCCGATTGTGACCTCGATACGTGCTTTTTCGAATCCGCATAATGGCAATAGTGTCTATGTATGAAGTATTCAAGCTGTTTTCAACATATTAATTAGTTTCTTTTCTTTTTTCCTTTCATCTTTTGTTTTTATTAGTGCTTCCTTCTTCTCTCTTCGTTCTTCCTTTCTTTTCACGTTGTAGTTTAAACATTTCCACAAAGTCGTTTCCTGGCGGTCGAGATGCTTCCCCCTGCCTCGCATCTACGCCGATGTGACGCTTAAACTATCCTCCATTTGACCTCCGATCGAAGCAATTAATTTGTAACTTAATTTATAATGGAGGGAGGGTCTCGGCTATCTTGCGACGGCGCGTGAGCTCTTCTGCTGATCTCTACCACCTACAGGAGTAAGTCATAATTTGTCAGGGAGACGACTTACATAAGCTTCAGCTTTCTGTCGAATCCCCCCCCCCCCCCCGCTACGCAGTAATCTGCTTTCCTTGCTTTGTGTATACTATTGTATCTAATGCTGTTCAGAATTTTTTGTTATTCTTTTGTTATTGTATTGTGATATGTATACACATGTCAATTATTGAATAAATACTGTTTAAACTAAATATCCCTAACTGGAGAACGAAGAATTTCTGTACACCTTTGTGAAAAAGGGACATCACATTGAATCAGCGGTTATCTGCGTGCAATGTCACAAAAAGTTAGCAAGCACCCCGCAACTGGGTCATATTCCTCCTTGCTGGCCTGAGAGCGTTAACACCTGCGTGATGAAGTCGAAAGACAACCTCAAAGATATTTCTGTGAAATCAGACACAATTTCACAGTTCCGTTGTCTACGTACTCTTACAAACCGTTCGAATGCAAACAAACGTTTTAGTGCAATTTTGCACTTCGATGCCTCTCCGGTCTCTCCATTGTCAGTGAACAGTACTTCCCTCGAAGTTACGCATGAAGAACGATTGTTGTTTCGTTTCGATCGGATAGCCATTGTGAGTGTTTGAAGTTTTCTCAAGAGAACTTGAAAGACACAATTGTTGGAAACACACCATTCATTATTTGTTATACTTTGGGTGAATTTTAAACACTGAGTAACCCTTCCAGTTCATTTTATTCTGTATTTACATTAGAGTATTGTATTCATACCTTCTCAGTTACATAGGCATACAGTTGAAACTAGATGTCCTGCGACTGTGTTGTGCACTATTTTGAAATAATAGCGCGCCAAGCAAGTGCAATTTTGTCCATGAAAAACTTCACCTTTTGCGTAATTTCTGTAGAAAAACAACGAGCCAAACTCTGTACAATCTTATACTAGTAAATAGAGATCATTAACATAATTCCTAACCTCTATTGGGATACATGTACATGCAATGACGTAATAGATACTAAAATTCAACTGCATATACAGAATGAAGAGAGTGGATAACTACTTATTCATAGCGTCATATATTCACCACTCGAAAAATATTTATAATTGTTTTTGTTGTTCAACAGACTTTGAGTTCAAGAAATTGGCAGCCTCCCAAGCATACGATAAATAAGTTATCGTACTCTCCAATTTCAAAGAGACACCGCCGTCATTGACCTTATGAAAACTCAGTGAGGCGTGTGTTGTTATCGTGAGACTCGCTCAAAGTTCTCATCTGTCACTGTGATGGCTTCAGCTGACATTGACCCGTCTCGGTGAACGTGCAGCTTATTTGGGAAGAGGTATATGGAATAAAAATCGAGAAACGGTACTTACGGAACGGTGGAAATGATTTGTATTGAAAGCAAAGACAAAAAGTACAGGTTATCGGACACTTAGTTCGAGGCCGCGGCAACGGCCGAGAACTAAAGTGTCCGATAACCTACTTGTTGTTCAGCGTTTCATCTTGCCGACTGTACTTGACAAATTCACCTCCCACTATAAGTTGTGCCGGGATTTATAGCCTGACGCAGAAATGTGTCTGATGGAGTTGTCGTTTTGCCAACTTGAGTTCGTGCTTTGTCGATTTCACTTTTATGCCATCATAGTGACAGTTGAGAATTTTGAGCAAGTCCCTCAATACGTGCACAGATGCACTGGCACAACTTATAGTGGGAGGTAAATTTGTCACGTACAGTCGGCAAGATGAAACGCTGAACAACAAGTAGGTTATCGGACACCTTAGTTCTCGGCCGCTGCCGCGGCCTCGAACTAAGTGTCCGATAACCTGTACATAACAGCACAAGAAACACTTTCAAATTTTCATCACATGGACCACTACCTAAGTGCTTCTGTTGTGTTGTTCTCAGAAGTTGTAAATAATTACTGAGTGAAAAATCTATCCTACAGCGATTTAGTAGTAACCCACCCTCCACATACTGTAGTCTCAATATTTTCTTTCTTGTTGATCGTACAGTTCGTGATACCGCATTATATTTTGTATTGCACAGCGCAAACACTCTTGTGTATTTAGGACTGCTTCACTCTTCTGCAGTAAAGAGCGCATCAACTAACGAGCATTTTCTGCACTAATTGTGTTAAATTGTAGGCTTTAACATTCCGTGAATAATGCGCCTGGCGAGAGCAACAGAGTAGCACATTCGATTTTGGCTGGTACATAAAAACATGACTTTAAATATTAAGACATTACAGAAATTGTTTGTTGTTTTCAGTCGTGTTGGATAATTGTTTTAACTCTTTCCCATGGGATCCGAAGCTCTCAGGCCACCAGTCTTAATCCATATTAGATATCACTCGATATTTGCTCCATCATAGCCTCGCATTATCAAAGAAGCCAAGATGGCGGTCCCAGTACACAACATTTCGTGGAGTTTGCGTACAGACTACTTTTGATATAATGCATTGTCCCTTTGTTCACAGAGATATGCAGATATTTTTGGGGGCTACTGTTATTGATGTCCCAATCAATAAATCTTTATCTCACTTTAGAAATATTAAAATAGTAACATAATTGTTGGGCCTACGCAGTTCCCCCCGCCGGTAAGTCACACGAGAACCTTAAAATTTACAAGACTTCCCCCATACCGGAAAGGACCTGACATTTTGTAAATCAGAAGCATTGGTCGTAGGTGTTATTTGGCTGCACAGAAAAGTCTTTTGAACATTCTCAGAAATATAACATTCGCAAAAGATGCATAGATTTGTAGTTTATCCTATATTTTCCTTGAAATTGTCCTAAAGTATAGTACAGTCACCGTTGACTGGTCATATTCCACAGGTGGGCAGTGATGTCCACGCATGTGTTTACCAGGTAATACAAATCAGTAGCAGCAAAATTTTAATTAATGAAGCACCGGGTATTACCCGGTGCTTCATTAATTATGTTTTCGATAATTTGTCCTATAATTAGTGTTTGGATCTAATATTATTGCGTCCGTGGAAATATTGCCCACCAGTGGAAAATGACCAGTCCACGGTGGCCGTACTATACAATTAAGTCCATCTCACTTTACTGTGACACCACGAAAGACAACCCTTTCATTAACCGTTTGAACTCTAAAGTCCCTTTTTGTGGACCGCAGGAGCAAAATACAAATTCAGCAGTTAAAAACAAATTTTTCAAAGAATTTCAACAAAACCATATCATGTGATCCCTCAATGAAATGACAATGAGGGGTTAAGTGCTTTGAAATTTGTTTAAAAAACAAATATTTAAAATAATAAATTTTGACATCGTCTGCGTTGGGAAAAGGGTTAAAAACCTTTTCACAATGGAGTATGAAGCATGGCAGATGCATTTTTTTTATCAGACCACTGATCTACAGTAACGACGCCGTGGAATGGCCGTAATCCACACAATGATGTCCACGCGTGCGTTTACCAAGTAATGAAAATTATCATCAGCAAAAATCTACGCTGCAACTACAGTCACAAAAGTGAGGGATGGGTGGAGTAACCACGTTTATTGACTCGGCGACATCGTGTGAGGGAATGGGTATGGGGGTAGGGTGGCAAACTGAGTAGTTACGTTCTTCGCTGACCTTCCGACATTCCAGTTGTTCTGAGATGAGTGCATCAAACAAAATATATTTTAACAATACGTTGGCTTCACCGTAAATGGATTAGATTGTTTGTAAAATGGGTGCATTTTAGACAAAGGTTTAAATTAGAACATCTCAGTCACTGTCGGTTGGTAGAAAATGTAACATCCGCACGGTAACGATATCTGGTATGTTCAGTTCATCGGTCTGCCGCCACCGTAAATCAGCTGGGTCCCACATTTCAAACTTCCCACCAGGTTTTTTTCCGTATTCGTGTTTAAACAAACGATGGGTTAAATAGAAAACAGTGGTCGCTCCAATGTCAATAAACTCCCTTGAAAGTATTAGACGAACGAGGAGGGACAAATTAATCCTTTACCTAACGAACAAAAAGCAACCGTCCGCTTAATTTTCAAATTCAGAAGTTGAAAAAAAATTTTCAAAGAGTTTCTACAACACCATATCACGAAACCTCTCATTGGAACGAGCTCATTGAGCTTGTTCCAATAAAGGGTCACATGATATGGTTTTGTTGAAATTATTCGAAATTTTTTTAAAAAAAAACAATAATTAAAATAATAAATTTGGATATCCTGCGCGTTGGGTAAACGGTTAAGAAGTACGTAACTGTTGAGGAAACACCTATGACATCAGTAGACAATGGAGCCAAGTAAGTAATAAATGAGAGTTCCAGACCACTTTTCCAAAAAACTGTACACGTACACGTACATGTATGTGTACCGCTACAGGGATTCAGTGTTAAATCGTGTACAGAGTGTAAAAAATATCGTTTTCACATGGTGGTCTGGAACTCTCGGTGTTTTTTTGACCGTTCGGATCGCACTTTTAACTGTCAAACAACCGTTGGCGAACGTGTGAAATTCGACACATCGCTCGGAAGTGAAAAATGTATGAAATTTGAAGAAAACGTAAATTTTATAATTTTTTGTTGACATTCCCATCGAGGATCAGACCTTCGATCTATCGTTGGTGAACGCAAGCAAAAAACGCTTTGAGAGTTCCAGACCAGCATCAAAAATGCGTTTTGAGAGTTCTGGACCACCTACGTTTGCGATCGCGTTTCGGACGGTCGAGGGTGAGATCCGATCGGTGAAATACGATTTAGAGTTCTAGGACAGAAAAATCTATCTCAAAACGTTTTCTCGACGTTCGCCAACGGTGAAAAGTGAGTGTAAAGTGTAGTCACTCATCGAGGATTTTTTAAAAAAAAATTCAAAAACCGATTTCGGCCTCCGGTACATCAAAAAATGCGGTTTGAGAGTTCTAGACCACCACCACGTTCAGGTTTTAAGAGGTAATAGAATTTTAATCTACTTGTGATAATGTTCGGAGATATGAATGAACCCTTTTTACAGATAGAATTATTCTCAAACGCGATAAATCAGAAATCGGTTTCATACGCGCTAAAACTTTCAAACTTTTTCAAAGTTCTCCTGTTCGTCACGAGGTGAATAATCGGCGATGTGATCTTTAACACGTTCGAGGGCAAAACGCATTTATCGTGGTAAAATGTTTTCCCTCAACTGGTTTTAGTTATTATATATTAAAGACAGAATATTTTTATTTACTTAAAACATAAAACATAAAAATAATTATACATTTAATTTTGAGAATAATAAAATAACTCACGTTAGCATACTCTAAAGGAATATTAATAATTTGAAAACGAAAAAAATGTTTTTACACACCACATATTCCAAGCGGAGAGATCAACTTCTAAACGAATATGAACGTGCTAAGAAGAGTATTGAATCAGCTGACAGAAGCAGGCGGTTGGGAGAAATGGAATTAAAACGTGAAACCTCAAAATTATTTAAACCCGTGACGGAGGTTCAGGAACGAAGTAAAAAGGAGATTGTTGACGAATTGAGGCCCTTAAAAGAAAGTTCTTTGAGAATGGGTTCGTTGCCCGGCAGTTTTACGAGGGGGTTTTCCTTTCAAAGATCGCCGGATTACGTTCCCATGCGGATCGAAACCGACGTGAGCGAAAACGACGATGCGGCTTCGACTATCACCACTGATAGCGTCGCGTCATCCGAGGATGGTGGTAAGAGAGATCTGTTGTATGGAATTTATAAGGATTCTGACGGTAGGACTTTTATAGGCAACACTGAAGTGCAAGAGGATGATGATAATTTAATCGTCGGTTCGAATAGGTACGAACTAACTCCTGGACTGTGCAAATTGCTCCTTTTCGACAAGCCTGGAGATTACACGGATCGCGATTTCGACAATTACGGCGACATTCTGGTTCAGACCCACGACATGAAGAGAAATAACGATGTTAGAGAAACGAGACCCAAAGCCAATAGAGGTTTCAAGTGGACGAAGGTGGTGAAACCCATATGGGATATGAATAAGAAGTTCGTCGAGTCGGTGCCTGGCAAAGGGGTGAAAACCACTTTTCTTCCGGGCGATTCTAACGCTCTGTCTCAGAGATCGAGATTGTTGATGGCAAGTAGACGCGCTGGTAACACTGGATTAGATAATGAGATAGTGAGCATATGCGACGAATTGTTGAGGCAAAAGGTTTTGAATAAACACGATTATAAAAGGCTGATGAACGAATTGAAGGATTGATATATATAATAAGTAGAGAACAAACAAACAAAAAATATAAATAAAAACAGTAAATGTTACACTACAAAATAATAAAAGTAATTTAAACAACAAACGATTTACCAGTGAAAAACAAAATATATATTATAAAATAAAAATATGTTGGTGATAAAGAACAGGGGATACGTCAGAACTTACGTTCAAGGCGGTTCTGGCATCGTCGATTCTATAATGCGAGCGTTCACGAGCGATGCAGGTAGAAAACTCGCATCGACCGCGTTTGGGGTCGGTAAGAAGACGGCTTTGGATTCTGGTAAGAAAGCCGCTTCCGAAGCTAGTGGTAGGATAGATTCTGTGGCTGGCAAGGGCAGCCGACGCATTGATCGACAAGTTGATCAGTCCGCCGGCAAAGCAAGCTACGTTAGAGCGATCGCCGAAAAGTTGGAAAGATTTTAAGGATGCTGTGGTACCCATACAAGATTTAGCCAAAATGACGAGTGGATCTAGATTGAAGAGAACTCGCGACGGTGTAATAAAAATAAATAATAATATTTATAAAAACTGAGTTTGAAAAAACATAAAATTGTGTTTGAAATATCTAAAATAACCAAAAAATAAACAAAGATGAACATTAAAGATATGTCTTGGAACGACGCCGCGATCAAGAGGTCGAATAACGAGTTCTTTCCCAAAAGCATAAGAGGCTTGATAGTGGGAAAATCGAATTGTGGAAAGACCAATCTGTTGATGAATCTGTTGTCACAACCCGACTGGTTTGATTATGACAGATTATTCGTGTTTGGCAAGAGCTTGTTTCAACCCGAATACAGATTGCTTCGAGAGTGCATGGATCGTAGATTGCCCAAGGACGTCATAGCCAGAATCTTCGACAGTAGGGAGGAATTCGACAAAAGTGAAGCTTCTCTTTCGACCATTTTGGACGGTGCGGCGATGGAATTGATGAAAAGAAATGCGTCTTTGAACGTCGAGTGTCCATTTTATGAGAACGCTAGCGACGTTCCAGATCCTAGAGAATTGAAATCGGAAGATAAAAATCTCATGATTTTCGACGATCTGCTTTTGGAGAGACAGAACCGATGTGAATCGTATTACGTTAGGGGTCGTCACAGCAACGTGGACTGTTTCTACCTGTCGCAGAATTATTTTCGATTGCCCAGACAGATGATAAGGGAGAACGCTAATTTACTGTGTGTCTTTCGCCAGGATCTCAAGAATCTCAATCATATCTACGGTGATCACGTCCTAAACGACATGATCGTGGCGGAATTCAGGAGATTCTGCAAGAGGGTTTGGGATGGAGGACTTTACAATTTTGTCGTGATCGATTTGACTAGCGAATTTAATCGTGGAAAATATCAGTGCAGATTCAACAAGTTTTATGTTTCTGATGATAATAATATAGAGAGCGAAAATAAAATTATAAATAATAAATCATCAAATAATTTAGTTTTGAAAAAATAAATAAATTAAAATATAATGTTCGAACAAGGAGAATTGTTAGAACGGATAGCCGAGAATACGGCTGCAAAACAATCCATTCAAATCGTGGTGTGTGGCGATTTGACTCGATTTGCGACAAAATTCGAACCTTCCATCGAATTGAATAGAGAGAAAAGATACGAGATGGCGTTGGTGAATCTGGAGACTTATTATTCCTTTCCCAACGTCACCGAAAAGAATAACTCGTTCAAGTATTCCGATGGAGTGGATTGGTTGGAGATTCGAATTCCCAAAGGAAGTTACGACATAGACGATTTGAACAATTACATTCAGACGCGAATGAAGATGGATGGAAAGGGAAGCAACAAGATCAGACTCGCTCCCAACCCTAATACCCTACAGACGATGTTGGATCTGGAAGATACTTTTCAAGTGGATTTCAACACGGATGATTCTATAGGCAAGATGCTGGGATTTGATCGAAAGATGTATCGAGGCCACGCGGTGTCCGAAAATACGGTCGACATTCTCGCAGTCAATAGCATTCTAGTGAACGTGGACGTGATTGCTGGAAGCTACGTGAATGGTAGCACTCAACCGACGATCTATTCCTTCTTTCCAAACGTGTCGCCGGGTTATAAGATCGTGGAACGACCTCGAAATTTAGTTTATATACCAGTGATTTTAGACACGTATAGTCTCAAAACCACGTTGACGGATCAAAATGGTGAACTGTTAGATCTTCGTGGAGAGAGGGTGACGATACGATTTCACATAGGAGAAATATAAAAAGCAAAAAAAAAAAATATTGTGTATATATATATAAATAAGAAAATAAAATAAACGCAATATTAATTTTACAAAAAATTATTTAATATATAATTATCATTAAACAAAAACAATTGAACAAATATATTTTTAAAAGAAAAAAAGAATTATGACTCAATACGTGGTTAAAAACGTGAACATATCCGCAGGACAGAGGAAGAAACTTAAGATTAAGAGAGCGTTAACAACTCGAAGCGAGGTGGTGAAATTCAAATTCACTCACGAAGATCTGGCGAGTGGCGGTCAGGATTCGATCGCCTGGACCAGAAGTCAAATTAAAAGGATGGAGAAAGCGATTCGTGATGGAAGAGGGTTGATGGTGAGATTGAGTCCCGCTCAATTGAAATACAATTTGAGAATGAAAGGCAGTTTCCTACCGCTATTGGCAGGAATTGCCGCAAAAGCATTACCCTTTGCCGCAAAAGCATTACCCTTTCTCAGAAAGACTCTCGGCGTGGGAGCTCTCTCAGGACTCGCGAGTTCGGGAGTTGAGAAATTAATGGGTGGCAGTGGACCATTTTTGAAGAAGGGAGGAGCCGTGTGTCGCGTCCACGTAGACAACAACGGTGAAGGATTGTATCTAGAACCCGTTAGAGGTGGCGACTATTTGAGTGCAAACGGTCTCTATCTGAAGAGTGGACGGAACGTTGAGCGACTCGGTAAGGGTTTGTTGTTTGGTGAGAATTCGCCATTTAAGAATATACCGATTTTAAGTATGTTATTATAATGTAAAAATTATATAATTACATAAAATATAAAAATATAAATTTTAGAAAGTATAAAAATAATATAAAATGGATAAAAATGTGGAAAAACAATTAGACGATAATGATGAATATTGCGAGATAGAGTGCAAAAAAAATGTGGAAAAATGATTAGACGCTAATGATGAATATTGCGGGATAGTGTGGGAAAAAGATGCGGAAAAACAATTAGACGCTAATGATGGATATCTTAGGAAAGAACTGAACAAAGAGCAGGATAGATGGTTGAAATTTAAAAGAATTAGACGTTTTCCACCGTCACCACTACCTTCTGAAGAGAATGGTAATGATGTGAGTGTTACCAAGAGATGCACCACATTCGTTCATAATTATGATTCAGATAAACAAATGTGTTCTCATAAAAACGTAATATATCACAAAAAAAAGAAAAGAAGAATCGACGCCGAAATTGAGAAAAAAGGAAACATCTTTATAATATATATGAGCGATAGTAGAGAAGAAGAAGAAGGAAAACCCAAAAAAAAGTAATGAGATCTAGAGAGGTTGATCATCTCTAGATCTCATTACTTTATTTTCCTTCTTCTTCGCTAAAATCAGTCTTTCTATTGTTTATATTTCCAAGTCTGTTATTAGCATGTTGACGGTCGTTTCTTCTCCTTTTTCGAAAATGTGTTGAATGTTTATCTTTACTTTTTTGAGATTTTTTTACATCGGTGAACGTGCTCTCACCACCTGATTTGTTCACAAGTTTGAGAGAGATTTTTGGATATACGTAACTTCCGTAGGGCAATGACAAATTGTCCTTGTCGAATTCTTTATCTTTGGCGATGACGATTTTCTGTAAATTGCTTTGGTACTCGTAAAACAAATCGAGCGTGGCTTCATCCAATTTCAAAGGCATGCTATATTTATCGTGTTTGTGCTATAAGCCCTTCATCTCTACCTCATTCAATTCGATGGCATCGTGTCGTTGTAATCTATAGATTTTATAACCGAATTTCTTACACGTTTTGACCCGTTTCAGTTTCAATTCGCATCTTTTAGGTGTTGTTGTCATGATCGATTATTTGTTTTATGAATTATTATAAATAATATAGTTTTTTGAATTTGTATTTAAAATAATGATTTGTTAAAAAAAAAGTTTGTTTTTTACTCTCTATATATATAAAAAGTTTTCTTAATTTTAATTTTCTTTAATGTAAAAAATTTTTTTTTGTAAAAGTTTTTTTCTCTTTATATATAAATAAAAAGTTTAAATTTAACGTCCTTTTTTTCTCGTATTAATTAAATTTTTGTCATGTTAAGGAACATAAAAATGTTTTTTTAATTTTAATTTTCTTTAATGAAAAATTTTTTTTTTTTTTAATTTTGTATTTAAATAATAATTTGTTAAAAGTTTTAAATTGTTTTTATATATATATGTTTTAATTCCTTCAAAAATTGTTTTTTTAATGAAAACTTTAAACATGAATGATAAGAAGCTCTACAATCTTCCCGAGCCGATAGATCTTGCAGATGCTGCGACTAAAAAATTCGTCGACAGGGGGAACGCGGATTTCGAACGAATCATGCTAGATAATTACATGGATAGAGCAATGATCGACAATCTCGATCTGAAATCTAAACGTTTGGTGAACGTCGCGAATCCCATAGATTCCACTGATGCCATGACCAAGCAATATGCGGACGACTCTCACGCGCGATTCAGAAAACATCTAAGAAGTAGATACGTTCAGAAAACGATGCACTCGGAATTGAACGCCAATTCTAACAAGATAACGAACGTGGCCACTCCCACGAATCCCAAGGACGTAGCGACCAAACACTACGTAGATCTGGAACACAGACAGGCTGACAGATGAGAAATGAAATCGGATCTGAATGCGGGATTCAACAAGATATTGAATCTGTCAAAGGTCGACGACGTGGATGCGGACTCCACCGTGGTCAACAAGGGCTACGTGGATTCCGCCTTGATATAATCTCAAGAATACGTAGAATTGCAAGTGGATGATCTCTACCTGAACAAACAATATGGCGGAACCATAGAGGGTGGCATCAACATGAACAGTCACAATTTATTCGGTCTTGATCACGATCCTGAATTCGATTCCAGCACGGTCAGCAGGAAGTACGTGAATGACAACTCGGTCTGGAGAAAGGGCGACATCATGGAAGGTAAACTAGACATGGGCGGACACGCGCTCACGAATCTACCGGATCCCGTGCACATGTCGGATGCCTGCACATTGATTTCAGTGGTGGAGAAAGTCAAATACGCTAGACAATTGATCACCATGTGCGCTGAGGAGACCGGCATGTTAGAGGAGGGAAAAGCCGAGTGGTCTTTCGGAAACGGAGGTAGCGGATCGCAACATGGACAGATGGGATATCCCATGCCATTGGGAGGTGAAATCATACGAATGGGTCTGGCTTCCACGGATTTGAATAATAGAGCGGTCGTCAATCTCATGGTGAACGGAGTAGAGAGCGATAAGAGATACAGCGTTGAAAAGGCTGAGAATCAACACGCGAATGTTAGCACGTTCGGCACACCTCTCAAAGTGAACGCCAGAGACAGGATTAATTTCGTTATGAAAACCAATAATCCCGAAGCCGCCACTTCCGTGGTGAGCCTACTGATCGAACTAGATCCTTTGAACAAAGAGTGAACGCGTGGAAATAATTTATTAAAAAATAATGAGTGATTATTAAAAACAAAAAAAAAAGTAATGAGATTTAGAAAGATGTTCATTCTCTCTAGATCTCATTACTTTTTATTTCTTTCTTCTTTGTTTTTTTTGTTTTTAATAAATACTCATTACTTTTTTTTTTTTTTTTTTTTTTTTTTTCACACACGTCTCTTATCGAATGATCGACATCTTATTTCCATCCGATTCGAATTGTAATTCTCTATCCGACAGGACCAGGGCGAAGGCTTCGGTTTTTCTTGGCATGTTCCTATCGAATTGCATCTTGATCTGAATGTCTAAGATGCTACTCTTGAGTCGTTCGCTCCGTTTACTAACGTCGGATACGAACATGGGATACATCGACTTGTATTTGCCTGGAGATATATTACGGTTGCTCATCAATTCGTCTAGACCATGATACTTCTTTCTAAAATCCGCGGTGTCTCCGTACAGTCTGCAGAAATCGTTCTTGTCGAATGACGCATTGTAATCGATTGATGGATATCTCGTGGCGTTCAGAAACACTTGCATGTTTCTCAAATTGAAGTGATCGAATAGCGATGCATTCTTTTCCTGAGACCCGTCCCTGTCGGTCTGAAATGCGACCACGATGAAACGCGGTCTCTCGGAAGTGGATTTCATGGTCAATCTCCAATCGAAGTGATTCGTGGAGAGTGGAATGCTAGCCATGTCGCACTGTCTCATTCTAAATCTCATGGGTAATTTACTCTTGGATTCTATGATATTGTAGAGACACGTTTTTTCCACGATCGAAGGCTGCATGTGCGGAACGAACCACGATATCTTGTGTAGAGTTATCTTACGCGCAACGGTCGTGGTGAGTCTCACTATTGCGTCGTCGTTTCCTTTTCGAATCAATGTCAAATTGTGTTTGAATCCGTACATGATCTTGTTGTAATCGTCTGCAAATCCGAAGATGTGTTTCAAAGACATCCTGAACGAAAACGTTCCTTTAGGTCTGGACGTCTTGACGATGTAGTCGAATATCGCGGCGGCGCCGGCGCTAGCAGGGCCGATGGTGTCTTTCATCCACAACTGATTAAGTCCTCTGGATTTCGAAAAATCATCTGCATACGTCAAGAGTCCGAACATCGTGGTGGCCTGACCGGGATAAAACACAGATTCTATCTCTTGTCTGGATAGCAAGTATTTTATATTACTGAATAGATGCATGATGCCATTATTGGCTAGAGTAACCGTGTCGTCGTCGGCGTATTCAGTCCCATCTTCCTTGGTGAGACATCCCTGCACCACTATGTAACTCTCGCCAGGGTGAACGAATAGATCTTGGGTTTCGACGTTGATTCTTATCTCTTCCGCATTGTTCAAACTCGTTCCGGTTATCGGTTCATATTCGTGAACCTCGTATTCTTGAATACTTTCATCTTTGACAATGCTTTGTGCGATATCTAGTGTATTTGCCATTTTTTGAAGGGTTTTTGTTTTTTGTTTATTAATTAGCCTGCTTTTTATCTAAAAATAGTTTTAATTATTTTTTATTATTATTATTTTTTCTCTCTTATATATATGTAAACAAGAAAATGTTAAAGAGAGTAAATAAAAAGAAAAAAATGTTTTCTTTATTAAAACTTCGTCTTCTGCAATTGTTGTTCGTAAAACTGTCTGATGATCTCTTCTCCATCCAAAGCTTCGATTTCATAAGTCACCGGATCGGTGTGAGATATTTTGATTATCACGAAGATTTCCGAGGTCCATCGACGAGTGTAACCTTTTTCAAAGTGCTTCTTATAAGCGTAGATTCTCACTCGATCGCCGACTGTAAATTTCGGCGTTCTAGACTTCTTCCTGATCTTAGATCTCTCGGGATATAGATTCGCGTAGACCCGTTTTTCGTTTCGAGGATCGCTAGCTTCCGCGGGAGTCATCTTGATTGATCTGTGTCACGTGTTGTTGTAATCTTTGACCACACCGTTCAGAGCGTATATGTATTTCTTAGTCGAATTCGCCGTGAAGTATCTGTACATCTTTTCCTTCATCATTCGATTCCAACATTTCACTACGCTGGCTTTCTCTTCGTTTTCGATCGAGTAGAGGTCGACTAATCGATGAACGTGCTTGTTGTGGAATTCCTTTCCCTTGTCCACCCACAATTTATTCGGTTTTCGAGAAGACGAGTCGAACACGCTCATCAGAGCCTTGGCGACGCAAGGTCCCGATTTATTCTTCAAAGATCTGATCCAACCATATTTGGAAAAAACGTTGATGACCGTCAATAGATATTTGACGCCCTCGTTCCACCTCGAAAACGATCTCATGTTGACCAAGTCGGCGAACGAAATGTCATCCAGACCCTTCACGAACACCCTTCTCTTTCAAAATTTATGTGCGATGGGTTTGTGTAACTCCTCGGCCAATTCGCTCGTCAATAATCGGGTCTTCTTCTTTTCCGATGCGCTTTTTCTTTGAATGCCCCATCCGAATCGACGTTTCGCACCGATCTGATTGCCGACCAGCGAACGTTCTATCTTCTCTCTCCTGGTCGGATTCGATATACCTCTCAGTTTCGCCAACATGTTTTTATCGCAGACGTTGTTGCGAGTCTTGGCGTCGGGATGTCCGGCGTAGCACAGATCGTGATCATACGCGGCCGCGTCCACCCTATTCACGGGTTTGCTCCAAGATTTAGGAGTCAGATCGGCGTTGAGTCTATTGTTCAATTTCGTTCCGGGTCCAGTGAAACTGTGACCCGGCAGATGCATTTCGAAAGGTAGATTATTGATCATTTTATTCACGATGCCTTTACCTTTGCTCGTGTTCTTTTTTTTTGACGAATTGAGTCTTGATTGAAACAAACACATAGCAAATTCCGCGTAGCATCTCTCTGTCGATTTTAGTTCGTACTTCTCGAGAATTACCTGTCACAGTAACTCTCTTACACTTTACGCAATACATTTTTGAGAGTTATTAAATTAATTTCGTATTTATTTTTTATTTTATATATAAATTTAATATTTTCTTTTTTTAAAATTCTGTTCTTATTTTATATATATATATTTTTCAATTGCTGCTCTTTAGTTCTATCAACTTACCGAATTCCTCCCTGGCCTCTTTCCTCCCCTTTTCCACGAGAGAATCCTTCATCTCTTCCTTGATGATCTGACGAGACTTGATTCTCACGGGTTCTTTCATGGCATCGTATTTCGTTTTCTCGCTCAATATCGTGAAGTATTCTCCGTCCGATATCCTACCGTCTTTCAATGCCATCGAGATCATTTCGGATATCGTGTCGATCTTGGAGTCGGCCAAGACGTGAATCTTTTAGTGTTTCCTAGCCTTCAGATATAATTTCCTACTCAAAAAGTTTCCGACCATGCTAAACAATCCAGCGGCGAGAGCCACTCCTTCTATGGTCAACTCGATCGGAATACCGATCGCAGTCGACAACAATCCGATGCCGGCTGCGTGTAAACCCATGGAAATAGTGATGAGTGTCGTGTCGACTGCGTTGACGAATTTCAGGAGACGCGAATACTTCTTCTTGAGAGAACGACGAGAATCTCTCTCTGGAGTCAGATACAATTGGATTCTACTGATTTGATCGATGCGATACCTCTCTCTTCTTTCTTCTAGCGACGGTGCCGTTGGCAAAACGCCGCTTGGCTTCTCATCCTCGTCGTCATCTAACGTCGGATTCAATTTATTTCTGGTTCTCATTTTATGTTTTTTCTTTCTAATATTAGATAAAAAATTTATGTGTGTATTTATTTTTATTTTCTATTCTCCCATATTTATATCAACGAGAAAACTTAGACGTATGCTTCCTCCAGCAATAATTTCAAGACGCATCCCCTGTCTTCTAAAGTCAGACTACTACGCGCCAATTTCAGTTCTTCTGAAACTGTGACCTTGTCTCTCCCGCTAGAGTAGACTAATCTCTTCCAAAACTTGATCACGTCGTCGATTTGAACGCATTAGAACGCTGGTTCGAAATACTTGATGACCATATCTTCCCTTTCCATCGTCAGACACGAATGATCCTCGTGATCGAAGTCTAGATGATCCCGACACCCGACGCATCGTTCTAACAAGAGGCGACGTTGTTCTTCGTTCACACAGACTACGTATGCTCTCATCAGCATTTTTAAAAGAAACCTTGCTTTCAAAATCTGGGAAGCGTTCATGATTTACGTATTTTATTATCTATTTCGATTCGATATTTATTTTTAAATAATTATTTATATATTTTTTTCTCTCTTATATATATCAATCACTTTTTTATTTCCTCTCGACAGAACCGATTCTATCACGATTCACCTCACAAAACTCGCGAGGTGAATCGACAAATCGTTTTTTCACCGATCGGATCACACCCTATACCGTCGGAAACGCGATCGCGAACGTGGTGGTGGTCCAGAACTCTCAAACCGCATTTTTTGATGTACCGGAGGCCGAAATCGGTTTTCAAAATTTTTTAAAAAAAATCCTCGATGAGTGACTACACTTTACACTCACTTTTCACCGTTGGCGAACGTCGAGAAAACGTTTTGAGATCGATTTTCCTGTCCTAGAACTTTCAATCGTATTTCACCGATCGGATCGCACCCTCGACCGTCCTACACGCGATCGCAAACGTAGGTGGTCCAGAACTCTCAAAACGCATTTTTGATGCTGGTCTGGAACTCTCAAAGCGTTGTTTGCTTGCGTTCACCAACGATAGATCGAAGATCTGATCCTCGATGGGAACGTCAACAAAATTCTTTTAAATTTACGTTTTCTTCAAATTTCATACATTTTTCACTTCCGAGCGATGTGTCGAATTTCACACGTTCGCCAACGATTGTCTGACAGTTAAAAGTGCGATCCGAACGGTCAAAAAAACACCGAGAGTTCCAGATCACCATGAAAAAACGACATTTTTTACACTCTGTACACGATTTAACACTGAATCCCTATGGAGGTACACGTACATGTACGTGTACGTGTACAGTTTTTTGGAAAAGTGGTCTGGAACTCTCATTTATTACCTACTGATCCAAGTTGTCTTTTATTACTATTAATAAACGAAAACAGTTGACAGCTCTCTGTGCATGATGCATCAAAGTCTTTTATGTTTGACAGATAATATATTACAGGAATCCCTGTATACAATATGGTCGCCGTGAACTGGTCACTTTTCACGGGTGTGCCTTTGTTACTAGTCGCCTCGACTACTGGATCTCTCTCCTGATTGGCTCTGAAACATCTATTCTTGAAAAGCTACAACACATCGAAAATTGTGCTGCACGGGTCATAACCAGAACTCAAAAGTACTGCCATATAACACCAGTACTCTCTGAGTTACACTGGCTACCCGTTAAGCCAATAATAATTCAATTAAAAGTTGTCCTTTTGGTGTTTAAGTGTATCTCGGGATCTGTACCATCCTACCTGTCCGATCTGCTTACCCTCCACAAACCACCGAGGTCTCTAAGTCATCAGGTCAGCTCAATCTGGTTCACCCCGTATCTAAATTTACTAGTGCTGGTGATAGGGCCTTTGCGGTTGCTGGCCCAGGACTTTGAAATTCTCTTCCAATCGACATAAAAAATAGTAAATTACTTGAATCATTCAAGTCTGGTACTAAAACCTACCTTTTTCGAACGGCATTTCCTTCAGTGGCCTTTTAAGTTTGGTCATAAACTGACATTACCAGGTGCGTGGGTGTGACTGAGTCAGTGAGGATTGCCTCGTTACTCGTCAAGTTACACTCACATACTTGTTTTGGTAAAGTTGTAGTTTGCTTTGTTTTTGTTTTTTTTTATTGTTTTGTTTTTTTTATTTTGATTTAATTCAATACCCTTTTTCTTTTAGGTTCTGTCGCTTATCGCCACGATATAGCCTCGGTTGCTGATGTGGGGTTGGGCACCAATAAATGATAATAGTGATCAATGTATCTGTGAGGGATTGTATGTGTTGGTGTATATATGTATGTATATAATTATTGTACAGCCATTGAGCACCGTGTGTGGTTTCTAGGCTTTAAAATTATTATTATTAGTTTTACGGACGCAACAATAGTACTTTCCAAACACTAATTACAGGAATAATCATCAAAAGTTTAAAGAAACACCGGGTACAACCCGGTACTTCATTGATGAAAAATTTTGCTGACGATGATTTGTATTACTCGGTAAACGCATGCTTGGACTTCATTGCCTGCGAGTGAATTACGACCAGTCCACGGCGACTGCACTGTATATTGACACGTTTGAATGCGCCCACGTATTAACTCCTTTTGAAACCGCGTAACATGTCAGTGAAAAAAATAAAAGGGCAAGTGGTCCCTGTGTACACCCCACTCTGCATATTTCTACCATTCACAGCGTAGGAATTTTAAAAAAAGCGACCAAAGGTAATAATAACAAAACGTCGACCAGACACCAATTTGTCGCAGTTCTCAGATGAGTTACCCCAGTGCTCCTACATGTAAATGCCGTTCCCTCCACGCGCCTCTTCTCGCGGGCTGTGTGATGATATCCTGTACCCCTTTCTCCCCATTTTTCACGATAGACATACTAACACTCTCTTTTGTGTCGCCCAATAACCACCTAGGTAGGTAAGGGTTTTATGTTTTGTGCAAGAATGCCACTGCTTACCAGTACCTGCGTGCCACTTTCACGGTGTTTGTTTATTGCCCGGATAAAGTTCAATTTACGTGATAAATTACATTACAACAGAATTATGGGGTGGGTGTATTTAGGAAATCTGAATAATTTATTAGACCTATTTCCATTAGGAATTCGACTCCGTTATGGCCCGGAGCCAGTCTAGTTCTTTAATAGTCCACGCCTGTGTTTGTTTTAGATTAAATCGTCTGAAATATTTCAATTGGCCAGAAAAAGCGAATCTACATTTCGCTTCTCCGACCAACTGAAATATTACAGAGGATTGAATCAAAAACTACAATAAACATTCATTTTCATTGAATGAACGCAAGAAATGTTTCTCAATCGAAGATTAAATGAAACCGAATCTGTAATGCTGTTAGACATTTTGTAAACTACATACTTATGAATGAGGACTCACCACAGCTATAGTTTTATGATGTTCCAGCAATTCTGTTATTATCTTGATTTTTTTTTAAACATAATTTTATTTCTCAAAATAGAAATAGGGTTTGACGAACAGGCATAGCCTATATCAACGTCTCTCCCAATACATTTAACAAATTACAAAAGTAATGAATGGGTGCAAGCGTGTGTGCATTGGAAGGCAACACATAATTCTGATTTCATTAATCACATTTTACGAAGCCCTTAATTACGTTCTTATGCGTGTTGCCTCCGAAAAGGGAAATCTATTCTTCAGCAAATCTTGGGAGATTGTTCGCATGATAAACAGACATTTTCGAATATTGAAATACGTACTGGTCTATTAGATTTATGATAGCTACAGTACAGTTGTGGCACTGAAATAGGCTGATACTCCCTCTCCCCAGTCCCCTCCCTCCCTCTCTCATCCTCTCTCTCTCCAAAAAGGTAGAGAGAGAGAGAAGAGAGAGAGAGACAGAGAGTTTGGGATTTATCATAGTTTACCCATTCCGCTGAAAACGTCCCGTATCTAAAATATAGTCTTGGAAGGCTTGCAAAATCTGTATTACCTTGATGTTTTCAAGACGCAAAAATATGTATTGATTGAAATATCCCTAACTGGAGAACGAAGAATATCTGTACACCATTGTGAAAAAGGGACATCACATTGAAGCAGCGGAAATCTGCGCGCAAATGTCACAAAAAGTTAGAAAAAAACCCACAACTGGGTCCAATTTGTCGGGGAATTAGATTGCTGGCCAGAGAGCGTTAACACTGGCGTGATGAAGACTAAAGGCATCCTCAAAGATATTACTGTGAAATCACATACAATTTCGTCACAGTTTCGTCATCGACCTTCTCTCTTACAAACTATTCGAATGCAACATGAAAAAAACGTTTTGGTGTAATTTTGCAACTCGATACCTCTCCGGTCTCTCCATTGTCAGTGAACAATACTTCTCTCGAAGTTACGCATGAAGAACGATTGTTGTTTCGTTTCGATCGGAAAGCCATTGTAAGTGTTTGAAGTTTTCTCAAGGGAACTTGAAAAACAAAAATGTTGTAAACGCGCCATTCATTGTTTGTTGTACTTCAGGTGAATTTTAAACACTGAGTACCCCTTCCAGTTCATTTTATTCTGTATGTGCATTAAAGTATTGTATTCATACCTTCTCAGTTACATAGGCATACTGTTGAAACTAGAAGTCCTGCGACTGTGTTGTGCACTATTGTGAAATAATAGCGCGCCAAGCAAGTGCACTTTTGTCCGTGTCAAACTACACCTTTTGCGTAACTCAATTCCTGTAGAAAAACAACGTGCCCAACTCTGTACAATCCTATACTAGTAAATAGAGATCATTAACATCATATCATTCCTAACCTCTACTGGGATACATGTACATGCAATGACGTAATATATATACAAATTCAACTGAATGTGCAGAATGAAGAGAGTGGATAACTACTTATTCGTAGCGTCATATATTCACCACTCGAAAAGTATTTATAATTGTTCATAACAGCACAAGAAACACTTTCAAATTTTCATCACATGGACCACTACCTGGTGGTCCATGTGATGACAATTTGGAAGTGCTTTTTTGTGTTGTCCTCCCAACTTGTAAATAATTACCAAGTGAAAAATCTATCCTACAGCGATTTAGTAGTAATCCCCCCTCCACATACTGCAGTCTCAATATTTGCTTTCTGGTTGATGGGTTCAGTTCGTGAATTCACTGATACCGCATTAAATGTTGTATTGCACAGCGCAAACGCTCTTGTGTATTTAGGACTACTTCATTCTTCTCCAGTAAAGAGTGCATCAACTAAAGAGCATTTTATGCACTAATTGTGACAGGACGACTAGTTTCAACTGAAGGCTTTAACATTCCGTGAATAATGCGCCCGGCGAGAGCAACATAGTAGCGCATTCGACTTTATCTGGTACATAAAAAGAGGATTTTAAATATTAAGACATTGCAGAAATTATTTGTTGTTCCCATGCGTATTGGATAATTGTTTTAACTCTCTCCAATGGAATCTGAAGCTCTCAGGCCACCAGTCTTATTCCATATTAGATATTATTCGATATTTTGAGCTCCACAATAGCCTCGCATTATCAAAGAAACCAACATGGCGGCCCCAGTATACAACATTTCGTGGAGTTTGCGTACAGACTACATTTGATATAATGCGTTGTCCCTTTATTCACAGAGATATGCAGATATTTGTTGGGGGCTACTGTTATTGGTGTCCCAATCAATAAATCTTTATCTCACTTTAGAAATATCAAAATATTAACATAATTGTTGGGCCTACGCAGTTCGTCCCGCCGGTAAGTCACACGAGAACCTTAAAATTTACAAGACTTCCCCCATACCGGAAAGGACCTGACATTTTGTAAATCAGAAGCATTGGTAGAAGGTGTTATTTGGCTGCACAGAAAAGTCTTTCGAACATTTTCAGAAATATAACATTCGCAAAAGATGAATAGATTTGTACTTTATCCTATATTTTCCTTGAAACTGTCCTAAAGTATAATACAGTCGCCGCGGACTGGTCATATTCCACGCGTGGACAGTGATGTCCACGCATGCATTTACCAGGTAATAAAAATAGTATTTCTTCACCCAACGCAGACGATATCAAAATTTATTTTTTTAAATATCATTTTTTTTAATTTTTTAAAAAGTTTCAACAATACCATATCATGTGACCCCTCATTGGAACGAGCTCAATGAGCTCGTTCCAATGAGGGGTCACATGATATGGTTTTGTTGAAAAAGTTTGAAAAATTAAATTTTTTCGACTGCTCAATTTGCATATTACGCGGGCGGATGCGGGCGATTCGTTAGGTAAAGGGTTAAGAAATTTCACTAGTTATGCGATAATATTAGTTTTCAACAGTGAAAATTTCCCATAACCATATGTGAGCTCTGTCAAACAAGGTATAGTTGATTAAATATTTGTCCTACAAGTGCAAAATAGTGCCATAGAAGAGATTTCCAGGTGAAAAGAAAGTTGATGAGGCACATTTTCTATGACAAGGGTAGTATCTGGTGCTTCGTTAACCCTTTACCCAAGGTAACGGCCAAAACCGGCCAGCGCTATTCTCAAAAATCGTCAATTAATTTTCAAAATATTTTCATTTTTTGTCTCAAAAACATAGGTTATGACCCCTCGTTGGAACGAGCTCGTCGAGCTCGTTCCAACGAGGGGTCATAACCTATGTTTTTAAGACAAAAAATGAAAAAAACTAGTTATTCAAGAATTTTTTTTGCAAGTGTCGTCTGCTTTTCATGTTAGGTAAAGGGTTAATTAAATTTTTAATGATTAGTCCTGTAATTAGTATTTGGAATCTAATAATATTGCGTCCGTGGAAATATTTCCCACCCGCGAAAAGTGACCAGTCCAGTGTGGTCGTACTATACCATTAAGTCCATCTCACTTTACTGTTACACCAAGCACGGCAACCCTTTCTTTAACTCTTTGAACACTAAAGTCCCTTTTTGTGGCCCGCAGGAGCAAAATAAAAATTCAGCAGTTGAAAACAAATTTTTCAAAGAATTTCAACAAGACCATATCATGTGACGCCTCAATGAAACGATATTGAGGGGATAAGGTGCTATGAAACTGTTTAAAATACAAATATTTAAAATAATGAATTTTGACAGCGTCTGCATTGTGAAAAGGGTTTAAGGCGTTTTCACAATGGATTTTGAAGCTTGGCAGATGCATGTTTATTTTCATCAGATCAGTGATCTACAGTAACGTCGCCGTGGAATGGTCGTAATCTACGCAATGATGTCCATGCATGCGTTAACCAAGTAATGATATTTTTTCCGCGTTTTTGGAGAATTAGCGGGAAAAAAATGTCTTAACGGTACATGGCAGAATAGAAGGTGGAGCATTGGCCAGCACGACCAATAGACACAGAGGTGTTGCTCATGCAGTGATCCGTGATCACGTGGAAGTCCGAATTGTCATTCTAGCCTCAACTGTCGTTCAGAACAGTCATCATCTCAGAAATTTTCAAAATGTCTATCAAAAAAAAAAAACAAAAAAAAAAAAAAACAAACAAAAAACTCTGCTCACGGAACATATTCAGCAAGAAGTGGAGAAAGCTGTCAACAATACAGAAAATAATCTATTGAATGAGATGAAGCAGTTATTCGATGTTAAATTTGGTGGATTTGAAGAGAAAATCAATTCTACTCAAAGGGAGATTGCGGAACAACAAATTATCAAAATGGCGTCCGTAACAGGTGTTTACAAATTCCAGAAGAAAAGTTGTGAGGAACAGTATGCTTTTAACAATTAAGTAATTTCTACAATTTCCAACGCTAATGCCTCGATCAGCAAATCGCAGATTACTTCAGCAGATGTCACAAAAGTGCATGGAAAGACTTCAGAAGGTTTAACATAACTTAATCAGGGACACAAATTGATTAAGATAGCTGATTCCAATGAAAACGGGTGGAAAGTGGTGGAAGAATACGTAGCCAATCCGTTGGCTGATGATTCAGATGACGAAAGGAAAATTAACAGTGCAATATCCAGAGCATCTCGGAAAGCCAAAGCTTTGAAAATTAAGAAAAGGAACGAACTTCGATACAATCCATACAAAATTACTGACGCCAAAGCATCAACTGGTATACAGTCATCTATAAAGCCAAAGCCAGGAAAATGCTTTGCGTGTGGCATAAGTGGCCATTGGAGGGCTGATTGCCCGTCTATCAGAACAGAAAGAACAAATAAGATAAGTATAGATTTGTTTACTTCAAATGAAAGTCAGATATTGGAGTTTACACAGTAAGAGTAAAATAGTTGAATATGTATCGAGTGAAATATTCTCACCTCTGATATTCCTTCATTTCAAATTAAATATACACAAAATGTACATCAAAATGAAAGTTGGGATGTATAAACACGAAACACATGTTTAATCAACTCAAAGAGTCGACTGTAGGCACCACTGGTTCCTGGAATTCTGCTGCTGTATTCGCACTAGAACTGATAATTTAATAATATTTCACGGAAACAACTTGTGGCCAAATGTGCTTTACATATCCAAGAACAAAGCTTGGGGATAAAAATTCTTCAAAACACGGCGACAGAGCTGCATTGGGGAAAATTCCAAAGCCTTTGCTTTTGTTTACGTATGAGTATACTTTCGATTTCCGGTCGACGTCATCGGACAGAAAAAGCATGTAGAAACAACGCCGTCTAAAATCAAATAATGAAAAAGATCGCCTTCATACAGTATACTGTTATTAGACTGCGATTGCACAGTTGCCATATTCAATGCAAGGTATCATAATGCGTGTTGAAATTTCTTAGAATTACGATTTTGTTTTTTCATTGAAATTCGTGGTAACGAGTGATTTGCGCATGTCTGTCGAGCATGGAAACCATCTTAAATTAAAAATGCAGACAGTGTTGTCCTTTTCCAAAATGCAGTCCTATCGCTGTATTCGAAAGTGTTTTGAATGCCTGGCTTTCTTCTTGGATACGTGATGCACATTTGGCCACAAGTTGTTCTGATGAAATATTATTTTATTATCAGTTCTGGAGCGAGTGGTGCCTACAGTCGACTCTTTGAGTTGACTACATATGTGTTTCGTGTTCTATACATCCCAACCTTCATTTTGATGTATAATTTGTGTATATTTAATCTGAATTGAAGGAATATGAGAGGTGAGAATTTCAAAATAAACAAAATTCCATTACTTATATAGGCCCTTAACGATGGTGAGAATAAAGAAAGGAATGTTTCATATGAAAATATTTCTTCGGTTGGACGGCTTAAGGCAAACATTGCACAATGGAAAGCCGTTACGACTAACAAACATGTTTTGGATGTTATCGCTAACGGATATAGGACACTGCCTCCACGTTCTATAATAAAAAAAAAACAATGAGTCAGCTTTGGAAAACCCATCTTTTGTTAGATCGGAAATCGCAAAGCTTTTAGAAGTAGGATGTGTAAAAGAGGAAAGTGATATTCCATTTGTCGTTAACCCTTTGACGGTAGCTTATAACAAATTAGGAAAACCTAGATTGGTTGTGGATTGCAGAAAAATAAATTCTGCGTTTGTATAAATTTGAATATAAATATGAGTACGCTTCCGTGGCAAGAGACATGTTTCGTAAATGTGATTTTTTGTTTAAAATTTGATTTTTAGTCTACATACCATCACATTTCAACTTTTTCCTGACGATGTCAAGTATTTAGGTTTTTCTTGTACGGATGGAATGGTTACAAAGTACTACGCATTTTGCGTATTACCATTTGGTTTGGCTACTAGTGAATATATTTTCTCAAAAGTTGTAAGGGGAATAGTTAAATTTTGGAGAGCCAATGAATTAAGAGTTGTCATGTTTTCAGATGACGGTTTGGGTGGTGATTCTAACCCGGCGTTAGCTGAGAGTACAAGTTTACGAATAGAAAAAGATTTGAATAATTTTGGTTTTCTACTGGCGCAAGAAAAGTGTGAATGGGTCCCATCACAAGTTAGAATTTGGCTTGGATTATATTGGAATATGATAGAGTGGAGAATCACACTTAGTCAAGAGTCGACAGGATTTTGTTAAGTATTCATAGCGCAATGAAGAAAGTAGATAAAGGTCAAAATTTGATAAAGGCTCGCACTTTGGCATGTATCGCAGGTCAAATAATGTCTGCACAAATTGTATTTGTCGATAAAGTAAGGTTATATACAAGAGGTATGTATGCATGCTTAAATTCTCGAGCTAGCTGGGAAGCAAATGTAATGTTTGGTGAAGCTGCTATTACAGAAATGGTTTATTGGAAAGAAAATTGTTTTAAACTAAACAATATAGGGGTCGACACGGATGCCGAGAAGTGGCACGTGCCCGATTTACGCGTATGGAGTGACGCGTCAGGTACTGGTTTTGGTGGTTTCGCATGCACAAGCAGTGCTGGCAACGAAACAGGTTTCGGACGTGCTTCTGGGCGTGAAATTGAATCAGTAAGTGGGTGTAAAAATGACATAATCGGGAGTTGGGCTCCTGGTGGGTCTGTACAGAGGTTTGAGACCTCAATTTGCGACACGACATCCGGGAGTTGGGCTCTGCGGTTAGATATTGATATTAACAGCGGAAAGAAAGGTGAGTTTTATTACTCGGGTAAATGTTAACATACAGAGAAAGATTACTTCGGAAGCTGGGCTTCGGACGAGGCTTGTCTCAGTTCTTCGTAGCGTGAACTGGAAGCGGTGCACCGTATTCTGAAAGATTACTCAACAAGTGAGAAAGTTAATAACAAAATCATTGAGTGGTTTACGAACAAAAACGGTTGTTAAAACAATAAACGTCGGTAGTAAAAAGGCAAATTTACAAAATATTGCTTTATCAATCAATGACGTGTGCGAGTCAAAAAAAAACCAAAAGACTTTTCCACAGTGGGTTCCCAGAAAGCTGAATATATCAGCAGATAAATTGAGTAGATACTCAGATTGTGATGACTGGGGCATTCGGATTTGGCTTTTTCGAAAAATAGATAAGATGTGGGACCTCACCCCATCGACAGGTTTGCATCAAGGTATAATACAAAATGCAACCGTCTTAATAGTCTCTTTTGGTGTAGTGGTACTGAGGGTGTTGATGCATTCAAACAAGATTGGGGTGGTGAATACAATTGGTTAGTGCTCCCGCCCAGACTCGTTTCTCGGGTCATCAAAATGCTACAGCGGGAAGCGGTAAAGGTACACCTTTGATCCCAATGTGGAAATCGGCGCCTTATTGGTCGTTAATAAAATCGAAAGAAGGGGCTTTCTTCAAATTTGTGAAAGAGACTTTTGTTCTACCACAGGAACACATCGTTTGTCGTGGTAGGGGGCGAAATGGTTTGTTTGTAAAGCAGAGATTCGATTTCAAAATGATAGCACTAAAAGTTCAGTGTTGAATTTTGGCTGTACAACATGATCACATGTACCACCCCCCCCCCCCCACCTCCATCCGCAAAAAAAAAAAAAAAAAAAAAAAAAGAAAAAATTGAGGGAGTAAACTAATTGACTTATTTTACGTCGCATTTCAGGTTTGAAAAATACCGGAAAACATTCTACTGAAGTGCAAAAGGTCGGAGTGAGACGCACGCCAGAAATCGAGAAGTTAATGCACAGCATGTGTATGCATTTACTGAAATCAAGGAGTGATTCAACGGTAAAAATTTACTGTAACAGTTTATTGAAGTGGGCGTCTTTCGCCGCCAGCAGAGATTTTAATTCTATTCCAGCTCAACCTATTCATGTTTCATTATATCTGACTCACTTATTAGACAGTGGAGCGTCATGTGCAACTATTAACACTGCAGTGTATTCCATAAAATGGACACATAATTTAAATAATTTTCCTGATCCAACAAAGAACTCTTTCGTTTCAAACCTACAAGAATCGGCTCAACGCAGTGCATTGAGACCTGTTCAAAGAAAAGACCCTGTTTCTTCCCAGATGCTTATAAAATTGTGTGATATGTTTAAAGATTCTAATGACTTGTTTGATGTACGTGACTTAGCAATGATTTTTCTAGGGTGTTCTTGTTTTCTTGAGGTACGATGAGTTTTTATCACTGCAGAGACAAGATATTGTTTTAAATGATAATTATTTTACCATTTTTGTGAGACAGAGTAAAACTGACAAATATAGGCAGGGCGACAAAATTGTCATAGCTAAAGGTACTACCTCAGCCTGTCCTCACAAAATGTTAGTAAAATATTTTTCACTAGTAAATGAGGATTTAGGTTTCTCCGATTACCTTTTTAGGGGTGGATATAGAGTCAATGGAAAATGCAAATTATGGAATGGAAACAAAAAGTTAAGTTAAACTACCGTTAGAGAGAGATTAGTCAGCAAACTGAAATTAATAGGTGGTGGTCTCAATTTTGGGTTAGATTCTCTTGGGGCAGGTGGCGCCACAGCAGCTGCTAATTCGAGTGTAAACGAACGTTGCTGGAAACGATATGGCAGGTGGGCTACACATAGCAGTTAGGCCAGGTACGTCCAAGACTCTACTGAGAAAAGGTTGGAAGTTTCCGACAAATTAGGTCTCTAAATACATATGTATGAATAATGCTATGTTGATATCTTTACACCTGTTTCCCGTTCTTTGAATAAAGGTTTTCTATGGACACGATCGGCTAGTTCGCTAAATAGTGTTTGTATTTATTATGCAGTTGAGTGTAGACTGATATTTTTCCCGCGTTTTTGGAGAATTAGCGGGAAAAAGAAAAAAATTGTCTTAACGGTACATGGCAAAATAAAAGGTGGAGCATTGGTCAGGACGACCAATAGACACAGAGGTGCTGCTCATGCAGTGATCCGTGATCACGTGGAAGTCCGAATTGTCATTCTAGCCTCAACTACGTTACGTTGGGTAAAGGGTTAACTCATTGTGCAACCGCGCAACATGTCTGTGAGAAAAAATAAAAGGGCAAGTGGTCCCTGTGTACACCTCACTCTGCATATTTCTTCCATTCACAGCGCACGAATTTTAAAAAAAGCGACCAAAGGTAATAATAACAAAAGTTCGGCCAAACACTAATTTGTTGCAGTTCTCAGATGAGTTACCCCAGTGCTCCTAAATGCCTTTCCCTCCACGCGCCTCTTCTCGCAGGTTGTGTGGTTATATCCTGTAGCCCTTTCTCCCCATTTTGCACGATAAAAATACTAACCCTCTCCTTTGTGTCGCCCAGAATCCACGTAGGTAGGTAAGGGTTTTATGTTTTGTGCAAGAATGCCACTACTCACCTGTACCTGCGTCCCACTTTCACGGTGTTTGTTTATTGCTCGGATAAAGTTCAGTTTACGTGATAAATTACTTTACAACAGAATTATGATGTACATTGACAGAATTATGCTGATTATACCAGTTATCTGTGACGTGGTTACGGATACCGGTGAAGAGTCTTTTGTCCATGTGGCTTAGAGAGAATTGAGAGAAACAATGAACAAGCTTACAGTACTGACGTCTCTGTTGTGAGTTTGGGGGATACACGAGTGTGGATACGTTTGGGACAACTTTGGGAGTCACTGGGATCTGCAGTATAAGGCTGCTTCTGGTTTGAATCAATCGACAAGAAACAAAATATGTCTACATAGAAAGACGGTTGTTGAGGTAATAAATATTATTAGTTACACGGTGTTTCAGGCAGGGTGTACGGGACTGTCTACTTTTATGAGATCCTTATATCCCGAGACTGGGCCGAAGGAAATACGGATCTCAGAAGGGTAACATAGTCCTGTACATCCCGATGAAACAACGCGTGACGAATTTATTACCCTCCTCCTTCAGTGTGTGAAAAGCAGACGACACTTGCAAAAAAAATTCTTGAATAACTAATTTTTTCATTTTTTGTCTCAAAAACATAGGTTATGACCCCTCGTTGGAACGAGCTCGACGAGCTCGTTCCAACGAGGGGTCATAACCTATGTTTTTGAGACAAAAAATGAAAAAAATAGTGAAAATTAATTGGCGATTTTTGAGAATAGCGCTGGCCGGTTTTGGCCGTTACGTTACATAATCCCCAAACGGTATTCCAGTGACGAAAACCTTCATAAAAATAATAATTTGAGAAACTGAAATAAACATATCTTTCTTTATTATTGAACAAGAACGATTTGGAGTTATTTTCCTTCGTTTGAACTTAAATATTTGGGAGACTTCTATTCAAGGACATTGGAAAATGACGCGTCGTTATTATAGAAGGGCATAAGTTGACTTTGTAAGTATTTCATTCGATACAGTGGTTTGTTGTGAGTCTCGGAGAATCGAAGACACTATTCAAACTTGTACAAGTAGTTTAATAAGTTTCACTGATTAGATAATTCATATGTTTCTCGAAACCTCAACGGATCTGTAGTGTAGATTCACCAAAACAACATGCCTCATGGCACATCTTGTTTCTAACATCTGCTTATATTCATCATAGCCATGGACTGAAGTAGAGGAGTGGGGAAAACTGAGTCCCTCGGACCTTAAAGCATGCGTGCGGGCTTTAAGCACCCCCCCCCCCCCCCACACACACACATACTTTTCTCGTTCGCTGGTGCAACTACACAAACGTTTACTTTACCGACAATATAGACGTGATGTCAGCGCAGTAATTCGCACCAAGACTTGTGCATGGAACGGGTGGATTAGTGTTAGATAAAATGAAAGGGATCAGGATAGAGAGAGGAAAAAAGAAAATACTTTTAATCCTTTGAACCATGATGATGTCTTTCAATTCAGTTTAATGACAACAATTGAAAGAGTTCATATTCATTACCTGTATATCTGGGGGTAGAACATTCAATATTTTCAACGCACAGCCTTCGGGTTGCACGTTGAAAATATTGATTGGTTACTGCACACATTTACTAGGCAGTCATCCTACATGTGATCTTATGCCGTATCAGTTTCCTGGTCCGAGAAAAAACGACTTTCAGGTTTCCAAGACTTAAAGGATTGCCGTGATATAATGGCGGAATGAGATGGAATTAATGGTACTATGAGACAATTTCAGGAAAAAAATAGGATAAACTTCAAAAGGAAATGGTATTTTTTCAAAAATATTTGAAAATAGATTAGTTCATTGGTGCTTTATAGAACCACTTCACAACTTTTTGTATTGAATTTGTTTGTGCTGTTTTGGGTGAACTGACGTTATGCTGACAAAAGGCGTATACTATCAACTTATGAAGTTGTGTACGCAAATAAAGTTATTTACGTAAATGAAAGTATTTTGCTTTTATTATGTTGTAATCATTCTGACAGAATCTGTTTGTTACTTTATTGTATATCTGTGTCGGTTATGGTATAGCGGTGGATGCTGAAAGCTACCTTAAACACAGATAAATAAATAAATAACAGGGTCAAAGTGTCATCTCATTTTTCAATAATAATAATACTTTGGCCAGCCGCTGATTTGTCGCGGTTCTCGGACGAGAAGGCCTTGGTTACCACTGTACTCCGAACTGCCTCCCTATTCCCATGCTTCTCCTCTCCTCCCAACACTCGTAGACGAACTGCTTGATGACATCCCTTGCCCCATTCTTCCCAATCTCTCAGATTAGCAAATTAACCCTCTCCTTTGAGTCTCCCCCTAACCACATGTCCTTCATTCTCCTATCCCACTTCCCCATTATACTCCCAGTGAATCTTATTCTTTTAGACTGGTACTTTGGGCATTCTAGAAGAAAGTGTTCCAAGGTCTCCACCATGCCCAAATTACACATCTGGCACTCCCTTTCACTGTCCTTCCCAATTTTTCCCCTCAGCTCCAGGGATCGCGACCTCATCTTGAACAGCAGTGACCCCCAAAGGTGCCATCAAGGTACTCTTCAAAGCCTGGCTTCTCTTTATCACGCAGGCCCCCCAAATACCTCTTTGATTTGACCCCCTCTCGCCAATTACGGTTACAATCCTCCATGACCCTTTCTCTGACGATTTTTTTACCCTGGTTGGCGCCAACGTCCAGGTCCGAGATCTCCAATGAGTAGTTCTCTACTAGCTCCCTCACTTGGACCATCCACCCCGTCTTTATATTTGAGTTGAAAATTCTCAGGAACATTACTTTACACCATCGGCTGTTGGGGAGATTTACCAAATAATTAAGATAACCGAGTTTCAACAGGTCTATCCTGTCCTTGATCCTCATCCACCCAAGCTCACCCCTGATTGCTTCTAGCGCTGCGGCATTACTCGACCCCGTTATCCATCGGCCTGCATCGTTCTGCATGATTTCCAAGCTCTTTACGGCAGTCTGGTTTAGGGGTACCACTTCCGTACCGTATGTGATACTTGGCAGACCCACCATTTCCCAAATGGTTTTCCCCACGAAAACCTTATTGAAACTGTTTCTCCCTATAAGTTTCATTTGGTTAAAAATTCGCTTCCCCTTCAGAATCAATTTATTTGTGTGGTTTCGGTAGATGCCTCTTCCTGTAATATTTATATTTACCCCCAAATACTCGTAATCACCTGTCTCCCCTACACTGAGAAGTTTGCTGTTACCTTTCGGAATGCAGAACTCGCCCACTCTCCACCTGCGAGTGGGGTCCACTTTGCGGCCCACAGGTATAACTTTGCTCTTGGTTTCATTAAGTTCGAGTCTCCATTTGCTCCCATATTTCCCACCAATTCCCAGCATTTCAGTTAGCCCCTCTTCGCTTTCTGACACTAGCACCATATCGTCTGCAAAAAAATAGCCCTGGGATCTTCAAATCCCCAACTGCTTCCCCCTCCTCACAATGCAGGAGTTCATCTCCTAAATCTTTGATATACAATGCAAACAGGATTGGCGAAAGGATACACCCCTGTTTTAGGCCTATCTCCATAGGCACACGTTTTGTTGTAATGTTTCCCAGGCTATGTTCACCCTGTACGTCTTTATATAATGCTTTCATAATTCCAACAAACTCGCCTCCTAAGCACAGAGCCTCCAGTTTGCGTCACATACCCTCCCTCCACACTCTATCGTATGCCTTTTTGACATCCAAAAAGGCCATAAACAGCTTTTTCTTTTTTGCTTTCGCGGATTCTATCATTTGGGATAGCGTGAAAAGACGGTCAGTAACTCGCCTTCCCTTCCTGAAGCCATTCTGGATTTCTCCCAAAAACCCTTCTCTTCAATCACCTTCTCTAGTCTCCCATACAGGACTTTACAGAAAACTTTTCCAATGTTGCTACTGACAGAGATCCCTCGATAGTTATCCAAAACGTCTTTTTCCCCCTTTTTGCTTTCTCTCCTCTCCTTTGAGACCTCTTGATTTTCTATGGCTAGATTGAATAGAGCAGTTAGGCTTTCCACGAGTTCCTCTCCCCCTTTTTGATAAACTCGTTTGGAATTTCATCCACTCCTCCCGCTTTTCCATCCCTTAATTTTGAGATCACATTTCGCACCTCCACCGTTTTAATTTCGCTGCACACGAAGTTCGAAAGGTTTTCCTCGACCTGATTCGGACACTCAGGTGGGCTCCCCATGCCCCATCGCCTATCGTTTACCTTTTCCCAGGTCTTGACTAGTTCTGATGCGACTTGATCTTGCTCGTCTGTAACTCTGCCATCCACTTTAATACTCTGTGGGTTACTTCCTTTGTTACGTTTATTCACCCATTTCCAAACTACGTTCGAACTCGACCCCCTGGCGTTCTTATCGTCCTAATAAGACTGCTATTTCGCACTCTCTGATTATCGTCTTTAATCTTATTTACTTTATTTCGTGCTTGTTGGTATTCTTCCTTTGCTACTGTGGCCTCATTGCTTTCCGCCCCCTTAAGTTTTCTACTTCCTCTGTATGCAGCACATTTAGCTTTTCTTCCCTTTATGACCAATTTCAGTTCTTCATTCACTCTGTACCCAAGTTCCCGTGTTGGCACCCTGATCTTTCCTACACTTTCCTGCTCTGCCTTCACTTGGCTCGAAACTATGGCGTCCGCCATCTTCTGGACACTGACCCCCTTGGGTACGGTTGCAAGCTTTGGTTTCAGTTTTTCATTGAACTTCGCCCAGTCAGCATCCTTTTTGAGTCCCCAAATCTCCATAAAGCTTCTTTTGCTTTTCATTAGATTTCTGGCCCTGATCGTCACTGTAATCAAGTTGTGATCACTATCCACCTCCATTTTACCATCATCATCCACTTCTACCCCTATCACATCCCTCCATAAATTAATATCTGTGAGAATGTAGTCGATTATTGATTTTCTGTCGTTCCTCTCCCATGTCCATTTCCCCTTACACCTCGCGTCCCTGTTCAGAATCTTCAGACCGAGCTCGTTTGTGAAGTTCAACAACTTCCTTCCATTCCTGTTGACTTTCTTGTCCCCACCCTCTATGCCTTCTTCCTTGTCACCTATGTGGCCATTAAAGTCACCCATCAGAATTATACCGAGCCCCTTGTTTTGTAGCTCTGTGATATTGGCCCTTAGTGTTGAGTATATCGAGTCATTCCACTCGGGTTTGCTTCCCTCCACCGCACAGTACACAACCCCAATGGCAATACTTTGGTTTCTCAGATTGATCCTTACCCATCCAATTTATTTCGATACATCAGCCGAGGTGCTGACCTCTTCCAGGTCTGTGATCAGCGACGGTTTTAAATCCTCTTTAATGTACATGCCTACCACTCCCCCCTTTTTCTGACCTTCCGTTCGTCCTTCACCTATCCACACGCACCCCCTTACTTGGTCTACCCGTTCCTCGTGTCTTATCCACGTTTCACTTAGGCCCATGACGTCAAACTCCTCTGCCTCGATCAATGTAGGAATATCACTTACTTTCCGATGGAGACCCTGGATGTTGCTATACCCCACTTTCAGGGTATCAAGATTCATTGGCTTCCGCCTACTGGTCAGATTATTATCTAGTCCCTGTATGCTTGTATATCCTATTTTGTGTATCTGTGCTTTCCTTGGGACGCTATGCCTATTCAAGTGGATTTTTGGTCCCTTTTCCTTATCCCTCTTATCCCATTTTTTACAACTATGGTTTGTAACACATTTCCTGTGTTCAATCCCCCCTTCTCTGTTCCCCCATCCCCTCCCTATACCAAAAAAGGCTCCACCACCTGCAACATATTTCTTCCTAAAACCTCTGTACCCCTTGGGCTAAGATGGAGACCATCCCTTCCATATAGGTCCTTTCTGCCCCGAAATGATCCCCAATTGTCTATAAGGGGTATCCCAAGTTCCTTACAATACTCCCCCAATTCCTCATTGGCTCCAATGATTCGCGAATTACGCTCGCCCCCACCACCTAGTACTGGGAGAAGCCCCGAAACCACTACCTGTGCATTCTTGGCATTCAGTTGAGTTATTAAGTCCTTGTAAGTCTCAATAAGCTGAACTGATTTTCTCTCCCTGATGTTGTTGGTCCCCGCGTGTACAACAACCACTGGGTCTGGGCCTGACCCCTTAACTAATCCACCCACTCTGTCCCTTAGGTCCTCCACCCTAGCCCCATGAAAGCACAAATTGGTCCTGTTGACACTGTCGGGCCCACACACCACCCTATCTAAACCCCGCACTATACTACTCCCTGCAACCACCAACTGCCTCTTTCCTGTCCTACTACCCCTGTTACCACCTCTGTTCCCACTGGACCGGCTCGAAGTCTTGCACTCAGCCACACTAACCCCCAAGCCTACCTCCACCTCTTCAGGCTCCACCTGCTCCTCAGAATTCTCGAAATTACCTAACACACTGAATCTATTTTGGACACTGCACCCCACCTTCTGCCCACTCCCACTACAAGCCACCTTGTCCTCGTTTACCACCTTCCTAACCTTCCCTCTGGCTCCTGCCCTGACAGACGCCACATGGTCATCGCTATCTCCCTCGCTATCCGATTCTAAACGATTACGCCTTTTGCCCCCCCCCCCCAACTTACACTACTATCCTGAGGATTTGACACTCTAGCCTCTACTTATCCCCTACCCTCAACCCGACGCACCTTCCTATTCCCAAAAGACCCACTATTTACGTCAACAGTCCGCTTCCTACTACCCACCACCTTCCACCCCCATCGAATGCCACCCTAACTGGGGTAACACCAGACTTTCCTGCCTTCCCCGGTTTCCCCCTCAACTCCTGCACCTCTTCCTCCAACTTTACATAGGCCTCTAACAGCTGCATTAGCTCTACGCAGATGGCACACATCCCCAACTCCCCCAGCTCACGCCCATCCACATACACCATATCACAGTGCTTACACACCACCGACCGCTGGCCCTCCGTTGATAACTCACTACCCCACCCCCCCCCTCCTGTGCTGGCCTCGACCACTGCCCCCACCTGTGCACCTATACTAACCGTCTCTACGCTGCTTGTCTGAACCCCCCGCGTCAAGAAACACTTACCGTCCATAGCAACCATAGTCAAAATTACGAAAAGAAACTTAAAATTTGAGAAAGCGGTCGAAAACGTAAACAAAACAAAACACCGAAAATGACCCGCTCGAAGATAGGGAACACGCCACTAAAATCCGACAGAGAAACTAAACTAGACACCAATATAACTATCTTTTATTACAAATCACATCTATACAACACTAAAACAATATATCTATCAACATAAACACCTGAAAGAAAAGTATGAAATTATTATTAAAGCTAACTTTTGACAACTGAAATGGCTATACTCGCTGTTGGTTTCCGAGATGGACAGTATTAATTTATACCAGCTGTGGAGTCTATAGTGTGAGACCCGTTATAAAACAAACCTAATTTGTTTTGGATGCAACGCTTCGTTGCGTCAAAATGAAATATAGTGATAATATATTCCACAAATTAAATAGAGTGATAATATATTCCAATATCTGACAATGTACTCATGTTCAGGTGATTTTACCTTTGTTCCACAGTAATATCGATCCTATTTGTGATGTATCATCTTTCATACATCATTGCAATAAAATGCCCCTCTACGCGTTTTGCATATTGAAACTGTTATAAGTTACAATTCAATTATGTTTTTAAGTATTAATCCACAGCTACCCAATATTTCTTTTGTTATCTGTCATGAAAACAAGCCCTATAAAATCACACCAAGTACGGTTTTGATGAGAACAGCTCAGTAAAACAGTACCAATATCTGGATATTGGGAAGGTTTTGAAACAGTCCCAATACTAGATATTTGTACGATTGTCACGGTACTGTAATCATAACCATTCAAAAGTAAAGATGCTGTAAAGGAGGTGTGAAAAACTTTCTAACACATGAATTATCGACAAGCTTTTCTCGACAGAGCTACTGAATTGAGTGTGCATCGTGTCCTGTAATGTACTTTTTAATTTTTTGTTGCTTTTAATAACCAACAGCCCTGGTAACCTAAAAAGGACTCCTGTGGAAACCTCGGAAGTGAAGCAGTGCTTGTTTGCTGTGGTAAACGAGTTCAGTTTTACTGGTAAAGTAGGACCTGGTCACCAGTGCCCGAGGAAGAAGTCCCCTAAAATGGGCAGCATGGGTGTAAACGATTGGCTAAACTTGACTTTACACCTTTTTTGCGGTCACAATTAGCCATAGCTGCAGAAAAGTGACCTTAAACACAAGTAAATAAATAAATAACCTAAAAAATCCGCCCTTTTTCAAATATTAAGACGGCAATCAGGCACCCCCACCCGCCACCCCTGAGGGAAAACGAACTTCTTCTTCGGATAAAAAAAAAGAATTATTCTTCCAAATGCTTTAAAAATGAACGATCATTAAATTTACCTGCCGCACTTTCGATGAGGGATTGGATAAGTGTCCCATCCTTGAGTTGAGACATTATATTAGCGGGAGAACAAATTACGTCATGATGTGAGTTCACTTCGAAGCCACAGATCTGTTCACAATATCTGAACTCCTGATGCGTGTCATAACTTCAATAGACTTTCTAGGAAGCAAACAATGGGTTATGCCCATTTTGTTTTTCGGGGGTAGAGCAAGCAAAAAGTGTTTTAAAATGTTGTTTTACTCGTGTCAAACTTTCTAAAGTATTTTTTTTTTTACTTTTGTTAACATTGAGGGGCTGTGGATTAAATCACATATATCACTATTTTGTGTACTATGTGGGTAAATAATTGTACAGTTGTGCAGGTGTCCTCCAATATTTGGACTCGGCTTCGCCTCGTAATAATAACATAATAATAACACTTTGGCCAGCCGCTGATTTGTCGCGGTTCTCGGACGAGAAGGCCATGGTTACCCCTGTACTCCCAACTGCCTCCCTATTCCCACGCTTCTCCTCTCCTCCCAACACTCGGAGACGAACTGCTTGATGATATCCCTTGTCCCATTCTTCCCAATCTCTCCGATTAGCATATTAACCCTCTCCTTTGAGTCTCCCCCTAACCACATGTCCTTCATTCTCCCATCCCACTTCCCCATTATACTCCCAGTGAATCTCATTCTTTTAGGCTGATACTTTGGGCATTCTAGAAGAAAGTGTTCCAGGGTATCCACCATGTCCAAGTTACACATCTGGCACTCCCTTTCACCGTCTTTCCCAATTTTCCCCCTCAGCTCCAGGGATCGCGACCTCAGCTTGAACAACAGTGACCCCCCAAAGGTGCCATTAAGGTACTCTTCAAAACCTGGCTTCTCTTTATCACGCAGGCCACCCAAAGACCTCTTTGATTTGACCCCCCTCTCGCCAATTACGGTTACAATCCTCCATGACCCTTTCTCTGACGATATTTTTACCCTGGTTTGCCCCAACGCCCAGGTCCGAGATCTCCAATGAGTAGTTCTCTACTAGCTCCCTCACTTGGACCATCCACCCCGTTTTGATATTTGAGTTGAAAATTCTCAGGAACATTACTTTACACCATCGGCTGTTGGGGAGATTTACCAAATAATTAAGATAACCGAGCTTCAACAGGTCTATCCTGTCCTTGATCCTCATCCACCCAAGCTCACCCCTGCATTGCTTCTAGCGCGGCGGCATTACTCGACCCCGTTATCCATCGGCCTGCATCGTTCTGCATGATTTCCAAGCTCTTTACGGCAGTCTGGTTTAGGGGTACCACTTCCGTACCGTATGTTATACTTGGCAGCCCCACCATTTCCCAAATGGTTTTCCCCACGAAAACCTTATTGAAACTGTTTTTCCCTATAAGTTTCATTTGGTTAAGGATTCGCTTCCCCTTCAGAATCAATTTATTTGTGTGGTTCCGGTAGATGCCTCTTCCTGTAATGTTTATATTTACCCCCAAATACTCGTAATCACCCATCTCTCCCACACTGAGAAGTTTGCTGCTCCCTTCCGGAATGCAGAACTCACCCACTCTCCACCTTCGAGTCTGGTCCACTTTGCGGCCCACAGGTATAACTTTGCTCTTGCTTTCATTAAGCTCGAGTCTCCATTTGCTCCCATATTTCCCAACAATTCCCAGCATTTTCGTTAGCCCCTCTTCGCTTTCTGACACTAGAACCATATCGTCTGCAAAAAATAGCCCTGGGATCTTCAAGTCCCCAACTGCTACCCCCTCCTCGCTACGCAGGAGTTCATCTCCTAAACCTTTGATGTACAATGCAAACAGGATTGGCGAAAGGATACACCCCTGTTTTAGGCCCATCTCCATAGGCACACGTTTCATTGTAATGTTTCCCAGGCTAAGTTCACTCTGTACATCTTTATATAATGCTTTCATAATTCCAACAAACTCGCCTCCTAAGCCCATAGCCTCCAGCTTGCACCACATACCTTCCCTCCATACTCTATCGTATGCCTTCTTGATATCCAAAAAGGCCATAAACATCTTTTTCTTTTTTTGCTTTCGCGGATTCTATCATTTGGGATAGTGTGAAAAGATTGTCAATTTCTCTCCTTCCCTTCCTGAAGCCATTCTGGATTTCTCCCAAAAAACCCTTCTCCTCAATCACCTCCTCTAGTCTCCCGTACAGGACTTTACAGAAAACCTTTCCAATGTTGCTACTGACAGAGATCCCTCGATAGTTATCCAAAACGTCTTTTTCCCCCTTTTTGTGAATAAATGTCACTTTACTTTCTCTCCACTCCTTTGGGACCTCTTGATTTTCTATGGCTAGATTGAATAGGGCAGTTAGGCTTTTCACGAGTTCCTCTCCCCCTTTTTTGATAAACTCGTTAGGAATTTCATCCACTCCTCCCGCTTTTCCATCCCTTAATTTTGATATCACCTTTCGCACCTCCTCCGTTTTAATTTCGCTGCACACGAAGCTCGATAGGTTTTAATCGACCTGATTCGGACACTCTGGTGGGCTCCCCATGCCCCATCGCTTATCGTTTACCTTTTCCCTGTGCTTGACTAGTTCTGATGCGACTTGATCTTGCTCGTCTGTAACTCTGCCATCTACTTTAATACTCTGTGGGTTACTCCCTTTGTTACGTTTATTCACCCATTTCCAAAATACGTTCGAACTCGACCCCCCTGTCGTTCTTATCGTCCTAATAAGACTGCTATTTCGTACTCTTCGATTATCGTCTTTAATCTTATTTACTTTATTTCGTGCTTGGTGGTATTCTTCCTTAGCAACTGTGGCCTCATTGCTTTCCGCCCCCTTAAGTTTTCTGCTTCTCCTGTATGCAGCACATTTAACTTTTCTTCCCTTTATGGCCCTTTTCAGTTCTTCGTTCAGTCTGTACCCAAGTTCCCGTGTTGGCACCCTGACCTTTCCTACACTTTCTATTCCTGCCTCCACCAGGCTCGCAACTATGACGTCGGCCATCTTCTGGACACTGCCCCTCTTGGGTACGGTTGCAAGCTTTGGTTTCAGTTTTTCATTGAACTTCGCCCAGTCAACATCTTTTTTGAGTTCCCAAATCTCCTTAGAGCTTCCTTTGCTTTTTACTAGAGTTTTGGCCCTGATCGTCACTGTAATCAAGTTGTGATCACTATCCACCTCCATTTTACCCTCATCATCCACTTCTACCCCTATCACCTCCCTCCATAAATTAATATCTGCGAGGATGTAGTCGATTATTGATTTTCTCTCGTTCCTCTCCCAGGTCCATTTCCCCTTACACCTCGCGTCCCTGTTCAGAATCTTCAGACCGAGCTCGTTTGTGAAGTTCAACAGTTTCCTTCCATTCCTGTTGACTTTATTGTCCCCACCCTCTATGCCTTCTTCATCATTACCTATGTGGCCATTAAAGTCACCCATCAGAATTATACCGAGCCCCTTGTTTTGTAATTCGGTGATATTGGACCTTAGTGTTGAGTATATCGAATCATTCCATTCGGGTTTGCTTACCTCCACCGCACAATACACAACCCCAAGGGCAATACTTTTGTTTTTCAGACTGATCCTTACCCATCCAATTTCCTTCGATACCTCAGCCGGGGTGCTGATGTTTTCCAGGTCTGTGATCAGCGATGGTTTTAAATCCTCTTTAATGTACATGCCTACCCCTCCCCCTTTTTTCTGACCTTCCGTTCGCCCTACACCTATCCATACGTACCCCCTTACTTGGTCTACCGGTTCCTCGTGTCTTACCCACGTTTCGCTTAAGCCCATGACGTCAAACTCCTCTTCCTCATTCAATGTAGCAATTTCACTTACTTTCCGGTGGAGACCCTGGATGTTGCTATAACCCACTTTCAGGGTGTCAAGGTTCATTGGCTTCCGCCTACTGGTCCCTTTATTATCTAGTCCCTGTATGTTTGTATATCCCACTTTGTGTACCTGTGCTTTCCTTGGGAAGCTATTCCTATTGATTTGGATTTTTGGTCCCTTTTCCTTATCCCCATTGTCCCATTTTTTACACCTATGGTTCGTGACACATTTTCTGTAATTATTCCCCCTTCACTGACCCCCCCCTCCCCTCCTTATACCAAAAAAGGCTCCACCACCTGCAACATATTTCTTCCTAAAACCTCTGTACCCCTTGGGCTAAGATGGAGACCGTCCCTTCCATATAGGTCATTTCTGCCCCAAAACTACCCCCAATTGTCTACAAATGGTATCCCAAGTTCCTTACAATACTCCCCCAATTCCTCGTTGGTCCCAATGATCCGCGAATTACGCTCACCCCCACCACCTAGTACTGGGAGAAGCCCCGAAACCACTACCTGTGCATTCTTGGCATTCAGCTGAGTTATTAAGTCCTTGTAAGTCTCAATAAGTTGAACTGATTTTCTCTCCCTGATGTTGTTGGTCCCCACGTATACAACAACCACTGGGTCTGGGCCTGACCCCTTTACTAATCCATCCACTCTGTCCCTTAGGTCCTCCACCCTAGCCCCCGGAAAGCACAAATTGGTCCTGTTGACACTGTCGGGCCTACACACCACCCTGTCCAACCCCCGCACTATACTACTCCCTGCAACCACCAACTGCCTCTTCCTGCCCTTTCCTGTCCTCTTTCCCGTCCTACTACCCCTGTTACCACCTCTGTCCCCACTGGGCCGGCTCGCAATCTTGCACTTCGCCACACTAACCCCCATGCCTACCTCCACCTCTTCAGACCCAACCTGCTCCTCAGAATTCTCGAAATTACCTAAGACACTGAATCTATTTTGGACACTGCACCCCACCTTCTGCCCACTCCCACTACAAGCCACCTTGTCCTCGTTTACCACCCTCCTAACCTTCCCTCTGGCTCCTGCCCTGACAGACTCCACATGGTCATCGCTATCTCCCTCACTATCCGATTCTATAAGAATACGCCTTTTCGCCCCCCGACTCACACTACTAGCCTGGGAATTTGACACTCTAGCCCCTACTTCTCTACCCTCAACCCAACGCACCTTCCTATTCCCAAAAGACCCACTATCCACGTCATAAGTCCGCCTCCTACTACCCACCACCTTCCATCCCCCATCGAATTCCACCCTAACTGGGGTAACACCAGACTTTCCTGCCATCCCCAGTTTCCCCCTCACCACCTGCACCTCTTCCTCCAACTTTACATATGCCTCTAACAGCTGCATTAGCTCTACGCAGATGGCACACATCCCCAACTCCCCCAACTCACACCCATCCACATACACCATATGGCAGTGCCTACACACATCCGACCGCTGGCCGTCTGTTGGTAACTCACTAGCAGTAGCACCCCCTGTGCTGGCCTCAACCACTCCCCCCACCTGGACACCTATACTAACCGTCTCTGCCCTGCTGGTCTGAACTTCTCGCGTCACGAAACACTTACCATTCATAGCCTGAATTTTGAATTTTAAAAAGCGGTCGAACTCATAAACAAAACAAAAAACAAAACACCGAAACTGACCCGCGCGAAGATAGGGAACACGCCACTGATATCCGATAAAGAAACTAAACAAAACACTAATATAACTATCTTTTATTAAAAATCACATCTATACAGCCCTAAAACAATATATATATATCTACAGAACACCTGGAAGAAAAATATAGATACTTGAGCTAACTTTTGACAACTGAATCGAAATACTCCCTGTTGGTTTGGATATGGACAAAATATCTCCGGACACCTGCACAATGTACAATTATTTACCCATTTAGTACATAAAATAGTGATATATCTATTACATAAGTTATGTTTTCACAGGAGATTGCCCTGGTTGTCGACAGTGTCGTTATATCCTAATAAATAAATAAATAAATAAATAAATAAATAAATAAATAAGCATTTCGTCGCCTGAGAGCTAGAATTTCTATGTCCCCTAGGGGACATAGGACATTCTAGCACCCAGGAGACGATTTGGAACTTGGGAGGCGGTGATAAGGTGTAAACACGGTAAAGTTGATAAAGTTATGGTTCGCCTAATCAATATGGTCCTCATCTCTTTCTATCTCTCTCTCTCTATCTCTCTTGCAACAATGTCTGGAAAAATGGTTCAGATGCACGTTATCCTCGTCCATTCAAGTCATAATTTCATAAGTACAAGATAGGATTTATTACACATTTTATGTTCTAATTACGTGATATGTTACAATAAGACTAAAATACTCGTCCTCCGATTGGACAAGAGCTCACTTAGTTTTTTCTATGATTACGGCTCCAGTGGCATATGTTACCGCCTGACGTCACCAAGTGAAATATTTGAAAAGATGACAACAATCGGAGAAGATTCAAAGTGCATACAGCCTACGAAATCTTATTTTTCGAGGCCAGTGATCCATTCTTTGAATGTATAAACACAACCAACTTATCAAAAAGGTTGAGGTTACTCCATCACAATTCAAATCATGAACTTAAACTGAGTTGGAGTAACTTCGACCTTCATCTAAATTATTGACTTTTTATTGTCCAGTCACGTCGTGGGGCACACATGAGTTTTTTTTTTACTAAATTTGTTATCGTTAAAATTGCCTTCTTCATTCAAGTCGCCCTGATCATTTCACGATGCGGGTTTTAGGCTTCGGGTGGGTCTTATTGGTTGAGCGAAAGCTTCGAGCCGCAAACCTCAGACCATGTTACTCTCAATTCATCACAATAACTTATAATGTTGTGTTCTAGTCAATCTCGAAATCTGATTGGCTAATCAATAAAATTTGCGACAGAAAAGTCGGCGTGAGCCTGTCGGAAATTTTGTGTTATCCAAATTCCAGGTAAGATTTATTCGTGCGCGTTCTATTTTCGTTCCATTTTGAGTCATTGACAACCGTATCCAAGATAATTACACGCTGCGGACGCTTCGACTTTTGTTAAAAGAACATTTTCTACCTGTCTTGTAATTAACTGAAATTAATATGGATGAAGTTAGGAATTTTAATATTAAAGCGGAAGTGGTTTGGGATAGACTGAAAACAAACGAAATGAGGGAACATAGTTGTTTCGATGTACGTATGTCAAAAAAGACTGTTACGATAGACAAAGGCGACGTGTTGTTCATCCAGCGATCCAGTTATTGGAAAATAGGCAGTTGAAGAAGTGTAAGGGAAAGTACTCACTTCATACTTCATCCTCGGGGAAATCACTGGCGCAAACAGTGTAATCATAATTAATTTTCAAAAAGATAAAAAAAATAATACAAAATGGTATTTTATGTTACAGAACTAGCAGAGGAAATTCCTAACAAACATACAAACTAATACAAATACTACAGTAGAAACCAAAATAGGTTGTAGCATAACCACAGTCAACTAAGTATCCTTCTGCTTCAGTATTCAGTATTTTAACACCAGAAGCTGACCTCATTTTATGGGAAAGATCTCACTGAAATGATGTCACTGTTTTGTATTACATGTGTACAGAAGGCATGCGTAGTTTACAGAGTGTATTCTACAACTCATTTTGACTAGTACTGTACGGTACACTTTTAACTTAAAGTATTTGTTCTATAATTTTATTTTATTTGAAGCTAGGTGTGTACTGTAATAATTTAATAAACTTTGTCTCCTTGAAGAAAATAGCATTTGCTCATGCAACGTATCAGAAAAAACAATAAAAAATCCGCGTGATATGTTTTAAATTATTGACATTTTACCACACTTTCAAGAAACAGTGTCAGATGGTGATGGGGCATGATATGAAGATAATGGCATGGTACTCTCACATTATTTTAAAGGTATGATTATGACTTCCAGTAATCAGTTAACCTTCTCCCAGTGAAGACACTAAAACTTTCATTTTATATTCTCTTTATTTTCTGAACATGTTGAAATTTCAACAATTCCATATGACCCCCCCCCCCCTCCCCCCATTGAAACTAGTACTATTATATTTCGATTTTTTTCAAACGAATGCCAATTGCAGACAAAGGCACCAAATGTATGTGCATAATGTCGAATGTAATTTTAAATTGTTCCCATAAAATTTCTAGAGAAACAAAACACGTGACCCCTCACTAGAACAAGCATACCAGGCCCGTTTCAAAGAGGGGGCACATGTTATGGTTGTGCTGAATTTAAGCGGAATGTTTTTTTTATTTTTTTTTTTTTTTTTTGCAACTACAGAATTTGGAAACTTCATCTGAAAACTTCTGTGTATTTTTTTAGTTTCAATTTTACGTCCTCATCGCTTTCAAATGCAACGTCCGATTTTCTTTTTCTTTTCTATGGCTTTTGGAAAATGGTCAACGAACTGAAGTTGCAGAATTGCAAGAAATAAACCTTGCCGAAATGTTGCGCGGCTTTTATTCTTTAGCAAGAGCAGCAAAACCCTACTTTAAAAAGTACATATCTCGGCCTTCGGGTCTCAGTAAATGGGCACCTGCGGTTACCCCACATCTAATAAATTTTCTATCATTGGCGATCATTTTTGTCATAAAAGCAATTCAAAGTTTAATGACATGCTGAAAAAGTTGAAGCGTGAAGGTTTTGACTGGACTAAACACATTCTTCCATAAGGGAATTAGATTTAACCCTCTACTTAACATGAAAAGCAGACAACACTTGCAAACAGAATTCTTGAATAACTAATGTTTTTCATTTTTTGTCTCAAAAACATAGATTATGACCCATCATTGGAACGAGCTCGTCCAAAGAGGGGCCATAACCTATGTTTTTGAGACAAAAAATGAAAATAAAATAAAAATTAATTGGCGATTTTTTGAGAATAGCGCCGGCCGCTTTTGGTCGTTACGTTGGGTAAAGGGTGAAACAAATTACGGTCTAGTGAAGTTTTGTCGGCAGAGTCGCCTAAAAGTCTTCTTCGCAAAGTGTGGTTCGACATTTCCTTGAATTTTGCAAGACGTGGAAGAGAAAATATGCACAAGTTAATACCTTCTGCCTTTCTCTTCAAAGCAGACAACACGGGTTAGAAATTTGTTGAAATGTCAAAAAAAGAATCCACTAAGAATAACGCAGGGGACAATATAAAGGACATAGATTTGAAATTGCAACAGGAAAGTTGAATTGTCCTGCAGAATCTCTGAAAGCCTTCAGTTATAAGCGTAACAACAACAGTGATATATTTTTTCAGCAACCAACGATTACATTTAATTATTCTAATGAAATCTAGTTCAATATAAGGCCCGTGGGACCTCGCATGTTAAATGACATGATGAAAGACATATCGAATGCTGCATGCCTCAGTGAAATATATACCAACCACTGTGTCAGGGCAACTGCCATCACCCTTTTGAGTCATGCTAGGGTTGAAGCCAAAAGGGGATAGTGTGAATGTCTGAGCACAGGAATGAGCAAAGCATTCGTAGTTACAACACTGACTCGTCCGAACAACAAAAAAAAAACGAATATATAGAAATATTTTAAGTGGCTCTGTGAATAATAACTGTTCATTTTCCAAAGATGTTCAACAAAAAGATCATGAACTGTCATCATCCCCTTCAGCATATGATTCCCGCTCATTTTCTAATCCGCCATCTGCGTTCGTAGCAGCTACAGCAACGCGTTTGCCACCGAGTGAGGTGAACTGTTCGTTCTGTAACAATTATGCCAATTCCAGTAACATAATTACACAAGCCATCGCTTTGCAGAAACAGTTTGGAATGACTAACTGTTCTGTAACCATAAACACTTATTACTGTCAGCCTAGTAATTCCAATCGAAACACACACAACTTTTAACTTCAATGTCAAATGCTCAAGTGCTTTCCGACTCATATTGAAAGTAAATCATAAGGTAAACTCCAAACTTTGAACGGGGAAACCAGACGACGTAAACACGTTTGTTGAAGTATGTTTTGTTTTTAGAGTTTTCAAAACATATAAACATGATAAATGTTGCCAGTACAAACAGAAATATGATTTGTTATTGTTTGAAAAAAAATGAGTACAACGTTTGAAACTATTAGTATAGTGGCAGTACAAAATATATTTCGTGATTGGGGTCGGAAATTCCCAATGATGTTGCAAACACTACATTTTTAGATTTAAACTATTGTTTCATAGTTTGGAGATAAAAAAAGAAGGTTTTCAGAATGGTGAAACTGGTGCTCCGTTTTCAGCTTAATTATATTAAAATGACAATAACTATGTTTTATTTGATTGTTTGTGGCCGTAAACGATAGTTTTACTGTCGCACATATCCATTTATCGACTCCGCTAACGCTTCGCCGGTAAAACGCAATTTACGGCAGTAAAACCATTGCTCACGGCCCCAAACAATCACATACAACACAGTTATCCCCTAAATTATAGATGAACGGTCATAACGAGGGACAGTTGGCTAAAACAAGATAAACATTAACAAGGACGTAGTCAGGTTTTTCAAAAGGGGCTTAGGAGGAAGTGTTAGGCTGATGGCGAAACGTGGGAGGATAAAATGATAGCGAACGGCAAATGCCGGGAATGCACAAGTAACGGACACAATTTATTTTGTAACGGCTGTTTTTTAAAATGTTATTTCCTTATGAAACGTATAATTTAACCCTTTTCATTCAGCTGGCAGATATTTCCACCAGGACAACAATACCTTTATCAGCAGAAAAATGTTTTACTGCTTCTGTTTCACAAAAATGTTCCCCTTAAATTGTTTTCAGTTTCTTAATTCGACAGGGATTGGCGAGCAGGTTATGCAACTTATATTAACGCCTCTCCTTGGCCCATTGGCGCAGATGTATGGGATGACCTTCATAGCGGCAACTTCGTGGCCTCACTCTTCCCGAATACTACGAAGAGATCTTTAGCTTGAACGCAGTGTGTCTCTCTCTGAACAGAGCACAGTTATTTTACGTCCCCACCCGATAGGACGGTACGCTGTGACAGCATCAACCCCACAATTGATGCCGACAGAGAGTGTTCGGACACCTCGAGAACTCGAGAATTGATCTCGGGACCTCTGGTACAAGAGACCAGCGCACTTGTACACTCGGCAACAACTCTCTTTAAGTTAGATTGGTTATTCAATAAATCATGTCTGCACTTCATTTGTCAGTTTTTTCGTTAAATCCAGTCATGGCTGCTTCATAGCAGCCATGAATGAATTTCGAGTAAAAATGCAAGGAATTTGAAAAAATAATCTGCAGGCAAGAGTTAACCCATTGAACCCTAACGCCCAGGGTGGTATCGTCTCGTGTAAACTGTCTACAGTCTACAGTGAAATGCCGAATCCATTCATCATTTGGAGGGAGGTTCAGTGATAATGTAATCCTACAGCTCTGCAGAGTTGTAGGATTAAATTAGAACTGATCCTCTCTAACAATTTATTCGCTCATTGCACGTTGGGGAGTCTGGCAGTTGCTCGCTCGTGCTTGGTGGTTCTCTCCAGGTAAAACTATCCGACACGAGGTGAAGCTGGCTGTCAAAAGTGTCACTAGACCCCAGTAAATAAATAAATAAATAAATAAATAAATAAATAAATAAATAAATAAATAAATAAATAAATAAATAAATAAATAAATAATAAAAGTTGCTCATTGTCTCGCTAGTTCGTCCAAAGCCAAATATTTCCTCACCCAAAACATTTATATTTTTTTACCCGGAGAGAACCAACGTGCAGTGGCGAACATCTGTCAGACTACCCCACGTACCAACTCCAAACAAGCATGGTTAGAACTGGTTGAAGACAAGTGCACCGCCGACGTGCAGTATGTCTTAGTACACAGCGCTACCGTGCCCCCGCGTGGGCAATCGGGGTGATGTGCCGTGTCCAAGGACACAACGCGATCACCCCCTGGCGGGGATCAAACCCTGGATTTTTAACCCAACGAATCGGCCACATCCGCTCGCGTAAAATGCAAATTGGCAAATTCAGCAGCTGAAAAAATACGTTTTTTTCCAAAAAAAATCAACAAAACCATATCATGTGAGCCCCTCTTTGGAACGAACTCGTTCCAAGGAGGGGTCACATGATAAGGTTTTGTTGAAAAGTTTTTGGAAAAAATTTAATAAATGGTATTTAAAATAATAAATTTTGATATCGTCTGCGCTGGGTAAAGTTTGCAGGTCCAATACCATAACCACTGAAAAATACACTTCCAAACATTTATAAATACAGCATTGAAAGGGTTAATGATTTTACCTCTGATCAATCCATGTGGACACAGGAAAAAGTTTTTTCATTTAATTATTTATTTATTTATTTTTTATTTAAACTTTCGACTGCCAGGGTCACCTCCTGTCGGACAGTTTTACGGGTGGAGGAAGCCGGAGTACCCAAGACAACCACCGAGCAACGGCCAGTAATCGTTGTAAAAATGACGTATCAAGGCAGGAAAGAAGGGCACATGGAAAATAAGGTGCTGTAGATATGGCACATTTTGGACAAGGGGAAATGTACAAATGTACCAGAAAGAGGGTTAATAACAAATTATAAAATTCATGATATTTAACAATCGACGATACCTTTAATTTGCTCATTTTCCCCCACATACACGCAATAGTAATACTGCTTGGGCCGTCCGCTTATCTGCAACGGTCTTCACCTCGCGTGTGATTTCTCTCCTCATACTCCCTCTTATATCCCAGCATTTAGACACACACTTTTTGTGACATATCCAAATTGTGGTTTCTCAATATACACAACTAGTCCAGGCACATTAGACATAAAAATGAGAAAGTAAGGAAAAAAATCGGAGAAAGCTGATTTGTTTATATGTTTCCGGGACACACATTGCGGATAAAGTGTGAAAAGTCCCCGCGAATCCGAGTTGAGCTTTTTTAGTAAAAGCGTTTTTTTGATGAAAAAAAAAATTTAAAAAAAAATTCGACCCAGCTCCATATTTCTCATTCTTATTCGCCTTAGTAGGGTGAGAATCATAAATATCGTGCTGAATTATATTAAGAATACATATCCCCAACAGAAAATGCCAACTTTGTACCAATCCTCACACTCAATGGTGAAATATTCACGAAAATGTACAAAATTACGAAAAAAAATTTATTGTTTTCATACACACAACGGTACACAACGTCCATTAAATCAAATCTACGACTACTTTGGGAGTTAAATTATATATCAAAAATTGCAGAAAAGCAGTGGCTTTATAATGATATATAACAATAGTGATTTATTCCATAATGAACTGGTGAAACGTGTGAAATATTAACCATACCCCCTAAACTCAAATTCAAACGGCATCGACTTTTCTCATTCAAATACCGTATTATAGCATCATTGTTTCAATTGCCATGTTCGATTAAATCACATAATGTGGTGTTCGCCTACACTCAAGATGCAAACTGAATGTGAGAAACAGGGACTGAACATTTGTCCAGTGACGTTGACCAACCACTTTATATCAAAGCAGTGGAGATTGTGTCTTCGTCAGATAAGTTGACAAAAGTTTTCGTTAGACTCGGCGGCTTCCATATGATTATGTCATATTTAGGGGCAATTGGTTCGATCATGGCTGGTAGCGGCTTGGATGAACTTTGGGGGACTGTTTATGCTGGTGGGTCAATCCATCATTTGATCAGTGGTCATGCATATTCAAGAGCAGTTCGTGCCCATTTGCTAACACAAATTGCCATTACAAAACTTGTGTTTGAAGAAAGCCGAACACTAGATAACATAGACTGCACAGAAGTCAATGAAATATTCTGTGGACTTGCCAGAGGTGACTGTACAACAGCTGACGCTGTCAATCAAGAAAGTGTCAACCACCTACTGTCAAAATTACACGAACCGCTCCAGAATGCGTCCGTGGGACGCACAGGAAAGCTTTGGGTACAATACTACGAGCAAATAGGTCTTCTCCAGTTGTTCTTGAGAGCAGAGCGCACAGGCGACTGGGAACTCCACACATATTGTGTTCGCAATATGATTTCAGTATTTCACGCAGGTGGTCATTTTGCATACGCAAAAAGTTCTCATCTCTATTTGCAGCAGATGAATGAGCTAACAGAAATAATGCAACAGGATGATTTGAAGTTGTTCACTGAGAAAGGTTACTTTACCATAAGGCGCTCAGATAAATTCTGGGACGGGATATATTCTGATCAGACCATAGAGCAGTGTTTAATGAGAATGTTCAAGCTCCATGGTGGTCTCACACATGGCAGGGGAATAACCGATAGCACTGTTGCGAAATGGGTACATGGACTACCTCTTTGCCTTCCGATATGTAATGCTCTCGAAAATTTTGTTCAGGTTCACACTGGTCATGGCGAACAACATCGGGATCTCCGTCAAAGTTCACAATTGATTGATGCCAATGATATCACCAAATTATTGAACTGGCTCAGAGTGCATTCCCCCTTTCAGAATAGAGATCCACTACAATTAGTCTCTATAGCGACCGGGCTTGTGGCCGACGAAACTGTGAACTGTTACCAAGTTCGCAAAATTGGTGAATGTTGCGTATCGAATGTTGTAAGCAAAACGTTCAACAGCATCAAACTACGACGTGTTGACACTGTGAAGTCTTTCGCATCGATGGCAAATAGCATCAAAGTCCGTGGAAGTAAGGTAGTGACTGACCCCACAATTCTGTTCAACCGCATCACATGTGTTATTCAGTCACAAGCAGAGATGGAAGAGTATCTCAAATATGAACTCGCCCCGAAACCACCAGCATTGTTTGATTCTGCTGGAATGAGGAAGACACAGAAAAGCACGCTCGGTAAGATCCTCAAAACATACGGTTCCGAGCAAACTAAAATCCCAGAACATTCTCTGTTTGTTGTAGATGGTGGATTTTTATTGAGGGCAATTGTATGGCCTAAACAGTCGTCATATAAGGACATATGTACATCATATTCCAATTATCTAGTGAGACATTTTGGGGCGAACGTCGTGGTTGTTTTTGATGGTTATGCTTGTACAATGTCGACAAAGGGCATGGAACAAGCCCGTGGATCTAAAGACAGGTATTCCATTGATATCAATATCTCACCCGAGTTACCAGCCACCACACCCCAATCCGATTTCCTTGCAAATGCCAAGAACAAAACCCGACTGATCGATCTTCTAATGCAGGAGCTATCTGCTATCAATATTCAGTCCAAGTAGGCCGAGGCTGATGCTGATGTACTGATAGCCGAAACTGCACTTGACATCGCTCAAGATGACAACAATGTTGTCGTTGTGGGAACAGACACAGACTTGTTAGTCATTCTTACCTCTCGAGTTCAACCGGGATGTAATATTCACATGATGTATTCCATTACCCCAAACTTACTAGTTTCAGTTAGTGAAATAGCAACCAAAATGGGTGACCATAGAAGCAACCTCCTTGTAGCACATTCTATAAGTGGTTGTGACACTACTTCTGCACTCTTTCGAGTTGGTAAGAAGAAAGTATTCAGTACAATTGTCTCCGATGTTACTAGCGACCCACAACAGTATGTCAACACAATTTTGGCGGATGACAGTACACCAAGTTCAGTAACCGCTGCCGGGGAACAACTTCTCCTGATCTTATACGGGAGTAAAACTGTTTCCTCTCTCGACCAATATAGATATGTCACTTACAAGCGTTATGTAGCAAAATCTAAACTGAATAAACCCATCGACCTAGCCTCACTCCCACCAAGCAGCGATGCTGCACAACAACATGTCTACAGATGTTATCTCCAGGTCCAACAATGGCTGGGCACTTCGCTTCCTCCGACGGATTGGGGGTGGTCGCTAGACAATGGACTTCTTGTACCGACTGCAGCCACAAAGCCATGTGCCCCGATAACCTACTGAATCTGATCAGTTGTGGTTGCAAGAGTGCTTATACAAAAAGGTGTGGGTGTAAGAAGGCAGGACTCTCTTGCTCAGGTTTGTGTAATTGCAGTTCGGATTCTTGTAACAACCACAGAAACACTGTCCTGTCGGAAATTTCTGAGTTCGATGAATAATATGTATATAGGTCATGTCATTTCTGTATATAGCGTTGATAATAGTCAATGTAACTTAATCCATGTTGATTGATTTGTACATTCTGTAAATATTATTTATTGATTTTTGTACATTCTGTAAATATTATTTATTGATCTAATGCTGCCAGACACAGACGTGTCTGTTCGGTCCGAAGCCCCAAAATAGTTGAGTTCTCATGCTGACGAATTTTATGCCAAAAGGGGAACTCGGCCAGAAGCAGAGGGAGTCTTCCATAATGTCTATTTTGTAAGCAATGACAAAAGTCTTCAAATGGTGGTGGATTTTTTATCGTCTGTCCAACTAACATCCCGTTCTGTACTACGACCCTTTGGGCAAATCCGTTAGGAAAATCGTCATTTTTTGCGTAAATCCGATACTTTTTTGTGAATTTTCAATAATTTTTCGCAGAAATTGTCACAGAATGCACATTTTCCTCTAGGTAAATGTATATTAGACATTATGTAGCTCGAAATACGCGTAAACAAAAAATACAGTTGGATCAATTCGAGGTAACAAAGTTCGTGCGATTTTTTTTTATTTTCTTCAAACGCGTTTTCGAAAAAAGGCTGTAGAAAAAAAAATTCAACTGGGATTTTAGGGGACTTTTGTCTAATCGTTCAGTGACATGTACTCGACATTCCCTGAAAAAATCAGCTTTCTCCGATTTTTTTCCCTAGTGAAACCTAATGTTCTTGGGCTAAACGACAGCAACAATAAAATAAAGAAAAACAAAAAAAAAAAACAACCCAGAATAATAATAAAAAGGAAACAATATTAAACACTACAAAATGCCAACAAAAAAACTTTAAAAAATTTAAATAACATCCACCTTTTGAAACAAGAGTATTCGCTATTTTCCTTCCAACACATGTACACTCTACACTTTTCTACCCTGCGTGCCATTTTTTCTGTGCTGAAAAAGTGTGCCATAATTTTCTGTGCCGTCTTTTCCTGAGATATTTTTTCAAGAAACTTCTTGGACCCATGTTTATCACTGTATTGGTTCACAGAGTACTATTGCTTGCTATCGGATTACGTCGGTGCGGAGAGCCGAGGGTGACAGGTGCTTCCTGTGCCCCCCCCCCCTCGCCAAATGGGAGCTCCAGAAATAAATGCACTAGCTGCTTTCCGGACATTGTAATTATTTCGTTTTTAATGCAAAGTAAACTCCAATAACTTCTCAACGACATAATGAAGGACAATTAATAACCTTTTGAGAACAAAGGCTCGTCACAATTAATTAGATATAACAAAGACATCGTGTAAAAATAGTTCACCGAGATGTTGAAGATTCCTGTGAGGGCCTAAGCGCCCTCATTAAGAAATAATCAAACCTAATGACAGGATTAGCTAAAAATACCAACTTGAAGAACAAATGGAAACAAGTGTAAATTGTTCATCAGTAACAATTTGGGGATGTTTTATCAATAGACGTTGTCACGACAATGCTTTTGAAACACTAATTGTGGGCTAATTAAATATATGTTAAGGCCCCACAATTTTTTTTTTGTTTATTAGGGTTTAACGACACATTAACAGCCAGGGTCATATCATGTCGGTGACAGTTTTACGGGTGGAGAAAGCCGGAGTACCCGGAGAGAACCACCGAGCAACGACGAGCAGCTGTCAGCTCTCCAACATCGTAACTCTGCTGAACTCTGCACCGCGGCACAGGAAGTGTTAGATTGGTTGAAGACATGCGTACCTTCGACGTGCCGTACGCCTTAGTACACAGCGTCATCGTGTCCCCATGTAGGCAATCGGGGTAAGTGCCTTGCCCAAGGACACAACGCGGGAGCGCGAATCAGTCGCTGAAATGGTCACCCATCCAACTACTAACCGCGCTCGACGTTGCTTAACTTCGGTGATCTGACGAGAACCGGTTACCGCGACGCCACCGCGTCCCCTAAGGCCCCATAAAGCAGGTTTTCTGTTGCGCAGGCCAATTTTTGTAAAATTGCACGTGGGCAAGCGGTTTTTTATTTTACTTTATTTTTTACTTTTGTAATTATTTCTTTGCCTTCAAAAGTTCATAGTCTTGGATTATTTTGCCTCATAATCTACAGAAAAGCATGGGTGTTGGTGTATTCCGTCCCTTGAATGCATGAAGGCTTTCCAACGCTTAAACATTGCAAAGCGTTGTAGCTGTGAAGGGAAAATGTATCAATTTTTTATTAACTTGGGGAAAATTGCAGACTTAAACGATTTGATTTTCATTTTTTTAAGTTTGCATTGGTTATAAGAAGAGAGCAATCGGCAGCCAAAAGGACCATGCTGGGTGTAGGGAGATGGGTGGCTGAGAAACATATTTTTAACATTTTGGGGCCTAAGTTTGTCTACTTGTATACATCATTCTGGATAGATTCGTACCAATATGACTGTATCAAGCAGTGATGTCCTTCGACCCATAGTGCCTCTTACTACGCTCTTCTTCATCCAAAGGCAAATTCGTCCAACATTTTCAAATGTCATGTATCATATTCACGATTGGTTTAACCCTTTTCCTACCATGAAAAGCAGCCGACACTTGCCAAAAATATTTTTTGAATAACATTTTTTGTCTTAAAAACAGGGTCAATACCTATGTTTTTGATACAAACTAAAAAAAAAATGAAAATTAATTGGAAATTTTTGAGCGCTGGCCGGTTTTTTCCGTTACGTTGGGTAAAGGGTTAAGGACTGAAATATAGGTTCCAAGGAAACACGGTGACTAAGTGGTGAGAGCATTGGACTTAAAACCAAAAGGCCGACGGTTCGATTCTGGGTAACGGCCATTGCGTTATGCCATTGTGCAAGAAACTTTATCCATATTAGCCAAGTGGGCACACGGCGGCGCTGAGTATTTAGGCGCACTGCGCTTCAATGGTTCACATGCTTTCAACCGCTGCTAACTCTGCTTGCGCAAAGTCAGCAAGTTCGAGGGTCTGACAGATTTTCGCCGCTGCACGGACATTCTCACAGGGTACTTCGGCTTCCATCATACGTAAAACTGTGCAACACGATGTGACGTTTGATTCAAACACTGACATCTTCAACACTGGAGCCATAGATGATGACGTCGTCTTAAACGACAATATCTTTGGCGAAATAGACGAATCCCTGTCATATCTTTGCGACTTTTTTGTACGAATGTTCAAGAATAGCCACGCATTCAAATTACCACGATCGACAGCGATTCTTTTGAAAAAATCGCCCTGAATTGGCTTCTCTCACGACCTTACCCAACTTTCACACGACTTTTGCCCCAACATATAAAATGTCACGAAATCGAGTTTCAAGAAACATGCAATTTCCAACTGTTGGTAGTCGGAGGCTTACAGTTTCTAAATGCTTAAAATTTTAACCGATGTTAGGGTGGGGGTGAGTGTCGGACACCCCTAAGCCCCCTCCTGTCGCCACGCCCCTGTTTTTACTTGAATATATGAACTTCTCATTTTATAAAATTTATTCTGAGACAATACAGGCATGAGCTTTCAGTGTCTGTTCTCCCAGGGAGAATGTTCTACACTTCATTTTTGAGAACGCACATTGTCTCTAGAGCATTTTCTTTTTCAACTACTTGGGCGTGTGACAATTACAGCGTGTAAAATGCGTCACCATAAAAAATGCTCAAAAGTTGCTAAAATTTGAATGTTGAAAATAATAACTCGGCTGCTTTATTGTATGAACTGAAGTATTAGCAACCTAGTTTTTATGCAATTTTCACTCCTCTGTCAATTTGGCAAATGTGCAAATTGTTTAGCTTTAATTTACTTTACTATACATTATTTCAGGCATGAGCCCAGGCCAGAAAAAAAATCTCTGCAGTCAAAGCTCTTGAAAAAAGGAGTCCTGGTAAAATTGTCAAATTTAAATTATACCAACCTAAAAGGTTCAATACTGGAGTCATGCAAGCATTTTCCAAAAGACAGATACCATTATCTTGTAATGTTGAAGGAAATGTACAGTGCGTAACTGCCGTCGTATCATACATATCTGTACTCGGCTGTGCAGCTGAATGTGGGCAAACAACTTTAGTAGAAATCAGGTACAGTAAAGCCCCTTTTGCTGAATAGTCACCTTGCCAGGTTTTATCAATTAACCTGGGTATTCAATTGTCCGGACATTGGTCTTTTTTCTGCGTGTTAGTTATAGACGTAGAATGTATTCTGTTTTATTACACGCCTATTACTTTTCATCTTAATCAATGTTTCAATTAAGAGATAAAATTTGTACTAACCTCATGATATATGGTTAGATGAACTTACGAAGGCTATTTTATTGGAAGATATCGAATTAGTATGGAATGTAGATAGCAAATGTGTGTAAGGTGAACAACATATTTTTCTCTCATTTACAGTACATGGAGAGTGGATTGTAACTAAATCACCCGTTGAGTTGAGTTATCACCCATACTATAACTTTCAAATTTTGAACATATCGACAAAAAATACAAGCAATGTTTCAGCCAATGGACCTCTGGGTTTATCCCGGAGGTCCATTTGCTGAAACTTTGTTCGTGCTTGTTATGCCTTGCAACAAATTTGCAATTATTGCTTGGGTGGAATCTACACTCTGTGGATGATTTAGTGATAATACACTCTCCACGTACTGTACGTTACTGTACGTCAATATCAGAAAAATAAAAATAGTGATCGAATACTTAGGGTGTAACATGATGTAAAATAGAATTACTTGCGTAATGTACGTTACAAAAATCAATATATTCGCTAGATGGACAGAAGTGAAGTGAAATTGTCATTGTCATAATACAGGTAGGGTTACAGCCACAATTCACAAACAGCTATGGTAGTATCCACTTTTCACAAAGAACTAGAATCGGCGCACACAACACACTTTTCAGTCCCCATTGGATCAACTCTAGAGAACCTTCAAAAACAAGTCACAGTCTGGTAATTGGTTAACGGACGAAAGGCAGGATAATTGCCACGACATGGTCGGCTGAACCTATAGTTTCAAACAATATATCTGCATCTACAGCATGCACTCATAGATGGGCAAACAGTAGAAGAGACTGTGTATGGATGGGTGAAGTGAATAGCTAAGCCCTTTCACCATGGCTTCACTCCGTTGTACACCCTACCACGTAATAAGTGTGGAAAACATTCATTCGAGAGCACAGAATACTCAATACTTCTTCATCAACAGTTATTTGATTCCATAAGCAAAACCCAGGTGTATGCAGTAATATAGACAGAGCCCACGCATTGTTGAAGACGTGTGTCCATAATAGCAGTATCAACAGTTGTTTATTTATTTTGGGTTTACCGACATTTTCGACAGCCAGGGTCACCTCGTGTCGGACAGTTTTACGGGCTGAGGAAGCCGGAGAATCCGGACAGAACCTATCAACAGTTAAGTAACCGCCACATTTGCAAAGATCACTGGTCAGTTTTGTGACTGTATAACTTAAATTATTCTGAACTGCTCAAATGCTTTTCGACATTGGACCAAAACACCCAAACGGGAATAAGAGTAGTGTGTATGTGCCCTATCTGGCCCATTCTGCCGACAGAGGAACCAGAGAAATCGATGACGTCATTTTAATTGTTTTTTGGGGGGATTTTGTTTAATTGTTTTAATTTAAAAAAGAAACAAAACATTTAAATGTTTTTTTTATTGTTTTTTATGTTTTTTCTAATTGATATATTAATTGGTTTTAAATTAGCTTTTAATCGTCTTTTAGGGAAATCACAGAACACGTTCATTTAAGGCCACAGTTCGGGTCCGTGTAATTAGCCACCTGTTCAATCGTGTTCCGACTTTTGTTTATCAAACCTGTCTCCGACACGAGGTGACCCCGGCAGTCGAAAGTGTCGTTAAACCCCAACAAATAAATAAATACCAAACCTGTCAATCACCTGCACCTGTGTTTATATAATGGTTGGTCTATTTTATATATATGGCATCAACCATACTGTGCACGAACACGCATGTTCGCTTAGTTATATTATAACAGAGAACAAGCGTGTATGCATCATTTGACGAATCTAAACCGCAGTCGCGACAACCCTTTTTAAATGTTATGTCTTCCAATGCCTCAGATGATAATATCGCGACTATGTCACCATGATCACCGTGTGTCCCAATCCAAGAGTGCCCCTTCTGCTCACCCAAGCCGCCACCCCGCCCTAAACAAAGGCAGCCAACGCCTCCCAATACCTCTGGTGACAATATCGCGACCGTGTCACCCAGATCCCCGTGTCCCTATTCAAGATCCCCACCCTTCTACTAACGCTTCCCTAACGGAGACATTCACGCGTCATAACAACTCCGGTGAGATAACTCTATCCAAGATCCCCACCCTTCTGTTGACGGTGCCCTAAACGGAGACATCCACGCGTTATAACATAACTGAGTCGGTGTCGTCCAGATCATCGTGACCCATACCTGCGTCCCCCATATCTGCGCTCTGAATAGAGACACCAATGTGTCGTAAAACATCTAGTGACCATCTCGTGTATCCCGTCACTCAAACACTGTCCCCAACGCACCCAGACGCCTGTTCCCTCCCTATTTTCCCCACATGTCTGTGGTAATGCAGCAGCAGGTTTCTCCGTCGAATTATGAATGACATAACCACATACCGGCATTGATCTGTTAAATGTTACTGTGTTCTGATTTCTATCGTCTTCACGTCTTGTGTATGTTGCTTCTATCACTTGTTCTTTCAGGCTTCTACATGAAATCTAATACTAACTTTGAATTGGGAATCACCATATCGGCGACATAGATCCACACACCTAACTTCACAAGTGGTCGACCTAACACCCATCCGAACATTGACCCACCTTAACCCACCCCCCTTATAACTCTGGTGGTATCACTTGCAACAGCCACAGCTACATCGTGAGTACAGCTCAAGCCAAAATAATATGCCATTTTCGAGCGATTTGCACCTGGAAATGAAGAAATATATACAAAATCCTCACAGATATTTCTCAGTCACTCAAACCTTTTTCCCACTCACTCCGATGTATTTTTTGACATCCTCAACCGGGGTTTTCGGGATCTTTCAATCGACATGTATTTTCCGAGATTAACCTCGCCACGGCAGAATCCGGTTAACCCGTCTCTGTCGCCACTAAACATTGTTTCGCTCCCTGGACGACGTCACGTATACGAATAGTTTCCCTTTTTTGAAGACTGCAGTAGTTACTTATCGCTGGGAGCAGGAAGTTTTTACTGGCACGACGGCAAGGTTGTATGCAACCCCCAACTTCTGCATACTGAATAGATATCTAACAGACTTTAACAGAAACAATAATTATTGACATTTATTATTTTCCAAAGTGTGATTTACTGGGATTTCCGTGTTTGATTATAAACGAGTGAATTAATCAATCAACAATTGTGTCGTGTATCCGTGCGCGGAAACGAAGACGCTTTGCCGTGGGTGTAATGGGGACTTCATTGTTTTGTTTTTTTTTGCTTTTTTTAACCCTTTACCTAACATGAAAAGCAGACGACACTTGCAAACAAATCTTGAATAACTATTATTTTTCGCCGAGCTCGTTCCAATGAGGGGTCATAGTCTATGTTTTAGAGACAAAAAATGAAAAAAATAATGAAAATTGCCGTTTTTGGATTTTACGTTAGGTAAAGGGTTAAATAATATTATTATCGTTAATAATGAAAAGTAATAAACAGAGTAATCGCTTGACTGGACAGGTTACGTGAAATAATTCATTCGAGGCGAGGGACTATATTGTAAAACACTCGTGCGCACCTCTCATGACTTATTTCAAGTAACCAGTCCAGTCAAGCGATTACTTTCTATATATTTTTTATTTCACACATTTTCCATTTTTAGGGATTCTGTAAAAGGTATCCCATAAGTGTGATTCCGTAAGTGGGATTCCAAGCGCATTGCGCATAAGAGCACATACACATAGGCACGTATGACGAAAAATGGATTCCGTAATCACAGACATATCCTAAAATGGGATTCCGCGAGTGGGGTTCTTATCTGATTCGTTTCAATCCATTTGAAGTTATAACTAGCAAATACAATTCAAGGAAATGCAATTGTAAACGTTTTATAGAATTGGGCCCTGGAGTTTACAACGTATTATAATTCTTAATGCAATACTCAATAGTATCGACATTAAATATCACCCCTTGAGTGGAACAAGATGCCATCACCTTGTTCCACTTAATAAACGATATATATATATTGTCTCTTGAGTGGAACTGTAGAAACGAATACTATAGAGTTTCGAACTTGTAGTTCTCGGAGGAAAGTAATGTCCAGTTTAGCAGTTCTGCTGACAAAAGGCACGCAGCCCTTTGTCCCCTAGTCTCAGGACAACTGGCAGCTGCCCCACGAACTCCTGCCCCCAGTCGCGACCTTGTTCTGGGGTGGCCAATATTCTTGTGCCGGAACGGATTTGGAAAATCGTCGATCGAAAAGAAAGTTCTTTGGTAGTAACAATAAAGTAAAGAAAATCATGTGAACAATTGACACCCGATCTGAACAGTTTTAGGGCAGTAGTGGAGAATTTAAAGTCTACTAATAATCAGGAATCACCAAACCCAAAATGCTACAAATAGCCTAATTTGTGTAATTTGACGTTGGCATAATATTGGATTATCCAATACACAAGACCGGCAGTGACTTGGGTAATCGTCGATTCGATTAGTAAGTTTTTCGTATTAAGTAAAATTTACATGAATCTAAAATGAATAAACACCAGAACAAGGGTAACCATATGAACGTTATCGTAAATCACTCTTTAACTATTTTCAAATATAAATAGTCCTGCCGCCCTCCCCGAGTTCCGCGTCCAAAGTTTTGCAAATACTGGTTGGTGAATTATAAATGGAATGCATTAAATTAAATTCATTTATTACTTGTATGTTTACTGGCTTTAACCCCTTAACCAATGCAGACGATTTCAAAATTTATTATTTTAAAAATCATTTTTTTTAATTTTTCAACAAAACTATATCATGTGACGCCTCATTGGAATGAGCTCGACGAGCTCGTTCCATAAAAAGAGGCACATGATATGGTTTTGTTGAACTTGTTTGAAAAATAGTATTGTTTTCAGCTGCTGAATTTTCATATTACGCGGGCGGATGTGGCCGATTCATTGGGTAAAGGGTTAGCAGCACTTCTAACAGCCAGGGTCAAATTGTTTCGAATTATTTTACTGGTGGAGGAAGTTGGAGTACCCGGAGAGACCCACTGAGCATCGGCGAGCAACTGTCAGACTCTCCAACTTACTAACTCTGCACAAGCAGTGTTAGGTTAGCGGTGGTTGAAGGCAAGTGTCCCATCGACAGTAGTACGCGTTAGAACACATCATCATTGAGCCCACACGCAGTATATGTTGGTACAAACTCATTACTAGCATTTAAACAAAGAAATGTAATGAAAAGAAATAATAAAATGTCAGGCGGTCATTAATCATGTAAATGTCGAATAAAAATGTGTCTTGATGACCATAGAGGAACAACTTATTTATAATTTCCAGAGCTGCTTTGAGCGCAACGATCACTTCAGGAGCAAATCAAGAATCGAAGTGCATGAATTTATCAATCAGCAGTTAATGAGACTATAAACGGAATAGACTTCATTTTTGTTTGGTGCTTGTCATCACTATTTAAATAGCTGATTTAATTAATTAACTCAATTCGCTTGTGGTAGTTTCAATTAAAATACGAAGGGTACTCTAAGGTGGTAAATTATTTGATGGCATAGTGGAAAGAATCAATGTTGTTTCTTTCCAAAGCCAAAAGCACTCTGATGCAAAGATGTGAAACACTTGCACGTTCTTTGGATAACACAGATATAATTATAAGCCGGTGTAAACGGAATGGAAGTCCGTAGGAACGTTAGTCCCTCTGGACTATAATTCCGCGGAATTATAGTCCTAGGTCTAACATTTCTAGGAATAGTAGTCTGGCGGACTACTATTCCTAGAAATGTTAGACCTAGGACTATAATTCCGCGGAATAATAGTCCAGAGGGACTAATTTTCCTACGCACTTCCATTTCTGTTACACCGGCCAGGACGCTCACGTGTTCCGCATTTTACAGTTCGTACATGTCAAGCATAAATTACTTCAAGAAGATTCGTCGTCATGGGTGACTATAAACTCAAACTTTCTAGGTTATCTTCTTTTCAAATCGGAGATTAATAATTCATCAAACTCCACAATTGCCATTAAACCGTTACTTAACGCACAAATAAATCACTGATCACCATACAACTGCATTGCTAGGTCGCTCAGTTGTCACACAGAGAAAAATGTCTCAACCACAGCCATCTTGGGGTGGGGAAGGGAGTGGGGGCGTAGCCAGGGGAGCCCTAGGTGGGCCATGTCCCCTAAACATTACAGTACCCCTCCCTCGAAATGGGAAATTAAAGTACCAAAGAGCCCCAGATTCACTCTCAGGGCATTGAATTTTCTAAATTTTCTCGGGGGAAACCATACCAATGGGAGGGGAATACCATAGGCCTGAGGTGAGGAGGGCCACCTCATCGCCTACGGCTTTCGGATAAGCCTGTGACATATATCGCCCTGGCACCCCCCCCCCCCCCCAAAAGTATGGACCCCTCAATTTGAAATCCTATGTACGCCTCGGGGGGAGTGGGTGGTGGTCGGGTGAATGCTCAACGGGAAAAAGAAAAAAAATTGAAGGTTTTCAATTTTCCGGCGCTTTGCAATCGACGATCGCTTTTTAACCCTTTACCTAACGAATCGCCCACATCCACCCGCGTTATATGTAAATTGAGCAGTTGAAAAAATAAACTTTTTTAAAATATTTCAACAAAACCATATCATGTGACCCCTCATTGGAACGAGCTCATTGAGCTCGTTCCAATGAGGAGTCACATGATATGGTTTTGTTGAAATGTTTTGAAAAAAATAAAAAAAGATATTTAAAATAATAAATTTTGATATCATCTGCGCTGGGTAAAGGGTCAAAGAACATACCATGACGTCTCTGAGGTGGATATGATGATGGTCTGCACATTTTTGCTGTAAATTGCATATTCCACAACATATTTTAATTACTGATGGCAAGAACAATTGCCAATGTGAACATTTGTTAACATGTAACTAGTTTTCGTGAAATGTGCACGCCATGGCATTTGACGGTGTGAAAGCTGACACGCTGTACTTGTAGACACATAACAGTTTTCACGTTTTCAAACGTTTTCAATTGAGGGGCGTCATAGCGTAACAGCTTCCACGTCATCAAACGTTATCAATTAGAAGAAGGCATATGTGGAGGGGGAGGGGTGTACACATTGATTGGCGACGATTCTCGCTGATATTCCAGCAATCCATTTTTATAGAGATCAGTGAAATGCACACACTGATAATATGCTCCGTATGCAAGCAGCCACTTTTACAGAAAGAGAATGACTATTCCTGGCGTTTTTATTTGAGGCGTTCCGGTTTGCGATGGATTTTTTGTTCCCCTGTGAGGCCAGAATGTTCCAATACAGACCGAAACTTGTAAAGACCAGAACGCCACGTTCGTCTGGTCTGCAAGCAAATGTAGCGAACCATTTATGGCAGCACAAAAGCTTTTAAAATGTAAAAAAATATAAGATGGCGTGGCCTTTTAATTCTCAAATTTTATTGTATTTTTTTACTTTTATTATTGTAATGAAATAATTCGAGTGAGGTGCACCAAATGTCACTGTAACTGTTCACTTTAGAAGTCACCGCAAGGCTTTGATAGCCTTAATTCTGTAAAACGCTGGAACACAAACACATCAGAAAAACCTTATTGTTATACCCTAGTGGGTTCTTTCGGGTTGACACACCTTAACTAAGGGACATCCTTACACAGGGAGAATGCGATATTAGAAATATAGTGCATTCCGCGGGTCCAGGTCATATATTAAGGGGTCAAAATGACCCATGTGGATATCTCAAAATTATCGCATTTAATCCTATCGCGTGTGCTGTCTTTCTAAATTGGCTACATGTTGGTAGCCTGGCCTCACTTGTCATCTTCTTCTGTGGTGTTAAGTTGTGGCCGAGCGTTACTCTGGCGAGACATCTAATGAAATACTGTTCCGAATGGCAGTGAATGATGTACACCGTATCTTCATCGGGTTAAATCGACAGCAAACGTTTAGACGAGATCCAGTTTATAAACAAATCAAACTAACTGATGATCTACTTCACCGTGATGAAGATCATGGTGTTAACCCTTTACCCAATGTAGCAACCAACACCGGCCAACACAATTCACAAAAACTGCCATTCAATCTGAATGATTTTGTTGATATCGTTTACCCCTGATTGAAACGAGCTCATTGAGGCCGTTTCAACGAGGGGACATAAATATAAATTGGGGCAAAAAATTAAAAAAATTAGTTATTCAAGAATTTTGTTTGTAAGTGTCGTCTGCTTTTCATGTTAGGTAAAAGGTTATAATGAAAGCGAACCATAACGATAAAAAAAAATTGGCTTCAACCATTGCTTCAGAAGCTGTACGTTCTCAGCGGAATAATAAGAGAGTTAATAAAAACTGTTAAGATGTAAAAGCAAGAAAAAACTGCTGGCTAGAGAAAGCCTCTGAAGGCAAACTTAAAACTTGATTTTATTTGAAAAACCATCTGTAATATATTTGAGGAGGAAATAAATAACATGAGTCCTGCGACTGCGTTTTTAATCTTCCATTGCCGCTATGTTCCTCTGAGAAACGTCGGACGCCCTTCCATTGATCCATTCAGTGCACGATTCGCAGTAGAGGATACAGACGAAAAATGGGACATGTTTCTGTGTGATTATTTTATTTCGAAAGATCAGCATCTGGATGAATTGAAAAACAATAAACAATGCAAAAACAACGAGAGCAAAAATATGAAGAACTAGAAAACGAATGCTGGACATATAGTACATTCTTTCAGGAGCAAACTGAGCTGAGTGGGAGAGTGGCAACAACACGTGATGTCAGTAGACTGGAGCCAAACGCACATCAAACTTCTGTCTCTGAAGAGCTTAATTTAAAACATAATCTGACAACAGATTCACCGAACAAAAACACAAACGGCGATAATTTACGCGAGTATATTTTAGAAGGCAGTACAGGGGCAGCGAAGCAACCACTATGATCGAAAATCCCAACTTAGAATAAAATGAGATGGCCAGAGGGGAATTTGAAAGAATGTGTGGTCTCTTTGAAGCTGATGAATACTCGATACTACAATATGAACTTCAGTGTACTACTGAGGCAAGAGTGGAGTCGTCCCTCGATCAGAAACCGTCCAGTAAAGGGCTGAAAATACTGTTCCCTGTTTGCCACGAAACTCCGACAGGACGTGTTACACTCCCGACAACACAGGGAATGGTGGTAATGTTTCTGCTGACCAAGATTTGCCAAAATTTGGCATATGGTCGGAGACAATCTTCTCCCAGCTGAGGAAAGAATCTTTTGAGCAACATGCTCCTTCAGAGAATAGCAATTTGGGAAATAGTGGAGAGACCAAATCAATCACCAAAAAGAACGCCCCGAAACTGTTGAAAATGAGGATGTAAAGTCATTTGTGTATTATTTTTACAACAGAACAATGTTCAACACTTCTGACAGTTCCTGTTTCCCACATGTTAATACTGTTTTTAGAGTCCGATGTGATCGTGATGCCACTCATCATACTCATGGACATTATTTTAGGAAAAAATACTGAATTGATATTCATCCTTTTTCCGAACTTGTTATTCACAGGCGTACTGTGTAACTGAGGGGTGGATACAACCTTACAAATTCGAAATGGATTCACCAATAATGCTGATAGCGATATCATTATTACATCTTACCATCTACGGGCATCTGAGAATCTCATTGGGTTTAAAACGCCACACGGACACGACTTGAGAACTACATGCGGCTAGTCCTAATGTGTGCACATATGGCAGTAAAGAGTAATCACTGATTTGTTTTAAGAGTTTTCTGCTCTTGTTCATTGAGCTTTCCAAATATCGACAGACGATAACCGCCTCGCGTTAAATAAGGAAGAATTCTATTATTTATCATTTATCATAGATGTTAGTTCCGAATAAAACAACTAATGTGCGAGGTATTTTCCTAACACGGTTTATCAGAGAATTAATATCGTACACACGATGACATTAACTTCCATATTAGTCCCAACCTTCTCTCTCCCCCAACGTGTAATTAACAGACAACGTATATATCATATTACGTTACTAACAAATTGCGTAACTAAAATATGTGACAATTTAATCCCGCGACAGTGGGACTAAGGATCAAACAGTAACGACTGCAGTGGTGGTATCAGTTATATCAATAAAAATCACACTGATAGTTTCAGGTTATTACCTGGTTACTTTCATATCGGCCGAGATATCAGCCCGAAGTAACTTCATGTCAGCCTGAGACCCAAGGTCGAAGGCTGTTGTGAAGTTAACGGGAGCTGATATTTCAGACAATATGAAACTAAACAAGTAATAACCTCGTTATTTATTAAACCCAAACAAATAATTACAAACAGTTCTCAAGATCTGTTACAGTTGTCTGACAATGTTTTTGTTTCCCACACTTTCAAGTCCCACGCTTCCTCTTCTCCCAGTTCATCGATCCAAACGTCGCGGCTTCCACACAATTTTGTGTGCAATCTTTTCTTTGTTCTCTCTATCCACCTAATCCCCAAATATCTCTATCGTCAATACCTCATCATATACAAAACTACTACCTATTGACTGGTAGTGTCAATTTAATTGAATAATTGCTTTCGGCGAATAACGGTGAACGATTTCACTGCAAACAAAATGGCTGCGCCTAGTAACGCATTAACTCTTTGCGTGCTGCTGGCGGATAGTCCTGCCCAGCACAGGGTTTCTCTTGTTACTGAAAAAAGTATACGTTGGGCACATTTAATCATATTTGCCCCGTGTAAATTGAATGGATTTTGTCACCAGTAATCTCTTGTGTTACATTTATTTTAATTTTTCATCAAATCTAGTCATGGCTGCTTTAAAGCAGCTATGACTAGATTTGATGAAAAATATCTAGAAAATACTCAGCAGGTTAAGAGTTAAAGGAAGGAGGCAACTTTAACTTGGTTCATATGGACCGAAATCGGCGTCAAATCTGCCGGTTTTGATAATTGGCAATTCTGGGAAAGAAAATCTCATCTATGAAACTAATAGTCAGTATTCACTGTTGTCTTTCGGCCTTGAGCAGTCACCAGAGAGGACGAGGAATTTGAAGCACACATGGTGCCAAACAAATACACAGTTGTTTGAATGGAAAAAAAGTCAACAGCATTGCTTCTGTGAGTGATTTTATTAACATTACAAGGAATTTTAAAATAAATGTGAATAATAATTTCATATAACATTTAACCCTGTAGCTAACGATTCGGCCCAAATCTCTGTCAACACTAAACAATTAATCGCAATGTTCTTTTAAACCTTTCAAACAGACCCTTCTGAACCCTCTTTGGAAGTAGCTTTGGAACTTGTCACAAATCAGGGGCGCCAGAACGGCCCAAACACTGGCCCGACCATAACACCCAGATCCCTGTCTGTTTCGAATTATTGCCATCGATTATGTGTGGGAGAAAAAAATGGCAGTGCATGCAGTTTGTTTTTCGAGGAACATAATATGACAAAGTTCCCTGCTAAATTGCCAAAGGCAATTTGGGAGGGAATTTTGTCATATTATGTTTCTCCAAAGACGAACTTTAATGTGGAGGCAGCCACAAATGGGGGCCCTGGGCGTCCGCCCAGTCTGCCTATTCGTAAATCCGGCCCTTCCTCCAGAATATGTTTGAAAAACGACATCTCTCAGACCCATTTTGGGGCTCCATCTTCAGTATTCCAACCGCTTCCGAAGAGGTTGGAATACTAAAGAAGTAGCCCCAAAATCTCCTCATCTTACGTCAACTGGTCATTAACAGGTGCCATTGTGTGCGCAATATTAAACAAACAAGGCGGTCTTTACACGCTCCATTTTCGGATATCCGCCAGAACAAAATTAAAAAAATCATAGCCTAGTTATTTGACATGAATGACGTTCGGCTGAAGGTCGGTCATAAAAATATCATGATCGGCAAAGTTTTTGCTCCGACGTTGGTCGAAGTGGTCGGTGCGGCTCCGGCGTCCCTGCAAATAGGTAGCAAAGGTATATATTATTTGTTTTGTGGGTCCTATATAGTACGGCCGCCCTGGAGCCGTCACTTTCCACAGGTCGGCAATATTTCCACGGACACAATAATATTAGATTCTAAACACTACTTATAGGAATAATCAGCAACAATTTAATTAATGTGTGTGAACATGTGAAAATCTCTGTACAGTTAAAACTAGAAGTCCTGCCACGAACTGTGTGCTTAGCTAGGCTTAATTGCGCGTAGGAATTGCGCGCAATTGCCATATCGAATGGCATCCAAGGCACGACAGGTTCTCCTAGTTACCAACAGCAAACACGGGCAATGGTTCTGCCAATGGACCCCCGGGTAACCCAGAGGTCCCTTGGCTGAAACATTGCTTGTGCACAGGCCATATGGTCAGAATTTGATAGCCATACTATGGTCATAACGCGTAGATCGACGTGCTATTTGTGCGCATTTCATGACAGGACTTCTAGTTTTAAATGTATATACTTGTAGACAAATATAAAAATACGTCGGTATGAAATACATTTTCGTTTTTCATCTTTTCGGCGGTGACTCTTTTCCATTGTGTCGAGAAACTACATATACAAGTATGAACATCGGCAAAACATGTACAGCTACTATCTTGAAACAATGTCGGTTCCCATACAGTACTGTCGCCGTGGACTGGTCACTTTTCACAGATGAGCAATATCTCCACGGACGCAATATTAGATTCCAAATACTAATTATAGAAATAATCATCAACAATTTAATTCATGAAGCACCGAGTACAACCCGGTGTTTCATTAATTAAAATTTTGCCGATGATGATTTTTATTACCTGGTAAACACATGCCTGGACATCACTGCCCACGCGTTGATTATGATCAGAACACGGCCCCTGTACCGTAGTAGCAACATCAGTTAGCTAAAGGGTTAATGTGAATGTGCAGTATATATAAATGGGTTTCTGATTAAAATTGTGTATTTTCATTAATCTCATATCTGAAGATAGATTTCAGTCGAAAGTAAATTCTTGTGCCTACAAAAATGACACACGGGTGTTCTATTCAAAAACTGAATAAAAATTGACAAATGTGCTAAATAATATCATTTGAATACCCATTTCCCGAACAGCAGCAGCCAACCTGTTGAGGTAAATGTTAATCGAAATAATACAAAGAGAATAATCAAACATTACCCTGGGTAAAATGTTCATTAATTGTAGTTTATAAGGCATTTTCAGTTCACTTGCATTTATACCATAAATAACATATGCTGAGAAGAGCAATTGTTTTAAATTTAAATATTTAAATGAGACATTCCAATATTTCATAAAGTCACTTTTAACGCTTATTTTTGACAACAGTTCTGCCTTTTTGTGATATATACGAGCTGACCCTAAACATTTAAGATATTGTACCACAAACATTAAGTGTGAAACTTTTGAAAATATGTCAATGAAGCTGATGCTGACAAAAACCTGCCGTGTTGTTGTGACGAACAAATTTTGTCTAGAAAGTTTGATATGTTTTCAGTCGACAATGTTTTCTTACAGAGTATTTTACTCAGTACAAGTATCACTGTGTTAAAAATGACTCTGTCACAATGGCACCAAAATAGGAACTCGTAGGAGTAAACTTACAGTATAGCCGCCATGGAATGGTTACTTTCCACAGGCGGGCAATATTTCCACCAACGCAATAATATTAGATTCCAAACACTAATTATAGGAATAAACATCACAAATGTAAATAATGTAGCATCGAGTACCACCCGATACTTCATTAATTAAAATTTTGCTGCTGATGATTTTTATTACCTGGTAAAGTCATGTGTCGACATCATTGCCCGTGCGTAAATTATAACCATTCCACAGCGACTGTACTGTAATTCGACAAATGCACGGCTTTGATATACCCATAAATTGCATTTAAATGTTCCAGTAAATTAAAGGGAAACCGTTACTTGAACTTTTAGCTCACCATCGTTAACCCAGAAGTCCCCCCACAGTCCTAACTGACTCCTTTGCATTGCTTCGAAACAGTATATCCAGGTGTATTCTTATTTGAGAACGCGTTCGGAATGTTGCCGTCATCTTGACAGTATCTATCCGTCGTTGATGGCTTCTAACAATGACGTACAACACTATCAACTCACTTACAGATATGTACATTTATTATATGGCCACTTACAGATATGTACATTTATTATATGCTAGCCTGTGAATTATCGCAAATTATCTAAAAGATATTCCTCGATATCTATCAACTCGATAGATATCGAGAAATATTCCTGAGTAGCCTCCTAAATGACGTGACGCTACGCCGCATCACGTCGCCTTGAAGTAACGATCAGCTGATCTTCGTTATTGTTTTGAAAGGTATGCCTTTGGGATAGAATTGGGCTGAGTAGTGTGCAATAAAATGTCCCGTAGCAAGAAATAAAAAGAAAATCTACTCTATTTTAGTCAGTGTCAGGAATTATCCCCTGAGTGTGGACCTAAGAGTTTTATTTTTCACAAGCGCTTGCGTGAGTTTTATTTTTCACGCGCACTTGCGCGAGTAAAAAATAATACTTTCAGGTCCACACAATGGATTTTTTCAGTAGCTTCCTAAATGAAGTTACCTTTCGGCGCATGGCGTCGCCTTGAACATCGCCTTGAATGAACGATCAGCTGATCTTTTATTATTGTTTTGAAACGTACGTGTTTGCAGTGAACTTGGGCTGAATATAACACAGTAAAATATCACGTAGCATATAATAAAAAGAAAGTCTACTTCATTTTAGTGCGTATCGGGAATTATCTCATTTATTTGGAGCTGAAAGTATTATTTTTCACTCGCGCAAGGGCTAGTGAAAAATAAAACTTTCAGGTCCATTCTCATGAGATAGTTCTCGATATTCAGAAAATAGCCTAGATATCATCTATGTATATACAGTGGTTATTATCCAAAAATAAATCCGTGCCTTTAAGGGTTAACCCGATAAACAATAGCTGCCACATTTGTGATGTGATCATGGCAGCATTAGATGTATCATATCCTCCATTCAAGTAGAGTGCTGTCTGAAAACTATAACAGCGTTTTCTGAACAACACAAACACACCTATCACGATCATTGATTGATTTATTCGCTTGTATTGCTGCAGTAATTTTCTGTGAGCATCTGGGCCAAACACACTCCAGAGAACATCAGTTACAGGTATTTGTGCTTGAAAAATGTCTAAATCTCAACATGCATAAGGATGCCTGTTTTGTGTTTACACAATATTCATTGATATATTTACCGAATGTTTACTCATATCTTTTATGTCACTAACTATTAATATTTCAAGTCTCAGTTCCAATATTCAAGAAAAAAGACATAAGTGTGGATATAGGTTTTTGAATTGGTGGTTAGAGTCCGCCATACTGAGAATGAGTGCAGAGAAAAAATACAGTTCTTTAAACGTGAGATTATTAACTCTTTCAATTGAAAAATAATGTTTTTAAAGATCTTATCGTATCTTATTTATGGTAGCGAAAGCAATTGTCCTAAGAGTGCATCATGATAAATAAACAGAAATGAATAATGGCACACGATTTATTCCAAACGATTTCTGCCACGTCCATAAGTCGAAATGTAATTTGGTACATGGATTACAATACAACATCGGCACGCGCGCAAGGATTTGCTGCAAACCAATCATTATTTAAACTATCGGATATAGAGAATACGACTGTGGCACACTGTTGCACAGTAAGCTGATTTTCAAACACGTTTTTCTCTTCGTGAGGTTAACCCTTTCAACACTGGTGCCCTTGAAGGTATCATTGCAGTCAATACTGCCAACACCGAAATGGACAAAACCATCTCGGCTTGTTGGGTGATTCAGTTATAATTTAATCCAAAAGCTCTGTCGATCTATTGGATTAACTTATTACTGGATATCGCTTCAGATTGTTTGCTCTCTATATTCTCTGCTCGTCCCCTACCATTTTTTCATATTTTTTTCTGACGCAAAACTTTATGCACACTGGGTTGAAAGGTGGTTAAATTGCCAATACAAGCTCTAGTACTCAATGGCGTTTTGTTCAGTCGGCTGTTAGTTGAAATGGTATTGAACCATGTTGTTGGCCTATACCGAGATTTTATGTTTTTTGCTGCAAGATAAACTACCCAGAGAAAAGGTGTTAACAGTGATCTAAATATAGATCCAAGGTACTGTGGGTGGGGAAGGGAGAGCCGTTGGAGTGGGGGCGGGGAGGGGGGGGGGGGGGTTCGTAACATGTTGTTGTCCGTTGGAAGATTTGTCAAAGCATCGAACGCCAACATTTTCCCTGAAAGTTGGTAATTTGAAAAGAGTTGACTATTTCAGGAAATCACTATTTTTATCTGCATAAATATCCTTATGTTTCAAATGCTCTTTGTTTGATTGCGTTCAATACGATATATGATAGTCCAGAATCCAGTAGACATGTACACGAACAAATATCGTGTTTGATTATTATTTTAAAAAATTCCTTTCGTTAAACCCGATTGCAGATACTAGCGGGTGATGCTGATCAGATACACGTAAACGTCGAATATTTTAAGCATCTGTATTGGTTGATTACCATTTCGCATACTGTGATGTCCACACTTTCAGCGCATGGTTTGCTATGCAGCCTTCTCACGGTAGTTTTTGCAATGGAATCATTTAAATTATTGCATGCTATCAGTCAAGTCGAATGTTGCGATGTAAACAAAGACTTAACCAATTTTATTATAACCCTTTATATATACTACATTTTTAACAAATTTAATAAGTTATTAAAATACAATAATATTATGCATGCCCAAATACATAGCATGAAAAAGTGTTTCATAATTAACAAGAAAAAGTGTTTCATAATTGACAAAAAAATAACAAATATATACATGTATTTTCAGAGTATTTTACCTCCAATTATATCAGCAAGAAAAAATACATTGTTTTAAATTTATCAAGTATATACAACTGAGCTCTGCAAAGCTTTGAGATTCAATTCAATTTCGAATCTTAGGTTGGTATTCGGTTCGATGCGAAACCAGCTATCCGATTCCTTTTTCATCGAATCATTACACTGGAATTGCGCTTAGTATCCGTCATCTCAGTCGTCTCCAAACCTTATTGCTGAGATAGAAATTGTACATAAATAATGTTGATAATAAAAACTGAGTGTAATTTCCGACATAAAAAGCATCTGTACCGATGCCATAATCCATGCTAATTCTAGTTTCACTAGTCACTACCCCCGATGAAAACAAATTTACAGTTCCCAAACAATATCGACGATGATATCACGGCTGCTAGCGCCTAGCCCCATGCTGTACTCAATACAGAATTCTCGCATCCGTTTCTGTGTTTAAACAAAAATGTTTTCAGAGTAATATTTCAACAACATCATCAAGGCATGCCTTCGACGAACAACATTCTAGCACTCAGACGACGAAATGTCTTTCCGCCTTTTCCCCGCAGCCCTGTAATGTTTCATCTTTCTGAAAAGATATGCTTGAACATTGAATCTGAAATGCCATCTTCCCTTGTCCGTCATGATTCGGCCTTCATTCCGCAATATTTTACGTATTTAATATATCTTTTATTTGTGAATGCTCGACTGACTGGCGTGTGAGTGATTCGCGAAGGGAGCGAGGTGGCCCAGAGGTTAGGGCATTGGACTTCAAACCAAAACTGCACGGTTCGATCCCCGCAAGGGGTGACTTCGTTGTGTCTTGAGCAATGCAGTTTATCCCGATTGCCCACCTAGAGACACGATGGTGTTGTGTGCTAATGCGTATTACACGTCGATGGTGCACTTGTCTCCAACCAATGCTAACCCTGCTTGTATGAAGTTACTTCGTTGGGGAGTCTAACTGTTATTCGTCGCTGCTCGGTGGTTGTTTCGGGTACACCGGCTTCCCACATCTCTAAGAATGCCCGACAACGTGGCCGTGGCTGTCGAAAGGGATAATACCACTCCTGGTACTATATATAGGTATATATTTCTTTACCAATACACATAATGTGAAATGCTTTAATTCTAACTTCTGATTAGAGGATTCGTTTGTGAATCAATGGAGTGCTAATATGTGTGAGCCCAGTCCTGCCGCAATAGAATAAACCGTATCTCCAGCGCGGGCTGTGGCTGATTTATTTCAGCACCGAAATCGTACGCGATCCTGGTGCCCAGTATGGTTTCTCCTCATAGCTACTGTACCCGGTAAGCAGGTGACAGGGTGAGAAGGGGGGGGGGTGCGCCTATAAGAACGATCAGTGATGATATAGTCATACCATACAGACCTGTGGGGCTGTAGGAGTGCCTAAACCTTTACAATCCGGTGTGCATAATTTTTGCGTGAAGAAAAATTGGTAGTGGACAAGCAGTCGATATAAAGATAAAAAATTCTGAAGAGCGTCTTGGTAATAATTTAATCCAACAGCTCGATAGAGCTGTTGGATTCAATTATTTCTGAACCATCAACAAACCAGGATGGTTTCGCCCATTTCGCCGTTGACAGTATTAACTGAAATGATACCTTCGAGAGCGCGTGTGTTGAAAGGGTTAACACTAGTCACTGATATGCCCCCTCTGTTAGGCGTTTACTGTGTTGTCTATCCACAGATTACCAACTTTTGTTTCGTGGATAAGATTATCCATAGCGGGTTGAACATGCTTTACTGCCTCCTCCCTTGAGATATTCGTGACTCAATATACATTTTACGTGATTAGTGACCCAATACCATGTCCATAACCTCATATAGTTTGATATCATTGTTCATGTTAGCAAGTTTCTTCCCGTTACTGTTACGTCACCATGGCAACCGGGTCTGTGTTTCTGTGGTGCATGTACATACATGGAGTGCAGTCTTTGCAAAGATGTACCGTTCTACTGCTCAACCAAAAAATACAGCAATTTCGTCGAGGTTGTCTTTCCGCTTTACTCCCCGCAGCTTTGTAAAATCTCAATTGTTTTTAGGATATGTTCAACCATTGAATCTGAAATGCTACCTTCGTTTACTTTAATGACTAACCATAATCGAAGATTAGGCAAAACATGGCTCGTTGAGTTTAAAACCAACAAAACAGAGAGTGTACTTCTATCACGTATTCCAATGCTCACCCATCCTTATTTTTAGGGGACACATAAGTCGACAATCAAAAACATTTAGTAGTCATTCTAAACTGCACCTGTATATGAGTCGACCATATAAACCATATCTGGTCTAAAACCTTTGCCTCACTGCCCCACTTCATATGAGCCAAAATTAAAAATCCGCATTGCTGTATTGCTGAAGGGAGACAATTGTTGGCTGAAATATTTCAACAATTTCAAACCTGTATTTTTCAAAAGCAGAACATAATGCTGCAATTGAGATATGCCATCCTCACTGACACCTTTTCTCCATTCTGGTACAACGATGTATCATAAAAAAAGAATACATAACGTATATGGCAACAGCTACACCGACATGTCTACTCATTAAGTCGGCTATATCGATTTATTTTCCCACACAAGACTCACCATTAAAATTAAACACATCAAACACTGAACTCGGATGTATCAAATGTATTGTTGCATCTAACATAAAATGTCACAAGAAGCATATGTGACGCCTAGTTGGGGTTATGTACAGATTACACAAGAATAGTCAGTAAAATAAGGCTAATAAAAATATTCTTGCGTCTTAGGCACCTCCTCCGTCATAGAAAATCTACCACATCAACTTTTTTCACCTGAAAATATCCTCTATGACACCATTTTGCACTTATAGGACAAATATTTAACCAACTATACCTTAGTTGACAGAGCTCGCAGAGCTCTGTCAAACAAGAGAAAGTTCGATAAATTTTCAACTAATTGGTGGGGAAATTTCACTGCTGAAAACATTGGTTTGCCACATGATAGTGAAGTAGTTAAATTTCTGATTCCTACTATTTTCAGAACTGCTTTGAGAATAAACAAAAAAGCTTCCCTTCAACATCATAGAAGTGAGGCAAAATTATACCTTTAAAAACGCCAATGGATTTAATAACGCTGGTTGAATATTGATTTGTATACCGGACTTTCGATTGCAAAATACTGGCAACTGCAGAATATCATACAGGCTCATGTGATGAAATGGGCGGCCCAAGTGTTTAAATATGTGAAACTACCATTCTGTTAAATGTCTGTTCTATGAAATCCTATTTACAGCAAAACGAAACCATGAGGAAAATGAACATATATTTCACACACATGTGTCGAACGAAAATCGTTGAGCAGACGACTGAACACCCGAAACTGAACCGATTGTGAAATAACTGAATAAAATGTCTAAATCTGAAGGATATGGCGAGTTTAATGTGTACAAAATAGGGAAAAGGAAATGGAGTCGATATATGAATGGGATAATTAATATCCAGAAGAAGAAGAGTACGAGTACACAAATTTGGCCGGAGATAAAATGTGTTCTTTTGTTGATAGTTGTCAGAGGAATTGCGGAGTGTCCTTCTAATAATTGCTTTTATAGTCGTGGAGACGAGTAATAAACAGAGAATGACACGCGCGTGTGAATTGGTTAAACAATATGGCACTTGCGGCGTTTCGTTTTATCCTTCCGCGCCAGCACACGTGCCATATCGGTTAACTCATTCACACTCGTGTGTCGTTCTGTGCATTTTCTGTCATCTAACAGCGACACGCCTAGTAGGTAATAGAAATTTTCCAGTTATAAAATTGCAGGATGGAATCAAGAAAAAAACATACAAAATAGTACCTGAGATTCACACACAGGTCTCAAAACAACTGTATTGGAGGAACGTCAGCGAGAAACTCAGACTGCCCCCCCCCCCCCACCCCCTCCAGGAGATAGTGTAACTCAATAAACGAGATAACTCCTTCTATCGATGGCGTTTGGAGACATGAAAGTCACAGCGTAACATTTTGTACATGACCGAACGCATGGTGTTTAGCGGGCACGAAAACCAGCTACACGGCATCAACATTCCAACCGGGGCGCTTGTATTTGTCAACAATAACTAAAATATGATGTAAATATTCAATTTCTATTGCCGCGAAAAATGGAAACATATTCAATATATTCATTTTTTAAAATATCAAAGTATATTTCTAAATTTCCGAAGTATCCCTAATACGTAACTAGCTTTATCTTATGACAAGTATGTATTGGATCCGTAATTACCCGATTCCAACGTGTATCAGGAGGCCTGTGATACAAAAGCTGTATCTTACCACTGCACAATACAACTGCTAGGTTTCGATTTCTTTACTTTAATATTTTAGAATATTAACGCTTGCGAGGGACCATGTTCGTTTCTATGGAACCACGTTGCTTTTACGATTTTGTATCTGGTGCGCTGGAAGCATTCAAGCTGGAACAACACCCAATCATACTTTTAAGTACACAGTCTTTTTGAAAGTTTACCCGAGGAACGCAAAATTCAGAGCATCAGCAAACAGTTTTAACCGAAAGGCCAAGCATTTCTATGAGTCTGAAAATGAACTCTGAAATTAAACTGCTAGTTAACCCTTTATTATTCAAAGCACACGATATCACAGTTTAGTAATTTAATTACTTTTTGTAAACAATTTTCAAAAAAAGATCCGCAAAAAGATATCATGTGACCCCTCATCAGAACGAGCTCGTTCCAATGAGGTGGTCGCTCGATATGGTTTTGTTGAAGTTTTGGTTATTAACTGCTCAATTTGCAAATAACGTGGGTCATTACAGCCGATTCGTTGCCTAAAGTATTAATCAAACTACTACAAATGTGACTTGAAAGATAAATCTATCGCCACTGTTATGTTTATATACAAAATGTAGTATCAGAGTCTCACTCTTGTTTCTAAGGCAAAATCTTGACTCGTCGAGATATTCCATTCGAAACCAGAGCTCGACTTTGATAACACAGTTAGCACATAAACACAATGGTAATAACATTTATCTGTTACTACATTCTTCCAGCTAACACGTGGACACCGCAAAATCAAAAAAGTCACCAGTTCACAATAGATGATTTTCACAGCAGTCGGGAGGATGGAAAATCGCCGTAAAACAAGGCCACTCACAATCCTGGATATCAAAGCCGTGTAACTGAAGATTATAAATTGTATAACTCTTTGAACACAGACAGTCATAATACGCACATATCTTAGTTCAGTTGTTTCAAGGTTGATTATGTTTATTCTCTTCTTATGTGTACATCTGATTATTCATTTTAATTGTACTTATGTCTTTTTTGGAACTTAAAATACTCTATGTGTATATGGTTGATGGTTGCACCGTGAGAATTGGTAATGCCGCCTTCAGGCGTAATAATAACTCTTTGGCCAGCCGCTGATTTGTCGCGGTCCTCATAAGAGAAGGCCATCATTCCCCCTGCACCCCACCCCCTCTTCCCCTCCTCTCCTCCCAGCATTCAGATATAAACTGCTTAATGGTGTCTCTCACTTCCTCTTTTTCAATTTCTTCAATAAGCATTCCTACCCTCTCCCTCGTGTCCCCCTTCAGCCATCTATCCTTTGTTTCTTCACCCAACTTCTGCATTATTCTTCCAGTAAATTTTATTCTATGAGGTATATACTGTGGACATTCCAAGAGAAAATGTTCCAGGGTCTCCACTACTCCAGAGTGGCACATTTGGCATCCCTTTTCCCCATCTCTCCCAATTTTTCCCCGAAGCTCCAGTGATCTTGATCTCAGTTTGAACAGCAGTGACCCTCCAAAGGTGCCATCTAGGTACTTCTCAAAAGCTGGCTTTTCTTTATATTGTAGGCGTAAATAGACAGAACTCACTGGAATGGAGTAGTCATATTTCGCGAGAGCTTACGTCCTACGGCTCTCGCGAAATATGGCTACCCCTTTCCAACTCCTTATGTAAAACATTAGGTACAACACTCATCGATTCAGACAGTCATCGCGTTCTGTGTTTATTACACATCCCATGCATTAAAATGCATTTAAATAAACAGATTTTAATTCAAAACCACAGGTGAAGAGTCCGTTTGTTTTGCTTGAAGCTTACTGATCAACTGGGTCGATAAAACATTCAAACAACCGTTTGGAAACCAGTCTAAATAACATTGGTTGTCTTGTCTATTGGAGTGTTTGTTGAAATTCGTATTCCTCTTTCTCTTTGGCTGGTGTTCATTCAAGCCTAACCATTTGTTGGCTATTACTGTTAGCAAAAAAATACGTACAAATTTGGGCAGGTTTGAAAAACAGCTGGAAGAAATATTTTTAAAAAGACGTTCGATGCATGTGAGGATGTCCGAAGATTTAGCGCTATAAAGTTGACCAATTTAGATATATGGGGATCCGCAGACGAGACGGTCACGGGACTAGGTTGAATGTTGTGGTTGGGGATGATTTTTTTTTAATATCATCTCATTTGTGGTTAACTATTTTTGTGAACTGACTTTATTTTGCTTTAGACGTTCATTTTCACTCTACGCGACATACGATCGATAATTGTATAACGAAATTTATTGATATTTCGAAGCGTTAATAACGACTAAGACGGGAAGGAACTAGTATAAACGGCGCTGGGAAAAAAGTTCGGGCTTCTTCATCACCAGTTGAATGCAGAAACATTTATGTCATAGCGGCGATTCCATTAAATACAAGGGTTTAAAGTTTAATTAATGTGTAATAAAGCTATTTATAAATGTTCAATGTAATCCTAATCTACAGCAACGCCGAAACGTGCGGAAAATGAAAACCTGTTCCGCACATATGTGCGAAACGGAAATCGTTGAGGGACTACTTTTAAATAGAAGCGAAATTGCACTGCAATTTTCAACAAATCATGGAACACAATTACAATTTGAATCGCTAGCGATAGCTGAAAATCGTCTCTTGAGTTCCAATGTGTTCTATGTGCCAGAAGGCGCATAGAGCACATTGGAACTCATGGGACTAACCAGTAATACGGGTTCCCCTCGCAAATTTGGTTGGCGATAAAATGTGTTCTTTTTCTTGATAGTTGTCAAATGAATTGCTGAGTGTCCTTCTATTAACTGTTTTTCATAGATGTGAGTCGTGTAATAATCACAGAACTGTGAATTGATTAATCGATAGGAAACTTGGTAAATTTAGTAGTGTCGTCTTCAGGCGTCAAGTTACATATCGAAAGTTATAAAAAAAATGTTTATTTAAATGAATTTTAATACTTGGGATGTGAAATAAACACAAAGCGCGATGAGTGTTTGAATCGGTGGGTGTTTTACATAATGTTTTACATAATGAGCTGGAATGGGGTAGCCCTCCAAATGAGTTCTGCCTATTTACGCCTGAAGGCGACATTACCAATTCTCACGGTTCAACTATTAACTATTTACACATAGAGTATTTTTAGTTGCAAAAAAACATAAGTACAATCGAAATGGATAATCAGCTGTACACATAAGGAGAGAATACACATAATCAGCTTTGAAAAAAACTGAACTGAGATATGTGCGTATTATGACTGTCTGTGTCCAAAGAGTTTTTGTTCCTTATATGAACAATAAACTAAAACTTGAAGTGTATAGTAGTTGTGAAATATTAATTCCTTTATATGTAACTTATTGAAATGACGTTATCCGATCACCATTCCATATTAGATCGCAGACAAGACACTGACTGCTGTAGAGGCTGTAAGCTATTAAAAAAACTGTATTGCATCTCTAATCTCAAGAAATTTATAAATTGAAAAAGTTGCTAAAATATGTTCTTATTCCACAAAAATGATTATTAATGTGTAATTATGCCATAGTGTCTGTAAGTGCAATATTTATAAGAAAAATGTGAAAAACAATTACAAGATCAAAAGACATATATTTGTGTTTTAACACTACAAAATTTTGTTGGTGATTCCCGATGCATCGATGACACGCATGACACGCGAGTATTCCCCAAAACACGCTTCTCAAAAATACAACTAATATCCCCACGAACGGTCATCCTGAATTTTGCGATCAAAGTAATTTTCTCGTTATGTTTGAACAAAGTTTATTATTCAGGTGTCGTCTTGTTTGGGGGGGGGGGGGGGGGTCGAGAATTTGCTTTTTCTACATTTTTAGCAGTAGTTTCGCAGAACAAACAAGGGCTGAACTTTCGAAAGATTTGTCCTATTAGACAAATAAACTCTCTCTACCAATGTCGACATGTAACCATTTCAAGCTGCAAACGTATCCCTTAATGCCACTAGGTATTATATCGATTCAGTCTTGTTTGATAGTTCCCAATGAAATCTGTCAAACAAATCCGCGTTGAATAACTCAGCTTGCAAAGGGAGTTGACACTTTCTGTCGAAGTCAGTTTCTCGCTTTCTTCGTGCAGTTTCTGTACGATATTCAGAGATTATTACTTGGTTAGTTTCATATCGGCCGAGATATCAGCCCAAGGTAACTTCATATCAGCCTGAAACCGAAGGTCGAAGGCTTATGTGAAATTATCAAAGGCCGATATGAAACAAACCAAGTAATAACCTCTTAAGCTCACTAAACTCTGTCAAACCAAACAAAGTAAAATATACCCGCATTCATGCATAATGAGAACAGTCCTGCTTGAAATTTCATTATTTTGGCCTTAGTGCGCAGAAGGTTCCCACTTGCTGTCGACATCAGTTTCTTACTTTTTTCATAAAGTTTCGCTTCTTACTCTGACGTCTTGACGCTTATCTTCGGTTTTTGTCTTTTGTATTTTTTACAGTTTAACTCTTTACCCAACGCAGACGATTTCAAAATTTATTATTTTAAATATCAATTTTTAAATGTTTTCAAAAAATCTCAACAAAATCATATCATGTACCCCTTTTTGGAACGAGCTCGACGAGCACGTTCCAAAGAGGGGGTCACATGATATGGTTTTGTTTAAATTTTTCGAAAAATAATATTTTTTTCAACTGGTGAATTTGCATATTACGCGGGTGGATGAATGCAGGTTGGGTAAAGGGTTAATCGATATTTAGAGAAAAGTTGCTAATTTGAAAAGAGTTGACTATGTCAGGAAATCACTATTTTCATCTGCATAAATATCCTTATGTTTCAAATGCTCTTTGTTTGATTGCGTTCATTACGATATATGATAGTCCAGAATCCAGCAGACAGGTACACGAACAAATATCGTGTTTGATTATTATTTTAAAAAAGTCCTTTCGTTAAACGAAAGTAATTAATTAAAATGACGATAAACGAACGCTTCCGATCTGTTCCGATTATTACTACTTTAAAGATATATATTTTAACTCTCTCCTAACCATGTAAACAATTTTGAGATCCTCTCATCGGACCTGTCAGAATGGGGAATTGGAAGCGTAACAAATTAGAATTAGAATGAGTGGCCCGATTGCAGATACTAGCGGGTGATGCTGATCAAATACACGTAAACGTCGAATATTTTATGCATCTGTGTGGGTTGATTACCATTTCGCATATTGCGATGTCCATACTGTCAGCGCATGATTTGCTATGTAGCCTTCTCATGGTAGTTTCTGCAGTGGAATCATTTAAATTATTGCATGTTACCAGTCAAGTCGAATGTTGCGATGTGAACAGAGCCGTAACCAATTTTATTTTAACCCTTTATATATACTACACTTTTAACAAATTTAATAAGTTATTAAAAATACAATAATATTATGCATGCCCAAATACATAGCATGAAAAAGTGTTTCATAGTTAACAAGAAAAAGTGTTTCATAACTGACAAAAAATTAACAAATATATACATGTATTTTCAGAGTACTTTACCTCCAATTATATCAGCAAGAAAAAATACTTTGTTTTAAATTTGTCAAATATATACAACTGAGCTCTGCAAAGCTTCGAGATTCAATTTAATTTCGAATCTTAAGTTGGTATTCGGTTCGATGCGAAACCGGCTATCCGCTTCCTTTTTCTCCGAATCATTACACTGAAATTGCGATTGGTATCAGTCATCTCAGTCGTCTCCAAAACTTATAGCTGAGATAGAAATTGTGCATAAATAATGTTGATAATATAAACTGAGTGTAATTTCCGATATATAACATAAAAAGCATCTCTACCGATGCCATAATCCATGATAATTCTGGTTTCACTAGTCACTTCCCCCGATGAAAACAAATTTAAAGTTCCCAAACAATATCGACGATGATATCACGGCTGCTAGCGCCTAGCCCAGTGCAGTACTCAATACAGAATTCTCGCATACGTTTCTGTGTTTGAACAAAAATGTTTTCTGTGTAATATTTCAACAACATCATCAAGGCATGCCTTCGACGAATGCATGCCGTGATGATGCAGTTGGAATATTTTAACAGCCAGGACTTCAAGGCCCCAGTATTCGATTCGAGGTTCGATCCGATTACGAAAAATAGCCTCGATTCGATTCGAGATTCCTTCGAATAGGAAATATGTGATTCGCAGGGTCCCAATAGACAAGTAGTTTCAGAAATCTTTGTCCCAATTACAGGTATGTCAGCAAGGAAATCTGTTTAAAAAAAATTATAAAATATATGCAAGTACTTCCAAAAATTTATTATCTCCATTATGTCAGTAAGACATAAAATGTTTCAAAATTAAATATATACATGCACTTTAAGAATTATCACAAAAAATGAAAAATGCATTTTCAACTCAGACATTTGCTTTTGAATATTTTTGTGAACGATGTCAGAAATACTAATTGCTCTGCTAACAGGCTTCATCAAGCTGGGGGCAGATGCGGTGTGTTCTTGAACAACACACGTCATAGCACTTGGTTAGTGGTAACGTGGGGTGGCGAGGTGAGGTAAGGTATATGACACGTTGAAAGTGCACGTGCCTTTTACCTTTTACCTAACGAATTGTCCGCATCCGCCCGTGTAATATACAGATTGAGCAGTTAGAAAAATATTTTTCAAAACATTCCGGCAAAAGCATATCATGTGACCCCTCATTCCGACAAGCTCGCCGGAATCGTTCCAATGAGGGGTCACATGGTATGGTTTTGTTGAAATGTTTTGAAAAATCAGATAAAATAATATTTAAAATAAGATATTTTGATATCGTCCGCGTTGGGTAACGGGTTGAACCTTTATCAAACGTTACAATCATATCCGTTTAGTACTCCTTACAAGACTTGCTATTCTCATTTGGTTATTTTTTAATTTCCACACAAAAATACTTGTTGATCCATCATTGCAACGACTTTGTTGAGGAAGTACTAATGAGAGAACATAAGCTATGTGTTTGAACCAAAGAATAATTTATTAAGTTAGTGTCGGTTTCTAGTCTTGTTTGGTAACGGGTAACCGAGGCAAGATGGTGTTCCGTTTGTGATTAATGTGCCACCTTCCGTGTAATCCACTCCATTTTCCACATGAAAGTATATCTGATACGATATAACCCTTTCTTTCGAAGGTGTGTATTAAATCATTTTACAAATATGCATGTACTGTTTACTGGCGTCCTTTTTGAATCATGCTCATTCCAAGTCACGTTTCGGAGATCAGCAAATGCGTGTAAAAGTCACTCAATTAGTGTCGTCATACTTTGTCGTGTTCATATCACGTGATTTAATATAATATTTTCCTAATTAGTGTATCCGACCCGGTCCGCAGTGTTTCAGCCAGCAATTCTCTCCCACAGTGTTATAACTTCATCCAGCAGTAAAGCAGGTGAGATGGTGGGGCTGTGGTGCTTGTACAACTAAGCGAAGACTGCACACCACTTTCACAGCAGTCACCGCGCAGATGTACATGCCAATACAACCTTACAAAACATACAGAAACTGGATCGTGATCCGGTACAAAATCGTCGCTTGAGTGCTAGAATGTTCTGTTCTATGTCCCATAGGTGACATAGAACATTCTAGCACTCAGACGACAAAATGTCTTTCCGCCTTTTCCCAGCAGCCCTGTAATGTTTCATCTTTCTGAAAAGATATGCTTGAACATTGAATCTGAAATGCTATTTTCGCTTGTCCGTCATAATTCGGCCTTCATTCCGCAATATTTTACGTATTTAATATATCTTTTATTTATGAATGCTCGACTGACCGGTGTGTGAATGATTCGCGAAGGGAGCGAGGTGGCTCAGTGGTTAGGGCACTGGATTTCAAACCGAAACTGCACGGTTCCATTCCCGCAAGGGGTAAGTTCGTTGTGTCTTGGGCAATGCAGTTTATCCCGATTGCCCACCTAGGGACACGGTGGCGTTGTGTGCTAAGGCGTATTGCACGTCGATGGTGCACTTGTCTTCAACCAATGCTAACCCTGCTTGTATGAAATTACTTCGTTAGGGAGTCTAACTGTTATTCGCCGCTGCTCGGTGGTTCTCTCCAGGTACACCGCCTTCCCACATCTCTAAGAATGCCCGACAACGTGGCCGTGGCTGTCGAAAGAGATAATACCACTTCTGGTATTATATATAGGTATATATTTCTTTACCAATACACATTATGTGAAATGCTTTAATTCTAACTTCTGATTAGAGGATTCGTTTGTGAATCAATGGACTGTTAATATGTGTGAGCCCAGTCCTGCCTCAATAGAATAACCGTATCCCCAGAGCGTGCTGTGGCAGAATTATTTCAGCCCCGAAATCGTACGAGGTCCTGGTGCCCATTGCGGAGTGTCCTTCTAATAAATGCTTTTTATAGTCGTGGAGACGAGTAATAAACACAGAACGACACGCGCGTGTTAATTGGTTAAACGATATGGCACTCGCGGCCTTTCGTTTTATCCTTCCGCGCCAGCACACGTGCCATATCGGTTAACTCATCCACACCCGCGTGTCGTTCTGTGCATTTTCTGTCACGACAGAGATCTAACCGCGACATGCCTAGTAGGTAATAGAAATTTTCCAGTTATAAAATTGCGAAAGCAGGATGGAATCAAGAAAAAACATACAAAATAGTACCTGAGATTCACACACAGGTCTCAAAACAACGTCAGCGAGAAACTCAGACTGCACCACCCCCCCCCCCCCTTCCAGAAGATAGTGTAACTCAATAAACGCGATAACTCCTTCTATCGATGGCGTTTGGAGACATGAAAGTCACAGGGTAACATTTTTTACATGACCGAACGCATGGTGTTTAGCTGACACGAAAACGAGCTACACGGCATCAACATTCCAACCGGTGCGCTTGTATTTGTCAACAATAACTAAAATATGATGTAAATATTCAATTTCTATTGCCGCGAAAAATGGAAACATATTCAATATATTCATTTCTTAAAATATGAAAGTATATTTCTAAATTTCCGAAGTATCCCTAATACGTAACTAACTTTATCTTATGACAAGTATGTATTGGATCCGTAATTACCCGATTCCAACGTGTATCAGGAGGCCTGTGATACAAAAGCTGTATCTTACCACTGCACAATACAACTGCGTGCTAGGTTTCGATTTCTTTACTTTACTATTTCAGAATATTAACTCTTGCGAGGGACCTTGTACGTTTCTATGGAACCACGTTACTATTACGATTTTGTATCTGTTGCACTGGAAACATTCAAGCTGGAACAGCACGCAATTATACTTTTAAGTACACAGTCTTTTTGAAAGTTTATCCGAGGAACGTAAAATTCAGAGCATCAGAAAACAGTTTTAACCGAACGGCCAAGCATTTCTATGAGTCTGAAAATGAACTCTGAAATTAAACTGCTAGTTAACCCTTTATTATTCAAAGCACACGATATCACAGTTTAGTAATTTAATTACTTTTTGTAAACAATTTTCAAAAAAAGATCCGCAAAAAGATATCATGTGACCCCTCATCAGAACGAACTCGTTCCAATGAGGTGGTCGCACGATATGGTTTTGTTGAAGTTTGTGTTATCAACTGCTGAATTTGCAAATAACGTGGGTCATTACAGCCGATTCGTTGCCTAAAGTATTAATCAAACTACTACAAATGTGACTTGAAAGATAAATCTATCGCCACTGTTATGTTTATTTACAAAATGTAGTATCAGAGTCTCACTCTTTTTTCTAAGGCAAAATCTTGACTCGTCGAGATATTCCATTCGAAACCAGAGCTCGACTTTGATAACACAGTTAGTACATAAACACAATGGTAATAACATTTATCTGTTACTGCGGTCTTCCAGCTAACACGTGGACACCGCAAAATCAAAAAAGTCACCAGTACACAATAGATGATTTTCACAGCAGTCGGGAGGATGGAAAATCGCCGTAAAACAAGGCCACTCACAATCCTGGATATCAAAGCCGTGTAACTAAAGATTATAAATTGTATAACTCTTTAAAAACATACAGTCATAATACGCACATATCCTAGTTCAGTTGTTTCAAAGTTGATTATGTTTATTCTCTTCTTTTGTGTACATCTGATTATCCATTTTGATTGTACTTATGTCTTTTTTGCAACTTAAAATACTCTATGTGTATATGGTTGATCGTTGAACCGAGAGAATTGGTAATGTCGCCTTCAGGCGTAAATAGACAGAACTCACTGGAATGGAGTAGTCATATTTCGCGAGAGCTTACGGCCTACGGCTCTCGCGAAATATGGCTACCCCATTCCAACTCATTATGTAAAACATTAGGTAAAACACCCATCGATTCAAACACTCATCGCGTTCTGTGTTTATTACACATCCCATGTATTGAAATGCATTTAAATAAACAGATTTTGATTCAAAACCACAGGTGAAGGGTCCGTTTGTTTTGCTTGAAGCTTACTGATCAACTGGGTCGATAAAACATTCAAACAACCGTTTGGAAACCAGTCTAAATAACATTGGTTGTCTTGTCTATTGGAGTGTTTGTTGAAATTCGTATCGCTCTTTCTCTTTGGCTGGTGTCCATTCAAGCCTAACCATTTGGTGGCTATTACTGTTAGCAAATATATACGTACAAATTTGGGCAGGTTTGAAAAACAGCTGGAAGAAATATTTTTAAAAGACGTTCTATGCATGTGAGGATGTCCGAAGATTTAGCGCAATAATGTTGACCAATTTAAATATATGGGGAGACGGTCACGGGACTAGGATGAATGTTGTTGTTGGGGATAATTATTTTTTTTATATCATCTCATTTGTGGTTAACTATTCTTTAGTGAACCGACTTTATTTTGCTTTAGGCGTTTTCATTTTCACTCTACGCGACATACGATCGATAACTGTATAACGAAATTTGGAAATAATTCGAAGCGTTAATAACGACTCGACCGGAAAGGAACTAGTATAAACGGCACTGGGAAAAAAGTTTGGGCTGTACATCACCAGTTGAATGCAGAAACATTTATGCCATAGCGGCGATTACATTAAATACAAGGGTTTAAAGTTTAATTAATGTGGAATAAAGTTATTTATAAATGTCCAATGTAATCCTAATCTACAGAAACGCAGAAACATGCGGAAAATGAAAATCTGTATGAGCGGAACGGAAATCGTTGAGGGACTACTTTTAAATAGAAGCGAAATTGCACTGCAATTTTCAACAAATCATGGAACGCTATTACAATTTGAATCGCTAGCGATAGCTGAAAATCGTCTCTTGAGTTCCAATGTGTTCTATGTGCCAGAAGGCGCATAGAGCACATTGGATCTCATGGGACTAACCAGTAATACGGGTTCCCCTCGCAAATTTGGTTGGCGATAAAATGTGTTCTTTTTCTTGATAGTTGTCAAATGAATTGCTGAGTGTCCTTCTAATAATTGTTTTTCATAGATGTGAGGCGTGTAATAATCACAGAACTATGAATTGATTAATCGATAGGAAACTTGGTAGATTTAGTAGTGTCATCTTCAGGCGTAAAGTTACATATCGAAAGTTATAAAAAAAATGTTTATTTAAATGAATTTTAATACTTGGGATGTGTAATAAACACATAACGCGATGAGTGTTTGAATCGGTGGGTGTTTTACATAATGTTTTACATAATGAGCTGGAATGGGGTAGCCCTACCAATGAGTTCTGTCTATTTACGCCTGAAGGCGACATTACCAATTCTCACGGTTCAACTTTTAACTATTTACACGTAGAGTATTTTTAGTTGCAAAAAACATAAGTACAATCGAAATGGATAATCAGCTGTACACATAAGGAGAGAACACACATAATCAACTTTGAAAAAACTGAACTAAGATATGCGCGTATTATGACTGTCTGTGTCCAAATAGTTTTTATTCCTTATATGAACAATAAACTAAAACTTGAAGTGTATAGTAGTTGTGAAATATTAATTCCTTTATATGTAACTTATTGAAATGACGTTATCCGATCACCATTTCATATTAGATCGCAGACAAGACACTGACTGCTGTAGAGGCTGTAAGCTATTACACAAAACTGTATTGCATCTCTAATCTCAAGAAATTTATAAATTGAAAACGTTGCTAAAATATGTTCTTATTTCACAAAAATGATTATTAATGTGTAATTATTCCATAGTGTCTGTAAGTGCAACATTTATAAGAAAAATGTGAAAAACAATTACAAGATCAAAAGACATACATTTGTGTTTTAACAATGTACAAAATTTTGTAGGTGATTCCCGATGCATCTATGACACGCATAACACGCAAGTATTCACAAAAACGCCACTCTAAAATACAAATAATATCCCCACGAACGGTCATCCCGAATTTTGCAACCAAAGTAATTTTCTCGTTATGTTTATTATTCGGGTGTCGTCTGGTTTGGGAGGGTTTCGAGAATTTGCTTTTTCTACGTTTTTAGCAGTAGTTTCGCAGAACAAACAAGGGCTGAACTTTCGAAAGATTTGTCCTATTAGACAAATAAACTCTCTTTATCAATGTCGACATGTAACCATTTCAAGCTGCAAACTTATCCCTTAATGCCACTAGGTATTATATCGATTCAATCTTGTTTGATAGATCCCAATGAAATCTGTCAAACAAATCCGAGTTGAATAACTCAGCTTGCGGAAGGAGTTGACACTTGTTGTCGAAGTCACTTTCTCTCTTTCTTCATGCAGTTTCTGTACGATATTCAGAGATTATAACTGTGTTAGCTTCATATCGTCCGAGATATCACCCAAGGTAACTTCATATCAGCACATCGGCCGAGATATCAGCCCAAGGTAACTTCGTATCAGCCTGTAGCCGAAGCTCGAAGGCTTATGTGAAATTATCGAGGGCCGATATGAAACAAACCAAGTAATAACCTCTTAAGCTCACTAAACTCTGTCAAACCAAACAAAGTAAAATACACCTGCTTTCATGCGTCATGAGAACAGTACTGCTTGAAATTTCGTTATTTTGACCTTAGTGTGCAGAAGGTTCCCACTTGCCGTCGACGTCAGTTTCTTACTTTCTTCATAAAGTGTCTCTTCCTATTCTGACGTCTTGACGCTTATCTTCGTTTTTTGTCTTTTTTTGTACAGTTTAACCATTTACCCAACGCAGACGATTTCAAAATTTATTATTTTAAATATCATTCTTAAATTTTTTTTAAAAAATCTCAACAAAATCATATCATGTCACCGTCTTTGGAACGAGATCGACGAGCTCGTTCCAAAGAGGGTTCATATGATATGGTTTTGTTTAAATTTTTCGAAAAATAATATTTTTTCAGCTGCAGAATTTGCATATTACGCGGGCGGATGCGGGCCATTCGCTGGGTAAAGGATTAATCGATATTTAGAGGCTATTACCTGGTTAGTTTCATAGCGGCCGAGGTATCAGTCAGCCCGAGGTGGTTTCATATCAGCTTGAGGACGAAGGTCGAAGGCTGATATGAAATTATCGAGGTCTGATACATCGGCCGATATGAAGCAAACCAAGTAATAACCTCTTTATTTATTAAACCAAAACAAATAATTACATAAGTTCGCAGATCTGTCACAATTTTCTGACAGTGTTATTGTTTTTCTCATTATTTTCACAGTACGAAGTTTCCTCATCTCCTACTCCTAGTTAAGCAATTCGAACCTCTTGGCTTCCCCGTTGGGGAAGGGGCGACGTTCGAATAGTTAAGCTATCGCTTTTCCCTCTTCTACGAATATCCGCTTACAACTATGAATTACAGCTTGCGGTGAATTTTTCTTAACAACTCTCTTTTTTTCTTCCTTTCTTCATAAATCTTATCATTACTTACTGCCATCATTAATTCCTTACTATACAAAAACTACTCCCTTTTGCCTCGCTGCGTCATTTTACTGATTGATTGCGTTCGACGAATGACAGTGTACGATTTCGCGGTAAATAAAGTGGCTGCTCGTAGTAAGGTATCAATGGGGACAACTCTAGCGTGGTTCATATCGGTCGAGATCGGCGTCATATCAGTCGAGTTTGAAGTCATATCAACCGAGCTCGATTAAAGGCAATTTAGGGAATGAAAGTCATATCTAACAAATAATGCTCCATCCCTCACGTCTTCTCTGAAAATACGATGGCGCCCAAGAGACAGTCAACAAAGTATTTCCTATATATTATATAGCCGGCAATGGCAACCTATCAGACTTTCGAACATCTAATGTGGCGAATTCGGTTAGCGGTTCCTCGTGTTTTATAAAAAAGGTGTTCCGCTTAAATTATTGTACCAAATGAGAGCCCCCTTCAAATATGTTTACAAAGAGATCATATTTCTTTATTTCCTTTGAAACCACAGAGTTATTTTTTCCTTCGATACCCTCTTAGTACATTTGAGGTTTGATATAGCAAGCTACCGTGTCCTCATATTCTGTAGCGTTGTCATCATAGCCGCTTTTGGTTGAGTCATTCGTTGGATCATCCCTTTGTCTTCAGCATCCAAGTTATCAATTGCAGGACTGTGCTTGTGGAGAAATAACGTACGTTGGCCTAACTGTTGTATTGTTAGTGGACTCAGTGACATACCTGCATTGCGCTGAAGCGTGACATTGATTGACAGTGTGTAACGGTCGAGATCGAGTGAGGCAGTTAGATTAATAAATGCAATGAAGTAAACAACGTACGTTATTTCTCCACATTTTGGTCCCTCGAGCCGTTTTCAAGATGGAAAAAAATCTTGCAACCTTAGTGAGAAAGCGAACTGCATACCGAGGTCATGTTACCAGACACATCACAGAAGCAGATAGACTCCTGAATCAGAAACCAGTTCGATTTCAAAGAATTACAGATTGTTACCACGCAAGAAGAAAAACGTTTAACCAATTTGAATTCTTCAAATGATGATATCTTGTCTCTAATTGAGGATAATGATCAATTTTTACGAGAAACCAATGAAACGGAAGAGTTAACATCGAAAACTGAAAAGAAAATTCTTTCAATTCAAATGATGATTTCTGAAAACAAACTGTTAAATGAGAAATCAAAAATTGATAATTCTACGGAGGACAAAAAGGGCAATTTGGTCACTAACATTGCAAAAAATACCATGCTACAAAACTGAATCTACCAACATTTTCGGGAAATATTATGGAGTGGCAAACCTTTTGGGATGCTTTTAAGGCGGCCGTTCATTGTAGACCGGACACCGAACTTCAAAAAATTCAAAAATTTCAGCATTTAAGATCACTTCTTAAAGAACAGGCGGCAGCGTGTATAGCGGGTTTACCTCTTACCAACGATAACTATGTAGAAGCAATCGACTTACTAGTCCAACGGTTTGGACAGCCACATAAGATTACGAATGCCCATTTACAGGCGTTATCTGCTCTTCAAGCTCCTCAGTACAATGTACACAGTTTAACATCATTCCGAGATGAACTTGAGTCACACGTTAGGTCTTTAGACGCGATGTGTGAAGGAGAATGTTCTATATCATACAGTGATATGTTAGCGTCAACGCTCGTACACAAACTTCCTGTAATAATGCGTAGCACACTTGTTCGACAATTTGGGAATCGCCATTTTCGATTGAGTGAGCTTCGCAAATTTCTTCACAATGAAATCGAGATTTTAGAAATTGGTTCGAATGATTATTCAAACGTCAGTGACCCTTTCGTTTCAACAATGATGGCAAGCTATAAAAATTCGACCGATACAGAGCAGCAAAATTCCGAAATTGTTCCAAGTAGGAACAATTGTGCGTTTTGCAAATCATCAGCACATACGTCATATTCATGTGACTGCGTTAGAAACGTTGACGAACGTTTGAACATCATGAGAAAATCAAATCTTTGTTTTTACTGTCTTTCAAAATCACACCACGTATCTGTTTGTGCTTCAAAATTTAGATGCCGAATATGTAAACGAAAACATCACTCAAGTCTGTGTGATCCCTCTAGAACTGATATTAATTGTGATCCAATTCAGCGACCACCCGCACACGAACTTTTTGCATCAGCTACCAAATTAAGAGAACCCAACAACGTGATGGAAACAATTCAAGATAGCAACACTTTCCTAAATGATAGTTCTTGTGATTCAGCTATCCTCAAAACGACCTAAGGTGAGGTTGCGTCTCCGTCGTGTTGTGTACCGTCCAATATACCATTTGACGATGGTTCTTAAAGCTCTTTCATAACACAGCATCTAGCCACAAAACTCCATCTAAACCCGATAGGCAAGCGGGAATTAACTCTTTCAGCGTTTGGAACTCAATATCCTCAACGAAGAATACTTGATATTGTTACTGTTACAGTTTTATGTGACACTGAAAATGTTGATATGGATCTTTTAGTTGTGCTACATATATCAACACCTTTAAATATTCGTCATCTTCGTGACATTCGCAAGTATGAACACCTCAGAAATTTGAAACTAGCTCATCCCGTCACCAGATCCGATTCTTTTGAGATTGACATTTTAATCGATTCTGATCAGTATTACAATTTCGTCGACGGTACGCAGATTCGTGGCGAGTCGGGACCCATAGCAATTAGTTCGAAACTTGGATATTTACTCGCGGGTCCTACAAAATCAATTAACATTTCGAACACTGTAATGTTGAATGTGACAACAAATCATTCACCAGAAAATTCTGCTATTGAAAAATTCTGGACTTTAGAAACAATGGGAATCGAACATCCGGCTCGAGGGACCAAAATGTGGAGAAGTAACGTACGTTGTTTACTTCATTGCATGTATTAATGTAACTGCCTCACTCGATCTCGACCGTTACACACTGTCAATCAATGTCACGCTTCAGCGCAATGTAGGTATGTCACTGAGTCCAATAACAATACAACAGTTAGGCCAAACCATATTAATTCCGTGACATCGCTACCATATTTCGCTTTATCTGAACCGAAACTTTCCAGTTGATTTGTTGAATGTTTGCTCACAGACGAATCGGATAAGATATCAAAGATATATTCGTGACTTCCATTATTTCATTTTGCAAGCAACAACATTACCTCTGATGTCTCAACACATTATCCAATTGAAGATATGATTTTTAACAACGGTAGCACTTATAAACAGGTATACCTTAACATCACAGAGAAACATTACAATTAATATATGTCTACCGGCATTAATTCAATACATCTCATTGGATTGTTATAACTGATTGTATTGATAGTCTTTGCTGCAGCTGAAAATTATTCAACCAGTCGATTCTCTGTACTTGACATCCTCTCTGAAAGTTCAAACATCTGTACAAGGTGAAGTTAGAGACACAGATCCGGAGCATAAACTCACACATCTAATTTTCCGATCATCCCCGACAAGCGCACACGCACACCCCGACAGTTCTCAACATCTCTGGCGTTAAAGTTTCTTACATGAGGATGAGGGAGATTTGTTTACAAACCCATCTTTCGTTTGCGAGTACTCGTGAAAACATTTGTGAAGGCAACATCTTTTCATGCGTATATGCGAAAATCGCCGTGTCGGAAACATGACGACCATTTAGACAAGGTTCGAATATTTATAAGCTGGTGTTCAATGTCCCTGCTGAGTCCCCTAGGAGCAAGTTCCCATTTTGTCGCCAAATGAAAATAAAAATAAAAGTTGGAGACACGGCGAACTATCTGACAAATATTGATATGGGGGCCCCAACAGCTATACATTGATCATAAGTTTCCCCAAGCTACAAGGCGAAGCATCATTTTGAACTTAACACAGAAACATCGGTGGTCAAATGTGAGTTGTAGTGTTCTATACTGTACTACCAGAGGCCTGTTTATATTTGTATCTCATGTGGTACCTGGAATGAGTCAATGGGAGATAGCAAATAATAGTGTCGACAGAGGTTTTCGCGACAACTGGTCCTCATAATTGAATTTTTGTTGAGAATTAATCTTCATAATTAAAAATCAACACGGAACAATACGGCACAAATATACGGATTACAGCAGACAAGATACCGAAAGCGCTTGTTCAAAAAATCGAGAAAATACAAATAGAGTGATGGACGATGTATTCCATGGTGCCTGTTACAATAACCCCGGACACTGTGAGGAGTTGGTTGATCAGAAATCGAAAGAAGAGAGACCAGCAAAAGAGACAATCAAAGAAACAACGAATTCATTTTAAGGCAATGCAAAATTTGCTCTCCAAATGATTTGCGGAGGGGCATGAATTGAGAATGAAAGTCAGACCCGGGTCGATTCATTAACATTTGATAGTTTTGTACGCCTTAAGACGTACGAAATCAAACAGTGCTTAGATATTTTCTGGTCATTTGTTTTGTTATTATTTTTCAATTTTTTAAAGTTTGACCTCAATTCCTATTCTCTCTTGAATAGTGGTCAATAACAACCGTTGAGCCAAATGTTATCCCAACTTAAAATACTAATATAATCCTGCTGTCAAGACTTCTTAACTGGTTGAGTGCTAGAAGCCACTATTAGGGCTTTCAAAAAATGAGGATACCAGAGCAAAAGTCAACACTTTCCTTGCTTATATTTCATATTCACTCCGACACTAATAATATTTTGTTTATATACATTTTTTTATTATAAATTATTGAAGAGTGCCTCTGGGCACTCTCCAATAATTTGAAATAAAACAAGTTTTGAATAACAAATTCAGACCACCAAACATAATCTTGCCCTCAACCAGATAATCACAAATGTGAAAAATGTCTTGTTATTCGCACTTTCCGACGTTTGACGTCGCATTTTAAAAAACGTTGAAGAAACTGAATTCCCAGTGACGTTTGAACGTCAGGATAATTAAAGTCGCAAACGGTTAAATAAACAATTAATGAAACTGCTTAACAGTACATAAAGAAAACCGAAAATGCGTTTTTGCCAGTGTGGTGAATATTGATAAATGTCATCAGTTACGGCGCAACCGTTGTCTACGAGAAAATAATGAATGAATGAAAATGAATGTGGAAGCAAGAATCAGAGAAAATGGGTTTAGAGGTGGGGGAGGGGGAGATAAACTGATTCTGAAAGTATGTGAAAAAAGACAACCAATTAAGAAGAGAGACTTACAAAGGAACAGAACATATGTTGAAAAATAATTTCTAAAATACAGCATACACTTCTTAGTATGGCCATGTGAAAATATCTGTAAATACTTGCAGACGAATAAAAATACGTCGTTATGAAATGCATTTTCGTTTTTCATCTTTTCGTTTGTGAATCTTTTCCATTGTGTAGAGAAACTACGAGTATGAAGATTGGCAAAACATATACAGCTACTATCTTGAAACAATGTCGGACCCCATACAGTTCAGCCGCTGTGGACTGGTCACTTTCCACAAATGGGCAATACTTTCACCGATGCAATAATTTTAGATTCCAAACAATAATTACAAAAATATTCATAAAAAGATAGTTAATGAAGCACCGGGTACAACCTGGCCCCTCATCAATTAAAATGTTGCTAATGATGATTGTTATTACCTGGGAAACGCATGCGAAGACATCACTGCCCACGCGTGGATTACGACCAGTCCACGGCGACTGTACTGTATTCCTAAGTCTTAAGTTACAAGAAACCGATCAATCTTATCAGTTTATTATCAGATTATTTCCAATTTTATTGCTAGCAAATGTTACTATCGCAAAGTAAAATAAACGACTTGAATTCTTCGGACGCCAGAGAACATTTGGATCAGGACATTCACTGTTATAAGTGTACTGACATATCACCTTGAAACTCATATCTTTTACACTATCTTTTGGAGGACAAAGTATTTTGTAAGTCGTCTTCGGCTTTTACTGCTAGCAGTTACTTATCACAACTCAATTTTGTATTATGATGCCTTAAAAGATGGCGGTAAATGTCTTAACAAACATGTTTCAGTCTTTCTTTGGAATGAATTTCTTTCCCAGAATTGTCCATTATCAAACTCGGCTGATATGAGTTCAAATACGACCGATATAAGTCAAGCAAGAGTTGTCCTCATTGGTGCGTCGTCAGCAGACGCAACCAAGTTGTTTACCTCGAGCTCGTTACTCGTCGAACACAGTCGAGAAAATAGGTGTTTAGAAGCGGAGTTTTTGAATGACGAGAAACTAATTACGCACTGAGTTAGGATTGTTTGGAGGAAGGGAAGAGAGATAAACCAGTGCACTTACCAATTTCCTCATTTCCCTAATTGTTTTTCGTTTTTCGTGGTTTCTTGTAGAGCTAAATAATTAATAAATTCTAGAACTGATCACCTGTGAGTACCACTGGTTTTGGCGGGGAAGGCAGTAAAGAGTCACCTGGGAGAAAAAAAGTCGTTAACCCTTTACCCAACCTAACGGCCAAACCCGGCCAGCGCTATTCTCAAAAATCGCCAATTAATTTGCATTAATATTTGAATTGCGAATTTTGTAAATAGCTTGTTCCAAGGAGGGGTCATAACCTATGTTTATGAGACAAAAAGTGAAAAAGATTAGTTATTTAAGAATTTTGTTTGCAAGTGTCGTCTGCTTTTCATGTTGGGTAATGGGTTAAATCGCTCAATTTCTCTCTCTTTATCGTGTCTTGTTCATTCTTAAATCTTCCTCTAAGTAAAAGGTAGGAGAAAGAGAGGTGGAAATGAGAGAGATATTATTACAACGTTCAATTGATCTGGGTCGTTGCAATCCGTCGAGGTGACTACCAGATCACAACAAGATATCGATTGTCTGGCGAATATTATTAGTGTTGGAGTGAATATGAAAGAGACAGAATCTGATAACACAGAGTGGTGAATGTTACAATAATTTTATTTGACCTAAAATGGAGAGAAATCTGTTTCTCAGGCCCTCCTACACTGTCCTTTTGGATGCCGCATGCTCTCCTGTCATTACCAATGCAAACTTTAAAAATAAAGATTAAATGGTTTATGTCTGATATTTTACCCAAGTTAATAAAATTGATAAATTTGTCCCTTCAATGCAACGAGGCTTTGCAATACTTTAGCATTGCAAAGCCGCCTCGCACTCAATGGACGAAATACACCACGGCCCATGCTGTTCTGGAGATTATGTGGACAAAAACATAAAACGAACCAGGAATATGAACTTTTGTTGGCAAAAAAGGAATTACAAAAATAAGAAATAGAATTGAAAACCGCCTTCCCACATACGATGTTACAAAAATGGCCAGAGACACAGAAGATCTACTTTGTGGGGACTTATTGCATGCATGTGATAGCTAAAGATTGATACTACATCCGCAATGGACAAAACCCATTAATTATATTAACGGAATAATACATTATGACTTTAGAAATTAGAATAATCTCGTAGTAATATAATATGATCCGGTGTACTAAATTAAATCAAATTCATTGCGAATCACTTTCACGAAAGTACATTTCCGTAGAAATGCAGTATAAATCGCTTTAACCCTTTACCTAACATGATAAGCAGACGACACGTGGAAACAAAATTGTTAAATAACTAATTTTTTTCCTTTTTTGTCTCAAAAGCATGGGCTTTGATCTCTCTTTGGAACGAGCTCGATGAGCTCGTTTCAAAGAGGGGTCATAACCCATGTTTTGAAGACAAAAAATGAAAAAAAATAATGAAAATTAATTGACGATTTTTGTGAATAGCGCTGGCCGGTATTGGCCGTTACGTTGGATAAAGGGTTAATTAGACTCGATTGATGACGAGAGTGTTCGGCGGAAACACACTCGACTTTTAAATTCACGTTTGTAAAGGCGTCGCTTCGAAAAACTTCTTTCGTCAGTAACATCGTTTGAGTCCCATTTGTGAGGAACGTGAAAGGGATTTGGAAAAGTTGGATTTGGTTTTCTGCGAGCCAGATTTGATAGGCAAACCACCACGGTAGTAAGAATATATTTGCGGCCGTCGTGTAAGAAAAATAGCAACCGATTCGGAAAGTTTCGTTATTATTTTAGATTTGTGTTGCTTTTTACTCCCGGGACAGACTCTGTGTGTGTCTTTACTACTGCCCACGTCAGGACCGAATCTAGGATCTCAAAATTGCTCGACATGTTGGAGCGAAAGTTAAAATTTTTCGATAGTGTTCCCGAGTCGTGAACCGCAGTTACACACTGGAGACCTAATTCAATATACCTCCTTATCTGGTGGAGTGCTTACCTTTCCTTAGTTGCCAACCTTTATTAACATGTCTTTGCTTTGGTATAATCTATGGGGGAGTAATTATGTCTATAGTAACTGTAAGAAAACAAATCGATACGGAAGAAATAAAATCAAGTCGAATCACATCCAATGAATATGATACCTTTAAGCTGTAGTACATGAACGTAAGAATGCAGCCCAAATATGGACTTCCAGCACTCAGCCAGTTAAAACGATAATAAACGAAACTGGTAGGAAACGTTCCTTTGTTATTACTATTTTAAAGAAAAAAATATTACTTTCGTTTAACGAATGTAATTCTTTAAAGTAATATTAATACGCGAACATATTCCGTGTACAGGACTATTTGATTGTCCTTTAATTATAACGAACGTTTTCATACAATTTGAAGCCGAATGGTGATTGTGCAAAACTGTAGTTTCGCAATATGGTGAACATTTTTTTTAAATTAGCGACATTCAGAAAAAAACGTTGCCGTTCGAACGAACAACATCTTTTTTTCCCCACAAACAACGCACATTTCCGACAGGCAGTGACGGGGGCCGAAACCCGTACATTCTTCAGGTCTGGCCGACATTTGGTTTATCGGTTCAGTTTAGACTAAATAATATCGTCGTTTCAGTTTCACTTTTAAGATAAAATGCACCACAATATATACACTTAACCAGGACCTCAGGGGTCTTTCCAAAATGATGTCATATAACAGCACATCATTAACAAAAAGACGAACTCTTCAGAAATAATTTATAATGCAAAGTATCAATCTCACCGACATCAGCAATCAATCAGCTAATCACTTACTTAACCATTTGATTTCGCAAGATCGATTGTTTGGTCCAAGGCAAATTTCGTCCAATTTTTGTCATAATATAAAAGAGCTATACACGGGGCATTGATTATAAAATGATAGCTGCAGTCAGGAGCTGGACGGCTGCTGATTGCAGTTATTATTTTATCTTTCCTGTGTATGGCTATTGGACTGACCCACCTCACTGCAAGTGTATACAAAGGAGATATCATCCCAGGAAACGAGGGTTTAAAGGGTTAAAGTGACGGACAAAGCCGGCAAGCTCTATTCACAACATTCGAAATTCAAATATTACTTTTTTCAATATTTGCACACAAAATATAGCTCATAACCCCTTCTTCAAACGAGCACGTCGTACACATTGAAATGAGGTGGGATGTACACTATGTGCCTGATGCAGGGAACACAGATGTTTAGCAATTAAACAATCTGTTCATGCAAGCAAGTGTCTTGTCATTGTCATTAATGGTAAGGGATTGACGATAAGCGCCCCACTGGGCCAAAATGTACAGACTAAATGTAAAGGATGGATTGCGAGATATAGTTTTCAATAGTTTGACCTGTAGCCGTAACATATATAATTGTTTCTCCTCTGCAACAAGTTTGTGTGTCAGTAAGCTCTCACCACCCCACCAAATCGGAGATATATAATCACTTTTTCTTTTTCTGGGAACGAGACGTTTTCAAAAACTTACCGCGACGCAACTGCACCCATATTGCCCTCGGGTCTGGCAAGAAAATAACGCTATAAGAGAAAAAACACACAACTAAAAATACCACGGCTATTATGCAGCTGCTCGGTGTTTCGTCATACATGCTTTGGAGACTCCGTTTGTATTTTGTTGTTTTCTTCGGATGAACTTTGACCATTTCAATTTTTTTTCCTCCGCCGTTTTCCACCGGGTTACTACATTTCTTAGATCGTGGCCGACATCCTGGTTTTGTATGTTGCTGGGAAACAAGCAAACCGGCAGCTGAAATAATCAAAATATTACGAGTGAGGCACTAAAGAATTTGAAGAGAGCTATGTCTTTTACTTTAAATAAAAAATATGGTTCCAGTACATAGTGCGATGAGACATAAATATGATACAATTACAACGCCCCCTTTCGAGGAATATACAAACTTATACACAAAAAATGCATTAGGAGGCCGGTGTTATAAAATCAAAGTGGGTATTAGTTACTAAATGAGGGTTATTCTTTTTGGAAGGATTGACGATTGGCATTCAAATCGAAGAAGGCACAAATTTTGTATAGTCAAGTATCATTCCAACGTCAAAGAGTGTAGTGTGCTGTTTTTTGATAAATGGAGTCGGGGGTTTGTCGTCCAACAGGGGTTAATTCCATATTACTTATTTGCTCTCTCTGTGGTGGTTGTCTCCACCAGTGATTAGAGTGTCAGGTAGCACGAGATCTAGTAATGGTTGATTGAATTGTTGTCAAGTTTCACTGAGGGAAATGCACACACCAGCGATTTCCTGAATCGATACAAGATTTCAGAGGTTGCATGATTTTTTCGTGTTGTGTATGAATTGAAGTGGGTGATCTGGACCGTCGAAAAAGTCAGTTCGAGATAGGATTTCACTGGGGTAGGTTGTTTAGCTTTTCTCTGGAAGGTTTGGGAAGAGCCGGCTGGTCATGAGTTTAAATAGTAATTCCTTGGAGTTCCGGAATGAGAAACTAAACACCGAATTCTCTGTGCCATTGGTGAGACTGGGATAGTTATTTAGGAATTTATTTGGTATTCTTTTTTCTCCGTTTGTCGGATCAATGGAATCAGAGTTAAGTAAGTTTTAGAGTAGTTTTTTTTCTCTGGAACTCCGGGAATATTTTTTTTGAAGAATTTCGCCTTCGACAAACTTTTGTCGAGTGTGAGTTCTTCTTGTTGGGTAGTCACCGAGTGTGCGGGGTGTCAGAGATGGCAGCGCGGAGGTGACTCCTTAGTTATATGTGGAAGACTTCACACTCGACGAACTTTGGTTCTTCGAGGGTGAAAGCTTCTTACTTGATTGAGGCCTGATTATTGATATTTGGTATGACACCTATGGAGGAGCAGCGGTGACTCCTCATTTATATTTGGAAGACTTCACACTCGACGAACTCTGGTTCTTCGAGGGTGAAAGCTTCTTACTTGATTGAGGCCTGATTATTAATATTTGGTATGACACCTATGGAGGAGCAGAGGTGACTCCTTATTTATATGTGGAAGACTTCACACTCGACGAACTTTGGCTCTTCGAGGGTGAAAGCTTCTTACCTGTGTAGTCCTGACCATTACTATTGGGAGATGACATCTATGGAGGAATGTAGGTGATTCCTCATTTATATTTGGAAGACTTCACACTCGACGAACTCTGGTTCTTCGAGGGTGGAAGCTTCTTATGACAGTTCCCTTTGGTCATTGGTACGTCCTCTATGGGAGAATAGTAGTCTCCTAATATTATATTAGAAAATCTGGGTGGCCTGGACATAATAAAAAGGGCCTTGTTTATCGGATTCTTGATATTTTTTTTTCTCTAGCCTCCGAATTTCAGCCCAATTTAAGATAGTGAAACAAACGCTTTTTGGATATGTAATAATGTTTAATTTCATTCAATAAATTATACCATAACATTTCTTAGTGTTGAATTATTGTACCTTGCTACATCTTGATGGTTTGTAGTTTTTAATTTCAGTCTAAAGGTGGGTCATCTACCCGAGAACTTTATGTGGGGCTCCGACCTACCCATTATAACTGCGATCCCTTTTCCTTATTTTAAAGCCCGGTCGGAAACGCAAATGTTAAATATCTCTTATAAAATAGTTCGACCATCTGGGGTGATGTGGTTTTAGAAACCGCACCGCCTCGGCTGATCGAACTGTTTTTGGGAGGGAGAAATTGAATCTAGACTCGTGTTGGGTTGGGGATAGTGGATTCGTCACAGTTATTGGCGTCGCCGACAGGATATTTTATGATACCATAAGACTGATGTATAGAAATTTAATACAGGTAAATTGTTTAGTATTGGTTCAAATTTAATATGGCTACGGGAATTTCGGAAGGGCTGGATGAATACTTGGGGGCATCTAAAAAGTTAACTGATTTGGCTACAAATCCAGATATTAGCACACCAAGGAGATACCCCATGGCTGAGGCTCTAGATTTTTTTCAAGAAACACCAGAGGCCACTCCTACGTCTTTTAATGAAAATGTAGAAATTCAAGTGAGTGAAATTCCAAAACATAATGGTTTGGACAATGGAATTCATAAACAGGTAGGAAGTTCTGCGCGTGAATTTTGTAGAAGAAGAGCTTCGGGTGCCATTCCTAAGAAAGTTAAAACTCCTCTTGCGAGGGTCAGCTATCAAGATAAGGGTGATCGGGCGTTAGTGGCACCGGGTGCGGACCTTCCTGCTCTTAAGGAACGTCCATCCAAAAGTGGTGAACAATATAACGGGCCCAGAAAACCGGTGGTTACACCAGAAACATTTAATGGGTCCACCAATGTGGTTGATTGGGTGACGCATTTTGAAAAATGTGTAGAAATCAATGAATGGTCAGAGGTGGTGGCTTGTAGATTTTTGGTAGTTTCATTAAGAGGGGCCGCATTGCAATTTTACGAAGATCTAGATAGTAATGATAAGATTGGCCTAAAACAAATATTAAAAAGTTTGATAGATCGATTTGATCCCTTTAGAGGTACGGCAATTTATAGGTCACAATTGCGTTCAAGAAGGCGAACCGCTCGAGAAACACTCCCCGAGCTGGCTAGTAGTATACGTAGATTGGTAAAGAAAGCTTACCCTTCAGCCCCATCCATTTTAAGGGACGATTTGGCAAAAGAAGCTTTTGTTGAAGCCATAACGGATAAAGACGTTCGGATGCAGGTGTTGCGTGGAAAACCCGAGACGTTGGATGCCGCGGTTCGTTTGGCATTAGAGGAAGAATCATATAGGAGAGTGGAAGTTGCTTCCACTGTCCAACCTTCTGACAACGAAGCTGTTAATTCCGAGCAATTGGAATTATTAACTCAGACGCTGACTGATCTGCGGTTTCAGATTGATGATTTGCGCAAAGAACAAAGGGAAATGAGACGCGAATTTTTAGAACAATTGGGAAAGGAGGATGGAATTGACAAAATAGCGGAAATACAAAATACTCGGGAAGATTTTTCTCGTGGACGTGGTCGAGGAAATGTTCGTCGGAATTATGGGGGTCGAAGAGGTGGAAGGTGGAATAATAGGCAAGGTTTAAAAGAATAAGAGCTGGGGTTGGGGTCAAACCTCAGCTCCAACAGAATGGGGCCCACCCTGAGAAAAAGATTGGTCATTTTTTTCTTCCCTTAACCATTTGTGACAAAGAGGTAAAATTTTTGCTGGACACTGGATCAGCCATTAGCATATTAAGTACTAAGGTATTGGAAGAGGTATTTGGAAAGGATTCTTCAGAATTACAAGCAGCTCCTAGAGAGGTTTGTGGAGCTAGCGGACAACCCTTGCAGGTGCCAGGAGTTATCAACCTTCCCATTAATATAGGTAATAATAGTTTTGATCAAGAGTTTTATGTTGCCGAGTTATCATTTGAGGGAATATTGGGGGTTGATCTGATGACTGCCCTAGACTTAGACATTTATCTGGGGAGGAATTGTGTTAAATTAGCAGGAAAAGAAATTCCCCTAAATTTTGGCAATAACAACGATAGTAATGAGGTCATGCTTATTGAAAATGTAACTATACCTCCATCTTCCGAGATTATAATTAATGGTAAGGTAAGTAATGTTTCTCTTTTAGAGGGAATTTGTGAGGTAGATCAAAAATTTTCAGAAAAACATAATGGGATTATGGTTGGGCGAAGTTTTGTGGGTACTTCAAATGGAGATGTTGTGCCAATGAGGTTAGTAAATACCACCGGGGTACCCCAGTCCTTGAAAAAAGGTGAAACAGTGGCAGTATTCCAGCAAGGGGAGGTTCTGGGAAATAGTGTAATTCAAGAAAATGTAAAACAAGAAAATGTTGATAAGTATTCTCTCCAGCAAACAATTGATGAAACTGTTTTGACTACGGATCAGGTATTTCAAGTTAAAATGCTTCTTGATAGAAATGAGTCGGTTTTTATCCGCCATGATAAAGATTTAGGTCGAACAAGTATTATAAAACATGATATTGACACGGGTAAACATCCACCCATAAAACAAAGAGCCTATAGACTTCCTGTACATAAGCGACAGGAAGTTGATAGGCAGTTACAAGAAATGTTAGAACAGGGGATAATACAACCCTCGGATAGTCCGTGGGCGGCCCCCATTGTCCTGGTTAAAAAAAAAGACGGTAGCCTACGCTTTTGTGTAGACTATCGTAAGTTAAATGCTGTAACTCGGAAGGATGCATATCCCTTGCCACGCATTGATGACAGCCTTGAAGGAATGCAGGGGGCCAGTTGGTTCTCTACATTAGATTTGGCTTCAGGGTATTGGCAGGTGGAGATGGCTTCCTCAGCTCAAGAAAAAACTGCCTTTAGTACAGGTAAAGGGCTTTATGAGTTCAAGGTACTCCCTTTCGGGCTTTCTGGGGCTCCCCATTCCTTTCAGAGGCTTATGGAGCTCGTTTTGAAGGGCCTTCATTGGAAGACCTGTCTGATATATCTGGATGACATAATTATTTATGCTAAAACTTTCCAAGAACATGTAGAAAGGTTGGAAGAGGTGTTCACAAAAATTAAGGAAGCTGGTTTGAAACTCAAGCCTTCTAAATGTGCTCTTTTTAGAAAACAGGTATCTTTTTTGGGCCATATCGTGTCCTCAGAGGGGATACGGGCTGACCCAGAAAAGATAGCTAGGATTAAGGATTGGCCGATTCCAAGATGTGTCAGAGATATACGCAGTTTTGTCGGTTTGTGTTCTTATTACAGAAAATTTATTTTGAACTTCTCAGATTTGGCTGGTCCCCTGTTGGAATTAACTAGAAAGAATGTAAAATTTGAGTGGAATAAGGCTAGAAAAGAATCTTTTGAAATTTTAAAGAATAAACTATGTGAGAGTCCAATCTTGGGATTTCCAAATTTTGAGCAAGAGTTTATTTTGGACACAGATGCGAGTGATCAGGCTAGTGGGGCTGTGTTGTCTCAGTTAGTTAACGGACAGGAGAAGGTAATTGCATATTTTAGTAAAGTGCATTCTCCTCCAGAACGTAATTATAGTGTCACTCGGAAAGAGCTATTGGCAGTTATTAAAAGCATTAAAAATTTTCGCCATTATTTGATAGGAAAACACTTTACTCTGCGCACCGATCATGGATCTTTGAGGTGGTTGTTTAATTTTAAAGAACCAACGGGGCAAGTGGCTCGTTGGCTGGAATATTTGAGTGGATTTGACTTTTCTATCATCCATCGTAGAGGAGAGCAACATAAGAATGCCGACGCCTTGAGTAGGATATCTTTGGAGACTAATGCTATTGATTTGTCTCCAGGAGGTGTAATTTCGGTTGATGATCAGATGAGTGATCCAATATTAAAGAAATTGTTTGAAAATAAAACAAATGATTCTAAGCCGTCGGCTGAGCAAATGAAGGGTGAAGAATTAATATTTAAAAAATATGTAGCCCAATGGGAACAAATTGTTGTTAGGCAAGGTATGCTTTATCGAGAATGGTTGGAATTTGGAAAGGAAAATAAATTTTTGTGGATTGTTCCTGGGAAACTAAAACCTGAAATTTTAAAACATTGCCATGATTCCGTGGTGGGAGGCCATTTAGGTATGATGAAAACCTATTTGAAAATTAGGCAAAGATTTTTTTGGATTGGTCTAAAGAAGGATGTAGAACAGTGGGTGCAGACTTGTGAGGTGTGTCAACGTCGGAAAAGTCCCAACAAAGCGTTAAAGGCCCCCCTGGTTACCGACCGTGTTTCGGAACCGATGGAGAGGGTTGCACTTGATGTATTGGGTCCCCTACCGGAATCTGTGAGTGGAAACATTTACATTCTGGTTGTTTCTGACTATTTCTCTAAATGGACTGAAGCCTATGCCATGCCTAATCAGCGTGCAAGTACAATTGGAGAAATATTGGTTAAAGAGTGGATATCCCGTTTTGGTATGCCTAAGTTTATCCATTCTGATCAAGGGGCCAACTTTGAGTCTGAATTGTTTTTGGGAATCTGTAAATATTTTGAGATTTCCAAGACAAGAACATCTCCATATCACCCTCAGTCTGATGGCCAGGTTGAGCGCTTCAACAGAACATTGATAGCTATGCTAGCATGTTTTGTTGAAGATAATCATAACGACTGGGAATACTATCTACCTTTTGTTATGATGGCTTATCGTAGTGCTGTTCATGAGACCACGGGCCTTACTCCAAATATGATCCTTTTTGGGAAAGAAATCCGATTACCTATTGAATTTATGGCTGGTAAAGTTCCTGATAAGGATCTTAGTCGAGTTCAATATGTGATGGATTTGGAAAATAGAATGGCAACCATTTTCCAGTTTGTGAGCAGTAAGTGTGAAACTGCTATTAAACATAGGAAAAGGTTGTACGACCGTAGAGTTCATGGAAGACCTTATGAGGTTGGTGATAAAGTGTGGCTATATATTTCAAAAATAAAGCAAGGTCAAACCCCCAAATTTGCTAAATATTGGTTTGGGCCATTTGTGGTTAAAAAGCGACTCTCTGATGCAAATTATGTTATTTGTAGAGAGCATGGTGGTCGGCTGCAGGTGGTCCACTTTAATAGATTAAAAAAATGTTTTGAACGACCTAATATGGGAACAAGTGTAGATAATTCAGGAGATTCTGGTAGGTTACCTTTTTCGGAACTCATTGATCGGGAGGAAGATTCTGACCAGTCGGCTCAGGGCAGTTCCAGCAACTTAAACAATCCTGCCCCTAGCGGAGATCCTGTCACCCACCGGGGGCGAAGGGTCCGTCGTCCCCGCTGGTTGAACTCAAATGAGTACGATCTGTCTTAAAAAAAAAAAAAAAAGATTTGTATTTATTATTCTGGAATGACCCCGGTCTAAATTCGGTGATTTTATGATTTAAGATTTGGCTTAATGAATTCATTTGGCGAGAACTCTAGCTCACGAGCAAAGATAAGATTTGCTAAATTTTTGATGTGGTGCCCAGTGATCATGGGAAAATTGTTAAATTACCCGGAGTGTGCCTTATATGTCGATGCAAGGGTTAAATTATGTCTTCCATTTGGAAGTTGTAATTAATAGGCAAGGAGGAATGGTGCTGGGGATCCAAGGAAGGGTTAATGGGCGGAGACAAAATAAACTGCAAATTCATTTGAATTTGCTGTTCGATTCATTTGGAAACTTTTGAATCAGAATTGTTTAATTTTGACTTTCAAACAGTCATATATAGGACAAGTTGTAGGGTCATTGGACCGGTGGTTATGTCCTATGGTAGTGGATTGGATAAAGTAAAGATTGATAAATGATATAGTATTCTCATGGGTCACATAATGTAGGGAAAGGATGGAAATCAATTGATTCCATGGTTTCCCTTACGGGGTGTCGTAATGGAGGTGTTCCATTAGGAAAAATTGTGTAAACGAACACCCTAACTCAGCGCAATTCTAAAAATGTAAAAAAATTACCTTAGTAATCTCAAAAATACTAGCGCTATTTGTGTTTTGTAAATGTGACCCCTGGGAATTACACTTGGAAATGCTCGTGAGCGGGAGCATTATACGCTAGTGAAATTGAGCCAGTAGAAGAGTGATTCCAAATACGTCGTTTATTTTGGTGTGACTTGCATGGCGCGCATGTGGGATGGGCATTTGGGGTGGGGGTTAGGTATGATTGTGTCTGATGGGTGGTGGTTGATGTTGCTAGGGTAAGAATGGGTTTCGTAAGTAATTTATGATGGCGTCGCCAGTATGTAACTTTTCGTAAGTGATGTGTCCGTGGTAAATATGCAAGACCACCAGAAATTTACGACTTAAAAATTTGGATTGCTTGGAAACCTATTGGTTGCAGTTTGACTGAGTCACAGAAAGATTGTTTTTTTTTTTTTTTTTAATACTGGAGGTCATTCCTTTCATGTAATGTAACTAATAAATTACATAAATTAATTTCAGCTGTTGGAAACAGAAAATTGCGAAATTTTGTATACTGCTGTGGTGTTCCTTTTTTTTGTTTTAGGTTGAGGGAGGTATTTGATGGCGATGAATCCAGATGATACTGATGTTGTCCATTGACATTGAAATTATGTATGTGTGTCATGGTATTTGATGGCGATGAATCCAGACGATACTGATGTTGTCCATTGACATTGAAATTATGTATGTGTATCATGGTATTTGATGGCGATGAATCCAGACGATACTGGTAGTTGTCCAGTGACAGTGAAATTATGTATGTGTATCATGGTATTTGATGGCGATGAATCCAGACGATACTGATGTTATCCATTGACATTGAAATTATGTATGTGTATCATGGTATTTGATGGCGATGAATCCAGACGATACTGGTAGTTGTCCAGTGACAGTGAAATTATGTATGTGTATCATGGTATTTGATGGCGGTGAATCCAGACGATACTGATGTTATCCATTGACATTGAAATTATGTATGTGTATCATGGTATTTGATGGCGATGAATCCAGATGATACTGATGTTTGTCCATTGACGGTGAAATTATGTATGTGTATCATGGTATTTGATGGCGATGAATCCAGACGATACTGGTAGTTGTCCAGTGACAGTGAAATTATGTATGTGTATCATGGTATTTGATGGCGATGAATCCAGACGATACTGATGTTGTCCATTGACATTGTATCATGGTATTTGATGGCGATGAATCCAGACGATACTGATGTTGTCCATTGACATTGAAATTATGTATGTGTATCATGGTATTTGATGGCGATGAATCCAGACGATACTGGTAGTTGTCCAGTGACAGTGAAATTATGTATGTGTATCATGGTATTTGATGGCGATGAATCCAGACGATACTGATGTTATCCATTGACATTGAAATTATGTATGTGTATCATGGTATTTGATGGCGATGAATCCAGATGATACTGATGTTTGTCCATTGACGGTGAAATTATGTATGTGTATCATGGTATTTGATGGCGATGAGTCCGGGCGGTACTGATGTTGTCCATTGACATTGAAATTATGTATGTGAGTCATGGTATTTAATGGCGATGAATCCAGATGATACTGATATTTGTCCATTGACATTGAAATTATGTGTGTGTATCATGGTATTTGATGGTGATGAAACCAGACGATATTGATGGTTGTCCAGTGACAGTGAAGTTGTGTAGGTGTATCATGGTATTTGATGGTTATGAGTTCAGACGATATTGACAGTTGTCCATTAACATTGACTCTTGAATGTGAATTGGTTCTTGTAAACCTTCCTAATTTAACTTTGCTTTTTAGGATTTAATTTTGACTCCTTAAAATGGAGGGTCTGGTGATTGGACACAGTTTTGTGGCGAGATTGTACCGATTTTTATTATTGTGCCCAGAAGTATGGCATTGTACCATACCGTTTGCCTCCGTGAAATTTGTTGGGATACCTGGGGGAAAGATTAGCCATTTGCAAAATATTAATGTCAGAGGGGCTAGATGGATAGTTCTTCAGATTGGGGGTAATGATATTGATTGCGTTACATTCTCTTTTGAATGTTTGCTGCGGGACCTCCGAGAATTGCTAAAGAAATGGAAGCTTGCTGGGGTGAAGAAAATAACATTAGGTAGTATATTTCCTAGAGTAAAGCCCCGAAATGTATCTTATGAGATTTATGAGTTTAGACGTATGGCTGTCAATGATGCTTTTAAGGCTGTAGGTGATGAAGATATTTTATATTTTCACCATCGACAGGTTTATCCTCATCATTTTCTGTCAGATGGTGTACATCTCCGGCCGAATGCACAAAAGAATTTTTGGGATAGAATAAAAAGGAAAATTCACCAGATGTTGTAATTTAAAACCCCCTAGTCAGGGTGATTGGGAATGTGTTGATGGTTTATTAAGTGGGAAAGAAGTGATTAATGTGAAAGTTGGAGATATTTCACATTGACCTTGATGGCAATTATTGGCTCTGTTGATGGTTCGATTGGGCATGGTATGGTGATTCCTTGTTGGGCTCACTATGCTGCCCAAGCGAAGCATTAATTGCAACTGTTTTGAATTGGAAATATGGAGTTGGCGATTGAGAAATAGAGTTCCGGGATTCATAAAAATATTGGATAATTGTTTTCTAATCTAGAATGATTCAAGCGCGCCAACAATAAATGGATCTTGTGGCTGTTGTCTGGGTTGTCGTGATGAAAAGGATACAGTAGTGTGCAGGGTTTCCAAGATAGTTTTTGGCGCTGCGAGCAGCATCATCTGGACGATGATAAAATTCATATGTAGTAAATTATGGGTAGTGTTCCAATGAAGTATGGTCCGTTTAATTGTTTTATAAATATATAAGTTATAGTGGTGGCTTTCTTCGGATCAGGGATTTAACTAATCCAGGCGGTAACATCTCTTATCGCATGTCAGTGATCGTGGCGGTAAGCGGTTTCAATTTTTATTGAAATTGGTCGGTGGTTGGATTTCTGTATCCCAGGCCTGCCTACCGCTGTATAAAACATAAAATGTGATGGCGGATTATTCCGTCAGATGTAGCACTTCCCATGCCTAAAGATTTAATCTAGATAGTAGGTATGAACAGATCGTACTCAATTTTTTTTTTCGGACCCATTTTTTTTTGTGTAAATATAGTCATTATAAATCATTAATCATTTTTTTTTTTATTTTTATTTTTATTAATAAGAAATCAAAAACACTATCTGAGCCATCCAAAAACGAGGACGTTTACCTTGGGGTGGGGGTAGTGTGCTGTTTTTTGATAAATGGAGTCGGGGGTTTGTCGTCCAACAGGGGTTAATTCCATATTACTTATTTGCTCTCTCTGTGGTGGTTGTCTCCACCAGTGATTAGAGTGTCAGGTAGCACGAGATCTAGTAATGGTTGATTGAATTGTTGTCAAGTTTCACTGAGGGAAATGCACACACCAGCGATTTCCTGAATCGATACAAGATTTCAGAGGTTGCATGATTTTTTCGTGTTGTGTATGAATTGAAGTGGGTGATCTGGACCGTCGAAAAAGTCAGTTCGAGATAGGATTTCACTGGGGTAGGTTGTTTAGCTTTTCTCTGGAAGGTTTGGGAAGAGCCGGCTGGTCATGAGTTTCCGGAATGAGAAACTAAACACCGAATTCTCTGTGCCATTGGTGAGACTGGGATAGTTATTTAGGAATTTATTTGGTATTCTTTTTTCTCCGTTTGTCGGATCAATGGAATCAGAGTTAAGTAAGTTTTAGAGTAGTTTTTTTTCTCTGGAACTCCGGGAATATTTTTTTTGAAGAATTTCGCCTTCGACAAACTTTTGTCGAGTGTGAGTTCTTCTTGTTGGGTAGTCACCGAGTGTGCGGGGTGTCAGAGATGGCAGCGCGGAGGTGACTCCTTAGTTATATGTGGAAGACTTCACACTCGACGAACTTTGGTTCTTCGAGGGTGAAAGCTTCTTACTTGATTGAGGCCTGATTATTGATATTTGGTATGACACCTATGGAGGAGCAGCGGTGACTCCTCATTTATATTTGGAAGACTTCACACTCGACGAACTCTGGTTCTTCGAGGGTGAAAGCTTCTTACTTGATTGAGGCCTGATTATTAATATTTGGTATGACACCTATGGAGGAGCAGAGGTGACTCCTTATTTATATGTGGAAGACTTCACACTCGACGAACTTTGGCTCTTCGAGGGTGAAAGCTTCTTACCTGTGTAGTCCTGACCATTACTATTGGGAGATGACATCTATGGAGGAATGTAGGTGATTCCTCATTTATATTTGGAAGACTTCACACTCGACGAACTCTGGTTCTTCGAGGGTGGAAGCTTCTTATGACAGTTCCCTTTGGTCATTGGTACGTCCTCTATGGGAGAATAGTAGTCTCCTAATATTATATTAGAAAATCTGGGTGGCCTGGACATAATAAAAAGGGCCTTGTTTATCGGATTCTTGATATTTTTTTTTCTCTAGCCTCCGAATTTCAGCCCAATTTAAGATAGTGAAACAAACGCTTTTTGGATATGTAATAATGTTTAATTTCATTCAATAAATTATACCATAACATTTCTTAGTGTTGAATTATTGTACCTTGCTACATCTTGATGGTTTGTAGTTTTTAATTTCAGTCTAAAGGTGGGTCATCTACCCGAGAACTTTATGTGGGGCTCCGACCTACCCATTATAACTGCGATCCCTTTTCCTTATTTTAAAGCCCGGTCGGAAACGCAAATGTTAAATATCTCTTATAAAATAGTTCGACCATCTGGGGTGATGTGGTTTTAGAAACCGCACCGCCTCGGCTGATCGAACTGTTTTTGGGAGGGAGAAATTGAATCTAGACTCGTGTTGGGTTGGGGATAGTGGATTCGTCACAGTAGGTTCTTAACAACGTTAATAATAATTTTATCAAATGATACATAACGAGATTGAGAAATGATAAATAATACTAAAACATAAAGAAATTATTAGCAAGGTGAGATAGTCAGTGCAAACAAAATCAAATTCATAAACCTGCTTGCGCTACTATACAGTACTGTGAGTACACACCGAGTCGCGAACCAGTCGAAATTATCTGCGGTCTCCTTCTCCACAATACAAGATTCAAACCTATTGAAAAAAGAGATAGGGTACATCTATTCTCAGATGCTATTTTCGTTCGTATTTACTAGATTCGTAATATTTTCGGTTTTCTTTAAATCTCGACGCCATTTTTGCTATCCGGTCGCGATCAGATCAAAGAAAGTGACAATGTGTGAGACACAAAAAGACGTAGTGAAGTGCAAGCCAGTAGAAGCACAACCCCAGAGCTGAAGAAGCTCACATACGAAGAGTTGTTTGGTGGTTCCTGATAGGAAGCGAATGCCCTCAAATACATATTGACAGAATCCCATTACGCTCCCGCGTGCAGGTCAGAAAATATTCGTGGCCGTCCTGAGGTATTTCATGAATTTCACTACGTTCAATAGCGCATACTAAACAGTTCAGTAAAAACTGCAAAATAGTTCAGTAAATCTCAACAGTTTAATCGATTTCGGCAGTGATATATTTGCCCGATGATGATTTGGATTGGAGGTAACATATATTTTTGGAAAGGTTTGCATTTTCATTCGCATTGGAAAGGTGTGTGTTTCACGTTCGCATCTTTCAAATACGAACAGTGGAATCATTTACCATTTTGTCGTTGACAATGTGAATGATTATCGATAAATGTAGGGCGACACCTGGAACACGTCAGCTACTATTTATATACAGATTATTGGTATGGCTGGGTGAAACCAAAATATGTTTTTGTTAGAAATATATAAAAAATACTAGATTGTAATACATTTCACAAAACGAGCCAATATATTCTTGGTGTGCTTGGAACGTAGTGATTCCCTCTAGGTTTTATTGTAGAATGCAATATTATTTCCATTTACAACACCAGTGACAAATTGAGCAGCTGCTCTTTCTTCAATTTTCAGAATTTGTATCGGCATTTTTAAACCATGGTGTTTCAGCATATTCCAGTGAAGATCTAACGAAAGCGAAGTTCATATTTTTGAACATTGTATTTCTACGTATAACACATTTGTAATTCCTAATCACGTCGCGGCCGCCAATTCTGTAGAACACACAAGTTCAATATTGGTTGTTCCACACACAACCACTAATATGACAATATGCAGGGCGTAAGGAGGAACCCCGAAGCATGCAAGATATAAGATTGCATGAAACATTTCACTCCACAACCATTCTCCAGAAAACATTTTTTTGCAATCGAATTTCTTCAGTTGTGAAATTTCATCCACTCCTAACACACGTTGTAAACAGAGCTTCAGTCACCGAGAGCAAAGTAAATTAAAGTATTGAGTGTGAAGCAAAATCTTTTGATGACCCTTATTCACGTTTTTTAAATTAGAAATATAATGGTCTTCTCAAGAACTTTACGGATTGGGCTGAATATCCCTCTGCCTGACAACTCGTGTGATAAAATATTGTCGATCCAGATGCACATTACGTGCTAACTATTTATTCCACATCCATCTCCAGAAAACAATCGAATACCTATAGTTGTATAATTTAATACGTACAGAACAGAGCTTCCGTCATCATATACAACGAAAATTACGTCAGGGCTAACGTCATTCACAAAAGTATCGGAAAAGGAGTTTTTCGGGGATCAATTTCGGCAGATTATATTGCAGACTCAAAGCTAAAATTCAGAAACTTTGATGCTAATCACGCAATGCAAAGGATGTGGAATAAACACAGAACGCAACGCGCATCCAGATCGATACACTTTTTATCGAATTCGTTGTGGAAGCGTAAGGTTACACACAACCCGGGCCTTCCTGGGTCTCGTGTGCATTTCCCTACACCTCCACAACTCGTTTGATAAAAAGAGTCTCGATCCAGATGCGCGATGCGTTCTATCTATTTATTACGCATCCATTAAACTGTAAACCCTTGTATTTAACGCAATCGTCGCTATGACATAAATGTTTCTGTATTCAACTGATGATGTACAAGCCGGAACTTTTTTTTCCAGCATTGTTTATACAAATTCATTTCCCGTCGAGTCATTTGGTTCCGCTCCACAATTTCGCAATATTGCACAGGGGTGAAATTCTAAACATAGGGCATATGTTGAAACTAAGGCCATGTAAAATTGAGATATATTTTTAGTATCAGATATATGATTACATTTGGCTTTTTGTTGGACAAGAGAATTTGAAGTTTCGGTCCCAAAGTTGGATTCTGATACATAGGGGTAAATTACCAGATGAATTATGGGAAACAGTGGCTTCGAAAAATTGGCTATTTTTTAAAATGTAATTTTTACACGGGTTTGTTACCAGACAGGTAACTAAAAATGAGACGGAAACATATAAATTTTTTTTTTTGCATTTTAGAAACAGGGGATGCTCTGTTCCAGGGGTGGGTAGGTGGGGTTGGTGGGAAATTCTGCTTTTGAGGCTGCTAGGTGGCTGAAAATGACTGGTTTCGGCATTTTTTCATGCAATTTTTCAGGTTGAAGTCTGGCCTTTGACAATAAATTATTCCACCCACATTCAGATTGTTTATTTCTACTTAGTCAGATAGTTTTATATGTTTTTTTTGTGGATTTGGGAAATGTAATACATGTTACGAGTTAGATAACTAAGCTACAGAATATTTGCATTTGAAGAGAGTGTATTGCATGTCATATTTGGAAATGCCTGGAAAATGTGGAGCGGAACCTTAAAGAGCTTTCTGCCGTCGGTGTCAATTCTTGAACCAGGAAGTTCCTTATTTGTGTTTGAGTTATAAATACACCATTTTTCAAAAAACGTTTCATTATTTCTGGTTTGTGTGCAATTGTTAGTAGTAGTTAACATTCATCAAGTGATATCTCAGCACAACTGGATGGAAATGAGTGGAAATTTGGAGAAATATATTGATGTAGCCTAATTTTGCACTTGTTTTGAATTTTCGTCAAGATTTCGAAAACATTAAGGTAGATCACTGCTTTTCCTAAACACCGAGCCTTCTATTCATGGCAAATATATGCAGTTATGGACAGCCTGGTTGTTATTGTTGACCAGAGGTTTGCAGTCATGGTGTCTACTTTTTCAGTTTGGTCATTGGTATCATGTCTGTGTGTCATCCGTCCGTCAGGCTGTTACACGCTTTCATATCTAGAGGGCAACACCCCCCCCCCCCAAAGCTATGGTTATCACTGCTTATTGTTTTACATTTTGATTGTATTTAACAGTGCTATTGGCAGGACCTGGTTAGTCAATGTGGCTGGTGTAATAACAAAAAATGCACTCTGAAGTGGCTCAGAGAAATGTTAGGGTTGAGGTGGTGTGGTGTGGTGTGGTTGTGAAAATCATGCGAAAACTGGCTGCAAAAGCTATTCGGCAGTCAGAAAGGCCATGCTGTATCTTTTTACTGGTTGAAAATAGAGACTTGTGGTTTTTGCTCATTCAACTCAGGATAGACTCCAGATTCTTTTGCCTGAGTAAAATCCAAGGGGAGATCACTCTTGTTTTCTCTGTAATGTTCTGCTACACAGTTTCGCACAATTGCACAGGGGTGAAATTCAAAACATAGGGCATATGTTGAAACTAAGGCCATGTAAAATTGAGATATATTTTTAGTATCAGATATATGATTACATTTGGCTTTTTGTTGGACAAGAGAATTTGAAGTTTTGGTCCAAAAGTTGGATTCTGATACATAGGGGTAAATTACCAGATGAATTATGGGAAACAGTGGCTTCGAAAAATTGGCTATTTTTTAGAATGTAATTTTTACATGGGTTTGTTACCAGACAGGTAACTAAAAAATGAGACGGAAACATATAATTTTATTTTTGCATTTTAGAAACAGGGGATGCTCTGTTCCAGGGGTGGGTAGGTGGGGTTGGTGGGAAAACTCTGCTTTTGAGGCTGCTAGGTAGCTGAAAATGACTGGTTTCGGCATTTTTTCATGCAATTTTTCAGGTTGAAGTCTGGCCTTTGACAATAAATTATCCCACCTACATTCAGATTGTTTATTTCTACTTAGTCAGATAGTGTTATATGTTTTTTGTGGATTTGGGAAATGTAATACATGTTATGAGTTAGATATCTAAGCTACAGAATATTTGCATTTGAAGAGAGTGTATGGCATGTCATATTTGGAAATACCTGGAAAATGTGGAGCGGAACCTTTGTTACGCTTCGAAAGGTTTTCAAATTTCTTTATACAATTTTCGATCGTCTGTCGCGAAGGTGAAAATGAAAACGCCCAAAGCAAAATTAAGTCCGTTCACACAAAAATTTGTTAACTAAAAATGAGATAATATTTAAAAAACAATCATTTCCAATCACAACATTAACCCAGTATCGTGGCCGTCTCGTCTGCGGGTCCCGTTATATCTCAAATTGGGCAACTTTATTCCGGTAAATCTTCGGACATCCTGACATGCTTCGAAATTCTGTTGAAAACGTTTCACCCAGCTGTTTTGCAAATCTGCCCAGATTTGTACTCTTATTTTTACTAACAGTAGTAACCACCAAATGGTTAGGCGTGAATGGGCACCAACGGAAGAGAAACGGCGATGTGAATTTCAACAAACACGCCCAATAGAAAAGATAACGAATGTAATTTAGACTGATTTCCAAAAGGATGTTTTGATTTTTTATCGTTGCTTTTGATCAGTACATCACCAAATAAAACAAACGGACTCTTCACTTTTGGGTTCAAACATCGGAATTAAAATTTGGTTATTGAAATGAATTTTAATGCATGTGGTGAATAATGAACACAGAACGCGATGAGAGTTTGGATCGGTGGGTGTTTTACATAACTCGTTGGAATGGCGTAGTCATATTTCGCTCTCGACTACGCGAAATATGACTACGCCATTCCAACGAGTTGTGTAAAACACCCACCGTTTCAAACATGCAGACTAGGGATTTTACGTAACTCGTTGTGAATAGCGGAGGAAAATGTTCATCCGCCATTCATAATTTGTTGCATAAAATTAAAACACTTGTTATGTTCTGTATATTTACCAATATTTAACCCAGGGACTTGTTTTTTACAAACTTGAATCCGACTCGTCTCAGGATGGTGTGTATCATATATGAAAAGATTGTGACCGGGGGTTCTGGAGAAGGTTTTCAAAGAATATTCTTCATATTCCACCAAGTTAAGATCTGGGCTTCCCTGTGGATTTGAACAAATTTGAATCTGACACCCATAAGCAGTCTTTCGATTTTGGAGCGTGGTCTCGCTCTTGTGCGCCATCACACTGCAATTCCTACAGTCTGCGAGTAGACAACAGCACGTCTCGGTTCCACCTAGCGAGTGATTAATCACTATATAACGAATAGGCTGCATCCTCCTCGTAATATCCAATTTGAGAGTGCAGTAGAACAAAAAATGAAAAAAATTCAACAAACCCATACCACGTGAACCTATCGAGCTCGTTCTAATGAGGGGTTACATGATATGGTTTGATGGAATTGTTTTAAGAATGAGATGAAAACAATTATATCATATCATTTCTGTCAAGGGCTATAAACAATTCGGGGCCATAGGCCAAATAATACAATGTGTGTACGAAAATGAGAACAATGCACAATGAATATTGCCGGGGCTCAACAATAGCGTACATCACTTCAAATGTTAGCGAGCTGTATAGAGCGCGCCTCCTATTTTTAAAATCCATAAGGAGGTTGCATATGTTATATCACAAGATTCTGACTGGTGGTTCTGGAGAGGAAAATGTTTAAAGAACTTTCTTAATATTGCACTGGATCAAATTTCAGGCTTACCTATTGAGCCAAAACATCACCCCTGGAACTTGATTTGAACAACCTGGAATCTCACCTCATTTAGGATGCTCTATACCAAATATCAAAATATGTTGACCCCTGGATCTGAAGAAGATTTTTAAAGGTTCTTTTCAATACTGTACTAAGTTGTGCAACCATAGAGAACCCAAATTTTAGAGACAAAGAGACTTGATTAGTAAAAACTCGAATCCCCCCCCCCCCCCAAATGATGCTGTATTCCAGTATTCCAAAACCCAAACCTAAGACTCACTTAGGAAGCGCAAATATCAACCAAAGTACTTGAGTTGGACAAACCTCAATCTGACACACTGTTGGTGTATATTAAATATCAAAAGAATCTGAATGATGGATCTGCAGAAGATTTCTAAAGAATATTCCCCATATTGCACGAAGTAAAAAATCAGGGTCCTATAGAAAGCCCAATTATTAATCGAGGAACTTGATTTGAATGTGACCCCTGTATTCCATACATCAAAAGATTATGGCTAGTGGCTCTGGAGAAGGATATTTTTAAAGATTAGTCCCTCACATTGGACTATGTTAAGATTCAGGTTTGGACAAACGTGGATGTTATGGTCTGATCTGGACTAAAATCTATACAGTACAATATTTAATAATGATAAACCAGCATGCTGAACATCTTCATGCTGGGATTGAAACTGTTTCAAGTTTAATAAAAAAGAAACCAAAATGAGAGTTAGCAAATTTGTTACAATTTGAGAAATTATGGATCAAACTTGTCCAAAATTGATATCGTTTGAGATCTTGTCAAGATAAACTTGTTATGTGTGTTTTATTGGGGTTTAACGACACTTTCGACAGCCAGGGTCACCTCCTGCCGGACAGTCTTACGGGTGTAAGAAGCATGAGTACACGTGGAAGAACCACCGAGCAACAGCGAGCAACTGTCAGGCCCCCAACATACTAACTCCACACAAGCAGGATTAGCATTGGTTGAAGACAAGTGCACTTTCGACGTTCAGTACGCCCTAGGACATAATTCTACCGTGCCCCCACGTGGCCACCGGTGGTGAAGTGTCTTGCCCAAGGACACAACGCGGTTGCCGCAGGCGAGATTTGGACCGAGGACCTCTCGTCGATACAAACTAACATGTAAACAAGAGGCCCCAAGGAGCCTAAATAACGAACCTGATAAAATTGATTAAAGAATTTAAGGTCAAATTCAACAGCTACATATTGATATAGCTAATCCGGTTTAGCTATAGGAGTTGGGGTGGGAAAGGAAGGGTCTGCTGGGTGACATTTGTGTACAATCACTCAAAACACAACTTGAAGCAAAGAGAAAAAAATCACCCAGTGGATCCTCTCCAACTCCCTACCCCCAAAATCGATGAATGTTCTTCTTTTCAAGCAAAAACAACAAAATTCCTCGTATTGTACCAAGTTAAAATTTGTTGGAACAAACTTGAATCTGAACCTCAAACGGGTGCTGCATCTCAAATATCAAAAGATTCGGACTGGTAGATCTGAAGAAGGAGGTTTTAATATAATATACCTGCGCTATGTTAAAGTTCGGGTTCCGATAAGGAGCCAAAAGATGACACAATGACTTCATTTGAGCAAACCCCGAATCCCACCCCCGAAGGATGCTCTATATCAAACATCAAAACATTCGTGTTCCCATATGAAGCTCAAATATGAACAAGGGGAATTGATTTGAACAAACTTTAAGCTGAACCTCAAAAGGGTGTTGTATCTCAAATATCAGATGATTCGGACTGGTAGATCTGAAGAAGAATATTTTAAAATAATATTCCCCATATTGCACTATGTTAAAGTTCGCGTTCCAACAGGAAGCCCAAATATGACACCCAAGGACTTAATTTTAACAAAATTGTATCTGCCCACCACCTCCAAAGAATGCTGTATACCAACAATCAAAAGATTATGACTGGTGGATCTGAAGAAGAATTTTTTTATGGATATTCACCATATTACACTAATTTAAAAATTGAGGCTCCCGGGACTTGATTTGAATAAACGTCAAGCTGACCCCATCCTAAAGATACAGTATATCAAATATCAAGAGATTTTAGTAGATCTGAAAAAGAAGATTTTCGAATACGTGTTCTCATTTTGCACCAAGGTAAAGTTTGTCTTCCCATCGGAAGCCCAAATATGAACCCAGGGATTTGCATCGAAAAACCTAAATCTCACCTTTCTAAGGCTGTTGGTATGTATACCATGTATCAACAGATTCTGATTGGACATTCTGGGGAAGAACATATTTTATTGTTTAAAAAAATATGCTGCGCTAACAAAATAATGCGCTTTCGGTGCCCATTGAGGGCGTAGGGTCTTTAATTGAACAAATGTGATTGGACGTATGATAAGGAACAGGTACATCAAATTTAGTTCAATTCGATCGAGTGATTCGCGCACCTGCGTTGTGTCCTCGAGGCAGGCACTTAACCCAGATTGCCTACATGGGGGCACGATGACGCTGTGTACTAAGGCGTACTGCACGTCGAATGTGCGCATGTTTTCAACCAATCTAACCCTACCTGTGCCGCGGTGCAGAGTTCAGTTTTACGATGTTGGAGAGCTGACAGCTGTTCGTCGTTGCTCGGCGGTTCTCTCCGTGTACTCCGGCTTCCTCCACCCGTAAAACTGTCACCGACATGATATGACCCTGGCTGTTAATGTGTCGTTAAACCCTAATAAAAAAATCGATCGAATGGTTTATGAGGAGAAGTCTAAATGAAAAGTGTACAAGCTATACTCCGAAAATTATACTCAGTTAACTATCCTCAAACAAGTTTCCTCCAATAGTTTCAGGCAATCCCCACTTGTCCTCGAACGTTCCCAAACCTGCACTGTCTTAATTCCCAAAATATAGAGACGAGGATATGGGCTCTATGGTTTTGAGGCACATCGTGTACTTGTACAAAACGTATATCGGTGTTGTGCACACATGCTGCAATAGCATACAAGCACACTACACCAAATGCCAGTCCTCCATTCCATAGAATCCCTTTCCTTTATAATGTCCGACTCTATCTAAAAACTCCCCTTTTCGATGCATGTTTTTATGTGCTGCATATCGGCACAACTAGCAGGTGCTGCATGTGTGGTGTACTCACTGTCTCAAATTGTGCACAAGATATCCTTTGATAACTGTCCTCAGATAGATATCCCTCAAAATGTATCCTCAAGCACTGCATCACCATTTCAAAGGTATCCTACAATATTCGTGTGTACATACGTGCTGTATGTGTTTGAGGAACATTATGCACTTGCACACGAGCTCGTTTCGGCACATTCCGAATGTGACAAGTGTGTTGTGTACACATTGTGCACAAGCACACAGGCACATATTGACTATTTTCTATTTTTGTGGAACATTATGCACTTACACAGAAGCAGATATCTACACACCAAGCATGCGTCCATGTGCTGCATGTGAAGTGTACATTTTGTCACACATTGTGCACAGGTACACGGGCACATCCTGGTATGATAAACAGTCAGTCTCTTATTCGTAATCTTACTGGCATGCACTAGGCTAACGAACGATATAGACGGACACGGGCTCAAAGGAAGGCAATGATTTCATAGAACCTATTAAGACTTGGTCGAGGAAATATGTCAAGGTATGGTTTGGGAAAACGAGTACTAGTGGAACAAGTCAGTACTAATCGTTCAAAGCTGGTAGAAGTATTTGGCAACTAAAGTGGAAGCTGATGATACGGCAGATGGTGAGGCGATGTGCAGGGAAGCAGTAGTAGCCTTGCGTCTATGGAACGATCTTGAAGCCAGGGGCTGAAAAAAGTGATATGAACCATAATTATCAGGTAGATATCCTCTGACAAGCAACCTATAAAGGATATCCTCAAAGGAATCCTTCAGTAGTACATCACCAAGTCGTTGACATCCTCAAATACCTCTATATGCCTAAGTGCTGCATTTTTAAGGCACACTGTGCACGTGTTCATAAACACACATCGGCTAATACAGAATGTGTCTTCGTGATGCACGTGATGTGTACATACTGTTAAAAAGTGTGCACTAGCACAAAGTCAGATCTCGTCAGAATAAGTAGACCGGGAGCCAATACTATAAAACTTTTACAGCTGTATTTTCTAGAATATTTTTTAGTTATGACTTTAAATGGGTTAAAATGAACCACTAGTATTGCCAAAGATCTGGCAATTTGCTAACTGGCAAATTGCCAGATCTTTTAAAATGCTAATGATAAATTTTAGACAGTTATATTAATAGGTAGAAACTACAATTCAAGAACATACAATTCTAAAAGTTTTATAGCATTGGCTGCAGGGCAGATCGAAGTCATAACACAGGTAGAACAAGTCCAGGATTTGTGAAAATAGGATCTCGGGTAAGCAGAAACCGGGGGAGAATTCGAACTCGATAACTTGTTTACCATGACAATGCCGCCACAACATTGCGGTTCAAAGCGGGCTACTATAACAGCCAAAATCAACGTAACGCTGACGCCACGTTCCCCACCGACTCCCTCCCTTGCTAGCGTTGGATAATTTCGCCATTTAGGAGTAAAAATTTTGTTCATATCAAGAGAATAAATAACATCTTTCACTGGGTTTTTTTCTCTTTAATGTGTAGTGCTAGGCTGTCCCAAGGCCCGGATGCGAGTTGTAGAAAAGAAAGGAATTTTGATATGAATTTGTACAATAGGACACTTATTGGTCCGCACTACTGTGAAGACGATATTGACCTGATACATGGGGTGGAGCAACAACAAGGCATGAAATGTATTCTGGATTACGATTTGGAACCTTTTCAAAATACCTAATAAAATCTGTGTTTTTCCATGCGATTTTGGAGTACTTTCCAACTAGTTTCGAATTCCATTTGATATCTTACCGCATCAGAGACCATGAGACCGTCTTCAGTGTGATTTTGTTCTAATCCTCAAAATGTTAACTCGGTACAATTACCCCATCTCGCATCAAAATAATATTTTTCTACACTTACTTGTTTGTTTGTTTATTGGGGTTTAACGACACACATTGTTCAATTAGGGTCACATAGTGTAGGTAGTTGTATAGGTGGACGAAACCTGAGTACTCGGTGAGAGCAACCAAGTAGCGATGAGAAACCGTCCATCTCCCCAACTTACTAACTCTGTACAAACATTGCAGCGGTTGAAGGCAAATGCACATCAACGTGTACCATAGTACACAGCGCCACTGTGCCCAACCCCTCACACATGCACATGGGTAATAGAGGTTTAACTTCCATGCCTAATGTAGTAACCGTTGGTCAAGATTGAACCCTCAACTCTTCTGTTTAAGGTCCAGTGCTGTAACTACTGAGCCACCTCGCTCCCCATGTCTTACGTGTAATTTCACATATGTTGTTACTCCATGTATCGTGATCAATTAGAGTTAGGCCAAGGTATTGTAGTACACGTACGCACAGTTGCGAGGGAGAGTTGTTGGTTTTTGAAAGGACGGTGATTGATGCTACTGAACGATGTGCATAGTCTGTGACGATACTCTGGATCCTGGTGTAATTGCGTGCGGCAAAATAAAACTTAGAGACTCACGCTGTGGCGATGATGACACCTGTACGAGACATCAGTAAAGGAAACATACAAATCAAGTACTGTGAAGTGAGTGGATGGTAAGTTTTGACATCTTGTTTAAGGCAATAAGTTGCTCTTCTAGTTTTGACTGATTTGTAGCCCCATTTTTCGTGACGCAGTTGTCTGCTAATCATCTGCGCCACGTCGCATGAGTTATGGTAGAAGGAAGTTTGGTCAGCGATAGGACGAATGTTGCAAGTGATGTTTTTTAACTGTATTGTTTATATATAGGAGCAAACGGAAGGGTTCAAGGACACATCCATCTAGAGCCCCTGCAGGATGGGTTTCTACGAGGACATTACTGACTGAAGGATAACCACAGCGTTATTTTTCAATCAAACAGTACTCAAACCGATTGAGATATTCCTTGCCAAACGTTATTTATTTTGGAATAATGTGAGTCTTAGTGCTGCATTTTACTTACATAACAAAGCAAAAAGTCATTTCCCTTTGTCCTTATCAAGAGCACAGCTCGGAGTATTGCAGATGTTAGTTACACCGAATATAGTTGAATTCTTTCAGGTAAACTCTTGTAGGAAAAGAGTTACCAAATTATCTGAATTGTGAAGATCAATTGCACATTTATCAAATATTACATTTGGGCTGTCTCTTGAAAGCTGAGCTAACTATTTGCATTGGAAGAGAGAAATAATATTCACTAAACAGAAAGGTAAAACACCTGCTTGTAATGTTACCAGGCTCTTTCACCACTCTATCAAATGCTGCCTGATCCACATGCTTGGAGGCATGAATTGCAGCCGCACATATGTTTTCTAAAGTTCGAAGACTACAGAAACTATTTTGAGGGAATGCCGAAGCTGTGGATATTGAAGAAGACTATTTTTCGTGTTCTCCACAAGACATGAGAAGGGGAGGAATAGTTGGAACATCCAGTAATACATAGATTAATGATGTTGGTTGATAATAAAAAAGTAGAATTCACAATCACATTTAACCAGACATTAATCACCACTGAATCGGCGATAAAGTATCCAAGCCACATAGGCTGTTATATCAAAGGTCGAAATCTGCTCAATTTTCGGGCGATCAGTACTTACCCCTTTCAACTCCGTATATGGGACGCCGAGTCGCTATTTTCGTGATTGGTTTCATGGTAGAAACGGTTGGTAATGCCACTGTGGCTGTTGTGGGGATTCTACTTGTTGTAGGTGTTTTAGCAATTATTGTGCTGGTTATTGTGGATGTTGGTTTGGATTCAGCTTCTGTTGCTGTTAACATTGTTGATCCAGATGTGCTAGGTTCTGTTGTGGGTGTGGGTGTTGGGCTCGTTGGCGTTGTGGTGCTTGTATATTCCGCTGTTATGGATGTTGTTGTCGGTTCAGATATGTTAGGTTCGGTTGTGGGTGCAGAGATCGTAGTCGTTGGTGGTGTGATTTTTGTAGATACTGCTGCTGTGGATGGTGCTGTTGGTTCAGATGTTGTAGGTTCTGTTGTTGTTGGAGATGTTGTAGTCGTTTGTTGTGTGATGATTGTAGATTCTGCAATTGTTGTTCTTGATTCAGATGTGGTGGGTCCAGTTGTGGTTGTGGGAGTGGAAGTCATTATATTTGTGGTGCTTGTAGATAGTTTTGTTGTTGATGTTGTTGTTGTTGATTCAAATACAGTAGGTTCTGTTGTTGCTGTGGCGGTTGTAGTCGTTGGTTTTGTGATGCTTGTATATTTTATGGATGCTGTTGCAGGATCAAATGTAGCAGGTTCTGTTGTGGTTGCAGATGTTGTAGTCGTTGGCCGCGCGGTGTTTGTAGATGTTGATGGTGTGGATGTTGTTGTTGATTCAGATGTGGTAGGTTCTGTTGTTGTTTGAGATGTTGTAGTCGTTGCTGGTGTGATAATTGTAGATACTGCAACTGAGGGTGGTGTTGTTGATTCTGATGTGGTAGGTACTGTGGTGGTTGTGGCGGTGGAAGTCATTGGTTGTGTGGTGCTCGTAGATAGTTCCGTCGTGGATGTTGTTGTTGATTCAGATGCAGTAGGTTCTGTTGTTGTGGCGGTTGTAGTCGATGGATTTGTGATGCTTGTAGATTTTGTGGATGTTGTTGTAGGTTCAAATGTGGTAGGTTCTGTTGTAGTTGCAGATGTTGCAGTCGTTGGCCGCGCGGTGTTTGTAGATGTTGATGGTGTGGATGTTGTTGTTGGTTCAAATGTGGTAGTTTCTGTTTTGGTTGTAGAGGTTGTATTCGTCGGCTGTGTGGTGCTTGTAAATTCTGCGATTGAGGAAGTTGTTGTTGATTCCGGTGCGGTAGGTTCTGTTGTGGTTTCAGATGTTGTAGTCGTTGGCCGCGCGGTGCTTGTAGATGCCACTGTTGTGGATGTTATTGTTGGTTCAAATGTGGTAGGTTCTGTTGTGGATGTTGTAGTCGTCGGCTGTGTGGTGGATGTAGATTCTGCGGTTGAGGATGTTGTTGTTGATTCAGGTGTGGAAGGTTCTGTTGTGGTTGCAGATGTTGTAGTCGTTGGCCGCGCGGTGCTTGTAGATGCTAATGTTGTGGATGTTGTTGTTGGTTCAAATGTGGTAGGTTCTGTTATGGAGGTTGTAGTCGTCGGCTGTGTGGTGGTTGTAGATTCTGCGGTTGAGGATGTTGTTGTTGATTCAGATGTGGTAGGTTCTGTTGTTGTTTGAGATGTTGTAGTCGTTGCTGGTGTGATAATTGTAGATACTGCAACTGAGGGTGGTGTTGTTGATTCTGATGTGGTAGGTACTTTGGTGGTTGTGGCGGTGGAAGTCATTGGTTGTGTGGTGCTCGTAGATAGTTCCGTCGTGGATGTTGTTGTTGATTCAGATGTAGTAGGATCTGTTGTTGTGGCTGTTGTAGTCGTCGGATTTGTGATGCTTGTAGATTTTGCGGATGTTGCTGTAGGTTCAAATGTGGTAGGTTCTGTTGTAGTTGCAGTTGTTGCAGTCGTTGACCGCGCGGTGTTTGTAGATGTTGATGGTGTGGATGTTGTTGTTGGTTCAAATGTGGTTGTTTCTGTTTTGGTTGTGGAAGTTGTATTCGTCGGCTGTGTGGTGCTTGTAAATTCTGTGATTGAGGATGTTGTTGTTGATTCTGGTGTGGTAGGTTGTGTTGTGGTTGTAGAGGTTGTAGTCGTTGGTTCTGTGATGCTTGTAGATACTTCTATTGCAAATGCTGTTGATTCAGATGTAGCAGGTTCTGCTGTGGTTATGGAAGATGACGTCGTTAGCTTTGTGGTGCTTGCAGATTTTGATGTTGCAGATGTTGTAAGTTCTGTTGTGGTTGCAGATGTTGTAGTCGTTGGTAGGGCAATGCTTGTAGATGCTAATGTTGTGGATGTTGTTGTTGGTTCAAATGTGCTAGGTTCTGTTGTGGTTGTGGAGGTTGAAGTCGTGGACTGTGTGGTGCTTGTAGATTTTGCTGTTGTGGATGTTGTTGTTGGTGTTGTTGTTGGTTCAGTTGTGGTGGGTTCTGGGGTAGTTATAGATTCTGTAGTCGCTGGCTGTGCGGTGCTTGTAGATGCTACTTGTGTTGATGTTGTTGTAGTAGGTTCTGTTGTGGTTGTAGAGGTTGTAGTCGTTGTCGGTGCCGTGCTTGTAGATACAGCTGCAGAGGATGTTGATGTTAGAGCTGTAGTTGGTTCCGATTCTGTAGCTGTTGGTATTGCACTTGTTATGGGTGTTGCTGTCATGGTTTCTGGCATTGTTGATGTTGAGGAGAGTGTAGTCACTGGGTTCGTACTGGATGCAGTGGATGTGTAAACCGTAACTGCAAGCATATAAATATAACAGAATAAGTTGCAGTTGACTGAAAATGCAGAATGCCTAGTTTTATAACATCTTACGCTACAACGTTTTAAACAAATATTACACTGCTAAGATGCAAACAAGCACCTAAATTCAAATCAATCAAGATTCACATTAGGTATTTACTTCAATACTTAGTATTGCACTAGTACAGTTGAATATTTTGTAAAATAATGTTCCGTGAATGCTGACAGCCTCATTTGTGGCAAATATATATATATGCATCGCGACGCATTAGATATCCTCTATATAAAAACAAAGTGTAGCAAATATATTAGCTGACAAATTAACGACTCCGATCACCACTCGGTCACCCACCAAATGGACATTTATTGGAATATTGGATCGGTCAGTACCGGAAATGGACATGACTTATCAATTTTAACTTATATGAAATCGCGCCTCATTAGAGCTCGTCAATATCGTATACGGCATGTAGCACTGATTGCCGCCTAGTTGAGCCGCACTGCAAAATTAATCAGATATCCTTCACCGTGTTAGCCTTTATGTCCACTGTGCCTTAAATAGTGGCTGTTTTTGGAGAGATGCATATAATACAACAAACATACGAACAGATCGACAATCAACACCAGTCGCTATTCCGTCACCAAATTAACACTGATTTTGATTATCTGGTGTGGTCCTTGGCTCCACTTGAAACACTTAATGTACGCTTTATAATACTGTTGTAAAATGCTTAAATGACATAATTCATCCGCACTGAGATTTGGACATCCGGTCTATTTACAAGTAAATACGTAATAAACAGGCACAATATAACAAACATACAAGTAGATAGAAAGACGACGTCAATCGCTATTGCAAGACCTGCACATTTAACCTATGGTCCCGTGATAAAAAAATAACCTATCAAAACACCTGAGAACCAATATGCGATCTAAGAATGTACTCTTCTGCCTTTACGGCTTCAGAAATACAGTGCAGATATACATGTATGCAAGATGTAACAACCATACAGACAAATTAACAAATTGAGTATTTCTAAGATATTTTTCATCAAATCTCGTCATGGTTGCTTTAACAAATATTTCATTTAAATTTAACACAAGAAATTATTGGAGAAAAAAATTCATTAAAAAAACAGGGGAAACTTTTGATTAAATATGCCTCAATTAAACTTATTACAGTGTCAAAGGAAATTTTGTCCAGACAGGGATTACTGTCGGCAGCATAAGGTGTCAAGGTATTGAAAATATGTTGTTGATAACGCCACTGTATAAGGTATGAAAGTAGTATGTCAGGGGCTTTTCACCTCACATTGGCAGGATCTCATTGCAGGATCTCATGTGAAGTCATAGTCACGTGACCTAGTGCCACCATGTTTGGTTGTCATGGTAACCCGCGTGAACGGCCATCTTTTGACGTCATCCCCATAGTGATACGTGGTGTGACTGCGCATGCGCAGCGCGTGTTGTTAGGGTGACATGTGCTTCCGTCGTCCATTTTGTATACTGGAAGCCGCCATCTTATCTTGGTTTCTATGATAGGACGTGATTGCTATGTTACCTAAGGCCTACAATAAGACGGGGGTATGTTCGGAGGGTGTGTTCGATTGAATCGGAGTATTTTCTGGAACGACTTCCCTGGATAATTACCCGACAACTTGTATTATTTCGAATTCTTTCAGAATTCTCTGTTTCTATCCATATATGCAATAGTTTAAGTCTACCTAGGCATGTTCCTTTATTCTTGAGTATACTCCAGTAGCGTAGAAGAGCCTATTAATTGGAACAGCTTTACTTATTATTACTATATTTAGCAATTTCTGGTCTATTCTTGTTAGTTCTGACCCTATTCCAAGTACTCTTGTTGTTTCATTTATCTAGATCATTTATATAAATTATAACTAACCAATCAGATTGATTGATTTCCCATAATCTGTATGCATTTCATTTTCGACGCGAGCTTCAGGGAGTATCTCGTTCGGATCGCGACCCAGTCTCGATGCGGACGACATTTTCTATTCTCTTTTGTGATCACAGAACTTCACATACCGTATGTGGAGAGTGTACTGGAACAAAATCACCTGTGGGTTGGAGTTATCACCCAACGTACTACTTTCAAATTCTGCACATATGGACAAAAAACACAAGCAATGTTTCAGCCAATGGACCTCCGGGTTTAACCCCGTGATCCATTGGCTGGAACGTTTCCTGTGCTTGTTAGCTTTGCAACAAATTTGCAATTATTGCTTGGGTGGAATCTCTACTTTAAGGGTGATTTAGCGATAATACATTCTACACGTACTGTTGGCAAGAAAATGAATAGGGCAATGGCGCTGACCTTTGGTTCTCCGATATCTAAATTGCATGCAACGCATTGATCAGCTTATGCTCAACTGATGTGGATAGTTTTGCTACCATGCCCCCTATAGTTGTTGGGATGTAGTCCAGACTAACATGCAAACGTAAAACTACACTGACTGAGTGAATAATAGTTCACAGGATAAAATCGTACTCGAATAGGAGCAGTGGACTTTTGTATTTATGTTATTTTCTTCTTAGTTGTTTTTCCAAAACAATCCTTTATAAATGACTCCCTGCTTACTTTCCAAACATGTCAAAAAAAAAAAAAAGAAGAAGAATAGTCCGTCATCGCTGAAAGTGGAATACGATGCTGGGAGTGGAATACCATTCTCGGCGATTGTGAGTGGGAATACGATTTGTTTTGGGGGAAGAAAAACGAATGAAAATAAATTAATTATTGTTGTTATTCAATTTCGGCTAATTGTATTTATGAATCATTTACTGCAAGCTCTTTCTATTTACGTAATGAAGTTAATGTAAATCTGTCTTTTCATTACAAAAACATTGTCAAGAAGATTGCTTTAATTATATGCTTAGTTATAACATATTATAAATGGCATTTTTTAACACATATACTCTCCCAAAAAAGAAAGTGTGCATGCTAAAAAATAACACTAAAAAAAGATATAATTCATTTTCATTCATGGAAATTTTATTCAATCACAGATGAATCAATTTGTGATCAACACGAGAAATTTCATTACGCTACAACGAATACTCTTGGTGCCATGGAGAGTCAAAGACACTAAGAGTCAAACACAAAAGTCACACACTCAATATCTGGTATGACGTCCGTCGGCATCGACTACTGCTGTGCATCTACGTCCCATGGAAGCGAACAAGTTAGCATGGAAGTTTTGTGGGATGTTGTTCCATGTTCTGATAAGCTGTCTTTGGAGTTCCACAAGCGTTGACGGTGCATGGGGAAGCCGGCGTAGCTGACGTTCCATTTCGTCCCATACGTGCTCAATGGGTGAGATATCAGGCGAATTTGCAGGCCAGGGAAGAACATCCACTTGTTGTTGCTGTAGATACTGTTGAACAACAGGAGCTGCGTGGGGTCGGCTGTTGTCCTGCTATAGAATGACGCCGGGGCCGTGACGTTGCAGAAATGGGACAACAACAGGTGTAAGCACTTCATCACGATATCTGGCTGTATTGAGATTGCCATCAATAATGACCAGCTCAGTTCTGTTACGGGCAGTGATGCCACTCCTACCATGAGAGACCTTCCCCCATAACGGTTTCGCTCCACGACACATGGATCTGCGTAGCGTTCGTTTCGACGTCTGTACACTCTCTGGCGGCCATCTGATGATGAAAGATGGAAACGACATTCATCTGTGAATAAAGCACGTCGCCACCAGTGTAAGGGATGCCTGAGATGTTGTCTACACCACTACAGTCGAGCACGACGATGACGTAACGTCAAAATCGGACGAATTGCAGGTCTTCGAGGATGTGAGCCGTATTCTCTCAGCCGGTTGATTACTGTTTGAGGATGTATCCGTCTCAGGTTAGGGATGTTCCTGGCTGTCGTCGTTGCCGTTTGCTGCCGGTTCCGGAGATGGACAACACGGATATACCGATCTTGTGCAGGGTTGGTAGCTCGGGGTCTCCCGGAGCTGGGTCGCTCTCGAACGTCATCATGTTGTGCATGTCGATGGACTAGCCTGTCTACAGTGTTACGGTGGCAGTTCAAATGCTGGGCAACCTCTCTGTGTGTTCTGCCAGCTCTAATCATACCCAGGGCAAGGAGACGTTGATTCATTGTCAATCTTGGCATGCTAATGTGGAGTCGTTTTAACAGCAGCGCAAGCTTGAATGTGAACGATAGGAAGGCCTAACTTTAGTGTTTAAAACCCAAGGATTCACACTGCTGCATGAATTTTCAGACTCTCCACGTGGAAAACATGCCTTTTCACAAACGTGAAGCACGTCATTTAACGTTAATGCAATTTTAACGGGGAAAGCTGTTTTTGTGTTCAATATAACTTATTCATGAACAGGTTAACACTCTTTACACCTACGAAATTATTTTTTTGGAGTTTGAACAATTTCTGCAATACACACTTTCTTTTTTGGGCGAGTATATTTTACAACATCTATTGTCACGAAGGATACAGGAGAATGTCTCAACTGATGTGGTGGGGAGTATTTAATCGTTCTAAGTTGACATCGTTATCAGTACGTTAACCCTTTACCTAACGAATCGCCCGCATCCGCCCACGCAATATGCAAATTGAGCAGCTTATTGGGCTCGTTCCAATGGGGGGGGGGGGGGGGAGGGTCACATGATATAGTTTTCTTAAAATTATTTGAAAAATAAAAAAAAATGATATTTAAAAGAATAAATTTTGATATCGTGTGCGTTGGGTAAAGGGTTAAATGCACATAAAAAATCGGTAGCTCTCAACACGTGACATTACGCAATAATTTTTATATGGATATCACTGCACGTGCTCTTCGTCTGGGAGTTTGAATTATATACACCTGGAACTTAATTAAGCACCCCTGTTTTTTTCGCAGTGGTGTTAATAGAAACTGTCAATACTTTCATGCTATATTTAAAATGGCCAAAAGTAATTGAGAAAGAATGGTCTATTGACAAATGAAAGACAACACAAGGGTGAAAATATGCTGAATGTTAATGGCGCCAATAACATGTGTGTCACTAACGTTTTTGATGGAAACATATTCTCTCGGCAAGTGTGGAGTTCGAACGGTCCTTGATGAAACAATGCCGGAAAACTAACAAGAAATGTAATTTGTGATCTCCTGAACACAGTAGCAGTGTCTGACGTCAATAGCGAATGTATCCACCCCGTGCTCGGATGATAGCCTGAACCCTCATCCTAATGCTACCAGTGAGCCTTCTGATATGGTCTGGAGGCAACTCAGATCTTCCCGAGGAAAGGTCTATCAGAATTGTCCTGGCCTTGGTCGGTCCTTAGCATCGTTTGTTTGCTGATTCTTTCGGACAAGTCTGCTGATGACAGAATGACTATAGCCAAGTTGTCTTTCGATAGCTTTGAATGGCATGCATGCCATCTATTTGCCACCTTAGTGCGTCTGACTGTCTTTTCCTTGCCATATCAACATTTATTGGTAAAAGAAGTGACAAATTTTCTTGTTTTTACGTAGATATTGCCTGTGGATGATAGTGTTTTTGTGACATTCGTGGAAAGCATGCGTCACGTGGACGAGGGACTTAATTAAGAAATGTAAACAGTGCGGAAAATATACAGCAATGACGGGAAATGTTTTTCTTTATCTGAGCGTATAAAAATATAATCAAACAATCGATATTACTATGAATGATTTCAAAACGGGGCGCCGGATGCATTTCGAACTTGGGGGAAGAAGGCACAGACATAGAAGCGCGCCCACACACTAAGAAGTATGAATAGTGACCTATGAGTTTTGGTGGTTTCTCTGGAATACAATACACAAAGCTATGTTTAGGAGATCAATGTCTCTTGTTGAGTTAGGCATTCGGGAATTTGACCATGGAAAAACATTTGTTAATAATGAGTACCGAAAGGGAGAGTTAACAACTGGTTCTCCATAGACAGATTCCTGAATGCCCAGCGAAACGAGATATGAGACGTTTATCACCAGTATAATTCCTGACATCGTTACAAGTGGAAAAAATTATCCAAACCCGTTTTATTTAAAGAAAACCAATAAAAGATATTGTCATTTTTTATTTCGGTTTATTTGCCGTGACCAAATTTATATTCAGAATACGTGAAACAGAACCAAGAAGGTGGGTGATCAATATTTATTCACAATCACACTACGTGAACGCCAAAGCACCGACGCTACCTATTATTGGTGTTTAAGGCCTCATGTTTCTGCACAATGGCTAATCATGACCACGTCAGTTTTACGGGTGGAGGAAGTCGCAGTACCCGAGAGAACCATCGGGCAAGGACGAGCAGACTGTCAGTGTCCAACATACTAACTCCACACAGGCAGGGTTAGGACTTGTTGAAGACAAGTGCACCGTTGACGTGCAGTACGCCTTAGTACATAACGTCACCGTGTCCCAACTTGGGCAATGGGGTGAAATGCCTTGCCCAAGGTCACAACGCGGTTGCTGCAGGTGGGATTCGAACTGAGGACCTCTCGGCTTGCACCCTGCACTCCTCTGTTTTTTTTTTGTTCTTTTTTATTAATTATTAAAATGAACCAATTTAATTACAAATATCACAGATGGGATATATAGTATTAGATAAATGATAATTACATTCTTCAGTCATTTAACACACCACATCTAGATCCTGGCACATGATTTCCGAATATTCATATTCAGAAGAAATAATCCTTCTAAATAAATTAATATTCTGAAAAAAAAAAAAAAAAAAAAAAAAATATAATTTCACACTTTATAGTAGTACACCCAGAACTGAAATTCAATTCCATTCAGTTTTCTATAACACCTTATTCACACCCTGGCACATGATTTTGAATTCCATATTCAGAAGAAGTATTCATTTTAAGTAAATGTATAAATACGCTGATTGAAAAATAAATAAATAAACAAAAAATAAAAATAACTGATACCACATATTTAAAAACTAAATTTATAAATTTCAATAAAATCAAGCATTAAATTGAATTATATTCTTCAATCATTTATCACACCGCATCCACAACCTGGCACGTGATTCCGAATATACATATTCAGAAGAATAATCTTTCTACTAAAAGGGAAGAAACTTTACAATAATAAAAATAAAAAAATATGTTTCTTTAGGCTAAAGATTTAGCTTGCTGTAGGTTTTTCGGTGTTTTTACCAAGTTAGGTGAATTTTGTCATTTTCAATATAGACAATAGGATTATTTTTCATAACATATTCCAGAAGAAGACACTTATTATTTACATTTTCACAAAACATTTTATATTCTTGTAAATGCGTGAGTAAAATCAATTTGAGCAAAGACTCTGCTTTAAGAAGTTTTCCTTCATAAACAACATAATGCCTACGACGATAAACTGCTAACCTCTAACAACTTAAAAACAGGTTGACAAAATTGTTGTTGACATTATTGTATGACGAGTGTAAACCAAATAAATACATCCTGTGAAGATCATTTTCTCATATTGTAATAGTTGATTTAGTAAAGAGCATATCTAATATCTTCATACACTTGCGTTGGATATTTTCTAAAAGATTACAATCAATGAATATGTGCTTGATATCCTCTTCTGGTCTATTACATAATGGGCAAAGATCAGAATCCTGTTTACCTATAAGAAATTGTTTTTTCATAGTATAAACAATGTTATGATGGATTTTGAAATCCAGATCTATCATTTCATTAGATTTAATTGAAATATGGACAACACATCACTGTGGTTTAAACGATATATCTTGCAAGATTTGTCTCCATTTCTGCTCACCAGGGAGTTCTTTAAATTTATTTTTTCTCAAAGCATTATATGCATTTTTTGCAGATAATTCGTTGATTGACGCTAAGGTGTCGTGTTCTTTAACAAAGCACATTGTGTCATCAATGCCTCCGGGTGTCATCTTACCAGATGAGAGTTTAGTTTTTGATAAAATTTCAGATCTCACGGTCGGAGTAATAGCACCCAAAATGTATTGAAACTGTTGATTGACTTGTGTACAATAACATTCTATATCTCCGTATACTACTTCGTTCATTGCTAGTTGGGGCAGAAATCCAGGTACAAATTCATAAATTATATTTTTTTAGTCGAATTACATCCGCCATAACAAAGTTATCAAAATATAAGGTTTTATCGACATTAATTATGTGTGGATTATCAAATAATGACTGCTCATTTGTATCAGTTTTTGAGCCAACCAGCTTAACATTCCGATTATGAAGTTCATATCATGCTGCTAGAACTTCATCATAAAATCCCGGAAAATAGCGGACATATTTTGCTTGTATATCTACCCCAAAATCCCTTTCACTGGATTCATTTTTTTATATTTCCTGAAGTAAAAATACATAGAACTCTTCCGAGGGAAAACGCTGCAAATACTTTTATTCAGCCATTTGCAACGAAATGACATTTTCTTAAGTGCAACATCAGGAATATTTAGCCCCCTTTCCAAAACTTACCAATGACCGTATCATATTTAATGGTATGTATTGAATATGACCACAAACATCAGGGCATAATGCCTTAATCTTTTTTTCATACAACTCTGGAATAGGAATAGCATTTAAAGTGTACCAAATTGTGGAGAGTAGCAATGTGTGAATAACAAAAGCACGACCATTGAGAGTGAGATTTCTTGTTTTCCACATATAAAGAATGGTATTCAATTGTTTAACCTTCTTTCCCCAATTAAGTCTCTCGCATTCATCTTTATTAAAGCCAAGATAAACCACAAGCATCTCCAGATAACATGGTGCCTACTGTAAAGGAAGCTGCGTGGATTGTATGTCCTTTAATTGCTGTAGAGGAAAGATTTCAGATTTATCATAGTTGATACGGGCCCTACTCCCTTCTGAAAATATTTTAAAAACACTCAATACTTTCATGCACAGAAGAAATATCAGCTAAAACTAATTTGTTGTTGTCAGCATGTTGAAATAATTTTCAGTTTTGATTAGCACCAGGGACATCGATACCGTGAGTAACAGAATTGCTATTAATAAGTTTGGCCAAGGGTTCAGAACATAGCACAAACAAGAGGGCTGATAAGGGGCAACCCTGACGTACTGAAGACAAAATATTGAAAAAAGAAATATGACCATTAATCTTAATACAACTTTTGGCTTCGTTATACAAAATTGTGGCCAATTTCTGAAATTTCTCCCCAAACCCAAATCTTTCAAGTAAATAAAATAAGTAACTGTGATTTACTCTGTCAAAAGCCTTACTCATGTCAACTTTCATAACTACCTCTTCTTTGTTTTCACTTTCAATATAATAAGTAAAATCTCTAATAGACATAATCGTTGCACTCAAGTTCCGACCTGGGACACAACATGTCTGAAATGAAGAAGTCATGCTACTAACTACTTTTTTTCAGTCAGTTTACAAGTATTTTAGCAATCAATTTTCTATCTACCCCCAAAAGTGAAATTGGGCGCCAATTGGACAAGTGTCGTTTATCAGCCTTGTTTTTATACACAAGTACAATTACATCTTTTTTCATGGAATTAGATAAAAGGTCTTCATTAAAAATTAAAGTGAAGAGCTTTGAAAGAATCTGGCTTAATTTACACCAAAACTTGACATAAAATTATTTACTCAATCCGTCAATGGCAGGGGATTTAGATGGCGCCATTGACCGTAGGGTGGACCACATTTCATTTTCACTGAAGGATTGATCACAGCAATCTTTGTCGTCCTGTGAAAGGGTAGAATCCAAATTATCTAAAACTTTATCAATTTTATCCTGTTCAATTATATTTTCTTTACACAACTTTCCATAAAAAACTTTGGCGACATTTAAAATGTCCAAACTATTCTCTACAAATTCTCCAGAAGGTGTGATAACAGCTGGAAAATCGTTAGACTGTTGTCGAAATTTTTCCAGGGATAGGAAATATTTGGAGGGTCTATCCGATTCTAAGTGATATTTTGACTTTGATCTTATAATAGCCCCCATGCATTTTTGCTTCTCTAGAACGGATAATTCATTCCTAAGCTGTTCTATTTTTAGTACATTCAAAAACCTGCCATTTCTACTACATTCTTTCTCTCTTTCCCGACTACTTTTTTGCTTTGCAAACCACATACCATATTTTTTTATTTGGAATTTTACATCATCCCACCAAACCAAAGGAAGGCTCGCTAGCATATAGGGGGGCATGTCAATTCTGTTTCAATAAGCTCAGAAATATGTTCAGTATACTGTCTGTCAATTAATAAGGAATTATTCAAGATCCACAGCCCTGGGCCTCGATCAGCTTTTTCCAAGTTAAAATTAGCAATAATCAAGGAATGGTCACTGAAAGACGTATATATCATGTTAGAAAATATATTAAATGGAATTGAATCTCTGGAGATTCCCATCAGAAAACCTAAACCAACTTTGTTTTGTTTTTTGTCTGGATTTTTGTACCTCCATATATCTTTTACTGCTTTATGTTCAACCAACCTTTGTAAAAATTTGGTTGTCGTATCAACCCGGCCACTAGGCTTATCCAACACAGTGACCCCAGAATTGAAGTCCCCTAAAACAAAAAAACAAAAAACAAAAATCATCTACATCTTTATATACTACTCAAAGTTTGCTAAGCACCAACTATTTGACACATCATTGTGAAATTTGCTTGTGACATATTTGCGATATTTTTGGTGGATATGATTGGGGATGTATTGATATCGTCCCGAGTGTTTACATTACCTCTCTTGACAGGCAGACTTTTCGTGACCGTCATGGAAAGCATGTACCTCTTGATTTTCAATATGTTTTCGTGTACTGTCTACATGTACCTGACATGTACAGGGTATTCAATCTTCATTTCAACACAAACCCTTGTGATTTAATGATTGAATATGGCAAATGCAAATATAAGAAGTATACGTCAATGGTGGAGATCAGACCTCGTTGATTGCGTTTGGGGAAAAGTCCTCTTTTACCTGTTTGCTGTTGGCTAAGGATGGTACACTTTCTACATTTGACAGAGAGTGGAGTGGAGAATGGGTTATTTACATATATGAACTGCCTAGCTCGTTTTTGATGCTACTCTGTTTGGCTTTTACTAGTCGTTGATATCTGTCACATAATTACGTGCTAATTGTGAAAAATCCGTTACTTCAATCTTTTTTGCTAAATGGATGGTGAGATGGCTTCTAGAGCCCATGCAGTTGCCACTGGTGAGTCGGTAGTTTCTAACAAGGACCTAAAAAGGCTAATTTTAGAAATGGAGAGTAAACTGGACTTCAAACTCGCGGCAGGTTTGCAAAGCATAAAAAACCGAACTTCGTTCAATAGGAGTAGAGGTGGCCACTATCCAAACTGAGGTGTCCGCAATCCAGACCGTTGTTAGGGACCTAAAACAGAATCATATGGAGTTGGTACAAGACGTTGAGCACACCGCGCTAAAGTTTGAAATTATTGAAAACCTTACAGGAATTTCTGAAGACCAATCTAGAGTTTGAAGATTCAGCTGCTCGAGGCATAGTAGAAAGAGCAGTCAATATTCACAGACTTCCTTCTGCCAACACGGGACTGAAAACTCCATCACCACCAAAGGCCATCATCGCAAGACTAGCGAAAGATCGTGACAAACAGTGCATCCACAAATCTGCGCATAAGCTGGCTAAAACCAAGATGAGTATCCGTATAGATCTTCCACCATCCATGAAACGGGAAAGGGGTCGCCTCTCCAGTTCAGCATAAAGTTTGAGAAAAGAAAAACGGATTACGTACACGTATAAGAGTGTCAGGTGTCCCTGTAGTATTGGAGGTTAAGGACGAGAAAGACTCATCCAATAACTATTGCAAAGAGTATGTTCCCAAGTATAAATAACCAGGACAATACACACTGAGATGTAAACTAACATATACCTAGATGGATTAAGATACAATCCAGCAGTGTCATCTGTGATATTGAAACCAATACATAGTCTGAACAGAGTTCTCTCTCATACCAACACAATGTGGCAATTCTGCTACACTTTCCTAGTGGAACATTCATGCTATCTAAGAATGCCTTATGTGGTCGTTATTCCCATAACCAATGATTGGACTGCACCTATAATTACCTACAATGACGGTCAAAGTAGGCATGTAGACAATGGCAGTGAAAAGTATCAAACATTCATCACATAACTTACATACACAGCTGTATTGTTCCCACTGGACCTCACCAGAGGCCCAGTGGGTGGACTATAGCTGTGTGATTATGTGTTTATGTTTGCGTGCTCATTCTTGAATGTTCCTGAGCTTGTAATAATAGGTTTTACCATAGCCCTTTTGGTTCTAATAAAGAGCCATTCAAAAGTCCAAAAGTAATAATAGTTTTTTCCAAAGTCATACTATAGTCATACTGGATCTAATAAGAGCCATTCAAAAGTCCAACTGTTTAACATACTATTAAGTATGTCTTGGGCTATATTGTCCATTTAAAGTAGATATATTGTCAGACAATACTACCCAACAAAACTACTTGTAAACTAGTCATTCAAAAGTACAAATGTTTAACATACAAGTAAGTAAGTCTTGGGTTATATTTTACATTTACTTTAATGTATATATATTGTTAGACATTACTACCCAACAAAACTACTTGTATACACAATTGTATTTCATTTACTGGACCTCATCAGAGGCACAGGGGTGGCTTACACTTTTGTGTTCAGGTTTGTGTCTTTGAGTGCTTACAACAATAGTTCAACTGTGGGTACAATGCAAGCATAAAATATCAGCACAGCTCTTGGATACTCAGCTGTATCTTACTCCAGGATCTTATAAGGAGCCCCACACATGTCTTGTGGTTTTGTGTTCAGTTAGATATATCCCAGTGTTTGTATTTTTGGTCTGTTATATTCACAATGATAGTCAATATTATATATCATCATTAACAGCCAATATTACCTGACACAACTACCCGTATACACCACAGTATTCCATTCACTGGACCTCACCAGAGGCCCAGTGGGTGGCCTACAGTTTTGTGTGCAGTTATGTGTCTTAAAGTGGTTGGAACAACTGTTTTACTATGGTCACAATGTATGCATTTAAATATCAATCACAGCTCTTGGATACTTCGCTGTAATGGACTCCTGCATCTTATGGATAAATAGGTCTATTCCATTTACTGGACCTCATTAGAGGCAGTGGGTGGTTTGCAGTTTGTGGTCTGGTTTATGTCTTAAGTGGTTTATAATGATGGTTTTACCGTGGCAACAATGCAAGCATTTAATGTCAATCACAGCTTTTTGAATGAATGATTTGAATGAATGATTTATTTGCCATGTACAGTAGATATACAATATAACAGTGAAAAGAAAATACAGTTACAAAATTTATTTATTTATTTTTTTATACATATAGTTTGCTGTTTATTGTCACCCTATTATATATGGGATGTATGGCTGGGAAGAGGCATAGCCACAACGGCTGTCTTCCTGCTAATTCCCACATGTGTAAGCAACATGCGCCAGCCTGAGAATTGCGACAGTCATCTTTCAAGATGCGTTCTAAAGTACGGAGCCATCTACATCGGTATTCAAGTGCCTTATTTTAGAAACGGATACCACAACAGACCCTTCAAGATATAGTTAATTTTGTTGTCTTTTCCATTCTCATTTTTCGCAAGTGTTGGGGCTGTATCCCAACAAGTTCTTGGTATAAGCTGGGATACTTAACTTGGTATACGATAACGACAGCTCGTAATGAGCTTGCCGTGGGCTTAGGACACGAGGGACACGAGTGACGTAAACATCTATGCTTGACTTAGATATGTAAATATTAGGTCTCATAGGGGGTCAAGTTGCGGGATATGAGATTCAGTTTTTGTAGACAAAGACTAAGGTAGTCATTGATTACAAGTACCAAAGTCGGAGGAAAGTCGATTAGTGAATAAAGACACTGGCCACGGCTCTCAGTTGAAGAGCTCAAGTGAACACATTGTCATAATTCGGCGCACCCGCATGGGTGTACCCAGTTTATCTTGCGGTAACACAGGGCTACGCTCACCATTTGTGGATATCACATTACGAGAGCACAATCGTTACAATGGGGGTTGATACAATGTACAGTTTGATTATAAGTACAAAAAGCATTGGGATTACTGTTTTCTTAAAAAGGTTCCTATTTGTTAAGGATCGTTTTTCAGCATCTAGCTCATTCCACATTTTAGGGAATAAATTGTTGGGCAGCTGGGAATGTGCTTTTGTCCTTGCTCTACCAATTTTCAGTAAGTCAAATTGTCTTGTCTCAATACCCGATAGATTAGTGTTCCTTTTGAAAAATGACTGAAAACAAGGAGGAAGGTTATTATTGTACCAGTCATGCGTGAATAACAACGTGTGAAGGGTATGAAGAACTTTTACTTTCAATATGTTACATTTTAAAAATAGAGGATCTGTGTGACTGTTATATTTTTTATTATTGATTATGCGAACTGTTCTCTTTTGCAATAGAAACAATTTATCAATATGAGTTGAGTGACCCCATCGTTGAATTCCATATAAAAGATGATTGTGTACGAAAGCGTAGTAAAGTGATAATAAGGTACGGAAGCATGTTTTTACTTTATTTATTGAGTAAATTGCCCGAGCAATTTTAGAGCACACCATAGATATATGAATTTTGTAGTTTAATTTGTCATCAATACATACTCCCAAAAGACGGACTGAGCTATTTGTGCCAAAGGACCCGTAAACCTTCTCTATTGGCTTACCGTCAATTGTTAATGGTCTGTGGTTATCAGAGTTAAGATATTTTGAGGTTAACTCGATAAATTTACTTTTTCGGGCATTTAATAATAAGCGATTATCTCTGAACCACGTATCAACTTTATTTAGTTCAAGGTTTACCGTATTGTGCAGTGTACTGGCATCTATGCCTGATTGGTACGCTGAAGTGTCGTCGGATATTTAGCTGTGATGTACTCCTGCATCTTGAAAGGGCCATAAGTCAATATTACCTAACAAAACTACTTGTAAGCAAAACTGTATTCCATTCACTGTACTTCAACAGAGGCACAGTGGGTGGTTTACAGTTTGTGGTCAGGTTTGTGCTTGCAATGGTGGTCGTGTTGTGTTACACTGCAGGTACTTAATATCAATCACAGCTCTTGGATACACAGCTGTACTTTACATCTGGATCTTATAGAGATCCCTACACATGTCCTGAGGTTTTATACCCAACTAGATGTATACTAGTGTTAGTATTGTTGATCTTCTGTATCCACAATGATAGTCAATATTATGTATCAACATTGAAAGTCAAACTTACCTGATACAACTAATTGTATACACACTGTATTCCACTCACTGGACCTCATCAGAGACCTAGTGGGTGGCCTACAGTTCCCTGTGCAGTTCTGTGTCTCCAGGTGCTTGTAACAACTGTTTCACTATGCCTACAATGCAAGCATTTAATATCAATCACAGCTCTTGGATACTTGGCTGTAATGTACTCCTGGATCTTATAGAGGGCCATACAGTTAATATTACCTAACAGAACTACTTGTATGCAAGACTATATCCCATTTACTGGACCTCCTCAGAGACAAAGTGGGCGATTTATAGCTTTTGTTCAGGTTTGGGTCTCTAAGTGATTGTAATAATGGTTTTACTGTGGTTACACTGCAAGCATTTAATATCAATCACAGCTCTAAGATACTTGGTTGCACTCTACTCCTGGATCTTATAAAGAGCCCTAAATGTGTCATATAGATTTGTATTCAGTTAGATATATCCCACTGTTTGCTTATTTGGCCTATTGTGTTCACAATGATAGTCAATGTTATATATTAATATTGACAGTCAAGATTACTCGACACAACTAATTGTATACACAACTGTATTCCCTTTACTTGACCTCATCAGAGGCACAGTGGGTGGCCTACACTTTGTGTTTAGGTCTGTGTCTTCAAGTGCTTATAATAATAGTTCTACTGTGGGTATAATGCCCAGGGCTGTGTCTCTAAGTGCTTGTAATAATGGTTTTACCGTAGATACACTGCCAGCATTTAATATCAATCGCAGCTCTAGGGTACACGGCTGTACTCTACTCCTGAATCTTATAAAGAGCCCGAAACATGTCCTGTGGATTTGTATTCAATTAGATATATTCCAGTGTTTGTACATGTTGTCTATTGTATTCACAATTATAGGCAATATTATATATCAATACTGACAGTCATGAATACGTAACACAACTAATTGTATACATAACTGTATTCCCTTTACTGGACCTCATCAGAGGCACAGTGGGTGGTCTACACTTTGTGTTCTGTTCAGGTCTGTGTCTTTAAGTGCTTATAATAATAGTTATGCTGTGGGTATAATGCAAGCATTTAATATCAATCACAGCTCTTGGATACTCAGCTGTTCTCTACTCCAAGATCTTACAAAGAGCCCTACTCATGTCCGGTGGATTTGTATTCAATTACATATATCCCAATGGTTGTATATTTGGTCTATTGTATTCACAATGATAGTCAATATTATATATCAATACTGATAGTTAATATTACCTAGCACAACTACTTGCATACACAGCCGTATTCCACTCCCCGGACCTCGTCAGAGGCCCTGTGGGTGGCCTACAGTTTTGTGTGCAGTGCCGTGTCTTCACGTGCTACAATGTAAGCATTTAATATCAAGCACAGCTCCTGAATACTCAGCCAAATCCTATGGAGGCCATACTCTCAGTATTACCTAACAAAACTACTTGTATACACAACTGCATTTCAGTTAGTGGTCCTCATCAGAGGAGTGGGTGACCTACATTTTGCGTTTGGGTTTGCGTCTTCAAGTACTTGTAATAGTAGTTTTATTGTGGGTACTATGCAAGCATTTAATATCAATCATAGTTCTTGGATACTCAGCTGTACTCTACTCCAGGATTTTATAGAGAGTTCCATACATGTCCTGTGGATTTATATTCAATTTGATATATCCGGGTGTTTGTATTTTTGGTCTATTGTATTCACAATGATAGTCAATATTATATACCGATACTGACGTCAATATTACCTAACACAACTACTTGTATACACAACTGTATTTCAGAGGCACAGTGGGTGGTTTATAGTTTGTGTATGGGATGTGTCTTCACGTGCTACAATGTAAGCATTTAATATCAAGCACCGTTCCTGAATATTTAGCCGAATCCTATGGAGGGCCATACAGTCAGCATTACCTAACAAAACTACTTGTATACACAACTGTATTTCAGTTAGTGGATATCACCAGAGGCACAGTGGATGGCGTTCAGTTTACGTAAGGGTTTGTGTCATTTAAGTGCTTGAAATAGTAGATCTACTGTGGGTACAATGCAAGCATTTGATATCTATCAAAGCTCTTGGATACTCAGCTATGATTTACTCCTGGATCTTATGGAAGGTCATATACTTGTCCTGTGGTACTGTATTCAATTGGACATATTTTAGTGTTTGTATTGTTGGTCTACTGTATTCTCAATGGTAGTCAGTACTTTTCTACCCCCCCCCCCCCCAACTGTTTACACAACTGACTTCACTGCGGTAAACAGGTTCTGTTTTACGGGTAAAATAGGACCCATTCACCAATGCATGGGAGGTGCAAACCCTCTCTAAAATGGGCAACGCGGCTTATAACGCTCACCCCTGGTCATGAGTTGATACTCATGTTGTGGTTATGATTAGAGATTGTGCAAAAATATGTGACCTTAAACACCAATAAATAAATAAATAAATAAATAAATAAATAAATAAATAAATAAATAAATAATTAAAAATAAAAAATAAAAAAATAAATAAATCATTCACACAAACTGCATTCCTCAATCCGTGATTGATGTGCTTGTAGTAATAGGCTCTGACAAGTTACAGTGAGAGGCGGTGATATCATACTTCCTGCATACACAACTGCGTATTATAGTGGTGTATTCTAGTGTTTGTATTGTTGATCTAATGTCCTCACTATGTTAGTCTACATTATTTAATACATACTTTGTATGCACAACTGTATTTCACTCACTGGTCTTCACGAGAGGCCCAGTTTGTGGCCAAGAGTTTTGTGTTCAAATTTGTGTATCCACGTGTTCCATAACAATAGTATTACAAAAGTTAAAATGAAGATGTTATTAATATATCTTTATACGTTGCATACATAACTGTATTCGTGTCACTGGATCTTCCAATGAACCCAGACATGTTCTACTTTTGTAGATATATTGGTATATCACAGTGCATGTATTGGCGGTTAAAATGTGCCCACAATGACAGTCTATATTATGTTAAACGCAACTTACAGACGCAACAGTATTCTATTCACTGGACCTCATAAGAGGCCAATTGAGTGTCCTCAAGTTTAGTATCCAAGTTTGTATGTATATTTTCAAGTCGGTACATGCGAGTATCTGCGTAAGGTTACTGTACTGTATTTACACTGTAAAATTATCTAACACGCTGCAACAAACATTACTGTACAGCACATACGAATAACAGTTTAGGACTAAGTGAAATATTCAGTATCCCTCCGAACATTTCATATAAACTTGACGGATACAACAGCTTTATTAAGAATACAAGACCGAACGGTGACGATGGGCGTGGTGGTGTTGTGTTGTTTATTAAGGAGGGACTTGACTTTAAAATTAGAGACGATATCTCTGTGTTCATATCGCACGTTATGGAAACTCTTTTTGTAGAAGTTCAAATCAGTAATATTTCCAGAATAATTGGCGTTGTTTATAGACCAAACACACAACCTAAAGCTAACATCGATATTTATTTGTCTAAATTAACCGAAATAACCGACAAATTAAAATTTGAAAATAAAAAGTCTTACCAAATTGGCGATATGAATACTGACCTGCTAAAATCAGACTCACATAAAAAAACTCAAGACTATATAACTCATATGTTCTCTGAAGGTTTTATCCCATTTATCACCAAACCAACTAGAGTAACCCCCTTCTCCGCCACCTTGATTGATCACATCTTTTCCAATAATGATTCTGCCCCTACAGATGCAAGAATAATCATTAAAAATGTTTCAGACCACTTTGGGACATTTTACATTGAGTCAATAAACCGCAATAAACGAGATCAACCCCTTTTACTAACAAGCCAAGACCAATACCGGGTCTGGACCTGCGTCGCTGCATGCAATTGAATCGGCAAACAGGACGTGGCTGCATGGCAGATCTGAAAATTGCATACACGATACAACTGATCATTATCAGGCTCCAGATGAAATATAAAATCAATCCCTTGCATAGAAGCCGAGAAAAGTTTGACGAAAAATTTCAGTGTTCAGTGGGTACAGTAAAATTTCAAAGTATCGGCAAACAGGAAGAGGCTGCACGCCAGATCTGAAAATTGCTTACACTATACAACTCATCATTATGAAGCAGCAGACCAAATATAAAATCAATCCCTTGCATAGAAGCCGAGAAAACCTTGACGGAAATTTTCAATGTTCAGTGGGTACAGTAAAATTTCAAAGTATCGGCAAACAGGAAGTGGCTGCACGGCAGATCTGAAAATTGCTTTCACGATACAACTTATCATTATGAAGCAGCAGACCAAATATTAAATCATTCCCTTTCATAGAAGCCAAGAAAACTTTGACGGAAAAAGTGTTTCGGACGGACTGACGGACGGAGGGACGGACTGACGGACGGACGGACGGACGGACGGACTGACGGACGAACTGACGGACGGAGTCGAGCGGTTACTAGACCTGCTCTGCCGCTGGCGACGCAGGTAGAAAGGAAAATAAACGAGAATAGTGTAAATCATTTTAAAAATATCTTACAACAAAGCGATTTTGCCTCTGTTCTAGAAGCAACTTCTGCTGATGACGCATACAATAATTTCTTAGAAATCTGTACAAATGCATTTGAGACATCCTTTCTGCTAGTACGCGTACACGAAACTAAAAAATACAAAAAGCGTCAACCCTGGATGAAAATGGTCCCCTAACGTCTTCAAATAATAAAACAAAATTCTATAACAAAAAATTGCAATATCCCACTGAAATGAAAATACAAAATTACAAAAATGATTGTCGTATCTTTAATAGAATCAAAAAACAAAGTAAGGCAATGTATTATAGAAATATCCTAATGGAAAACAAAAACAATTTACGTAAAACATGGACAATTTTAAATGACGCAATTAAGAAACTAACATCAGTAACTAGACTTCCCTCTACATTTAGATATGACTACAGTGATATTAATGACTCTCAAGAAACTGCCAACAACTTCAATAATTTTTTTGTGAACATCTGGAACGAATACACGCGCCCAAATTAAAAACCCTCACATTGAATTTACCTATTTCTTGAAAAAACAGTTACTCAGACAACTTCGTCATGAGCCCCAATTACTCCATTGGAGATAATAAATACTATTAAGGCTATGGAATCTAAATCTAGTGATGATTGCAACAACATAACGTCAAAGATAGGCAAACTGACAAGCGATATAATTGCTTTGCCTATAGCACGCATTATCAACAATTCTTTTGAACAAGGGGCGGTGCCGGACGGTATGGAAACTGCTAAGGTTATACATGTATTTAAATCAGGATCTGATAATGAATTCACCAATTACCGACCAATAAATATATTACCAGTATTTTCTAAAATTTTGGAAAAGATTGTGTGCAACAGGCTGACAAACTTTTTAACCAATTTTGACAAACCAATACACCCAATTAATCATTAAAGATGTTATAAAACATATAGCAACCTCAAATAATAAAGCGACTAAAGACCACACACTGGCGATATTCTTAGACCCAGCTAAAGCATTCGATTCTATAAACCATGAAATATTATTAAGCAAACTTGCTCATTACGGTATCAGGGGCATATGTAATGACTGGTTCAAATGCAACTTGACAAACAGAAACAATACGTTCAGTACGCCAACACAAAATCCTTTCTGATGCCTATAACGTGTGGTGTGCCTCAGGGCTCAACTTTGGGTCCCATTCTGTTCCTAGTCCATATAAATGATATCCACCACGCCACCTCTAATAATCTTCTTTCTTTTGCAGACGATATAACCGCTTATTCGTCTGTCTCTGACGTACAACGACTAACACAATTTGTTAATAAGGAACTTCAGCATATATTTACCTGGTGTTCCGCCAATCAAGTTCTTTTGAACTGCAAGAACACCAAGTATATTTTAATCAACTCCAGTTCAAAAAGGGCAACCCCTTTTAACGAATCCATAAAAAATCAATGATATTGTATTAAAACGGGTGTGTGTTAACGAGGATGAAACATTTATTAAGTTACTTGGTATTAATATTGACGAACGCCTGTCCTTTAAATCACATATCACCCATCTGTGTTCTAAGATAGCGTGCGCAAATTATGCACTTAACAGGGTCAAATCTATACTTCCCCGCGATATCATAAAAACTTTACATTTTGCATTGATACACAGTCGTCTAGTATACGGTATACCGATATGGGGGGACTCTAAATCAATCAACCAACTTTTCCTACTACAAAAACGCTCAGTTCGCATAATTAATAACGCACTAATCTGCAATACAGTTCTGCTTTTACCGGCTAGCTCGTCAGTTTGTCACTCATCTTATTCCCAAACTATTATCAATATTATTTCCAATGTATTCTAAAAAGATCATTGCTTTTGTAAGTGTTTTGTTTCCGATGCAATAATGCAACAATGCAACAATGCAACAATACAACATTACTCCAAAAGGATCTGTATTTCTCTCTTCCCGGCTGTATACTCCGTCTGATATGATGTTGCTCTAATTATATTATTACCTCGGGGGATAGCAGGAAGACAGCCGGTCTAGCTATGCTGTCCCCCAACGGTATGTATATGTATCACAAATTCACAATATTACTCTGTAAATGTATTGATTATTATATTTTACATACCGTTAAATAAAAATGAATTGAATTGAATTTGTCTGAAGCAGAAATGTGGCGGGCTGTAGGGATGGTGGAGCAAGGGGCAACCCATCGTCAGGCTGGTGAAGCCCCTGGTGTGCACCATACAGTGATCACCAGAGCCTGGGCAAGATTTCAACAGTATGGCACACCAGTGAGACGGCATGGTGGTGGTAGAGACAGGGCAACATCTGCAACTGAAGCCCAGTTTTGATCGTTTTGATCATTCAGGCCCGTAGGAACCGCTTTGCCACAACAATCAAGTTTCGCAGTAACCTTCTGAATGCATCCGGGGTAAATGTGTCGACGCTGACTGTCTGGCAAAGGTTGCACGAAGGTGATCCCGATGTAAATGGGCCATGGACCACGTTGGATGGACCAGAGAAGATTGGCGACCTGAGTAGTATGTAATGTGGTTTTGGGGCCCCATTGGCCGGACCCCGGTGTCGGACCCCGGAAGTGACGTCATGTCATGTGACGTAGTGACGCCATGTTGTCTTGCCATGGTAACCCGCGTGAGCGGCCATGTTGTGAAATCATTCCCATAGTGATACGTGGTGTTAGTGCGTGTTGTTAGGGTGATACGTGTTTCCGTAGTCCATTTTGTATAATGGAGGCCGCCATCTTGGTTTCTATGGTAGCACGTGGTTGCTATGTTACTCAATTTTTCTGCAATAGAACGGGGTATGTTCGGATGGTATGTTCGATTGAATCAGAGTAAATCTGATTACCACAAACAACCCGACAATCCCTCCAAATCACCAAAATCCACCCAAAATCACCGAAATTGACTTCATTTCCCCAATTTATCGGTTTAGCACGTAGTGCTATAGTACTAAGGGGGTACCGTGGTGTGTTCCTTTGTAGAAGAGTATTTTTCTGGTTAGGATTTTCCCAGAATCCTAGTTTAATTACCCAAATAAACCCGTCGAGTTGTATTATTTCGAATTCTTTCAGAATCCTATTTTGGATCCCATGACGTTTTTTCCCCAATAAGAGTAGCACGTAGTGCTATAGATTTTAAAAGGACGTGTTCGATTGAAGTGGAGTAATGTTCGGATTTTTAGAATATACCATGACGTGTTTTTTCCCCTATTAAGAATAGCACGTAGTGCTATGGGACAAATTTACCCAGAATCCATTATTTAAATTACAAGTAGGACCCATATGTGTACATGAAGGCCATGAAGCTAAGTTCCACCATATACTCATATGAGGATCGACCCAACAGATGTGTCGTCCGAGGTCTAATTTACTATCCCTCATTTTGATTTTTTTGAGGATACCTTTTTGTATTTGTTAAAAAAATAACAACACTAAATATAAATTTAAATTTATTTTATTCAACAACAAAAATACATCTTTTTATGGTATGTAGATTGTCAGAGATTCATAAACAGTCTTTCTGCAGATTGGACATCTTCTCAGTGGTTTACAGCAGTCTTTGCACAGGCACAAATGGTTACATGGTCGCGGAGCGACATTGGCTTCAGCTAATAAACACACACTACATTTTGTCCTCCGTGAATCTTCTCTTGAAATGATGTGTCCATTTCTTCTTCTTTGGTGGCCATTTCTTCTTCTTCTTTTTCAACGTCCATGTATTCAGGTGGTAAATTATGAATGTAATAACAGTCTGGAGAATATTTTCTGTGTTCTTCTATAACATCATCTTCTGTTTCCCCGAAACGCACAATGATACCACAATGAAAACATTGAGTTCTGTCTCCTGTCCCCAAATAAAAGAATCCAGCTTTTGTCAGTTCATTCGGGGTTTTCACACTTTCACTTTGTAACATGAATTGAAATGTCTTGAGTCGATTTTCCTCCAATGCATACTTGATGTGTTTTGGTGGTCTTTGTTCTGTTGTCTTTCTTATTTTTTCTTCTCCACGTAATAACTACTCCAGTACTGGTGGCGGAACATCACGAAAATACGTTTCGAATGAAACGCTCATTCTCTCTACAAAGTCTCTTGGATTTCTTGTTTCTTGGTTTCTTGATTGATAATCATTCAGTGCCATCCTGATCAAACATGGAATAGTGAACATTCTTCAATCCTTTTTATCTTCATTCTTCTTTGGTTTTCTTTCTCCTTTTGGTTTGGGTTCTCCTATTTCAAGACTTCTCTTCTTTGCAATATCCACTGCTTTGGTCACTTGTTCCCAATCTCTTGTGGTAAACTGGAACCTAAAGTCGTTCTTGAACAGTTGAATCTGTAAATTGTTGTTAAGTTTGAAGACGGTCACATTAGTAGACATCCTTCTTCTTTGGCTGTCGAAACACAAATGAGCTGAACACCAAGTGCACCAGTTTTTTTTATAGTTTTCCTTCAATACAGCGACATCTAGTGGCTGGTTTCCTCTATGACGTCATTAACCAACACATCATTATCCATTAGATCAGTGATAAACATGTTGGATATGGTGTCCATCGGTACACTGCGATGTTTCAAGTAAAACAGACAGTATTGTCCACACACTGGTAATGGTCCTTGAAGGCGTTTTGTATTATACTTCCAATAGCTGGAATTCTTCTTCAGGAAATTCTCGAATGGTCTGTGTTGTGGTGGTAATCCATAGGAATCAAAGTATTCTGCGTTGTGGTGACTCACAAAGAGAGCCACCCAATGTTCTCCTATTCTGTGGTCTGGATCCGTGTTGGCTATCAAAGCCACTGGTCTGTGATATGGTAATCTTCTTGGTAATTTGTTTCTTGCAAATACACCCAAACATATTCTCTTCAAACAACTATCTGATCGAAGTGCATTCTCTAACTGCAACGTGTTCATGTTGAGTAACACCAGTACGTTGATTGTGGTTGGTAATGGAGTTTCGAAATGGACTCCTAGTCTCAAGTTTCCTCTCTTCACCAGATCGAAGTGTTGTCCATGTGATAGATCTGGAGTCAGGTCGAATACGAATAGGGTGTATCCATTTATGTACTCTTCTCGGCTTGTGTGGTTTCCTTCATTCTCATACATTTGTCCAGTTCCTTGGAACAGAGTTGCATAACATCTCGCCACTTCTTGTTGTTCGAATCTAGGTTGTGATGGTTTGGCTGGAATCTGCTGCCCATCCACGTACAATGCCAAGTACTTGATTTTGTAGTTCTTGAAATTATATGGATTCTTTGAAAAGTTTCCATTGAAAGCATCGTTATCTGTACATCCCACTACGATGCGTTGAGGTAGTTGGCCTAAAAATAAATTTTCTTGTGTAATGCTCAGATTTCCTTTTGGCACTGAAAACACCTTGGTTTCCACGCGGTCGATAGGATATTTTGCAGTTGCTTTTGTTAGTGCTTTCTCGTGAGCCATTCTCACGAATGATTGGAGCCTCTCTTTGCGTACAAACATGGATACATCTAGAATTTTGATCTTGTTTGTATCGATACCGGCCATCAATGTGAAAGCATCTTTGGCTCTATTAATTTTAACATGAACATTAACTCCATTCTGCAAGTAACGAGTTTGGAAAAACATGTCCAAATGTAATCTTCCAGTCATGTCCACGATTTTACTTTTCTCTATAAATTTCTTTCGAAGAAGAAATCCCTTGTTATCATCTGTCATATCTTCCATGTGTCCGGCCGTATCCTTGTACCATAATGCATTAGTCAGTTGTGACTTCTTGGCAGCTGGTCCATAACTCAACAAAGTTTCTATGAAAGCTCTGTAGTGATAAGTGTTGTGGAAGGAGATACCAGTTTTTCATTCAAGCTGATATCGATTTGATTAAATAAGGAATGCATCCATAAATTGACTGGGCCCACTTTGGCATCGGGTGTAATTGATGCCCCATTGGAATCTACAACCGTTGCTTTAACATACAAGTATGTCTGTGCTAAATTCAAATAATCATCTCCTAATCCCGCAATGTGGAATTCCATTGGACCACTCTTTCCTATAGTCGCCAAAGGTCTGTGTTCTACCCATTGCCCATGTTCCACACTAGTCTGTGTTGGTGGTATGGAAAAGAAGTCGAGTTCGCTGTTGACACACTCACAAGATTTTCATTAATGAGAGACATCATGCACCGAGATGGTCTTGGGTCTGAACAGTTCTCCTTCTTTTTGTCGATTTGCTAGTTTTGCGTGGTGCGGGCCTTTTTATACTTTTCCTGCCGGGTGGTTTTGAACCACCAGCCACTTCATTCCAAGCTCCTGTACCAGCCTCTTTGACTCGTTTGATTGCTGCCTTTTTTACATTTTTCCCTTCAATGACATCTTCGGCAAAGGCTGCTCCTTTTCTCACGAGTTGTTTTCCCACGGTCCTGGCTGTAGTTTTCAATAAAGGTAACACTATATTCTTCAGTCCTCCCAATATACTTCCCAAACCATATCCTCTCTGTATTTGAGTTCCAGAAAAAGCTGGTAGACCGTTCCCAGCTTGTTTCGTGTAATATTCTTCGTATAATTTGGACTTACAACAGTAAGTCATGTTTATGTGAAATGAAGAGATCTACGATTTCTGAAATGAAGTGTCACTGTCACTTTCCCGAACTCGAATGGTACTATGGATCCTGTGTCACCCCTTATATACACCTGGACGGTACTGAAATTTTTTCGTTCTACTGGTACATAATACACATTCTCAAATGTTTTAGAGATGATATCCCCATCTTTCCCACGCACGGGTACGATACGAAGAAGTGGTATTCTTGTATCTCCCACGACTTGGTCACGAACCAAGTCACAGTATACATAGAGTGAATAAAATCCTTGGTTGACATCGTCAACTCTGGAAGAATTGTAAGTTCCTGATTTAAAAACACACTCATTAAATCCCAAAATATTTTGAAGAGTAGGGCTCAATGTGACCACGACTCCATCACGTACCGTGATACGAACTTTTCCAGTCACTTCATCCAGTTCAAAAGCTACACTTATCGTGACGAGGCAAGAGTAATTCTTTAACACCATTGATAGCTCGTATCACATCAATGGGATCCGAATAACGACCTTCCTTGAGAGTAAGTCGGTAATTCTTTTTCGAATACCAGAACACTGTAACGAAAGCTTCTTCTCCACGAATATTGAACCAAGTATTTGGATATTGAATCTCTGCCAGACCTACTTCCCATTCTCCCGTGAGATTCACTGGTTGTGATAACTGAGTGGTGTACGTAGTCAACGTGTTTTTTGGAAACCCGTTCATAGAACTCTTACTTGGTAGAGTCAAATAAAACATTACTTTTTTTCTTAATGGTTGGATTTGGTAACAAATATCCTATGCTACTACTCAAGAGAGCAGTCCACAACTTGTTGTCTGTATTCTCGAGAGTGAGATTACCGACATTGGTAATGATGATGATATACAAAATGATTATTTGTGAAAAGTAAGTGATCTCGCTCCTTGGAATTCTTTCACCAAACAGAGGCCAAGAACCATTCGATCCTTCTTCCATTTTGAAGAAACTTCAGAGGTTCACTTCCTTTTATAGGTGAGCTGACTCTGTTTGATCCACGAATTGAACGAAGTTGGGTATCCCAACCACTTTACGAACAGTTCCCTTTTCTTACCTCGACCACGTTTCTTGAGTACGTGTTCGATTTTGTAAATAGTTTTACGTAAAACTCGCTGAAGATCTTCAGTGTAGAATGACCCTTTCAATATTTCTCCATTATCATCTTGTAAGATGTATGTGACTGGATGTCCTTTCTTGATGGCTACTACTGTGAATAACTCTTCGGTCCAATTGGGCAAATAACCTTTCTCAAAAGTTTTCTTAACTTTATTGATTCGTACTCTGTCTCCTACTTTGTACTTTGGTGTCTTGTGTTTTATGGGTTGCCCATACAATCTTTGCCAAACCTCTTCTTGATTTTCAAAGTTCACGGCAATGGGGGCCATACCTATACTGCGATGATGAGAATGATTATATAATTTCACCAAATTTTGAAGTGGAAAAGTTAGTGTATTGTTCTTGGTAAAATATTTCCACATTTTGGTTTTCAAAGTTCTTTTGAATTTTTCTACTATGGAACATTTTGTTTCAACATTTTGTGTAGTGAAAAAGTCGACTTTGTGATCTTTGAGAAAATTCTGAAATGTTCTGTTTAGAAATTCTTTGCCTTGATCAGTTTGTAATTTTTCTGGTTTACGACCTTGTTTGAAATTTTTACTAAAAGCTTTCACGATGGAATCACCAAGTTTGTTTTGCAATGGCATCACCAAAGCATATTTACTAAACACAACTATACATGTCAACAAAAATTTTATGTTTTTGTTGAATTTACTTATGTTTGAAACATTTACCAAGTCAGCTTGCCATTGTGCATCTATACCACTAACTATTACTTTCCTTCTAGGAAATGTACGACGAACAGGTTTGTGAAGAGTCTATGTGTCTTGAGTCTCTAACCATTTTACAATTTGTTTAGTTTTTTCTTGGACGTTCTACGAAGAGCGTCTACACCACCAAAACTACCAGGCACTTCAGAATCATAGTACAATGCTTCCATGACTGCCTTGTTCAAGTGCCAACTCTATTTATACCCTTTTTTCGGTCCACTTTGGCGTTTCGGTTTTCTTTGATTGTTTTGGTTCCGTCTTTATCGGTGCCTGTTTCATAAAATCCCAAACGTTCTTTATGACCAATTAATTCTTGGGGTATGTTACTATCTCTCAAAGCTTCGGCCAACACTTCCCATCCCTTTGGTTGGAAAGATTTTCGTCTTTTAAGTAAATCGTTTAGAAGATCTGTTACATTCGACCCTACCACTGTTTGATCTTTGTAGACTAATTCACCCTTCTCATTCCAAGATATATTTGGGTCACCTCTAATACGATTCAACAACAACTTTCCCTTTCTCTTCATTGTCATGGGTACAGAATCGAGAATGTCTTCGTCTTTATTATCTTTCTCGAATTCGACTTTATTTGGTCGAGGAGCCATTACCTTTTGTTGAAATGTCAAGTATCTTTGTAATATTTGATTATATTGAGTCATCTTTTCATCAGCCGAAAGAAAAGGGGCATCGAGAATATGTCTCATTTCTCTATCCATTGATGAAACTGCCAGTTCATTCGGTTGTCTTGGAGTCTCTTGTAGACGTTCCAATAACCTTGGTTCTACCAAAGCCATCTTCTTTGCATATTCCATCATCCAAATATACCTTTAACAGCACCCAATAGTACAGGAGGTAGTAAAGCCCCCAAGAATCCCCCTTTCTGCAAGATTTGTCTCCTCTTTTTGTCAGAGGTTCCTTTATTTGCCACTGCCCTCACTAGTTGTTTCTGACGGACGAGTTTGGTTCTCCGAGCTTTGGTCAGAGGTACTGCTCGCCTTCAGTATATTCGAGGCACAGTCACACAAACAAGCTATCAATTCTTTGTCTGCTTGTTTTAGTATGGATTTGACGAGTGCGGTTTTCGATTTAATAAGAACCTTGAGAAGAGCGATGTTGCGCTTGAGACGGTCAGACATGCTTCTGACTCGAGTTAGACTTGTTGCTCCCCTTTTATACTTTTCGGAGGTACACATATTGGGTTTCCCCAGGAAAAATTTGACTTCTTAATCTCATGTGTTCAGGAGTATCTTGTTTGAGATCTATTAAAAGGTAACCATATGGTGTCGAAATGGCATCTTCAAAAACTTCTCTCAGAAAATTGGAATGACCAGGATACATCTGTGCTGCCAAGTGTGAGATCTGAGAACGATCCCTAGGATTTTTAAACAAGATCATGTAATGACTATTGAGAGCAACAGTCCTATGGACTTTATTTTTATCGAATAAATTTTGAACAATGTAGATCACACTAATGTTACGGTGATGACTACCTTTAGTAAATAATCTAAACACTCGAACATCTGCATCGAGCATCAGATCATCCAATATGACTAAACTATCAGATTTTAATTCTTGAGGAAGACCCTCTACGAATTCTACTTGGGGTAAAGTATTGTATAATGGTTGCCATTCAATACAACACCAAATGATGTGACTTGAAACAGGTGATATCATATTTTGAATAACCCGATTTACAAAGGATGATTTGCCACTACCCGTGGGATCACACAATAAACAAGTGAATAGATGCTTCCAACGAAGATCCATCTTTGTTGTTCTATGTGGGTACTACTTCCCTTTTTTACCTTTTGGGGAGGTGGCCCCCACTGAACGTGGGGACTACTCCCCCTTTTATACCTTTTGGAGAGGTGGTCAATATGACCCGTCATCCAAAAAATATTCAAAATTGGTGGCCCTCTGACTTACTGGCTGGGGACAGTTTAAGTTTGTTTGATATTTGTCGAGAAGATAAACATTAAATAACTTAAGCGTCATTGCCACCTTTTTTCTTGTTTCTTCATTTTATACTTTTTTCTTCTTTTTTTTCTTTTTTTATAAAAATCATCTATTTACAACATCTATTTACATCTTCAATTAGAATCCAATTGTAACAGGTTTCTTGATGGTCATAAATTCAATCACCAAATCCATAATACAACGTCTCTGTTCATTTGTGAGAGGTTTCTTGAACATATCTTCATACTCTTTCTGTACTGGTGGTGGATTCATTCCAGAAGTATTATGGTGCCACAGTAGATGAACATCATTCTTGTTAACTCTTTCAAGTGCGTCACTAAAACATGTTATAATCTTCTCTTCTTCAGACATCATTAGGCATACATTATGCTGAATCTGACTTGTGTGATCGACTGTACATCCATAGCATTTTTCTTTCACTACAGCGTCAATGTTCTCTTCGACATAATGAGCATATGCCAAGCAAAGTTCATCTGCAAGCGAACTTGCCTGAGTTCACTTTCAATTTCATCAACGATCAATGGTCGTGGTTGGGTTATTCTCACTGTGATCTTCTTCTTCTTCTTCTTCAAAGGTGGTTCTTGATTTGGCTTTTTGAAGTCTTCATGGTTAGTAGGTTTAGTGTCTTCAGGAACTTCAGTTAAAGTTGTTTGTTGGGTTTTGATGGCTGCATCTACTTCTTCTATTTGAGATTTCAAGGCATTCCATTCTTCTAAAGATAGAGCAATACCAGTCTTCGTAGGATAAGGTTTCTGGTCTTTTCCCTCAAAGTATCTTCTGAGATGAATCTTCAGTTCACCCTGGTACTGGGTGACGTTAGCATAAGTCTGCTTGGTGCCAATTCGGAACATCTTCTCTGGTCAATGGTTCGATCGTGAATGATGCCAAGTCCATGCTTTGCCTAATCTTATATATCTTTGACGGACGTGATTGAAAACATCACCCCAGTTCAACAAATTTTTATTGTGTTTTTGATTCTTGGTTGGGGTTTGTGTTTGTTTCCTATAGGATTATAGGTTAAAGTTGGAAAATTTAGAAAATTAGTATAGAAGTCAATGGGAAAGAAACACAATGAAAATACAGAAATTTGATTGGTTGATTAACTTCGATCTGATTGGTCAGTTTGGCGATCAAACTGCAATCTTGATCCTTATACTGTAGGATATGGCCCTCTGCATTTTATACTGGCTTGGGACAGGTCAAGCTACAAACCTTTGTCCAATGGAGATAAGTCAAATAGCTCGAGTGCATTCCCACCCCGTACAGTTCGTATCCTCTTTGAGGGAATTTTTTTTGTTCATCAAAAAAGAAAACGAAAACAACATGTCCAACTTAGCAATTCAGTTTTTCTATCATAAAAATTTCTCATTTATTTTAAATATTCACAACAGAGAATTTCTTAGTAATGATGATGATGATGATTTATTCCTTTGGTTATACAATAGGGGTAGCCTAAAAGACACCAGGAATCAACTTTTAAAAAAAAATGAAATGAAACTAAAAAATAAAGAAGTATCATCTGGTTCCAATAGGTGTAGCCTAAAAGATACCATGAATCAACATGTTTTTAAAATAAATGGAACTAAAAAGTTTTGAATGAAACTAAGTTTTGAATGAAACTAAAAAGTAAAGAAGTACCATCTGGTTCCAATAGGTGTAACCTAAAAGATACCATGAATCAACATTTTTTTTAAAATAAATGGAACTAAAAAGTTTTGAATGAAACTAAATTTTGAATAAAGAAGTATCATCTGGTTCCAACAGGTGTAACCTAAAAGATACCACGAATCAACATTTTTTTAAAAAATAAATGGAACTAAAAAGTTTTGAATGAAACTGAGTTTTGAATGAAACTAAAAAGTAAAGAAGTATCCTCCACTTCCAACAGGGTTAGCTTAAATTATATCAGGAACATGATGATGATGATGATAATGATGAAAAAACTCTCTGTATTAGAATAAATAAACAAATTGAAAAATCTTTACGCCAGAAAAATGTATTGCCTTGTAAGACTTGCCATTTAGAATTTTTTTTTTTAAAGACTGCCATATAGGACTTTTTACTTAGCGAGAAAAAACTTGCCATAAAAGACTTTGTGAGGACTGCCATAAAGGACTTTAGAGAATGCCATAAAAGACTTTTTACTTTTGAGAGAAAAAAAACTTGCCATATAGGACTTTATGAGGACTGCCATAAAGGACTTTAGAGAATGCCATAAAGGACTTTTTACTTTGAGAAAAACTTGCCATGTAGGACTTTATGAGGACTGCAATAAAGGACTTTAGAGAATGCCACAAAGGACTTTTTACTTTGAGAGAAACTTGCCATATATGACTTTAGAGAATGCCATATAAGACTTTATGAGGACTGCCATAAAGGACTTTAGATAATGCCATAAAGGACTTTTTACTTTGAGAAAAACTTGCCATATAGGACTTTATGAGGACTGTCATGTAGGACCTTATGAGGACTGCCATAAAGGACTTTAGAGTAAAACTGTCATAAAGGACTTTAGAGAATGCCATATAGGACTTTATGAGGACTGCCATAAAGGACTTTAGAGAAAAACTGCTATAAAGGACTTTAGAAAATGCCATATAGGACTTTATGAGGACTGCCATAAAGGACTTTAGAGAATGCCATAAAGGACTTTAAAAATTTGATGATACTAATATGATTGAGTAGACCACCTAAAAAACATTTCGGTTTTTAGGAATTTTTCGGCCAACTAAATAGGACTTTTTTGTAGGCAAAAGCTAGACTTGGTTCAGGTTGTAGAAAAATATGACACTCACTCAATTGTTTCTTCTTTAAATCTCTAGTTGTATGGTGCTAACTCCATCTTCTAAAACTTTTCGTTTTGGGTAGAAATATGATAGTCCATCTCTGCTCTGCTGGTAGGTATACATAGTGTTGTCATTCATCACAAATCCTCGGTTGATGCCAGATCCACTTTGTTGAGTCTTCAAAACTTGCAAATATCTGTCTTTCGTCAAATTATTGTGGCGTTTGCTGATTCCTTTACAAATGAATTTATTGGTGGCACCGAAACAATAATAAGTTTTACTACACAATCCAACAATGTCGGTTCCTTGCCATTCTACCTTGAACAAGCCTGGAGTTCTCCTGTCAAAATGCTTTCTTTCTTGGCAGCATGAGGGTGACAGCCATTTTTGCCTTCTAATTTGGTTTTCACATAATCATCTGTATGGAAATCACAACACTCTGATGGAAACCACTTGTGATTCTTTTGTAAAATTCTACTCTCTTCTCTGGTTTCACTAATTCATCTATGGATGGTAACGAGGTACATAGATATGCAGAATCTGTGTCCATTTCAGCATATTCGAAATCTTGACGGCTGATAAAAGTATCGATGACATCATAATAGAACTGAAGAATCCGGAGTTTCGCATACTGGTAAACAAAGAATCCGATGTGAAGTGGCAGATCCAACTTGATGGTCTTCTTGTTCAGTTCGACTTCATATAATGTTTCATCTAATGGATTCAAGGCTCTGAAGGACATGTCATTTATAGCTTTGGTGACTTCTTCGTCGTCGCAATAGCACACACGTCGATGCTTCTCTTTGTTGGTGACGGTTTTACCATATCCAGAATTTCCCAACAGCTTCATGGTGTCGTCACGATCGACTCTCAGGGTCAACATCTCCTTGTCTTCTTGCTTCAGATACTTCATCTCCAAATTTTTCAAAACATCTTCTTGGTTTATATTGGATAACTTAATAGACGTGATCAACTTCAATACCATGATGGAGGTACCACTGCAGTGAAGGGGTTGCAAACAACATTTTTTCTGCTCCATAGCTTCCGATCAAACTTCTACGGGGTTTCTTCATGATTCCATTCTTCTCGGCAAAGGACTTCATGTGTTCACCAATATCATCTATGGAAATATCTGTATTCTTTAAGATAGGTGTCATCCCTCCAAAGTACTCTTTCAGGGTGATCTGGTACATGTATATCACATTCGACCAAACCAAACAGTTCACCGGACTTCACTTTGTTCAGTATTTCTTCCTCTGTCATCGCACCATCTATTTTGTCTGAAAAGTTCTCTTTCAGGAAGGCTTTGAGTGTGGCATCGGTCTTCTTCATCTCTCTCCACTCACACTCCCAGATTTCAATAAGTTTATAGCCCAAATCAGTGATGTACTTTGCATTGGTACGGGTGTCTTGTAGCAGTTCTTTCATCGGTTTATCTCTGACTTCATTATGGATGATAGGAAGGCCATTCTTATCTTTCATGCAGGTATGTCCGTGCCAGAAGCAGCCATGGAATCGGTATACAGTTGTATCTCTTTGCACCAACCATCAACAGGCAACTGTCTTCAACCAATCATTTTTTTCAGCTCCGTTAAACTGATGTCTGATGTGGATGTCATCTCTCATGGATAAAAACTCTAACCATTGTTCAGCCATTTTACCATACTTCATTGGATGTTCTAGTTTAAACTGGTTTTCTTCACGACGTCTAATACTCCAACCCGTTGGCATCTCTTGCATTAGGCACCAAAGATATAATGCATTGGCATCAAAGCCTATAATACTTCCACATGGTTTTGCTTCTTTGCCATATTTTGTTTCTCTGATTCGGGTAACATCTTTCTCGTGGTATCGGTTGAAGATAATTGAAGGTCCACCAACGATATTATCTTTCACCAAGTGATGCAAGTCTTTGTTCTTCTGGTTAAATAATGTGAAGTAAGTGTCATCATTCATGGTCTGGAACAGGTATTTCAACGTGAGGCCCGGAACACTGCTACCATCTTTAAACATGTCGATGTGGCGTTCTTGATAGAAAGTAAACTGTTTGTCAACTGCTTCAAAGAATGGTTTTACATCTCGGGTATTATACCAGATCAGATAATCACGGAAAGTTGTCCTCTCCAGGTCGTTCCATACATGCTGGCAGTACTTGAATTCTTCACTGGATATATTTTCTTTCTTTAGAGAACTGTAGAAGGCGTCATGGTCTGGTAGGTGGTCTTGATCCAATTTGTTCAAGCTGTCGATCCATTCATATGGTAAAAATCCCTTCGTCACGGAGCAGCCAAATGCTTTCAAAAACCTGTCATAGCTGAATCCTGGAGCGAGGTAGTTGCAAATATCAACAAACTTGAAAGAGTCTGTCGACACACACATCGTCGCGTGAGAACCATAAGGTTCTATCTTCCAGTGGAAGATAGAACCTTATGGTTCTCACACGACGACATGTAGTTATTCGATTTCTTCACTGCAAACTTGAGTGGGTTCCGTCTCTTCAGGTACGTCATCAGGTCACGCTTGACTACATTCATATCATATTTTCCAGAGCTGAATCCGATGACGGGCATCTCTTGCAAGTAGTCTAGAAATTTCTTCTCCAATTTTTGTAAAGGGTGCATCTTGGATTTATCTTCTCCAGTACCTCTGGCTTCCGCTTCCAGCGTTTCATCAATTTTCTGTCTGAGTTTAAACAAGGTTCAAGCATGATAGGTCTGCATCAGTTGGTGGCAATGAGATGAAATAGCTGTGAGGTATGTCATCATTTCTTCAACAATTCTTGAGAATTTCCATTTGTAAAGAAACATTTCGGTTCTTTGTATTCTGGAACATTACTACATATGCTCACACTCAATGGTCGGTGTTCTGCTTCCCATATCAGTTTATCACTGTCAGCAGGTAGACTGGATTTGACAAAGTAACTTTCAAAATCAAACGTTGCACGGTATGGATAAAACTTCTTCCCTTCGGGTACTTCTATACCTTCATCTTCTAAGAGATCAAATATGGACTGGGATGGATGGTATGCACCGCGAACATACTGGTAATTTTCTTCGTCTGTATAGGTTTTCTCGTGACGATTTATTGCCCAGGAGGTCTTCCATAATTTGCCGCATTTGCGGCATTCAAAGGATTTGCAGTATTGGTCTATATCGATGATGTAGCTAAAATGGTTCTTGTAAACGTTCACATACATGGTATCTTCATACTTTCTGTGAGATCTCTGTACTAATTTGGCAACAATTTGGTCATCATCATTCTTGACAAGTTCATATACTTGGATATTTACTTCAAAACATTTCTCCAAGTCAGGTAATTCGGCTAAAGTTACTCCATGGAATTCATTCGTTGGCTTCTTTGTTTACTTGTTGTACATGGCATCTGTTGTATAATTGAGGTTGCGTGCTGTGGAACCACTCCATAAAGCTAAACAGCGGAAAATACACAGGTTGTCATGATAATAAAAGTGTTGATGTTTATCTTTCACCAAAGCGTTTACTGCTTTGTTCTGGAGAATATAATCAGGAAGATCTTCTACCATTCCAATTGGGTGGTCTTTCAGCTTATTCACATAAAATGTGACGTTCATAACTCTCTCCACAAGCAGTTTGGTGTTGGGTCGTTTTAGCTTGGCCCATTCCAGGATATCTTCTTCCATGACATCATCAAGGTATTCTTCAAAGTCTTCTTGGCAGCATACCAGTTGTGGAACATCAAGTACCCGGGCGTTGGTTGTGATGGATGGTAATACTTCAGTTCATTCGATTCATTTTGTCGCAGGATAAAACCAAAACTCAGATTAATTTTAAATCTTACCTGTTGTGGCAGAAATATGGTAGTCATCAATTCATCAGTCATCATTTTCAGGTTCATATCGTTGATTCGGTAGTTATAGTGGTCCTGAACTCTTCTGTTCATCATGTGACGAGTTCTAATAGAACTCCAGTTATCTTCGTACACAGTCAACAACTCATCGGCCTCCTCTTCAGACATCATATTCTTTTCAAATTCAATTGGGTCAACATCATAATGGGTGGTCATCGTGGTCCGTGGTTGTTTGGGTGGTCCTCTCTTAGGTTCATCAGTCTTCCTTTTAGATGGTACAGGAACTGGTCGGTGGGCAACGCTCTTGTGTCGGTTAAAATGGAGTAGTTGGTTAAACTCCTGGCTGCATTCCATACATGTATAGGTCTCCAGACATTTCTTCAGATGGTTTACCAAATCTTCTTTCCTCGTAAAGGTCTTGTTACAGTTGGTGCAATCGTGGGTCTTCTTCTCTCCGGCGGCGTGCTGGGTGCGCACACGGCGATTCCGGTTCCGACCATCATCAGTTCTGGTAAGCAGCATCAGACTCCATCTTCATAAAAGTTTTGCGAAGGCAAAATTGCTATAGAAAACTCTCTAGCGATGTGTTCAGTTCGAAGGATCGAAACAGAATGACGCAACGTTATTCTTCTCCGGAATTTATTTCTACGTGACGGACGTTTTTGAAAACGTCACGACGTCACAACGTTTTTTCATCAACATTTTCATTCTCGATGGGCGTTTGTGTTTGTTTCCTATAGGATTATAGGTTAAAGTTGGGAAATTTAGAAAATTAGTATAGAAGTCAATGGGAAAGAAACACAATGGGAATACAGAAATCTGATTGGTGGGTTAACATCGCTCTGATTGTTCAGTGTAAAAACATCTTGATCCTCATTAATTTTATTATTTAAAATCATGTAGTTGGGGGGGGGGGTCATTTAAAGAAATTGGTAAGTATAGACCCTAACAATTAGTTAGGGGGTCAGTTAAGGATGTTACTAAAAATAGAGTGCAGGAATTTATAAAAATATAGTTCCAAGTAGAAGCAGGGGATTTCTGGGTAAATTGGTCTTATAGCACTACGTGCTATTCTTAATAGGGAAAAACACGTCATGGTATATTCTAAAATGGGAACATTACTCCACTTCAATCGAACACGTCCTTTTAAAATCTATAACACTACGTGCTACTCTTATTGGGGAAAAACGTCATGGGATCCAAAATAGGATTCTGAAAGAATTCGAAATAATACAACTTGACGGGTTTATTTGGGTAATTAAACTAGGATTCTGGGAAAATCCGAACCAGAAAAATACTCTTCTACAAAGGAACACACCCCGGTACCCCCTTAGTACTATAGCACTACGTGCTAAGCCGATAAATTGGGGAAATAAAGTCAATTTCGGTGATTTTGCGTGGATTTTGGTGATTTGGAGGGATTGTCGGGTTGTTTGTGGTAATCAGATTTACTCTGATTCAATCGAACATACCCTCCGAACATACCCCGTTCATTTGCAGAAAAATTGGGTAATATAGCAACCACGTGTTGCCATAGAAACCAAGATGGCGGCCTCCAGTATACAAAATGGATGACGGAAACACGTATCACCCTAACAACACGCGCTGCGCATGCGCACTAACATCACGTATCACTATGGGGATGACGTCACAACATGGCCGCTCACGCGGGTTACCATGACAACACAACATGGCGCCACTACGTCACGTGACATGACGTCACCTCCGGGGTCCGGCCAATGGGGCCCCAAAACCACATCACATACTACTGACCTGTATTTTTTACAGATGAGTCAAGGTACTGCCTAGACCACACAAATAAGCGTTCTATGGTATGGAGAAGACCAGGAGATCGATTCCATTCAGCCAACATTGCTGAGCATGGCCGCTACGGTGGAGGGTCAAACATGGACCGGGCGGCACCAGCTCGGATGGACGTACAGAGCTCTGTATCCTTGACCGTGGTACATTGGCTGCACAATGGTATATTGCTGAGATCCTGGATGTCCACGTCAGATTGTATGCAGGTGCAGTGGGTGTTTGGTTCATTCTGATAATGATAATTCCGTCTTCATGTTGCCCATGCTGTCGGGGAGTCCGTACATAGGGAGTGGACTGCGCGTATGGACTGGCCAGCAAAATCCCCTGACGTCAATCCAATCGAACAGCTCTGGAATGAGTTGCAGCTTGCAATTGCTGCCCATCCAGTCCAGCCAGGAAGTGTCGCGGAGCCTGGTGCCATGCTGGAACAACATCCCACAAAGGACCACCAGGAACCTGATTGGGAGTACGAGAAGGCGTTGTCAAGCTGTAATTAACAGTAATGGATCTCATACTCGATATTGAAGCCATACCAGTTCGCTCTGTCAACTTTTTGGCATAGTGAAAAAATTCCTCTTTTACCAATAATATTAATTTCCCATGGTTATCGTATTCAAAAGCTAAAAAATAATGTCAAACACAAATAAAATCTCAATGTCCGTACTTAAATCATTACAGATATAATAAAATAAAAAAATACACACACTTTTCGTTACAATATTTCAACTAAAACGTAAAACAGGTAGTTGGGTTTCCACATAATTAAAAAAAGAAATTCTCTGTTTGCTAATATTTGGAGCATATAATCAACATACTGTGTATTCAATTTCCCCCACAGTAATCCCTATCATAATCACCCTCCCCTCTTTGTCACGAAATTTAAGTCTTGTCTGAGAAGACAAACTTTGGCTTACCAAAATAACGACCCCTCTGACATTGCTACTGTAACATGGTTAATATATTTGCCCTTTCCAGGCGTGCCTTAGCCCCTTTAAAAATCCTCTCCTCTCAATGTGCTTCATGTAAACCTATAATGTCCAACCCCTTATCCTGAATCAAACTGAAAAATATTATTAATCTCAGATACATCCCTCAAACCATCAGCATTAAAGGTGTCGATTAGAACCATAGTGAAGCACAACAATGTGAAATGAATGAAGAGAAACGAATTCATTATGAAGGATCAATGTCAGACTTTTTAGATTCACTCGTTTTAACCGACTTAGTATTTTTTGGACTACTCGGTTTTGACCTACGTTTTCTGGATTGTTTCAATTCATTCATTTCGCAGTCATTCTCTTCCATTGGATTAGTCTCAAGTGATTCTGAGAAATAATTAGTATCATCAATTGACACCGAACATACTTCATCGCTGACATATTCAACGTCAGAAGCCTTATCAGAATCGATATTATTTTGAGTTTCATCAGAGTGGGGGTTAACAACACCTGAGTGTGCTTCCATATATTTTTCAAAACGTAAGTCGGTTGCATCTTTGGAGTTGCTGTCATCGTTGTCCCATCTATCTGTTTCCCATATTGACGGTAACTGAATTAAATTCTGACTGTCCCGCATATCTGATTCCGGTTCAGTAACATCAACAAGCATGTCAAGTTTACCTTTATTGTTGTTTAGTGGAGTTGAATTGTTTGTATTATCTAACGAGCGTTCATTTTGACCTTCTTTCCGCGGATCTTTCTTCGGTTCAGCACTCCCAATTCCTGAGTCAAACTTGCAAATAAACGACCTACATTTTCCACAACAGGCCCTCGGACACGATCGTGCGAGGTGCCCTGGTAACTTACACTTAAAACAAATAAATTTAGGACATTCCTTAATTAAATCGTCAGGCGACAAACATTTCGAACATACTTTCACTTGATTGTCGTGAAGCACACGAAAATAACTAAAACCACTTGCCGTCTCAACTTCCACTGAATGTGGGAGTGAACGTACTCCGGTTGGAACACGCACACACACATATCGTGTACCAACCTCGACATTTATGCCAGGATAGCACCTCCCATGAATTGGCGATAACAACTGCGCATTATATTCACATTTCAACTTTTCTTCAATTGTTTCATCCAAATGGTATGCATGTAAATGGAGAAATGAGACAACAATCGAGTTACTAAACACTATAGTGCAAGTAATTTTCTCTTTACCTATCACAACTCCGTCTGATAACAATTCAGTAGCATCCATGCCATTTACCGTTACTTCAAACAAATCGCCTATCACGGGAACACAGGCAAAACACGAGTCAGATCCACACAAACTCTCGACTGCTTTAACTCTTTTGGCGCGACAGGCGACTAAAGTCGATTGACGGCAAACCGCGGAAAGATACTGCTGTTGTCATTTTAGCCAACTGTGTGTGTCCATTTGTAAGTGCTTTTAACCCTTTACCCAACGCAGACGATATCAAAATTGATTATTTTAAATATCGTTTTTTCAAATTTTTCAAAAAATTTCAACAAAACCATATCATGTGACCTCTCGCTGGAACGAGCTCGACGAGCCCGCTCGTTCCAACGAGGGGTCACATGATATGGTTTTGTTGAGATTGTTTGAAAAAATAATATTTTTTCAACTGCTGAAGTTGCATATTACGCGGGGGATGTGGCCGATTCGTTGGGTAAAGGGTTGAACAAACATACGTATTCCCATGTTTCATGCACCATTTATGTCCTATCCATGAACAACGATATCGTCCCTTGAAAGTATAAAGTTGCCATTTAAATATACAAAAGGGAATCATTTGAAAAACTGTCAATGAGATCATTAGAACATCTTTTAAAATAATAGCGCTTTAGTCTAACAACCTATACTTTTTTGTAAAATTCCTGATGAATGTTAGCCGCTAAGAATTCTGATTCCCAGATTATTCCGCGCCAAAAGAGTTAATGACTTCACTGGCTTTAATTTTAGAATTATCAAATACATTTAGTCTTACTGTACATTCCTTTTTATAAGATTCGCCACCGGTAAACCGTCACTCTCACGATTAGCCATTATGCATAAGTATGTGACCTTAAACACCAATAAATACATAAATAATCTGTGATATACTGCATTTTGTTGCAATCGTTACTAACCAGAGATCAAAACTAATCAAATTGGTTACTAATACATTACAAATCGATATGAAATCTGGTCAAATGAACACTACTTTGGGGAGTCATGACTAAGAGAGTATGTGCTGCTGGCCGCTTTTTAGTTGTTTATAATGCCTGCTGTTCGGCATTTCGCCATATTGTTGAGAGCTTCTGCTCTTCGGTCCCGTTTTATGCTTATTGACTGGAGCTTAGAATTATCATTACTCCATTTCAGAACGCGAAATCACTGACTCGTGATAGAAACCAGTAGTTGGACGTCGGTCGAAACACCAGAGAGAAAATGTACATTGTGTGGAATGGACGTAGAGGGTGAATGTCGCTATATTCTTGTTTGTAAAGAAGTGAAAGACCTGTGCAATATATAAAGCCCTACTACAGACAACACCCAAATATGTTAAAACTCCCAAACCTTTTTACTAACTCTAATATGAAGGACATTTTGAATTTGAAAAAATTTATAAAAAAAAAATAATACTGTAACCACTGCATGGGGTCGGGCCGCTGCTGGGTCGCTGTGGGTGGTGTCTCGTTTTACTGTAGGCTGAAAGTAGTATTAGCCCCGTCCTGTAACTTCTTTTTAATTTAGTGGATATATACCGGTTTCTGGGCTCTGCCCGCCGTGTCTTGGTCGTGGCCCTACCCCCACGTGTTGTTAAGCCTCTATCCCTAGAACTAGAGGGTTAACAACACATGTATGTATGTATGTATGTATGTATGTATGTATGTATGTATGTATGTATGTATGTATGTATGTATGTATGTATGTATGTATGTATGTATGTATGTACGTATGTATGTACGTATGTGTGTGTGTTAGTGTGTGTGTGTGTGTGTGTGTGTGTGTTTGAGGTTAAAACATCGCTCTGGCACAGACATTTCCTACTGCGACGTTTTTGTCTTTTAATATGTCGCCGAAAAATTGTTTTCATTTACTGAATCCCGATGGGTTTCGAACAATACAAAAAATTACATAAAATTGTTTTAAACTAAGTGATGAGCTCAGGAACTGGTTAAACTGACTGCCAATAATTGATGTTATTCATTAATGGGCTCTAATTTAGTCCTCACAAGGATGTTACGCAAGCTTTTGTTTTTCTTATAGGATATGACAGGTCGAAGATTCAAAGGTTCATTTAATTTAGCATTGGTAAAACTGGATTCATCTTTTAACATTGTTGCTATTTCGATATTCATTCTGTTGTATGTTAAAGTGAAAGGAATGATGGACCTCCTTTCGCATTCTCCCTCTGATATGTTTATACCAAATGGCCAGAGGGTTTGAGGCATATTGATCCAAAAAGCATCACGTTTTTTTCTCAATTCATACGTTTCTTCTAATGTGTCTTGAATGAATGAATGAATGAATGCTTTATTTGCAGAAAACATTATAGTACAGTTACATTTCATGAAACATTTTACAGTATTTCAACAATTTGTTATAAATAAACATGTAAATTATCATACTTGTATTTGCTTTCTGCAGGAGGGTGAGGTAGCCATTAGGCTGTCTTACTCCCACCCACCTTAAAGAGAGAGAGAGAGAGAGAGAGAGAGAGAGAGAGGGGTAAAAAAAAAAGAAGAGAGAGGAGGGGGACGTGGGGAAGAGAAAGCAAGGCTAAAGACGGACAATCATCCCTTCGAATAAGTCGTTAAAGAACCTATTGTTGCCCAATGAAAGATTACATAGTTCGAGACAGAGCACTCACAGTGCGCTGAAATTTCTACAAAGTGGTAATAATGATACAGATACCCAGAGCCAGATAACGTCCAGACCAATATTGAAGTGCATATATCAGTGACCACACTTTTATCTTGGGTATAAAAGATATGGATATAGACGATATGGAAATCAGCTCTATTACTCCTGTTGGTTTGAAAGAGGGCCTTCACCGCGCCGCACTCCACTTGCTCCTCTGCATTCTTGACACAGTCTATTCGTACATATGATTCTATTTTCGTATGAGTCTATAAAAGTGGTCATCAATTTCTTTTAAATAAATTTCTAGGATAGTTTTGGGTGTAGGGATCAACTTCATTCCAAATTTTAGGGAATGTATGAAATGGTAGATTTGCCGAAAACTGAGTTCGTGGTTTGAGTCTTTGTATCATATCAGTTTGCCTAGTCATTCTTTCACGTTCGTTTGTGTTCAGTGTATAATGACCATCTAATGATTGTGGAAGCTTTTTATTAACCCAGTCATGCATAAACAAAAGGACGCTTAGTTTATAAAGGTCTTTGAACTTTAGAATTTTATTTTTTTTAAAAAAGTGGCTCAGTGTGGGCGTTATACTGTTTGTTATTAATTACTCGTATAGCTCGCTTTTGTAAGATATGCAATTTGTTTGCTGTCGGTGCGTGTCCCCATAACTGTATTGCATACATTAGATGACTTTGTACCAACGTGAAGTACAGTGTCTTTAGTGTGTTGAATGGCAAGATCCGTTTGACTTTATTTATAGCCCAAATTGATTTAGCTATTTTCGAGCTTACACTGGAAATGTGTTTTTTAAACGTTAAATTTTCATCGATGTCCACACCTAGAAATTTTACTGTTTTTGTTTCATGGGACCTGCCAGCTAGGGATAAATTTTTATCATTTGTGGTAATCAGGTTTCCACCAAGATTCCAAGTGTCATTTAATGGGTGTAACAACATGCATTTTGAGTTAGAAGGATTGAGCACTAGTTTGTTGGCAGAACACCACTCTGCTATTTTCGTCATTTCACTTTGTGTTATTTCTACCAGAGTCTCTTGGTTATGGTGAGCAGTATACGCGGTGGTGTCATCTGCAAAAGACAGGAGATTTAATTTTGTCGCTTTACTAATGTCATTGATATATAGTAGAAAAAGAAGCGGACCCAGAATAGATCCTTGGGGTACCCCACATGCTATATTTTCGAAAGCAGAGGCGCAGTCTTTGAACTGGACATACTGCTTCCTCCCAGTAAGGTAACTTTTAAACCACAAGTTTGGCGTTCCTCGTATTCCATAGTATTCTAGTTTTTTTAAGAGTATTGCATGATCGATAGTATCAAAAGCCTTTGAGAAGTCAAGAAAAACTGACAACGTACGTTCCTTGGAAGTTTTGTCATTGCATAAGGCTACATAGTGAATAAGATGAAGTATTGGGTGCAGGTTGGAATGTTTCCTCCTGAATCCGAATTGGAATTTATACAATACATCATGTTTTGACAGAAAATCAGATAGACGCTTATGCATAATTTTTTCTAGAACTTTGGAAAAAGCCGGGAGAACGCTGATCGGCCTATAATTATTAAAAAATCCTGGGTCTCCAGATTTATAGATAGGAACGACCTTTGCTATTTTCAGTTCGTCGGGTACAATTCCAGTCGAGAAGGATATGTTTATAATATGTGTTATTGGTTCAGCTATTTCGGCGATAATTTCTTTAAACAGACTTGTTGATACATTAGTGTAATCTTTACTAAGTTTGCCATTCATACTCTTTACCGTGCTAATTACTTCCCGTGTGTCTGTGGCGCAAACAAAAAGGGATTCTAATGGATTAATATTATTATTATTATTATTATTATTATTATTATTCTTATTATTATTATTTAAAAGTCCATGAAATGTTTGGATGGAGTGGGTATTCCTTCACTCGTTACAGTTCCGACCGAGGCAAAAAAAGAGTTGAATTTATCCGCAATAAGCTTACAGTCATTTATCTGAGTGTTATGATCGGTGAAGAATGATGGTAGATTGGAACTACGTTTGGATTTATTGATTGCATTTTTTATGATGTCCCAGGTTTTTTTAATATTGTGTTTGTTCAGTGTTAGAACCGAATGATAGTAATTAGATTTACATGCCCGTTTTACTTTATTGAATTCTCTACAGTATGCTTTATAAATTTGAATATTGGTGTCAGTCGGAGAGCTAAGTTTTTTCAGGAATAATTTGTGTTTTTGTAGAGAGGATATAAGCAGTCCTTCCGTCATCCAAGCTTCTCGTTTTATCTTTTTTTTAGGAAGAGCGGTTACTTTCAATGGGAACGCTTCATGGAACGCCTTAGAAAATATATTGTAGAAATTGGAGTAGGCAGCATTCGGGGAAGTTGTAGTTAGAACGCTTGTAAAGTCTGACGATAAAAGTAACCGTTTAAAATAATTGATATTATTTGAATTAAACGACCTGGTAGGAGTAAGAGTCGGGGATAAAAAAGTTGCAAAATGATCACTTGTGTCCGTGATTATAATACCTGATCGTAATATATTCCCAAGATTGTTACACAAAATATGATCAATAAGCGTAGCTGAATAGTCGGTTACTCTAGTCGGTCTAGTGATAACAGGAAGGAATCCTGTGCTAAACACAGTATTAACATATTGATTAGTTTTTTGATGATTATTGAAGTTGAGCAGGTCAAGATTGAAATCCCCCATCAAATAGGCCGATTGGTGTTCATTGTTTATCCTGTCAAGTAAATCAGATAGATTATTTAAAAAAGAGTCTAGGTCCGTTTTTGGGGCTGTATTTGGTCGATATATAACACCTACTAGGTAATTTTTATTCAAGTTTACTTCGATAAAAAGAGATTCAAACACGTGTGGGATGAAGATGGTTAAGTCTTCGCGGACATGGAAGGGTAAGGAGTCTTTAATGAATATACCCACTCCACCCCTTCCATCGTCATCCTCCGGTCGTGTTTGCAAGAGTAAAGGATGGTATCCATCGAGATGGTAAGTTATATTTTCCTTGACAGTAAATGTTTCCGTTAAACCTATCACGTCAAATTGGTTGCAGTCATTCTGTAGGTCAAACAAGAGGTCCTTTAGGGCCTCCCAGTTTGCATTTAAGCTCCTACAGTTCAAACTAAACAGAGAAAAGGATTTACCTCGAGGTGGGGTCATCTCCCTAAAGTCCAAGGGTGTATAGTATTTGCAGTGGGGTTCATTGATTGCAAACGGCGAGTCGGAGTCAGTCTCCGTATCGCTATTTGTAAGCTGATTATACATCTTCTGAAAGTTATAAATATCCTGGCTCTGGATATTTTCAAGCGTTATTTTATTAGCCATAACTGGAGGCATTTATTTCCAGTACAGTGCGAGAGAGCACTGCTTCGAACTGTATCATTCGGCTTCAAGAATGGCGTTGGGTAAATATCTGAGATGAGATTGATTGACGATAGAAGAAAGATAAGAGAAAGATGAAGAAAAGCTAGACTATCAGATGGCAATAGATGAATAGGCATTACTGCAACGGCTTGTACGCGGAGTGAGGGTGTGTGGGGATAATATCTAAAAAGCGGATTATTGAAACTGTTTTCATCCGTCAGATTGAATCAGAATTCTATCAAAACAAAAGTTCTATATTGTCGGTAACATACAATTTGACCTGATTTTTTAAATGTATTGAAACTATATTTATGAAATACAATAGAACAATTCTAGAAGAATAGAGTCTGTATAAGTTAATGAACGCATTCGTTCCATCAGATCAGATATCAAAAGTACCATTAATATATTGTATTACAATTTACTGAACAGCACCCGATGGCACCGCACAATAAATTACAATAGAATAACACCAAATGAACAGGACTATTGCTCAGCAATCAATCAGTTCAAAATTGTCTGTAACATACAATTTGACCTGATCTTTTAACTGTATTGAAACTATATTTTCGAAATACAATAGAGCAATTCTAGAAAAATAGAGTCTGTATAAGTTATCGAACGCATCCGCTCCATCAGATATCAAATATACCATGAACATATTCCATTACAATTTATTGAACAGCACCCGAGGACACCGCACAATAAACTGTAATAGAATAATACCAAAAAATACTGTATAAGTTATCGAACGAATTCGCTTCCTCAGATGTCAAAAATACCATAAACATTTTCTACTGCAATCTACTGATCAGCACTCGAGGGCACCGCACAATAAATTACAATAGAATAATGAACAGGACTATTGCTCGGCAATCAATTATTATGTCAAGTGAAATATAATAAAACAATATCAGTAGTTCGGAATGACCCATCATACGAAGTGACTATCACTGAATGAGGTACGACTCCGCTAGAGTGTTGTACCATACCGTCGGTATTATGCACTCAGGACGATTTATGGAAATCTTGCAAGTCTGTATAAATTATCAACCACATTCGCTCCATTTGCGATCATCAATACTTTGAAGATATTCTGCCACAATTTACTGAACAGCACCCAAGAGCACCGCCGATGAATTGCAAAATAACCTTTCCAAATGAACGGGGTCAATACACAGCAACCAGTCACATTACCTGGTACATTATGACAGATGAATTTGAAATGCATGGCGCATCAAATGGAACAAATGCGATTGAACGAGGTAAAACTCTGCTGTAACATGGGGTGTAATCAGAGAGTAGTACTAATCTACGCTATCATGTGGTTTGCTTGATTTGTGGTAAACTAGCAACTCTGTATAATCTGCTGAACATTCACCTCATTCAGTGTCAACACTAGTGCCAAGTAGATTATAACAGAACAATTCCAGATGTACAAAATGGCCTATCGATCGAAAATAACTATCACTGAATGAGGCGAGACTTGTCTGCAACTCAGGGTGTGGTCAGAGTGTTGTGCCATATCGTCAGTACTATGTACTTACGATGAATTATGGTAATCTTTAAAATCAGTTTAAGGTATTGAGCACATTCGCTCAATTAAATATCACCAATACTTTGAATATATTTTTTACAATCCATTTTACAGCACTCAAGGGCACTGGACAATAGGGTGTAATAGAACAACTACAGATGGAAAACCAATCACAAGTTGACTTTGGTAATTTGACAAGGTCATATAATCTATTAAACAAATTCACTCCATTTGGTATCAACAGTAATCCGTTTGCAATGATTACTACAATGCAGCCCAATGTGTAGCACCAAAGGGCACAGCACAATAGACTGTAATAGAAAAGTTTCAATCTAACAAGACATTTACACGGTATTCAGTAATAATATTCAGTAAATTATATTAGAACAATTCCTAAGTACAAAATGACCCATCAATCGAAATAAATATCACTGAATGAGGTAAGACTCACCTGCAACTTAGAGTATGGTCAGAGTGTTGTACCACATGGTCGGTATTATGCACTTCGAGTGAATATAGGTAATCTCAAAAAGTCTGTATAAATTATTGAACACATTTGCTCAATTAAATATCAACAGTTCCTTGAAGATAATCTACTACAATCTACTGCACAGAATCCAAAGGCATCTTATACTAACTTGCAATAGAACAACTGCAACTAGACGAGACTAGACTAATATTCAGTCATAAACTGCTTTGTGGTAGTCTGATAAATTCGCATAATCTGTTGAGCAATTTTGCCCCATTCAATATCAACAATAATGTGTTTGCAGTGTATTATTACAATTCAGCCCACTGTGCAGCACCCATGTCACCGCATAACAAATTGTTTTTGAACACCAAGTGAACAAGATAGCTGCATGGCAATCAATCATAATGCTAAGTAAATTATGATACAAAAGTCAGTCCATCAAAGCGAGAGAACTATCACTAAACGAAGTGTGACACCGTTGCAACTCATTGAGTGGTCAGGGTGTTGGACCAAATCATCGGTATCATGAACTTGGGATGATTTATGGTAATCTTACAAGTTAGTGTGAAATATTGGACACATTTTTTCCACTGAAAATTAACAATACTTTGAGCATATTCTATTACAGTCTACTGCCAGACACCCAAGGACACCGTGTAATAAATTGTAATAGAATAAATACAAATGGTCACAGCACAATAAATTGCAAAAGAAAAATTCCAATCGAACAAGACTATTACGTGGTATTCAATCATAATGTCATGTAAGTTATAATAGAACAAGTCTTAGTGTACAAAATGGCTCATCAATCACAATAACTATCACTGAACGAAGTGAGACTCCCCTGCAACTCAAGGTGTGGTCAGATTATCAAATATATGGCTGTCTGGTAGATTATAACTTGGGAATATCAAATATATGGCACATCCAATGGAGCAAGTACGACCAAACAAGGTGAGACTCCGTTGTAACTGGAGGATGTAATAAAAGTGTAGTTTAAATCTTCACGATCATGCAGTTCAATTGATTTATGGCAAAACTGACAGCTCAGTATAATCTGTTGAACACAATCACTTCATTTAATGTCAACAATACATTGTTCATATTCTATTACAATTTAAAGCACATCACCCAAAGGTACCGCCCAGTAAATTGTAAAAGAATTTCATATGGACAAGACTACTAGACTACTGCTCAGCAACCAATAACATACTGATTTATAGTGATATGAAAAATCTGTGTAATCTGTTGAACACATTCGCTCCTTTTAATCAAGAAGACTACCATTCGGTAATCAGTAAACTATAATAAAACAATACCAAATGTACAAAATGGTCCATTAAACGAGGTAACTATCACTATAACCATATCGTCAGTATTGTTCGTTTGGAACGAATTATGGTAATCTCAAAAGTCAGTATAAATTTTTGAACACATTCACACAAATTAGATATCAACAATACGTTGAACATGTTCCATTACAATCCATTATACAGCACCCAAGGGTACAGCACCATAAATTGCAACAGACCAATTCTAATTGAACAAGACTTTTACGCTGTATTCAATCATAATATCAAGTAAATTATATTAGAACAATTCCACCCCTGTAACACAAGGCATGGTTGGCGTGTTGTACCATATCGTCGGTATTATGCAATTGCGATGAATTATGGTAATCGTAAAAGCCATTATAAATTACTGAATACTTTCGCTCAATTAGATATGATCAATACTTTGAACGTGTTCCATTGCAACCAATTAAACAGCATCCCAGGGCCCTACCTAATAAATTGCAACAGGTCAGCTCCAAACGATCGAGATTATTGCTCAGCAACCAATCACACTGTACAGTAGATTATGTGCATATTCCAATACCACCCAATAAATTGCAACAGGACAACTCCAAATGAACGAGACTATTGCTCAGCAATCAATCACACTGTTTAGTAGATTTGGTGTATTACAAAACAATTTACACCGCACAATAAGTTGTAAAATAACATCACCAACTGTTTACCACTCGGCAATCAATCTTAATGCCAAATAAATTATAATAGAACAATTCCAAATGTGCAAGATGACCCACCAGACGAAATAATTATTACTAAACGAAGTGAGATTCCGCTAGAGTGTTGTTGCATATCGTCGTCACTTGTGGTGGTATCTGATATTCTTGTAAGTCAATATAAATTTTTGGACACACTCACTCCATTTGGTATCAACAGTACTTTGAAAAAATCCTATTACAATCTACTGTACAACACCTAAATACACCGCGCAATAAATTGCAATAGAACAACTACAAATGAACAAAAATCCTACACGTCAGCAAATCACAATATATGATAGATTATAATATTAGAATTTCAAATGCATGGCACATCAATTGTGGCAAGTTGGACCAAACAGGGCAAAACTATATTGTCGCAAGAGGTGTAATGAGAGCGTATAGTATACAACCTCGATATCATACAGTTTGATTCATTTATGGTAATCTAACCCCTGGGTTTAATCTATTATCCATATTCACATTCACAATGACTTTTAGTGATCTGACTAGTTCGTATCGTCTATTAAACAAATACACTCCATTTCAGGGCATGAAATTTTGAAACTTTTTTTTTTTTTTTTTTTTGTTTGCGCCAACTGGAAAGTGGGGGACCCATTCTCCGTTCACCATAATTCCAATTTCTTGAAAATTGGGAGAAAGAATGGTTGCCTAATAAATGGAGAGGGAGTATTTTCTGTGTTGGATGCTGAGTGGGTAGATTCTTCTCAATAAGGCTGTAGATCATTACGGGGAGTATTTTCTGTATTGGAGGCTGAGTGGGTAGATTCTTCTCGATAAAACTGTGGATCAGGAGGGGAGTGCATTTCCTGTATGGTAGGCTGGAGTTGAAAAACTGCATATTTTCTGTCGGTTGAGTATTATTGGAGAAAAACAATATAATTATTAATTTTTGTTTGTTTGTTTTGGAATATACTGCTTATTTTCTGAAGGTTGAGTATTATTGGAGAAAAACAATATAATTATTTTTATTTTTTTTTGTTTTTATTTGTTTTGGAATATGCACTACAATCAAGATAAGTTGTAGCATAACCACAATAAACTAAGTACACTTCTACTTGTGCGCAAATAAAATCAGAATCTGACATTACTTTCTGGAAAACTCTCAATGAGAGCTTTTCAGAAAAGTATGCCATATTCTAGCTTGAACAAATTGGATCACCAAGTCAAAACAAGGAGACCAATTTACAGGTTACCATCTTCATTTTGTTCACCCGAAATTTCGTGCCCTGCATTTAATATCTCAGTAATTCGTTTACAGTGTATATTGCAATGGGGTGCATCACAATAAACTTAAAACAGAACAATTCCGATCGAAAACGACCATTACACGGTATTCAATCATAATGTCAAGTAAATTATAACAGAACAATTCCAAATGTACAAAATGGCCCATCAATCGCGATAAATATTTTTAACGAGGTTAGACTCCTCTACAACTCAGGGTGTGGTCAGAGTGTTGTACCCTATTGTCGGTGTTATGTACTTGGGGTGAATAATGGTAATCTCCATAGTCAGTATAAATATTGAACACATTCGCTCAACTGAATATCACAATTACTATTAACGTATTCTACTACAATTTACTAAATAGCACCCAAGACCCCCCCCCCCCCCCCCCGCAATAAATTGTAAAAAAAAACAACTCCAATTGAACGAAACTATTGCTCGATAATCAAACACACTGTCTGGTGGATTCTGGCATAGGAATTTCAAATATAAGGCAAGTACGACTGAACAAGGTAAAACTCTGCTGCAACACGAGGCGTAATAAGAGTATTGTATAAATCTTTGCTATCATGCAGTTTAATTGAATTGTGGTAAAACTGACAGCTCGGTATAATCTGCTGAACACAATCACTTCATTTAGTGTCAGCAATACCTTCTTGATATTTCTTTACAATTCACTGCACAGCACCCAAATCTGCAGCCCAATAAATTGTAATACTACAAATTCACATGGACAAGACTACTGCTCAGCAACCGATAATATATTGATTTATAGTGATCTGAAGACATTTTTCTAATCTGTTGAGCACATTCGCTCCTTTTACCACGAAGACAACTAGGTCTACTCGGCATTCAATCATAATGTGAAGTAAATTACAATAGAGCAGTTTCAAATATACAAAATGGCCCATTAAACGAGGTAACTATTACTATAACCATATCGTCGGTATTATGCATTGGGAATGATTTATGTTAGTCTCAAAAGTCTGAATACATTATTGAACACATTTGCTCAATTGGGTATCAACAATGCTTTGAAGATATTCCACTACAATCCATTGTACAGCACCCAACGGCACTGCGCAATAATTTGTAACAGAAGAGCTACAAATAGAAAACCAATCACAAATTGACTTTTGGTAATTTAACAAGCTTGAATTATCTATTAAACAAATTTACTCCATGTAATGTCGACATTAAATCGTTTATAGAGTATATTATTCAATACAACTTACTGTGCAGCACCCAAGGGCACCGCACAATGAATTGTAATAGAACAATTCTAATCAAAAAGGACTATTGACTTGTCAACCAATGTCAAGTTTATATTAATAGAACAATATCAAATGTATGTTCCATATAGCTATCAGTTTTCTGAAAGTAAATTTACAAAATATTAAAATACGTATATGTGTATACTCAGCTCTACAGTTTCTCGCGGAAATACTTGTCATGTGAATCCATTTCTTAATTTACTCACTGTTTAGTAAAACGTACCGTCTCCAAGTTGATTGATGTGTTGGGAGGAATGTTCATGCACAGACACATGTATAATCTTTAACAACTCATCTTCAGTTCTGAACCGATGAATACGTCCATTCGCACGTTTGAGATAGAGTTTCCCGTCAGTCGACCAAGAATTGGAGACATCAGTAGATCTGAAGGCCTTTTTCAATAAGTCATTGTTCAATCTGGTTAGATCTTCTGTTACTGTGATCCCGGATCCTTTCAGGTTTTTTCGTTCTCTTATAACCAACAGTTTATAAGAACGACTAGTGAACTTGACTATAATTGGTGCCTTGTCAGGAAATCTCGCCGATTTTAGTCTGTCAGCTTTCGATATATGTGTTGGCTCAAAATTAAGGTTTAACCTGCTGTTCAATAAATTCAACACCTTGGTCGATGTCTCGTTTATAGTTTCATTGACGCTTGCAGGCATTCCGAAGATTCGAATACTGTCTTTTCTTGAATGTTGTTCAATGTCGTTCAAACGATAATTAATTTCAGTTCTGTCACAACAATATTCCTCAATCCTTGAATTCGAGTTTTTATTTTCACTAATCAGCTGATCATTTTGCTTTTCTAACTCAAAAACACGACTCTCCATTAAGTCAATTTTACGGTTTAGCGAGTCCAGAATATGGTTCTCTAAATCTAATAGTTCTTTGTTAAACTCGGATTTTGTAATTTGGTCCTTTGTGTGGGATAGGAACTCAGATCTGGTAATCATATTATCCAGACGACTGGAGATTTTATTTAAACTTTTTTTTAGATCTGCAAGGTTAAATGCCTGACTGTCAGAGGAACACGCTTCACCATACTCGTTATCTTTCTGTGTATTTTCCTCACTTTCAAACATTGTTCTTATGTCTCTCGTCGTAGTTTGTCTTTTACTAAGTGGGGTCAAGTAATCATCACTGTCTGTCGAACTTCTTGTGCGCACATTTCCCTTTCCTTTGCTACCCATGTTTTAAGAATCCAGAGTAAACTGAGGGATGAAAAGACATCATGCGTTTTAGATGTTGTGAAGAATCCGATCTAATGAGAATTAGAACACCAAGATAAAATCCGATCTGAGGTCAAGTCCTTTTGGCAGAAACTGTGTCCTTTTAGTTTCGTGTTTTCACTCAAGGCAGTCTCTCAATGACGCGTCACCATGATTAACAATGATCAACAATAGAAACAAGAGACATAGCGGTGAGAACTCACCAGTACACTGATTCAGATATCAAAATATCAATTTAACCATGGACCGATATATTACGTCACAACTTTGCACGAAAACACGAGACGAAATTGTAATTTTCCTAAAATAAAGCCATGAATGCAATCCAAGAAATCCTTTGGTGAACCAACTGATGCGAAATTTGATTTAGACACATGATATCTGCATTTTCTTAAATTTATATAGGCATAGCTAATTATCTGAGACCCGCACGACACTCCAAACGACAGAGCTCAAAAAAGACGTGCGATCGCTTCCACCATGATAGTAATGTGATCATGGTGGTGGTCTTTAAGTGGTGGTTGTTCAATAGGATGGGTTTCGAAATCGTCCAAAGAAAGGCCAGGAAGGTTAAAATGTTGTGCTACTGGGGCATCAACATTGTGCTTTATATCCGGTTTGTGTCTAGTAGCACGTTCTCGGAAAGGATTTTGACTTTGACCAACATACTGTTTCCGACAGCGCTTACATGTGATAAGGTAAATCATATTTGGTGAATCACAATGTAGGAGGTTACGGATCTGATAATGATTTTTCGTTTGTTCGGAGGAAACTTCCTCCTTCTGATCAGGCATAAAAGTATGCAATCTACAACGAGGCTTTTTGCAATTAAATACCGCGCGACTACCATTCTGCAACGGTCTGTTGTGGTCAATCTTCAGTGGTTCGAAATCAGTAGTTTGAGATGGACTTTCGAGCTTTTTCAGTGTTTGGGATTTCAGGCTACGTCAAAAGCGCAGTGAGTACCCTCTCGATCTGAGGGCGCCAAATAGAGTAGAAAAAGCCTCATGGAAATTCACCTTATCACTTGAATTGCGGTGGTAACGAATGAGCTGTGATTTGATGATACCTTTAAATGTATGTTGAGGATGAAATGATTTTGCGTGCAACAATTGATGTGAATCAGTTGGTTTAAAATATACTTTATAATCTAAATGACCGGACGCGTGAAATTGCTTGCCTTTATACACGGTCACATCGAGAAAATCAACAGAATTTTCACTGATAGTAGCTTTTAATTTAATGTTTGGATCATGCTTGATCAAAATTTCTAAAAATTCATCAAAATCTTCTTTTGAATGTTCCCAAATAATAAAAATGTCATCTAAATACCTGAGATTTTCGAGAGGATGCTTTGCACATTTGCTTAAGGCATTTTCCTCCCATTCCGCTACATAAATGCTTGCAAAATTAGGACTGAATCTTTTACCCATAGGACAACCCATTAGTTGTAGAAAATATTCTCCATTGAATTGAAAGTCATTACCTTTTAAGCTCAGCTCTAAAAGATCCAAAATTTGTTCATCCGGGCGTTTCGCATCCGGATATTTTTCAAATGCATTTTTAACTGATTTAACACCTTTATCAATATCAATGTTCGTATACATACTGTCGATATCCAAAGTAGCCAGAATTGCATTTTTCGATATTTTCAATTTCGAAATTTGTGACAGGAAATCCTGTGTTTTTTAGATAGCTCGGATGTCTGTTTGCTATAGGTTTCAGATGATAATCAATTAATTCCGAGATCGCATAAGATTCCGAATTACAACCTGATACAATTGGCCTCCCGGGTGGAGTAACGTCATCTGTCCATGAAGAACGGTCCTTGTGGATCTTTGGTTGGATATAAAATTGTCTTGTTTGAGCACTGAGCTTAGCTGTTAAATATTGCAATTGTTTTTTGGTAATGTGACCTTCGTCGAGGAGAAATTTTAAGATCTTATTGAATTTTTCGATATTACTAGGCCAAATAAGTGAATCTATTTTCTTATAATGTTTAGTATTGCTGAGTTGTCTCATGGCTTCCTTTATATAATTATCCCGAGATAGAACAACTACCGACCCACCTTTGTCGGCTGGTTTAATTACAAATTTCTTATTTTTTCGAAGTTTCGTGAGGGCTTGTACCGGCAAAACGAGGTAGAAACCGTTAGTCCACAAAAAGGACAAACAATGGGGTACCTCGTTATGTAGGGTAGACAAGACTCTGTGTGTGTGTGTGTGTGTGTGTGTGTGTGTGTGTGTGTGGGTTTGTCTTACCAACTTGACGAGGTAACTAGACAAAAGAGTTTGCGTGTTTCGCCTTACCGAGGTACAAAAGACAAAAGAAACCCTTTACCTCGGTTGTTTTCCCTGAACTGTACCGGCAAAACGAGGTAGAAACCGTTAGTCCACACAAAGGACAAACAATGGGGTACCTCGGTATGTAGGGTAGACAAGACTGTGTGTGTGTGTGGGGGGGCGGGGGGGGGGGTTGTGTGTGTGTGTGTGTGTGTGTGTGTGTGTGTGTGTTGTGTGTGTGTGTGTGTGTGTGTGTGTGTGTGTGTGTGTGTGTGTGTGTGTGTGTGTGTATGTATGTATGTATGTATGTATTTATGTATGTATGTATGTATGTATGTATGTATGTATGTATGTATGTATGTATGTATGTATGTATGTATGTATGTATGTATGTATGTGTATGTATGTATTTTCCAAATGACACAAGCATGTTTTAGAAGAATTTTTAATGTTGGTTTCTGATCACACCCCCACCCCCCCCCCCCCCCCCACCCGCGCGCCGGGATTCGAACCCTCGGCAACACAGCCTGGCAATCGGGAGTGCAGCGTCTAAACCACTAGACCATTGCACACCGTCAAAAAACGATGGCTAGAACCTAGCTTTTTAGATGAAGTCCTCTTGATTACTTGGTTCATCTTCCTTTCGGCGGCAGCATGAAAGTATGGAACGCGCTGTCTACAGCTCGACGAAAGTAGTATGTCTCGTATGTTTCACCCCAATTCCGGATGACCCCGGTGGATGACCCAAGAAGTGACGTCACGTCACGTGACTTGTGGCGCCATGTTGTGTTGTCATGGTAAACTGCTTTGTCGGGTTGTTTGTGGTAATTCTACGAATCAGGAAATTACTCCGATTCAATCCAACACATCCTCCGAACATACCCCTGTCCTGTCGTAGACCTTTAGGTAACATAGCAATCACGTACTACCATAGAATCCAAGATGACGGCCTCCAGTATACAAAATGGACGACGGAAACACGTATCACACTAACAACACGCGCTGCGCAAGCGCACTCGCACCACGTATCACCATGGAGATAACGTCACAAGATGGTCGCACACGCGGGCTACCATGACAACACAACATGGCGCCACCAAGTCACGTGACATGACGTCATTTCCGGGGTCATCCACCGGGATCATCCAGAATTGGGGTGAAACATACGAGACATACTACTGACAAAAGTGCTGTGGATGGCCTCAGACGAAGACGGACATTGGCTTGTGTGTGTTTTTTCAAATGACACAATCATGTTTTAGAGAGATTTTCAATGTTGGTTTCTGATCCCCACCCAGGATTCGAACCCTCGGCAACACCGCCTTGCAATCAGGAGTCTAGCGCGTAAACCACTAGACCATTTGCACACCGCCAAAAAACGATGCTGGAATCTAGATTTTTAGATGAAGTCCTCATGATTACTTGGTTCATCTTCCTTTCGGCAGCACTATGAAAGTGTGGAACGCACTGGCTACAGTACGACAAAAGTGCTGCGGATGGCCTCAGATGAAGACTGGTAGGGGCTTGTGTGTGTTTTCAAATGACACAATAGTGTTTTAGAGGAATTTAAGAATTTTCAATGTTGGTTTCTGATCCCCTGCCGGGATTCGAACCCTCGGCAACGCCGCCTGGCAATCAGGAGTCCAGCACCTAAACCACTAGACCATTGCACACCGTCAAAAAACGATACCTGGAATCTAGCTTTTTAGATGGAGTCCTCGTGATAAGTTGGTTAATCTTCCTTTCGACAGCAGCACGAAAGTACGGAACGAGCTGGCTACAGTGCGACGAAGGTGTTGTGTATGACCTCAGACGAAGACTGCCACGGGCTTGTGCGTGTTTTTCAAATGACACAATCATGTTTTAGAGGAATTTTCAATGTTAAATTCTGATCCACCGCCGGGATTCGAACCTTCGTCAACACCGCCTGGCAATCGGGAGTCCAGCGCCTAAACCACTAGATCATTGCACACCGTCAAAACACTATGGCTGGAATCTAGCTTTTTAGATAGAGTCCTCATGATTACTTGATTCATCTTCTTTTCGGCAGCCACATGACAGTGTGGAACGCGATGGCTACAGTACGACGAAAGTGCTGTGGATGGCCTCAGACGAAGATTGGCACGGGCTTGCGTGTGTTTTTCGAACGACACAATCATGTTTTAGAGGAATTTTCAATGTTGGTTTCTGATCCCCCGTCGGGATTCGAACCCTCGGCAACACCGTCTGCCAATCAGGAGTCCAGCGCCTAAACCACTAGACATCACAAACATCTTAAAAGTGTTTTTATTGTTTTTTATATATGTATATAATAATTTATATATTTATTTTTTTTTGTATGGGCAAGACTGACCTCCTGGAAAAGTTTTTTTTTTAAAGAGTTAAAGACTGAGAGAAAGGAAACTGGTTAACCTGACTGGCAAAAACTGAAGTTTATTCTATTTTCCGATGGGTTCAAGTTTGCCCTTAACAAGGAGATTACGCAGGCTTTTGTTTGTTCTATAGGCGATGATAGGTCTACGATTTAGTGGAACTGACAATTTTGAATTCACCAAATTAAATTCCTTTTTTAGTATTTTGGAAATTTCAACATTATTTTTCTTATAAGTTAGAGTGAATGGAATGATGAACTGTTTTTTCGAATTGCCCTCTGGACATGTTTATTCCCACAGCTATAGTATTTGAAGGCAGCCGATCCGGAAAGCTTCTCTTTGTTTTCTGTAAGAGTTTGTTTCCGATTCGGTCTCTTTAATCGGGGGTTGCTCAATCGGGTGAATTTCGAAATTTTCCAATGAATGGCCAGGACGATTGAAAGGTTCTGCTACTGGAGTATCATAATTGAGTTTTTTTATCCAGTTTGTGCCGTGTAGCTCGTTCACGGAATGGACTCTGAGTTTCAACAACATACTGCTTTCGACAGCGATTACAAGTGATGAGATAAACCACGTCAGTTGAATCACAATGGAGGAAGCTGCGAATTTGGTAGTGACGTTTTGTTTGTTCCGACGAAAATTCATCTTTTTATCGGGAATAAAAGTATGTAATCTGCAGCGAGGTTTGTCACAATGCACAACTGCACCTTTTTGACATGTAATACTTTGTTTTCAATTTTCAATGGTTCAAAATCATTGATATTTCCAAAATTTTCCAATTTCGAAATGGTTTCAGATTTTAAACTTTTAAGGACGGGAGTTGAATTCAGCGTCCTGAAGAGAATAGAAGAGGCTTCGTTGAAGAATAATAGAAGAGGCTTCGTTGAAATTTATCGCATCACTTGAATTGCGGTGAAACCCCATGAGCTGTGACTTTATGATGCCCTTGAAAGTGTGGGGTGGATGGAATGATTTGCATAAAAGTTGATGTGAATCGGTTGGTTTGAAAAATACTTTATAGTCAAGCCGACCGTTGGATTGAAATTGTTTGCCTTTGTAGACTGTCACATGTAGAAATTCAACAGAATCCTGACTTTTGGTAGCTTTAAGTTTGATGTTAGGATCGTGACTGTTCAAAATTTCGAAACAATGATCAAGGTCTTCTCTGGAAAGTTGCCAAAAAATAAATATGTCATCCAAATATCGGAGGAAAATAAGGGGTTGATTAGCACATTTGCTTAAAGCCCCCTCCTCCCATTCAGCTACGTTGATACTTGCAAAAGTTGGACTAAATCTCTTACCCATCGGACATCCCATGATTTGTAAATAAATATCCCCATTGAATTCAAAATCATTGTCTTTCAAGCTCAACTCCAATAGATCTAAAATCTGTTGAACTGGGAGTTGAGTGTCAGAATATTTTCCGAACGCAGTTTTTACAGATTCTACTCCTTTGTCTATGTCAATATTTGTGTACATGGAGTCAATATCCAAAGTGGCCGAAAAAATCATTTTTGAAATTCTTAAATTGTAATTTTGGATAGAAAATCTTGTGTATTTTTTATATAGCTCGGGTGTCTATTAGCTATCGGTTTGGGGTGATAGTAGATGAATTCAGATATTGCGTAAGAGTCGCCGAGGTGGTGTTAGATTATCCGCCCATACTGATGGATCTTTGAGAGTTTTAGGCAAGTTATAAAATTGCCTTGTTTGAGCAGTGAGTGGAGGTGATAGATAACTTAGCCGCATTTTAGTTATATGACTTACATCAAGGAGGGATTTGAGGATTTTGTCAAATTCCTCCTTGTTTGTCGCAAGGCCAGATAATTCTGTTTATTTTTTCATAATGTTTTGTATTACAAAGTTGCCTCATAGCTTCCTTGATATAATTTTCGTGAGATAAAATTACAACTGCGCCATCTTTATCCTCCGGCTTTATGATCAGATTTTTTATTTTTGCGAAGGTTCACAAACACTCCCCGTCCAGTAACTGTTAAATTGTTTTTATCGGAGAGGTGGGATAAATCATAAACCCGTTCAGTAACCTGTTTACCGGCCTGTATAATTTCAGGATCGACTGCGCTATCTTGGGCTGTCCACCCTATAGATGCTGTAAATAGAGGTTTTTGCTCCCTTTCATTTCTAAAGAAGTCTGCAAGTTTTAATTCTCTATAGAAAACACAGATAATCAGTAGACGGAAGTTTTGCCCACATGCAAGTGTTTGGCCTTGGAGTTGGTATAAATGTTAGACCGCGATCTAATAAAGATTTATCGGCGGGGTTATATTTTTTAAACATATTTTATTGTCGTAAGATGTTGACTGACAAAAGGATTGGAACACAAGTTATTGCAACCTAATTACGTTCCTCTCCTGATATACAATGGCAAAGCATACATATAAGATTTACATAACGATATTAACAAAATACCATAATAAGGAAGAAATGATCTAATGAACAGATAGAGAAATGAAGAGAATTTTAAGGTTACCATAGTCGTTGGGTTGAGGAATAAACTTATGATAACTAGTTATTATAAAATAATGTAGAATAGTTAGAGTAAGGTGCACGCCGGAATGCGAAAGCGGCAGGTGGTAGGTCTCGTGCGTTCAGTCCCAAAAGTCTGTACCAGATGTAAATAGTGGCCGCATGAAGCCGCTGATCGCGATATCGAGTTTTTTTTAAATATTCCAGATCTCACGTCACTGTTCTTACACCCAAGTCGTTAAACTATAAAAATAAAATAAAAATGAAAACGTAGGCGGTTACCTATCCATTCGCACGGAATAGATAGGTGTGCGCATCAGTATATAAAGATCAGAAAGTTGCATCTAACAAATAAGTAAGAAAGTTTATTTTACATACTGGTGCGCATTAACGTTTTCTTTTTCTTACAGAAGCCAGCCAAACCAAAAACTAAAGAAAACGTACCTCACAGTGCAGTCAGGAATCCAACCAAAGAGCTCCGTCAGACAAGACGGGGTGGGTCCAATTCCCGCAGCACTATGATCATTCGAAACGTCCGCTTTGTGAGATAAAAGACTAGACCGCCCTGGAAATCTGGATATTCTTATTCCGTGATATTGTGGGTTTGCCAAACATAAGGTCGTCGGTGGAGTCGATGTCTATGTGTAGGTAAGAAAGGCGTCTGCAAAGGATTTCTCGTTGTTGATCATATAAAAGGGCACTCGAAAAAATAGCGAAACGTATTTTCATCGGGATTTCCGCAACTACAACAAGGTGAATCGGCGATGTAATTAGTGAATGTGTCGCTATTCAGATCACTACAACCATTCCTTAATCCGCAGTGTATAATATTTAATTTCCTGGCACCCAAGGTGAAATAAACTGGAGGTTTCGGGGTAGGGTTTAAGGTTGTATATTTTATTTTGAACTCTGTGACAGTTTCCGATTCGGCAATATAACAAGGTAGGTTATTCCAGGCTAAAACCATCGAAGGTAAAAACGATTTTTTGAAATGTTCCGTACGGGCTTGGTATGCACTGAAGTTGTTCGCACTGCGTAAGTTATAGCTACCAATGTCACACACACGTGGGAGTAATAGATTATACAGATGATATGATTTACTATCTTGTACATTGTGCAGAATTTATGGATTTCTCGACGTCGTGAAAGGGTGGGCCACCCGAAGTTCCAGAAGTATACATTCTGAGGATACTGATCCTGTCGGGCCTATGATGATACGAGCGGTGTGTAGTCTGTCGAGTCTTTTTAAAAGGTAGGTGGGCGCACAATCCCAGACTACATCTCCGTAATCCATCAGCGGGAGAATATAGGATAAATATGTTCTTTCCAGTATTTTCCGAGGGAGAGTAAGTTTCAGCTTTCTAAGTTGTGATGTTCTGGCAGATACTTTCTTGCAAATCTCGTTAATTTGAACATCCCATTTCAGATTACTCTGAATATAAAGCCCTAAGTGTTTGTGACTACTGCTATAAGAAATGTTACTGTTAGCAAAAGTGATATCTGGAAAAGTAGAATTCGGTGTGTGTGAGAAATACATTGACCGCGTCTTTGTTGGGTTGAATGCAACCGGCCAGCGCTCAGCCCAGACATTAATTTTCTCCAAATCATTGTTCAGTGTGTTAGCTAAATTGTCTGAGTTATGATTACTCGAAGTCAAGCGCGTGTCATCAGCATACATTCGTGGCAGTGAATCAAGGGCGTCGGAAAGGTCATTGATATAAGTCAAGAAAAGAAAGGGACCGAGGACAGAACCTTGCGGGACGCTAGATATAATATTTTTATATCGCGAGAATGTGGTATTGAACAGCACTCGTTGTTTACGATTCTGCAGGTAGTTTTCAATCCACGTGGGGGCTTTTCTGGAGATACCATTTCCTCTGAGTTTAAATATCAACCCTCTGTGCCATACTCGCTCAAATGCTTTTGAAATATCACAAAAGCCAGAACACGTTTGGAGTTTTTCATCTAGTGAGTCGCACAGAGAATGATAGAGCTCTATAAGTTGGAAAGTGGTGTTGTGTCCGGGAATAAAGCCTGATTGGTATGGATACAGAAGGTGATTCTCATGAAAATGTAAGAAGATTTACTTTAGGGCTACTTTTTCAAGTATTTTACTTAAACAAGGAAAAAGTGAAATGGGTCGGTAATTAGTTTTATCTCTTGAGTCACCCTTTTTATAAACTGGTATAACATTTGCTTTTTCCATGCATCTGGAAACTCACATGAGTTGAAGGAAAGTAGGAATAACAGACTCAGAGGGAATGCTATACTTTCGGCAGTACCTTTCAACATTTTGACACTGATATTATCATGTCCGTGGGCCTTGTTCGATTTCATTGAGTTAATAGCTGACGTAATATCGTCGATATCGAAGATAATTTCAATCAGACTGCTGGGACAACATGGAGTATTATTTGGGAGTTCGCTGTTAGTGTCACAGATGAGACCATTGTTTATAAATGTATCGTTAACTAGATCAGCATTTTCTTCATCTGTGAAAGCAACGCTAATGGGGGTATGTATGTCATACTTTTATAAGGGCGGGATCACAGTAATGTTTTTCTGTTTAATAGCTCTTTTATAACATGCCAAAAATTCCTCTCAGATGTGTTAGAGGAGAGTAAGTTTACAAGATTAGATTCATACTGTATTTTAACGTATTTTTTCATATTATTGACTGTTTCGTGTTGACTTCTATTTTTTTCAGTCCTCCTTTAATTGGCTTTTATGGCTTTTTTTTTAGTCTGTCGCGTTGCCGTATTGTGTAACGTAGTTCCGATGTGAACCAGTGTTTATCCTTAGGGCGAATCAAAATTTGGGATTTAGGTATACACTTATCAATTATGTTCAGAAAAGCTTCAGTAAAGTTTTCCGTGGCAATATTTATATCCTGGGCGTTTTCAGATTGGGATATCCAGTCCACTTGTGTAATGAGATTATTTGCAAGATCAAAATTTGCTTGTTTATAATTCCGAATTACTCTGGTGTAAAATGTGCTCAAAGAATAGTTAAATGTAATACAGCAGTAAACAGCAGACTGATCAAACTCTTCTAGGTCAAGAGTATCACATTCCGTTATCACAAACTGGTCGCTCGCCAATATTGGATCAAGAAGAGTCTGACTGTTTGGAGTAATACGAGTGGGTTTACTTACCAAGTTTCGCAAGTTATAGTGGGTTGCAATTTCATTTAACCTTGCGGATGGTTGTAACAGATCCGAATTGAAATCACCGGTCAGAATTAAGGACTGGTGTCTGTCCAAAGCTTTTTCGATGAAGTCGTCCAAAAGCTCCCAGTAATTTGAGGCAGCATAGTGCTCCGATCTATAGGAGACTGCTAGCAAAAACTTTTCGGTTTTAGAATTAACTTCGAAACACATTAACGAGTCGTCAAATTCCATGTCCAGTCTTCGGCAATACAATAACCCCAGATCAAAATATACTGCAATACCCCCTCCCCGTTGATCTCTATCGTTCCTAAAGGGATCTGAAAACCCAGGAATACAGATATCACTAGATGGGAACGTCTTATCTAGGTGAGTTTCAGTGAAGCATAGGAAATTGAATTCTTGGATTTTTTCAGATATTTGTGTTAATTTATAACTAATGCTACGTATATTGCAATGGAAGATTGACAGCATGTGCCTGTCAATTTCACAAGTAGGACCCGGATTTGGTACAATGTCTTCAGCAAGGATTAGTAATATGATACAGAGGAATATAGGTTTCGTCATATGAATAGCGGAAATCTTTAGTATAAATGGTTTTGAATAGGTATTACTTCATGAGGGCTGGTTGGAACCACCATCGACGGTGCCTATTGGAGCTCTGTACTGTTGAATTGTGATACCCGTAGAGTTGTATTATGAGAAAAAATATGGAGATTGTACTAACGATAGTTATCGACGATGGCGTAGGTTCCAGCTCTACCAACAGCTCACACCCACCGGCTCCGCAACCCAAGGTGCACTTCCTAAGAGTACTTATGTTATCAACCCATTGATTTTCAGAGAGACTATGGTACTTACTACAGGGAGTTGAAGACCTGATTAGAGGAAAGAGGTAAAACGATAATATCAGTTGAAAGAAAAGAAGTATTTTCAGCAAAACATGTGAGTCGTCATTGCCCGTACAGGAATATGTGTACGTGATCATGGTGTCATAGTTTTATCATGAGTAGTCGAATGCGGAGTACAATAATATACCCATGGTCATAAATTAGAGAACAAACAGAAAAGGAGAGAACAGACGTTATCAACCGCCTTTTGGTACACCTTTCTCCATAGCTATACATGTCAATTTACCATACATACATATTGCGTCTTTAAAATATACACACACACACAAATGCGTATACACACATATGTACATGTAAACATATACGCATGAATAGAAATATATCACCACACGCACATACACATATACAAATATACACACGCACGTATATATATCGGCGGATATATATGCTGTTCTGATATTTCTTACTATTTTTTTCTTATATATATATATATATATATATAAATGCCAATGGAGAAAGCGTACTTAAACATTATCACCGATCACAGCAAGCCACACCTACGTGAATAAAATGGTATTTGAGTATTTACATATATACATACCTAAGAGTCAAACTTGCATTGCAAGTAATTCACTCATCAAAAAGAGAAAGGGGAATATCGTGATAGAAGGCAAAAATAATAATAAAGGATAGACCCAAGAAAATTGGTCTCAATAAACCAATTCTACTTCGGTGTTGCAGTGGAAGAGTTAGTTGGAGAACTCTGCACTTCAGTCTCAGAAACATACCAGTATGAATGCATTATATTTTTAGAATATATTTAGTTTTCGGAAGCCCCGCACGTGTGTATACACCTATACACTATGCCCTTACTTCCTAGAAATATCTGCGAGCCTTATAAACCCGAAAAAAAACCCGCCACTTGCAAGCCGCGCACAAAGGCACACACTGCAAAGGCCAACCGCCATGAGCAATTTCCCTCCCTCAATCCCATCCCCATCCCACCCCCGCTCGTTAACTTTTTCAAGCGACGGCAGACGACATCCGCCTTACGTTGGAATGATTAAGCATTGGTCCAATGCACAAGCCAGGCAATTCGAAAGCCCACCACACCACGTATGTGTACTCTGCCACTCCTTTAGTGAGATTAAAATGGTATATTCGCCTTGCCTCAATCTTTGAAATAGTGCCCATAGGCACTCTCCCGCAAATTCAAAAGGTCCATTACACCATGTGTACCCTGCCATTCCAGCGGTGAAATTAAATGGTATTACCCGCCTTGCCTCAATCTACCTCAATCTGCCAGTAGGCACCCTCCCACAAATTGCAGCAAGGCAAACACTTCTGACCAGACTGCAAGAACTCTCCCATTCAACCTCGATCGCTGTTGTCAGCCATGTGCGTATATAAGTATTTATTAGATAAGATGTATTTGTCACGCAGCTCGCCGACATCTCAGCACGGCCTATACCATGCCAGCCAATTCTACATTGGACACGCGCGATCTTAAACTCACAATAGCTGATAAGGTTGTGCCCAAACAAACTAGTTAATTCTAGGAACTGCATTGCTGTATGTTGGATTTGGAATAAATATAATAGAGCTTCTATGTAGTGAATACAATGGCACACTGAACGTCGGTTGGTCGTAGCAACCAAGGAACGATTTCTGCTGAGGTCTCCAGGACTGTCCCCAAATATATCTTTCATATTGTGGTAACGTGGAATATAGAACGTTGTTTAGATATGTAGGGATCGGCCCTCTTGATAAGAAATACGTCCGTGTGTAAGGCGAGTAGGTTAGCCCCTGTGAAAAAACTCCTTGATCTTACCCGAAAAGTGGACGATATTGGGCAAGATCAAGAATGCAAATGCCCCTTAGTCGCTCTTCCGATGTGCACTGTGCCTTACGTTATACACTAAGTTTATTCTAGTATTAACATTCATTTAGGAATTTGACTGGATTCGTCATTTGTAAGGCAAGTGGTTAAAGGGAAGACAGTATTCTATGGGCAACCCGTATATAATTATGAGGGAATGGTAATTCATCAATTCGTTTCCGAGTTGAATTGTCATTGATAATTCACAAAATTAGTTGGAATGATTTTTCCACACTATATCAGTCAAAAAGAGCATGCCTCATCTCGGATTGTGTGTTATGTAGGGACTTCATTACATTAAAGATTAAAGTTATTTGCGGATTTTCGCCTTTGCTAATTAGTTTATTCCAGGTAGTATTTCGGCTGTTTAACAGCTTAGCGTTTGTATTAATAATAATACCGATAGTAAAAATAAGCAGAAGAGAAAGGAAGAAGGCAATCGCCATTTTCAAGGCAGGGCTGCGTCATCCCGCCGAAACGAGCTCGCGGAGCTCGCCTCACTGAGTGGATACAGCCCTGCTATGAGAATGAATACATTCGGATGTTTAACACCTTCGTGTTTGTATTAATAATAATAGTGATAGTAAAAATAAGCAGACGAAAGGGGAAGAAAGCAATCGCCATTTTCAAGGCAGGGCTGTGTCATCCCGTCAAAACGAGCTCGCGGAGCTCGCCTCAACGTGTGGATACAACCCTGCTATGAGAATGAATGATGAAGGACTGGGAAACATATTCTGTTGAAATATTACAAGTAGCGTTGACATTTAGGTTTATATTAGAGGGTGGAGAAGAACAGTGAGGGAGCTAATACAAACTATTGAATAGAAAACTTGGTTTAGTAGGAGGGTTATCTGCGGGTGTAAGGTCATCGGTGTCACACAGGTTAACCACATTTGTTCCTAACCCTAGATCCTTGAGGCGGTTGTTACCTTGGCTTTGAATTAGTTTAAACATAGGAAGTTCAACCAGTGATCGTACATTTTGTCGGCAGTTTCTGGTGTCCAATGGATCAAATCGTAAACCACATTCAATTCTTTTTCTGGTAATTTTGGAATTACTTTTATGTTTCGCATATTCCAAAGTGACTTATTGATGCGGTTTAGGGTCTCCATTTCCGCAAAGTGGGGACGCTTCGAAAAATTTAATTCTGCAAAAAATATTTTCGCAGACGGGAAGTTTTTCCGGATTTCGCTTACCATCAGTGATAGCTGCATGGAAGCAACACCTGCAGTTTCTCCCCATGATTTCATGCCAACGTTTAGGATAATTTTTTCGGAAGTAGAGTTGCCTTTATAATTTTTCACTATTGTCTAAAAGTATTTAAAATTGGCACCTGGATAGCATTATATTTGCATGTCCCGATCAATACGTGCTAAATTATAACTTCCAAACAACAGAATTTCGGGAAAGTGCCAAGTATGTTTTTGATAGACGCCTGGATGCCGAAACTTGAATAATTTTGTCTCAAAATGGCGGCTCGGCGATACTGATTTGCGGCTCAGTACCGGCGATTTCAGTTTTTCCGAGTGAGCAGGCAAACAGGCAGGCAGGCCCCAAAAACTATATCTTGTTTATGGACGTGTATATGTATTAAAAATTACGCCTGTATACAGCGACGGGTTGGTGGATGCCTGTATACAAATTCAGTGCTGCTGTGTCTAAGCATACCTAGTGTTGGTAGCATAGTTGTATCAGTAGTATTGGTAATGGTAGTAGTAACTGCAGTGGCGGGTGTAGTGGTGTTCGATGCTGTAGTTGCGGTGGGTTGGTAGTGATTGAGGTTGGTCGTAGCAGCAACCTTGAAAATTGAATGCATCCCGTTTTATACTTTGGGTATTATTTATATGATAAAAGAAATGCTGAATCAGTAAAACTAAATGGTAAACGTTGTAATTATTGTGTCCATATACGATATTTGTGTGACTTCCTAGTATTCCTGGTCGTACCATCTTTTACCTAAGTATTGTTGTATTAGCCTCCCCCTCCCTGTTAGGGTCCTTACCCCATCCCATCCCTCTCCGTCGCCTTTCGACAGTAGGTTAATGAGGTTGAAACCTCGCTACTGATATTTCGAGCGTTCAAACTGGTGCGTAAGATGAGATAAATGCTCGGGTAAATATTACAAAAGGGTAACAACATTGATTACACTTTGCAACTTGCTGACTAAGCTGAGATCTACATGATTTCACTGTAACTACACTTCTGTTTGCTTCTGCATTTCCGTAAGTATACTAGCATTGTGGACAAATGTCACCCCGCATGAAAAGCCCATTACTTGGTCTAATAATGATAATGAATAAGATAATGAATCCATTGTGGGATGACCAGTCTGGTCTATGGATGGGCACCGTCAGAACAAATTTAGTAACAAGATGCCAGATATCGCAAAAGTTTCCTAACCAAGCAACGTTAGATACGCCATGCAACACTACACTCCCGTCCCTGCAGCTCAAGTATTGAATTGCTGCCACGTTTGGTTCCTTCTACATTTGTGTAATGCTAAACTATATACATTATGTAGCATTGTACAAGGGTGGACGAACATTGGTGGTGTGTGTGTGGGGGGGGGGGGGGGGGAATCAATGCTTTTATAAAAGGTATCGGTTGGTATCCCCCTCCCAAGTAACGAATAAAGGCTCTACCAGTTGCTGGCTCTTTTTAGTTGTAGAATATGCGCGCGCTTATTTGTGTTTGTGTGGTCGTTGAGAGTGGGTGGGTGTGGAAGATTGAGCGTTCGTGCGTGGGTGGGTGGGTTTTAGGTGTGGGTGGGGGTGCGCGGCTGCGTTTAGGCCATTGTGTATGTCTGTGCGAGGAAGTATGGACACAAAGCTGTGTGTGCGTGTGTGTGATGTGTGTGTGAGATGCAGGTGTGTGAGGGTATGGGTTTGTGGGACTGATGGGTATATTTGTTCAGGTATGTGTGTATGTGTTGGCTGCTGGGTAATGGAAAGAATGAGGACTGATCCATCGTAACAGACAGTACTGTAAATGTATCTCGAAGCACCCACAGACACGCGTAAAAATAATCATTTCTTTTTCAATAAACAATAAACTGTGACCCAATAAAAGTCGGTTGTTATTAAGCGGGAACATGAATAATATTCCGGAATGTGGTCCAAGGAAAGTCATATTTTATCAATAAAAAGCAGGTACTCAAGTTGTTCTCGTGTATTATCTTGTTTTTATATCGGCATTTGCCATGGACTCGAGAATTGTACAAAAATAAGTATTTACCTCAAAGTTGCTCTATAGTCATAGCTGCTGAAAGTGACACATAGGGACGTGCTTGAAAAATTGTATACACGAATTAATTTTGACATGCGCTGTACTATGGTCCAATAACTGAGATTTCATTTCGACTTGTGCCATTATATGATGCAAAAATCGCTTGAATATAATTCACTCTTTTAATTATCCTGGGAATTCAGATTCTTGAACATTTTTCATACTGCGACGTCAAACGTCGAAAAGTACAAATAACAAGATATTTTTTACATTAGGGATTATCTGGTTGAGGGCTAGATTATTTTTGGTGGTCTGAATTTGTTATTCAAGAATTGTTTTATTACAAGTTATTTGAGAATTCCAACAGACACTCTCTAATAATCTGTAATAAACCGAGTTTATATAAACACACAGACTATTGTTTTTGAACGGTTTTATTTTATTTTTTTCTCTTTGTTTTATTGTTCTTATTTCCTGTCTTCTGTTTTCTGAGCATTTTTGTCCCCACGATAACTCTGTCCTGTCTCATTACAGAGAGGCACAGGTTCTCGGCACCTAATGTTTTTTCAGATTCCTGGGGCATTAGGGGTGTCTGTGAACGTGTTTTGAAAGTGGGTCACACCCATATCCCAGGCGTGGTATGACCTATGGACCTGGAACCAACACCAAATGAGTCGACACTCGATGGAGGTTCAATTATGGATCAAGGTCACTGAAGTCACCCAGGGGTCATTGAGTGCATTTTATTTTTCAGAATTGCTGGAAATCACTTTTTTACCTCCTAACACATCCCGAAGTTTATACGTGCATTTTTACACGAAAAAAGTGGGCAAGGTCAAAATTGTTGAAATTGGGTCACGCTCATATCTCAGAAATGGTTGGAGGTATAGACCTGAGAATAACACCAAATGAGTCGACAATCAATAGAGGCTCACAATATGTATCAAGGCCACTGAGGTCACCCATATATCATTGAGTGTTTTTTTCAGAATTGCTAGAAATCACATTTTTGTACCCCTAATGCATTCCCTCGATCGAACCTTTGAATGCTGTGCACATTTATGCCTTTTCTGGTTTCTTGAAAAAAATGACCTGATTCCTGAATGAATTGCTTTAAATACTGTTAACGAAAACCTATATCTGATTTCTTTAAAACTATCCCCAAAATTATGCCTCCAAGGTATTCCAATTACATTCATAGAAGGGGCGTCGCAGCTCAGTAGGTAAAGGTAAAGGCTGCAAACCGAGTGGTCCTCCGTTCGAATGCCAGCTGCGGCAACCATATTGTGTCCTTGGGCAAAATACTTCAACCCCGTTGTCCACGCGGGGGCGCGGTCGCATTGTGCACTAACATGTACTGCACATCGATGGTGTACTTGTCTTCAACCAATGCTAACCCTGCTTGTTTTGAGTAAATCTTTTGGGGAGTCTGACAATTGCTTGCTGTTCCTCGGTGGTTCTCTCAATGTACTGCGGCTTCTTCCATCTGCTAAACTGTCTGACGCAAGGTGTCAGTGGCTGTAAAAAGTGTTGTTGTACCCAATAAATAAATAAATAACATTCATAGAAAGCATGGCTGGATGGTGTAGTTGTAATATTTATGTCTTCAGTGCATTGCTTGTGAACATAACTCAAATACAATCAATCCTATCTTAATGTTTTTGTCATACTGATAGGCTGTCCTGGTAAATGAGTTCACTGAAGCAATAGCAATTATTTAAAATTTTACCGAATATCTAATAAACAAAGAGGTGGGAGAGAAAGCTGTAACTGTTACATAAAATAGCATTGTATATTTAATTAATATCATGTTACAAAATTAATTCTGAAACCATGTTGAATAAAGAACTCTTCACATTTCAAAGCATTTTCAAAATTTATTTATTCTCATTCATAACTCAGGATCAACAGGTTTTGGGGTGGAGTGATGTGTGGCTTTCTCGAAACACATATCACAATTATAAAGTAATGAAATGGAATATTTGAATGGTATGTTTTTAACCCTCTTAATACCCCAATGTGAGTACAAACACCCTTCACATAACTGATGGCTACTGAATGTTTTTACGCGTCCCTTTCTGTAACATTTAATTCTATATCAAATGGGACACCTTTTCGGGTGTACCTTCCAAAGTAATGCATTCTCAAACCTTTATTCAACATAACGGCGAAAACCAGCCAGCGTTATTCAAAGAAAGTGCTATTCAATTTTCAATTTTTTTTACATTCTTGCTTTAAAAACGTTGTTTATGACCCCTTATTGGAATGAGCTCGTTTTTTAAAGGGTTCAAATGAAGTATTTGAAGGGATTATTTTAACCCTCTGAATATCTTAATATGGGACCCCATACTTTTACTTTGGCCATGCTGGAATAATGATCACACTTTCTGTTCCCACAATGTTGCTCCAAACACGCATGGGCATCGATATGACCTCGGTATTTTGCCAATGCCAATAAGTTTTCAGGCAGGCTCTTGAAGCCTTTTTACGTCTATATTCCAACATTACTGAATTCATTTACTCGCAATATATTTTTACGTCTATATTCCAACATTACTGAATTCACTTACTCGCAATATATTTTCCGGAGGTACCATGTGCCTTAACATTTTCTAGCTAATATGAATATTTGCTATCATCTACACATATGACAGATACGCAGCTGGTGGAGTCAATATTTTTAAAGTGGCTTACGCTCATACTTCAGGCTTGATATGACCCATAGGCATGGGACCTACTCCGAATGTTTGAAACTTGCTGTAGAATTAAAATGTGGTCCACCTCAATGCGGTCAATGGAGGTCATTCAGTGCATATTTTTCAGAACTATTAAGAACTATTACATATTGCGTCTTTAAAATATACACACACACACAAATGCGTATACACACATATGTACATGTAAACATATACGCATGAATAGAAATATATCACCACACGCACATACACATATACAAATATACACACGCACGTATATATATCGGCGGATATATATGCTGTTCTGATATTTCTTACTATTTTTTTCTTATATATATATATATATATATATAAATGCCAATGGAGAAAGCGTACTTAAACATTATCACCGATCACAGCAAGCCACACCTACGTGAATAAAATGGTATTTGAGTATTTACATATATACATACCTAAGAGTCAAACTTGCATTGCAAGTAATTCACTCATCAAAAAGAGAAAGGGGAATATCGTGATAGAAGGCAAAAATAATAATAAAGGATAGACCCAAGAAAATTGGTCTCAATAAACCAATTCTACTTCGGTGTTGCAGTGGAAGAGTTAGTTGGAGAACTCTGCACTTCAGTCTCAGAAACATACCAGTATGAATGCATTATATTTTTAGAATATATTTAGTTTTCGGAAGCCCCGCACGTGTGTATACACCTATACACTATGCCCTTACTTCCTAGAAATATCTGCGAGCCTTATAAACCCGAAAAAAAACCCGCCACTTGCAAGCCGCGCACAAAGGCACACACTGCAAAGGCCAACCGCCATGAGCAATTTCCCTCCCTCAATCCCATCCCCATCCCACCCCCGCTCGTTAACTTTTTCAAGCGACGGCAGACGACATCCGCCTTACGTTGGAATGATTAAGCATTGGTCCAATGCACAAGCCAGGCAATTCGAAAGCCCACCACACCACGTATGTGTACTCTGCCACTCCTTTAGTGAGATTAAAATGGTATATTCGCCTTGCCTCAATCTTTGAAATAGTGCCCATAGGCACTCTCCCGCAAATTCAAAAGGTCCATTACACCATGTGTACCCTGCCATTCCAGCGGTGAAATTAAATGGTATTACCCGCCTTGCCTCAATCTACCTCAATCTGCCAGTAGGCACCCTCCCACAAATTGCAGCAAGGCAAACACTTCTGACCAGACTGCAAGAACTCTCCCATTCAACCTCGATCGCTGTTGTCAGCCATGTGCGTATATAAGTATTTATTAGATAAGATGTATTTGTCACGCAGCTCGCCGACATCTCAGCACGGCCTATACCATGCCAGCCAATTCTACATTGGACACGCGCGATCTTAAACTCACAATAGCTGATAAGGTTGTGCCCAAACAAACTAGTTAATTCTAGGAACTGCATTGCTGTATGTTGGATTTGGAATAAATATAATAGAGCTTCTATGTAGTGAATACAATGGCACACTGAACGTCGGTTGGTCGTAGCAACCAAGGAACGATTTCTGCTGAGGTCTCCAGGACTGTCCCCAAATATATCTTTCATATTGTGGTAACGTGGAATATAGAACGTTGTTTAGATATGTAGGGATCGGCCCTCTTGATAAGAAATACGTCCGTGTGTAAGGCGAGTAGGTTAGCCCCTGTGAAAAAACTCCTTGATCTTACCCGAAAAGTGGACGATATTGGGCAAGATCAAGAATGCAAATGCCCCTTAGTCGCTCTTCCGATGTGCACTGTGCCTTACGTTATACACTAAGTTTATTCTAGTATTAACATTCATTTAGGAATTTGACTGGATTCGTCATTTGTAAGGCAAGTGGTTAAAGGGAAGACAGTATTCTATGGGCAACCCGTATATAATTATGAGGGAATGGTAATTCATCAATTCGTTTCCGAGTTGAATTGTCATTGATAATTCACAAAATTAGTTGGAATGATTTTTCCACACTATATCAGTCAAAAAGAGCATGCCTCATCTCGGATTGTGTGTTATGTAGGGACTTCATTACATTAAAGATTAAAGTTATTTGCGGATTTTCGCCTTTGCTAATTAGTTTATTCCAGGTAGTATTTCGGCTGTTTAACAGCTTAGCGTTTGTATTAATAATAATACCGATAGTAAAAATAAGCAGAAGAGAAAGGAAGAAGGCAATCGCCATTTTCAAGGCAGGGCTGCGTCATCCCGCCGAAACGAGCTCGCGGAGCTCGCCTCACTGAGTGGATACATCCCTGCTATGAGAATGAATACATTCGGATGTTTAACACCTTCGTGTTTGTATTAATAATAATAGTGATAGTAAAAATAAGCAGACGAAAGGGGAAGAAAGCAATCGCCATTTTCAAGGCAGGGCTGTGTCATCCCGTCAAAACGAGCTCGCGGAGCTCGCCTCAACGTGTGGATACAACCCTGCTATGAGAATGAATGATGAAGGACTGGGAAACATATTCTGTTGAAATATTACAAGTAGCGTTGACATTTAGGTTTATATTAGAGGGTGGAGAAGAACAGTGAGGGAGCTAATACAAACTATTGAATAGAAAACTTGGTTTAGTAGGAGGGTTATCTGCGGGTGTAAGGTCATCGGTGTCACACAGGTTAACCACATTTGTTCCTAACCCTAGATCCTTGAGGCGGTTGTTACCTTGGCTTTGAATTAGTTTAAACATAGGAAGTTCAACCAGTGATCGTACATTTTGTCGGCAGTTTCTGGTGTCCAATGGATCAAATCGTAAACCACATTCAATTCTTTTTCTGGTAATTTTGGAATTACTTTTATGTTTCGCATATTCCAAAGTGACTTATTGATGCGGTTTAGGGTCTCCATTTCCGCAAAGTGGGGACGCTTCGAAAAATTTAATTCTGCAAAAAATATTTTCGCAGACGGGAAGTTTTTCCGGATTTCGCTTACCATCAGTGATAGCTGCATGGAAGCAACACCTGCAGTTTCTCCCCATGATTTCATGCCAACGTTTAGGATAATTTTTTCGGAAGTAGAGTTGCCTTTATAATTTTTCACTATTGTCTAAAAGTATTTAAAATTGGCACCTGGATAGCATTATATTTGCATGTCCCGATCAATACGTGCTAAATTATAACTTCCAAACAACAGAATTTCGGGAAAGTGCCAAGTATGTTTTTGATAGACGCCTGGATGCCGAAACTTGAATAATTTTGTCTCAAAATGGCGGCTCGGCGATACTGATTTGCGGCTCAGTACCGGCGATTTCAGTTTTTCCGAGTGAGCAGGCAAACAGGCAGGCAGGCCCCAAAAACTATATCTTGTTTATGGACGTGTATATGTATTAAAAATTACGCCTGTATACAGCGACGGGTTGGTGGATGCCTGTATACAAATTCAGTGCTGCTGTGTCTAAGCATACCTAGTGTTGGTAGCATAGTTGTATCAGTAGTATTGGTAATGGTAGTAGTAACTGCAGTGGCGGGTGTAGTGGTGTTCGATGCTGTAGTTGCGGTGGGTTGGTAGTGATTGAGGTTGGTCGTAGCAGCAACCTTGAAAATTGAATGCATCCCGTTTTATACTTTGGGTATTATTTATATGATAAAAGAAATGCTGAATCAGTAAAACTAAATGGTAAACGTTGTAATTATTGTGTCCATATACGATATTTGTGTGACTTCCTAGTATTCCTGGTCGTACCATCTTTTACCTAAGTATTGTTGTATTAGCCTCCCCCTCCCTGTTAGGGTCCTTACCCCATCCCATCCCTCTCCGTCGCCTTTCGACAGTAGGTTAATGAGGTTGAAACCTCGCTACTGATATTTCGAGCGTTCAAACTGGTGCGTAAGATGAGATAAATGCTCGGGTAAATATTACAAAAGGGTAACAACATTGATTACACTTTGCAACTTGCTGACTAAGCTGAGATCTACATGATTTCACTGTAACTACACTTCTGTTTGCTTCTGCATTTCCGTAAGTATACTAGCATTGTGGACAAATGTCACCCCGCATGAAAAGCCCATTACTTGGTCTAATAATGATAATGAATAAGATAATGAATCCATTGTGGGATGACCAGTCTGGTCTATGGATGGGCACCGTCAGAACAAATTTAGTAACAAGATGCCAGATATCGCAAAAGTTTCCTAACCAAGCAACGTTAGATACGCCATGCAACACTACACTCCCGTCCCTGCAGCTCAAGTATTGAATTGCTGCCACGTTTGGTTCCTTCTACATTTGTGTAATGCTAAACTATATACATTATGTAGCATTGTACAAGGGTGGACGAACATTGGTGGTGTGTGTGTGGGGGGGGGGGGGGGGGGGGGGGGGGAATCAATGCTTTTATAAAAGGTATCGGTTGGTATCCCCCTCCCAAGTAACGAATAAAGGCTCTACCAGTTGCTGGCTCTTTTTAGTTGTAGAATATGCGCGCGCTTATTTGTGTTTGTGTGGTCGTTGAGAGTGGGTGGGTGTGGAAGATTGAGCGTTCGTGCGTGGGTGGGTGGGTTTTAGGTGTGGGTGGGGGTGCGCGGCTGCGTTTAGGCCATTGTGTATGTCTGTGCGAGGAAGTATGGACACAAAGCTGTGTGTGCGTGTGTGTGATGTGTGTGTGAGATGCAGGTGTGTGAGGGTATGGGTTTGTGGGACTGATGGGTATATTTGTTCAGGTATGTGTGTATGTGTTGGCTGCTGGGTAATGGAAAGAATGAGGACTGATCCATCGTAACAGACAGTACTGTAAATGTATCTCGAAGCACCCACAGACACGCGTAAAAATAATCATTTCTTTTTCAATAAACAATAAACTGTGACCCAATAAAAGTCGGTTGTTATTAAGCGGGAACATGAATAATATTCCGGAATGTGGTCCAAGGAAAGTCATATTTTATCAATAAAAAGCAGGTACTCAAGTTGTTCTCGTGTATTATCTTGTTTTTATATCGGCATTTGCCATGGACTCGAGAATTGTACAAAAATAAGTATTTACCTCAAAGTTGCTCTATAGTCATAGCTGCTGAAAGTGACACATAGGGACGTGCTTGAAAAATTGTATACACGAATTAATTTTGACATGCGCTGTACTATGGTCCAATAACTGAGATTTCATTTCGACTTGTGCCATTATATGATGCAAAAATCGCTTGAATATAATTCACTCTTTTAATTATCCTGGGAATTCAGATTCTTGAACATTTTTCATACTGCGACGTCAAACGTCGAAAAGTACAAATAACAAGATATTTTTTACATTAGGGATTATCTGGTTGAGGGCTAGATTATTTTTGGTGGTCTGAATTTGTTATTCAAGAATTGTTTTATTACAAGTTATTTGAGAATTCCAACAGACACTCTCTAATAATCTGTAATAAACCGAGTTTATATAAACACACAGACTATTGTTTTTGAACGGTTTTATTTTATTTTTTTCTCTTTGTTTTATTGTTCTTATTTCCTGTCTTCTGTTTTCTGAGCATTTTTGTCCCCACGATAACTCTGTCCTGTCTCATTACAGAGAGGCACAGGTTCTCGGCACCTAATGTTTTTTCAGATTCCTGGGGCATTAGGGGTGTCTGTGAACGTGTTTTGAAAGTGGGTCACACCCATATCCCAGGCGTGGTATGACCTATGGACCTGGAACCAACACCAAATGAGTCGACACTCGATGGAGGTTCAATTATGGATCAAGGTCACTGAAGTCACCCAGGGGTCATTGAGTGCATTTTATTTTTCAGAATTGCTGGAAATCACTTTTTTACCTCCTAACACATCCCGAAGTTTATACGTGCATTTTTACACGAAAAAAGTGGGCAAGGTCAAAATTGTTGAAATTGGGTCACGCTCATATCTCAGAAATGGTTGGAGGTATAGACCTGAGAATAACACCAAATGAGTCGACAATCAATAGAGGCTCACAATATGTATCAAGGCCACTGAGGTCACCCATATATCATTGAGTGTTTTTTTCAGAATTGCTAGAAATCACATTTTTGTACCCCTAATGCATTCCCTCGATCGAACCTTTGAATGCTGTGCACATTTATGCCTTTTCTGGTTTCTTGAAAAAAATGACCTGATTCCTGAATGAATTGCTTTAAATACTGTTAACGAAAACCTATATCTGATTTCTTTAAAACTATCCCCAAAATTATGCCTCCAAGGTATTCCAATTACATTCATAGAAGGGGCGTCGCAGCTCAGTAGGTAAAGGTAAAGGCTGCAAACCGAGTGGTCCTCCGTTCGAATGCCAGCTGCGGCAACCATATTGTGTCCTTGGGCAAAATACTTCAACCCCGTTGTCCACGCGGGGGCGCGGTCGCATTGTGCACTAACATGTACTGCACATCGATGGTGTACTTGTCTTCAACCAATGCTAACCCTGCTTGTTTTGAGTAAATCTTTTGGGGAGTCTGACAATTGCTTGCTGTTCCTCGGTGGTTCTCTCAATGTACTGCGGCTTCTTCCATCTGCTAAACTGTCTGACGCAAGGTGTCAGTGGCTGTAAAAAGTGTTGTTGTACCCAATAAATAAATAAATAACATTCATAGAAAGCATGGCTGGATGGTGTAGTTGTAATATTTATGTCTTCAGTGCATTGCTTGTGAACATAACTCAAATACAATCAATCCTATCTTAATGTTTTTGTCATACTGATAGGCTGTCCTGGTAAATGAGTTCACTGAAGCAATAGCAATTATTTAAAATTTTACCGAATATCTAATAAACAAAGAGGTGGGAGAGAAAGCTGTAACTGTTACATAAAATAGCATTGTATATTTAATTAATATCATGTTACAAAATTAATTCTGAAACCATGTTGAATAAAGAACTCTTCACATTTCAAAGCATTTTCAAAATTTATTTATTCTCATTCATAACTCAGGATCAACAGGTTTTGGGGTGGAGTGATGTGTGGCTTTCTCGAAACACATATCACAATTATAAAGTAATGAAATGGAATATTTGAATGGTATGTTTTTAACCCTCTTAATACCCCAATGTGAGTACAAACACCCTTCACATAACTGATGGCTACTGAATGTTTTTACGCGTCCCTTTCTGTAACATTTAATTCTATATCAAATGGGACACCTTTTCGGGTGTACCTTCCAAAGTAATGCATTCTCAAACCTTTATTCAACATAACGGCGAAAACCAGCCAGCGTTATTCAAAGAAAGTGCTATTCAATTTTCAATTTTTTTTACATTCTTGCTTTAAAAACGTTGTTTATGACCCCTTATTGGAATGAGCTCGTTTTTTAAAGGGTTCAAATGAAGTATTTGAAGGGATTATTTTAACCCTCTGAATATCTTAATATGGGACCCCATACTTTTACTTTGGCCATGCTGGAATAATGATCACACTTTCTGTTCCCACAATGTTGCTCCAAACACGCATGGGCATCGATATGACCTCGGTATTTTGCCAATGCCAATAAGTTTTCAGGCAGGCTCTTGAAGCCTTTTTACGTCTATATTCCAACATTACTGAATTCATTTACTCGCAATATATTTTTACGTCTATATTCCAACATTACTGAATTCACTTACTCGCAATATATTTTCCGGAGGTACCATGTGCCTTAACATTTTCTAGCTAATATGAATATTTGCTATCATCTACACATATGACAGATACGCAGCTGGTGGAGTCAATATTTTTAAAGTGGCTTACGCTCATACTTCAGGCTTGATATGACCCATAGGCATGGGACCTACTCCGAATGTTTGAAACTTGCTGTAGAATTAAAATGTGGTCCACCTCAATGCGGTCAATGGAGGTCATTCAGTGCATATTTTTCAGAACTATTAAGAATTGCATTTTATAACAACTAATGCAGTACTGAAGACTATCCATGCATCTCATTATTTAAATAAGTGGCCAAGCCAGTAATGTCAATTTCTGATTCCTTGATCGAATCCTTTAAATGGTGTGCATAAATATGCCTTTTCTGGGTTCTTATAAAAACAATTCTGATTCCTGTATGAATATCTGTAAATATCGTGAACGAAAATCAATTTCCGATTTATTTAATATACATTTTACTTGCGAAAATAAGCCTCCATAAATTATCTTCCTATGTAGTTTTTTCCTGACACTTTAACTCTTTTCACACAGAGTTGAATTTACCGTATGCAGTAAATTCTTATCCTCCAGTTACAATTGTATTTATCATTGCTTCCTCCTCCCAAGAAAAGCCGCACGAGACACCGACACTGCTAAATAGCCTAGCCTTTCGCCCCTTGGCCGCGCCTGGACATGAAAATTGAAGAAAAACTTAAATACAGTCACTGCAAAGGGTCAAAAGGGGCTTGCTCCACAGCGTTCCCGCACACCTGTGGTACGTATAAACATTTCAAGTTACTCGAGGAGGTTATCGTTCCCAAATAATAATAATAATAATAACACTTTGGCCAGCCGCTGATTTGTCGCGGTTCTCGGACGAGAAGGCCATGGCTACCCCTGTACTCCCAACTGCCTCCCTATTCCCACGCCTCTCCCTCCTCCCAACACTCGGAGACGAACTACTTGATGATATCCCTTGTCCCATTCTTCCCAATCTCTCCGATTAGCATATTAACACTCTCCTTTGAGTCTCCCCCTAACCACATGTCCTTCATTCTCCCATCCCACTTCCCCATTATACTCCCAGTGAATCCCATTCCTTTAGACTGATACTTTGGGCATTCTAGAAGAAAGTGTTCCAGGGTCTCCACCATGTCCAAGTTACACATCTGGCACTCCCTTTCACCGTCTTTCCCAATTTTTCCCCTCAGCTCCAGGGATCGCGACCTCAGCTTGAACAACAGTGACCCCCCAAAGGTGCCATCAAGGTACTCTTCAAAACCTGGCTTCTCTTTATCACGCAGACCACTCAAAGACCTCTTTGATTTGACCCCCCCCCCCCCCTCGCCAATTACGGTTACAATCCTCCATGACCCTTTCTCTGTCGAATTTCTTTTACCCTGGTTTGCCCCATCGTCCAGGTCCGAGATCACCAATGAGTAGTTCTCTACTAGCTCCCTAGCTTGGACCATCCACCTCGTTTTGATATTTGAGTTGAAAATTCTCAGGAACATTACTTTACACCATCGGCTGTCGGGAGATTTACCAAATAATTAAGATAACCGAGCTTCAACAGGTCTATCCTGTCCTTGATCCTCATCCACCCAAGCTCACCCCTGATTGCTTCTAGCGCTGCGGCATTACTCTACCCCGTTATCCATCCGCCTGCATCATTCTGCAGGATTTCCAAGCTCTTTACGACCGTCTGGTTTAGGGGTACCACTTCCGTACCGAATGTTATACTTGGCAGACCCACCATTCCCCAAATGGTTTTCCCCACGAAAACCTTATTGAAACTGTTTCTCCCTATAAGTTTCATTTGGTTAAGGATTCGCTTCCCCTTCAGAATCAATTTATTTGTGTGGTTCCGGTAGATGCCTCTTCCTGTAATGTTGATATTTACCCCCAAATACTCGTAATCACCTGTCTCTCCCACACTGAGAAGTTTGCTGCTCCCTTCCGGAATGCAGAACTCACCCACTCTCCACCTTCGAGTAGGGTCCACTTTGCGGTCCACAGGTATAACTTTGCTCTTGCTTTCATTAAGTTCGAGTCTCCATTTGCTCCCATATTTCCCAACAATTCCCAGCATTTTCGTTAGCCCCTCTTCGCTTTCTGACACTAGAACCATATCGTCTGCAAAAAATAGCCCTGGGATCTTCAAGTCCCCAACTGCTACCCCCTCCTCGCTACGCAGGAGTTCATCTCCTAAACCTTTAATGTACAATGCAAACAGGATCGGCGAAAGGATACACCCCTGTTTTAGGCCTATCTCCATAGGCACACGTTTCGTTGTAATGTTTCCCAGGCTAAGTTCACTCTGTGCATCTTTATATAATGCTTTCATAATTCCAACAAACTCGCCTCCTAAGCCCATAGCCTCCAGCTTGCGCCACATACCCCTCCCCCCCCCCCCTCCATACTCTATCGTATGCCTTTTTTGACACCCAAAAATGCCATAAACATCTTTTTCTTTCGCGGATTCTATCATTTGGGATAGCGTGAAAAGATGGTCAGTAACTCTCCTTCACCTCCTGAAGCCATTCTGGATTTCTCCCAAAAAACCTTCTCTTCAATCACCTCCTCTAGTTTCCCATACAGGACTTTACAGAAAACCTTTCCAATGATGCTACTGACAGAGATCCCTCGATAGTTATCCAAAACGTCTTTTAACCCCTTTTTGTGAATAAATGTCACTTTACTTTCTCTCCACTCCTTTGGGACCTCTTGATTTTCTATGGCTAGATTGAATAGGGCAGTTAGGCTTTCCACGAGTTCCTCTCCCCCTTTTTGATAAACTCGTTAGGAATTTCATCCATTCCTCCCGCTTTTCCATTCCTTAATTTTGATATCACCTTTCGCACCTCCTCCGTTTTAATTTCGCTGCACACGAAGCTCGATAGGTTTTCCTCGACCTGATTCGGACACTCTGGTGGGCTCCCCATGCCCCATCGCTTATCGTTTACCTTTTCCCAGTGCTTGACTAGTTCTGATGCGACTTGATCTTGCTCGTCTGTAACTCTGCCATCTACTTTAATACTCTGTGGGTTACTTCCTTTGTTACGTTTATTCACCCATTTCCAAAATACGTTCGAACTCGACCCCCCTGTCGCTCTTATCGTCCTAATAAGACTGCTATTTTGTACTCTCCGATTATTGTCTTTAATCTTATTTACTTTATTTCCTGCTTGGTGGTATTCTTCCTTAGCAACTGTGGCCTCATTGCTTTCCGCCCCCTTAAGTTTTCTACTTCTCCTGTATGCAGCACATTTAGCTTTTCTTCCCTTTATGGCCCTTTTCAGTTCTTCGTTCACTCTGTACCCAAGTTCCCGTGTTGGCACCCTGACCTTTCCTACACTTTCCTTTCCTGCCTCCACCAGGCTCGCAACTATGACGTCGGCCATCTTCTGGACACTGCCCCTCTTGGGTACGATTGCAAGCTTTGGTTTCAGTTTTTCATTGAACTTCGCTCAGTCAGCATCTTTTTTGAGTTCCCAAATCTCCTTAGAGCTTCCTTTGCTTTTTACTAGAGTTTTGGCCCTGATCGTCACTGTAATCAAGTTGTGATCACTATCCACCTCCATTTTACCCTCATCATCCACTTCTACCCCTATCACCTCCTTCCATAAATTAATATCTATGAGGATGTAGTCGATTATTGATTTTCTGTCGTTCCTCTCCCAGGTCCATTTCCCCTTACACCTCGCGTCCCTGTTCAGAATCTTCAGACCGAGCTCGTTTGTGAAGTTCAACAGCTTCCTTCCATTCGTGTTGACTTTATTGTCCCCACCCTCTATGCCTTCTTCATCATCACCTATGTGGCCATTAAAGTCACCCATCAGAATTATACCGAGCCCCTTGTTTTGTATTTCGGTGATATTGGACCTTAGTGTTGAGTATATCGAATCATTCCATTCGGGTTTGCTTCCCTCCACCGCACAATACACAACCCGAAGGGCAGTACTTTTGTTTTTCAGACTGATCCTTACACATCCAATTTCTTTCGATACCTCAGCCGGGGTGCTGATGTTTTCCAGGTCTGTGATCAGCGATGGTTTTAAATCCTCTTTGATGTACATGCCTACCCGTCCCCCTTTTTTCTGGCCTTCCGTTCGCCCTACACCTATCCATACGTACCCCCTTACTTGGTCTACCCGTTCCTCGTGTCTTACCCACATTTCGCTTAAGCCCATGACGTCAAACTCCTCTGCATCAATCAATGTAGCAATTTCACTTACTTTCCGGTGGAGACCATGGATGTTGCTATAACCCACTTTCAGGGTGTCAAGGTTCATTGGCTTCCACCTACTGGTCCCATTATTATCTAGTCCCTGTATGTTTGTATATCCTACTTTGTGTACCTGTGCTTTCCTTGGGAAGCTATTCCTATTGATTTGGATTTTTGGTCCCTTTTCCTTATCCCCCTTGTCCCATTGGTTCCTGACACATTTTCTGTGATTATTCCCCCCTTCACTGACCCCCCCCCCCCTCTCCTCCCTATACCAAAAAAGGCTCCACCACCTGCAACATATTTCTTTCTAAAACCTCTGTACCCCTTGGGCTAAAATGGAGTCCATCCCTTTCATATAGGTCATTTCTGTCCCAAAACGATCCCCAATTGTCTACAAAGGGTATCCCAAGTTCCTTACAATACTCCCTCAATTCCTCGTTGGTCCCAATGATCCGCGAATTACGCTCGCCCCCACCACCTAGTACTGGGAGACGCCCCGAAACCACTACCTGAGCATTCTTGGCATTCAGTTGAGTTATTAAGTCCTTGTAAGTCTCAATAAGCTGAACTGATTTTCTCTCCCTGATGTTGTTGGTCCCCACGTGTACAACAACCACGGGGTCTGGGCCTGACCCCTTTACTAATCCACCCACTCTGTCCCTTAGGTCCTCCACCCTAGCCCCTGGAAAGCACAAATTGGTCCTGTTGACACTGTCGGGCACACACACCACCCTATCCAACCCCTGCACTATACTACTCCCTGCAACCATCAACTGCCTCTTCCTGTCCTTTCCTGTCCTCTTTCCCGTCCTACTACCCCTGTTACCACCTCTGTCCCCACTGGGCCGGCTCGCAATCTTGCACTTCGCCACACTAACCCCCATGCCTACCTCCACCTCCACCTCTTCAGACCCAACCTGCTCCTCAGAATTCTCGAAATTACCTAACACACTGAATCTATTTTGGACACTGCACCCCACCTTCTGCCCACTCCCACTACAACCCAACTTGTCCTCGTTTACCACCTTCCTAACCTTCCCTCTGACTCCTGCCCTGACAGACTCCACATGGTCATCGCTATCTCCCTCACTATCCGATTCTAAAATAATACGCCTTTTCGCCCCCCGACTCACACTACTAGCCTGGGAATTTGACACTCTAGCCCCTACTTCTCCTCTACCCTCAACCCGACACACCTTCCTATTCCCAAAAGACCCACTATCCACGTCAAAAGTCCGCTTCCTACTAGCCACCACCTTCCATCCCCCATCGAATGCAACCCTAACTGGGGTAACACCAGACTTTCCTGCCCTCCCCAGTTCAAATCTGCATCTATCTCGCATTTTGGGTGGGTAATACAGAGGCGCGTATTCCCTTCCCATGGGGACTTTTTTGCGGTGAATCGGGTAACAGCGCTTATACCACTTTTACACTGTGAGGGATAGGGGGTGTACCAAAGGACTGCTGATTTTCTCCATACGCACAAACCTTATACGATGGTAGGGGACTTTTTGCGCTTTTATGATAATTTTTTGGATATAGGTTAAAACGTTTACGATAGAATGGTCGTTCTCGAGTTTTGGGGGGATTTCGGAGTAGCACTTATGATACAAAGGGGTGAATCTTTTATGATAAATGCTTGAGTGAAGGACAAAACGTTTACGATACAATGATAGCTATTCGTTTAGTTAATGGGGTTTTAACGACACTTTCGACAGTCAGCTAGTTTCAAACCGTTTTAAGGGTGGAGGAAGCCAGAGAGAACCACCGAGCCATGGCTAGCAACTGCCATTTTCGCCAGCTTACTAACTCCACACAGGGAGGGGGGGTTAACATTAGTGGAACGCAAATGCGCTATCCACGCGCAATACGCTTTAGTATACAATGCTACCGCGCCCTACGTGGACAGTTGGATAATGGTAGTTATTTCGTGTTTATGGGGGGGGGAGAGGGTTCCCGTTAGACGGGTGCTGTGTTCTAAACATCGAGAAATTAACATTTAATATAGACTGACACAATATTTGCATTTAGACGGGTGATAGGGGTGGGGGATTGGGGAAGGTTTCCATTCTTTTTAGTTGGGGGACGCTACCTTTGAAATTATAAAACTCGAGGTTTCTTGCATAATCATCAAGTGGGAGGGGTTCCGGATTTAGTTATTTCATTTGAAGCGTATTAAAAAACTATGTAACATGTTTTTATAACTGAAAGAAAATTCATATTGTGAAACAAATTTCGTTGATTGCTTATAATATCCTTATTGGAGGATTTTGTAGCAATGGCCAACTAATGTGTATCAATGGTCAAACGCTTTCTCGCATATATTTCTGTGCAAAAGTTTGCGGATTATAAAGACAAAGTGATTGCCATGATTGCATTATCAAGTTATGTCTTCATCTCATTTTCGTTGAATTGGACTCATTCTGCTTAGTTACAAGATTGTGCTTTATCTTTTGGGTGACCGCTTACACGTTTGTGTTACAATGGTCGAACACAAAGTTTATTCATTACTTTGAATACCACTCCCACTAACTTCATGGTGTCAGCAACAATGGCGCGGCCTGGGTGAGCATCTCCTTATCTTCTGGCGTCTCACACTTGTTCGCCAAATTTCTGAAGCGGTCTTTCGGTTGGTACTGGACGACTTGATATATTTTTGTAACCTCTAACCAATGACGCAGGTACCAGGATAAATGTGGTATCGTAAGCAGTATTGGGGACCCTACCTTTGAGATTATAAAAATTGAGGTTTCAAGCATAATCATTAAGTGGGAGGAGGTCCAGATTTAGTTATTTCTATTGAAGGGTACAAAAGTATCTAACATAACAATTGTGTTGGCATTTATTTTTTTTCAGAGAGATAATGTTTTCTTGAATATTCTGTTTACCATCATGCATCATATTACCAAGGCACTGACGTCACAACATGACTGCCACGCATGCAGAGTATTTATCTTGAAATCGACAGCTGTGGCGGCAAAATAGAGTCGCCCAGGTACTGACGTCACAACATGGCTGCCACGCATGTAGAGTATTTTTGTTTTGACCCGGTGAGTATCCATCATGAATCATATTAACAGAGAACTGACGTTACAACATGGCCGTGGTTTTTTTTTCTAAAAAGTCTAATAATTAAAATACAAAAACCAATTAAAAAATTTTGAGATTTTTTTATTTTTTTTTTTTTTTTAAATTTGAAAAAAATAAAAAAAATAAAAAATAAAAATTGAAAAATAAATTAAATTAAGATGACGTCATCGTCTGCTGCAGTGGCAAAATAGGTAGTATGGGTACCTTTTTACCACTCTAACAACTGCGTGTGACGCACATCTGTATTGAAGAAAATGCGCATTGGGCTCATATTTAACAAAACGAGTTTTTCGGTCCGGTGGGTAGATTATTCGATAGTCATAGAACCCTCTCCAAATGCCTATAATATACCACTGTTGGACCAAGTACTTAAAAAATGAATGGCAAGGCGTATATGTTGGTGTTTAAACCTTTGAACCCGAGAGCACGTTTTCCGGCATGATGGGTCATAATTTCCTACTTCGATTGCTGCTAAGTGAAGGTGTGGGGTAGACCAATCAATATTTTTACCGTCCAGCCCAAAGGTTGCACGTTAAAAAAATATTAATTGGTCTACTCCCAAATAATGAATATGAACTCTCCCAATTGCTGTCGTTGAACAGAGTGGCAGATACCACTACCACTAGGGTTCAAATGGTTAATGGTTGGCCGTCAGACGTCTTGTGCTAAGAGCCCTGCAATATGAGCAATATTGCTTGTACAAATCTCCTGCCTGTAGAAGTTGTGGAATGTGGGTTTACTTCGCAACTCTGCTTTGCTATGGCTGGGGCGTCAGTAGTGAGTATCTTCCATCATACATCATATTACGTCCATAAAATTGCATTTATCATTGCTGAAATGCAATTTTAACGACGTAATATGATGCCGTAGAAATCGATAACGTCACTTTAATAAGATTCACCTATTTTCTAATAGGCGAATCTCTTGTTATTCTTATTATTTATTTTTTATTTCACTGATTTTTATCAGCCGAATTGTGCGAAAATGGCTTGTACGATTCTGCTGAAATTCGGCACATCCATAGAGCTTCATGAAATCGTGCTTGATTGAAACATGGCATATCTGTAGTTTTTCTTTAGGTATTCTTGAAAAATTTAACCCTATGCCCATTCTGATTGCATAAAGATAGGTGCCATAAAAAAAAATCTATTTTTTCAGAAGTTAGTGGGTTGAAGTGACAATTTCCTCCATTTCTAATTGACTGAGCGCTGAATACTTTCCGTGGCTGCATACAGCAGTCAAAGTATGACAACTTTTGTATTATACGTTATTATTAAAAGTTTAACCCTAAGCGGTTTTGAGAATTTCCATAAGAGTACTGTCAGAATAATTGCTATTTTTGTCAACGTTCAGATGTGATTTCTCAGCACTGGAGCCATCTATTCTCAAAACGTTTCCCATGAGAAGATAATGCTTTTATCCAAGACCGATTTTGTTGTTGTATGTTTTATTTAAGTTTTAACCTTCACCTTGTTTCCGGACCTTCAATTGAAGTACCCTCAAATTCTTCATAAAATTGGTTCATTTTGAGGTCACTTTTTCCCCCTTTCGAATGGAATATCGAAAAATGATTTGCATGTCTGTGTTCATAATTGACTACCGAGCATATTTGTTTTATAAGTTTGGTTGTAAACATTAACTCCATGCCCATTCTGGTTGCATAAATGCAGGTACCATCCAAACAAAACTCCAAATTTTTTTGAATGTGGTATGTTTAAGGGAGAATTTTCTCCATTTCTAATTGATCGAGCACTGAATGTTTTATATGGCTGCGCGGAGCAGTGAAAGTATAACAACTTTTGTTTTATATGTTATGATTAAAAGTTTAACCCTTGGCAGATTTGAGAGTTCCCATAAGGGTACTGTCCGAATAATTGTTATTTTCGCCAGGTTTCACATGCGATTCTCAGCACTGGATTCATATTTTCTCAAAATGTTTCCAATGAGAAGACTGGGCGTTCACCCCAAAACATTTTTGCTGTTATATATTTTATTCGAAGTTTTAATCTTCAACCAGTTTTTGTGGCTTGAATTGGGGTACCCTCAAATTCGTCATAAAATTGGCTCATTTCGAATTCATTTTTCACCCACTTTCGAATGGAATAACTAAATATGACTTCCATACCCGCCTTCATAATTGATTACCGAGCATATTTGCTGTGGTAAGTTTGGTTGTAAAATTTAACCTTATGCCCATTCTGGTTGCATGAAGATAGATGCCATCCAAAAAAAACCCTAATTTTTTCAGAATTTGATAAGTTTAAGTGACAATTGACTCCATTCCTGTCTGATTCAGCCCTGAATGCTTTCTATGGCTGCATGAAGCAGTCATGGCATGACAACTTTTGTTCTATATATTATTATTAAAAGTTTAACTCTTGGAAGGTTTGAGAGTCCCCATACAGGTACCGTTAGAATGCTAAAGCTATCACAAATGGGCACTATTAGCACAATTCTCACAAACCCTCAGAGGAGTTGGTCTGAAACTCTCCTAATTTCTGCAGCATAACGTAACTCATCTCGGAACATAGGCTGCATCCCTCGCATTAACCTCTTTTTGCCACAACAGTCGAACAAAGCACATTTTGGCAAAAATTAACTAATGTTCACATGCGATTCCTCAGCACTGGAGCCATATTTTCTCAAAACGTAGACTTTGAGAGAATAGAGCATTTATCCCAGGATAACGTTTCCTGTTCAAAGAGTATTAACCCTCGGACAGTGTTCGGGCTTTGAAGTGAAGTACCCTCATATTCGTTGCGAAATACGCGCACTTTGAGTTCCCTTTGACTGCCATTTTGAATGGAATGTTGGAAAATCATTTGCTTATCGGTATTTATAACTGACATCTTAGCTGACATGGAAGCATACATGTGTGCAGAGACTTTTGCAGTTTACTCTTGACTTTGGCATTAATCCTACACCATCAGTGTTTATGCCACTAACAGTAATGTCAGAAGAATTGTTAGACTCTGAAGACACAGTTTTCTATCTGTTACGAACTGAGTAGCCTGAAATACTTTCCAACTATGTAAGCAAGCCGATTTTGCCTACTCCCAAAAAGCAAGCAAAATAGGCGAATCTCTCGATTTCTTGAAACAGAAAAATCTAGTTGTTAAATTCCTTTATAAATTGTTTTTTAAATTATTTTAAATTGTTTTTCAATTTTTAAAAGTTTTTTATTTTTTTCAAATTTTTATTTGTTTTTTTTTATTTATGATTTAAATGGTTTTAATTATTTAAAAAAAAAACACTCACGCACCTGTGCCATTGAGCCAAGGAGAGGGGTTTTACTGGTTGCAAAACTTGTTCCCAAATCCTCATAAAACAAATAGGACTAAACCAAATGTCAGATTTTGGGCTAGGATAATTAGCCACCTGTTCGATAATGTTCCCACTTTTGTTTACATAAACAGCCAATTGATTGACAAGTGTTTTCTTAATGACTGGTGTAATTGACGTATCTATACATGCTTAAATATGTTTGCACGGTCACTTTATCACTGAAACAGCGTGCATACTCCATTTGTCAAATCTACACCAGAGGTGACAAGCATTTTACAATGGAGGGCATTTCTTGGGTTAGTCTCACCTACCCGGTTGGTCGTTGGTAATTAATAACGTATATGCTAAGTAAACACGCTTTCGTCTGTTCCATGTATGTTTGTCTGTGTTGAGGATTGTCCAAAGTGTGTTTTTTTCAGAACTCGCAGTATTTGCAGTGCATTTTAAAGCGAGTTCATTTTTAGTACTCATTGAATTCACAGTGTATAAATATGCAGAATTATTTAGTATCCTCAGCCAACAATAATGCGCTTTTTGATTTAAACATATTTTATTGTCGTAAGATGTTGACTGACAAAAGGATTGGAACACAAATTATTGCAACTTAATTACGTTCCTCTTCTGATAAACAATGGCAAAGCATAATATAAGATTTACATAACGACATTAACAAAATAGCATAATGAGATAGAAATGATTTAATGAACAGATAGAGAATTTGAAGGTTACCAAAGTCGTTGGGTTGAGAAATAAACTTCTGATAACTAGTTATTATAAAATAATGTAGAATAGTTAGGATGAAGTGCAGTCCGGAAAGCGAAACTGGCAGGTAGTAGGTCTCGAACGTTCAGCCCCAAAAGTCTATACCAGTTCTAAATGGTGGCCGCATGAAGCCGCTGATCGCGACTTCGTGCTAGTTTGAAAGGTTCCAGATCATACGTCATAAAAATCGGAAAGTTGCATCTAACAAATAAGTAAGGAAGTTTATTTTACATACTGGTGCGCATTAACTTTTTCTTTTTTTCTTTTTTTCTCTTACAGAAGCCAGCCAAACCAAAAGCTAAAGAGAACGTACCTTACTGTTCAGCCAGGAACCCAACCAACTCTGTCCCATCTGACAGAGCTCAAAGACTAGACTAGACGGAGTGGGTCCAATTCCCACAGCGCTATGATCATTGATGGATATCGGTGTGTCTGGTGGTTATGTTATTCGAAAAGTCCGCTTTATGAGATAAAAGACTGGACTGTCCTCGAAATCTTGATTATATTTTTCCATGATATTGTGGGTTTGCCAAACATAAGGTCGTCTGTCTACAAATAGCTTAGTGCTATAAGATTTACTATTTTGTACATTGTGCAGAATTTATGGATTTCTCAACGTCGTGAAAGGATGGACCACCCGAGTTCCAGAAGGATACATTCTTTCTGAGGAAACTGATCTTGTCTGGCCTGATATATGATATGATATGTATTTATTCACCAGTATACAAAAAGTATAGATATATACATAATAGTTTTACAAGCATAACAAAATTCGTTGTACAATAAGATATTTTCAATACCCATACAATGGTATGACACATTTTCTTTTTGTATACCAGTAGGGAAAGGCATAGCCAGATTGGCTGTCTTCCTGTCCTTCCCTATAGTAGGGGAAATAAAACCAAAGAATCCCTAGAATGGCGGAAATAACCCAAAAGGGGTATGTGGAGGCAACATTGTTTTCTCTGTCTACCAATCCAAAGTTCTTCTAATAAATCATGGCTTTTGTGCAAAATATGTTAGGTGGTCAGCGTAGGTTACAACACAGTACTCTCCGATTGGTCTCTAGAGTTATTGCGGTTAATTAGAACAGAAAAGGACTGATTTTACAAAAGTAACAACTCCATATTTTGAAGTAATAGAGACCAAGCCGGGAGACCAAATAGGACGAGATGCCAGACGATTGTTCCCATTGAAGATAGATCATGTACTGACCGAAGACTGTTTGGTACAGGTGGTACATTGCAATGCCTTTATTATCCGGATATTCCTTGTTGAGTCAACAGTTTACAAATGCATTGTGAGTAGTAACCGGGAATAGTAAGAGGCATTATTTTAGGTTCAACGGTATACTAGAAGGCACAATCTGGACAGTAGGGGTTGGAGCAGGAAACATTTTCCGAGTAGGTCGCAAAAATTTTTGTTATGAGCTTGGTCTTGAATTCTTTCCTATTTTTGGTTTCTCGGATACACCTATCTAGGCCATTCCATAGTATTGGGAAAGCGAACACAGGTAAGCTGTCTAGCGCTTTAGTTCTAGTTCTATGCCTACGAATTAGTCCCATTTGCCGCGTGTTCATAAATTCGTTATTTGTAACAGAGAAAAAAATCGGCAAAGGACTTTGGAAGGTTACCATTATGCCAATCGAACATAAATAAGGAAACATGTAGGGTATACAAATCCTTTATTTTTAGTATTTTATCATTGATAAATAGAGGGTCTGTGTGGGCATTGTACTTTTTATTATTTATAATTCGTATCGATCTCTTTTGTAATTTAAAGAGACGGTTGCAGGCTTTTGATGCACCCCATAATGGAATTCCATAGATAAAATGGCTCTGTATTAGTGTAAAGTATAGGCTTTTCAAGATTTTGTGTGGTAAAATATGTTTTACTCTATTAAGGGCATAATTCGCAAGAGCAACTTTCGAGGAAATCTGTGATATGTGAGCATTATATGATAGTTTTTCATCAATAGTAATACCAAGAAACTTTATAGATTTTCCCCCATTTCCGCAATTGTCAGCATTAGTAATGTGATTATTAATTTTAATGTCCTGAAGTATGACGTTCTTATTTTGGGATGGATTAAGAGCAATGTAGTTTGTTTTCTTGGGGTTTAGTACCAACTGGTCGGCTGTGCACCAGTCAAATATCTTTTGAAGTTCTTCATTAAATTCCAACACCAGCATATTTAACTCTGCCGCAGCCTTGTATGTGGACGTATCGTCCACAAAGGAGAGTAGATTTAACTTAGTTGAATTACAAATATCGTTTATGTATTTGAGGAACAGAATAGGTCCCAGTATTGAGCCCTGTGGTACTCCGCAGCTTAGTTCAGATAGGTCAGATTTACTATCACCAAAAGAGACATACTGCTTTCTGTTCTGTAGGTAACTCTTAAACCATTTGTTCGCACCCCCTCTTATTCCATAATATTCTAATTTTTGAAGTAGCACATCATGACTAGGAGTTTCCTGTAAAGGAAGCGTTTAAAAATTCGACAAATGACTTACGAGGTTGGGATATATGAGTTGTCGTCTGAATTCCAATGTTGGCAAAGAAATTATTAAATTCTTGTGCAATTTCATTTGGCTCATATATCTTCGTATCACCAAGATTAAAGAACGACGGTAAAGTCCGTTTGTTTTTATTTTTGTTCAGTGCGTTATTTAGGATTTGCCACGTTTTCCGCATGTTGTTCTTATTTTCTAGAAGAATTTTCTCAAAGCACATAGCTTTACATCGTTTCTTTAATTTATTAAATATCCGACAGTAATTTTTATAATTTCCGATATTGACTTCTGTTGGAGCTTTTAACTTTTTTTTTGAAGAATTTGTTCTTGTTGTTGGCTGAGACGAGAAGGCCTTTTGTCATCCACGGTTGTTGCTTTATGAATCTTTTACTTTTGTGTAGGCTTTGTAAGGGGAAAGCCATTTCATAGGCATTCAAATAAACATTGAGGAATGTTTCATACGCTTCATTAGGACAGTTAGCATCCATCACCGGACTGAAATCACTTTGGGATAACAGCGACTTGAAGTGCTCGACAGAATAGGAGTTTATTTTTCTGGTCAAAATCGGATCTGACCTGACCGGTTTGGAATGTGAAATTTGGGTATAAATAATTCCAAAGTGATCCGAAACATCGGTAAGGATTATTCCAGATTTTGCAAGTTTAGAGACCTCATTGGAAAATATGTTAGCAATAAGTGTCGCTGTGCTACCAGTGACTCTAGTTGGTTTTGTAATAACTGGTTGGAAGCTCTCACTAAACATTAGGTCAACAAATGATTCGGTTTTGGTATGACACGTTACTTTTAGTAGATCAATATTGAAGTCGCCCATAATAATGGAGGGTTTCTTTTCCGTATTGAGTATATCAGTCACTTGGTTAATTTTTGATTGGAAAAGATCGATATCTGCTCTAGGGGCCGTGTTTGGTCTATATATTACGCCAACTACCTTAGAAGAGTTTTTATACTTTAATTCAACAAAGATAGACTCAAAGACGTGAGGTATAAACATGGAAAGATCTTGTCGAATACTAAAAGAAATATCGCTTTTTACAAACAGACCGACCCCACCGCGACCGTCGTCATCAACAGGTCTCGAATTATATTGTAAGGGGTGATATCCTTCTAAGGTATAGGACATATTGGTAGGGATTTTGTAAATTTCTGTCAGGCCAATCACATCGAAAGTGTTCTCTTTATCATTCAGTTCTGATAGTAAATAATTCAGAGGCTCCCAGTGAGCATTGAGACTTTGGCAGTTGATATGAAATGCCGAGAAGGACCTCGCCGGGGCTGAAATATGTACAATCAGTCTTAGTAAATATGGCTGCCGAGTCCTCATCTGTTTTATCAATCAGTAGATGACCTAAGTCGTAGTCAGGGTTCGTCTGGACCTCGCCCAAGTTAGTACTACCCGCCATGATATATGGACCGACCACGGGCATCACAATAGCACACACAATGGATATTACCATTCACAATTGGAAGTGCATCAAAAAATACATATTTATTCTGGAATCTTGAGGATTTGACAAACTCCGATAAACTGTTCACTTGGACATAATTCAATGGCGATTCAACAAAAAACAATGTTGCGTAACAAAAAATAAGCTTTAAGAACATTAGGGAATTGAGAAATGTATTAATTTCCAAGATGAGGGGTGGGGTGAAATTTTCTGTTCTCCTGTCCGGTGAGAAGAAATTACTGGTTATATAATTATGGTATCTGCAGGGGTGATAGGATTGTATACATCCCGTTAAAAAATTGCATAACCGATATTAACTGTAGTATAGGATAAGTTAACTAATAGATCAGTAGTGAAGATACTAGGACACATGGCACAGTCAGGACTAAGGGATAACTATACCCTTCAGTCTCATCATCAGCTCAGTGTCCCAATTGGAAATTACTGGTTATATAATTGTGGTATCTGCAGGGGTGATAGGATTGTATACATCCCGTTAAAAAATTGCATAACCGATGGTACAGATGTTGAACTAAGTCATATTAACTGTAGTATAGGATAAGTTAACTAATAGATCAGTAGTGAAGATACTAGAACACATGGCACAGTCAGGACTGAGAGATAACTATACCCTTCAGTCTCATCATCAGCTCAGTGTCCCGGGTCCTCCTACTTGTGTAGAAGTAAATCGACCAAATAAATAAGCATATTCGCAATTAAATTTTATCCCCATATGGGCCATCTGAATCATCTTCCTAATATATCACGTTTGCCGCACAAAGCTTACATATGAAGATAACTTTTGTGATATCAACGATTGTCTATGAAAAAAAAACCATCGTTCCATAAGACCTTAAAAAAGGATAAAAAACTCATCACCGTTCATCAAGCTATCACCAATGGGCGATATCTCGCTTCTGTGTTGAAAATCGTTTTGTTTGTGGTTGGTAAATTGGTTTGTTTACTGAGATCGTATTCTCTGTGTCACTGTGTCATTAGCCATATGGGCCATCTGAATCATCTTCCTAATATATCACGTTTGCCGCACAAAGCTTACATATGAAGATAACTTTTGTGATATCAACGATTGGCTATGAAAAAAAACATCGTTCGATAAGACCTTAAGAAAGGATAAAAAGTCATCACCGTTCATCAAGCTATCACCAGTGGGCGATATCTCGCTTCTGTGTTGAAAATCGTTTTGTTTGTGGTTGGTTAATTGGTTTGTTTACTGAGATCGTATTCTCTGTGTCACCGTGTCATTAGCCAATGAGAGAACATGTCTAATCACGATACATGATTTCGTGTAATGCAGTTTTAAAGATTATGAAAGAGGGTAGCATCAGTTCACTGTGGCAAAATTTCTAACTGGAGAAAATTCTATGGATGTACATGTGTTTTCAGTGAGATGTGTGGTTTACAAGTAATAGCAGGGTAATTACAGGTTATTAATTATTAGTCATTATTAAAAGCTATATGAGTAACTACTCGGGTATGCTACTTGAATATTAAACTAAGGTTTTAACTGTAATCTGTACCGCAGCCACATTCCTGTCGGCGGCCAGTTAAAACAGCTAAAAGTTCCACTACACATTGACATGGCTTCTCACAGTTAATTATTGATCACAGCATTTAGTTACACATAGACATGGCTGCTCTGAGGAAGCACATAGTAGAATAACTCTCTACCTAGGATAAGGCTGTTTCAGTAACACAAAATAGTTAATGATCATGGCTTTGAACAGGTGATATATGGCTGGAAATGGTAGGAAATATGGCTACCTCATGAATAAAAATTTAATATTAAACATATTTTTTTAACTGTTGTACAATCACAACGGTTAAAAATACAATTACACATGGGTATGGCTGCTCTGAGGCAGCACATAGTGAAATGACTCTGTACATAGTATAAGGCTGATTCAGTAACATAAATAATTATTGACCATGGCTTTGAACTGGTGATTTATGGCTGGATATGGTAGGATATGGCTGGCCCAATGATATAATTTAATATTTAACATATTTTTTAACCGTTGTACAATCACTGCAGCCAAACATACCATTACACATAGACATGGCTGCTCGGAGGAAGCACATAGGGGAATAACACTGTACACAAGATAAGGGTGTTTTAGTAACACAAATAGTTATTGATCATGGTTTTGAACTGGTAATATATGGCTGGGCATGGTATGATATGGCTGCCCTAAGACTATAATTTAATATTAAATATGTTTTTTTAACTGTTGTACAATCACAACAGTTAAAAATACCATTACCCACAGGCATGACTGTGTTGAGGAAGCACATAATAAAATAACTCTGTACATAGGGTAAGGTTGTTTCAGTAACGCAAATAGTTATTGATCATGGCTTTGACCTGCTGATATATGGCTGGATATGGTAGGATATGGCTGCCCCAAGGAAGTAATAATTCAACAGTAAACATGTTTGTTAACTGTTGTACAATTACAACAGTTGAAACATACCATTACACACGCATATAGTATAATAACTCTGTACATAGGATATGGCCGTTTCAGTAACACAGATAGCTATTGATCATGGCTTTGAACTGGTGATATATGGCTGGGTATGGTAGGATATGGCTGCCCCAAGGATATATCTTAATATTAAAAATGCCTTTTAACTGTTGCACAATCACAACAGTTATAAATACAACAGTTGAAAAATACCATTACACACACATATAGTATAGTAACTCTGTACATAGGATATGGCCGTTTCAGTAACACATATAGCTATTGAGCATGGCTTTGAACTGGTGATATATGGCTGGGTTTGGTAGGATATGGCTGCCCCAAGGATATATCTTAATATTAAAAATGCCTTTTAACTGTTGCACAATCACAACAGTTATAAATACCATTACACACAGACATGGCTGCTCCGCGGAAAACACAGTGAAGTAACTCTATATACAAGATAAGGCTGTTTCACTAACACAAATAGTTATCGATCCTGGCTTTGAACTGATGATATATGGCTGGATATGGTAGGATATGGCTGCCCCAAGGATATAATTTAATATTAAGAATTTTTTTTAAAATGTTGACCAATCACAACAGTTAAGAATACCATTACACATAGACATGGCTGCTCTAGAGGAGGACATAGTAAAATAACAAAATAAGGCTGTTACAGTGACATAAATAGGTACTGGTCATGGCTTCAAAATGGTGATATATGTTGGATATGGTAGGATGTGGCTGCCCCAAGGACATATCTTAATATTAAGCATGTTTTTTTTAACTGTGGTACAATCACAACAGCCAAAATACCATTACATTTAAACATTGGACATGGCTGCTCTGAGGAAACCCATATTGAAATAACTCTGTACACAAGGTAAGGTTGTTTCAGTAACACAAATAGTTATTGATCATGGCTTTGAACTGGTGATATATGGCTGGATATGGTAGGATATGCTGCCCCAGGGATATAATTTAATATTAACATGTCTTTAACTGTTGTAAAGTCACAACAGTTAAAAATACCACTACACATAGACATGGCAGCTCTGAGGAAGCTCATAGTGAAATAACTCTGTACACAAGATACGGCTGTTCAGTAACACAAACAATTATTGATCATGACTTAGGACTGGTGATATATAGCTGGATATGGTATGATATGGTTGACCCAAGGATATATTTTAATATTAAACCTGTTTTTTAACCGTTGTGCAATCACGACAGCCAAAAATACCATTACACATAGACATGGCTGCTATGAGGAAGCACATACATGTAGTACAGTCACACAGTTAAAAATACCATTAATTTAATATTAAACATGTGTTTTTAGCTGTTGTACAATCACACAGTTAAAATACCATTAATTTAATATTAAACATGTGTTTTCAACTTTTACACAATCACACAGTTAAAAATACCAAACAGGTTTTTTTTTTTTTTTTTTTTTTTTTTTTGAACAATCACAACAGTTAAAAATACCATTACACATCTACATGGCTGCTCGGAGGAAGCACATGGTAAAATAACTCTACACGTAGGATAAGGCTGTTTCACTAACACAAATAGTTATTGAGCATGGCTTTGAACTGGTGATATTTGGCTGGATATGGTAGGATATGGCTGCCCAAAGGATATAGTTTAATATTAAACATGTTTTTAACAATCACAACAGTTGGAATACCATTGCACATGGACATGGCTGCTCTAGGGGAGCACATAGTAAGATAACTCTGTACACAAAATAAGGCTGTTCCAGAAACATAAATAGTTATTGACCATGGCTTTCAACTGGTGATACATGGCTGGATATGGAAGGATATGGCTGCCCCAAGGACATATCTTAATATTAAGCATGTTTTTTAACTGTGGTTCAATCACAACAAAATACCGTTACACATAGACATGGCTGCTCTGAGGAAGCACATGGTAAAACAACTCTGCTCATAGGATAAGGCTGTTTCACTAATATAATAGTTATTGAGCATGGCTTTGAACTGGTGATATATGGCTGGATATGGTAGGAAATGGCTTCCCCAAGGACATATTTTAATATTAAACATGTTTTTTAACTGTTGTAAGATCACAACAGATAAAAATACCATTACACATAGATATGGCTGCTCTGAAGAAGCACATAGTGAAATAAATCTGTGCACTAAATACGACTGTTCAGTAACACAAATAGTTATTGATCATGGCTTAGGACTGGTGATGTATGGCTGGATATGGTATGATATGGCTGCCCCCAAGGAAATAATTTAATATTAAACATGTTTTTAACCGTTATGCAATCACAACAGCCAAAAATACCATTACACATAGACATGGCTGCTCTGACGAAGCACATAGTGAAATAAATATGTACACAAAATATGGCTGTTCAGTAACACAAATAGTTATTGATCATGGCTTTTAACTGGTGATATATGGCTTGATATGGTATGATATGGCTGCCCCAAGGAAATAATTTAATATTAAACATGTTTTTGAACTGTTGTGCATTCACAACAGCCAAAAATAACATTACACATAGACATGGCTGCTCTGAGGAAGCACATAGTTTTAGTAACAAAAATAGTTATTGATCATGGCTTTAAACTGGTGATATATGGCTGTGTATGGTAGGATATGGCTGCCCTAAGGATATAATTTAATATTAAACATGTTGTTTTTTTTTTATTTAACTGTTGTACAATCTCAACAGTTAAAAATACCATTACACATAGGCATGGCTGCTCTGAGGTAGTACATAATAAAATCAGTCTGTACATAGGATAAGGCTGTTTCAGTAACACAAACGGTTATTGATCATGGCTTTGAACTGCTGATACATAGCTGGGTATTGTAGGATATGGTTGCTCCAAGGAAATAATTCAATATTAAACATGTTTATTAACTGTTATACAATTACAACAGTTAAAAAAATACCATTACATATAGACATGTCTGTTCTAAGGAAGCACACAGTAATAACTCTATACATGGGGTAAGGCTGTTTCAGTAACACAAATAATTATTGATCATGGCTTTGAACTGGTAATATATGGCTGGATGTGGTAGGATATGGCTGCCCCAATGATATATCTTAGTATTAAATATGATTGTTAACTGTTGTACAAACACAACAGTTAAAAATACCATTACACATAGACATGGCTGCTCATGGCTTTTAACTGGTGATATATGGCTGGATATGGTAGGATATGGCTGCCCCAAGGATATATCTTAGTATTAAATATGATTGTTAACTCTGTACATGGGGTAAGGCTGTTTCAGTAACACAAATAATTATTGATCATGGCTTTGAACTGGTAATATATGGCTGGATATGGTAGGATATGGCTGCCCCTAGGATATATCTTAGTATTAAATATGATTGTTAACTGTTGTACAAACACAACAGTTAAAAATACCACTACACATGGACATGGCTGTTCATGGCTTTTAACTGGTGATATATGGCTGGATATGGTAGGATATGGCTGCCCCAAGGATATATCTTAGTATTAAATATGGTTGTTAACTGTTGTACAAACACAACAGTTAAAAATACCACTACACATGGACATGGCTGATCGTGGCTTTTAACTGGTGATATATGGCTGGATATGGTAGGATATGGCTGCCCCAAGGATATATCTTAGTATTAAATATGGTTGTTAACTGTTGTACAAGCACAACAGTTAAAAATACCATTACACATGGATATAATTTAATTTAATATTAAACATGTTTTTTAACTGTTGTACAATCACAACAGTTAAAAATACCATTACACATTGACATGGTTGCTCTGAGGAAGCACATAGTGAAATAAATCTGTGCACTAAATACGACTGTTCAGTAACACAAATAGTTATTGATCATGGCCGAGGACTGGTGATGTATGGCTGGATATGGTATGATATGGCTGCCCCCAAGGAAATAATTTAATATTAAACATGTTTTTAACGGTTATGCAATCACAACAGCCAAAAATACCATTACACATAGACATGGCTGCTCTGACGAAGCACATAGTGAAATAAATATGTACACAAAATATGGCTGTTCAGAAACACAAATAGTTATTGATCATGGCTTTGAACTAGTGATATATGGCTTGATATGGTATGATATGGCTGCCCCAAGGAAATAATTTAATATTAAACATGTTTTTGAACCGTTGTGCATTCACAACAGCCAAAAATACCATTACACATAGACATGGCTGCTCTGAGGAAGCGCATAGTGGAATGACTCTGTACACAAGATAAGGTTGTTTTAGTAACAAAAATAGTTATTGATCATGGCTTTAAACTGGTGATATATGGCTGTGTATGGTAGGATATGGCTGCCCTAAGGATATAATTTAATATTAAACATGTTTTTTTTTTAACTGTTGTACAATCTCAACAGTTAAAAATACCATTATACATAGGCATGGCTGCTCTGATGTAGTACATAATAAAATCAGTCTGTACATAGGATAAGGCTGTTTCTGTAACACAAATGGTTATTGATCATGGCTTTGAACTGCTGATATATAGCTGGGTATTGTAGGATATGGCTGCCCCAAGGAAATAATTCAATATTAAACATGTTTATTAACTGTTGTACAATTACAACAGTTAAAAAATGCCATTACATATAGACATGTCTGTTCTAAGCAAGCACATAGTAATAACTCTATACATGGGGTAAGGCTGTTTCAGTAACACAAATAATTATTGATCATGGCTTTGAACTGGTAATATATGGCTGGATATGGTAGGATATGACTGCCCCAAGGTTATATCTTAGTATTAAATATGATTGTTAACTGTTGTACAAACACAACAGTTAAAAATACCATTACACGTGGACATGGCTGCTCATGGCTTTTAACTGTCGATATATGGCTGGATATGGTAGGATATGGCTGCCCCAAGGATATATCTTAGTATTAAATATGATTGTTAACTCTGTACATGGGGTAAGGTTGCTTCAGTAACACAAATAATTATTGATCTTGGCTTTGAACTGGTAATATATGGCTGGATATGGTAGGATATGGCTGCCCCAAGGATATATCTTAGTATTAAATATGATTGTTAACTGTTGTACAAACACAACAGTTAAAAATACCACTACACATGGACATGGCTGCTCATGGCTTTTAACTGGTGATATATGGCTGGATATGGTAGGATATGGCTGGCTCAAGGATATATCTTAGTATTAAATATGATTGTTAACTGTTGTACAAGCACAACAGTTAAAAATACCATTACACATGGATATAATTTAATTTAATATTAAACATGTTTTTTAACTGTTGTACAATCACAACAGGAAAAATACCATTACACATACACATGGATGCTCTGGCGAAACACAAATAATTATTGATCATGGCTTTGAACTGGTGATATATGGCCGGATATGGTAGGATATATATTAAGCATGGCTTTGAACTGGTAATATATGGCTTGTTATGGTAGGCCATGGCTGCCGAGGGATATAATTTAATATTAATTTAATATTAAACATGTTTTTTAACTGTAGTACTATCACAGTTAAGGGTGCACCCAATCCTGCCCCAATGTGGATTGTTTGAGGGGGGGGGGGGACAGCGTGTACACTCCCCAAAAATTCAAATTAAAACGATTTTTATGACCAATTTCTTACTTGGGAAGTTAATATAGCAGACAGTCAGATGAATATACAAACCCAAAATAGGACAGTGGACGAGCTGTTAGTCTTGATTAACCTATAATCTTGGGTGCGATCAACTAGGAACAGCACCAAACACTTTGTTCAGTTCCTTCTCGAGTTTGGTAACTTCTTGGGGTGTGGTAATTCGTCGGACAGAGTCATCTCTCTTTTTCACAAAGATTACCCCATCGAATGTCCATGTTTGGGGGATCTTCTTCTCTTTAACAAGGCCACGGCATCGTTTTGCAAGCTGAGAACGCATTGAAGTTAAATGTTCATTAACATAAACTTTCTTTGTGCTTGTGGTTGTTGAGAGTTTTCTACGTGCCCTGCAAAATTGATCACGAGTACGGTAACTACTAAATTTCACCAAGATAGTTCGAGGCTGGTTTCTTTCGAGACCTGAGGTTCCAGAACGATGACTCCTCTCAATTTGACTAACTTCCAGAGGAACTTCCATGGTTTTAGCTAGGCCTAACACTATTTTATCAGTGGTTTCTCCAGCGGACTCTGGTATGCCAGATATCCTTGAACTATTACGTATTCCGTATTGCTTGAGATCGTCAAGTTCATTTTCGAGGCGGGTTATGTCGTCATCCTTTGCGCTATTCGAGCTCTCGAGCTCCTCGACACGACACTGTAGCTCTCGAATCTGCTCGCTAAATGAAGATCTGATCACATCTTCAAGCACTGTCTGTACTCTTGGGTGAGTAAGGGCAGCAATAAGGCTTTCAATTAAATCACTGCTATTACCTGTGGGATTATCAACAGTTTCCATGATGTTTTCGACACTCGAATCGATGCTAGTTTCTGCCTCGTACAATGAATTATCGTACAATGAATTATCGGATAAGGAATCTTTAAATTCCTTGTACTTTTTTGAACTGTGAGCTGTAGAAGCACTTTCACTAGACACACGCCTGCGCCTACGATTCTCGGACTCCACTTGTGGAATATCGTTTTGAATTGATCGATTCGTTGCCATTGGAGTCAAAAGTCAAACATGGTGGAAATCTTGTCGTCGAAATAAGGTGACAAGACAGCACATGAGAAACTAATCCTTGAATCCACTGTGGATCATGTTATTTAATATCATAACTTAGCCGCAATGCGAATAATATAATCACACATAAAAGGAAAAAATCCATTCTTACATCGTAGAACAGTCTAAAAACAAAAATAATATCAACCGGCAAGGAAAAACAAAAAATTCAACACCCCGCCATTCTTGTCACGTGAGGGGTTCCGGATTTAGTTATTTCATTTGAAGCGTATTAAAAAACTATGTGACATGTTTTTATAACTGAAAGAAAATTCATATTGTGAAACAAATTTCGTTGATTGCTTATAATATCCTTATTGGAGGATTTTGTAGCAATGGCCAACCAATGTGTATCAATGGTCAAACGCTTTCTCGCATATATTTCTGTGCAAAAGTTTGCTGATTATAAAGACAAAGTGATTGCCATGATTGCATTATCAAGTTATGTCTTCATCTCATTTTCGTTGAATTGGACTCATTCTGCTTAGTTACAAGATTGTGCTTTATCTTTTGGGTGACCGCTTACACGTTTGTATTACAATGGTCGAACACAAAGTTTATTCATTACTTTGAATACCACTCCCACTAACTTCATGGTGTCAGCAACAATGGCGCGGCCTGGGTGAGCATCTGCTTATCTTCTGGCGTCTCACACTTGTTCGCCAAATTTCTGAAGCGGTCTTTCGGTTGGTACTGGACGACTTGATATATTTTTGTAACCTCTAACAAATGACGCAGGTACCAGGATAAATGTGGTATCATAAGCAGTATTGGGGACCCTACCTTTGAGATTATAAAAATTGAGGTTTCAAGCATAATCATTAAGTGGGAGGAGGTCCAGATTTAGTTATTTCTATTGAAGGGTACAAAAGTATCTAACATAACAATTGTGTTGTCATTTATTTTTTTTCAGAGAGATAATGTTTTCTTGAATATTCTGTTTACCATCATGCATCATATTACCAAGGCACTGACGTCACAACATGACTGCCACGCATGTAGAGTATTTATCTTGAAATCGACAGCTGTGGCGGCAAAATAGGGTCGCCCAGGTACTGACGTCACAACATGGCTGCCACGCATGTAGTGTATTTTTTTTTGACCCGGTGAGTATCCATCATGAATCATATTACCAGAGAACTGACGTCACAACATGGCCGTGGTTTTTTTCTAAAAAGTCTAATAATTAAAATACAAAAACCAATTAAAAAATTTTGACATTTTTTTATTTTTTTTTTTTTTTTTAAATTTGAACAAAATAAAAAAAATAAAAAATAAAAATTGAAAAATAAATTAAATTAAGATGACGTCATCGTCTGCTGCAGTGGCAAAATAGGGTAGTATGGGTACCTTTTTACCACTCTAACAACTGCGTGTGACGCACATCTGTATTGAAGAAAATGCGCATTGGGCTCATATTTAACAAAACGAGTTTTTCGGTCCGGTGGGTAGATTATTCGATAGTCATAGAACCCTCTCCAAATGCCTATAATATACCACTGTTGGACCAAGTACTTAAAAAATGAATGGCAAGGCGTATATGTTGGTGTTTAAACCTTTGAACCCGAGAGCACGTTTTCCGGCATGATGGGTCATAATTTCCTACTTCGATTGCTGCTACGTGAAGGTGTGGGGTAGACCAATCAATATTTTTACCGTCCAGCCCAAAGGTTGCACGTTAAAAAATATTAATTGGTCTACTCCCAAATAATGAATATGAACTCTCCCAATTGCTGTCGTTGAACAGAGTGGCAGATACCACTACCACTAGGGTTCAAATGGTTAATGGTTGGCCGTCAGACGTCTTGTGCTAAGAGCCCTGCAATATGAGCAATATTGCTTGTACAAATCTCCTGCCTGTAGAAGTTGTGGAATGTGGGTTTACTTCACAACTCTGCTTTGCTATGGCTGTGGCGTCAGTAGTGAGTATCTTCCATCATACATCATATTACGTCCATAAAATTGCATTTATCATTGCTGAAATGCAATTTTAACGACGTAATATGATGCCGTAGAAATCGATAACGTCACTTTAATAAGATTCACCTATTTTCTAATAGGCGAATCTCTTGTTATTCTTATTATTTATTTTTTATTTCACTGATTTTTATCAGCCGAATTGTGCGAAAATGGCTTGTACGATTCTGCTGAAATTCGGCACATCCATAGAGCTTCATGAAATCGTGCTTGATTGAAACATGGCATATCTGTAGTTTTTCTTTAGGTATTCTTGAAAAATTTAACCCTATGCCCATTCTGATTGCATAAAGATAGGTGCCATCAAAAACAAATCTATTTTTTCAGAAGTTAGTGGGTTGAAGTGACAATTTCCTCCATTTCTAATTGACTGAGCGCTGAATACTTTCCGTGGCTGCATACAGCAGTCAAAGTATGACAACTTTTGTATTATACGTTATTATTAAAAGTTTAACCCTAAGCGGTTTTGAGAATTTCCATAAGAGTACTGTCAGAATAATTGCTATTTTTGTCAACGTTCAGATGTGATTTCTCAGCACTGGAGCCACCTATTCTCAAAACGTTTCCCATGAGAAGATAATGCTTTTATCCAAGACCGAGTTTGCTGTTGTATGTTTTATTTAAGTTTTAACCTTCACCTTGTTTCCGGACCTTCAATTGAAGTACCCTCAAATTCTTCATAAAATTGGTTCATTTTGAGGTCACTTTTTTCCCCTTTCGAATGGAATATCGAAAAATGATTTGCATGTCTGTGTTCATAATTGACTACCGAGCATATTTGTTTTATAAGTTTGGTTGTAAACATTAACTCCATGCCCATTTTGGTTGCATAAATGCAGGTACCATCCAAACAAAACTCCAAATTTTTTTGAATGTGGTATGTTTAAGGGAGAATTTTCTCCATTTCTAATTGATCGAGCACTGAATGTTTTATATGGCTGCGCGGAGCAGTGAAAGTATAACAACTTTTGTTTTATATGTTATGATTAAAAGTTTAACCCTTGGCAGATTTGAGAGTTCCCATAAGGGTACTGTCCGAATAATTGTTATTTTCGCCAGGTTTCACATGCGACTTCTCAGCACTGGATTCATATTTTCTCAAAATGTTTCCAATGAGAAGACTGGGCGTTCACCCCAAAACATTTTTGCTGTTATATATTTTATTCGAAGTTTTAATCTTTAACCAGTTATTGTGGCTTGAATTGGGGTACCCTCAAATTCTTCATAAAATTGGCTCATTTTGAATTCATTTTTCACCCACTTTCGAATGGAATAACTAAATATGACTTCCATACCCGCATTCATAATTGATTACCGAGCATATTTGCTGTGGTAAGTTTGGTTGTAAAATTTAACCTTATGCCCATTCTGGTTGCATGAAGATAGATGCCATCCAAAAAAAAACCCTAATTTTTTCAGAATTTGATAAGTTTAAGTGACAATTTACTCCATTCCTGTCTGATTCAGCCCTGAATGCTTTCTATGGCTGCATGAAGCAGTCATGGCATGACAACTTTTGTTCTATATATTATTATTAAAAGTTTAACCCTTGGAAGGTTTGAGAGTCCCCATACAGGTACCGTTAGAATGCTAAAGCTATCACAAATGGGCACTATTAGCACAATTCTCACAAACCCTCAGAGGAGTTGGTCTGAAACTCTCCTAATTTCTGCAGCATAACGTAACTCATCTCGGAAACTAGGCTGTATCCATCGCATTAACCTCTTTTTGTCACAACAGTCGAACAAAGCACATTTTGGCAAAAAATAACTAATGTTCACATGCGATTCCTCAGCACTGGAGCCATATTTTCTCAAAACGTAGACTTTGAGAGAATAGAGCATTTATCCCAGGATAACGTTTCCTGTTCAAAGAGTATTAACCCTCGGACAGTGTTCGGGCTTTGAAGTGAAGTACCCTCATATTCGTTGCGAAATACGCGCACTTTGAGTTCCCTTTGACTGCCATTTTGAATGGAATGTTGGAAAATCGTTTGCTTATCGGTATTTATAACTGACATCTTAGCTGACATGGAAGCACACATGTGTGCAGAGACTTTTGCAGTTTACTCTTGACTTTGGCATTAATCCTACACCATCAGTGTTTATGCCACTAACAGTAATGTCAGAAGAATTGTTAGACTCTGAAGACACAGTTTTCTATCTGTTACGAACTGAGTAGCCTGAAATACTTTCCAACTATGTAAGCAAGCCGATTTTGCCTACTCCCAAAAAAGCAAGCAAAATAGGCGAATCTCTCGATTTCTTGAACCAGAAAAATCTAGTTGTTAAATTCCTTTATAAATTGTTTTTTTTAATTATTTTAAATTGTTTTTCAATTTTTAAAAGTTTTTTATTTTTTTCAATTTTTTTATTTGTTTTTTATTATTTATGATTTAAATGGTTTTAATTATTTTAAAAAAAAACACTCACGCACCTGTGCCATTGAGCCAAGGAGAGGGGTTTTATTGGTTGCAAAACTTGTTCCCAAATCCTCATAAAACAAATAGGACTAAACCAAATGTCAGATTTTGGGCTAGGATAATTAGCCACCTGTTCGATAATGTTCCCACTTTTGTTTACATAAACAGCCAATTGATTGACAAGTGTTTTCTTAATGACTGGTGTAATTGACGTATCTATACATGCTTAAATATGTTTGCACGGTCACTTTATCACTGAAATAGCGTGCATACTCCATTTGTCAAATCTACACCAGAAGTGACAAGCATTTTACAATGGAGGGCATTTCTTGGGTTAGTCTCACCTACCCGGTTGGTCGTTGGTAATTAATAACGTATATGCTAAGTAAACACGCTTTCGTCTGTTCCATGTATGTTTGTCTGTGTTGAGGATTGTCCAAAGTGTGTTTTTTTTCAGAACTCGCAGAATTTGCAGTGCATTTTAAAGCGAGTTCATTTTTAGTACTCACTGAATTCACAGTGTATAAATATGCAGAATTATTTAGTATCCTCGGCCAACAATAATGCGCTTTTTGATTTAAACATATTTTATTGTCGTAAGATGTTGACTGACAAAACGATTGGAACACAAATTATTGCAACTTAATTACGTTCCTCTTCTGATAAACAATGGCAAAGCATAATATAAGATTTACATAACGACATTAACAAAATAGCATAATGAGTTAGAAATGATTTAATGAACAGATAGAGAATTTGAAGGTTACCAAAGTCGTTGGGTTGAGAAATAAACTTCTGATAACTAGTTATTATAAAATAATGTAGAATAGTTAGGATGAAGTGCAGTCCGGAAAGCGAAACTGGCAGGTAGTAGGTCTCGTACGTTCAGCCCCAAAAGTCTATACCAGTTCTAAATGGTGGCCGCATGAAGCCGCTGATCGCGACTTCGTGCTAGTTTTAAAGGTTCCAGATCCTACGTCATAAAAATCGGAAAGTTGCATCTAACAAATAAGTAAGGAAGTTTATTTTACATACTGTGCGCATTAACTTTTTCTTTTTTTTTTCTTACAGAAGCCAGCCAAACCAAAAGCTAAAGAGAACGTACCTCACTGTTCAGCCAGGAATCCAACCAACTCTGTCCCATCTGACAGAGCTCAAAGACTAGACTAGACGGAGTGGGTCCAATTCCCACAGCTCTATGATCATTGATGGATATCGGTGTGTCTGGTGGTTATGTTATTCGAAAAGTCCGCTTTATGAGATAAAAGACTGGACCGTCCTCGAAATCTTGATTATTTTTTTCCGTGATATTGTGGGTTTGCCAAACATAAGGTCGTCTGTCTACAAATAGCTTAGTGCTATATGATTTACTATTTTGTACATTGTGCAGAATTTATGGATTTCTCAACGTCGTGAAACGATGGACCACCCGAGTTCCAGAAGGATACATTCTTTCTGAGGAAACTGATCTTGTCTGGCCTGTGATGATAGGATCAGCATCGATATGTGGTCTGTCGAGTCTTTTTAGAAGGCGCACAATCCCAGACTGCACCTCCGTAATCCATCAGCGGGGGAATATAGGAAAAATATATTCTTTCCAGTATTTTCCGAGGGAGAGTAAGTTTCAGCTTTCTAAGTTGTGATATTCTGGCAGATACTTCCTTGCAAATCTCCTTAATTTGAAATTCCATTCCAAATTACTCTGAATGCGCTGATGACTAGCGACAGAACTATGCCCCTGGACGAAAGCCATCGCTTTTGCCGATCTCCTAAAGAAAACTCATCATCCACGAGAATGGAACAGATATGACAACGATTTCAAGGTAAAAGTAAATAAATCTGTCCAAGATAACTCAATTTTCAATGAACCCAACTTCGACCAAAGTCATGAAGATGCGGACGACCATGAATTAACCAAACCAATAAGCGTAGAAGAGGAGGTCATGGGTATAATCAGAAAATGCAAAATGCAATCAAGCTTGCTTGGGACGAGTGTACATTTTAAAAAATAAAGATTTGAATAAAGATATAATTGCCTTTTCAGGGCTTTCGAGTGTGTGTATATGAGTGGATGCGTGTTTTTTTTATTGTTGGTTGTTTTTTGTGTGTGTGGAGGGGGGGGGGGGGGCATCACTCCATCATATGTTTTCCCTGAAGGCAGACCAAATGGCCAGGGCTCATCATTCACTCTCCTTATTGGCTGATGGATGACTCCCAGCTTTTAAAAAAAAAACATATTGGTGGATTCTTTCCTTTTTGTAACCATTAAGGACAATATGCTGGGCTGCTGCCAAACCAGCGACTGTTTGGGTTTCTTGTTCTTTTTCTAAAATAACCACCAAACTGCGGTTTCAGTATTACCATAAATTTGCCCACTTCTCTTAGCAAACACGGAGCAGAACTCTTGTAATTATGCAAATTCTTCGCCATTTTCCAGCTCGAGGTTCCCAGGGATCTCAACCCACTACCCGACTGCCAGTCGCACACTCAGACTTTATAAGATTATTGGCTCTCGCTCCCGACTCTCGTGGACTTATTAGCACATGAAGCTATAAAGCAAATAAAGTTATTAGGGTCGCAAGGGATTTCAATCCCACATTGTTCCTGTGCGCCTTCGGAGCGCAGAAACTTTTCATTACATTCATTCGTTTAGCATATCAAAGTGGCTAATGCACATTATCCACGTTATAAAAAGGTCAAAATATTGCGAAAAAAATAATTTAATTATCAACGCCAATCAATCAATAAAACATCATTTCATCCTGAGATGGGGGTGTCCCCACTTTGCCATCAGGTATTATTCTCATAAAAAAGGTGTTAATAGGGTGGGCAATAGGGATTTAAGTTAAAGTATGTACTATATTTTCCTGGATTGTTCAGATGGATATCTCGGTAGTTTAACCTCGATATGCCGTCCCTCTAATATTTATACAATGGGATTAGTGTTCAGGTAACCTGTTATAGTTTGTATCATGTAAGAATGAACGCATGTTTTGACTGTGAGCGTTAATTGATTTCACCCAACTATGTGATTATTTGTTATTTATTTTTTTGATCATTTGTATCTTAACTGATTACATATCAGTATGTAGGGTATATAATTGCTGGAGAAATTTAAAATGCCATGCCATCATATCATATTATGACAAGCCGCAAGCAACAGTAGACAGTAAAGTATTTGAATTCTTTACCAAAAAGTACAAGCACTGCATATTCTTGGGTGATTTCAATTCCAAACACCAGATATTCGGTTGTCATAGGACTGAGCCTAATGGTGATGCCGTTTTCAACATCATTGAATAGCTCGATCTATTCGTGGTAAATAACGATCAAGACGTAACATACATAAGAAACAACCCACTCCATCAATCAGATATCACAGACTTGATTATCACCAGCAAATCACTAACCAGCCAAATGCAAGACATATTTGTAGGAGATGATCAGCTAGGCAGTGATCACCTGCCGGTTCACGCCACTTTGAAATGTAATACTGGTCCCGCAAGGTCTCCTCCCGTGAAAAGGAGGAACCTAACAAAAATTGACTGGAACCTCTCCCGAAACATTATCGAAGTAAAAATAAAGACAAATGACCCCATAAATGTTCATGAATTAGAAAAAGCCTGCACCCATCTTAACGAGGTTATCGACAGTACACTAGATGAAATTTGTCCCAAGCAAACAGTAAAGACGCGGATAAACAGAATAACCGAAACAACTCTTCAAATAATCAAAGAAAAAAGAAAAGCCTTCCGGGCTTACCAATCAGAATGATCAAATGAAAAGAGCAGAACTTAAAACCGCGTATAATCGCCTACATGGAGAAGTAAAAAAGGCCATAGTTAACGACAATCGCGTGAGATGGGAAAAAGCAACAGAAAACCTAAATGGGCTGAGAGAACCTAAGAGGTTCTGGGATACATTTAAAACTTTTACTGGCCAAAAAAGCAAAAGCGCCAATAATAATGCGCTGAAGACTAGCGACGGAATTATGGCCATGGACGACAAGGCAGAGGCCAGCGCTTTTGCAGAACTTCTATAGAAAGCGCATCGCCCACAGGAAGGGAACAGATATGACAACAATTTTAAGGTAAAAGTAAATAAATTTGTCCAAGATAACTACTCAATTTTCAATGAACCGAACTCCGACCAAAGGCATGAAGACGGGGACGACCATGAATTAACCGAACCAATAAGCTTGGAAGAGGTCATGGGTATAATCAGAAAATGCAAGTTATCTTTGTCCCCAAAAATATTTGAGCGGATTCTCACTACGAGACTTCGCAGCTATCTCGAATCAATCAACTTTTTCAACAAATGGCAAAGAGCGTATAGGAGTCAGAAAGAGGGAATCGAACACTTACATAGACTGGCCGATTATTTTAAAACAGCATTTATTCAAAACGAAATCGGAACAGCACTTTTCTTGGATGCAGAAAAAGCGTTCGACTCGATATGGCAGAATGGCGTGAGATATAAACTAACGAAAACGGGATTACCCACTAAAATTCTGAAGATCATATCATCATTTTTAACTGACCGAAAAATCGAGGTGAGGTTAATCGCGAGGTGTCAGGAAGTAATATTCGAAGCGGGAACACCACAAGGGTCGGTTGTAAGTCCGCTTCGTTTCATAATATATGTGAATGACATAGAAAAAGTAGGGAAAAACTGTGTTGAATTCTCAGACGACAAAGACATTTGGACGGCCAGCAAGTCCCCAAACATAATTAAAAATCGTCTACAGGATACCTTTCGCGATCTTGAGAGAACAGATATCTTCCATTCCACCGCAGTTTAATAAAATGATATACCCTCGGGATGAACAGTTCAGTATCACTATCGACGTGCGTGACGTCAGAGTGGTCAGGCAAACAGAAGCCACAACATGGATACCGGGTACTGCAGGATATCACAAGGAATATAGAGTGAAGAAGCCTGATTCTGTGTTTTAAAATATGCTGAAATTGTTCTGTTGTAGTTAATTTTGGTTTTATTTGGGTTAGATTTTACTTTTCAACTGTATTTTGAGTCTCTGCTTTTCTTGGAAAGTGTTAAAAACACGGATGATAAGTGCATCTTTCTATAATTCATGGATCCCAAGTTAGTGGGGGTTGCCCCTTTTGTTTATCCTTAATTTTTTTATTAGGTTAGGAAAACTGAACCTTGATTTCATGGAGTGCATTACTTTCTAATTGGTAGAGGATAAGTTTTTAGAGTACGTAATGCATCTGCACAAACCCTTTCTTCAGCACGATGTCACTATTTGGGAGTGTCCATGAACCCTTTGGGGCGTGAGTACTATGGTACATTAGAATGAAGCTTGACAATGCTCGACAACAAAACGCCTTTTGGACGCCTTGGATGTTTTTTTTGTGCTTTGTTATGTAGTGATTATTTTTTGGTGTGTGTGTGTGGGGGGGGGGGGGGGGGTGTCTCTCACCAGATGGGAGGTGTGAGGGAAAAAAAAATCATCTTTTCCAAGCAGGGAATTGAAGCTTATCTCTAATCCATATGAATGCATGCATGTTTCCTGCTCTAAGATTATTTGCTATTTAGGTGACCGAGTGTGGAGTGTATGCAGTATTTTCAGGCTACAAAACGTTTGTTAGCCCTTCAGAAAGCTTATTGTCAGTTTAAGTGACGTGTGTCAAAAATAGGCTAAACCTTCAGATAACGTGCAAATGTAAGAAATATTTTCAAGACTGCAAAAGTTTACGGTTCAAAATGAGGTTGGGAATAAAAGGTATAGGAAAAACGTAAAATTGGCATCATTTGCAGCTGGTGTCTCAATTTGAAATAACCACCACCCACCCTCTCCCTCCCCACCAAAGATCCACAACTGCGATTGAAAATGAAAGGTATAGAAAAAAGTAAAGTGACATCGCTTACAATGGGTCTTTTTGGAAAAAAAATCTGCTCATCTGCAAATTATCAGAAATATTTGTGGAAGTTTATGATGATATATAATTTATTGCTCAGCATACAAAATGCTTAACCCAAAGTACATGAAGTCTGAACATTTACAATATATAAATATTGTTGACACTAGATAACAAATCCGTCAATACATCATTCGTTTAATGGTAGGGTAAGGCATAGCCAGATTGGCTGTCTTCCTGCCTTCCCTATGTAGGAGAGAGAAAGAGCATTGAGATGTAGAAAACGAAAATAGAGTGAAATAGAAAGAGGAATGGGGGTTGAAAAAATGAAGAAGTTCTGATGCAACATAGTAAATTCCCATTATCTTCTTTTAAGAATAGCTCGACTAAATCATGTGTTGGTGGGGTGTGTCGTAGCCCAGTTCAGTTAGGCACATGATACAGGCTTCACCATTCCTTGCATTTATATGTATACAGAAAGAGAGACAAATTGCTCAAAAATAAGATCGGAAGAAACAAGGGTAAAGACGAATCAAAAGCCAGCAGGGACGAGAATACGAGACAAACTACATTGAGAATGAGTTACCAGTGCATCTTGAAAGCTTGTTAATCCAGATAGTATCCTGGTGCTGAGTTGAGGAAGGTCGGTACGAACTAATGAAAGAGAATACATAACCGGGGATGCGTTATAAATAACAACAAGTACAACATGGACAGTAGGGATTTGAACAGGAGATAGTATTTGAGTATGTCGAAAGAAATCTTGTAATTTGCGTTTTTGTGAACTTCTTCCTGTTTTTATAACGCCGATATCCCTTTGGTTTGGTTATTTACGGAAAGAAAAAAATTCGCAAATGATGCCGGGAGATTTCCATTTTGCCAATCAAACATGTACAGGGAAGCATGCAAAGTATACAATTTTTTTATCTTTAAAATGCCGTCTTTAATAAACAGGAAGTCAGTATGAACATTATACTTCTTATTATTAGTGATTCGCATTGATCGTTTTTGTAGTTTAAACATTCGATAACAAGCTTTTGAGCATCCCCACGAGGGGGGGGGGGGGGGGGGCACTAAACATTTGCAAGACGTGACGTCCTATTTTTTATTCGGCTCCTTTTTACAGCCACCCACCACCCACCACTACGTGCAAATTTTCAACTACCGTTCTCAGACACCCACACCCCCCCCCCCCACTCTCCCATTAAAATCCAAAATAAACTTAATAAACTTATAAACTTAGTAGGAACAGCTATCTTTAGGGGGTTTTCATAATGTTCTTAAACTGGTTCTATCAATTTAAACCTATGTGGGCTGCTGTGAGCCCAATCTACAAATGAAAAGCTGTTCATTATCAGGCTTGGCCAGAGCAGGTGTACATATACGGGAACACATTTTCATTTGAATTGTTCTGTCTGTACTCTCAGGTGTTTGCTACTTTCCTCTTCTATCCATACAGATTTTATTAATAAATAAATAACTTGGGTTGAATTTAGTGCATCCCAAAATATTGTCTACACATTTTCTACATTTCGAACAAGACACCCACCCCCTACTAACGTGTGACATTTTCCCAGATTAAGCCCAATATTCTCACATATAAAGCCTCCTGATGTTGTATTTATGTTAAGAGTGTGATGTACAACATCATCTTTAAGGTTTGAAACACAAATGATGGTATATATTAGCTGATATATTGATATATTTTGAAAAAAATAAAAAAAATGTACAAGTTGGAAATGCACATTTTTGGCGCACTCAGGAGACCCACCCACCCCCACCCCCTCCCCACAACGGAAGTCCGTCTTTAAAGTAATTTTGTATCAAGGTAAAATATAAAGTTTTTCACTTTACTTAGAGTGAGATTGACAAAGGCAACTTTCGAGCATATTTGGGATATGTGTCCATTATAGGTTAGATGTTCGTCAATATTTATGCCCAGGAAGTTTACTGATTTTTCATTCTACCTGTTGCCAACTTTATCAATAATCTGATTATTAATACATATGTTCTCATGGGAAGTATTTTCTCTGTGAGTTGGGTTGATAATTATATATTTTGTTTTCTTGGGGTTCAAAACTGAGTGGTTAGCGGAGCACCAATTGAATATTTTTTGCCGTTCCTCGTTGAATTCTTCGACCAGCGGGTTTATCTCTGATCCAGACTTGTATCTCGAGGCATCATCTGCACACGATAGAACATTTAATGCTGTTGAATTATTTATATCGTTTATGTAAAAGAGAACAAGTACAGGGCCTAATATTGAACCTTGTGGTACCCCATATGTTATTTCAGCTAAGTTCGATTTACTGTCACCACAGAAGACATACTGTGTCCTGTTCTGAAGGTAGGTACCTTTTGAACCTCTTATCCCATGATGTTCTAATTTTTGATGTTGTGGATTATAGTGCCAAAGGCTTTCGGGAGATCCAAGAATAAGAATGAGGCAAGTGTACTGCCTTTACTAACATTGTTATTTTCTGTGGTTATATATTTTAACAATTGCTCAACTGGGTGCATTGTACTGTGATGTTTCCTAAAGCCGTATTGGTGGGGATAGAGAATGCCGAATTTGTTTAAAAACTTTGTGAGTCTTATAAACATAATTGTTTCTAAGATTTTTGAAAAAAAACAGGCAAAATCCTGATTTGTCTATAGTTCGTGATATTGTTTTCATCACCTGTTTAAAAAAATGGGGTAACATTAGCAATTTTTATCCTGTCAGGAACTATACCCTGGTTAAATGAGTTGTTCATAATATGCGCGAGTAGGGTGGCAGTGACGTTTATTGAGTGTTTAAGGAAACTCGACAATACATTTTCACAGTCTTGGCTTAATTTAGGTTTCATTGAATTTACGATATCCGTTATTTAAGAAGGCGACGCCGGTGTAATAAATATGTGTTGGGGTTGTCTAGTATTCAAGTATGACTTTGGGGGTTGGATGTCAATTTTAAAGTCTGGTTGCCTATGTTTGCAAAGAAGTTATTAAATTCCTGTGCAATGTCCCTTGGCGTATCTATTTTGTGTCACCAAGATTGAAGAAGGCGAGAAGGAGTCTCTTATTTTTATTCCTATTTAATGTATGTTTTCCAACTTAAGACCCCTATCTCGTCAGGTAAGGAATTAGAATTCCCAAGCTGAATACATTTTGAGGTATGGATTTTAGTGGAGATAGGATATGCAAAGTTTGAAAGGTGGGGGACATGACACAGACGTTGATATAAAAAATATCACAAATATGTAAAACCCACATCGTTCTCAACGCGTATAGACTCTGTGGAAACAAATAGCTGTCTGAACGAGATAATGTGACTTCTAAGTAATGTGCCAACTTTCATTAGTATTGGTTAAAGGAAAGTACCCGAAATTTTGGTCTGACGAAAAAAGAAAGAAAGAAAGAATAAAAGGTAACGATCCGATTAAATCAATCCAACTCTGTTGGATGACTTAATGATAGTGAAGACGTTCCTGTGAAAGCGAGAAAGACCACGACTTGCATCGACTGCGGCGGAAGCCCTGAGACTCACTTGAATGATCATTTTGTCAGGAGATAACAAGAACGCCTGAACATGAATTCTCAAAAATTGTATAATTTTCCCGAGCTGGTAGATATCAGCGCAACCGCCACTAAAAATTATGCAGACGGGAGACATTCGGATTCTGAGAGAAATTTGAGAGAAGATTAAGCGGATAGTAACATGAATGTCGACCTAGATTTGAGATCAAAATGATTAGTGCATGTCCTCGATCCTATGGATTCGACCGATGCCTCCATGAAATGTTGTGCAGACGATTCCACACGCTTTCAGTAACAATCTGAGAGATCGTTATGGTAACAAGGTCATGGATTTGGAATTGAATGCGAATGCGCATAAGAAATCGAATTTAGCCGAACCCATAGATCCTAAAGATGCGGCACCTAAGACATTTTTGGATGCTGAAGAACGGAAGGTAATCGCGGTGATGGTCAAGAATGTGTTGGTTGCTGGTTTGAATAAGAATGCCAGTCAGGTCAGTCTATCAAAATTAGAGGACGGTGGTTCTGAATGGACCACCGTCAGTAAAGGCTACGTGGATTCTGCCCTTTCAAAATCTCTGACCTCTCTCAAAACACACGTAGATGACATATGTCTGAACAAATATTCCGAAGGAATATTGGAGTCCAGAATCAACATGGGCTATCACAAATTATTCAGTGTTAAGCCATACCCGTCAGCAGAGAGTACGTGAACGACACTAAATTGTGGAAGACGGCCGATAAGATTGAAGACACTTCAGTCATAGAAACACAGATCTTTCGGATCCCGTACACATGACCGATGCCTGCACTCTGATATGGGTGGCAGAAAAAATAAAAAATGCGAGACAGTTGATAAAGACATCTTAGATATGGTCGGAGAAGAGCAGTGCATTAGATTTGAAATGGTCATTCAGAAGTAGAGGAAGCAGAACTCTGCGTAGTTTGATAGGATATCCCATGCCAGGAGGACAAAATATTATTCGAATGTGCTTGACTTCTACTGACACGGCGAACAAGGAGATTGTAAAAGCCACAGTGAACGGCGTCAAAAACAAAATCTCTAATGCCGAGAAGCTAGAGAATCAATATTGTAGTTCGAGCGTATTCACGACGCCCTTGCGAGTCCAACTAGGACATACAATTAATTCTAAGACCTTTTCTTCTAATCCCAACGCTATGACTTCCGTGGTGTCTCTGTTGGTCGAATGTGATCCTTTGAATAAATAAACAAACAGAAAAAAAATAAACCGTCAAAAAAGAAACATGTCATAATTGCTTTGGAAGACAGGTTAACGAAATCGTCGACGTATTTTTTAAGCAAAAGAACAAAATCAAAAAAGTAAGATAAACTGCGTCTGATATCTCATTTTATAGAGAAACATACTAAAAATACTGACCTCAGTTTGGAACAAAAAATAAAATATGTTGCATCATCAAAAACCATGTTCCTATTTAAATTTTTAACTAAGGAACAAGAAAATATATTCTTTGGAATTAAACAAAAATAGATGAAGAAAAAGTAATAAAAATAAAAAAAAAAATCTCAAATTAAAAAAAAAACATTTTTTCCTCAAAATTGAATAAAATACAAATGTTCTTTTTCATTTACCTACCGACAGACCTTTTATTTCCTCCCGATAAAAAAAACAGTCCATCGGAAGTGACAAGATCAAAAGCTTCCGTTCATGCAGATACGTTACTGTTGAACTGCATCTTGACCTGAATGTCTAAAATGCTAGTTTTCAGCCTCTCGCTCTGATTGGTGACATCGAAGATGTACAGGGGATAGAACATCTTGTATTCGGTGGGTCTGATGTTCGGAGTGCTTATCAATTCGTCCATGCGATGATATTTTGATCTGGAATCCCCGGCTTCAATGTACATTCCACACAAGTGGTTATAATGGAAGTGAGCGTTATAATATATGATGGGAGATATCGTGGCATAGAGTATCACGTCTATGTTTCTCATGTGCAAATGACCGAGAAGGGACGAATTCTTTTCGTGAGAACCGTTCTTGTAGGTTTGATAGCGTATTGTTATGAAACGGTGTCGTTCCAAAGAAGATTTCGCCATAAACCTGCAATTGACCTGTTTTGCTCTGGGAACAATCATGGTATCGTATTGTCTCCTTCAGAATCCGACAGGCGATAGTGTTTTCAATTCCATGATCTTGCAGAGTTTGCATTGTCCAGGTAGGTTAGTAGCACGTGCAGCATGAACCATGATATATTGCTCAGATTCACTCTTACTGCATCCACAAGGCAACTCGCACGATCGCGTCGACAACCCCCTTAGACACCAGTGCGAATTTATGTTTCAATCAGTACAAGATCCTGTAATCTTTAGAGTGTCCAAAAATGTATTACAAAGGAAGGTATCCGCAGAGTAAACGATCCTTTGGGATCCGAGGTTTCAATGGCGCGTTTCTGTATCACCCCCACACCCACGTTGTCGACACTTTTTCCGGTGGTGGTGTCTTTCACATAGAGTTGAGTCCTTCATATTTGGAAATATCTTCAAGATTTCAAGAGTCACAACATGGCCGCGACTTGACCGAGACGAAACACGGATTCCAGTTCTTGACTGGACAGTAGATATTTTATATCACTGAACAGATGAATTACCGACTAGAGTGGTGTCATTATAGTCGGCCTATTCGCGACTGTCCACCACTTACGCCAACCGTCTTTCATCACGAGATAACTCTCACTCGGATGAACAAAGAGATCTTGCATCTTGATGTTATAAGTTACATAAGTTATAAGTAGCTGGCTGATATATCGCCATACAAGGCGATGAAAGTTCATATCAGGTGAGGCAGAGCATGTGTCAGACTGATATTTTTCCATACAAGACAATGAGAGTTGATATCTGGTGAGATAAAGCCGAACCTGATCAGGGCTGGGGCTAGTACTAGACTTCAGCACTACGAGTACTCTGAAAATGTGTGAGTAAAGTACGAGTACGAGTACTGGGGAAATCTATGAGTACGAGTACAGAGTACTTTGAAAGTACTCGAGTACGAGTACATACCCTTACATGTAAAATGAATAACACTTGATATACCATATATCTTTTATTGCTATGAAATCCTTAATACGACCAGTACCTTTATCCATAGGTAATATGAAATTTAGGTAAACCTAAAAGCGAGCGAAAGTGATGCATTAGGCGTTGTAGGCCTACATTTACTGGTAAAGAATAGGGGACCAACCAAATTTCGAGATAGCTACTTTTATCTGCGTTTTGATTGGAAGATATTATTTTCCAGTGCTCTGATTGAAATATAATTTTATCAGTGCTTTGATTGGAAGATATATTTATGGCGTCGTTGTTTTCCGCAATTTATCCGAGGAGTTACGGAAATTGCTGCGTTTGTTTTTATTTTTTCACAAATAGCGTGTAACATTTATTGTTACTATTACCAACTGTTAGTAGCCACAACAAGAAAATACGGCAGTGCTGTGCAAAAAAAGGACGATGATAATATGCCAATGCAGTTTTACTGAAAAGACCATCTTTAAAATAATAAGACTGAGTATCACAAATGTAGCTTCATGATTCGGAACGTATTTTTATATAGGACGTTTCGGCCCCAGACGATTCGGACCATATTTCGGGCCGATTCTGACCAGACTATTGGACGATTCGGACCATGTTTGTGGACGATTTGGACTAGGTTTCTGGGCGATTTGCCCAACAGAAACACAAACTACACAAGCCAGCACAGACATATACACTTCACAAGACAGCACAGACTTGTCTTTTGAATTAAATAGGGCTAGAGCTTTATGTGCCAATTTCAATAATCCATTTTCATTAATTTCACTGAAAAAAATACCGACGTACCGGTATAGTTTGTAGTTATCACAACAGATAATTCTGAGAGTAATTATGAAACAGCTAATTCTGTGCTTCTGGGTCATGTTAGGGAAGAGGAAAAAAGAAGTGACACCAACATTGACCTGCCTGTTTTTATTTGCAATGCATTTTGGGTCCGTATACCGAATTTGGTCAAAATCGACCCAGTAGTTAGCCCGTTGCTAAGGGGCGCTCTAGTTGCTAGGGAATTCACATGACATCAACATTGACCTGACTGTTTTCATTTGCAATGCATTTTGGGTCCGTATACCGATTTTGTCAAAATCGGCCCAGTAGTCAGCCCGTTGCTACGGGGGAGCTCTGGTTGCTAGGGAAGTAACGTGACGTCAACATTGACCTGTCTGTTTTTATTTTCAAAGCATTTTGGGTCCGTATACCGAATTTGGTCAAAATCGGTCAAAATCGGTCCAGTAGTTAGCCCGATGCTAAGGGGCGCTCTGATTGCTAGGGAAGTCACGTGACGTCAACATTGATCTATCCGTTTTCATTTGCAATGCATTTTGGGTCCGTATACCGAATTTGGTCAAAATCGGCCCAGTAGTTCGCCCCTTGCTAAGGGGGCGCCCTGGTTGCTAGGGACATCACGTGACGTCATCATTGAGCTATCTGTTTTCATTTGCAATGCATCCTAGGTCCGTATACCGAATTTGGTCCAAATCGGCCCGGTATTTAGCCCGTTGCTAAGGGCGCGCTCTGGTTGCTAGGGAAGTCACGAGACGTCAACATCGAGCTGTCTGTTTTTATTTGCAATGCATTTTGGGTCCGTATTCCGAATTTGGTCAAAATCGGACCAGTAGTTAACCCGTTGCTAAGGAGGCGCTTTGGTTGTTAGGTAAGTCACGCGACGACACCATTGACCTATCTGTTTTCGTTTGTAGTGCACGATGGGTCCATGTTTCTAAATTGGTCAAAATTGGCCCAGTAGTTTGCCCGTTGCGGGGGGGGGGGGCGTTCTTTACTTGCTATGGACGTCACGTGACATAATCTGTGACAAGCTTACAAGTCACTTCGACAAGTTTACTACTCAATATATCCCCAGCAAATAAGTCATTTAACGGCTCAACGAACCAAAGTGGATGTATAATGAAATTCGCCACTTAATACGCCAGCGTAAGAGCCTTTATCGCTCTGCGAGACGCAGTGGTACCGAGTTGCCTTGAGCAAAATATCGTCAGAAAAGAAATGTAGTAACCTCATCCATTAGGAAATCGAAAGCGTCATACTGGACCAAAATCGAAACACTCTGAATTCATGTACGACACCCCCTAACATCTGGTGGAAGACGCTCAAACTGCTTTTGGGAAACAAACAAACTGACATACCTAATCTCATCCACGAGGGAGTTAGTCTTTTTATTAATGTAGAGAAGGCCGAGGCATCCGATGAATACTTTTGTTCACTTTCCAATCTTAACGACAGTACTAGTCATCTACCACCCTGTTCTCTTGATTCTGGCCGACCCACTTTGGACAATATTTTCCTTAAGCCCGTAGATGTGCAGGAAACCTTGAATTCTCTCAAGACCTCTAAATCTAGCAGGGCTGACAATGTAAGTCCATGTTCTCCGACATTGGCCAAACCACGTCATCATTGATCTATCTGATTTCATTTGCAATGCATCCTAGGTCCGTATACCGAATTTGGTCCAAATCGGCCCGGTATTTAGCCCGTTGCTAAGGGCGCGCTCTGGTTGCTAGGGAAGTCACGAGACGTCAACATCGAACTGTCTGTTTTTATTTGCAATGCATTTTGGGTCCGTATTCCGAATTTGGTCAAAATCGGACCAGTAGTTAACCCGTTGCTAAGGAGGCGCTTTGGTTGTTAGGTAAGTCACGCGACGACACCATTGACCTATCTGTTTTCGTTTGTAATGCACGTTGGGTCCATGTATCTAAATTGGTCAAAATTGGCCCAGTAGTTTGCCCGTTGCGGGGGCGGGGGGCGTTCTTTACTTGCTATGGACGTCACGTGACATAATCTGTGACCCATTAACACCCATTCCTCCCCCCCCCCCAATATAATATATTAGGGTCCCTTGACCCAATGAGGGTGAAAGCAATGGTGGAGAGCCATCACTTGTTCTAGCGTCCGAGTATCCTTGAAAAAATATAACCTCATTTGTCCCCGGCTCCTTTGGGAAAAATCCCTAAAAGTTTAATCAGCCAGAGTCATTCTCGTGAAGTCTCATCTCGTTAACTACTTCATACGCCAATAAATCATTTCTTCAATTGCGAATGTCAATTCCCGCCATGCGCAAACATGTCAGCGTCCTTATGTACCACTTCCGTTGAAAAATTTTGAATATGATGCCTTTGAGATGAGCTTGGCTTTGAGTTCATACAAACGTACATACGTGTTGCCTAATAGCTTGCGAAGCAAGCGATCCTTCGGATCGCTGCACGCGACCCTGCGGGTCGCTTTCGCTCTCTATAAAACAATCACTTTTCCAAAATATTTCACAAGAAAAACGAAGGCAACACAAAGCAAGGGTCACTGCCCCAGACTAGTATACAAGTTCGAGGTAACCTTGAAGGTATTGTGGGACAGAAAAAAATTCTAAGTCGAAATGGTGAATGCAAAAACAATTTCTAAGTCGAAAAAGGCCATAAGGCTGGGGAAAATTAGTGGAAGGATCCCATTCCTTGTGCATATCCGTTTCCCCGTACAGGAATATCAGCACACAAGGGGAGATCCAAATCCGAGTGAGGACTTTGAAATTACAATGCAAAATATTTGTACGGACATACGGACGGGCTGACAGATGGACAGAGACGGACAGACGGATGGACGGAGGGCTTCACTAGATACCCCTGAATCTTCCTTCGGAGGCCGGGGGCATAATAAGGTACTCTGTCTCTGAAAACCCATAAATGGTTTGAAATGATGAATCACAATTGAAATAATTAAGTTAGTTTGTTGAAAAAGAACGGCCTTCTTACAGTCTAATGGGGAGCGTAGTGGATCTCTCACGTGAAAAGCAAATCAAATGAACAGATACTCAAACAGATACTGAAATCTTGGCTTTTTCAGTTGGTAATTGAAGTTTCCGTAGTATCCATCACCTTTCCACGCAGTGTGGTGCTACGAAAGTTTTCATTGTGTCTAGTCAGCAGGTGGAAAATGATAATGTGCTTGTCTTTTTAAATTAGATACGTAACTATCCTATGATGTCATAGAGTGATAGCTTTTTGTAACAGAACTATTTTCTTGCGGTCTATTGGAGAGCACCTGTGAACACTAACGATGAACATTGAATGAACAGACATTCAAATAGCTACTGAATAAATTCTGAGTTCATTATGCATTTTTGCTCTAGTGTTCCCTACTTACCTATCTTATAATGATATCCAGGGATGAACCTTCGGGCATTGACATAGGTCTCCTCTCCCCCCTCCCCCATGTTTCTCTCTTGTCTCCCCCCCCCCCCCCCTCTACCCCTTTTCAGTTAGCTGCACGGAATTTTCCTCCAGCTCTCACCTACCCATCTCTTAGCTTCCGGTAATAGGCCTATATTAGTCTCACGCCCCAAAATAGGAATTGTATTTTGCTCTCAACCAATTGAAGCAGTTTTTCCACCTCGCTCTTGGCAGCAATTCACTCAGTATCCTCATATCATGAACTTGTGTACTGGGATTCGGTCACAAGTGTTTGCAGCAGAGTCCTCTAATAATAAGGGCGAAGCGCCTTGAATGATCGGCTATACTAAAGGTTCCCCGTGTTGCGATCCATTATGCTGAATTTTTTGCTCTTGCACAACATTGTGCACAATGGCTGCTTGAGATGGAGATCGCATCATAGGGATTCAGTTACCAGGCTAATATGTCTTCAAACCCGAGCTGCGGTGATGCAATATGACCTCAAAATCATCCATAATAATAAAGTAAATTACCAAAATGAACCAACTACCGCCAAGCCCCACTTAATAATGTTTGTATCCAGTCACTGGAAACTTCACTACCGCGAGCCCAAATATTACCATTCCAAATTGCACTGTTATATCTTTTTTGGTTAAATTGTTTTGAACATTCCTTTTTGACTTTCCTGTTCACACTGAAAACGATTTGAACCACGTACAAGCACATCGGCAGAATGTTGTATACACTCTCTTGTATTCCCATTCTGATCTCTCTGTTCCATTGGTAACTGCACTCTGTTCCAGCACAGCTGCCCGGGCGCAGCTAGCATTTGAATCGGTGACGTTGAGCTCTATCCCCACTCTTCGAATGTTCAAAGGTTATATCGTCAGAATAACCAATGGCTAACTTAGCTATGCACAGACTAAGAGTGGGTCTTTACTTGCTAATTGCTCGTGCAGCTTCATGCCACCGAGGTGGAGGTCTCACGTACCCGGATATCCTGCTGATAAAACTCTTTTACGATTTGGAATCGGGGGGGGGGGGGGGGGGGGGTGTTGTTAAGGCTAATGTTACATGTGCAGTTATTTCACCTTTCTGAAGATCATCCGGACTTGAACCTCTCTACCTACCAAAATGCAAGGTACCTCTATAAGTCAACCTCTAAGAATGCAGCGGCATCATTCAGTTCAACATTCGCGGATCCAACGACTATGTCCGCGCTTGTTTGCACCTGGCTTTGTTTTTTAACCTACTATCTGAAGACATTGGGGCCAACCCGGGTCCCTCATCGGTGACATCAAGCTCTGACAAGTCAGTTACTGAAGATTATCCAAATCAAACGTCGACAGGGCTTAATCTCTTCAACTTGAACATGCAAAGCCTAAAACCCAAATTTGACATTTTAAGATGTGAGCTCGTCAACCATGATATATGTGTGCTCACGGAATCATGGCTCCAGACCAGGGACGATAATTCGGACTTGGCAATCTCTGGGTTTCATGTCCCAATGAGAACATATCGTCCTTCTATGGAAGGTGGTATCGTTATCTACCTCAGAAATTCATTAGCTTTCATACATCGCCCTGATTTGGAAATTGTCAATCTTGAGTGTATCTAGTTGCAGATATTTACTGCTAAAAAAAGTTTCCTCCTTGGGGCCTTCTACAGACCGCATAATTCAGGGACCGAAACCTGGAATCTTATTTCGACTTCTGTTGAAAAAGCATTAGATCTATAAACACGTCCCGTGATAATGACCGGTGACTTTAGCGACAATCAATTCAAATCCGACAACGGCCCAGTCCAGAACCTTTTGAACCTTTATATAACTTGTCTCAGCTCATCCAGAAGACCACATTCATTACGGAAACACCGCCTCATTGCTCGCTTTAATTATAACTAACTGTCCCCGTTTGATCGAATCGCATGATGTCGGAGACCCAATTCATGGCGAGTTCGTCCGTTATTGCTGTCCTATAATGGCCCAAATTAAGTTTATAAAAAAGCCTTCCTTAAGTCTTAAGCGACGAATATAGCTATTTTTCCGATGATGACCTTGTCAATCTCAACAAATCTATTGTGGAAGTTAATTGGAACAAGATTTAGTCTTCAAACCAGCCTGACGAGACTGTTGATGAGCTTACAAGTCACCTCGACAAGTTTACTACTCAATATATCCCCAGCAAATAAGTCATTTAACGGCTCAACGAACCAAAGTGGATGTATAATGAAATTCGCCACTTAATACGCCAGCGTAAGAGCCTTTATCGCTATGCGAGACGCAGTGGTACCGAGTTGCCTTGAGCAAAATATCGTCAGAAAAGAAATGTAGTAACCTCATCCATTAGGAAATCGAAAGCGTCATACTGGACCAAAATCGAAACACTCTGAATTCATGTACGACACCCCCTAACATTTGATGGAAGACGCTCAAACTGCTTTTGGGAAACAAACAAACTGACATACCTAATCTCATCCACGAGGGAGTTAGTCTTTTTAGTAATGTAGAGAAGGCCGAGGCATCCGATGAATACTTTTGTTCACTTTCCAATCTTAACGACAGTACTAGTCATCTACCACCCTGTTCTCTTGATTCTGGCCGACCCACTTTGGACAATATTTTCCTTAAGCCCGTAGATGTGCAGGAAACCTTGAATTCTCTCAAGACCTCTAAATCTAGCAGGGCTGACAATGTAAGTCCATGTTCTCCGACATTGGCCAAACCACTAGCCGACATTTTAACCTCTGCCTCACGAATTCTATATTTCAACACCGGTGGAAAATGGCAAATGTCTCGCCAATATTCAAAACAGACTTTTGTAACCGAGTGAAAATTACCGCCCAATTTCACTCTTAAGTTGTGTTGGCAAGGTGTTTGAAAGTTATATAGCAAAGAAAGTTAGAGAGTTCCTTGGTGCGAATAGCATTTTGACAAAATTTCAGTCAGGTTTTGTTTCTAAAGACTCCACCGTTCTCGAGTTGAGTGAAATTTACCACACCATTAGCTCCGCTCTTGGCGAAGGAAAGTACATAAGATTTGTCTTCTGTGACATCAGTAAGGCTTTTGACAAGGGATGGTATCGTGGCTTTTTGTACAAACTCGAAAATATCGGTATAACCGGTCATCTCTTGACCTGGTTCAAATCGTACCTTAGTAATAGGCACCCGCGTCTCATTGTTAACTCTGAACTTTCTACCTGGGGAAACATCAGAGCTGGTGTTCCACAGGGATCAATCCTAGGACCGTTACTTTTTCTTATCTACATAAATAACATAACTGACGGACTGGTGTCTAATATTCGAACCTTTGCTGACGATACACCTCTCTACCTCACCGTTGAGGACCCAATCCAAGCTGCAAGACTTATGACCGGCGACCTTCAAAAGATCGAATCGTGTGCATCCCAATGGCTAGTTCAATCCTGCAAAAACCGAGTCACGTATAATATCACACAAGTCCATTAAACCAGATCACCCCGCTCTAGAGATATCTGGTTCTGACATTAGTGAAGTCACAAAAATCTGGGCTTAATCCTGAATGACCGTGCTTCATGGGGCAATCAAATCTCTGAAATCTCAACTAAGGCCTGGAACACTCCTCAGGAAGTATGAATTTCCCCTTGATCGTAGAACACCGGAAAAAATACATTTTTCTCTTTTATACGACCACTACTGGAATATGCTGACACTGTTTGGGATAACTGTAACGATTACGAGTCCCCCGAACTAGAAAAAATACAGCTTGAAGCGGCTCGGATAGTTACTGGTGCTACTCGATGTGAAAGTAGAGCATCATTATATGCTGAAACAGGCTGTGCCCCCCCCCCCCCCCCCCCCGTACGCGCAGAGAAAAGCACAAACTTATACAGTACTACAAAATGGTTCATCTTCTTGTCTCAGGTTATAGTTCATCTCTTGTCCTCTCAATAACATCCGCTACTCACGAATATTCTCTTCGCAACAATGCCAACTTAAACATCCCACACTGTTGCACCAACACACACCTGCATTCCTTCTTGCCGTCGACAACCCGACAGTGGAATAGTATACCCCCTGTAATTAGAGAAACTAGATCCCTCTGAAACTTCCATTCATACATAAACAAAGCCAGATTCCCGACTCCAAAATGGTTGTACGTTCTCAAATAACGTGAAATATATCACTATAGATTACGTTTGGGCTGTGGCAACCTCAATGACCACCTGTTCAATAATTGTCTCACTAGCTCACCTTTATGTGGCTGTGGGGAGCGCAAAGCAACTCATAATTATCTTTTTAACTGTGCTTTTCATTTAGATATAAGAAGGAAGACGCTACAGCAAATTTCTTACGCAACTGGCGTGGACACTCCTCTCTACTGCAATGATAACTACAACGTACAAACCAACTCTGCAGTTTTCCTCTGCCTTCAAAGATATATTGAGAAAACTTGTAGATTCGGTTGACTATCAGTAGATCGCCTACCGAAATCAACATTGCAATCTCCAACAAGGCGTATTCAATACATTGATCGCCCAACGTCGCTGATCCAAATGGGTACCCCGCCCGGATCCCAACCTAAGAGCGCTTCTTGACAGACTCTCATAACTTGTCGGGTTCCACCTATATTCGTCCATCTCACAGGAGCCCATCATCCCTAGTACACACTCGGCCAGTCGAACTACTTTACCTCCACCTCCTAATATAACATTCACCCTTCAAAAACACAAACCTCTGTTATAATCTAATCTCACTTTTCATATTACCACTTTACAGGTTCGACAAAAAGTGATCTTCGGACGTTCATACTTCAACGTTTAATTCTAAGGTGGAGTCGGCTTACATAAGCATTAGTTTACTACTGGGTCCATTTTCCAACTCACAGTTTATGTTATTATTGTGCAATATCTGTTTTTTGTACTTTTTATATTGTTTGTTTGAAATAAAATATTGTCAATCAATCAAATAATTTAGTAAATATACACTTCCAATCGAATAGGTGTTACCCATTTTGGGAAGGAGCTCAATATGTTTTGAAAAAGGGTTCTTTTTTAAATCATAACTGGGATAATTCAATATTGATGGCATCTTGGCACAAATTCAAATTTAACTGACACTTTCAAGACACCTAATCATTAGCTCAACGTATGTGAAGTGACAATTGGCAAGTAATATATCAGGGCTTGAGTTGGTTTTATAATAACGTTGTCATAATTACATGAATTTACATCAAATAAAAAGTCTGTTGTCTGCTTAGTAGTAGGAAGGAATAATAAAAACAATCTCATTATATCTTACTTGTCTTCTAGAAACACCTTACAAACTTAAATAGTGAGCTTGTTCATCACATACAAGTTATAAACCAGATTGGCACTTTGGCTTGTCGCTGATTTGTCGCGGTTCTCGGATGAGAAGGCCTTGGTTACCCCTGTACTCGCAACTGCATCCCTATTGCCACGCTTCTTCTTTCCTCCCAACACTCGGGGACGAATTGCTTGATGACATCCCTTGTCCCATTCTTACCAATCTCTCCGATTAGCATACTAACCCTCTCCGCTGAGTCTCCCACTAACCACATATTCTTCATTCTCCCATCTCACTTCCCCATTATACTCCCAGTGAAGCTTATTCTTTTAGACTGGAATTTTGGGCATTTTAAAAGAAAGTGTTCCAGGGTCTCCACCACGCCCAAATTACACATCTGGCACTCCTTTTCACTGTTTTTCTCAATTTTCCCCTCTGCTTTAGGGCCCGCGAACTCAGCTTGAACAACAGTGACCCCCCCCCAAACGTGCCATCAAGGTAAACCAGGCTTCTCTTTATCACGCAGGCCACCCAAAGACCTCTTTGATGTTACTTCCTCTCGCCAATTACGGTTACAACCCTCCATGACCCTTTCTCTGGCGATTTTGTTACCCTGGTTTGCCCCAACGACAAGGTCCGAGATCTCCAATGAGTAGTTCTCTACTAGTTCCCCCACTTGGACCATCCACGCCGCCTTGATATTTGAGTTGAAATTTCTCAGGAACATCACTTTACACCATCGGCTATCGGGGAGATTTACCAAATAATTAAGATAACCGAATTTCAATAGGTCAATCCTGTCCTTGATCCTCATCCACCCAAGCTCACCCCTGATTGCTTCTGGAGCGGCATTACTCGACCCCGTAAACGATCGGCCTGCATCGTTCTGCAGGATTTCCAAGCTCTTTACAGCCGTCTGGTTTAGGGGTACCACTTCCGTACCGAATGTTATACTTGGCAGACCCACCATTCCCCAAATGGTTTTCCCCACGAAAACCTTATTGAAACTGTTTCTCCCTATAAGTTTCATTTGGTTAAGGATTTGCTTCCCCTTCAGAATCAATTTATGTATGTGGCTTCGGTAGATGCCTCTTCCTGTGAAGTTTATATTTACGCCCAGATACTCCTTGTCACCTGTCTCTCCAACACTAAGAAGTTTGCTGCTACCTCCAGGAACACAGAACTCCCCCCACTCTCCACCTTCGAGTGGGGTCCACTTTGCGGCCCACATGTATAACTTTGCCCTTGGTTTCATTAAGTTCGAGTCTCCATTTGCTCCCATATTTCCCAACAATTCCCAGCATTTTCGCTAGCCCCCCTTCGCTTTCTGACACTAGCACCATATCGTCTTCACAAAATAGCCCTGTGATCTTAAGTCCCCAACTGCCACCCCTCGTCGCTATGCATGAGTTCAGCTCCTAAACCTTTGATGTACAATGCATAAAGAAATAGGCGAAAGGATACACCCTTGTTTTAGGTCTATCTCCATAGGCACACGTTTTGTTGTAATGTTTCCCAGGCTAAGTTCACTCTGTACACCTTTATATAATGCTTTCACAATTCCAACAAACTCGCCTCCCAAGCCCAGAGTCTCCAGCTTGCGCCACATACTCTCCCTCCATACTCTATCGTATGCCTTTTTAACATCCAAAAAGGTCATAAACATCTTTTTCTTCTTTGCTTATTGGTTGTTGACTGACCAGAATTAACTGTATAATACTGGCTATTATATACTTAGCCAATTAATCAGCGCTAACCAGGATAAATCGAAGCAAGACCTGATATTAACAGCTCACAGTTCATTGAACTATTATATTTATAAACAATGCTGCTCTGTGTCAATGAAGGACCGAGGGGACATGTTTCTGTGGAATGAACTGAAACAGATATGCATAGCTGGTTACCTAGAACATGGCATAATTCTGAAAAAATCAAATATTTGCAAAGTACTCATAAAATAGTCGGCAGGACCGACCTTTTTTTCAAAGTAATGAGTATGAGTATTCGAAATTATACGAGTAAAGTACGAGTATTGTCAAAAAAGTGTTACTCGAGTACTACGAGTACCAGTACTGAGTACTTTGGATCCAGCCTTGAACGTGGTATGAACCCTCATCGCCTTGTATGGACATGTATCAACCAGCTTCACGCCATGTAACATATTTATTATGTCGAAAGTTCATGTCAATCAAGGGATAAATAAATTTTCATGAGAAACAAAAAACGATCTCGTGTTTTTTAGAAACCGATATTGACAGCACTGTGTAAAATCATCAATAGTAACTGGCACCATTATGTATTCATGGTGACAGTAAATAGTCTTCGCTGTTCAAAGTGCAATACTTATTTACAAAAAAAACGTATTGCTACAAGCATAACTGAAATAACCTTACACACATTTACTGTCATCAGTACCCGAAAAGGGTTTACAAAGCACCTTTAAATGTTCAAAAAATCACTTTTAATCTTTAGAGTAAACTGTAATGAAAATGTTTGCTTCAGCATAACAATTGCAGTTGGGATAGGGACGTAAGAATAACAAAGAACTTTTGCCAGATTTAGGACTACAAGTAATATTTTCGATTATTTTTTAAAATAGGTAATGTTTTAAATCAATAAATGCGATACTTTGAAAATATTTTGGGTATTTAAAGTCTCTTATTTTGTTTTAATTCCCATTTTTTAAATTTTGAAGCGAGTGGAAATGCATCAATTTGATCAAAATAGTAATAGTTGTTACTCACCTGAAATCAAATAAAATCAGGTGAGTTACCTAATATGGCTGAAGCCTTAGATGGTATTCCAGCATTCGGATTGGACAAACCAAGTTTGAGATATAATAATGATTTGTATCTCTCACGAGTTCATATTGGTGTATCTCATAATCTTTGATACTCTCGTCCTTTCACTACACCATTCATTATGTGTAATATGTCCATATTGTTTTTAGTTTATTTTATTTTTTGTTTTAATTGTTTGATTTTTCCTGTCTTCTTATATCAAACAAAAAGAAAGTTTTTCTTTCTTTTTCTTTTTCGAAAATTGATATTCTTCAATTGTTATTCGTCAAACATTGTGGTGATCCTCTTTGCCGTAAGCACATTTATCTAATAAGTGATGGGATCGGTGTAGAAAACTCGAACTATGATGAACAGTTCATCGTCTTGTGTGCAACCTTTTTTGAAATGTTTTTTTTTATAACCATAAATTCTCACTCGATCACCCACAGGAAATTTTGGCGGTTTTCATTTCGTTGCCATCATTCACAGGGGCTAGATATTCTCATAGACTATATTTTCGTTTTTCAGATTGCTAGTTTCCACAGGTGTCAGGTTGATCGAATGTGAGGAAATTGGTTACAATGGTCGACCAAATTATCCGAAATCTCTTAGTATTTCTTAGTCGTTCGACCATGTTCGCTTTCTCTTCGTGTTCTATGGAATAGATGTCGATCAATCAAATAAGATAAACGTTGTAAAATCTTCATTAATTTCTCATGTTTTCGAAAAGAGCAATCGAGATGCTCTCCCGAGCTTCTGCCACGATCGTCCGCAATATATTTTCCATTGGTCTCATCCGTCCATATTTAGAAAACATATCTGTGACTGACATTATGTATTTAACGCACCCAATTCGTTGGCTTCTTGTTTATCTTTTTCTACCATGAAATATTTCATCCGCTCTTTGTGAATCTTGAGTAGTTGATTCCTACACCTTCTTTCAAACTGCCGAATTTTATATTTATCGCTGAGAATGTGAAGATACTATTTATCGGAAATGTGTCCATCTCTGAACACTTTGAATATCATGTTCCATATGGGATAGAGTTTCACACTGGCTAACGCTTTCATCTTGTTCTTGGTTGTCGGCTTTTGGCGATAATTGTATACTAAAATTTGCATCGTCCTGAAGAATCCAGCAGCCATAACTATACTTTCTTTAAAGTTTACCACTGAAACGCTTGTTAAAGTTGATAGCAGATTCACTCCGACGATTCCCATGGACACGGCTATGGCCGCTACGTGCACGGCATCAACGAATTTTACAATTCAAGTGTATTTTTGGTGAGGTGCGTTATGTCTGCCTCCTTCTGAAAACAAATCTTTATGAATCTTGTTCGTTTGCACCGCTCGAAATTCATTCCCTTTGTCATCGCCAGCCAGTCGCGAGATCTGAGGTAAATGTTACAGGAGCTAATCGTATTTTTGGATATATGTGTTTACATATTCTTTCCATTTTTCTGTTTTGTTTTTTACTTTAATTTTCACATGCCATTTTATAATAACATTCTTTAATGTGCAAAAAAGGAGCAGATGGTACTTTGGGACACCACCACATTTATTAATTTCATTTAATTTAATTTATTCTCATAATAACATCTCGGAAATGGATATATTTTTCAAACGTAAATTTGGACCTAATATCAGATTTTTATCGACCGTCATTATACCTTTTCCTCTTTTGAGATATAAACCATCTCCATAGTATTGAATGCACTACCATTCGTGGGTCAAAGAAACACGGCTCCTCTCTTTTTTAAAAAATAAAGACCGCTTCCCATTATTTTCATAGTCCTGAAAGAGCACTGATACATAAAGCCAGTAATACGGTCTTTGTGAGAATGGGTAATGTTTTGTGGCCAGTGTCGCCAACAACCTCATTTTTAATTTATATCCTGATTGTGCGGGACTCAATCTCACGGTCAATCGTGTGTTATTGTGACGTGCTTTCGCCATCATATTGATATGTGTTTTATTCCAAAAGATTTCGTCTTGACGGCCATTCGTCGACAGATCTTCGTGACTTAATTCTATTTTCACCACTTCGCCTCGATCTTCTAACACTTTAAGAATTTTATCTTTCTGTCCTTCATATATGTTTACCTTTTTCGTTATGTATCTTGTCATTTTTTATTTTCTTGTATAAATTTAATTTAATTTTAATTCAAGTTTTAAATTATCTATTTATATTTTTTTATTTCTCCACTTTCAGTAAAATACATTTGCCACTGAGAATTTCGACTCCATTTTAGGAGGTCACATACCTTGATCAAATCCCAATTTTTGTCAAAAGTATCGTCCATCCTGAAATTCAACCAACAAATATCTCCCATGTTCAGTATCGTTTGTGAAGTATTGCTATTCGCAGTTATTTTTAATGGACCCCATGACCGTTTGTTATTCGCATCTCAATGAAATTGTTGAGATCATTTCATTTTTCATTTTATTTATTTATTCACTTTTAACCATTTACATGGTGTAAAGCTGGGGTGGATAACAAAAATATAATACACTGCATGTCCGCGGTATTCAATATATATTTTACAGTCGATGTGTAGAATCAGGCAATCTGAAGAGTTACTAAAAATTTCTGTCATCATGTAGATTTCCTGTTTCACTCAGTCTATTGATTTCCTAAAAATGTTAGGAATTCTATAGATTGCCTGATAAAATCAGCCATTTTTTCTACAGATTGCCGGAAATGTTTTTTTCAATTATCCTGAATGAAAACAAAAGCATTATCTCTTATTATCTTTTATTACTTTTTTTATTAAGTTTTTTTTTACATTTCGGACTTAAATTTCTTGGAGAGTTCTTGTATTTTCTAAAGATCCCCACTGCAGCCACCACCAGAACCCTTCATCTTCGACAAAATCTCTTCCGATCTTGGAATCAATTTCGCTCGTGTGGATGGAGTTTAGCAATATGCGAACTGAATCAGCAGTTCTCTTGCTGACGTCCATGGCAATTGTGCCACCAGCTTCCATCATAGCTTTCTTACCTATGCCCATTGTGGTCTTTTTTTCCGGACTTCGCAAATGCCGAAGCAATCTGTATCGCTGCATCGGTCACGAAGAAACGCAAAAAGAATAATATCATAGAGTTTGCCATGCCAAATCCGCCATAGACGTAAGATCTTTTAAATCCTCTATTCTCTGTGACTAACATTTTTTTGTTTTGACTAGATTTATTTTATTTAGTCAACCAACGATGTTGAATTGACTTTCAGCTACCATTAGCCTTTTTAATATTTATTTTTGTTTCACTGGAGATAAATTTTCTTCGCTGTATATAACGCTACACTCATGAAATTTGGCATACTTCAATGGAAAACTCTCGAGATCGTGAATCTTACCGTTTTGGTATCTAACCTTTATCCAAAACAATACCCAATTTATGCGTTTTTATTGATATTTTTACATCGAGGCCAGCATCAAACTTTTCTGTTTCAACTTTTGTCAACCACGTTTCTGACAAAACTATATCTAAATATGTTCTACCTACCTGGAAAATTGTCAACCGTTATGGCCGATTGCTGTAGTCAAACTTTTCACACCAACGTCACAAAAAATTAAAGTTCGTACGATTTTCCTGTTATATTAATATAGTGTAAAGTTCAAAAATATAATTATAGGTATTTTTGATTTACGTCATTTGCAACGTCATGTAAAGTTTTCACCATGCCCCTCCCACCTTGTGCTTAACCCAAATCCCATACAAAATAACATAGCACAATAATAATATCACATGCATCAAAACTGAAGTCATTGCAGTTTTTCAACGTTTTTCGAAAATACATAACGCTATGATCTTTATGCCGATTGAGGTCGGAAAACGTCAAATTGAAATTTTACTGCATGAAATTGAAATCAAGGTAACTTATAGCACTCTTCGCTCCGAATATCAAGTTGGACAAAAATCAAAAAATCCAATTACAGATCGAAGTTGAATATATGGGCAATATGATTCAAAATTGAATACCGCCAGTATTTTTGGAAATATTTGTATGTTATAAAGCCTAAAAATAAGAATTAGCCGTTTTTTCTATGTATCACAATGTTTCAAGATTTCAAGTAGGGCTAACAAGGCCTTTGTTACATTAACTTTAAAAAAATCCATCTCGGCAGGTGTCATTCGGTGATGGACTTATTTAGCTGGATGACCTCTGGAAATTAGTTTGCAATTTCAAAATAATCTAGTTTTTTTCTTTTCCTACTCAACTATTTTTCTATAACACACGCATGACTGGTATATACCAATTTTCATTCATTATCCTTTGCCTCAACAATTCATCGCATTTCACACTCGCGTATTATCGGCTTCTCCACTGGCCAATAAGAGCTGCAATCTATCCACTAGTAGCGCGTTAGGATCGCAATAAATGATTGTCGTTGTGTTACCACCATCAACAGACATTCACCGATCTAACGAATGTTTTGTTTTCGCCCCATATAAATATCACCATTCGTTTACATTTGAAACTTATACTCGGTTTCGGTCTCTTCGAGTTCTGATCGTTATTCCGTTTTTGTGCTATTCATGTCGATCAAGACCTCGCGGTATGTGTTGAGATCCTTTTTACTGTAACTTTGGGGATTTGGTTTAATCAACACGAGCAGATGCCTCATTTCCTGAGTGCTTTTGAATCACCATTCACGATCAAATTATTCCCTTTTATTTCCATTTTCGTTTATTTTCCCATGCAGTGATTCTTTTACTAATACCGCAAGTAGGGTCGGCGTTCGAGGGAACCGTTCTCTAAATTCGTATAATGTTTTCTCATCTCCAAAATCTATTAGTGAGGCTTTTACCGCCAATTCACAGCCCGCATCGGCTAAGATTCCTTCTGTCTTGGGAGTCTTTGGTGGTGATGATGAGTACTGGGGAGAGTAATCTTACCGAGGACGAGGAGGGTAAACGGGTTACGATGGTGTGTCATAAGGTCTGTAAGGAATAGTTTGGTTGAGGAGTTGATTGAGGAGTCTCTGAATGGTTTCAGTTCTTTCGCAATGTCCTTTTTTATCTATTCCTCAGTTTCGATCAAGTTACCATTGTGACGTTTTTGATTGCGGATGATTTTTTTAAAATTCGCCTAGGGTTTACACTAGAAAAGCGCATGAAAAAAGATATATTAGCAAAATACAACGTTTTTTTTGCGACGAATGTTAGGGTGCCAGAATTTCGCTCAGAAATCTCCTCATTTTCCCCATGCAAATCGAATGTTTAGACCGCAGGTAGATACGTTTTTTTACAAAGCTCGAAAACTTGTCAAAATTTACTTACTTTTTGAGTGCTAGAATTTCGCAGTTACGTCTCGGCGTTTTAATGCAATTTAAAGAGAGATCATTTTTTTGTGTTTTCCTCCATGTTTTGCATGCTATCGTCTCAGCATTTCAATGCACCATATTGAGACGTGTCGCCAGAAAATGTGGGTGAATCAGAAAATTCCCCCGAGTTTCGTTAACATTTCAAATTTGCGAGGAAAACGTGTGGCATCACAACTGATTTCTAGCACTTATTCTGGCACAGTGAGCGTGCTGCGACAGAATCCGCCATTTGACCCCACCAAGGGTGAGCCTTTTGATGCAGCTACGTGGTTGCCCTTGCAATTACAACATCTAATGGTATTTAGTATATGAGTCTTGATGTTCCTGACCACACCCGAAGTAAATTATCTTCCCTCTGCAATTGTTTTGACTGGGACAAAACCTTTTCGAATTGAAGCATCGAAGTGTATTTGACATGTACAAATCCACTTTGATGTTTGTGTATCCGACCTTCATTGACGTTTGCTATTTTGTAGATTCAATTGTGAATATAAGTGTTTAGTTTTATTGTATTTCCGTCTCTTTATGTTCGATTACTCTAGCATCCGTGACACCTTATGGTTCTAATTGTTTTCTAATTTCCAGTTCATCAATCCCCGATAATTCTCAAGTTCTCACTAGGAATATCGAGGCTTCATTGAGGAAAAACATTTACTTTCGTATCTACAAAATGGTCAGTTTTCAACAAATTCTTTGGCTGGGTCGGGGTGGGGGAATCAGAAAAAAAAAATTCGGACACTATGCGCAAAAAGTTTTTTTCCGATCCTTGAGCAGCCACCCACTCACCCCGTTTTTCCATTTTTAAATTTGGTTTTCCGTCTCCTCCGCCCCCACCCCCCTCCCCCTCGGAAGAAAAAAGTAGAGTAAATCGCACATAAATTGCTTTGATTGGTAATTTCAATGGGTATTTTTGGTGGAACGTGGTTTGTATTGTTCCAGTATCCATTCCCGACCTTTAATCTACCCACAACCATCTAATGAAAATTGGTCGGAACTTGGCCCTATTTCCTTGGCAAGTTTAAGAATTTACTCAAACTTTCTCACATACACTGACAGTCAGTGTATACATGGGTAATTAGGAGAGTATATAGCATATTCTGGCATTCTACCCGAACAATATTAAGGCAGGTGTAGCAGGAGCAGGTGTGAAATATATTGAACATTTTGATGTTTTACCTAGTTTCACCACTGTATTTGCTATTTCTACTACTTTTTTCTGTTTCTACCAATTTCTACATTCAGTTTTTAGTTTCATCAGTCTAATATGAATTTATTAAGCATTATCAAGTGCACAATTCGTAGAAGCAATAAGCTCAATGTTGCATTGAACCTGGCAATAGTCAACATATAATAATAACACTTCGGCCGGCCGCTGATTTGTCGCGGTTCTCGTATGAGAAGGCCTTGGTTACCCATGTTCTACCAACTGCCTCCCTATTCTCGCGATTCGTCTCTCCTCCCGACACTCGGAGACGAACTGGTTGATGACATCCCTTGCCCCATTCTTCCCAATCTCTCCGATTAGTATATTAACCATCTTCTTTGAGTCGCCCCCTAACCACATGTCCTTCATTCTCCCATCACAGTTCCCCATTATACTCCCCATGAACCTTGTTCTTTTAGACTGGTATTTTGGGCATTCTATAAGAAAGTATTCCAGGGTCTCCACCACGCCCAAGTTACACATCTGGCGCTCCTTTTCGCTGTTTTTCCCAATTTTCCCCCTCAGCTCCAGGGACCGCGACCTCAGCTTGAACAACAGTGACCCCCCAAAAGTGCCCTCAAGGTACTCTTCAAAACCAGGCTTCTCTTTATCACGCAGGCCACCCAAAGATCTTTGAATCCCTCTCGCCAATTACGGTTACAATCCTCCATGATCCTTTCTCTGACGATCTTTTTGCCCTGGTTTGCCCCAACGTCAATGTCCGAGATCTCCAATGAGTAGTTTTCTACTAGCTCCCCCACTTTGACCATCCACCCCGTCTTGATATTTGAGTTGAAAGTTCTCAAGAACATTATTTTACACCATCGGCTATCGGGAAGATTTACCAAATAATTAAGATAACTGAGTTTCAATAGGTCTATCCTGTCCTTGATCCTCATCCACCCAAGCTCATCCCTGATTGCTTCTAGCGCTGCGGCATTACTCGAGCCTGTTATCCATCGGCCTGCATCGTTCTGCAGGATTTCTAAGCTCTTAACAGCTGTCTGGTTTAGGGGTACAACTTCCGTACCGTATGTTATACTTGGCAGACCCCTCATTTCCCAAATGGTTTTCCCCACAAAAACCTTATTGAAACTGTTTCTCCCAATAAGTTCCATTTGGTTAAGGATTCGCTTCCCCACCCTCCCCCCTCCCCCACCCCCCAGAATCAATTTATTTGTGTGGTTTCGGTAGAGGCCTCTTCCTGTGATGTTTATATTTACCCCCAGGTACTCATAGTCACTAGTCTCTCCTACACTAAGAAGTCTACTGCTACCTTCCGGAATGCAGAACTCCCCCACTCTCCACCTTCGAGTGGGGTCCACTTTGCGGCCCACGGGAATAACTTTGCTCTTGCTTTCATTAAGTTCGAGTCTCCATTTGCTCCCATATTTCCCAATAATTCCCGGCATCTTCGCTAGCCCTCTTCGCTTTCTGACACTAGCACCATATCGTCTGCAAAAAATAGCCCTGGGATCTTCAAGTCACCAACTGCACCCCCCCCCCCCTCCCCCCCAGAATCAATTTATTTGTGTGGTTTCGGTAGAGGCCTCTTCCTGTGATGTTTATATTTACCCCCAGGTACTCATAGTCACTAGTCTCTCCTACACTAAGAAGTCTACTGCTACCTTCCGGAATGCAGAACTCCCCCACTCTCCACCTTCGAGTGGGGTCCACTTTGCGGCCCACGGGAATAACTTTGCTCTTGCTTTCATTAAGTTCGAGTCTCCATTTGCTCCCATATTTCCCAATAATTCCCGGCATCTTCGCTAGCCCTCTTCGCTTTCTGACACTAGCACCATATCGTCTGCAAAAAATAGCCCTGGGATCTTCAAGTCACCAACTGCAACCCCCTTGTCGCTATGCAGGAGTTCATCTCCTAAACCTTTGATGTACAATGCAAAAAGAATTGGCGAAAGGATACATCCCCTGTTGTAGGCCTATCTCCATAGGCACACGTTTTGTTGTAATGTTTCCCAGGCTAAGTTCACTCTGCACATCTTTATATAATGCTTTCATAATCACAACAAACTCGCCCCCAAGCCCAGAGCCTCCAGCTTGCGCCACATACCATATGATGAGGGGTGATCCTTTGGTATCGGAAATCCAATCCTCATAACTGCACTGTTGCACCTGGGACGAATCGAATAGTGCATCATTTGATGGAGCGACTCATCTTAGCAAGTCAGATAAGAAAGTGCGAAATAAATGGTGATCACCTCGAGTTGAAAAAGGTCTACCGTACATTTCCAAATTTGGTCAGGATAAATTATGGAAATTGTGCGGCTATGGTGTGTCGATTGACGAACCTGCAATTTATATACTGAGTCAAAAAAGAAAGTATAATAAAATTTGGGGAGCAATTATTTTTAATATTATCGACTTTAATCCCAGACAAATTATTGTAAGTTCATATTTCGAGTCTAGCTGTATGAATTTGCATAATTTCATGTTCTTACTGTTGCTAGCGTCACATCAAGACTCCGCAATTCAGACATGGGGTGAAATGAAAAGTCCAAACATGCAGTCAATAGTGTGTATGTCCACCGTTTGCCTCTTGGATGGCAAGACATCGACGGCGCATGGACCTGCTAAATCTCTTGATGTAACCCTGCGGTATTGCGTTCCACTCCTGTCTGAAGATCATGAAGTTGTACCCGACGGTCCACTTGATCCCAAATATGCTCGATTGGTGACAAATCTGGCGAAAAAGGGAGCCAGGGAAGAGGTTCGATGCTCTGCTCCTCAAGAATGTCACGGCAGATATGCACCACGTGATATCAGGCATTGTCTTGCTAGAATAACTGCAATCCGATGTTAGAGTTGAACAACGGGACAACAACAACGTTGAGAATTTCATCCTTATATCGCTGTCCATTCAGATTACCAACGATGATGTTAACAGCATTTGATGGTGCAAGGAAATTCCTGCCCAGACCATCACACTAATTCCGCCGTACCGGTCGCATTTCCGCACGCAAGCATCAGAAAACCGTTCTCCTCGTCGGCGATACATTCCTGCCCTACCACCAGGGCGCCGTAGACAAAATCGTGATTCATCGCTATAAAGAATTGTGCTCCAACGCTGCTGCGTCCAGCTAACACGCTGACCTACCCATTCCATTCTGACGTTACGATGACATTTGGTAAGGTTTGATTGGGAAACGGCATTATGCCATTGTATGATATCTACTACTCATGGTGAGAAGAGTCCTGTTATTGTCGCATCTGGTTAGATTACATTTATGTTAGATTACATAAGTGATAATTCGTTTCAATTGCTTTAACTTTTTTTCAAAATTGTGAACCATTGATGGTGTGATGGGGAACAGTGAATGTCCACATTTCCATGCTGCTTGCCCCTATCCTGTACTACTAATCACCTCATGTTAACCCAGAGGAGATGGAGTGATGGAAAAAAGCCGACACAATATTCCCTGATTAATATGCATCACCTATTTGAAAGATAAGGGCTATTAGGAAAAATAATTCAAGGTAAAATGTTTTCAGATTTGCTGACCTACCCACCCACCCCCGCCTTGTGTCCGGAAAAAATGCCCCCCCCCCCCCCACACCCCCGGCTGGGTTGCATTTTGTTACATTCTACCAACGGCATATCCAATCATAATTTCTTTACATTGACTTCATTACCTGCTATTTCTTTTGCTGACTTTACCAACACGAAACGATTTATACTGGTTACAACAAGTTTTCCTTCTTCACCAAAACAGATGATTACATATGTTGGCCATGGAATAAATTGTGGCAAAATATATCCGAAATCAGAGTCTGAATCTTCATCACTAAAAAAACTCCCTTCTGTAATTTTACGTGGTACAATAGCTATATTTATATTAATTAAAGTACTTCAATTCATTCCTCCTTCCTTTCTATAATCTCGATGGTACATTTTAGTCTAACATCAGGTGGTGACAAAACCGTGGTGCATGAACAGCATAACTGACAGTCGTATGCGTAAAAAGTGCAATATGAAAGTCGCACTTTTTAGTGGATAATTTCAGAGTAATACTGAAATTTCAGCGCACAACAAAAATGTATCGTCAAATTAATTTCGTTTTTTTTTCACCTGAACCTATCGATAAATTACTTCGAAATTATTCACGAAATAGTGCAATATGAAAGTCACACTTTTTAGTGGATAATTTCGGAGTAATTCTGATAGTTCAGCGTACAATAAAAATGCACCGTTGAATTTATTTCGTTTTTTAACCTGGCCATATCGATGAATTATTTCAGAATTATTCACTACAAAGTGCAACTGGAAAGCCACCCGTTCGGGGAAAGTAAGCAGCAAGTAGAGCTTCGCACATAGTTTTGGACATTTTGAACTATACATTTATCATACTATATTTAGTGCTTTTTTAACTTTATTCATTTTTGCGTGTGTGTCTGGTTTGTTAAGTTGACTCCAGAAATAGTTAATGTCCTTTCCACGTGATATTTCAATCAACAGTTTATTGGGAACATCACATGTGGCGAAACCTTTCATCTGAATGCAACTTTAAATATGTTGTCAATAAAAGTTTTACACAACTCTTGGCTAACCTTCTCTTCCCAACACCAGAGAATTGCTTTTGCCAATTCTGCCTGATTTCTTGGTTGAAGTGTCGCGACCTGATCTTGTTATTATTTTTCTACAAGATTGTTTGTTATTCATCAATGATAAAATTATTTAACATGATTGACAACATTTTTATTCTCTTGGTTGTTATTATGTTTCTGCAAGATTGTTTGTTGTTCATCAATGATTAAATTAATTAACTTGATTGACTGATGTTGATCGACAATTAATGGTCCTCTTGAGTCTATGATTTATGTCCTGCTATAATTCTTTTGAAGTAGTTTTACAGAAGTTAGTGACACGTGTATATAGACACAGCAGCGTTTGAAAGGATTAAGAACTTCAAACGACTTGTGTTCACGAGACTAATGTATCTATCTTGTCTGACGCCGTGCCACTGTTCGTCTCTGAAAACCTTTATTGTCACCCACACCGACCATGGTTTTCCCTTTCAACGCAGACCACCGGGGCTAACGTTTATTAATATCGACGGGGGTAGAGTTAAAAATCAACAGTAGGTATTGGTAAGCGAATACGCGAGAGGTGCTTCCCCCACCTGTTATGGACCGACCCCCGTGGGGATCCCGGGAAGTGAAGCAGTGCTTGTTCATTGTAGTAAACAAGTCCTGCTTTACTGTGGATTATGACCCAGTAACCAATGCTTTGGGTAGAAAAGGCAACATGGGTATTGGGTAAACTTCCCGTCAAAGGCGCTCTCGGCGTTCCCCCTATTTTTTCATTGAGATGCGTTGCACATTTTGGATATATAATCCATTTTCGTTGTCTCGGGTGCGAGGAAATTTTTCCTACCATTGCCTACCCGATTTCATTCCGATTGGAGGCCGTTTTGAGTCGGAGGACAACAGTCAATTAGGAGGAGGGCGACTGATACAAATCCCAAGACAAAACATGCTTTGTTTTTCTGAAATTGAACTCTCAGCTCTTGATTCGAATGTCGCGAATTCGAACCGGAACTTTGCGGAAGTGGAAGATAAAAATGACGCCGTGAGGGGGAACTGGAGAGGTCTTATTTGGTGACGATAAATTCATAATAGGTGGAAATATCCCTCCTTTTTTATTTAACCCTTTACCTAACGTAACGGCCAAAGCCGGCCAGCGCTACACATGAAAATCGCCATTCAAACTATTTTATATTTTCATTTTTTACTTCCAAAACATAGGTTATGACCCCTCATTCGAACGAGCACGTCAATCTCGTTTCAATGAGGGGTTATAACCTATGTTTTTAGTTACACAAGAATTTTTTTCATGAGTGTCCTCTACTCCTAGTGTTTGGTAAAGGGTCAACAAATGGCAAACAGATGAGTAGATAAATATCACATGGTTTACAAGCTTTTAAGTTTCTTCATTTTCGTCAGCTGGATTATCCCCGGAATTTGTCGTGACTCGTGACAGGGGAGAACAGAAACTAAAACTGATATTTTGTCCTCGTTCCGATGTTAACAGATTGTTTTCTTATTGCTGTCGTGTAGAAAAATTACGTAACATAAATATTATAGTTGTGTTATAAAAAGTCAGATCATGTGGACTCCACGGGAATTGTCGTGTTAGTTATTAATTCCGTGGGCAAGTAGGTAGCATGCCCACGGTCTAGAAAAATCTGTCCACAGATATTTCTGTGGGCAGTAGAAAGGTAATTTGCCCACGGTTTTCCACAATCACTGTGGACATGTGGAAAAGTGCCCGCCCACGGCGACTGTGCTGTACCTCTCACCAATTGACCCGTACAACCACTCCATTGTTCAACAGTCGATAAACTGCCTACATAAAACAAATCTATTTAGTTTAAACAGTATTTATTCAATAATTGACATGTGTATACATTTCACAATAACATTTGACTAACAAAAAATGAACAACACTAGATACAAAAAGTATCACAAAACAAGAAAGCATATTGTTGTGTATTAGAGGGATTCGACAGAAAGCTAAAGCTTATGTAGGTCGTCTCCCTGTCGACGTATAACTTACTCCTGTAGGTGGTACAGGTGAACGGAAGAGCGCAAACGTCGTTGCATGAAGGCCGATATCCTCCCTTCATTGTAAATTTACAACGTTAGTTGCTACGATTGGAGATCGAGCGGGTTAAGCGTCACACCAGAATAGATACGGAGCAGAGGAAGGCGCCTCGACTGCCAGGCAACGACGTGTGGGATTGTTTAAACTTCAATGTGAAATGAAGGGAAAACAGAAGAAAGAATAGAAACACTGATAGATCGAAAGAAGAGGAAAGGAACTAATATGATGCAAGCAGCTTGAATACATGATACATAGAGATTATCACCATTATGCGGATGCAAAGGAGCATGGGACCTCCACTGACAGCACACGACGAGTCGAGGACCAGTCGCGATCTATCCCCAGAGGCCGGTACAAGACTCCGACGCATACTTTGCACATGCAACAGATGATAATGATGTATTTATCAGGCAATATCTTGGGAATAAGTCTGAGTTAATACAGACCAAGTACATGTTGAATGTATGTTAAGTAAAATTTACACACAAGAGAATCTTAAGTAGGCAACTTATTAACTTCTAGTTCATTTAGTAGCGAATTAGGTGAAGTAAACTTCAAGGCGCTAGAAGTTGGAAGGCGCGAGAGGGCATTCCACAACAGGCGTTAGACTTTCCCACTAGGAATGCGGGTGGGAGCGTAGTGTTGGGTTTCAACTATTGGAGTCGCTTGCTTGATAAAATGAAGTCATGTACAACTTCGGAAATAAGGCAGTTTTCATCGTTATTCAAGAATTCTGAGCCAAATAGAAGCGTGGATGTATCTGCTACATATGGGAGTAGATTAATCGTATAATTACGAGCGTTTGAGAACAAAGGACAATGAAAGAAAAAGTGATCAGTAGTTTCACGTTCTCCACACTGGCAGAAGGGACTGGGTGATAGGTGATTATCGAAAAGGTGGGAATTAAGACTGCTACAGTGCAACCGCAGCCTACAATGGTATATTTGAGCCCTGCGAGATTTCGCATTACTATAGAACTTTGGTGGTCTTTCGTCACCATTACTGAGAAACGTTTTAAAGTTAATCAATGATGAGTTCTCGTGGACAGGTAACGGCAACTTATTCCACTGGTCCGTAACGCTGGGGATGAAAGAAGACTGATACAATTGCGTTCGGCAAAAAGGAACTCGGTGGTTTTCACTGGACGGGAGACTGCGTGATGAATTCGTCAAGGAGATAAGTGGTGGTACTTTGTTGGAAATGTATGGAGGTGACATGTGATGATACATTTTGAAAAACTGAATTAGTTTATGTTTGTGGCGTCTTTCTTTCAAGGATTCCCACCGGGTTTCCGAATATAATAACGACTTACTGGCACTAACTGTTGCTCCGGTGATGATTCTTGCTGCTGCAATTTGTATTTTTTCGAGTTCCGCGACATTTGTCACAGAACAATTATCCCAGACAGTGTCTGCGTATTCAAGAAGTGGCCTAATAAAGGCGAAATATATTTTTTCCAGGACACTGCGATCGAGGTTAAATTTATGTCTCCTCAACAAGTCTAGCCGAGACCAGGCTTTGGAGCAAATGTGGTCAATGTGATTGTTCCATGTACATGTATTATTTAGTAAGAGTCCTAGGTGTTTATGGTCAGAAACTTCCGATACTTGTGAGCCACCAAAATACAAGGGTGGGTGAGGGTTAGGATTGCTTTTACGCGATATACACATACTTTCAGTTTTGTTGGGATTGAACTCGACCAACCATGTTTTGGCCCAATGCTCGATTGTAGCCAAATCGTTATTAATTATGACCGCGGCTTGCTCTGGGTTTTCAATAACGACATATAACGACGTTTCGTCAGCAAAGAGGCGAATACTGCTGAGTAAGTCGCTAGTTATATCGTTTATGTATATCAAGAACAGTAAAGGTCCAAGTATAGACCCCTGGGGTACACCGGCATTGATTGGTCTCCATGACGACGACTCAGAGGCTATCACAACTCGCTGCGACCTATCCGAGAGATACGATTTTAGAAATAGAAGTAGTTCACCTGAAACGCCAATACTCTCCAGTTTGTGAATAAGACCAGCATGCCATACCTTATCAAACGCCTTACTGACATCACAGAAAACCACCCTAACTTCTTTGCCTTCATCAAGCGCACGACATAATTCGTCATAAATGTCAGTCAGTTGGAGGACAGTTGAATCACTTGGTGTAAAACCTGACTGAAATTGACTGAGGATATTATTTTCACTCAAAAACTGCCACAGGCGTTTGAAGACACATTTTTCAAATAATTTTCCAACACAGCTAATCAACGATATCGGGCGATAATTAGTGACTGAGTTTGAGGGCTGTTTTTTTTAGAATTGGGAAGACATTTGCTTTTTTCCATAATGAAGGAAAGTACGAATTATTCAGTAAAATGTTGAATAAAATTGAGAGTGGTTCGCAGAGAGAGGATTTACATTATTTTAGAAGACGCGGGCTTATTTGATCGGGACCAGACGCCTTGGACACCTTTATCGACTTCATTGCGGCGTATACTTCACTGCAATGTAGGGTAATACTATCGATATGGTGGGAAACATGGGATGGTGGATCTGGTAAGAAAGCATTCGAGTAGTCAACTGTCGAAATAGAACAGAAGTATTCATTGAACACTTCAGCTTTCTCAACACTTGGAGAATATATTTTGTTTAGATGAATCAGGGTGGGAATTCCTGTTGCAAACAAAACTATTTCCTATCCATCAGATAGTGCAGCGTACGTGATTGGAAGAAGACAGATGTTTATCAGCCACACACTTCTGCCATCATTTCCCAACTTCGGTTCCCTCTGTCTCCATATGATGGGAATTGTGCATTTTTTTTTGAACAGTTAAAAACAGATATTTTGTAGTTTGAAGCCTGAGAGTTGTTATTTTAGCATGGGTCACCACTTTGGTTCTAAACAACAAACAGAGCGTTTGTGTAAGGGTAGATTAAAAATACTGTTGACACAAGTTAATTATGGATGATGAGACTCAAACTACGAGTACAACTTGAAACATCAAATTAGATATGGCAAATATATTGATATGCATTCATTTATTTTTGATTTATCTATTCATTTATTTAGTGGAGCAGAGTGTCACATCAGCATCAACATGTTACATCATATCGACAAACGTTACCTCACCAATTAATGTAATTAAAAACCGTTTATGAAGTAGACTTTGAAATAATAAAAATACTCTTGGGAAGAAAAAAGTAATTACATAACGCATGAGTAGCAAGCAAATAATTACACTAATTAAAATACCGAATCAATATGTTGACTTCGACACAGTAGTGAAGAGAAAATACCCAATTTTAAGAATAACAAGAAGGGTGTCACATCATCCGCTCACCTTCGTCCGATATAGTCGATTCAAGGTCAAGAAAGTTCATTGAAGTTGCATTCTTATTGTTTATACCACTCCCTAATAATGGGCATATTTAATTTGCAATGGGATATATTGTCATTAGCACAAAGTTTCATAAAAAATACACAGCTAAAAAAAAAAAAAAAACCCAAAAAACAATATGTAATAGCTAGCTAAACAAGAAAATAGGAGTTAAATATTACTGCAATGGTCTTCAGAAACCTGTGTCTACAATACCAATCACCGAAAGGACCAACAGAAACAAAACTTGGTATAACACGAATTGTTGCAACCCAAAACTGACTATGTTCGGAAAAATATGAATATTTTTACTGACAAAAAAAAACTGTTTGATAACATTTGTACATACAGTGTGGTTAATATCTGAATAAAACAATGTACAGTAACGAGAAGTTAACGCACCACAATTTGAATAAAAGCTGATCTAAAATATATCCAAAGTTTGGCTAAAACTCCCTATCAAATTCCCGAAAGATACATAACATAAGGGTTAAGTATTACCGCAATGGTATTCAGTAACCGGAGTTTACTATATCAATGATTTGAATAGACGCAGAGAAACAAAAAATCACCTTCACACAAACTTTTACAGTTTTCAGCTGAAAAAAAGGAAATAAAAATCCCATGACATTTGAATATAGAGGGGGTCATTACCCAAAGTTGTTATACGAAAAGAAAAACATACACGATAATGAGAAGTTAGGCACCACAATCTGCATTAGAACTTACCTAAACACTAATTCTTACAACCTGAAATATACTTAAAATAAGGGTGAAATATTACTGCAATGGTCTCCAATAACCTAGGTCAACAATATCAATCACCCGAAAAGGCCCACAGAGATAAAACTTAACACAAATATTTACAACCAAAAATTGACTATATCCGGAAAAAACACGAATAGTTATGACTGAAAAAAAAATATTGCAAGCAGTAGAGTTAGTATCTGAAGATGTCCTGGAAATAACACAACATACAGTGATAAGTTTTGGTTACAAATTCCCATCAAATGCCTGAAAAATACATAAATTGAGGATTGAATATTACTGCAATTGACTTCAGTTATCCGCATCTAAAAAATGGAAGACCCGGAAAGATGCATAGAAGCAAATCTCACCGTAAAACAAACTTTTACAACTTAAAATTCACCGAGAAAAGCATGGAAATTTTGACTGAACAAAACTCACTTTAATACACTATGCTTAATACCTGAAACTTTTATTCAAATAAAACAATAAACAGTAATGTAAAGCTAAGGACAGCACAATCTGCACGAACTCTGACCTAAACGTTTAGTCATAGTTTAGTCTTTCAGCCAGATATTGACTAAGTTTGGGCTGAAAATGGTTGGTAAAGTTGTGTGAAAAGTCACAGTAGCAGAGCTCAATACTGTCGTTATAAGCCCAACAATCTACATATGCAATACAAAAGCCCAGAGCCCATTGAACTTTGAAGGTTGTCCGGAAAAATATGAATATGTTGACTGAATTTTTTTTATAAACATTTGTACGTTCAGTATGATTAATATCTAAAGGTGTCCTTCGAATAAAAAGATTTACAGCAATGTATATAAAATCTGACCTAAATGCTAATAGTCCTTCAGCCCACAGACCAAATATGGGTCCATCGGCACCAAACTTGCTGGCAAATAACTACGATCACAATGGAAAATGGATATTATTGGTAAAAGAAGAAATGTTTCAATTGCGAACCTGTATGGGTTCAATATCGAGTATGAGACCAATTACTGTTAACTACAACACGACAACTCATTCTCATACTCCCAATCAGGTTCCTGGTGATCCTTTGTGGGATATTGTTCCATTCTTGGACCAGCATGACACCAAGTTCCTTGACACTTCTTGGCTGGACTGGGCGGACTGAAATTGCAAGCTGCAGCTCATTCCAGACATGTTCGATTGGATTGATGTCGGGGATCTTGCTGGCCAGCCCATACGCTCAATCCCCTCCCTCTGTCGGTACTCTCCGGCAGCATGGGCAACATGAGGACGGGCATTATCGTTCATCGGCATGAATCTATCACCCACCGCACCTGCATACAATCTGACGTGGACATCCAGGATCTCATCAATATACCGCTGTGCAGTCAATGTACCACGTTCAAGGTCAAGGCGCTCTGTACCTCCATCCCAGCTGCTGCCGCCCCAGACCATGATTTACCCTCCACCATAGCGATCATGCTCAGCAATGTTGGCTGCATGGAATCTCTCTCCTGGTCTTCTCATACCCTAGAAAGCCCATCTGTGTGGTCTGGGCAGAACCTTGACTCATCTGTAAAAAGGACAGGTCGCCAATCTTCTCTGGTCCATCCAACGTGGCCCATGGCCCATTCATTTCGTGTCTGGCGGTGGTTCTGGGGCAGCGGAATGTGAATACATAGCCTTTTCGATCGGAGACCACCTTCGCGCAATCTTGCGCGGATAGTCTGCGTCGAAACATTTACCCCGGATGCATTCTGAAGGTCACTGCGAAGCTGGAATGCTGTGGCAAAGCGGTACCTACGGGTCTAAATGATTAAAAACTGGTCTTCAGCTGCAGATGTTGCCCTGTCTCCGCCACCACCATGCCGTCTTACTGGTGTGCATTACAGCTGAATTATTGCCCATACTCTGGTGATCACCGTATGGTGCACACCAAGGGCTTCACCAACCTGACGATGGGTAGCCCTTTTCTCAATTATCCCTGCAGCCCGCCACATTTCTGCTTCAGACAAAATGCTTTCTTACATTTGCGTTTGCCATATTCAATCATTAAATCACAAGGGTTTGTGTTGAAATGAAGATTGAATACCCTACACACATGTGTGTACATGTGGACAGTACACAAAAACATCATAAAAATCAAGGAGTACATGCTTTCCATGACTGTCACGAAAAGTCTGCCTGTCTAGAGAGCTAATGTAAACACTGGGGACCATCTGAATACATTTATCAATCATATCCACCACAAATATCGCACATATGTCACAATCACATTTCACAATGATGTGTCAAATATTTGGTGCTGAGCAAACTTTGAGTAGTATTTTTCAGGGAGCATGATATCCCAGCTATTCAACATGGTAGGATAGTAATGTTATGTCGGTAGTTTTTTATCCGTAAATCGTTTCTAAAGTGGCATACCTTTCCATGAAAACGCATTCCGGTAAGTGGCGGGGATTGCGATCCCAGGAGTCTCTGTAATGCGCTGATAATAACTTCGCATTTTATGGATGTAGGTCAGCGTTGTTATATGTCTTGTTGGGTGGATGGGATATCCCGTAGCTTGTAAAATGTTAAATCTGACTTCACCACCCCACCCCCCTCTCTGGAAAGAGTGGAGCCGATGAACTCATATTTGGCGTATCAGCTGAAGGAAATCGTGTTAGTAAAGATACCTCAGTTTTGTGACACTGATGAACGTTTGCACAGATTCATACCTAAAGATGTTGTTGTATTCTTGAAGGTAGTGGATGTAGTGTAATTCGACGACACTATGCACTAGGCTACGACATAAACTTGACATAACACTGAACTGTTGGCGTCTGTATGCAGTCGCGTTAAACAGTTTATAATACTGTTGAATTAGTCCATGTGACAGACCCCAAATTTTGAGGTATCATTACCAATTTGCTGAACAGATCAAACCATGATTTTTGGTTAGCCTGGTATCTGAAGTGTTTAAAAATGGTTGATGGCCTTTTAGGCCATTTTGCGAAATGCCATTTTGGCGGCCATCTTTAAAACTGGCCGCCGTTATTTCATCTCAATAGAGGGTGTCAACAAAAACCTTCGTAATTCGGCTCCTACATAACCAATTGATGTGCTAAATAGCTGAAAATGTTTCCAATGCAATTCTACAGATCATGATGTATAACATTTGTCATTTGGGTGATGCTAACTGTTTCAAAAATTGAAATGATTTCCAAAAAATGGCTAAAACGACATTTTTTATTGCTATTTTCCTAATAGTTCCCTACCAAATCTAGCTAGGAACATGGTTTGCCAAATCATGATTGGGTCATCTACAGTGATGCCTTAGGCACCAATAGCACACATCACATTGTCTCATTTCAATTGTTTAATCCAATTATCATGTGTTTCAACGAAGTGGTCTTCATGAATCTTACTCTTATCTTTTCAGCTGAACTTGACGACTGCATGAACACACCATCAGCAAAATGACAGATGGAAGTCCTGTGAGAAAGAAACGCCCTAAGATTGCTGTGTTGTCAACATGTGTACTGTGTACAGAGCAATCGCCAACTGATGAACTCGTGAAGCCAAAAGATGCCGAATCGTGGCAGATACTGTGTGATGCCGCCGAGATTAGTATGTTTGACCCGATCTTGACCTCAAAAATAGAACATTCAGAATCTGTGCCAAATGTGCTCTATCACCGTGAATGCAGAGCAAAATTCATACATAAGAAGGAACTCTCTAAGTTGAAGAAGTGGAATAATGAAGATGGATGAAAGAATGTACGGAACAGAGAAAGTCTACACGCCGAGGGACGACAGAAACCGCCCGCGTATATCGGAAATTGTGTGTATTTTGTGAAGACAAGAACAAGTGTTGAAGAGGTACGTCAACACGGGAAACATTGACCAAAAGATGCTGGCAATTGCTTCAAGAGATATTGTTGCAGCTGAGGCGTGTTACCATGCCTCGTGTTACAAAAGGTACACCAGCATGCGAGGGCAGAAACCCTCAAGTGATTCTGGGGTAAAAGATGAGATTGATGACTATAAGAGAGCGGGAACTGCAGCACTTCGGACGTTGTATAGGTATATTCGTGTCAACCTGTTTTCAAACCCACGCATAGTCGCACTGTCAGAACTGACTTCAAAGGTTGTGTCTCTGCTGCGGGATGAAGGCATTAATGACATTCGATTATCCACCAAAACGCATATCCGCAGAAACCTTGAGTTGGAATTTGGTGACACTCTGCATTTGTTTTCTGCAGGATCTGGAAAACGTGTCTATCTTACACCAAACAAACATTCGGCAGATTCCATTGCTTGTGACTATATCAATGTGAAAGTCAAACTGGACAAATACAACAACAGTCAACAGCGCGAACAAATGATTGATCAGGTTGCTCAAATAATACTGGATGACATTTTAGAATGCAAGCGGAATTGACTGAGGACTATGTTGAACTTTCTCATTGCCTTGTTAATTTTCTGCATGCGCTTCTTGGTGGTAGTCAGTCTGACACCTCTGATAAAGTTCAATGACAGTCGTTCTCAATAGGACAGGACATCATAAGTGCTGTTACAAATGCTCATGTTCTAACTCCAAAGCATATCCTTCTTCCATGGGCTGTAAAAGCATTGACCGGTAATGTTGAACTCATTAAGACACTGAATCGCCTCGGTCATGCATGTTCGTATACCCGGTTATGGGAGATTGATACAGCTTTGTGCATCGAGAAGCTGAGTGATGTTGACGAAGACCGACCCGCCATCCCTTCGTGGACACACCCAGGCATCCCAACTGAATTGGCCTTCGACAACATCGATAGACAGGAAGAAACGCTCAGTGGCGGGGGTACTTCCCATCGAGTGAATGGTATTATTATTCAGCCACAAGTTATGTCATGCACACTAGAAAGAAAATCACCCGATAACAAAAAGGAGAAAAGGCCTTCCATAGAACTGCCTGAGCACAAATTGCCAATTTATATCTCCACCAAGAGAACAGATCCTCCGCCACTGAAGCCTGCCGACCTATCGTTTCTTCTGACCGAAGCAACTAAACGTACAAGGCAAAAGACTTTGCTATGGACGATCATCAGACTCCATGACACTGCGAACCAAAAAGTTAGCTCTTGGACAGGGTTTAACATCAAAACCAGGAATAATGTAATTGTACAGCCTGACAAGATTGGGTACTTGCCTACAATCAATGCGCCAGCAACAGAACTGTCGACTGTTCAAGAGATCCGGTCACAATCTGTCTCAATTCAAAAGCACCTATGTCTGGATAAGATTGCTGTTGTCATGGATCAAGCACTGTATGCTAAGGCAACAGAGATTGTATGGAAACAGCAACTTAGGTTTGAAAATATATTACTGATGATGGATAACTTTCACATAATTTGTAATTTGCTCTCAATATTGGGAAACTATTCCGCGATGCAGGACTGCGGGATCTTGCTGTTGAGTCTGGAGTGATAGCTGAGGGGTCAATTGATAAAGTTCTTGATGGGAAACAGTATAACAGAGGTGTTCGTATCCACAAGCTTATATATGAAGTTCTGATGCGCCTGGTGTGGAAGCGATTTGTCGAATGGGTGGAAAATGACAACAGTTCTGACCTGCCACATTTGGATGAAATATTACGAGTAGTGACGAGTATACATGATGATACGTGTTCAGCCACTCTAGAATCTAGCATGGGTAATGGATCCTGCCAGAGGATACTACATCTGCTACAATGTTACCTGGATGTTCTGCTCAATGACAATGGACATTTGACATCTTTTTGGATGACCTATCTTGACATGGTTGAGATACTACTAGGCCTGATACAAGCAGACCAGGAAGGTGATGGTACATTCGTTTGTCGAGTATCAGGAGCATTATTCTCTGGTGTTTTGCATTTGATAAGACGAACTATGCTCGTTACCTACCCGTGTATTACTCACAAATGACGCAGTTGAAGGAGTCATGCCCAGACCTTCATGTTCATTTCGAAAATGGTGGATTCTCAGTACAACTAGGGAAGGCAAACCCTTTTGGCAAAATTGCAGTCGATCAAACAGTAGAGGAGATAGTAAATAAGGACACTCAAACAGCGGGAGGAACCAAAGGCTTCAGTCTAAAACACAGTGCTGTTGAACGGTTTTACCTAACGGCTGAACACAGAGCAGAAGCTATGAGACATCTTCGAAGCCTTGTATCAATGTCTTGTCAGCAAGGATTTGGTCATGCTGACCTGCAGCCATCGAGAGTGAAGAGGGATGAAGCTGATGTTACTTCAATAGTTGAAATGCTGGAAAACAACTGGATAAATCCATTCTCCAATCAGCCATCGGACCTTGTAAATCTGTCCACGGGTGCGGCAGCAACACCAGCAATAACGAATGATTTGCTGAAAGTTCATAGCAAAGGCGAAGAAGCCATGAAAGTTCATATGGAGAAGCTGGAGAGAGGAACATGATTTTATGATTCAATCACGAAAGTGAAATTACAAACATTCAGTGCCTTACAGAAAGCGGCATGTGTTAAAGCTAGTGGTAATAGAGAGATTATCCTGAAAGCAGACACTCGTGTGTTTGGACAGATGCTACTGATTGCACAGACCAGGAAGTTAGATATGAAAGAAGTACTAGGATATCCCCTTGGCCCAAAACCATGGGCATTGGCAAATCCTGGTGGTACACTGAAAAAAACAGGAAAAGCAACATTAGGCAGACATCTAGAGAAAGACGTAGCAAATGTTGACTTACCGTCTGGCTCTCGGACAACTGTGGTCGACGCCATGGCAATAGTACAGACTACTCATGCGGAGAATATTACATTTGATGAACTATCTGATTTGGTCCTGAAGAAAGTCCTTCATGAGGGTCAGGGTAGTGAACGGATTGATGTTGTTTTCGACCTGTACCGGGATCAGTCTATAAAAGCTGCTGAGAGGTTCAACCGTGGTTCACAGCAAGGAATTGTATTCAGCCAGATTAAGCCGGGTCATCGTATTAAGAACTGGAAACGGATTTTAGCTAGTACAGAGAGCAAGGCGAAACTCACGGAGTTCCTAGCTGAAAATTGGAAAGAACGGCACAGGGTGAACAAACTCGGTCAGGTAATACTGATGGTGACCTCGGGTGAAAGATGTTTCAGAATATCGAAGGATGGAGTGTTGGAGGTTGACGAACTTAGATCAACGCACGAAGAAGCAGACGCTCGAATGATGATCCATGTGAAAAGTACCGAAAAGTTGTAGTCATTTCGGAAGACACGGATGTCTTCATAATATTGCTCTCCCTTCACTCACAAATTGGCACCAGGATTCTACTGAGACGGGGTAAAAAGAATGCAGTGAGACTGATAGACATATCAAGGTTGGGGACAGTTCTTGGGAAGGATGTATGCAGTGCATTGATTGGTCTGCACGCATATACAGGTTGTGACTCTGTTAGCTCTTTCTCTGGTCAAGGCAAAGTCAAAGCTGTTAAACTAATTTACAAGAACCAGGCCTACAGGGAAACGTTCACAGACTTTGGACAAGATTGGCATGTTACAGAGGATCTATTCAGAATGATGCAGGCTTTCACATGCAATATGTACTGTTTGAATACTAACATAAAAGATGTCAACACACTCAGGTATGAAATGTTTCGGTCAAGAAAAGGTGACATTTCGTCAGGACAGTTGCCCCCATGCGAATATGCTTTGAGACAGCATACAAATCGAGCCCATTACCTAGAGGCGATCTGGAGGAGAAGTCCGGAAAATTCTCCAATGATACCCAGTCCAGCTGATGGCCACGGATGGCGACTGACAGAAGGACAACTTGAGATTTGGTGGCTAACAGGAGTGCCAGCTCCAGACGTCGTCCTCTCTTTTATGTCATGCAAATGCCCTAAACGCTGTGACGACAACTGCCCCTGTGTTCTGAATGGATTGCACTGCACCCCCGCTTGCAGATTAGTGGACTGTGCAAATTCAGAGAAAGAGAATGAGAACCAATCCTTGGATGATAGTGACAGTGACGAAGACTGATCCTACCGTGTGAGTCTAAAAGGCTTCAAGACCACTATGTCAAAGACATCATCATTAATCAGAAATAAAATTGAAATATGTCAGTTTAGGGCTTGTTGTAGGTGCCTAAGCCATCACTCTAGATGATATAATCTTGATTTGGCCAATAATGATCCTCACGCAATTCGGTAGAAAACTATTGTGAAGATTTCCATGGAAAAATGCCAAAAATTTAGCCATTTTTCGAGATTTATCTCTATTTTTGAGCAGTTAGCATCAGTCAAACAACAAAAGTGATATGTCAATAGATGCAGAATGTTATGGCAAACATTTTGAGCTATTTAAAACATCAATTGGTTATGTTGGAGCCGAATTACGAAGGTTTTTGTTGACACCCTGTATTGAGATGAAATAACGGCGGCCATATTTAACGATGTCGCCAAAATGGCATTTAGCAAAGTGGCCCAAAAGGCCATCAACCATTTTTAGACACGTCAGATACCAGACTAACCAAAAATCGTGGTTTGATCTTTTCAGCAAATTGGTAATGAATTTCGATCTGTCACATGGACTAAATTGCCTATATCAGTTTTTTAGAAAAGCCTCTTTGTAACAGGTTATGAACAAAAAAAATAGTTGTTGTTCCTCTCAAAAATCAGGAACGCACTTAAGGGGTCCTGAAGGGCGTTTCCACCTCCGAATTTCAAACTGTACCGACATAAGGGTGCGAGCTACATTTCTAGATTTGACTTGAATTTTCAGAATGGAACTCACAGTCTTCAAATCCATTATAAAATGGAAAAAGATATAGTTTTTTTTCGAAAATCAATACATTTGCTTGAAAGTCCAATATAGACGTTAATTGATCCAAAACGTTCTGGTATCCTTGTGCATTAAATGTTCAATTGTTTTCAGTTTAGACCCTCGATTTGTTAACACTCGGAACTTTTGGTACTCATTGGATAAGACACACTTGCTTTCACGCAATTGGCACGCTGCAAATGGTCAAAATAATAATATTCATTTTACAGCGCAAAGTAGGGCATTCATTTTAATCCTAAATTATCCCGGGTGTTTGAAGTATTGACTGATAAAAAGGAAGTGGGCTAACCCGGGAGTGTGAGTCGTCATTGGTGAATTAAATGCTGCATTCAAGAAATAGCATAATAGTTGTGGGTGAAACTGGTGGGTTTTCAATGAGTGACATTTCCGGGTTAACGGTATAAACGTTGACCAGGAGCCAGAACTACAAAACGTTTACAAAATGTATTTTTCACAACATTGTTTTCAGTCTATGACTTTAAATTGATGAATAAAATTTACCGAATTATTTAAACGTCGACCTGGAGCCAGAACTACACAACTTTTACAAAATTATTTTTCAGACCTTTATTTTCAGTGTATGGCTTTAAATGGCTGAATAAAATTTGCCAAATTATTTTATCTTGCGTACAGTTACAGGCAGGAAATACGATTCCGGAAAGCACAATTGTAAAAGTTCCATAGCATCGGCGCTTCAGGGTAACTATTCAATAATCTTCGCCATCCTCACCACTGTCCTGATCGTCAACGTTATCATCACAGTTGCTGTTGTCGACATCCTCTTGCAAGTTGTTATCACTTGCTCTGAGGCGACACATTTCAGTGCATTATAGTTTATTTCTAATGCAAGGACATCTTTTAGGGCTGCATAGCTTCACTCAAACAGATGCACGCCAAGACGTCAGGAGCTGGGCGCCCGTTCATCTCCATCCAGTCAACATCTATAGATTCATTCATTCTGATTTCATTACCTTCCACACGTGATCACTAGGTCGAAGAATGTCTTTGTTTTGAAGCAGCGCTTTCTTCCAAAATTCTTGCTTGGTAGTTGACTCTCATCGAATGTTTCATCAAATCGTCCAAACCAGGTGGCAATTGGTATGACTTAGTTTTATCCTGCTTACAGCAGAACATCTCATAGTGAGCAGCATTGACATCCGCAGATGAGTTATCGGAGAGATCACTGAGTTTGCAAACAAATGTTTTAAGTTCCTTCTGTAATGAATATGTCAGTGTCCATTCACTTTCGATCTTTTGAATGTTTCAGCAACAGTAGGTAGGATCCGCAGCAGAATCTTTAAAGCGGCTACATTTCCTCGACCGGCAAACGCGCTTATTGTGTCACAGCCAGTGAAAGCATGCCAAACAATCCATAGCAAACTTGTGCTTCGATGCTATCCGCGATTTTTCGGATATTTGTGTACATCATACGCCCAGCAGTACTAGTTTTCTGGAATGCTGAAACACTCGGGCCTTTGGAAAATGACACACATAAAGCTAACACATCAGTATCTTCGGTTAACAAGACAACAGCTTCAACACAGTACTGTGCTGAGTGTCAGACAGGCAATAATGTCCCGCTGTCCACTTCGTGGTTACTCTCCAGCCCTGGGACGTGGGCTTTGCCTGTACATAACATGCGATAAGATTTAGAGTTACAAAGTCTTACCAGAAAGTTTATCTTGTGTGTTTTATTTTGTGGCCCCATTCCCCAACCACGAAACTCTATCTATTCAGTTTTGTTGCCCTGCAGGAACTTCTGACATTGGCAACCTATTTTTCCTCCTGCAATTGCACTGCTTTTCGCAGTTTCGGCAGATCCTCGTCCTTCGCCCTCTGTATTCTTATTACTTAAGTCTCAGTATGTATCAAACACAATGTCTATGCGACTAGACTTTGGCAAGGATCCTCTGAAAGTATATTCCAATATTTGAGAAGCTGCCTGGCTGAATGTTCGCTGGGCCGTCTTGGCCTTCTGCAGTGGCGTCATGCCGTTTATGAATATGACAGATGAAGCAGAAATCATCCCCAAGAAATCCACATCCGTTTGGAGGACGGAAGCCAGAGTAGATTTATTAGTTTTCCTCTTTAATCCACCAGTTAAAGCAAGGTACCCTGGCAGTGGCCCGATGGGATGAACAAAAATGTCATGGAGCTGTAGATCCTTTCTGAACTACGTGGCGAGAACCGTTTGAATGAATAAATTCAGATCAGTTTTCAAAGTGATCTCCTTGCCCTTGGCAGATTTTATCTGTTTTCCTTCTCAAGTCAGTGAAAGTCTCCAATCGTTTGTCGAGAAACGTTTTTGTGCGGGTTCATTTCCAGTCTTTATTTGAAACCACTGTACGCTTTCTCGCCAATATGTAGTGCCGCTGGTAGGCCAGTCTATCTGGGAAACTTTTGCAATTGCGGTCACTATTCATAATTCAGGTCATTGTGTCTTGTGAGACGCACAGGCCGCCTGTGGCTTCCTGCCAGTTTCATTGACCATAATTGAATTAGGTCATGTTCATTTGCCAGCCTTGTAGATGGGGAGCTTTTGAGATTAGGTTTTTATTCGCCGCCCCCGGTCTCTTTTCAGCAGAGGCTCTTCATTCTGATCAAATTGTTCAAAAACTTGAGACTGGATTATTATTAGTAATATGTCATGTACCCGGACGGGCCTTATTTGGATGACCTCGGTGGATGACCTCGGAAGTGACGTCATGTCACGTGACGTAGTGGCGCCATGTTGTGTTGTCATGGTAACCCGCGTGAGCGGCCATGTTGTGACGTCATCCCCATAGTGATACGTGGTGTTAGTGCGCATGCGCAGCGCGTGTTGTTAAGTTGATACGTGTTTCCGTCGTCCATTTTGTATACTGGAGGCCGCCATCTTGGTTTCTATGGTAGCACGTGGTTGCTATGTTACTCAATTTTTCTGCAATAGAACGGGATATGTTCAGAGGGTATGTTCGATTGAATCGGAGTAAATCTAATTACCACAAACAACCCGACAATCCTTCCAAATCACCAAAATCCACCCCAACTTTTACTATTTCGAATTCTTCCAGAATTCTCTGCTTCTATCTATATATGCAATAGTTTTCGTCTACCTGACCATGTTCCTTTGTTCTGGAGTATACCCCAGTAGCATAGTAGATCCTATCAACTGAAAGAATTCTCCAGGAGCTTCACACGTAAGAGACATGGAGATGATTACTGTCCCATGAGGAAATCGGAAACTTCGAGCAACACTACAAGATTAGAAAGAAATTTAGATACACTGCGAATCTTATCTGATGCGAATCGATATGAAACCAAGACTATGCTGAAGATGGCCAGTGATGATTTGATAGAATTTATATGTGATTGTGCCTCGAACATCTTGCAGGACGCAGTACCTATAACCAAATCTGAGAGAGCTAAGTTGATTCCACACAAGTACGAAATAAAGATAATTGCCTCACCAAAGAGAGAACTATCTTATCGGAAAAGAAGACGCATCATACAGAAAGGAGGATTTTTAGGAAGTTGATCAAACCCGTCAACAATGCTCTGTCCGATATCCTATAAAAGGGCCGTGCTCATAAGAAATTTGTTATTTGTAATCTGACCTTCGAAAAGAGCGGACACAATGCAATCCAGCTGTGCACCAAAAAATTGGTCAATAGATTCGGACTCTGATGAATCGTCGGAATTATCAGAAAATATGGAATATGAAGAAGAAGTCGAAGAAGAAGACGTTTCTATGATGGGAGGTATCGTTCAAAGAGCCTTTGACAAATACCAAAACGATTTTGACAACCTCATGAACAAATATATCGAAGATGGGATGGATAGTGAAGATGCAGTTGAAACAGCATATAGAGCACTTCAAAAGAATCTTAGAGAAGCCATTAGTGAGAAATACATTTATACCCTTGAGTACATTCGAATTTTTTGCAACGACGCAATTCACAAGAAAATTCAAGAAACAGCCAAGCGTCTTCGTGAAGAAGAGGATTTTGACTTTGAAGAATCACAGAAATATGCCTTGGAAAAGCGAAGATTTCTGTTCGACAACCTTATGAGAAACTACTCATTCCGAGTAGATGGTGACGAAGAAGAAGAAGACGATTAGAAAAAAAGTATAAAAGGAGTGTTGGTAGAAAAATAAATTCATTTCCGTTTTGAACGTCGAAGAGTGAAGATGTCTGTGTCAACAACGGTGCTCAGATTCAAATTACATATACAGATCTTCAAGAATGATGCTGGATTAAAGCTAACTTCCCAGGAACTGACCCAAGTGAATCGTGTGGTAAATGCAGCCAAGAGAAAAAATCTAGACATGGATGCTGGTGGAAAGAAACAAAGATGTGTGGATACTGGCCGATCAGTAAACAAAAGAATAAAGACAGAATTGACTCCCAATACAAACAAGAACGAAGTTACCACTATGAACAAAGTTTCTACAGAAACAAAGAAAGATGTTTCCGTAAAGAACGAACTTACTACTGAAGACAAGAAAAAGATGCCAGCTCCCACAAAGAAAGAAATAATAAAATACCAGGTATCCTAAAATATCCGTATGTGCCTATGTGCCTATGTGCAGGGCACATTGTGTCACATTGTGCCTTTTTACATAAGCACATATAAGCGCATGAAGCATGTGCCTTTGTGCTAGGGCACACTGTGCATTTTCACATAAGCACATATGACAAAACAGGGATTCTCCAGTAGATACCCCCGAATAAAACAATACCCGGACATAGGTATCCTCAAATACCCGTATGTGCCTATGTGCTAGGGCACATTGTGTCACATTGTGCTTTTTCACATAAGCACATATGACAGAAGAGGGATTCTATAGCCATGGGTGTTTCCCAAAATGAGATTCCATGGGATATGGCCATTGGATATAGGCTTTTGTTATACACAAGGGAGATAACCTTGCATACAGATTATGGGAAATCAAGCAATCTGATTGGTTAGTTATGATCTAGATAAATGAAACAACAAGAGTACACGGAATAGGGTCAGAACTAACAAGAAAAGACCAGGAATAGCTAAATTTTGCAATAATAAGCAAAACTGTTCCAGTTGATAGACTCTACTACGCTACTGGAGTATACTCCAGAACAAAGGAACATGGTCAGATAGACGAAAACTATTGCATATATAGATAGAAGCAGAGAAGTCTGGAAGAATTCGAAATAGTAAAAGTTGGGGTGGATTTTGGTGATTTGGAAGGATTGTCGCGTTGTTTGTTGTAATTAGATTTACTCCGATTCAATCGAACATACCCTCCGAATGTCCCGTTCTATTGCAGAAAAATTGGGTAACATAGCAACCACGTGCTACCATAGAAACCAAGATGGCAGCCTCCAGTATACAAAATGGACGACGGAAACACGTATCACCTTAACAACACGCGCTGCGCATGCGCACTAACATCACGTATCACTATGGGGATGACGTCACAACATGGCCGCTCACGCGGGTTACCATGACAACACAACATGGCGCCACTACGTTTCGTGACATGACGTCACTTCCGAGGTCATCCACCGAGGTCATCCAAATAAGGCCCGTCCGGGTACATGACATACTACTATTATTCCATAAACACAATTACACGTCCCCACACCCGTTGCCCTCTCCTCTAGAATATCGATGTCTCAACCAAGGTGTGTGAATACACCAAGCTCCACAGTTCTTGGGAAAACTGCACTCCCATCGGGAGACGATAGTTTTCTTAGACACAGAGCTGTTTCCTTCTCTTCTATGATGTCATATGACGCAGCATGTCAGAGTCTATTCAAAGCTCTTATCACTGAGCTTTTTACAGTCATAGATAACACAACGTGTTTGAAAGTATTTTGGTGTCCCCGGCTTACAGCATAAAAATGCATCTTGAGAGAAGGAATCAGTGATCATTTTATTCCTTCCCGATTTATCTTTGGTGCGAAATTCACCACCGAGAAAAGTATTGAAGTATGCTCAAATTAATTGCGGTATGCTTTTTAAAATCCTCACAAGTATCTGGGGGAAGTATCCATGGTGTCGTTGCATCCCGACCCATAATCATCGAATAGAATTGTTTTACCAGCATTTCTAACCGTCACCTCGCCCGGTTGAATATTGCGAATAGGCATCAGTTCAACCTTCAATGATTGATTGTCTCCCACTAAATCAATGATATTCACGTAAGATGGAATAGCCAAAAGTTTCCCATTTTTGTCAGGAAAATATGAAGTCTGTCTCCAAACTCGGATTCATTCCTGCGAACGTGCTTCTTAATGGCTAGTCAAATATTCTCAACAACGCCCTCCTTCAACAAGTTTCTTGTGAGTAAGTCTGTCATATGAGTCATTTTGAATACCAGCGGCTTCTCAAAAAGATCACGCCCAACGAAATCGAACAACATAGAATGTAAGTCTTCTCTACATCTGTGTACCAATCATCCGTATTTTGAACATTTGGTGTAATAATGATTGGTGACCATCAGAGCGAGTGTAATGCTGGAAACATATGTGATAAAAAGCCATTCAGGTGCAATAAGTTTTCGAAAAAGTAAAGCCATTATCGAAAAGTCATTTTGGATTTCACAGCTTCTCTGATCGTCACGTCTGATCTCAAAACTCTTCACAAGACAACATCTTCGTTCGTTCTTGTTTCTTTCATTTATGTTTCCTTCAGACAAATAATGCATTTCCTTTCGTAAACTCTCAATTTAAATTTCAAAGGACTCGCAACTGGACGGTTCGTGCGCAGTTTCGTCCCTGTGAACCTAGTTGTATTTCTTTAAATTTGTTTTTAGGACTTTGTCGAGGACCCATTTCATTGTAAACCACAATCCACATTGTTTACAATAGGAGGTGTTAGGGACCTCACCGACAGTCACGTTCCTTTCTACGGTAAATAGTGTGGCTCATGACATTTAACATTGGTATCCTTCTGAATTGATTTCCACGAACCATAGTCTTTTAATGCCAGGAGTTTAGATTTAGCATCATACACCGGAAAGTGTATCACGCACCGACTTTCAAATTTGGTATTCTTTTCGAGTGAGTCAATATCTATTCTGCATTTCCTGCTTAACATTATCTGGATGAAATTCATGACCTCCGGTGGAAGTGGCTTCGCCCATAGCGTGATGATCGTATAAACTTTATGCCACGACTCGCACAACAAACAAGTTGGGAGACTTGCAGACGGTATGCCAAATCGAAATTATTTAGAGCACCAAATGAAGTATACTTATCATCATTTATGAGTACATTTCTTTGTTAGTATTGATATAATGTCCAAAGAATGGCTCATTGATTTGACTGTGTTGCAGACAATTCTTTAATCCCAGTCTTGTCGGAATTGTTTGTGCAGGACCAAGCAACGAGCATAAAAACAGTTGAAGACCGACCTGCGAACTAGTTAATTTCATATCGAAGACGAAAGGTTAGGAATGTGGCAAAGACTTTAGAACAATCTCCACGGTGAAACCAAGCAGCCATGTCTTCAACCTTAGGATTTGAAACTAAACAGCTCAGATCTAGATATACGCCAAAACATGCATATGAAATTGCATATTGACCAGATGCGGCATCAGGTTCTGAGGTGTGTCAAGGAAACTGTCGTTAAAAAATGATGACTGTCACGAGAGCCATTGCTCATCCCCATATGACGCAGTTCGATAGCGCATTTTTAAAATGATCCCAAAGAAGTGTGCGTTGTTTGAAAACCATCAGATGAGGGATTCGGTATGGATAGTGTTTCAAATGGGACACACGTGAAATACAAAATGGTCACCCCTTGGTATATTTTCCAAGCTTCGGTGTTGAAAGTCAATTGTGCACATTCCGATATTGTTAAGAAGCAATATATTTCATGTAGATTATCAATCGACCAATAATGGAAATGCTGTGTATATTTAGTTAACACGAGGGCCCCAGAATAAAGGCTCGACTGTTTTTGGCCCTTGTGTGTGTCATCATCAACAGAGCTGTTTCACTGAACAATACACTTAACATCAATGTTTAAACAGGATGCACACTTCTACCAACAATCTTTGTACCAAGACAGTAAATTGGAAAGTCGTCAGCTGCTTACATTTGATTGGTGTTTCTCTACGCGCATTTCTGATTTCTACACATGTAAAACTGTCCCCCACGATATGACTATGGCTACTGCATGTGCCGCTAAACTCAAAGAAACAAAGGACACATACAAGAAAACAGGCTGAATGATTTTACCAAAAACAATTACTCTAGAATCTAAGCTCGTTAAAACATCGGTAATTGTTATCGAACTGTGACCTCATTCGATAGCTCACATTTAGACACCGTTCCAAACAAGATGAATTTCAAATTATTGGCGTAACAGGTGCGGACGTTGGGGTGTGTCAATTGAATGAAGTGTGAAATTCTTGAAAACAGATAACGGCTATAACCAAGCTTCGGTTCTGAAAGCCTGAAACTACATAGCGCACATCTAGATGTCATCAAAAAGTTACGTACATGTATTATTTTTTGCATCAAGCAATAATGGTAAACACTCTATATTAGGTGGCAAAAAAGAAAGTGCCACTAAATAACAGGCCAAATCTAAGATCCAACCGCATCTCAATGTTAATTTTCACCAAAATACGATGAAGTTCACTATCTCACATGTAGGTGCCGTTCAAAGTTAGCATATGAAAATTTTAATTCATCGATTGCGGAATGTGGGCTGTACGTAAGGTGTGTCAAAATATTTATGGAGAACACATATATAGCAGATTGCGGCCATATAATATGAGCTTTAGCAACGACACTCAATACTCACATCTAGATGTCATGATAGATTTCTAAAAATGCTGCAAGCTGATTGGATAATAGATTTGTACAGTAGAATGAAGATACGCCTGTTTTGGAGGTTACTTGGTAACTTCAAATGAAACATACATACAAAGTTTGGCCTTAACCAGTCTAGCCATGTTGCGAAAAAGGTTCTAGTTGTCACAGCGGACGACGGACTGAGAGTGTTTAGTTAAACTAAGCACCCTTTGTCCTTTCAGATAAGCTAAACATATTGCATATTTGTAAAGCTGCTTAATGGGTGTCCCCAAAACGTTGTAATGAATCTTTCTCCACACTTATGGAAAATAATATTACCAAGCAGCGATTATCGACGAAATGATCACTAGGCTTATGTTTACACTTAATTGTTAGAGTCGCGGACGTTGGAAATATAATAAACGTAAAAATATGCTACGCTCGTTGTCTGATAGGAGACCAACAACAAAATAAATCTGTTGAAAACACAACTGAAGTTCTCAGCAAACCAAACAACAAACCCTTTATTGAAGAGCAGAGAAAAGAACAAAAAGCGTGTTATGTTTCCAAATGCAGCGTTATGATAAAGAGAATGGTGATACTACGGTAGTGTTCGCTTAAAGATGAATTCTGTGAAAACAAATGTCAGTACATTTATTAAAGGCCCATTTAACGTACGCTTAAACATCACAAGTCGGGTGTGAAGTTTTAGTGAGATAAATGTACATGAAACAAAAACTTACTGTCCTTGTCGCATAGCAATGATTCAGCGCCGCCATTTGCTGCTGTTATCCAAACTCCCGTACTTTTGCGCATCTGAACTAAGGCATTTTCTGCTTTTGGTTCTGATCCCCCTGCCCAGTTTGTCCATCCGATAGGTGTGCTTGATGCTGAGACCCAGGTGGAGGTTTTATGAATACCCAGCCACCAAATATTCTTGTTGTAGGTTTGCCTGAAAGTAAAGTAGACATAACATTTACAACGAGGAATGAAATACTTAATTCAGGACATCATCTCTTATTAAATCTATCCGGGAAACATTGAGAAAAAGTCACCCAAAATTGTAGAAACACTCACCAGCAATAATAACGACCACGACACGACACACAGTTACTCCTATTATTAAAAATACAACATAAATATCCACCAGTTCCATTATTGGTTGCAGAATTAGCAAAGCATAAGAGCAAGAACGACACTAAAGATGACACTAAGAGCGTTCGGAATAGCAGAAGTAGTACTACTTCTGCTATTAGCAGCAACAACAGTTACTGCAATAGAAACATCATCCGTGAAAGTTATCCAAATCCAAGGATCACGGTTGCTCAGTGGTAGACGGTTGGACTTCTGTGCTAGAGGTCCCGAGTTCGCTCCCCGTCCGGGACGACCCGCGATGTGTCCTTGGGCAAAGCACTTTGTCTCGGTTGCCTACATAGGTGCACGATGACGCTGTTTACTAATGCGTACTGCACGTTGATGGTGCACATGTCTTCATCCGCTGTAATCCTACTTGAGCGGAGTTTGAACAGAGTTAGAATGTTGGGAGCTGACAGTTTCTCGTCGATGTTCGGTGGTTCTCTCCGGGTACTCCGGCTTCCTCCACCCGTAAAACTGTCACGGTCACGATTAGCCACCGTGCGTAAGTATATGACCTTAACCACCAATAAATAAATATCCAAATCCAAAGTAAACAATATATATTGTGCATTGTAGCCTTATCCAATCCTTTTAACCATTCGCAGCGTGTGGGCAATAACAGTGGCAGGTATTGGACATAATATTTTGTGGAAATTTTCAGACAGAAACATATTAACGACGGAGAAAAAAATGGAATTTCACGCTTTCATACAAAAAGAAATGTTTCGTGGGCAAACCGTTTGACAGCGATGTAAAATATCGAAAGTATTTATCAGTTGACAGTAAGGACAATTTTTTTTTTCGTCTAAAAATGAACGGAAATAGTGAATTCTAATTGTGTTATAAAAATGCCAGCATCCTTGGTTCTTATGTCACAGTTTTTTTTGCATGTCATATTAAAGGGTGAATGTATAAATTGTTTACTGAGGACTTTTTCCTTTAAAAAAATAACAAAGCATGAAGAGATAATACTACAATCGGTAAAGATGTTGGGACAAGTGCAAAATTTATATGTTAGTTTTTTGCATATGAATCATCCACAGAGAACAGTAGATATGAAATGGGCATTCTGGCTCACCTTGTTCATTGGGCCATAATAGGGGGTCCAGAAATATATCGTGATGTTAGTGTTATAAGGTGCACTAAAATGTCGATACGTTACTGTGCCCGGAAAGATAGAGGAACAAATATTTTTCAGTTGTCAATAAAGTGCGCCAAAAAGCCGAAACGTTTCTGCGCAATTCTAGCCCAAAACGTAGGCACATTTCAATGCGTCATCGTATTTAGCCCCTCCCCCCCCCCCCCATAAAAAAAAAACAAACAAAAAACGGTCGAACCTTCAACCTAACCATTCGATTTGTATAGGAAAAATGAGAAGATTTCTGGGGTAAGTTTGTTTTAGCCCGCTTGAATTTCGATGCAAAACAAATGTTGCATTGCATTACAAAATGCTTCAACCAGGATCATGCTTTTCGGTGCAGACTCTAACATTTCTGGAGTGACTCCACAAAAATTTAAAACGTTCTTTCTGGCTTCTGGTAATAGTGATTTTGTGAGTGTAGAATTCATGAGGATTTTTGATAAAGAATCGACAAAAGTGAAAAAGGTCGCAAAGGTAGTGGTCACAAATTGGAATAGTTGGATTGAATAAATGCAAATGCTGTTTTCCGGGGTGGGCTAGAAAATGTAACGATTAGGATATTTTTTTCCAACGAAAGCACTTAAAGGAAACATGAAAATTAACTTAAACATAATTGAATTAAGTTAAACAAAATCCAATAAGATCATTGAACCAAATTCGTATTCCTATTTTTTGATTAGAATAAAAAAGCAAAAAAAAAAAGAAAAGAAGAAATTAATTAAATAAATTAAAAGACGCTTACAAGATACCATTTCTAAAAAAAAAATTCAGAATATGAAAAAATGATCTGATGTATCTGTGGCAGGCTGGTTGACATCTGCCAGAATTCTGGCTTTGCCCGAACGTTGGATATTTGAACATCGAAGTGGATTTGGGATATACAAATCCACTCCGACGTTTCCTATTTTCGGCGGTATCGACAAGCTCACGAGTTCTTACAACACCTGGGCTGTTGTTGAGGGTCCTGTGAACTTTCGCTTTTACGTCTATATCGCGTTTGTAATTTTAGCAAATTGAATGATTGGATTTTTGTAGCACATTCGATCAAAAGGTCACCAGGTCGTAATTTCCTAACACCTTTGACCATGTCAACAGTGCCACAAATCGCCTTCTCCAAAGCAAAGGCATTGATGCTACTAACAATTTGTGTGCGCATATTTTGAAGTAAGGGTGATAATTTTAAGCATTGTTTATATTGTCATTACCATCAGAGTCAGAATTAGATGAAAGTTTTCGTCGCTTGTTTGAACATATGGTTGTTTAATCATGGTTTTAGAAACCATAATAACTTGATGTAAAATCTTCTGCATTTGATTGTTACGCTTACTACGAGCACAACCCGGCTGAGTGGGAGGGGCGGTAATGTTGCGGATCACCAGAGAACGGCATTAGAAGTACATGGGCAATATACTCGACCGGAGTGATGAATAAGCGTACCACTGAGCGATTGCTCAGTCGAGTGTAGATAGTTCCAGGTCTTAGAAGTAGGTCATTCTACCAATTATTTTGCGATACCGGTGCAACGAAAACCACCATCGACAACCAACCCAAACAGTGCAATAAAAAGAGCATGTTAATTAATTTTTTTCGAAATTTGTAAAAAGTCCATACACAGTGACAATGACAAAATTTAGGTAAAATGGGTGACCAAACGAATGGCCTCCCAATTCCCCCCCCCCCACCCCCGACTCAACACCCTTTGTGGAGATTCCTGATTGGCCAGATCGGGCAATCCAACAAGCCATCCACATACGACATTAGGGCCAAGACAGTGTATTAGACAGGAGTTCCTGAAGTGAAACATGCCCTAACTCGGACACTATTTGCCCTCTACAGCCAGGATTACACCCTCCTGTGTTTTCGGAATGCACCACCTGAGAGAACAAGGTGTCCTTCTTTCTCAACAGGGCTTGGGCCGTCTGTGGCGAAGGCGAAGGCGAAGGTTTCACTCCATTTCGTTTCGTTCCCCATTGGGAACTACTCAACTCGGGAACCACTATAAGGTGAGAGTGCGTTATCCTGGAGTAGAATATGAGTGATAACGATTTCCGACGACGAAAATTCACAATATTGCTGGATTAAAGATATGAGTCGTTTGATTTCGAAGCATACGACCGGACACAAGGGAGATACATTTTTCTGTTTCAACCATCTGAATTCGTTCAGCAGCAAAAGTTCGATACAGAGACACGAGGAATATTGCCGAGTTCATCAATCCGTGAAAACTGTCATGCCATAATAGGGTAACGCAATACATTTCAAGCACAGCAACAGATGGCCGAGAGTGGCTTTCGTAGATTATGCGCTAGGATGTGCAATGGGCATTCCAGTTCAGCAAAAAAACCCCCCAATATTTGGAGACAGCGGAAGCAGTTGCTGTCGAATCGACATATAAATTATCTGGAATTTGCTTAGAATTTGAAAAAAGTTGATAATCAGTATCTCACGAGACAAGTCAGACAAAGATATAACCGTACTGTGATGCTTTTTGAACAGATTCACGGTCATGAATTACTTTCCCTGAATGAGAAGGAAACCATATGAAATACACAAATTAATAAGCCTGCTAGAAGCATGGAAGGAATTTTGAAAGAACCAGATAAAACCCACAAGCCAGAACCAGAAAACCTTTATAATCCAAAAATAGAAAGAAAAGTTGCAATTACAACTGACGGTTTGACAAATCAACTGTACAGTTCTGAGATGTGCATGTGCGATCAGTGGGAAGCAATCCATGAATAAATTGGTCGTGGATCTAATAAAATCCACTGTATTGAGCCTGTATCAGACAGAAAGTTTTATTCTTCACACTTTGGTCTTTAGAAGTATAGATGATTGCAATCTACGTGGTACAGGTACAGATAGCGCAACTGATAGCATAACTTCGCAGATATCTGGACAACGCCAAAGGGAAGGCAATTTAAAAGCAAATATTTTTTTTTTAAATATAGATAATGGAAGATTACAAACATTGTTTGAGATGTCGGGTTGTGGTAAGACGAAATTTGTACTTGTCTTACTTGAGCTGCCACAAGAAAATGGGGGGTTTTATAGTGTATTTGATGAAAAATTTATAATATGTCCAACAATCGACCGGAATGAGACACACGACCGCTCCTGCATAAAAGGTTCAGAGATTTATATTAGTCTTGATAGAGATAAATTACGTGATTATATTAGAATGTTTTTAAGACATTTACATGTGAACTAACGTTACACCTTATAGATGATTGTTCAGAATCAAAATATCTCTAACAACAAAAAAGATATGTTATCAGAACTAGCTTTCTCTGACCGCCATTCAAATCAAAGTGTTTCTGTTTCATCACAAAGTTTTTAATCAGTCCTTAAAATCCAGAGGGAACAGGCAATAAGGATTATCTTATATCACTGTAAAAATAGAGATTCATTTGAGAAGTGCCAAAATGAAAATGATGTATTAACACTTGAGGAACGAAAAGCAGCCAGGAAACTTTTGCAGAAACTAAACATTTAAAACTCGTTTTGAAACCTGATTAACTGTGCGTTTAGAGTAATTTGCTAATTTTGGTTATATTTTGCTAAAATTTGCTAAACCCGTACTAAAATTTTCTAAACATTTGCTAAATGTTTGCTATTTTTGTTGAACCTTTGCTATAGCAGAGTGCCATTTTGCAAAGCAATTGATCAGAAAAAAATAATTACTCTATTGAAAAAATGTATTTGATTCGTTTATGCTTTCTGTTATCTTCCTGTTGCAATTTGGTATTCGTATTAGTATTTCTTAAATTATATATTATACTAAACAAATATTATATTTTATATATAATGGACTGTGACAAATCTGTTGATGAGATGTTAGGTGCTGAATCATCACTAGGAAGTTGATGTATTCTAAATATGAGACTGGTGTGTGATCTGTAATAGCTAAGACCTTAGGCTCGCTTGTATTGAATGTGTATACACATGTAGCTGGTAGGTTCCTACGAATTGAGAAAGCAGCAGGCCTATTCAATGATTTGGAAGAAGACCCATTTATCTCAAATGCACTAGGTTCTGTGATGTTTGAGTTATATCATAAGCATGGTACTTCTTTCACCCCATTTAATACAGCTTTTCATACTGTTGATCATTTACAATTAAAACCTAAATATTCAATAAAACAAGGCGTTGAAAATTCTGAAGTAAAATTATCGAATATAAATAGGAAATATTTCTAACAGAAATGTCAAATATAGGAGAGGTTTGAAGGGTAATGCACTATGATACAAGTCATGTGAATACCTTATAAATCAACCTGATAATTGTGAATTGGGAAGTCTAGTTTAAAAGATTAAAAGCAATTTTAAAATTGATTAAATAGGTTGATTACTTTCAGAAATGATGGAATTTTGGGCAGGCACCTTTGATAAAATACATCTTACAGATCTCACAGTGAAATACTGCCCTCTGACACGCTTAAAATCAGTGCAATGTAAAATAGGGTGTTCCACTGTCAACACTTGCTGTCAAGAAGCACATTCTGGTCGCATCGTATCGTCTAACAAAAAGGAATTGGTAAGTTTTGTCTGACCGATATGACCTCGTGCCAGAAGGACGTTATCTTTTCTTCAAAGTTACTAGATGGATACTTATCAGTAATCGTAAATCAGAACGGATTGATCTTACTATTTGTCGCTCCATCACATTCCGCCTACCAAACAGATTTGATGTACTTATTGATATGTGGCTTTATGTTCATTAAATAAATGTCGAGGTATATATATTAGATGATGAAGACAGAACAACTTGTAACCCAGCCAGAAACCTAAAAATGTTGCAGCAATTCGGCATGGTGCTGAGGCTCACAAAACACAAAGCGGCCCAATCGAACACCTTTCCAACAGCTGTAATTGTTGGTTTATCTACTGCAGCGATCTTGTAGTTGTGGTTCTCGGAGAACCCATGTGAACCTCAAGAAGAAGAAGCCCCTTCTCCAAACAATCAATTAAATATAAAAAAATGAAAAACAAATATATATATATAGGACATAGAAATTGCCACTCCAGATGGAAAACAGTTATCCAACTTAACTTGTCACAGTGCAGTAATTACTGGTCTTACCATAGCATATGCCCAACTAGGTAAAACGCTTATGTGGGTAGCATCACCAAACCTAGAAACAAACACTTACGCAATTGGGATGGTTAGATGGTTAGATACTGAATTGGCTTTAGCAACACAACTTTTGTTAATGGAACAAGGAATAATTTCTAATAATATAATAAATTAAAGAAAATGGTTTCAGTTGCAGTGATGTTAGGCGGTGCTCTAATTGATACTTTTGCATTTGTGGCAGCGTTAAAATGTTAAATTCTCAACATTTCATTGTAGGTGCAACACAATGTCTCTTTTCAAGCTTTAATATTTGCTTGTAATTTGGGAATTTTATTGCTTTTTGGTCATGTTTAATTTTACAGTTAAAGTGTTAATTTGTCCATGTTGTTACACAGATTACTGATCACAGAATGTTAAATTAATCTCTGATCACTTGATTTTCACTTCACTCTTTGCAAATTAACATGCTACACTCTATACATGCAGTAAACACTATTTAAATAATTGCTCATAGGATAATCTATTTGATTTCTTAGCTTAAATAGTCTACTCTATCCAGCATTTTCTTCACTTTTTGTATCTATGACATTTTGATATAACCTTGTGCTTGGAGTATTCTCTGAAATTTTGTTGTTTATCCACTAGTTTAAATTAATTTGTGAATTTCTATGTGGAATCGTGGATGTCAGTTTGTAGTATTTGTTTCTTGAAGGATTCAAAGGAGTATGGATTCGCAGGATTCTGGTCGGATTTCCAGAGTTCATGAGGAATGTATTTTGTACATGATTGTTTGCTCCAAACATGTTTTGAATACACACAGTTTACAAAGATAAGAAACGGACCTTCCTTAAACTTCATTTCGCCGCATCCTCTGTATTAATGGGCTCAGGTGGGTACAAATGGCACCAAACGTGATTCCGTAAACTGTGAAGAGTTAATAGGAAGTGTTGCGAAACTAATGACCTATGATCCGATAACTTTTCTTCTAGGAGATGATCGATTTTGCGTGATGATTTCAGCTCTGTGAATGAACATGTGTTCCTTGCACTGCAGTTAGTTTTCTAAGTCTGTTCGTCGATACTACACTGACTATGTGACGTGTCTTCTAACACTGACTGCTCGAAATATAAAAACAAACTTTAAAAACAGTTTATCCTAATATTCTAAAAAGTACTGGTCCGGAGATTTAAAAACAAAATCAGCTTAAAATATAGTTAACCTCTCAAATAGGAAAACTCATCTAATCTGGTATAATAACAAAGAATTTATTGGAATGATCTCATTGCTGTAGTAAATCGATTTTCTCTTGATCATTTTTTTACATCAGTAGATTGTTCGAGATAAGCCACAGGTTTTATATCACTGACATGTTTCACCTGGTTTAGACGCTCCATATACGTCAATGTACGATTATTTCTTTTTGTTTCTGGAATGTAGATTGTGTGTCGGAAATTACATCCATACAGAGATAAAATAATTGAATGGCAATGTTGAAAAACAAGAAACTCACGGGAAAATGCTGAAACCATGGACACAGCATATACTCCTAGATATGACCCTATCAGCGGGGGTAACAATTCTTCTCTAATGGAGGAGTTCGGCATACCTTGGGCTATGCCCAACAAGATTTTGATTATGATGTGACTTGCTACAAGTGTGGGCAGAAGAGTCACATACAGATAGGGTTTCGAGTCCGCCTAGTCCATCAGTGGAGACCACCCCAAGGGAGATCGTTAAACGGAAAGAGGTCTATGATGAAGGGGGACTCATAGGTCAGCAGTTTGCAAGCATCAGCCCATCAGCGGAACACACTTTAGTAGAAGAAAGCAACGAGACAAGAGTAATAATGAACGAACTTGACACTGTGGCTTTTTGCAGGATTCCATATCTACAGTACATTTGCAGACAATTTTATGATGAACATTTATCAGCCATTCCAATTCAACACATAAATAGCCTTTTACACATTAAGAGTGCTGATAGAGAGCCACCTATCCTGTGTTGGATATATAGAAATTGACATCAACTTCCAGGCAGGGCCCAACCAGAGTATTTAAAAAAAAGAACTAGACTTGCAGCCTACTTTTGTATCTAAAAGCCAGATTTACTTCTTAACCAGTAGAGTGCTAAATTATTGTCGATTATCAAAATAAATTCATAAACTATAACAAGGCAATTCACACTGATGTTTTAATTTAACTTCAAAGAAAATATGAAGTATATTTACAGAACTTGTGAGGAAAGATGAGGGCATGCTCCACAGAGCCACTGGAAACAACCGTGGGAGTTGTTATGTTTACCCATGGAGTATGTTGCCATAGTAAGTGTAATCCACATAGGACTAATTCCCGTATCATTCCAGTTTACAGTTATATCTCAAGGACTGGAGTCAAGTAGGTGGTCCTCATTGTGTATTTAGTTTGTTTGGAGAGGACCAATATATGTAAGTAGGTAGCCAATTCGGATAGATAAGTGTATGGATAATGGCTGATGAGACAATTTCCAGATGTTTCTGACTCATATCCATTGCTAGAATCAAATCCAGTCTGACGTTCGAACTGATAAGAGTATAATTGTACATGTCAGTACGACACTATGCAATGGCTTGACGGGTGAAATGCTCATTGGATGTGCAATGAGTATTTTGTACTCGCCTAAATCTAACGAATGAGGGAAGAGAGCGCGAGAATTTGTTCTTCGCTGCAATGTGGATCCTCGCATGTGGAATAAAAAGAACATGAGTTAAGGGGTTCGCTTACATTTTCAACATCTAATTGATCTTAGGAAGAGGAAAAAAAAAACAAATTTTGCTCATTCGCACTCAAATCTTTTGTATTAAGAGTTGATTCATTTCAAACAGGTGTGAATCCTCATATTTCCCTTATGTTTTTGGCAAAATAAAAATACTTTGTGGACACAGAAGATAATTGTAACTGGAGGGGCATAGCTACAACTTTGGTTTGGGGTTCCGAGCTGAGTTTTTTTCATAGTGAAAAAATCTTGGGCGTATCCCCTGTAATCACAAAGTATGGAAATGTTTCACTCCGTTGTGATTTTTAAAACCACCAAGTAATACATTTTCAAACAGTATAATACAATTAGGTTTTGTGAAATTCAAAAGTTTCCACTGTATATCAAATTATATTTAAAAAAAAAAATGAAATTATTTTTTACAAATAATTTTTTCATCAACTAAAGTCACTACTTCCCTGAAAGGATCTATCCCATCACATTCGATACATTGTTTTCTGAATTCCCACACCCTCTACGTAATATATCCACATCAGACTTACAGTACAAGAATGAAAGTAGCATTACTAGTAAATTTTCGATTGTAGCATTTAATAAAATCTTCTCTGACTGTGGGGGGACATAGAGTCAGGCATGTACAACGTTAAATCTAAATAAAACCCTATGTACTTTTCGTATGATTTTGTGTTTGCCAGAGGAGGAAAATAACCTTTTGCTAGTTCACTCAAAGCAAATGTTTTTAAGGGAGCTGCGTTAATCTCATAGAAAGGAAACTCAACGGATCGATGAGTCTCACACCACAGGCTTTCAGAGAAATAATTTTGTTTCCATTCATGATGACATCGGGTTTTGATGTAGCAGTTTCAACGTGATGTTTTAAGATAAACTGTGCATCAATCCCTCTTGAAAAATGAGCGATTGCCGTTGTATCTAATTGTTCCTTACTGAAAAAGCCAATTGCAAAAATCAGTCAAAGTAGATTCTCTTTTAAAAATATATTCCTTTTTACCAATTTTGTCACATCGTGGACACGTTTCATCAATAGATTTACAAATGCACTCATTACAAGCACAATGTGAAACGCAGTAATTCGGGGGTATAGACTTCTGAGTGATGAGTTGTTTCAAAATCATGAAAAAACACAAATGTGTTCTCCGTTCCCTTAATATATTTGCATTTTACATGATAGACATTTTCAGACTAACTGACAGATTGTTTTTTCTTGGTTCTGCAATAGAGTTGTGTGGTTTTGATAACAAGATGAAGTTACAAAAGCTCTATTACAGGTGTAACAATGGACAAAATGTTCAGTTGTACACGGTAGTGGAGAATAGCAAACACAGCCTTTGGGGGGTCTATGGCGTTCTCTGTTATTATACCCTGCATTGCAATATTCACAATAGTAACTACATCCTAAAAACCCTGTATTTTTGTGATGGTGTCGAACTGACGGTCATGGTGATAGATATGAATAACTTTACTCTCTTTTGTAGTTTGTGGTGGTTCAAATAAGAATTTTTCTTTGTGGGTGGATTTAATTACGCACTCTGGGGAGAATACCCCTTGAATTTTACAATATTCTTCATATCCACATGGTTTATTATAATGAAGGCCTGCTTTGTCCACTAATCCCTTTGCCTCAATTTCTTGTGTCATTCTTTTAATTTTGTCCCATTTTTTCTGCCAACAATTCTGAATTATCTTTATCAACGTGGCATTTTCCCACTTCCACCGCCCGCGCAAAAGCACATAGAATCATTGACATTTTTAATTTCAACAATACTTTTCTTATTTCCAACCATTTGACCAACAGATGCAAATGAAATGGGTGCATTTCGCCCGACCCTTGTGGTAGTGAAGTGTGTGTTATTTCTAAAGAAAATTTACCATCATGGATAGTAAAATTCTCATTTGATTGAATAACTTTTTCAATTTCATCTAATATTGTTTTATCATTCACCCCCATAGCCTTTGTAAAAGGAATGAAAATGCCTACCTCAAGACTTGGATGTTGGATGGATATCCTCGTGGGGTCGTTGTCTTGTATATGACATTTCTCTTTTACATCTTCCACCATTGAATCAAACATTTTAGTTAGAAACTCAAATGGATTGTTGGCATCGAATTGATTCAAAGTCACTTCACATACATGGGATTCTGAGTGAAATTTTCTGGATTGCCGCAATAACTGTGTGCGAATAGAATACAATCTCCGTATGGAATGTACAGAATTTGTATTCTCAGCATATTCTGTATCGCGATCATCTAAATCAGTGTAGTCCACTAATGACCGCTTCATCAGAGGAGATCAAAAGCACGTGTTTCTGTCTTGTTAACTCCAAAGCATGTGTGCCCCAAACTGCGATCCCCCCGCCTATTAATACTCTCGCTGAAATCATTTTCTTATTCAGAAAAAAAAATTCAGAAAATGTTTTCAAACCAAATTGTTTAACTTTTTTCATTTCAATTTTTCACCCACCTGAATCTAACCAATGGGGAAAAGCGCGTGAAAGATTTCTTTGGTGATATTGCCCCCTCTGGCGTGTCAGTCAGAGGTGGTGTGGGTACAACAGGGGAAACTCTTACCCATAACTGTCACTCCACTTGAAAACATTGACAGACGCCATATATTTTTTACTCAGAGCGTCATTTTAGGTAACAGGATATAACACTAAATTTCCCCTCAAAAAATCAAATAACTTTTTTTACCTTCCTTGAGTGACGTCGGTGGATTATACAACCACTGGTCTTGAACCACCAAAACACCATGTGCAAATAATTGGAAAAAAATCCAATTATTTGTCCTTGATTTCAGATTAAACACAAAGAAAGTAACTAAAAATATGAGACTAGTCACTTTTCAAAATAAAAGTATATATAATGTGGCGACATATCGTGTATAATGAAAGTTTGAGACTACGGTGACTCTGAAAAGGGGTATTTTATAATTCACCGGATGTGGAAACGGCATAACAGCAACTATCAAGCTTTTGAGAAATAACTCAAAGACATCTCTACCCTCGGACTGTCTTGCTTATTGGTACAGATTATTTTCTTGGGATAACAGTGTGATCATTGTTTTCCCCATTACAGCTATAATCTTGAGGTGGAAGTTCTGTTTCCATAGATGTTTCAAGTTTCATGGATAACGATAAGAAAATTGTGGTCATGAGCCCACCAATGTGTATTTTACAGTCATTTAGAGAAGCGCAAAAAGCGATAGAAAATAATACAATGAGTATTTCACGCGCCTTTTCCCCACTGGTCAGATGTTGGCTGATAAAATACTCATTGGATACGTAATGAGTATTTTTCACTGCCTTTCCACACTTTGATGATACACGAAATCAGTCTTTCCCTCCAAAAATAATTTGGAGGGAAAGACTGTCATAGTATCGTAAAAAACATTTGAGGAGAAAAAAAATGCAACCTTCTCTTCCTCATCATTAGTGTTAAGTACCTATAATATCGAAATTCAACTTTGACATTTCCTGCATCGTTGAACACAACAAAACACATCTCATTCATACAGTGAATGAAATATTTTCTAACGTTTCGCCACATCTGTTCAAATCAACGAAATTTTTCTCTGTGCGTTTATCCCACTGTAATATCTAACGCTATTTTGTTGAGATCACTAAACAGTTTACAAATACGATGTTATTAAATGTAAGAGAATGCGAATGTTTCTCCAAAGTTGCATCCAGTGAATTATTGAAAAATTTACAACATGTGTGGAACACGTGTTTGAAAAAATGTATCTGAATGGAACACGTTTGTCTGAGTTCTCATTAGATATTTGTAAAATATATAAAGCAGTAATGTGGAAAAACATGAGAGGAATTTTTGTCAGGTGATGAGGAGTGTCAGACATACTTTCATCTGAGTCATCTCGCATTTAAGACATTTGCGCATTTAAAAAAAAAGAAGTTGTCTGCGGAGAAATGATATTGGAACGGTCACTTCCTTCCCTAAAAATGTAAAAAAAAAACACTGATTCAAGCTAAATCGGACAGAGTTATTTTATGTTGTGTGATGGTGATAAAACTGTTCCAGTAATAAATAGAAAACTTTACCAGTCAGGCGATGTACAATAGGTAACAGTTTTTTTTTTAAAGCAGAATATTTTGTCAGTATAAAGTGTATGGAACAACCTACCCCATGACCGCCACTCTGGCGAAAAGCAATTAACACTGAACTTCCCCCATCCTCAAATACTGCAACTATAGGGATAAAATGAAACATCTAATGTATGTGTGAAGGATATTACAAAAGGATGTACACTTTGGGGAATTGATTTGACACCCAACAGCAGTCATGTGGTGGAGCATTAGCTCATCCTATAAAGTCTGACAACCTCTGAATAGATCTCCAGTTTGCTCAAGCTCTTCCAGAGGTGATCAACATTGTTGTCTATGCAGGAATTGATAGTGAGATAGAAATCAGCAAAATCAGAGAAGTGATATTTGACTAATAAACAAGATGAGTAAATGTGAACATTGCAAGTTGTAGAAGGAGATGAGAAAAAGAAAAGGAATAATGAAGAAGCAGAAGAAGGTTAATGAAAGGCTGTTTATTACACTATTTAAAGAAACTGTTGTGAGTGAAGTGACACCGTTGATAAAAGAAAAACAATGAGAGCACTGTGTGAAGCATGTCTTGGCTAGACAAAAACATGACTTTTGTATAAAAAAGATGCAAGAGTATGAATTGAATTGTATATGAAAGAGCGTACGGAACAAGTGTGTCCATCAACTGTACTATATAAACCGAACAAAAAAGCAAAGAGACTGGATATTGAAGGATGTTTTGCATATATCAATGTGGACTTTGAAATTAACACCAATGACGACCTTCAGAAGTGGATAGAATTAGTAGATAAAGAGTGGGGGTACTATACACCACTTGTTAGAGAAGAAGCTTATTAAAAGTACAGCTTCATAACATCAGGGGTGAGAAGAGATGGAAGCTACTCATCTACAATATATTCTTGATAATTGAATGGAAAAAGTGTGTTCAGGAGACTTATTACCAAAACAAAAGCTTAAGCATAGAAAAGCTTATTTTGTGAACACAGTTTCACCAAGAGAACCAGGAAAACATGGAGTGATGATATCTTTCGAAGACAATCATTCAGCCATCTACTTTGATTCCTATTGCTTACCACCAATAGACATTTACAATTCCATAGTGAAAAACACAGATTCACGAACTATTAACACAATGAGACTACAAAGTGCTCGTACTGTGGTGTGTGGAATGTACTGTGTATTTGTTTTAGATCATCTTGCAAGAGGATATGATTTAGAGACAATTCTTACTATCAAATTTGATCCACGAAATTTCCAAGAGAATGACAGAGAGATTCGTAGATGGTATGAGTAAACCTCAGGACATTATTTTATGTAATCAAACATTAGGTGTCAAAACAACCCACAGAGAGGAAATGTTTTATTATAATTGATAAAAAACATTGTTTTTATTGTATAAATTTATTATGTATCAGAGCTAGGAATTTTTTAGTGTTTCTTTTTTTTTTTAAATTGATTAAGTGATGCCAATTTATTCAGAAAATTATCTTGAAATAAAGTGGTATCAGTAATTTCGATGTAAAATGTTTTGTATAGATAGGCAAACATAAATCTCGGAGTATATATGCTTCTCACTTCATATATAAAATATCTGTTTAAAATGTAGCAGTGTCCACTATCCTTCTGCAATAGTAAAAATGAGTCAAGAGTCACTTCTCATTTTTCAGTGTTTGCATTGATTGCCTTAGATTATTTTATATATGTCTTGTTTAGGGCACTAGATGCTCTAAAGAGTGGGCCTTTGAACGAGCTCTTGGGACTTTTTAAGGTTTTTATAGCACTATCCCCAATATAGAGTCTATACACCATTTATCGGCTCGATAACTCAAATACAAATCGTCCTATCTCTATTCATTTTGGCATGATGGTTACTAACAACCAGTTTGCACTCATCTATGTTTTTTCAGCTCGTTAGAGGCCTTGTGTGTGATACAGGAGGGTGATTGCCTTAGAGGCTTCTAAATCATAATAAATACTTGCTATCATCACCCAAAAATGACAGATCTGTAGTTGGTGGAGCCATTCCTTTAAAATGAATTTATACATGGGACTATACCGACTGAGTTAAAAGTTGCTTGAGGTTCAATATATGGTCTACCGGAAAGAGGTCGCCAAGGTCATCAAATGCATATTCTTCAGAATGACTGGAAAATGCATTTTATTACACCTTAATGCATTTCTAAAGTTTATGAATGTATTTAATCACTTAAATTAGTGGACAGAGCCAAAAATGTCCATTTCTGATTCGTGTATCGAACCCTTTGAATGCTGGTCGCATATATGCCTTTTCTGGTTTCTTATAAAAATTTGTGTTCTAATTCCTGTATTAATACATGAAAATGCTTTTTACGAAAACCCATTTCTGATTTGTTTAAAAAATATTTTACTCTAGAAAATAAGCTTCCATAAATTCTCTTTTTGTATAGTTTATTCTTGATACTTTAACCCTTTTCATGCAGACTTGAATTTACTGGGTGCAGTAAATTCTGTTTCTCTAGTTAGTCTGTGCGAAACACATGGACTATTGTTTTTGTACGGATTCTTTTTCTTTTCTTTTTTTCGTTTTCTTCTTCTTCTTCATTTTCTTTTTCTTATTCTCCTGTCTTCTGTCTTCTATGCACTTCCTTGTCCTCACAATAACTGGAAAACGAATCGTCATATTTCGCTGAGTTTTGGCATACTGGTATACAGTCAAAAGTTCTCGGCCACCTATGTTTTTCAGGTCGCTAGAGCCACTGCGTATGCCCAGTCGGCCAGAGAGCTTTCACAGCCTCCAATTTTCTGATACAGTAAATTCTCCCCAAGCAATACGAAGCTATTTTATTCACACAGGAGATAATGTAAATACCAGTGGAGTCAGCTGTCAAAAAATGAAATGTAATCTACTAACCTTGTTATGATAATGGGATGTAAGTTCCTGGAACTAAGTTGAGAGAAACCCTTTGTTTTGCAAGGAAATAGATTATAAATTATTCAGTTCAATGCTTTTAACCCTCTCAAGACTTCAATGTGGATTGCACATATTTTATTTCAGGCAGAATAAAGTTAACCCTTTCCATAAAACTGCACTGAATAATTGTAAAATTTGTTGAAACCTATCTTATTCAGTTCAATGCTTTTAACCCTCCCAAGACTTCAATGTGGATTAAACATATTTTATTTCAGGCAGAATAAAGTTAACCTTTTCCATAAAATTGCACTGAATAATTGTTAAAACCTATCTCATTCAGTTCAATGTTTTTAATCCTCTCAAGACTTCAATGTGGATTGCACATATTTTATTTCAGGCAGAATAAAGTTAACCCTTTCCATAAAACTGCACTGAATAATTGTTGAAACCTATTACAAAACTGTCAGGGTGCTGGTAACAATGCAATACTGACATGGTCGACTGTACTGTTAACTGTGTTAGAGCTATGACTGTTTAAAACTCATTTGTTAGAGGAGTCCTATAGTCTTTCACTGCGCTCGGCTCGGTCTCACCGAGAGTGCAGAAACTTTTGATGCCAAAGTGCCGTTAAGAGAATGTCTCTGATTTTTGCCGTTTCATCCCTCCGGAGTGAAAAAGCAGGTACTGAGTAGCTGAGAAACTTAATGTTTTTAGCTTTATTTTCTTAACATTTAATTCTATGTGGAATGGGACACCCTTTCAGTCAGCCTTCCAAAGTAAGGGATTCTCAACCCTTTAGCCAACAATACGACGAAAACCGGTCAACATTATTCACAGAAATGTCTTTTCAGGTTTAATTACCTTTTCATTTTTGCTTGAAAAGCATAGCTTATGGCCCTTTATTGGGTTGAGCTCATTTTTTAAAGGATTATGTATTTATTGGTGTTTAATGTCACATATTTCTGCACAGTAGCTAATCATGACCAAGACAGTTGTTCAGGTGGAGAATGTCGGAGTACCCGGGAAGACCCACCGGGCAACAACGAGTAAGTGTCAGATCCCCCACATACTAACCCCACACAAGCAGGGTTAGCATTGGTTGGAGACGGGTGCACCATCGATGTGCAGTACGCTTTAGTACACAGCACCACCATGCACCCGCGTGGGCTATGGGGTGAAGTGTCTTGCCCAAGGACAGAGTGCGGACCTCATGCCTTGCAGCCTGCACCTCTGCCAACTGAGCCACTGCACCCCCATTTAAAGGATTAAAATGAAGTATTTAAAGGGAATATTTTAACCCTCTGGAGATCTTAATATGGAGGCATTATTTAGAAAGACTGGGAAATGCATTTTATTACACCTTAATGCATTTCTAAGGTTTATGAATGTATTTCATCACTCAGATTAGTGGGAAGAGGCAAAAATGTCCATTTCTGATTCGTTTATCAAACCCTTTGAATGCTGGTCACATATATGCCATTTATGGTTTCTTATAAAAATGTTCTGATTCCTGTATGAATATCTGTAAATACTGCTAACGAAAACCCATTTCTGATTTGTTAAAAAATATTTTACTCCAGAAAATAAGCCTCCATGAATTCTCTTTCTTTATAGTTTATTCCTGATATTTTAACCCTTTTCACACAGACTTGAATTTATTGGTGGCAGTAAATTTTGTTTCTCTAGTTTGACACTGTTTTCGCATTTTCTACATGACAGGAAATATATAGCATATGTTCAGGAAGATACTGGATTCAAAAAATCAACTTTGTCGGTGAGATAATTTACCGCGCTGAGAAATTCGTTGTCTTGAAAATATGATATTTTTGTATGTTTTATGGGGGAAAATGGTAGACTTACATTTAAATGCATTATTTCACTGTATTAATGAGATATGTGGAGGGCTTTTGTCATGTTTGGCAGGGGTAAGGGGATGCAATGTGTTTTCATTGAAATATTGCCTTTTCAACAGAGTGGACTAAAAGTGTCGAGGTTGAAAATCGCTATTATATGCTTGTACTCAACGCTGATGGTAGGCAAATCTTTGACTATTAAGATTTCCCTCCAGATTTTTTTATGCCAAGTGTCAACCTTTACTCCAATATATCTTCAAAGTTTCACCGTATGAATGATATATGTGGATTTATTTTCATGTTTGATGGGAGTGGGGAGTGCACTGTGTTTTTCGTTGAATTATTACCTTTTAAACAGAGTGGGATGAAGTGTTAGGTTGAAAAGCGCTATTATATTCTTGCACCAAACACTGATTCTAGGAAAATCTTTGACTATTAAGATTTCCCCGGATTTTTATGCCAGAGTGTCAGTTTTTTCCTCCAAAATTGTAGGGGAAGACTAACATTGTGGATCAAAAAAAAATCTTAGGGGTGGCAATACTGAAATATTTCCATTTACCAGCAAGAAGAAGCTAGTTTATTTCTACCTTCATTCTTACAGTGTGGATAGGGGGGTGGCGAAATTTAAAAATCATGAATGAGGATGGTATTGTATTTTTGGTTTGCGTGATTGTGGTTTCTCTTTTTAATAATATGGTAGCTTTGAAAAGGGCTGTTTGATTTTCAATAAACAAAAGATGTTAGCTTATTCGAGCAGTGATGTTGATTGTGGAGGCTTCAGTTCTTTAATTGCTTCAAATATCTTCTCCAACAATAGGTAAATCTCCCTATTTGATTCTGTTTGTACCTTTACATCTCTTGTGGTTTTGCTAACATCATAATGTCATGTCCCTGCATCCATCTTTTTGAGGTCTCGAAATTGATAGTCGACAATTCTGTCATTTTTCAGTGTAATGACAAATAAAAAAGACTTGCTTCAGTTTATATCGTTATGGATTTTTCCCTCCATTTTTAGGCGCCTAAAGGATAGCCAATGCGGGGAAGGCTGTGAAAAATACTATTTTCAGTACTATTTTAGTACTTCACCCGCCTAAATCTAACCAATGGTTGAAAAGGCATGTGAAATACTTCTTCAGTGCATTTTAGATCTCATATGTCAATAAAAAGAATATGACTTGAGGTTTTGGATACATTTCTTCATCTATTGACTGAGAGAAAACATGGAGGCGATAGAGCGTGATTACACTACCGTAGAGGGCTATGGGAGATGCAAGAAGAACAGGACTGATGAAGAATTCGCCATGGCTTTAAGAAACTGGTGATCGATGACACTCCCTGTGAAGGAGCAAAAAAAGATGATTAAAGACCACCCTTTCGTTGACGGTGACAGAAGTCCGTTCGGCCTAGACACTGGTTTATCTCCCCGTCCACATGCAGTAGGAAGCCCTTTTGGAACGAAAGTCGGAGATGTCGGTAGCAGTCAAAGAGGACTGGGAAAGCGAGTACTTCACCAAGGCAGAAATGGGAAAAAATAGCTCTCTACAGAAACAATAAAACGGCCCATTTTAGGGCCACCATGATCTTAAATAGAGTTTCTTTATTCACAATATGTCACCACACTATTCATTCATTCATTTTTAAAAAGAGGCAAGCCTCATATTTTAGTTATTTTCTGTGTGTTTAATCTAAAAGTCAAGGACAAATAATTGGATTTTTCCAATTAATTGTACGTCGTGTTTGGTGGTTCACGGCCAGTAGTTGTATAAACCATTGACGTACTCTGATTAAACACAAAAAGTGAAAAAATTTAGTTGATTGTTTTGAGGGGGAAATTCAGTGATACATTCCTTTACCTAAAATGATGCTCTGAGTAAAAAAATCTATGGGGAATATTAGAGACAATGTTTTGGTGTGGAGTGTCAGTTATGGGTAAGATTTTCCCTGTAATCATGAGTTGGAGCCACCGCCCTGGAGGTGGTTCCGTCTCTGGAAATAAGTCATCAATCTCCATTTTAGTTTCCGCATTGTACAATAAAGTATCATCAGTGTCATTAAACTCCGGTAACAGAGTTTCTCCAACTTCTGGCTGTAAGTTAAAGCCTACAGTCGGCAACACGTCTGTATGCTCTCTCTGTTACGCCCAATTAAACCCCAAACCTGTAAGTTGTAATGCAGGTGTACACTCCATTTATTCTGGAACCATGTTATTTCCTGTCAAATCCATTTTCTTTTTCCTGCATTCGTTAATCCAATGACCTTGCTCATTGCAATAAAAACATGCTCCTTTGTTAGGACATGTGTTGGCCCAATGTTCTTTCTGTTGACAAATTGAACAAAACTCTTCAGACAGTGTCAACTTATAAAGTTTATTGACAAGCCTTTTTATTTCACTTCATTTAGATGCTTTGTAGTAAATACTTCTAACATCATTTGCTTTTTCCAATCTTGGATCGTTATTCATTTTTAACTTTGGAAAACACCTCTTCTGGACTTGATAACTCAAAAGCAAGCGTGGAACACCCTCAGATAGTTCCACCCTTTTATACTTTTTAATGAACACATTTTTTGGTGTCAGAAAAAATAATTTTGCTAAACAAAATTATTTTTTCTGAAAGCAAAATAAAAATCTGAAATGAAAAAAACCTTAAACAAGAAAGTAACTCAAATATTATTGTGTTGGAACAAAAAAGTTTAGTTACTTTCTTGTTTCAAGTTCTTTTATTTCAGATTTTTATTTTGCTGTCAGAAAAACTAATTGCAGAGTTTTAGGGTGTATCTACCATTGTGAATACTGCAATTTAGGATATAATAATAGAAAACACGATAATGCCCCCAATGATGTGTTTGCTATACTCCAGTACCATGGACACCTGAACATTCTGTCCATTGCTACACTTGTAATATGGACTTTGTGAGTTCATTTTGTTATAAAAATCACACAACCAAAACACAGAACCAAGAAAAAACAATCTGTCAATTAGTCAAGAAATGTCTATCATGTAAATATGTATACTGAGTCAAAAAAGAAAGTATAATAAACTTTGAGGAGCAAGTGTTTTAGTATTAACAACTTTAATCCCAAACAATTTATTGTAAATTCATATTTCCAGTCTAGCTGTATGAATTTGCATAATTTCATGTTCTTACTGTTGCCAGCGTCCAGTCAGGATGTCGCAATTCAGACATGGGGTGAAATGAAAAGTTCACACATGCAGTCAATAGCGTGTATGTTCATCGTTTGCCTCTTGAGTGGTAAGACATCAATGGCGCATGCACCTGATAAGTCTCTGGATGTCACCCTGTGCTATTGTGTTCCATTCCTGCCTTAGAACATTACGTAAATCGCCTAACATCTGAACATCATGAAGCCGTACCCGACGGTCCAGTTGATACCAAAGATGCTCAACTGGCGACAAATCTGATGAAAGTGGGGACCAGGGAAGAAGTTCGATGTTCTGCTCCTCAGGAAAGTCATGACAGATATGTCTCACATGACACCGGGCATTGTCTTGCCCGGTAGCACATGCTATTTTGAAATTCGTTGCAAAATTTTATACAGTTGGGCGGACAACAAAAATATGTCATTAAACTCTTTGCATGACTTCTTGTCCACAAACATGCAGCATTAGAACTATTATATTTCATTCTTTATGCTATTTTTTCACATTTGTTTCTATTATACTTTCTTTCTTTTTTGACTCAGTATATATTCAGGGAATGGAGAATACATTTGTGATGGATTTAAAAAAATGTAAATATTGCCATCAATTAGTCAAAACTGAACATTATCATTTCATTCAAAAAACAAATCACCCAAGAATAACAAAATGCCAGAAGTGCCATTTGTGTTTTATGAGTTTGAAACAGTTCAAGACTCAGAAGTCCACACCCCGAATTACCGTGTTGCACGCCGTGCTTGTAGCGAGTATATTTGTAAATCTATTGATGAAACGTCTTCATGGTGTGACAAACATTGAAAAAGGGAATATATTTTTAAAGGGGAATCTACTTTGAGTGATTTTTGCAATTGGCTTTTCAGAAAAGAACATTTAGATTCAACAGCAATTATTGATAATTCACGAGGGTTTGATGCACAATTTATTTGAAGATATCTCATTGAAACTGCTACAACAAAACCCGATGTCATCATGAATGGAAACAAAATTATTTTTCTGAAAGCTTGTGGTGTTAGACTCATTAATTCGTTGTGTTTTCTTTCTATGCGATTGACACAATTTCCTAAAACATTTGGTTCAAGTGAACTAGCAAAAAGACTATTTTCCTCATTTGGCAAGCACAAAATCATATCAAAACAGCATTGGACCTTATTTAGATGCAAAATTGTACATGCCTGACTCTGTGTCAAAGAAGATTTTATTAAATGGTACAATCAAAACTTTACTACTAGTGCTACTTTCAGTTTTGCCAAAGAAATGGACATGTACTGTAAGTCCGATGTGGATATTTTACATAGAGGGTACGGGGAATTCAGAAAACAATTTCTTGAATGTGATGGGGTATATACTTTTAGGGAAGCAGTAACTTTAGCTGATGCCTGTAATAAAGATTGCAGCAAAAATTCAATGGCAGAAAACAAAACTGCCTTCATCTCAGACGTAGGGTACCCTACTGCTGTAAGATATTCCATTAAAGCCATTAGATTTCTGCATCTACTAGTGCAAGAAGAAGGGATCCACGTATATCATGCAGTAAACGGTGAAGAAATTAAAATTGGAAATTATTATGTAGATGGTTTTCGCAAAATGACAAATACAATCTATGCATTTTATGGATGCATGTGACATGGATGCGAAACTGCTATCCTGACAGATTTGAGAAAAATCCAATCAATTCACATTTCTATCAATCTCTGTACAACAAAACTCAATCACGCATAAAACATTTCAAATCATTGGGATATAACTTACACGTGGTGTGGAAACACAAATTTGATCAAATTTGATCATATCTAGAGAGGTTTGAACATCAGGATCTGTTTTGATGCTGATGTTCAAACCTCTCTAGATACATTTTTCCCACACATGGATCAAATTAAATCATGTAAAGCATTATTTGGAGGGAGAACAGATGCTATTAAATTACACTACCAAATTGACGAAAACACAGACACAGAAATCAAGTACACAGACGTCTCTTCACCCTTCCCATACGTAAACAACAACAGGGAATATCCAGTGGGTCATCCAAACATACTCACTCAAGAAAACATAGATACCAACAAAATAGGTCAGTACATAGGTCTTATCAAATGTAAAGTTTTACCACTTCAAAATCTTTTTTTGCCAGTTTTACCCATTAATTGTAATAAGAAAGTGACATTTACACTTTGCAAAATGTTTACAGAACGCAAATCAGATCACTGCAGATATACACCAGATCAACGTACAATTGTAGGTACGTGTGCATCTGCTGAATTTGGCTAAGCAATGGAGATTGGGTACAAACTACTTGAAACCTTTCAGATTTGATATTGGGATGAATGGTCTCCAGAGAATAACAAACATTGTGTGAACAAATATTTAAAAATGAAACACGAAGCTAGTGGGTTTTCAAATTGGGTGAAAACAGAAACAGACAAAACCACATTTAAAAAAGATTATGCAAACATTGAAAATATCTATTCATAAAATGTTGTTAAAAACTCCCGGAAAAGATCATTTGTGAAAACCATCTTAAATTGTCCCTGCGGACAAAATGCACAAAACAATATAAAAACTAAAACTAAATTCATAAATGAACTATCAGAATGTTTTGCAATAATACAAAGCAAAGACAAAATTGTGAAAAATGTAGAACTTATTGATCACAATCTGTCTGTTTTGGTAAACTACATTGACGGTGCAGATGTTTATACACCACACAATTCAGCTAATGTTGTTGTAGCTTAATTTGTCACTGTTATGCACTTAATTATACAAAGTTTTAGAACATTTTGGAACACACGCTTTATATTTTGACACAGACAGTTGTATTTACATACACAAACCAACACCCCAGAATCCAGAAATTGTAAACAGTAGATTAGGTTAATGGACAGATGAACATCCAGGTGACAAAATCATAGAGTTTGTTGGTTTAGGTTCAACAAATTATGAATATAAATATATTAAAGATGGAGAAACACACACCACATGTAAAGTTAAGGGTATCGCATTAGATTACATGACAGCACAACAAGTTAATTTTGAAACCATGATTGAATGTGCACAAGACAGAGAAAATTACAAATTAAACATTGAAGGTACACATAGAATTAAATGTAACAAACATATACGGGTCACAAGTGAAACACAAAGTAAGACATTTTGATATGATTATACAAAACATTTTTGTTGCCAACAAATACGACACACTTCCCTGTGCGTTTAAGGTATAAATACTACTCAGATTTCATACACCCATCTCAATTTTGATCACTGAACAAGCAAGATGTCTCTACCACTTGACCCTTTATTCCTTAAGTATTTATCAGAATTAAGAAGAACTGCAAGTTTTATTGGAACTTCCTACCCAGTCTTACAATCCAAAAATGTAAAATCAGATTAGATTTTTATGTTGGGAATAGTAAAGTAAAATATTGTGTATGTGGACAAGGATTACATAATTAGGGAGAAAAAGAACATGTTAAGTGGTCACCGAATTTTTCTTATATTCAATTGATAAGACATTGTCAGTTTTACAATCCACCATCATGTATGCAAACTCCTCATGGTAAAATATTAGCAGTGCTGGATAATGGATTCACGTTAAATCAAAAAGTTTCAACAATAAAAAAAATCTCATAAAACATGATTTTCCAGATTCTAATTCTTTATGTGCACTCATGGTAATAGATGATCAAAATACATCATCATTTAGTACCATAATTGCCAATAGTGCTACGAGACAATTCAGAAATAAGCTAGACAAATTGTTTATAGATGCTCCAGAATATGATTTTCCAGACTGCCCTGATGCACAAACTACATGGTGCAATATAATATCTGGTACACTAAATACATCAGAACAGACCGAAGAATCATCTCTTTCATTTCAAACCTGGAGGACTCAAGACGTAATTTAGACAACAAGATTATACATAATATAATAATAACACTTTGGCCAGCCGCTGATTTGTCGCGGTTCTCGGACGAGAAGGCCATGGTTACCCCTGTACTCCCAACTGCCTCCCTATTCCCACGCTTCTCCTCTCCTCCCAACACTCGGAGACGAACTGCTTGATGATATCCCTTGTCCCATTTTCCCAATCTCTCCGATTAGCATATTAACCCTCTCCTTTGAGTCTACCCCTAACCACATGTCCTTCATTCTCCCATCCCACTTCCCCATTATACTCCCAGTGAATCTCATTCTTTTAGGCTGATACTTTGGGCATTCTAGAAGAAAGTGTTCCAGGGTCTCCACCATGTTCAAGTTACACATCTGGCACTCCCTTTCACCGTCTTTCCCAATTTTCCCCTTCAGCTCCAGGGACCTCAGCTTGAACAACAGTGACCCCCCAAAGGTGCCATCAAGGTACTCTTCAAAACCTGGCTTCTCTTTATCACGCAGACCACCTAAAGACCTCTTTGATTTGACCCCCTCTCGCCAATTACGGTTACAATCCTCCATGACCCTTTCTCTAATGATTTTTTTACCCTGGTTTGCCCCAACGTCCAGGTCCGAGATCTCCAACGAGTAGTTCTCTAGTAGCTCCCTCACTTGGACCATCCACCCCGTTTTGATATTTGAGTTGAAAATTCTCAGGTACATTGCTTTACACCATCGGCTGTCGGGGAGATTTACGAAATAATTAAGATAACCGAGCTTCAACAGATCTACCCTGTCCTTGATCCTCATCCACCCAAGCTCACCCCTGATTGCTTCTAGCGCTGCAGCATTACTCGACCCCGTTATCCATCGGCCTGCATCGTTCTGCAGGATTTCCAAGCTCTTTACGGCAGTCTGGTTTAGGGGTACCACTTCCGTACCATATGTTGTACTTGGCAGCCCCACCATTTCCCAAATGGTTTTCCCCACGAAAACCTTATTGAAACTGTTTCTCCCTATAAGTTTCATTTGGTTGAGGATTCGCTTCCCCTTCAGAATCAATTTATTTGTGTGGTTCCGGTAGATGCCTCTTCCTGTAATGTTTATATTTACCCCCAAATACTTGTAATCACCTGTCTCTCCCACACTGAGAAGTTTGCTGCTCCCTTCAGGAATGCAGAACTCACCCACTCTCCACCTTCGAGTGGGGTCCACTTTGCGGCCCACAGGTATAATTTTGCTCTTGCTTTCATTAAGTTCGAGTCTCCATTTGCTCCCATATTTCCCAACAATTCCCAGCATTTTCGTTAGCCCCTCTTCGCTTTCTGCCACTAGAACCATATCGTCTGCAAAAAATAGCCCTGGGATCTTCAAGTCCCCAACTGCTACCCCCTCCTCGCTATGCAGGAGTTCATCTCCTAAACCTTTGATGTACAATGCAAACAGGATCGGCGAAAGGATACACCCCTGTTTTAGGCCTATCTCCATAGGCACACGTTTCGTTGTAATGTTTCCCAGGCTAAGATCACTCTGTACATCTTTATATAATGCTTTCATAATTCCAAGAGACTCGCCTCCTAAGCCCATAGTTCCAGCTTGCGCCACATACCTTCCCTCCATACTCTATCGTATGCCTTTTTGATATCCAAAAAGGCCATTAACATCTTTTTCTTTTTTGCTTTCGCGGTTTCTATCATTTGGGATAGTGTGAAAAGATGGTCAGTAACTCTCCTTCCCTTCCTGAAGCCATTCTGGATTTCTCCCAAAAAACCCTTCTCCTCAATCACCTCCTCTAGTCTCCCATATAGGACTTTACAGAAACCCTTTCCAATGTTGCTACTGACAGAGATCCCTCGATAGTTATCCAAAACGTCTTTTTCCTCCTTTCTGTGAATAAATGTCACTTTACTTTCTCTCCACTCCTTTGGACCTCTTGATTTTCTATGGCTAGATTGAATAGGGCAGTTAGACTTTTCACGAGTTCCTCTCCCCCTTTTTTGATAAACTCGTTAGGAATTTCATCCATTCCTCCCGCTTTTCCATCCCTTAATTTTGATATCACCTTTCGCACCTCCTCCGTTTTAATTTCGCTGCACACGAAGCTCGATAGGTTTTCCTCGACCTGATTCGGACAATCTGGTGGGCTCCCCATGCCCCATCGCTTATCGTTTACCTTTTCCCAGTGCTTGACTAGTTCTGATGCGACTTGATCTTGCTCGTCTGTAACTCTGCCATCTGCTTTAATACTCTGTGGGTTACTTCCTTTGTTACGTTTATTCACCCATTTCCAAAATACGTTCGAACTCGACCCCCCTGTCGTTCTTATCGTCCCAATAAGACTGCTATTTCGTACTCTCCGATTATCGTCTTTAATCTTATTTACTTTATTTCGTGCTTGGTGGTATTTTTCTTTAGCAACTGTGGCCTCATTGCTTTCCGCCCCCTTAAGTTTTCTACTTCTCCTGTATGCAGCACATTTAGCTTTTCTTCCCTTTATGGCCCTTTTCAGTTCTTCATTCACTCTGTACCCAAGTTCCCGTGTTGGCACCCTGACCTTTCCTACACTTTCCTTTCCTGCCTCCACCAGGCTCGCAACTATGACGTCGGCCATCTTCTGGACACTGCCCCTCTTGGGTACGGTTGCAAGCTTTGGTTTCAGTTTTTAATTGAACTTCGCCCAGTCAGCATATTTTTTGAGTTCCCAAATCTCCTTAGAGCTTCCTTAGCTTTTTACTAGAGTTTTGGCCTTGATCGTCACTGTAATCAAGTTGTGATCACTATCCACCTCTATTTTACCCTCATCATCCACTTCTACCCCTATCACCTCCCTTCATAAATTAATATCTGTGAGGATGTAGTCGATTATTGATTTTCTGTCGTTCCTCTCCCAGGTCCATTTCCCCTTACACCTCGCGTCCCTGCTCAGAATCTTCAGACCGAGCTCGTTTGTGAAATTCAACAGCTTCCTTCCATTCCTGTTGACTTTATTGTCCCCACCCTCTATGCCTTCTTCATCATTACCTATGTGACCATTAAAGTCACAAATCAGAATTATACCGAGCTCCTTGTTTTGTAATTCGGTGGTATTGGACCTCAGTGTTGAGTATATCGAACCATTCCATTCGGGTTTGCTTCCCTCCACCGCACAATACACAACCCCAAGGGCAATACTTTTGTTTTTCAGACTGATCCTTACCCATCCAATTTTTTTCGATACCTCAGCCGGGGTGCTGATGTTTAATAAGGCATTATTATTTGCATTTCAATTGGCCGCTCCTGGTTATTTATCCATAACGAAATATGTTATTCAAAATTAGTCAGAAAAAACAGAAATGTATATTGAATTTTGTAATGCATTACAAATCAGGAATGTTGTTTAGAAAGATAATGTACAAAATATTTGGACGAGAGTTATGGGGGATTTTATTGTTTATGATGCAGAAATCAGATTACTTGTATGTACCAAGTTGATCAAAGAACAGATTCTTCAGAAACATTATTTCAATTAAAATCACCCTTAAAACCAAAGCCCACTCACATATTTGAAGAAGCTATGGAAACAGAAAGTATATAAGTTAGTGTTTTGACAACACTTTCTGACAAAAAAATCATGGCATCAAGTGAATGTTTATTGTTTCAGCATTCCTGTAATATCTTCATTTCGGGACCTAGTGGTTCGGGAAAGACACAATTTGTCAAACAGCTTATTGATATGACACATGACTTATTTCAAATGTCCCCACAAAAAATCGTTTGGTGTTTTTAAGAATAGCAAAATACATATACTTTACATAAAGAAAGTGAAGACATCAAATTCATTGAAGGTATTCCTGTTGACGAATATGAAATTGTTAGTAAAGTTACTATTCCAGATTTTGTGGTTTGTGATGATATATTAGGAGATAAAGGTGAAGAAAAAATTGAATTATGGTTCACGCGAAAAGGACATCTTCATAGAAATGCAAGTGCCATTTATATCACACAAAACATGTTTCTGCAATCTAAATCTAGTCGTACCATATGTTTAAGTGCACATTATATGATTTTATTTCAAAATACTAGAGATAAAGGAGAAAATAAAGTATTGTCAAATCAAGTTCCATATGCAACAGGTACTGATCATGGTTATTTATTAATTGATTTTCATCCTAAAACTCCAGATTTTTTTAGATTAAAAAGTGATATTTTTCATCCTTTGGTGACACAAAATGAACGTGGACCTATCATTTACCCAAAACTACAAAAACTGGTGCTCTAATAACTTTATATTAGTTGTTATTTTTTTTCAACAAGTACACACCATCATGGTATCTTTTATTCAATCATTAGAACAATTGAGTAAGCAGACAAATCTATTTGCAAGAGAAAAATTACTTAAGAAAGGTTTCAAGAAAATTTCAATATGGTTTATGCTAGCAAGTAGAATCATACTTAATAAGAGAATTAAATTGCCAAAAACAAACAAACTCTAACGTATATGAACAAGCATAGGGATGATCTAGAACAACCTGCAAATCCAACAGAAGATCTTGCAACCAAATTAAACATTGTTTTAAAACCAGGTGGTGGTGCATTCTTTGGAAATGTTATTATCCATAATTTAATTCAGTGGGATGCTCATAAAACAAGTCGAAATATTTATTCACCATTCCAAAAAAAAAAACAAATTGTCAGAAACGAAAATCACCTAAAAAGAAACAAAATTTAAAAAGAACAGAAATGTTGGTAAAAATGGCAAGTATGCAAATATTTTAGTCACTCCTCAAAAAAGAGACAAAAAAAAAATCAGTTTTAGTGAGTAACCTTCGAAAACAAAAACAAAGAACCGCCACTGAAGTAAACACATGTATCAAATACGGGGAATAGAGTATCACATGATCCTATGGGTTCTATATCAAATGTGAGGCATATACCACTAAAGAAAATATTCCAACATTGACACATTTCACGGCTTTGAATGTACCTAAACTTGTTAAGGGGGTGAGAGCACACAAGTGTATTGTGCCATCAGGCAGCATTGTACACAGCTCCTCAAATTTATCAATTTTTGTGTGTTTTTTGGTTAACGTTCATTTTTGAAACTTATATTGGATTGATTCTACTGATTTAGAGATTTTCAAGGTCTTATTTCTATAGTGACATGGGATACTGGTTTTACAAGAAAGCCACTTTTATTTTCCTATGTTGGATATATTCTACACTGTGTGAACACTCATCAGTGGATATTTCTCTCTCCTGTTCATTCATGGGCAATCACCCAGAACCTTTTCACCTACAGACTGAGAATAATGTTGAACAAAGGATATTGTTACAGCATAACTCTACTGCCAGTACACTGTGTGAACACTCATCAGTGGATATTTCCCTCTGTGCTGCCACTAAATGTGTTCATGTCAGTAGGCCAGTGAATCAAGAAAGCATTGAATACAAACCTGACTTTCTTCATCAGCTTAACCCTCTCTCAACACAGAGACTACCATCATATACTTTGTCCAGAATAAGACAACTTGGTATCAACCGTGACAAAATTACAAAACGTGGACTCTGTGGTGGTAGGCATAGACATATACATATTCTACACTCCAAAAATACTGCAATTGGACTTAATTCACACAGGAGTGGGCAACATCTTAACCCTTCTCCAGAGAATAACAAATCTGCAATCGATTGGGACCATATGAGAAAAATAAGTACATCGTGTGAATCCATGACAACTGGTAATCAAGTGGGTTTGGCATTAGGCCTCTTCAATGCACGATCTGTCAATAGGAAAGAAAATGACATCAGTGACATGATTACTAAAAATGAATTGGATATTTTCGCTTTAACTGAAATATGGCTCCGAGGGGATGAACGCGATAATTATTCTGTTGCAAATTTTGTTCCTGCAGGATAACGAATTCTGCAGAGGTCTAGGGCTATCCGTGGGGGTGGCACTGCTGTGGTTTTTAAAAACAACATTAACATCAAGCTCATGAACGAAACATGTTCTCTGTTTGAATCTTTCGAGCCCCTTGACTGTCAAATCACAAAGGAGATATCTGTTAGGCTACTGATCATCTACCGCCCTCCTCCATCGAGAGCAAATAGACTGACAACATTCCAATTTTTGTCAGAATTTAAAGACTACTTGTCGGTCTACGCATCGTATGCTGGCAACAAAAGTTTAATCGAATCCTTTGGATATGGCCAACATGTGAACAACCCACCCATAGGAGTGGGCACACTCTTGACTTATTATTAATGCGAGACGGGACCGTGCCACTACTCAGAAGCAATACAGTGCATGACACAGCTATATCAGATCACTTCACTGTCTGTGCAATTATGCCAATGTCAAAGACTGTTGATCAAAAAGACAATTTCAGTTTCCGGAAATTAAAATATATCGATCTACAGGCTTTCCAGCAAGACCTTCACTCTGCACTGGTGCCATCAGACTCTGAATCGTGGTCATCTGATTCGCTCCTTTCTCTTTACAACGATGCACTTTCAAACTTCTTGAATAAGCACGCTCCTCTGAAGTCAAGACAAATTGTCCAACGCCAGCATGCTCCATGGTTCAATGAGGGCATCCGTTGTGCCAAACAGATGTGATGCAGGCTTGAGAGACTGTACAATAAATCAAAACTTGAAATTCACCGTCAAATGTTACACCAACAAAGAAATATAACACATGCAATGATAAAGAGTGCTAAACGGGACTATTATAACAATATGATAGAGAATACACCAGATCTCAAAACTTTATTTAATGTCACAAACCACCTTTTAGGTGATACAAAACAAGTGGTACTTCCGGAGTATTCAACCATCAGTGATCTTGTTTCTAGATTTAGCATCTGTTTCATTACTAAATTCCAACTAATTCAGGAAAGTATTGGTAAAGAAGATTCACCTGCATCGGTAGTGTCTAAATGCAAGACCAAATTTTCATTCTGTGTCTGAGGATGGTATATCCAAACTAATTGTATCTGGCTCAAGTAAATCAAACAATCTTGATCCCATTCCAACATCACTTTTGAAATCTGTTTCTTCATCTCTGGTTCCAATTATCACAAAAATCATTCAGGCAGCATTCTCTGAAGGCCATGTTCCAGATGATATGAAACGTGCTCTCGTGTCACCTCTCATCAAAAAACCAACACTTGATCCTAATAACTTGAAGAATTATAGGCCAGTGTCTAACCTAGCCTTTATTGCTAAACTTACCAAAAAGGTCGTCGTCAGCCAATTAAATAAACATCTATCAGAAATAATCTATTGGAAACCTTTCAGTCAGCCTACAAATCCAACCTCAGTACAGAAACAGCATTATTAAGAGTGCATAATGACATTATATGTGCTTTGGACCAGGGAAAGTCTGTTCTGCTTGTTCTAGACCTTTTGGCGGCTTTTGATACTGTTAATCATGTCTCAATGTTCTAAATCAACTTGGCATTAAAGGAGTAGTTTACAGCTGGTTTCAGAGTTATTTGGAACATCGTGCTCATCAAATGTGTATTGAGAATAGTAGATCTGATCCCAAATCCCTGATATGTGGTGTACCCCAAGGCTCTGTCCTAGGCCCCATTCTATTCACGCTATATACGGCATCACTTGGACAGACGTTGAGGGCCCTCGGCATGCCATACCACCTCTGTGCGGATGACCTGGCATTTAGTCCTGGTGATGCTCAGGATACTGCGAATGTTGTCTCTGAAATGGAGACATGCATTCGTTCTGTCAAACATTGGATGTCCAGCCACAGGCTCAAAATGAATGACTCTAAAACTGAAATTCTGGTAATCGCCAAGAAAAGAACTATATTCACTTCTCCTTTTTCAATCAATTTAAGTTAGTGACAATACTGCTGTGGTCACCGACAGTGCAAGAAATATCGGTGTCATTTTTTTATAAGAATTACACATTTGAACCACATATCAAAATGATTTGTAAAACCTGCTATTGGCAACTCAGAAAACAATGCAAACTGCGCCGATACCTTAGTCGTAAAGCTCTAGAACAACTGGTTCATTCGTTTATAACATCCCATCTAGATTATTGTCACTCTCTTTTCCTTTGTTTGCCATCACCACTGTTACAGCAGTTGCAGAGAATCCAGAACACGGCTGCTCGAATCATTAGTGGTGTTAAGCCTTACGACCGCATCACATCCGTCCTGGAAAGTCTCCACTGGCTTCCAGTGAAAAGTAGAATTCAATTCAAAATCCACTTGTTAATATTTAAATGTATGCGCCTGCCTACTTGAGAGAGTTCATCACCCGTCATGTACCTGGTCGAAGTTTGCGTTCTTCTAACCACCTTTCACTGATTATACCGTTTGTTAAGTCTGTGTTTGCAACCAACCAGGCTTTCTCAGTTGCAGGCCCACGACTATGGAATGAGCTACCTCCCCCGATCAGATCACAGACAAGCTTACCTATTTTCAAACGACAACTCAAAACACATTTATTTAACTCAGTTTTCTATATGGATTGACTCTTAGGTCATCTTATTGTAAAGCGTTTTAGAACACCCTAGGTGGTTTTCTGCTATATAAAATTATTTATTATTATTATAGATCTTATTTTTGTTGAATAAAATGAATTGCATATTTGTCTATCATATAATTTTATGAATACACTTTGTGAGAGCAAGATGGTAAAATAAAATTGGAAACAAAAAATTCTTCCAGTTAAAAAATATGGTGGAATGTCATTGACACTAAGTCAAACTCCCCCAGCATTTCAAAAAGAAAATCTGAAAAATGCACCTAAAGAATTAATTAATTGTGTGTCAGAATGTTGTCATAATCTTTCAAAAAGGAAACATATATCTACCACTCGCTCAGAAACGAAAACTACAACAGAAGCGTGACCAGCTAAGATCTATTGCTAGTAAATAGGCATCCCTTAAAAAAAAATAATTTTAAACCAAAAAGGTGTTTTTTTAACATTACTTGGTTTACTTGCACCCACTATTGAAGTTGCAACAAATCTTGTAAATAAATTAGTCAGTAAAATATGAAGAAAATGGCTATTGTACCATATCAAATGATGAAAGAAACGCGACGATATAGAAGTGAAAAATCTCAATGTCCAATATTACCACTGACCCTCAAACTACTAATATAGGCTAAGCGTAGAACGTGAAAAAAATGGGTCAACCGGGAATAAATTTGTAGAGAAGCAATTTTGGTGTCAAAAGACGCAAGAGAGTCTCCCGAGTAACATATCCAAAATCCGCAAAAATCCGTTTTGGGGAAAATTTTTCAGCGCACTTTGAAATGAGGACCCCTATATGATTTTCGAGTCAGATTTTCTAATACGTTACCGAAGGTCCACTGTCCGGAACACCCGAATTGTGTGAAATTCTAGCCTATAGTGCCAAATATCGATCACTTTAGGTTGATTGCGAGGTACCCAAACACATCGTGCCATAATTTGATGCTGATAGCCAAAATGTCGGCCAAAGTGGCCGCAACATTTAAAAAACAAATGCTGAAATGTTTTCCAATCTTGAATATTTTTTATTTTTTCTGGTTATTATCCAGGATAGCACCGTTTTGTTTATATTACGGCGATGGCAGGTAGGTATCTTCGCTTATATAAACAAAATACACACCAAAGTTGTAGCCAAATTGATAACTAACAGAAAAGGAGGGGTGGGGGGATTTCCATGAAGTCTTTAATTGTTATTGTTTCCTGGGGGATGGTAATTATACCAGAAGGCTCCAACAGACAGACAGGCCAACCAAGGTAAGACGAAATATGCGGTCTCAAAATAGACAATAAAGAATAAACTGAATCATTATGTCTTGGAGAGAGAATTAAGAATGAACACTAAAATAATCAGCTCCAAACATAATATGTCGCGTCCTGATTACATTATTAAAAATTTCAACTCATCCGAAATCATCGCCCACAAGGAGGAATGATATTCAAAATGACGCGCACCAATTTACAAAAGCATTGTCGCAATCCATATCGTCTCAGGATGTGTCGTCGCTATCTTCCATGACAATATCTATTGAGTTTCTGCACCCATCCCCTCGACAATCACCACAAGCAACGACACACTCAAGTCCATTTTTTCTACATGAGCATACGTTACCCCCACATGGATTCTTACTCGACATCTTGCACTTACAACGTACACACTTCAACAATGCCTATGGTGCAGGTTCAAGGTCTGTCATGACCGGAACTAATTGTGTTCCCTTTATTTTCCAACCCCAGTCCATGGTGTCCATGGCAATTCTCCCCAGCGATTTCCAAACAACCACTTGTAGATGAACTCTCAGGCTGTGAAAATATGCGGCACGTTCTGTAGGGGGAAGTTTCTGTGGATCTGATAAGCCCTTGCTTGAGGACACCATCTCCATAAACTTCGCATATCTCAAGTCATTGAGCGATCCACCGCGCTTGGCGCCATACAAAATCTTGAATAGATTAACACCAGCTTCGCCTACACGACTTTCATCGGCACTGGAATCACTTAGAACAGAAGATATTTTCTGTATTTCTCGCGATTCTATCTTTTTCAAAAGACTGGTTTTCCCCTGACCATAGATGGCTGATGTTGTATCGCATCCTGACCAAGCATGAATAAACAGAATATGCGACGATCTTAGTGTTCCAGTCTTTTGAACAACATCGCGTATTTTCCACATTACTGGTCCACGCGATAAAAGATATATATCTGCCATGTTTTCGGTCCAATGATACATGAGGAGCACTATTAAATCGGTGTCATCTGCAGCCACAACTACGTCTGTTCCTTGAGCTGCAATTTCGAGAGCGCACGACACTATCATTGTATCGGCATCTCCATTACTGATATGCACTGTTTGCCCATTCATTTGAAGCAATCGACTCAGTAGTTTTATGAATTGGGTTTTGTTTTTTTCATTTGACAGGAATACTTCTTGATTATTATGAGCCTCCGTATTTTCATGTAAACGAATATCAGCACATGTTTTTCCAACTCTTCTCGCGTGCTCATGGTCTTTAGTGGAAGGGCCGAGTTCATACCCATCAAACACTATGCACGCGTTTGTATAATTTGCTTGGACGTATTGCAGATATTTGTGAGCTAACTCAAAATAAGTAGAATTCTTCACCCACTTAACACGATGTAGTAGAGCACCACCGTCAACAACATACGTAGCACAGGTGGGGCATTGTGCTTGTTCAGATGAATCTGTAAGAGATTTAGCCAGTTGAGACTTAGTAGGCTTTCTCATGAAATTGTCTCTGAACAATGATGTTGGTACAGCTGTCAATTCATATTTGAAATAGGCGGCCATGTTATCCTCCCGTTGAGCAATAGCAATTAATCTTGAAAACAGAATTGTTGGGTTAATTTGCATTTTCTGATTGTCCATTCTGATTCCAGTAGGAGAGAGTCCAACGATTTTACATGCTGACTCCTTTTAATTGACGCCGACGCAACACTCACTTCATCGAGGTGCTCATGAATTTTCATTCCCATCGTTTCTGTTTGATCACAATTTACACCATCACCATCACCAGCCGTAAGGCCAGACGACAAGGACCGTAATTTGTTTTCACCGAAATCGAACGGCTCGTGTTCATCGAACCACAGCTGGATCTTTGATAGATCTTGAAAATCTCTCTCAATTCTACAGTTTCCCAGTTCGATGTGCTGTTCACTGGTTTTGTGTTTAGCGTCGGTCAAGTTTGTCATTGCATCATGGACTTCAGCACACCTGTGCATGGTATCCACCCACTGTAGTCGCACAGACTCAGTCATACCCCTGCCCCTTGTCATCCCGCCCCTACTTTTGATCGACTGCATAAGAACCGGTTCGATGATCAAATCAGTTGACAACCCTGCCCAAAACCTGTTACTTCTTCGAACTGTGTGTAAACCATGATCTATGAAAGACTTGTATAGGTGGGTCATGGGTAGGTCAAGCATCATTTGGAGATAAAGGCGGCAGCTTTCTGCATAATGTATGTGGCCTGTGGCACCAAGAAGATTCAACATTTTCCCCATCGTCACAAGATGTAAGATCCAATTACCTGTCCTCTCTGATCTTATAAATTATTTCAAAATCTGTACGTATTCAACATACTGTAACCACAACCTTGCGGTTGGTGATTTTTCGGAAAGCAGTGTTTTGTACTCAGATAAGCACGTTCCGATCTTAATTAATTCAGGTGAAAGAGAAGCCGATGAAAATGTAATAATTTTGTTGTCAACATTATCATACACTGCTTTAAGAGTTTCAGCTTCCGATACGGTGAGCTTGGGTAGCTTGGCAGACGGTAAATCAGATACATCCGACGAAGTACGATCAACAACAGTTTCATCACTAAATTCCGGCGAAGATGGGTGTTCATCGCCATCTGGTGGAAGTTGTACTGCTAAGTTGCCAGAACCTACTTGTTCTGTGTCACAATGAGATCTATATGAAGACGAGGTGATGTCTTCTGTCAGTTTGGTATTATCTTGTGAACCATGGGGTAACTCTACTACTGCGCCTACTAACTTGTTAACCAATGCCGCCTCTACTTGGTTATGCCCACGAAGAGCCCTTGATATTGCTTTACCCGACATCATGTGTTGAACAGCATGCGGACCATAGACCATTTCCATCGCCTCCTCTAGGCCAGACCCTTTCATCATGGATCCGATGCTTCCCAGAAAACTTATCATGACGTGAAATCCACCAAGTCTGCACACTACTCGCAGACATTTGGCTGTAATTATGTCTACAGCCTTAAGCCACAGAGGTTGATCAAAGGTCAAACACGGGGATGAAATGCCCAATTTGTTCGCCTGGTCTTGGACGAAAAGTAAAGTTGAATAGATACAAGTCTCATCAGACGGATTCAAATCAATAATCGGCAGGAACAACACTTTTGATTTTGGGGATGGACCACTTTCCGATTCTGAGAAGATATGTTGCATGTAACCTGACCAATTGGGTCTCGGTTTGGTAGCGTCCCTGAATAACCAACCAGCATGCCAAAGCAAGTCTGAGTTAATATCTAATGGCAATGTAAAGGGGGACTGTAACTGGAACAATGGTTTGTATGTAATTGCTGAAAGACCCTTGCCCGGGATGCCCACAAATTGGTGAATCGGGACTCCTTTTGCTTTTATAATTCCATCTACCCTGTGGCGGGGTTGCCTAAAGATTGCAGGTCTCCTTGGTTCTAGTGGTGAGTTACTATTTGGGGTACAAACTGCAATTATTCCCATACCATGAAAAGTTCCTTGACCGTCTAATGTTGCAATGTTATGATCAACATTATCTGCGACCCATTGGGTGAACGCCCCAGGAAAGAATGGACCGAGATTATCGCTATCTCCAGTCTGGATAACGGACTGTTTGTATCTTTCAACTTCATCATATGTTATTGAAAAACCTAAACGAGAGAGTTCGGTAATGAGCCATCTGGACCCAAACATGTTATCAAGCTCGATGCCAAGACCAAATAATATCGGAGATATGACTGATTTTGGTCGTGCAGACTGAATTATTGAATGGCCAATACTGATCTGCTTCAACCCTGAAGGAACCAGGATTTTTAACAAAGATAGCAAATGTGGAGGTATCCAATTTTTACCTCGCTCAGTATCACTGATATCATCGCACGTGGGATATACATTGGTATTGTACTCTGTTTCCCTTAATTGTGCGCGAATAATCTTGGCCGCTGTCTTAACAATTCTATCACTTTCTTCTTCAATGTCAGTTTTCTTCTCGTCATACCATCGTTTATTAATTATGAAGGCAGCCATGTTTCGAAAGCAAATTACATCACTCCGCCCCTCCGCCTCTGAAAAAAGTATGTGTTCACCATAATGATCCTGCAGTTTTTTCTTCAACCACTTTTTGGAATAAACGTCAGAACTATTGGCAAATTCAACCATGGTAGCATGCAGTTCAGGGAGCGTATACAACTCCGCGCCAGCTTCAGATTCCATCCACGAGCATATCCTCTAAAACCAATGTTGCTTTTCGTTGTCGTTTTTTCGACCAAGCTTTTGTTTCATTTCAGCTGGCATCATATTCATCTGCCTATTCATCATGAAAAGTGGCAGACAATTATCATGATATACAGCTTCAGCTGCAACCAGATCAATGCAGCCAGAAAGTCTTCTGTGAACATTGCGAGCCACTGTATCGGCTCTCGTAGAACAACATTCCAAAAGTGTATCACGAATGTGGAGTGTAGAAAATCTACGAACATATGTTCTATGAGGGTGTCTGGAATCAAACAGAGCAGGTTGACCACAGAGTAGACAGTCCTCTTTGTAATCGAACCTTGAAATACAGGATCTCAATTTTTTTGGAGATGCCATTTCAGCACGGTCCTCACTGGTTTCGGAGGAGACCCTCTTAGTATCTGTAAAATTTCGACGACATGTTTTGTGCACCATAACCTTTCCAACTGGCGTGGTACTCAACTGATAATTCAAGTATCGTACAAGCCCTGTTTGACACCGTTTCTCGCCAAAACTAGCAAGCGTCATTATGCCTTTCTCCATTACACTAACTGACGGCTCGTTCTTAAAACCAGTACCACAAATCACACACATATCGCCCGACAAATCACTACTTTCGCCTTGTAGGTGTTCGTCAGACATATCAAATACTATAAACAAAACCAACTTATTCAATAAGAAATCAAAGTATGGAAAACAAAGTATCAAAAATGTCTACTTAAAGATAATATTCTCATTGAGATACCCTCATCAACGAGAAAATAACAACTTACATTAGGTTTAAACATAATACAATTTTAACTATTAAACTGCAAATCGCAATTGAATATCAAAATGGAACAGTTTGTGAAAGAGCAAAATAAATTGCCGGCAACTTGACAGACAGCCAACGACCGAATGAGAAAGATGATCAAACTAGAACTATCAATAAAGAGCGTTCCACGAATGGGCGGTGGTGTATCCGTTTTAGTATAATTACTACCCACCAGAGCATTCTGGTATAATTACTATCCACCAAAAAACAACAACAGATAATTATGTACATGTAGGAAAAAAATGAAAACGTCATGGAAATATCTCCATTTTTTTGGCTACAATTTTAGTGTGTATTTGACTTATATGTGCGAAGTTGATTGTCATCGCCATTAAACAAAAATGTGCTATCCCAGATATTCTCCAGAAAAATAGATAATGTTCAAGATTAGAAAAATAGACATTTTTAAAAAAATGTTTCAGACACTTTGACCGACATTTTGGCTATCGGCATCAAATTATGATAGGATGTGTTTTGTGAGATTGTAATCAACCTAATCTGATCAATATATGACACTATCAACTAGCATTTTGGGTACTATAGACAGCCGACCTTTGGTAACGTATTAGAAAATCCAAGTCGAAAAATCGTATAGGGGTCCTCATTTCAAAGTGCGCTGAAAAATTTTTCCCAAAACGGATTTTTGCGGATTTTGGATATGCTACTGGGGAGATTCTCCTGCGTCTTTTGGCACCAAAATCGCTTCTCTACAAATTTATTCCCGGTTCAACCCTCTGACGGCCAGACTAATACAGCACAGTTGCAAAATGAATTGTCATCTGTGTTAAAAAATTCAGTTATCAGAAAGTGAGAAAAAAACAAAAGTATGCGGAAGATTTACAAAAAATCCAATTGTCATATAAGAACGCATTACAATCAACACTGGTTATGACTGAGTCAGACCGAAAATCAATGTTTTTTATGAGATCGTATTATAGAAATGTCCCTGTTACAATGTGATGTAAAGCGAATTCATTATTATCTGCATTATCATCTCAAAATTTTAAAACGAATGGTAGGGAAATGTTCAACCATAGTTTAAAAGAAAAAAATATCCCTCAAAATTTTGTTGGAAATTGTGAATGTTGGTTGTGGATGAATCAAGATCAGGTATCAAAACCCAATAAATATCAAAGTTCTCCAAAAGATAGTTGGTTAGAAAGCTCTCAATCAATATCTCCGAAAGGTAAAGGTCATCGAGGGAAGAGAGTGCAGTGGGGTGAAGAAACACCAAAGTCAACACCTGAGCATAAATTGACAAAACATAGAATTTCTGAATTATTGAATTATTAATTAACTGAAATATACAAATGTACAAAGTCAACAACCACAATTTAATTTTTGTGGGAGTCTTGTTGTAAAAAATCAAGTGACTTATTTCACACAAATAATTGCCATTTATGCAATTATAATTACGCCTATCATTTATCTTAGTTTACAATCCCCCAACAAAGAATTGTGGTTAGTGTTATTGAGTAGTTCTTTAGGATGTATTCTTCCAAGTCCAGGTTTAAAATATTTGAGACCACACGATATAAAAAATTAATTAATTTTGCATAACACTACTGAGTGATAGTTCCATGGATATGTTTCACAATAACACACAATGTTGTTTTCAAACAAAATTATCTAGCCCGATTATAATTAATAAAGAACATTGGGAAGTGGGTGTAGATGAAGTAATTTTATCTTCTGAGGCAAAACATATAACAGATGATGACACAAAATTTAAAATCATTGTGACAGACCTGAAAAAATCATCACACATTAATAATATTAATAAATCGTTTTTCAAACATATAGTATGTAAGGGTGTTGCTGCTGTTGAGCAAAGAATTTTACCTGGGGTATATGCAAATGGTGGACATGTTGTAGAAGCAATAGAATCCGAAATTCAAGGAATATTTGGGGGTATTTTCAAAGAATTTGGTGTGACATTTCATCTTAGTTGTTCATCTCGACATTCGCGTATAAGACTTCCAGGGAATAGTATTGGAACAGTTGAACTTGAATCATCACAAAGTTTATCAGAAATTTTGGGGATAAAAGATATTTTCCCAGTAAGTTTTCCTAACACAGCAAAATATGCATTTAAATATAACGTGGATTTAAATATGGATTTTAAATCAACTGTTAATTTATTCTAACATTGCAGTTTATACATTTTTGGTGATATAGAAGCATCTATTTTGCATGTACTACATTTGAAACACGTGACGAATCTCTGCACACTCATAAAGAATTTGATAATGTACATTAGATACCAGTACCAAAATCTTCTTTCGATCAGATATGTATAAATATAAATATAAATGGGAACACTGGTAAAAACATTCAGTTTTCAAGTGGTAAGAGTGTTGTCAAGTTGCATTTTAGAGAACCTAACAAATTACATTTTCAAAAATGATGCCAGTGTATCGAGGTGTACCACAGCAATACGGATATAGATTAGGGTATATTTTTCGCTCAGCAATAAGATCAGCTGTACCATTAATAAAACCAATTACAAAAAATGCATTTCGAACTTTAAAGAGAGAAGGATTAAAACATGGTATTGGCATAGCAAATGAATTGATGAGTAATCAAAAACCACCAAAAGAAGTAATGCTCTCTCAGGCAAAGGATATTATGGCATCAATGGGTAAAGCTACATTGGGAATAAAAAGACAGAAAGGAGAACCGAAACGTCCGTCTGTGGTTCGTTCCCACAGAGGCAAGATACGAAAAAGACAATCTCATTCAAAACGAAATTCAAGACCACTTGATACATTTGATTAAATCATGATATTACTTGGATCTTGCGAACAATTTTGTAGTGGCTTTGGTCCAGATAATATATCACCAACATCAAGTAGTAAAGAAAATATTGGCGAAATTAAGCAATTTCCTATTGCATCTTTAAACAATTCCTCACCAATAGAATTTTTAATTCCAAGACAAACAACCAAGTGGTTAGATCATGCATCATCTACACATGAGGTTCAATTTAAAATTACAAAAGAAGATGGGAGTGCATTGGGTGGAGACACAAATATTACTCCTATTAATAATTGTTTTCACAGCATGTTCAGTAAAAGTGATGTTACACTGAACGGTAGTCGTATAACTACCAATACAGACATGTATTTGTATTGAAGAGTTTTTGAAAATCTGTTGAGCTATTCTAAAGATGTGAAAAAACACAGTTGACTGCCAGTGAGATGTGATCTTAATGCACAAATAGATCAAACAAATTATAAAACCCCCATACGACATGAAGAAATTAAAACGTAAAACATTGGAAGTGGTCTTCGATCAAAAATAGAAGCCTATCTGTTTCATAAACAGATGCCAAAACGATTAATTCTTGGTTTAGTTTCAAATAAAGATATAAATGGAGATATTGGCACAGCTCCATTTAATTTTCAACATTTCAATTTGAACAAGTTGGAAGTCACAATAGACGGACATTCCATTAAATCACGCCCCTTCGAGCTGAATTTCGAAGGTAGTCTTTATCTGAATTCATATTTATCATTATTTGAAGCATCGGGGTATTTTGGACAAAATTAAACATTTAATATATCTATGCAGGATTATGCTAAAGGATATACTTTTTGGGGAATTGATTGGACACCTGATCAGTCAGGTAGGGGGCCATTACCTCATCCTATAAAGTCTGGCAGCCTTCATATAGATCTTCAGTTTGCTCAAGCTCCACCAGAAGTGGTTAACGTTGTTGTCAGAATTTGATAGTGAGATAGAAATCAATAAATTCAGAGAAGTGAAATTTGACTATTAACAATGAGTAAATGTGAACATTGCAAGATGTGTGAAGAAAAAATACAAACATTATTTCAAGAATGTGTAGTGATAGAACTGGCAAAATCCATTAAACAGAAAATGAAAAATATTTGTGAAGAATGTCGAACCAACACAAAAACATTAATAGATATATACATTGCAGAATGTTTACAGAAACTGTGTCCAGTGACTATACTATATAATCTACACAAGAGAGCAAGAAAAATAAACTTATTAGAATATTGTGCTCGTTTCGACTTTGGAATAGACTGCGAAAAAAGACATTCAAATGTGGGCAGAATTAGTTAAAAGAGACTGGTCATATTATACAGCATATCTTGATTAACGGCTCCGAGACAGCATTTTTCAAGTCTAAAAAGAAAAGGAAACCACTCAACTACAATCTATTCCAAATAATTCTCCAAGGTTATCATCATTGAATGGAAAAGTGTGTTCAAGAGACTTATTACAAAAACGAAAACGGAAAGATGGACAAGCTTATATTGCGAACACAGATTCATCAAAAGAACCAGGAGAACATTCGATAGCAATATATCTTAAAGACAATCATTCTGCTATCTACTTTGATTCATATGGTTTACCACCAATGGATAGAGACATATACAATTTCATAGTGAAAACACAGATTCATGGACTATTAACACAATGACACTACAAAGTGCTCGTACAGTGGTGTGTGGTATGTACTGTATATTTGCTTTAGATCATCTTGCAAGAGGATATGATTTAAAGACAGTTCTTACTATCAAATTCGATTCAAGAAATTTCCAAAGGAATGACAGAGAGGTTCGTCAATGATTTGAGCTTACCTGTAGACATTAATTTATGTAATCAAAGATCAGGTTTCAAAACAACCCACAGAGGAAAGTTTTTCATGTTTGTCTTTTTTATAATTGTATAAATGTAATAGAAATCTATTATTTAACACAAGTTGGATTTTTTAAAGTTTTTTAGTTTTTTTCAAAAACGCTCAAACGATACCACTTTATTTAAAAAAAACCTGACTCTCGATATTTTCTCAAAAATCTTGATAAATAAAGCGGTATCACTCAAAAGAATATCGATGTACAAGGTTTTCTTTAGATAGGCAAACTCAGATCTCGGTGTATATGTGTTTTGTCTTACTTCATATATTAAATATTGGTACCTAAAATAACTCTTGTCTGTTAAAATGTTTAAAAGTAGTAGTGCCCACTATTCCTCCCAACAGTAAGAAAGAGTTAAGAGATTCTTCTTTGTTCACTATGTGGGTATTTTAGCCTTTAATAATGTATGTTTACTTAGCAACCTATCCATACTCTAAAGTGTTATACAGTTTACAGCATGGAGAGAATGATTAATAAACGTAAGTAAAAGCAAAAAAATGAGTGAATGAAAGGAATTTTTTTACCCATGGCTGTCACTCCAGTTACAAGCATTTATAATTTTTTTTCCAGCCTCCAAAAATGCCAGTCTGTGTACAGAAATGCCACTCTGGTTACAACCCCCTGTGGAGAATCCTATGTTTTTTTTATTGTGGCAGCATTGTGGTATGGAGAATGCAGTGTTAAATGCTTGTACTCAGAGTGGCAGCCTTCACTACTATTATGGTTAATGCATTCCAGAGTAAACTGGAATTTATCTTCTACCTAATTTTCATTACTTACCTGACACACCCCACCAATCCGTTCGCGTGAGCTATAAATCTCAACCTTTATATTTAGTTTATGCGAGGAGATTGTTACTTTAGTTATTAGGCTCCTTAATTTTTTTGGTATGTTCGAGGTCAAATATTTTCTTATTTCAGCAGATTCAACAAGAGTTCACATCTGTGTTTAATGTTCAACTCCCTCCTCATTTCCTGAAGATAATTATCTTTCAGTGTTATTGTTACCCTTTTCACAACATCATTACTGCTAGTGGCCTCTTGATTCACCCAAATATATGCACGCCCCAATTATTGAGTAACACTTTGACATTATTCATCCACGAGTTGTTTGTGTTCGTATTGTCGCATACGTTACACCTGTCGAAATACATGGCTCTTACAATTTTGTTCTGTGTATGTACAATTTTATTCCAATATTTTATTACTTTAGTTTTGATCCAATCAATATAAGGTACCTCCCTAACTCATTTAACATCACCACATGTGTTGTTTGGAATGAGTACCTAAAATATTTTTACAAAAATCTGTATTTTCTCAATATCATTACATTTACTTAATCCCCATACTTCACTTGCATACATATGTATACTTGATACATATATACCCAACAACGATATACCGAGATCCGCGTCTAACTGCATATATAATTTATTTTGGAAATCAATAGATACATTGCTCTCATGGCTTGTAAAGCTAATGTTTTTGGGGCTTTCCCAAATCTAGCATTTCACTTGAAGTTGAGACAAAGATAATTCCTCGACTACCTGTCACGTTTTATTGTTTAATTTCCACCCATCTGCCCTTTTATCCTTATGAAAGCACATTACCTTGGTTTTATCTATATTTGTTAATTTATTTTCCCTGCAGTATGACGATACAGTGTTAATCATATTTTGTAATTCATGATTCGTACGGGCTACCAGAGTCATGTCGCCTGCATACATAATTATCAGTATTCTAAGCTGATTCATTTCTGGGCCCGCTTCCGGGTGGTCACTACGTATACGGGGCTGAGATCATTAACATATAAAGAAAGTGACAATCACAATGACTTACAGGTGTCTTACCTTCAAACCTAACCGACTGTTGGATTTTGCTATACATATCATTCAAAATACTCAAGAATCTACCCGTTATCCCACGTGAAGCCAATTTTGACAACAGAATAGGGATCTCTGCAGTATGAAATGCCTTGGAACAATCTATAAAACAGGTAAGTAATTCACAGCTCTTACTAAGTTGTTCCTATAAGCGAATTTAATACAAAAATAGCATCAGCTATGCTACATTTCTTTCTGAATCAAAACTGCTCATCGCAGATTAACCCATCCACCAATCGCAAACGGTTATTCATGATAGATGTAAATATACACCTGAAACTTAAGTAAGCACCCCCTGTTTTTTTTCGCAGTGATGTCAAAAGAAACTGTCATTACTTCCATGTTATCTTTCGGATGGCCAAAACGGATTGTTTGCAGAATGAATGGTCTATTGACAAATGAAAGACAACACATTGATTAACATATGCAGTAATTTAATTGCGCTAATGACACACATCTCTCACTGATGTGTTTGATGGAAAAATGCTCTCTCGATAAGTATAGTGCTGGAACGGTCCATGATGAAACAATGCCGTTAATTGCTGACAACAAATGTAACTTGTGATCTCCTGAACACAACAGCAGTACCTGACGTCAGTAGCGAGTGTATCCAACACGTGCACAGATGACAGCTTGACCTAGTGAGCCTTCTGATACGGTCCCGAGGCAACTGCTGCCACTCCTCATGCACTGCAGCGGATCCCTTGCGTGCGCACGACGTCCTAGAAGGATGCTCTCACGGGTGGTTGTTAAAATGAGGCACGACAAAGGGATTGAGAATGTCCCGGATGTACTGATGATTACTGAGATTCCCACGTACAGCCACCATATCAAGTTTACAATCATGAGATAGACATCCCCAGATCATTACTGATCCTCCACCGTAGGGGAACAGTACATCTGATGTTTCTGGGCACGTAATCAGTATTTCGATGCCTCCACATTCTCATAGGACAATCTGTGACGTGAACCAGGAATTTTCTCTCGTCTGACCAGTGAATTCTCCTCACGTTCTGCGATTCCAATGTTCTCGCGCCATACACCCCTACAAACGTCGTCTTTGATGCTGACCAGACAGAGCTGCATGCTTGATCATCATTCTGGACCTCATAACCAGTGCTGTGAGACGGTTTCGGACAGTTGTGTTGCACAAACTCCTGTTGGGGAGCCAAAGGCGTTTCAAGACCCCACTTGAGGCAAAGGGACCACGCCTAACGAGGCGTGCCAGACTCAGATCTTTCCGACGAGAGGTCTTTTTGGGTTGCCCAGGCCTTGGTTGGTCCTTAACATCTTTAGTTTGTTGATATTTTCGGACAAGTCTGCCGATGACAGATTGCATGCAGTCAAGTTGCATTCAAATAGCTTTAAATGACATGCCAGTTGGATGCATGCCAACCATTTGTCATCTTTGTGCCTCTGGCAGTCTCTTCCTTGCCCTGTCAACATTTACTGGTAAAAGAAGTGACAAATATTCTTTTTTGTACCCAGGTATTGCACGTGGATGATAGTTATTTTTGGGACATTCGTGGAAAGCATCACGTGGACGAGGGTATGTGTTTGGGGTGCGCTATCAAGCAAAAACATCATGTTTCACTAGATGAAATGTACTTCCAGACAAAGCAATCGTTAAAACATAATGATCAGTAACAGCAACGTCACTGTCATGAAACATTTCAGGGTTTTTTAAATTAAGTTCCAGGTGTATAATTTCCCCATAACCGACATTAAATTAATACCATGTTAATTATTTGGCTCGTTCCTGTTACCTTTATTTTTAAAGACAGGCATAATTTCCCCATGGCACCAAGCACGTGGATAAGTACCAGAAAGTGAAATTTTATTGAATGATTTGAGTAAAAGTTGTTGCAAACTATTTATTGCATATAAACAAGTCATAGCGGAAACAATAGACCAATATACAAATGATAACACAGAAAGTTACACTATTAATAATCAGCTTCTTTGGGAAACATTAAAACTTATGATAAGAGGGAAAAGTATAGCATATGCCTCTTCTGTAAAACGCAAAACCGACAGAAGGCAACAACAAATAGAAGATCAGCTAAAAATTCTGAATTCTAAACTGGACAGGGGGGATGAGTTAGTGTCAGAAGAAATGAGCTCACTTGAGAATGAACTTGAAACCATCAGGGATAAAAAAAAATCAAGGGAATAATAATGAGAACAAAATCAAAATGGAAAATAGAGGGGGAAAAACCAAATAGGTACTTCTGCAATTTAGAGAAAAAACATTATACGGAAAAAACTATCCCAAAGTTAATAAAGGATGATGGATCGGAAGTTACTGATATACACGACGTTCTGACCGAGCAAAAATCCTTTTATGCAAATTTATACTCATCAAAATTACCAAAAAATCAACCTCTTGATATAGATGATATATTTTTTGACAAAAGTAACCCCTTTCTTAACTGTTTAAGCGATGACGAAAAAGAATCCCTTGAAGGGCCCTTAACACCTTCGGAAAGTTTAAATGCCCTTAAACCAATAAATAAAAACACCGGTTCTGACGGCTTCACTGCCGAGTTCTATAAGTTTTTCTGGAAAGATATAGGCACTTTTCTAATTAATTCGCTGAATTATGGCTACGAACTGGAACAACTTTCAATTACTCAGAGACTTGGAATTATTACTTGTATACCAAAACAAAACAAATCAAAACAATACATAAAAACTGGCGCCCCATATCCCTAATTAATGTAGACACAAAAATAGGATCAGCAGCAATTGCAAACCGAGTGAAAACAGTTCTTCCCAATTTAATTTCAGACACCCAGCTCGGTTTTATGAAGGGCCGTTACATTGGGGAATGTACCAGATTAACTTTCGATTTAATTGCTAAATGTGAGAAACTAAACATTCCAGACATCCTAGTTCTTATAGATTTTGAAAAGGCTTTTGACTCTCTGGAATGGACTTTTATCGAAAAGACGATAAAATTCTTGAATTTTGGACCCTCTATGATAAGGTGGTTTCAAACCTTTTACAGCAACATTTCTAGTTGCGTACTTAATAATGGCCATTGTTCTGAAAGATTCAATATAGAGCGAGGCGTAGGGCAAGGTGACCCTTTATCGCCGTATCTTTTTATTCTTGGTGTAGAAATTCTTAGCGCGTCCCTAAAATTTAATCCTACTATAAATGGAATAAAGATAAAAAATTCAGAATACTTAATAAGTCAATACGCTGATGACTCCACCCTGTATTTAAGTGACGATGGTCACTCTCCAGACAATGGATTATGCCCTGAATATGGTTAAACAATTCTCACTAATCTAACCTTTTCTGACTTCTCCAACAAATATAACATCAACACCCCATTTACAGGTTTTCAGGGTATTATAAATGCGTTACCCAAATCCTGGAAAACTACGATTAAATCCAATAAAAAGTTGCCAGTTATTCAGGACATAAACATTGACCTTTTAAAATCGACCAATAAAGTCTCCCGAGCCTTTTATTTTAAGTTTTTACAACTGTACACAACACCTCCTATTCAAACGCAGAATAAATGGAATGAGGTTTTAGATATAAAGCTGCACTCTGATGACTGGAATTGTATATATAAAATCCCATTTGCAGTCACAGACGATACATATCTACAACATTTGCATCTCAAGATAGTCATTAAAATTCTATATACGAATTCAAAACTTTATAAATGCAAACTCTCTGAAACGGAACTGTGCACTTTTTGTTGCAATACAAAGGAAACAATACTTCACTTGTTCTTTGAATGTTCTGTTGTGAAAACAGTTCTTCTAAATTTTTGGGAACATTTGAGGAACAAATGTGATGTTGAGTTTCCTTTAACCCCAGAATATGTTATTTTAGGCTACAAAATTACCATGCCCCTTCTAATAACACAACAGACTTCTATATGTTTATCTACAGAAAGTTTATTTATTCCTGCAAAGTGAAAAAGAGTCCACCTTCCTACAAAGGATTTATTGAACAATTAAAAAATTACAGAAATTTAGAACTCATATCCAAATATTCATACTCGAAAAAACGTACGCACGAAATAAAACTAAGATGGGATACAATCAGTTCTTTGCTAACTGGTTAACCCATTTTATTTCTTTTGTGGATCGAGTCGCCTTGACCCTTTGTCTTGCATAACGTTTTAAAAATATAATGACGCCTGCTCAAAAATGTTAAATTATTTTATTTATTTAGTTATTTTTTCTTATTCTTCCTCCTGGACGCATTCCTTTCCCTCGGTGGAGCGAACACGACGCGCTTGTTCTACTGGGGTGGGGGTGGGTGGGGGTGGGTGGGGGTTGGGGGTAAGGGGGTAGGGGTGGGAGGTTGAGCGAGAGGGAAAGGAATCATGAAACTGTGGTGGTTTGCACATAGCCATTACGCTGGGGAAGGGGTTAAGGCTTCTCCTGTAATTTTTTGTCAATTCTTTCCGATTAAACATTAAGTCGAAACGTAAATGCATGCAATTTACTAGCTGATGTTCAGAATGGCTTGGTCAGTGCATTTCTGGTCGTGTTAACCGGTTGAGGGCTGAATTACTTTGGTGGTCTGAACTTGGTGTTTAACATTTGTTTATGAGAAGTTATCGTAGAGTTTCCACGAGCACTCACCAGTAACTTGTAATAAAACAAATTACACAAACAGAATAGTATTTGCGTTTGACTGACTACGAAACATAGGAAAGCAAAATGCTGGCTTTTGCTCCGGTACTCTCTAGTTTTTGTGAAAGCCCCAATAGTGGTTTCTAGCACTCAACCAGTTAAATGAGGTCACCCTCCTCAAAAATCGCATAACCAAATTACAGCAGCCATTATAGATATCGTTACAGGTCACAACTTAACCAACCCTTAATTTTTTGGCGAAATTGAGAGGTTGCGACAATGAAGTTTAGACACAACGACAGAAATGCACAGACGTAATTATATATTTGTACTTGTATGTTTAGGTTATATGCATGTAAGACACGGAATCGCTTTCAAAACACACACGGCAGTATCTTTCAACATCATATTACAGATACCTCACTCCCTATAGTGCAGCTACAAAGGAAACCCCATATCACTACAAAGGAATACTTAACTTTTTAAGTTTGCTAGTTCTGTATTATGTAAAATAATTTTTCTGTGAAATTTAACCATAGGAAAAATGTACTTTTGCTTGTAAATAAGAACCTTAGATCTGAATAAAAAAAACAAAAAAAAAAACAAACTATTTATTGTATGCTTTGATATATTCATTCAGAATTCCGTCAGCCCCAGTTACTCGATTCGAATTGATGTCTGTGTGGCTCTTTTCAAATCGAGTGAAACTATCTCATCATTCAAAAACGAGTTCAATTTGATTCAAATAAATAACGATCATTAAGACTTCCAAGAAATCTGCCAGACTGGTTTCTTGTTCCTTCGGAGCCCATTAATTTTTTTAAATGTTTTGCGAAAGATCCTAGGCTTATTTGGTAGTTATCCAATCTTTTTCGTTTCTGAAAATTCTTTAAAACTTCCCACATTAGATACAGGGTTGTTTGTTTAGTATACTGATATTTGTTTCATTTTACTAATTTTTGATAATTACTTCGCTCCTCAACCAAACCTTTATGGTTTGGTGAGACTTACGAAAATTAAAGTATTTTAAAGCTTTAGGATGTTCTCTTTGTTTCTTTTTACAGTGCTCAGAAAACCAAGTTTTATTTAAATCCTATTTTGTTCTTTAGGTCCAATTGTGTGTCAAACTATTTTTGCCGTCATTTGTTTAAATAAACTCTTGAATCTTTCTGAGAAAACGTCTGCACCTTCACTAGCCTCCAGCTTAGCTGTCAATAGATCATTAACTATATTATCAAAGCTAACTATATTTCGTTCAAATACCTCCTTCTTCCCATTTATAAATTATATATTCAACTTCGTCGCCTGTTTGCTTTTAGCAATCAAAACTTTGTATACAGCTCTTTAGTCAACAGTGCAAACATTTGAAATGTAATTCAGGACCTTATGGCTTCTTGACTATGATACATACCAGCACAAGAGAAGGTCAACTCCTAGAAACACCCATCTGACAGCTTTCAACACACCTAAAGCTGGGAGAGGGATATGGTATTTTCTGAATCACATTTTATATGTTTGAACAAGTCTAGGCCTGTTTAAATAATACAAAATTCAAATTATTGTTTTTTTTTATATTAAAAACGTTTTGTAAAATTTGAAGAAGTCTAAACTTGTTTAAAGAAATCTGAAGACAAAATCTTACATGCGTGTGAAACACATTTTATGACGAGGTCATTAGGTGCAAACTGAGTAAGTTAACCTTCGTTTAATTTTATGTTTTGCACTTAATAAGCTTATACAAACTGTGCTATCATTTTTTTATGTTGTCAATCCATAGTTAGAGAAAGATAGTTGGAAAAATAAGAAACAAACTCGTAAAATTCCTTTGGTTAAAAGATGATGGTATGTTAATGGCAGTTGTGCAGTCGCCTCAAGCATTTTCAAAACGAAATCGTGAAAGAAAAACACACAAAGAATTGATAAATTTCATGTCAGAATGCTGTTCCAACCTTCTAATATGGAACATACTGCTGGCATCTACTCAGACACAAGAAACAGTATCTGAAGCACGAAGAGCACACACCACTTGTTAATAATCTGCAGCTCTTAAAAAACAAACGTTAAATCAAGAATGGGGTAGAGGTGTATGGTTAGCTTAACTAGGACTTATTTCAGGAACTGTTCCAAAGTTATGGCGTGTATTATGAAAATTGGCTAACGTAGCTTATCAGTGTTAGAAGAAATGATGCAACATTATGGAACCGAGAAAGTTAAATACCCAATATTATCACCTAATCTTTAAATTACAAACACCCCACAACATCGAAATCACGCGACCCCGCGGCCCCACGGCCCCACTGTTTTGCTAGAATACCATTAATTCAGCTTCCTTGTTAGCTCACATTCACACACAGTGCCAAGAGGTATATACCGTATCGTTAAGGACGTTTTCTCGTGATTCGTAATTATCTTCGATAGCGTCTGTTTTTAGTGTGAAGTTGTCAGAAGTAACGTTAAATCACAATAAAATAAATAAATTTATTGTGACATTTATTCATGAATTGTTTGCCTTAACATTCAGACCAACTGGAACAGATTACTAAAACAATGGTCCACGTTTTAGCTTTAAACTCATTGATCTCATCTGATGGAAGATCCGCGAAGAGTTTAATTTTATATCACCTAGGTCAAGCTGGAATTACCCCGGTCATTGTGATATATTACACACACCATGGACTGGTCATTTTCCATGGTTGTGCAGTAATTCCACGTATGCAATAATATTGGATCCCAAACACTAATTATAGGAATAATCATAAAAAAATGTCATTGATTAATTGATGAAGCACCGTGTAGTACCCGGAGCTTCGTTAATTAAAATATTGCTGATGGTGACTTTCCCTACCTGGTAGCCGCATGCTGCCCATGCGTGGATTACGACCAGGCCACATCAACTGTACTGTAGGTTCGAGACTGAACTGAAATCTCTACAGTTTATGAAGTCGGCGATGTTGTAATCGATCTCGAAAGTGCTTCACCAAACCACCTAGCCCCGAGTAATGCGCAGCCATGCCAAATGAACCAATGACATCCCAAAAAGGTTTGAATTAACTCGAGTGGTATATTAGCTCACATTCTCAACCCGTCCTAAGTCAGATTTACGAGAGTTGACAATTACTGAATGTGAAAATATACTATTCAACAAAAGTAGGGGATATTTGATAAAAGTGAGATATATGAAGAACTATATTTATATTGTCATAAAAAAACAGTTGAGGCATTGCACTGTGACATCTGGTGAAAGATTTCAAGCACGCATACCACGCAGTGTTGTAGAAGACGTGGACGGTCAGTCAGAGAATTTACCACATTCAGACCAAGGCCTCAATAACTTGTAAATCCTCCTCGGTTCGCGAGACATGCACGGATCCGACGTGGCATACTCCTCACCAAACGTCCAATATCAGCTTGACAAATGTTATTTCATTCTTCCTGCAGCGCAGCGACGAGTTCCTGGACATTGGCATGGGGCTGTAGGCGTTGTCGTAGGCGCCTGCCAAGCATATCCCAGACGTGCTCGATTGGTGAAAGGTCTGGACTTTGTGCTGGCCAAAGCAGTGCTGTGCTGTTTTGTCCCTGGAGGAACTCTGTAGCGACACGGGCCCTGTGTGCTCTTGCATTGTCATCTTGGAGAATGAATCGACGACCGTGATGTCGGTCAAATGGCATCACGTTGGCTTTTAACATGTTGTCACGGTAGTACTGCCCTGTAATACGCCCTTGGATGATATGTAATGCTGTTCCGCTTGTCATGGTTATGTCTCCCCAACACCTTAACCGATCCACCACCAATCGATCTTGCTGCCTAACGGTTTCGTCGTGGTAGCGTTCGTTTCGCCGCCGCCACACTCTGTTCCGCAGTGAGAGTGAACCTCGATTCATCGGAAAATATGAAAATATGACGTTGCTCCACCGACAGTTGCCCCAGCGCTGTAGTAATCCTCACCATCTACGCCTTGCTGCGATGCGACGTTCAGTCAAACGTGGAATTATTCCAGCTGTGTATGCGATTTCGAATAGTCTGACCACTGACTCGCACATCTGTCGCTCGGGCAGCTGCTGTCCAATTTCTGAGGTACTTTGATGGCGGTTACGTAATGCTGTGGTTCGGATGAAACGATCCTGGTTAGCAGTTATCGCCCTTGGACGACCCGACCGACGTCTGTCAACAACATTGCTTGTCTGACGGTAGCGTGACGACAACCTGCTAATCACCGATTGAGTGCCGTTGAGAATCTGAGCCACTGCAGTCTGTTGCCAGCTTCCAACATGCCAACGGCACGTAAACGTTCGTCACGTGGCAGTCTTTGCATACCTCAAAGGTTACGCTTCGACCAGAAACTATTGATGAACGAGTTTATACCAAGAAAAGAAAAATGAGACCTCCGAAAAAGCCCGTCCAGTACAAATGAAAATTTCAAAACGTATTCCACATACATTAAAGGGAACCAACCAACTTTGGTCAATTTGTTGACATTTTTCTCAATGTCACAGAAACAGATAAGAGAAGTAAGGAAAGGCAAATTATATTTCAAAATTATGAGTAAAGTACATAGAAAGTGTACATATAATTTATTTCAGGAAAAAAGTCAATTTTTTAATTTTGAAGAACATTAATTTGCCAATGGCATAAGTAACGAACCCGTAAAACCACAAAATGATCGGAAATTCGAAAGCCTTGTCCTCAATGTAATGATAACATACTACAGACTCGGAGAAAGCATTTTTATGACACACGCTCTGGTTTGTTTTGATGTTGGAATGCAATACCACCAACACAAATTTTGGATGTTCCGGATGTGGCCATGTTTCAACGATGTTTATTCCATTCATGTGATTACAATGTCGTTCTTGCAGGAATACTCATTTCGGGCGATCGTAAGAATGAAAGGACGTGATCACGCCTTTTATTTGTTCGAGATAATGTATGAGTGGATTTGCAAACAGGTTACAACAAATACTTGAGCTGTTAATGTCATAACTGCAAAATATGGTTTGAAATTTTGAAATTCCCTCCAGTGACATCCAATGTTTACAGGCCGTCTGAACTTTTTGTTGGGCAAAAAATCTGAATTATTGCCCACTAAAACGACAACATGAACCACTTGTGAAAAAAATAACAGAGTGTATAAAATCGGGATGATGCAAATAAAATAAGGTAATATTCATAAAAAAGTAAACTGAATGCTTCAGAAATCACTTTTTTCTCAAAGTATATTCCAAGTGACCTGTGACTATATTGATCGTGTTGATTTCTCCTGATGTTGTGAAGTTATTTATTTCCTAGGAACAATGGATCTTTGCCGCCGCTGTGTTGATGTCCGCAAAGGACCGATTGAAGATGGGTTGAAAATGATGCATTCGCACTTTTAAATAAGGTGCGATTGGATGATGCTGTAATTTAGTTTTTTCTTGCAATCAACCATACCAACACAAGCGTCGATCAGTGTCCTTTGTCATCGTTTTAGACTGACAAATGTGCCAATCTCCGTTACCGGAAACTATCTCCCAATTTGCATATCATAATAAACATAACAGCGGTCAGCGTGATCGTGATGGTCAAAACCCAAGCGAATTATCGAACCCACGCTCAAAATTAGCCACACTTGGCATTTAAACAAATGAAATACACGAAATATTCGCAATTTCTTCATTATCCGTGCCAAGTTACTTTTTAACCTGCCCACCAGACCACATGCGTTCAGTTTCGTTTGTCAGCATCATAATACCTATAGGTGTTTGTGGTAACAGTACGAGGAGGCGAAAGAAGCCACAAATTTCCCCATCATCTATAAATTAATTAGAATTGATAATTCATGTTATTTTACGATATTATGAATCGATAAGGTAGGTGTGTTGTGATTATTATGCCCCTGACTTGGAAGCTGGAAATTCTAGAGCCGTGGAGACGCCTGTCCTCTAACCCATACCAACATTCTTCTTTGTATCTCAACCACTGGTTCTCCAATTTGAATGATATTTGGTGTTGTGATCGAGCATCATGGGGAAACTATGTCTGTGTAGCTGCTGTAGCATGTGCTTTTTCCACACATTTTATCCAGAGTTATGGTCCTTTTTCACTCTTTTGAGTTAGAAAAGTTTGTTCATAACTAGTTGATTTGTTACAATTCGTTGGAAAGTGCCTGCTGATAACCTCGAATTAATTACAACAAAATATTTTTTGTGAATACTTTGTTCCTATTACTTATCAAACAACAAGCTAATGAATATTCTATAAAGCCACCAATCTGACGTTTGGCGCTTTTGTCAGAGCTGTTATGGAAGCTTTTGGAACTCAATATGTTATTATGGCAGGGTTTTTATATTCACCCATTAATCTGTAAATTAAGTGTTATAGTTGGAAGTAAGAAGCATGAAAGGCCCAGAACTTAAAGTCTAAAAAGAATGTTTTGCAATGTAATATGATTTTTGCAGATACACTTATTTGGGGGTTATTTGTCTGATAGCGTTTGGAACATGTGTCTCGCCAGGATCTTCAAAAAGAAAAAAAAGAGTTAAACTTTGGTGAAAAAGGCAAAAGCCACGTGTGCCAGAGGTAGAGACGTACAAGGGAGGAAGCCCTCCCCCCCCCCCCCCCCCCCCGGAAATGTTTTATCCAATGGAGCTCACTGGTCACCATTTGGGGATTTCTCTGCATTCTGCGTACTTGGAAAGAAATTGTGAACACCTTTGAATGGGATTCCTTCTGGATGTGCCCTCCTGATCTCAATATGCCAATAAGCCTCTTTTGGAAAAGTACATGCAATAATGGTTATGTATGGTTGATTTGATGTGTTTTGGATAACAATGTATTTTTATGTATATTTGATGGTTTATTGCAGTGACAGGTTACAGTTACTCTTATTTCTTCTCCAATGGATATCATGAGTGTATTGGTGTCCAAGAGTAAACGAAGATGTGCTACTTATTGATAAACCAGACAAATTTAATCACCATCAAATTGATGCATGGGATAAAAGGGGTTACAGTGCAAGAGGTTTGTAAATATTTTTGTTCAACTACAATGTATGACTTTGCAGTACATTCTACATAGGAGAACATCATAGTTTCTTTCCAAACCACCACAGTGACACATACATCATTATATTGGGAGACACTCTTTTTTTCCTTCCATACTTCTTCTCATGGTCTCCTTCAAGTTGACCTTTGTTGAACTTCCCTAAATCAAAACATAAACAAATGTCTGTCTTCAATCAGTGAGCACTCCACTTATAACATTTGGTCTCAATCTTTATTACTTTCAAGAATTAGGAAGATATTCCTTCGAGTATGAACTTCAATGTTTATAGAATACTGCTGTTATTTGATTTTGAGGTATTTTATTGCAAAAAATTTGTTCTGTTACTTATGCCATAGCAGGCTTTCAGGCATTGCTATCTATACATGGCAGCAGCTCCATGACAAATTCCGGTTTCCACATGTCCTGTGTTTCATTCCAAGCATTTGGTATATAATTTATTGGGATTATTCATTTCGGGTCGTTTTTAGACTTGGACAACAATTACCTGAAATTTGACCAAAGTTAGGTTGGACGTCCCCTTAACGCGGCGCTCGTGCGAAAACTTGCACGAAGTTTTCGTGGGCGGTGTCATTCTTGATCCACTCTAAAAGTGGTAACATATTGATGTATCCAATCACGCGTATCGAATACCATTTTCCGAAAATACCATCAGTTTGAATATTCTCTACTTTTTTGGAATACTATATTTTTGTGGTGATTCGTAATTCACTAGAATCTTTTTTCCTGACGTTGGAATGAACTGGAGCAGTCTAGCGAGGCGAGGGCACATCAGCAATACAGTGTTTGTACACAAGATGCCAAAAATCAAGTCTGGCTCTGGCTGTAAAAAAAACATTGCAAAGATAAAATGTTATCAGGGAAAGTTTAAACACTTACATTTTCACCAACACACATGCATTCATGTCTGCGTTGTCTATGGTTGCAGGCTTGGCGCCATATCCATTACAAATAGTAACAAGTGCGTCATTATTTCCAGACACTTGCGGGTCATGGAAAATATATTCTCTCGTTATTCCACCACTACTGCACTCAATTCTGTCTGGATTGTAAGTTTTTGCACCTGAAACAATTGGAACCAAATATATAACACTAATATCCTGCAACGTAAGAATATTTAACCCTTTACCCAACGCAGACGGTATCAAAATTTATTATTTTAAATAACATTTTTAAAAAATTTTCAAAACATTTCAACCAAACCATATCATGTGAGCCATCATTGATACGAGAGGGACTAGCTCGTTTCAAAGAGGGGTTACATTATATGGTTAAGCTGAATTTAAAAAAAATCAGCTGCTGAATTTGCATATTACGGGGGCGTTTGTTCGATTTGTTGTTGTAAAGGGTTAATGCTGTGTAGTTTTGTGTTTTATTAACTGCATCAGTACCTCTATTCCCGGCTGTATTTTCACAGTGGCATAAATAATTGTTTCCAGTTGAAGTATTAGACACAACTGATTCCAACAAAAACGAGCATTGCAGAGCAGAGGTGGGCTTTATAAGCTAATGCAACCCTTTACAGGTTGAAAGAAACAAGTTAAAAGTGTCTAATAAGATCATTATCCATCAATGTGGCTCTAAGCGATCATTTTCCTACCCTGCACTAGAGGGTATGGGCTATTTACTGAGCAGCGGCCCTGTATAGCCTTTGATTTAAGAAATAACATTGAATTTGACAAAGGCTGTTCAAGGCCTTGGAAATGAGCCCTGAGTCTTGAAAAACACTGCATTTCCACGAAACAGCAAGGGTCTATTGTTTCCCGTTAATGGTAACTGTGAACGAAATAATGAATAAAGCAGTGCGTTGTATCAAGCTTTGTCAATGGTTGCCTTTTTCGAAGCTGTTCTGTTTGTAATGCATCAATATCTGCTTTGCACGGGTGGCTTAAATATAAAAAAAAATCCATTATATTGCCGCTGATTGCAATGTCCGGGTGACGAACACAATATTGAATTCGGTGTTCTTAAGAGGAAGCAGTCACAGACTGCTATTCTCCTCAGAACACCACATTCCTACCTGTGTATTAAATACAAAGTATTTACAGTTTTCATTTCAGTAGCTTGTGCCCAGTACTATACCTGATGGAATTCCATCTTAACACAAGCGATAAAAGATTATATTCAAGAAGTTGCAGCTTAACATATATTTTATTAACCGAGATTCCTGCGTTCAAGAGCTGGGACAATAGACCCTAGCAGTAATATCCTCTAGTTGAACCGAATGTTAAGACAAGCCATCCGTAGTTAACTCTCATAATAAATACAGGCGCTACGTAAACAATTAGTATTGTTTTGCCTCGGCACCTGCAAAAGTTTAAATGTGATTTATCGACTTCATTGTGATGTTTGCCAAATCCACTGCATTGGAGAAACTTTTACTCCTTCTCACAAACATGTGAACAACCACCGACTATTCAAAACTGGAGTGTGAGTATACTGTTACCCACTGATTGTCGACTGGTCACCATTTTACCTCATTCCTTTATATAATTATCCGGATATGGAACGACGTTTAACCCACCTTTGTCGGTTGGTTTAATGACTGATTTCTTATTTTTCGAAGATCTCCTTTTCACCAGTGGTTAAAATGGTCATTTTATAAGAGATTATATTCATGCACAACACTCTGGAGGATTCGAGTGTTGGTCTCAATGATGTCGAGATCTACTTCACCAACTGGAGGTGACCAACCAGATGATTTTCTAAAAGGAAGTTTCGTTTGAGCTCTCCATTCACAAGCTGTTAAAAGTTTCTTTATCTGACAGGACAATCATAGTTTATTACAACTTCTCACCATAACTTGGTAATAAAGTTACAATCCCAAATGTAAAATTATAAATACATGCAAGTCTGTGGTGTACATCAAATATCACAGAATAGAAATGGAGCATAAGTGTTCCAAAAATACTTTTCGATCCCCCAGCCCCCTTCCCCACCCCCACCCCCGCCCTCTCTTGTTCAAACAATAAATATCTGCTCGCTCACTTGCAAGTGAATATTATTATAGTTTTTTGTATCGACTGGATGGGGTGCAGTAGTGGAGTATAAGCTCAATGTGATATAAGCCCAGAGTTAACATTCTACAGGTTTGATATTGGTGCCAGATTAGGTGTTCTCCCAACTGGGATAATTTTTCCCATACAGCCGTTGCCTATATACGTGAACACAAAATAGCGAACTCAGCTCTGATATCAAGTGCATACAAAATTGAGTGATCGGGTCTGTTTTATAAGTTCCAATATGTGTTCCACATTACTGTGCTTTCGTAGTATTTACCGGACTTCTTTTCCCTCCTTACACCTCGGTGTTCTCCTTCGAAATTTTAGTAGGTGTGTTTGAAGCCTCAGCGACCTACTCTTGAAAAGAGGGGTGGCGGTAATGGATGGCATAGGATAGGTGTGTTAGAGTAACAGAGTCACACACAGATGTAAGGAGGACTATCAGGAATACTAGGAGATACTATAAATATAAGGGCGAGTTTTTGACCGCGTCCTGTCAGCACTAATTTCAAATATCTCCATTTCAGTTACCACACCCGCAGTTTTACAGAAGTGCATTATACTAGCACAAGCGTAATCACATTACTACGATCAGCGTAGACTACTACCTCAACTACTACCACCTTCACCACTATTATACAACAACCACTGCTACATTTAACATGGATAGTCAGAATCAAAGAGCTGATTACATGAATTTAGATGCTTGTGTACTAGTCTTTCGGATTTATATATAATCTTTGTAATTTCAAGGATGAAGCCAGTCTGGAGAAGGATTAAGAGTATTTTGTAATGTTTTTATAAATTTTGCCAGGTTAAAAAGTCCTTGATATTTGAATTCGAAAATAGGTTTTTGATTTTAAGCATATTTGGGAAACGTCAGTAATAGGTCCTTATATACCACTTTCGTATTTCTGTTAACTCCTTGCAGACTAGAATGTAATGGAATTCATCCCCTATGTCAGTTCCACACAGTAAACATTTCCCTGAGATATTTCTACAGAGGACCAGCTACCAGTTTCTATTGGCAGTCTGTGGTTTCGCGTCCTGAACTGGAGTAGTGGGATGGCCAATGACAATGGGAGTTTTTAATATAAGTTTCCAGTTCGAAGTCTGTCTTAGCCCAGTTATAAAATATATATATACTTGAATTAGTCAGGGTTGCCCTCCAATCTTGCATGAATATATATGACAATCTTTGCTTCACTATGGCATCAAATAACCTTAGGTCAGTGACAAATTGGTCGACCCAGATATAAGCCATGCCCGTGGAGTCTAGCACTGAGGAGATGTTTTGGATCCAGGGGCTCATGTACAATCCTTGGGTATGGTTCCAATAAAGAATATCATATGGTGATCTTGAGATTTTATTGGTATTGTCCCCTTCATATATTAACTTGGCCCAAAAGTTTAGACAACGTATTTTAATTTTAATCCCTATGGGTATAAATCCTAGCTCCCCAAAGACAAAGTTGATGGCTGTAGACTTTTTCAGTTTCAAGATAAATTTAAGAAACCATAGCTCCAGCTTTTCAATTTTTGTAATGTTTTCAAGACCCCATATCTCACAACCACACGTAAAAACCGGGATTACCGACTTCTCGTACAGTTCTAAAACAATATCAATCGGTAATTGGTTTCTCCTCATCTTGATTATAATGGAATACATTCCCCTTTTCGCTTCAATACATCGATGATTTTTCTCACTGCTGAAAGAGCCGTTTTTAGAAAATATTTCACCTAAATGTTTATAACTATTTACTATTTCATTTGTAGTATCCCCGATTTGGAATGTGTCATTTTTTCCTAGTCGAGTGCCAAATTTGATTATTTTTGATGTATTTATGTTTATTTCAAGTTTCCACTTTTTACAATAATCATTGAAAACGTTCAACATTTGCTGTAAGTTTTTGCCTGGACGAGCTAGAAGTGATGTATCGTCCGTGTAGAGGAGGACAAGTAACTGTAAAAATAATTGGTCGACACCCATCGATTTTAAAGGTTTTTTGATGTTCAGACCATTACACTCACGTGAGATCAAAAAGCATTCCAGATCAATCAAGTGTAGTGCAAAAAGTATAGGCGACAAATTTTCCCCCGCCTTACCCCGACAGTACTAGAAAATATTTTGATTTACACCCATCAATCTCAACTGTGAATTTAATTTTGTCATACATATTTTATTACGTGCAATATGTTTCCGTCTATATGTGAGTTTAACATTTTTTTTTTCCATAGAGTTGCTCTCCAGACCGTGTCAAATGCTTTAGAGAAGTCTATGAATGCACAGCAGATGTTAGTTTTACTTGCCCTTAGAAGTTCAACTATAGTTTTCAGAGAGAATATATGATCAATTGTAGAGTAGCCTTTCCCGAATCTAGCCTGTGCCTCACCCAATAGGCTGTTGCTCTGGAGGAATGATGATATTCGGTCACTGAGAATACTAGTGAATAACTTGGATATATTGCTCAGTGGGGTAATTTTACGGTAATTTTCTGTGGCTAGGGGGGGGGGGGGGTCCCTTTTATTTTTATATATTGGCCTTATTATCCCAGTAGTCCATTCTTCAGGGAGAAGGCCCCTGTCTAATATTAGATTGAAGAGTTTCAGATATATCAGCTGAAAACGCGGGAACGTGTTTTTAATATACACTCATTACTTATTCTATCGATACCAGGGTCTTTTCCATTTTTGAGTTTTTTAACTGCTCTTCTTATCTCTTCAGTACTAATTGTCTCATCTCACTCATATTGATTTATCTATATCCCTCATATCAGACGTAAGTGGGTAATTTTCATTATCGTCAACGGGGGCATCACTATTTTCATTTTCATCTATTCGTTTGTAATATTCGTAGAACTCATTTAAGGATGGCAGTTTACCGCTTCGATCCTTATTACAGAGTAATTTGTTATTTTCCAAAATTCTTTAGCATTCAAGCGTTTAAAGTGGCGTAGATTGTCTCTAAGTTTCGAGTTAAACCGGGTATTGCCTCTTCTAAGGGTATATTTGAATATATGTCTATGAGCAAGTAGATTCGTCTCATTGTCCGCATTAGGGGCCATTCTGTATAACTTTCGCGCTCGTCTTAAGTGACTTCTAGCCTTAAGACAGTTTTTCGTAATCCAGGGCTTACTCATTTTCATGTTTTGCGACCGATTTCTGGAACTTGCTATATTTTTTTATGCCAAAGTTTTTTTTCCCCGTTTGTAAATATAGGGAGCAGAGCTCTTTATTTATTTCATTATATCGTTAAGGCATATGTTGGACAAACTTATTTTCCAGCTGTGCAATACTAGATTCTGGGACGTTTTCCAGAAAAAAATATCCCATTTATTAGGATCCCATGGACGAATATGATGTCCATCCCTTGGCCCTCCAAGTTCATCGACAAAATTATTGTTCTTGCCTGGGTCATCAACAAAAGTACCGTTAGTTTGTTCCGTTAACTGCTTGGTGTTACTCAAACTGTTATTTGTTCAACATTCAGGGCAACTGTCAAATGTCAAAACAATGGGACAGTGAACATCGGAGAGCAGTTCATAAAAGTCAACAACCATGAACTCGGTCAAGCACTTGGGAAACTCTGATGTACAGATCAGATAGTCGATAACCCTTACAGGTTGTCGCTCCTATATTCTTGTCCTTCCCAAATCTACCATTAATGATGAGTAAGTCATTAAGTTTACACAGTGCTGCAAGTTTTTTCCCCAAATTATTTATAACCTGGTCTTTTAACTTCCTGTCAGCAGCTATTCCCTTTATAACCTTATTAGCGAGTTCTCATCGCAAAGCGTCAGAAAGCGCACAGCATTCGCCAATTCGTGAGTTAAAGTCTCCGATCAGGAAAACGATATCGCTTTCTGCTGGCTTATCAGCTACTGGGACGAGTAGATTATCGTGTGCACTCCCCTAATCGTATTTAGAGCCTTCAATTGGCAACGAAACATTCACGAATAATACATTGGGTTCATTTCCCTTTCTAAATTTTGCCCACAGAACGGTTTCGTTTCTATCTGGTAGAATTGTGAAGAATGATTTCAGACCATTTTCTACCGCTGTACATAACCCTCCCGATCTCACATTAGATACTTTTTTCAGTTTCTTGGCGTGAATACATGAAAACCCTCAATTCGGACTACATCAAAACATCCGTCTTCGTTTCCTGGAAACAAAGAACTTCAAAACCTGAGATGTATTCTACAAATTCAGAGACACGTGACCATGGAGAATGGAGGATAGAATTTGTTCTCTCTGTGGTGGTGGATAGTTTTCTTGTAAGATGTAGTGTTTGAATGTAGTATATCCGGATCCAAATGTTCTATCATATGGTGTATGTTCTAAGGATTCTTTGTGAGTTTTTGCATGTTCCGATCGCGTTCTGAGAAAAAACATATGAGGGTCAGAAAAGAAGAAAACATTCAGCTGGATAGTGATTTGTTTTGTGATTTGGTGATGGGCCTCTTTGCCTTTGTCTTCCGGGTAATCAGTCGATTTATTTTAACAAAACTTATTTTAAAAATATACATTCCCTGTCATTTTCACAGCTCCATGCGTTATGTTTCGAGACATTTTCTTTAATGCATATCGACATATTCCTTTCATGTCCATATGAAGATAGTTGATCGACTAATTCACAAGTTTGTGTAATCCGCGTACAGCTGTACGATTGACATTGCAATATCGCATACGTAAAGTTGCAGGAAGAGGTGCAGGTGGTGAGGGGGAAACTGGGGAAGGCAGGAAATTCTGGTGTTACCCCAGTTAGGATGGCATTCGATGGGGGGGGGGGGGGGGGGGGGTCGGGGGTGGAAGGTGGTGGGTAGTAGGAAGCGGACTTTTGACGTGGATAGCGGGTCTTTTGGGAATAGGAAGGTGCGTCAGGTTGAGGGTAGGGGAGAAGTAGGGGCTAGAGTGTCAAATCCCCAAGCCAGTAGTGTGAGTCTGGAGGCCAAAAAGCGTATTCGTTTAGAATCGGATAGTGAGGGAGATAGCGATGACCATGTGGCGTCTGTCAGGGCAGTAGTCAGAGGGAAGGTTAGGAAGGTGGGAAACGATGACAAGGAGGCTTGTAGTGGGAGTGGGCAAAAAGTGGAGTGCAGTGATCAAAATAGATTCAGTGTGTTAGGTAATTTCGAGAATTCTGAGGAGCAGGTGGGGTCTGAAGAGGTGAAGGTGGAGGTAGGCATGGAGGTTAGTGTGGCGGAGTGCAAGACTGCGAGCCGGTCCAGTGGGAACAGAGGTGGTAACAGGGGTAGTAGGACAGGAAAGGGGCAGTTGGTGGTTGCAGGGAGCAGTATAGTGCGGGGGTTAGATAGGGTGGTGTGTGGGCCCGACAGTGTCAACAGGACCAATTTGTGCTTTCCGGGAGCTAGGGTGGAGGACCTACGGGACAGAGTGGGTGGATTAGTAATAGGGTCAGGCCCAGATCCAGTGGTTGTTGTACACGTGGGGACCAACAACTTCAGGGAGAGAAAATCAGTTCACCTCATTGAGACTTACAAGGACTTAATAAGTCAACTGAATGCCAAGAATGCCCAGGTAGTGGTTTCGGGGCTTCTCCGAGTACTAGGGGTGGGGACGCGCGTAATTCGCGGATCATTGGGACCAACGAGGAATTGGGGGAGTATTGTAAGGAACTTGGGATACCCTTTTAGACAATTGGGGATCATTTGGGGGAAGAAAGGACCTAAATGGAAGGATGATCTCCATCTTAGCCCAAGGGGTACAGATGTTTTAGGAAGAAATATGTTGCAGGTGGTGGAGCCTTTTTTGGTATAGGGGGGGGGGGAGGGGGAACAGTGAAGGAAGGAATGAACACAGGAAATGTGTTACGAACCATAGTTGTAAAAAATGGGACAATGGGGATAAGGAAAAGGGACCAAACATCCAAATCAATAGGAATAGCTTCCCAAGGAAAGCACAGGTACGCAAAATAGGATACACAAATATAGAGGGACTAGATAATAATGGGACCAGTAGGCGGAAGCCAATTAACATTGATACCCTGGAAGTGGGTTATAGCAACATCCAGGGTCTCCACCGGAAAGTAAGTGAAATTGCTACATTGATCGAGGCAGAGGAGTTTGACGTCATGGGCTTAAGCGAAACGTAGATAAGACACGAGGAACGGGTAGACCAAGTAAGGGGGTGCGTGTGGATAGGTGTAGGTCGAACGCAAGGCCATAAAAATGGCCTTCCGTTCGACCTACACCTATCCACACGCATTAAAGAGGATTTAAAACCGTCGCTGATCACAGACCTGGAAGACGTCAGCACCCCGGTTGAGGTATCGAAAGAAATTGGATGGGTAAGGATCAACCTGAGAAACAAAAATATTGCCCTTGGGGTTGTGTACTGTGCGGTGGAGGGACGCAAACCCGAGTGGAATGATTCGATATACTCAACACTGAGGTCCAATATCACCGAACTACAAAATAGGGGGCTCGGTATAATTCTGATGGGTGACTTTAATGACCACATAGGTAATAATGAAGAAGGCATAGAGGGTGGGGACAAGAAAGTCAACAGGAATGGAAGGAAGCTGTTAAACTTCACAAACGAGCTCGGTCTGAAGATTCTGAACAGGGACGCGAAGTGTAATGGGAAATGGACCTGGGAGAGGAACGACAGAAAATCAATAATCGACTACATTCTCACAGATATTATTTTATGGAGGGAGGTGATAGGGGTAGAAGTGGATGACGAGAGTTAAGTGGTGGTGGATAGTGATCACAACTTGATTACAGTGACGATCAGGGCCAAAAATCTAGTAAAAAGCAAAGAAAGCTTTAAGGAGATTTGGGAACTCAAAAAGGATGCTGACTGGGCGAAGTTCAATGAAAAACTGAAACCAAAGCTTGCTACCGTACCCAAGAGGGGCAGTATCCAGAAGATGGCTGACGCCATAGCTGCGAGTCTAGTGGAGGCAGGGAAGGAAAATGTAGGAAAGATCAGGGTTCCAACACGGGAGCTTGGGTACAGAGTGAATGAAGAACTGAAAAGGGCCATAAAGGGAAGAAAAGCTAAATGTGCTGCATTCAGGAGAAGTGGAAAACTTAAGGGGGCGGAAAGCAACGAGGCTACAGTAAAGGAAGAATACGACCAAGCACGAAATAAAATAAATAACATTAAAGACGATAATTGGAGAGTACGAAATAGCAGTCTTATTAGGAGAATAAGAACGACAGGGAGGAAGGGGGGGGGGGGGGGGGCGAGTTCGAACGTATTTTGGAATTGGGTGAATAAACGTAACAAAACAAGTAACTCACAGAATATTAAAGTTGATGGCAGAGTTACAGACGAGCAAGATCAAGTCATATCAGAACTAGTCAAGCACAGGGAAAAGGTAAACGATAAGCGATGGGGCATCGGGAGCCCACCTGAGTGTCCGAACCAGGTCGAGAAAAACCAATCGAACTTCGTGTGCAGCGAAATTAAAACGGAGGAGGTGCAAAAGGTGATAACAAAATTAAGGGATGGAAAAGCGGGAGAAGTGGATGAAATTCCTAACGAGTTTACCAAAAAATTGGGAGAGGAATGCGTGGAAAGTCTAACTGCCCTATTCAATCTAGCCATAGAAAATCAAGAGGTCCCAAAGGAGTGGAGAGAAAGCAAAGTTACATTTATTCACAAAAAGGGGGAAAAAGACGTTTTGGATAACTATCGAGGGATCTCTGTCAGTAGCAACATTGGAAAGGTTTCTGTAAAGTCCTGTATGGGAAACTAGAGGAGGTGATTGAAGAGAAGGTTGTTTGGGAGAAATCCAGAATGGCTTCAGGAGGTGAAGGAGAGTTACTGACCATCTTTTCACGCTATCCCAAATGATAGAATCCGCGAAAGCAAAAAAGAAAAAGATGTTTATGGCATTTTTGGGTGTCAAAAAGGCATACGATAGAGTATGGATGGGGGGGGGGGGGGGGGGGAGGGGTATGTGGCGCAAGCTGGAGGCTCTGGGTTTAGGAGGCGAGTTTGTTAGAATTATGATAGAATTATGAAAGCATTATATAAACGTGCACAGAGTGAACTTAGCCCGGGAAACATTATAACAAAACGTGTGCCTATGGAGATCGGCCTAAAACGGGGGTGTATCCTTTCGCCAATCCTGTTTGCATTGTACATCAAAGGTTTAGGAGATGAACTCCTGCGTAGCAACGAGGGGGTAGCAGTTGGGGACTTGAAGATGCCAGGGCTATTTTTTGCAGACGATATGGTTCTAGTGTCAGAAAGCGAAGAGGGGCTAACAAAAATGCTGGGAATTGTTGGGAAATATGGGAGCAAATGGAGACTCGAACTTAATGAAAACAAGAGCAAAATTATACCTGTGGGCCATAAAGTGGACCCCACTCGAAGGTGGAGAGTGGGTGAGTTCTGCATTCCGGAAGGGAGCAGCAAACTTCTCAGTGTAGGAGAGACAGGTGATTACGAGTATTTGGGGGTAAATATAAACATTACAGGAAGAGGTATCTACCGAAACCACACAAATAAATTGATTCTGAAGGGGAAGCGAATCCTTAATCAAATGAAACTTATAGGGAGAAACTGTTTCAATAAGATTTTCGTGGGGAAAACCATTTGGGAAATGCTGGGGCTGGCAAGTATAACATACGGAACGGAAGTGGTACCCCTAAACCAGACGGCCGTAAAGAGCTTGGAAATCCTGCAGAACAATGCAGGCCGATGGATAACGGGGTCGAGTAATGCCGCAGCGCCTGAAGCAATCAGGGGTGAGCTTGGGTGGATGAGGATCAAGGACAGGATAAACCTGTTGAAACTCGGTTATCTTAATTATTTGGTAAATCTCCCCAACAGCCGATGGTGTAAAGTAATGTTCCTGAGAATTTTCAGCTCAGATATCAAAACGGGGTGGATGATCCAAGTGAGGGAGCTAGTAGAGAACTACTCATTGGAGATCCCGGACCTGGACGTTGGGGCAAACCAGGGTAAAAAAATCGTCAGAGAAAGGGTCATGGAGGATTGTAACCGTAATTGGCGAGAGGGGGTCAAATCAAAGAGGTCTTTGGGTGACCTGCGTTATAAAGAGAAGCCAGGTTTTGAAGAGTACCTTGATGGCACCTTTGGGGGTCACTGTTCAAGCTGAGGTCGCGATCCCTGGAGCTGAGAGGACAAATTGGGAAAGACGGTGAAAAGGAGTGCCAGATGTGTAACTTGAGCATGGTGGAGACCCTGGAACACTGTTCAGCTGTCTGACCACAGACTTCTGATTTTTAGAAATCATGCAGCCGACAAACTTAATTAATTATGCAGCTTACTTTCGTTACAATCAGACTCATTTTTTGAAAATTTCTTGAAATTTTTTTATGTATCTTGAGTCAAAAGCAAGAACTCGCGAAACCGATTATTTATTTATTGTTCATGCTAATGGGCAGAACCAAAAAGAAGCCCAAAAGACGACGCTCATCAAACGAAACCTAACAAGTGACTCCAGTCAATAAGAATCCTAAATCTAAGCCAAAATCTAACTCCACATCTGACTCAGTGCAAAGTGGTTTAGATCTTTCGAGAGCCACTGGTCCTACAGTAGGAGACACACCCGATACTGTTGATATTGGTGATATCCGTCCTTCGACTTCTATTGAGAAAAGTGTACCGCACTCGGCAGATACAAAATTTAACATGAATTCGTCGTCGCAAGAGATACTTGTTCAACACGCCTCCTTCATACAAGGACTGAGTGACCCTTCTGTACAACAGATACTGACAGATATTATCCGTAAAGCGATAAATGAGGCTATTGAAAGTGCAGTTAAACCCCGAATATTGACTCTTGAGAGAAAAGTATAAGATTTAGAAAGTTCAATTCAAAAATGCGATTCAGCAATATCACATCTGACAGAGGAATTGGACGACCTTCAGCAGTACGGTCGACGTACTAACCTTCGACTGATGGGAGTACCTGAGGATCCTACTGCAAATATAGACTCAATTGTCCTGGAGGTAGCTAATGCTTTGGGTGTACCATTACAGCTGAATGAGATATCCCGCAGTCATCGAGTAGGACCAAAATCGACTTCCACACATGTGCGACCTATTATTTTTCGTCTGAGCACCTACAGAACTAGGAATGCACTGTTCAGAGCAAATCGAGACTAACAACAGTAGACTTGTCCAAGCTAACTAACAGATTCGCGCACAAATGGCTGCAAGTGCGAGGAAACTTAAAAAGGATTCGAAAATTTTAGGGACATGGACTGCAGACGGCGTTATGTTTATCAAACTAATGGACGAAACGGTTCGCCGTGTCACGAAATCCACACAATCCGATGAACTAGAAGCTCGACTCAGATAAATCAATCAACCAACCAACAGACAGATAAAACCCCATTCAGATTAAAACATAAATGATAAATATAGCTCTCTCCCTATTCTCTCTGAAAATGGTGGAATGTCAACGACCAAATGTGAGTCATTCCACTGTACATGGATAGGGTATGGGACGTTACCGCGTAGAGTAAAACCTGCACCCCAACCCCCATCCTTGTGAGATCCGAAGCGAAGTTCTTGTAAAATATATGCTTCTCATTCCCTCTCTGGACACTGGATATTATACTCCTAATCCAAAGGTAAAATCCACAGTGTGCTCTGCTATGCTTAACCCTAATACAAAGCCACAAAAATATCCCTTATATCGTTTTCCCTTGTAGATTGGAAATACAAAACGTGCCTGATACATATTGACACTGGACATTATACTCCTAATCCCAAACGTGAAATCCACAGTGTGCTCTGCTGTGCTTAACCCTAATACAAAGCCTCAAAAATATCCCTTACATCGTTTACCCTTGTAGAGTGGAAATACAAAAAAGTGCTTGATAAATATTCTTTGTCCGCATTCTCTCTGATTATGACTGGTTGACTCAAACCAACGGGGAGTCACTCCGCTGTATCTAGAGAGGGAAAGCGGATTTTACCGCATAGTACACAACATGTCACTAGACCTATCCCTGTGAGCGAAATGCCCTCCATGGAATGCGTCAGGTTAATATCATTGCACTTGGGAGTCTCAGTTCCCTAAGTGTTAATCAGAGTGGCCAAGTCCTACTTGGTAATAATTTTTTGTTGAGTAAACTTTAATAATAGTATAAACGCTGTTCTAGAATTCCTGTTAAAGGGGAAGCTATACTTCGAACTATTTTACAACATTCAATAATAACACTATGAGGATTCTCTTAAAGGCACGGTTATGTAATCGTGGTATTTTATTAATATTCCTAGTCTAATTCGAATTGCATAACATCAGTGGAATTGTCCTACAAGTTCTCGGCACACTTGGTGTAGAAGTAGAAAACGAGACACGAAAACCAGACAATAGTCTGACCTACAGTAACCTCACTAAGGTGTTTTCGACAGAATTTGATATTATGATTGGCATAATTAGCTAGTATAAGCCTGACCTATAATAACCCCATCAGAATGCTTTTGACAGATTTTAGCATTGTATACTGACCCGGCCTAAGCTCAACACACCCAGTATAACTTTCAGCTCTGAGAATTGTGCAAGATAGCACGTTCAATTGACGTCAATATGGGTGGTTAAATTATAAACCAACAACATGCCAGTGTATTTTTGAACGCGAGAACGCCAACTGTTAGCACAGGATGCCCCCACTATCCCAGAATGGACGTGAGGGGCTAAGGAACACCTCTCCGTCATCTTGGAGTATTGGTGGTGTTCTCTGGTGTTTTATGACGTCAATTGGAATAAGATATGCAAAAACATGCACGAAAAGTCACGCCCAACTGAATATAAGCCGACGGAAAGACCCGAACATTTCACTTCTCTCTTGGCTTTCAACTTGCATAGAAGTCACTATCCTATTTTCGTGGAAGAACACTGCCGAACGCTGCCAGGCCAGACAACAGTTCCAGACACAGGACGCGATGAGAGCAATGCGATAGTTTCGACTTAGTCTCATTTCGTATCTGATATTTTTCATAATTTACCAGAGAGAGAATTTGAAAGTTTAACTTGTAGGAACTATACTTAGGGTTTAAATAAAAGTGTAGAAAACTGTAAGTAAATTTTATGTGTTTTTGAATTCACCCTTTCACTGCGGCTGCAGTACTTCAAGAATTTCTACAGACTCCACAGAAGCTGGTTGCCTTCTTGATTGAACATTTTAAATTGTCCTGTGGCCATTTGCCATGATTTTTCCGGGGTACTTAACCCTGGTATGCCACAGGCCAGTTTATATGGTGCCGTTCGTCAGGATGTGGACTCTGATTTCTAACTCTCTTGAAACGTGAACATTCTAGAAACATCTATTAACCCTAATTAACTCAAAACGTTGCCGCTGGGGAGCACAGTGAACTTGTGAGAACTTTTTGATGTTATTTATGGGGGACAGACATCCCTTAATTTACTGGTAAATTGAACGCCTGGCAGCAGGTATTTATAAGGCAGCAGACGCACACAACACCCTCTAAATCCAATACTGGTACAACTCTATGGTGGAACTGGTTGCATGTCCAACGTGCCATTATTTACACTGACGCTGGCCGCCAATTGCTATCACATCCAAACTACGCTCGACTGGTCGCACCGAGCGTTGCTCATCAGATATATTGAACTTTTGACTGAACATCAGAGAAAAACGGAAACTCAAACAGCAGTGAAAAATCTCGAAGAATTCCAGGAAATTCTGACACGACAACCGCGTGTGTTTTAACAGTTATAGCGCTAGCAAGGTAGGTGCAATTTTCTTCATTTTACATTCGTTAACAGCAGAAAAATTAAATTGTAAATTACTTCATAGTAATAAAATTCATTGAATAAATTGAAAATGACCACACCACCGACAGACAGAGAGCCACGGTTGATGGATGAAGTTACTCAAGAGAAACAGGAAAGGGAAGGTCTTGTGGGTCAGTATGAGCTGCAGCTTGCTGAACTGGGCACCCAAGCTCAGAGCTTGTCGCAGCAGCATGCTGCCTCACAACAAACACTTCAACAAACGCAGACAGCAATCGCCCAAGTGAAGGCGGAACTGATACAGCAAAAAGCTGATTTAGATTTGCAGTTAGCTACTGAGAAAGCTAGTGCCCAAACAAAGCAGCAGAGATTGCAAAGAAAATTGGCAGAAGCTGAAAAGAAAGCCAAGGACCCCATGTCTTCTGCCATTATCGACCTGCATGAAACCGTGCGCCAAAGTGAAAAGAGTAATGCAAAGACTGCTAACGCCACTCAGGCCCAGTCCATTCATTCCCATATTAAGAAATTTGACGGGAACCCCCTGCATTTTCGGGGTTGGATAAAATATCTTGACCTTTTCTGTGAGACAAATGACGTAGAAGAGAAGCGATGACCTAAAATCGCCACTCAAACCAGTGACTTTGTAGTTGCCGATTTTATTTTAAGAACAATGAAGAAAACTCCTGAAATGCTTTGGTCCGAACTGTATGGCGAATTGAAAAGTCGCTATAGCGCCACTATGGATAACTCCATGGCCACCAATCAGTTGCGCCATATGTGACAGGGAAAAAATCAAACTCTTGTCTCATATGCTGAGCAACTGCTTGATCTTGTGAAAGACGCCTTTGATCAGGAGACTGACAACCCCACCATCCAGAAAAAACCTCTCAGATTATTTTTGTGATGGGTTGTATGACTCCAATGTTCGGATGAAATTGATCCGCCGCATGCCAAAGATGCTAGAAAACGCTGTTAGTCAGGCATTATTCGAAAACGCCATGAAAATCAAATTTTGCGCCCGCTCTGAGGCTTCCAAAGGAAAGGTGCCCTTTGGAAAGGCTTTTGACCGACAATAGGAAGAATATGAGCGCTATCGGGACCCTGTATTTCGCGATCCCATGGACGAACAGGAAGAACATGTAGATCTCCCTTTGGAGACGAGAGACGAGACTTCCATGGACATAGGTGTGGCGCACCGGCGCCATAAGGTTAATATATTAACGAAAAACTACAGTGGAGGTTATGCGCGACCTCCATATCAGAATCAGAACAAAAATCAGTATAACAATCAATACCGAAATAGGGGAGGTGAAATTACAACAGATACCAGAAACCAACACGATTTTCACGACCGGTTTGCAGTCGCTGTAACCGCGTTGGTCACTTGAAACGTGATTGCCACGTAAACTTGACCAAGCAAGTGAGAAGACTTTATATTCAGCCAGCAGGTGAGAGGTCACCAGGGGCGACCTTTTGCTGCTTTCGCTGTGGGAAGCCAAACCACTTCGCTCGCGATTGTCGAGTAAATTTAAACGAAGGGAACTCTGCCCATATGGGGCAATGAGCAGAGTTAATGAGAAGTCACATGCTCCCAACAGAAGTGAAAATGGAAATCACCAGGGAGACGTGATAAATAATGCACAAAATGAATGTATGAATATGTGTAAAAATAAAAATGTAAATAATAAGACAGGTGGAAATACGGGTAATAAAACATGTAATATAAAGCCAAGTACTCAGTCTCAAACAAGGAGAACCAAAAACGGTTCTCCTCCAGTGAAAAGTAAAGCCATTCAATGCACAAGGTGTGGTCAGACCACACATAATAGGAAAAATTATACAGTAAAATTCACAACCATTCCTCTGACTGGTAGACCCAAGAAACTCAAGGCCAACTCACAAAATGGCTGGCCTGCAAAGAACAGTCAGCATGCAAAATTTACTTCACAAAATTGTTTCAGTTATCAGACCACCAGTGGTCTGGAAGTAAAAGTATACAAGACTGGTATAACTCAGGTAGCTGCTGACGCTATGGTGAATGCAGCAAATAGCCAATTGACCCATGGCAGAGGTGTTGCCAGAGCTATAGCTCTTGGAGCTGGTCCAGCCCTTGAACAAGAATGTCAACAATATATTAAACTGCATGGAGAACTTCCAGTAGGTGAGAATATGACTACCACTTGTGGAATGTTGCCATGTTTAAAAGTGATACATGCTGTGGGACCACGCTGGAATGATTACGGTGATAAAAATAAATGTCTCAATGTCTTATACAGTACTGTACAGAAAGTATTGCAGGTATGTGATAACAAAAATTTTGTAAACATAGCTATCCCACTGATTAGTAGCGGGATATATGGTGTACCTAAACAGAAGTGTGCAGATGTTTATGTTAGAGTTCTACAAAACTTTACTCCTAAACAATTAAAAGAGATACACATTGAAGATGTAGACCCTGATATTATGATTTATATGAAAAATGCTTATGAAAACCAAACCATGAAAAAGACTTCAACCAGGTAAGCAGGGTTGTATTGAAATAAATCAGCAGAAACAGGAAGTATTTGAATCAGGAAATAGGAATCCAAGAATAAGAAGCCAAGAGCAATCACTTGGGAAAAACCCAAAACAACAAAACAGGAAAAACCCAAAGGGAAGTAATTGGAAAAACCCATGTCAACGGGAAGTGAAACACTCTATGGAAACCAAGGGAAATAACTTAGTAAACAATGATGATTACCCAAATGGGGAACAACAGCAACAAAAACTTAGAAATTCTGAACCGGAAACCATAACCATAAATTATGGGGCTGCTTCTTTGAATAGTGTCTTAGTGAACATCAAAGGACAGCGAGTATGTGCCTTATTAGATACAGGGGCACAGACAAGTTGTATTAGTACAAAATTTTGGAAAAATCTTAAACACCGACCGAAATTAGTTGGTGATAAAAATTCTTTGCCTAACATTGCAGGTATTACTGGGAATGACACTCTCCCTTGAGGAAAAGTTAGACTTGAATTTTACATTTAAGGAATTTATCAGGTGCATGAGTTCTTGGTAATAAATGAATTGAATCGAAGCATGTTGTTAAGAATGGATTGGATTAGGGGCAATTGAGTTAATTTATATTGGGAATTTCATAAATTGAGATTAGATGGTCACTATGTACCCATTGTTCAAGATATACAGGTGAGTTGTCTTACTCGACTGATTAATCAGGTTGAACTTAAACCACAGTCCACTTGTTTGTGTACAGCAAAAGCCTCCGGTGCAAAATCTGTCTTTGACACAAAATACTTAGAACATCATGGATTGACTAAAGGTCACGTGGCTGAACAGTCTGGCCTCTTAGTTAGTAACTAATGGCAATAAAACCATACCTGTATTGTTGGTGAACAGTACCAACAAACATTACACCTTAAAGAGGGGATGTTTGATTGGAAAACTTGAGCCAATAGAACAGGAAGAAAAAGTCTTAGAAGTTAATCAGATCTTAACTCAAAATACACCTGAAGACCAGATCACAGATGCTGACATACAGGTGTCTGAAGACAAACGGCACCTGTTGATGCCAGTCATCAATAATAATAAAGACTTGTTTGCAAAAACTGATAAAGAATTAACCCAGACAGATACAGTTAAGATGCGCATTGACACTGGCGACGCACCACCAATAAAAAGTAGAGCATATAGAGTTCCATTACTTAAGAGAAAAATTATGGACGAAGCACTTGAAGAAATGCTTCAATCCGGAATTATCTGAAGATCAAATAGTGCATGGAGTTTTCCGTGCTTGCTCATAGACAAGAAAGACGGCTCAAAACGCTTCTGCGTGGATTTCCGCAAGCTCAATGAAGTCACAAAAGTTATGAACTGGCCACTTCCATTAATTGATGACATCTTTACTTTATTGAATGGATGTCAATACTTCACCACCCTTGACATGAAGTCAGGTTACTGGCAAGTCAAGATGGATGAAGAAGACAGACCTAAAACGGATTTTGTTTGCCACAAGGGCCTTTATGAGTTCAATGTGATGGTCTTTGGTCTCGTTAATGTGCCCTCTGTGTATCAATCACTCATGACAAGCATCTTGGAGGGCCTAGAGGATTTTTCTCTGGCCTACCTTGATGATATTTTGATCTTCAGCGGTGACGTAAAATCTCATATTGACCACATTAAACAAGTATTTGGTCGACTACGAAAACATAAATTGAAGCTAAAAGCTAAGAAGTGTTCCTTCTTTCAATCTGAAACATCTTATCTTGGTTTTGTAATTAGTAAAGATGGAATTAAACCTGAGACTTCCATGGTCGAGGTCATTCAAAAATTAAGTCCGCCAAAAATGGTAACGGAAGTGAGATCTTTTATGGGCATGACCTCATATTATCGTAGATTTATTCCCCGGTTCAGCAAAATTGCTCAACTGCTATTAGAACTGACAAAGAAATATGCAAGATTTCATTGGCGTGACACACATCAAAAAGCCTTTCAAGAGTTGAAAGATCGTTTAACTCAAGTTGCTCATTTGTCATATCCAAATCCCAGAAAGCCTTACGTGCTTTACACAGATGCCAGTGGCCGCTGTGTCAGAGTGGTTTTGGCACAGCCATGTGATGACAAAACAGGTCAACTACCTGGAGTACCTGATGAGAAACCCATTGTCTTCCTATCTCATAAGTTGGGAGAAACCCAACAGAAATGGTCGACATTTGAGAAAGAAGCTTTTGCTATCTCATATGCTTTGGATAAATTCAATAGTTACTTACAGGGAGCAGAGTTTGTTATTAAGACAGACCATGCCCCCTTGCAGTACTTGTTGAAAAGTCTGCAAAACAATGCCAAAGTACAACACTGGGCATTGAAGATAGCTAGCTACAATTGTAAGATTGAATATTTACTAGGTGGAAAGAATACATGTGCTGACCTACTTTCTCGTTTACCTGAGGGAATTGTGAATGCTGACCCTGGGTACGAGATGGATAATGTGGAAAATCAGAAAGCATTACAAATTGGAATTATAAATAGTAACAAAATTGATCCTCAAAGATATGTACATGTCATCACAGATGAACCTCAGGTTCCACCCGAACCACAAGCAATTAATTACAAAGATTTGGACATGAAGGTAGAGCAACAGAAAGATGAAAAGATTGTAGAAATCATTAAGAAGTATCAAGGTAACAATACCCCTGCACACATTAGTAGTAGATACCTCATAATAGAGGGAGTATTATATTACATTAGTACAGTTGACGATAACCCGCGAGTGCGCTTATGCATACCAGAACAATTACATGCAGATGTGTTGAAACAATACCATGATGAATTAGGTCACCTTGGCATAGACAAAGTATACAATAATATCAGAAGAAAATATTATTGGAAAGATTTATATAAACATATTTATAAACATGTAGAGAATTGTTTTGTGTGTCGAGCTCGTAACACCAGAGCTCACACTTTGCCATTGCAAGAGACTGATAGACCTCAATACCCTTTTGCTAAAATAGCATTGGATATGAGTGGTCCACACCCTGAGACTTTATCAGGAAACAAATATATTGTGACCTTTATAGATATTTATTCTGGCTGGCCTGAAGCGTTTCCAGTGCCTGATAAAAAGGCGGAAACAATTGCTAACTTGATAATAGATCAAATTTTTCCAAGATTTGGATGTCCTTTAGAAATATTAACAGACAATGGTTCTGAAAATGTAAATGCAGTGATGAAATAATTAACTGATTATTACAAGATACATCATGTAACCACTTCCTACTTCCATCCACAATCTAATTGGAAGGTGGAGAGGCTACATAGAACACTGAATGACATCTTAGCAAAATTAGCTTGAGAAGAATTAGAAACATGGAATTTATTCCTAAACCAAGCTATGGCAGCCATCAGGTTTAATGGAAGCGAATCTTCTGGATTCTCTCCATTTTATCTGGTGTATGGCAGAGATGTGGTTTTACCACTCGACAATATACTTAAACCTCGAGAAAAATATGTAGGTGAAGAACCTCATAAGATAGCCATTCAGGAACAACATAGAGCATTCAGAAAACAACAAGCTGCACAAAAGAAACGAATATTAAAGCAACAAAGATTGCACGACGTAACAGCAAAGGATATCACCTTTGAAGTAGGTGATCCTGTTTTATACTCCTCAGGTAAATCTAAAGGAAAATTAGAATCGAAATGGGACTACCCATTTTGAGTCATTGAGAGAACAGGTCCAGTGAGTTACAAGATACAAGATCAGTTGACTTTCAGAATAATAAAATGTCATGCAGAAAGACTTAGTAAAGTACCTCAAGAATGGGAGGTGCCTCAACCTGTCCAACCTGTCAGAGCGTGACGACTACAATGCTATGCTGTTCCGTCAGAACAGTCGACTACTGAAGACAGTAGCAGTAGTGACAGTAATGAAAGTGACGATATGCAAGGGATTCAAGAAAAACACCCCTTAACGTCCTTCATTAAAAGTAAACGACAAAGACGAGAACATTCTTCTTCAGAAGAAGATGGTGTTCCACTAGCAGAATTAAGACAACAAGTACAACAGGTACGAGGTTACAAGAAATGTATGAAAGAGCTACGAGCTCCTTCAGCTGATCAACAACCATCACGGTTCATTGCTGATGATCGAAACGATCGATTAAACAATTCAATGATGGAAGTTGATCAATTACAAATAACTAAAGAAAAAGGTCAAAGTAGTGAGCCTCAACCAAAACAACCAAGTAAAGATATAACTGAGATGATCTCTTGCATCCAAGCTGTGTTAAGAGATCATAACAAGATTAAAGAACCAGGCAAAACATTAGAATTAGGAGTGGTTATGATACCTCCTACTACCTGGAGTACTAGTGATTAAATGTTACCACAAGACTAATGAGAACTATACGTAACACATAATGGCAGATGCCTCTCCTTAAGTTTGAGAGAGATGGGAGAAAGTGTAAATGAGTAACAAAATTATATTGAGCTATGATTTGTTCAGAACGAAACTATAAGTCTTGTCAGCCTCGCGAACTGACTGAGACTTCTTGTAGTTAGATTAACTTTCTGACCTTTCACACCCGGGAAGTGAATCGTCAGAGCGAAAGTAATTGAATTGCATATTACTCATTGCGCTAACTCTTGCTTCCTTTCTCATTGTAGGAGCAAGATGTTGTGTTGGATGTTATTAGTTGGTCTTTTGACTACAATAATAGATGGACATACTATTATTAGAAACAATGTGAAAGTAAATATGGTAACTAGTGATTGGAGTACAATGTTTGTTTATGAGCTTAAACCTTTTATACAATATGTGCACAGACTTAATCGAAGTATGAAATATACCAATGGTTTGTATACTGCTACAACCGCAGCTTTTCGACAAACTTTTGTAGAAATAAATGGTGAAAACTCTACTCTTGCCGTTGCGTTAAGATAGATCATAACGGATATACACCAGGAGATCAGATACCTAGATAATTGTGTTACACGAGTACAAGAGGATCTGAACGATTACCACAGATTACATGGACATACGCTCATCTCGTCTCAGAAGAAACGAGGTTTGTTCAACTTTGTAGGTGAAGGATTGAGTTTTCTCTTCGGAACTGTGTCCCAGTCAGATTTAAATGGGATAGCAGATAATTTAAGACATTTAAGTACTAATCAAGCAATGATTCAACATATTCAAAGACAAAGTTTAACCTTCATTAAGATGAATCATGAAGCGATTCTGAAAAATAGGGAATTTATGTTAAATATATCGCGCGAACTGATGCTATTTCAAGGTCGAGTAAATCAAATAGTTCAGGATCATGAAGATCGAATATTATATCTTGAACATTTAACTCATGCTTATCATCAGCTTGAGTTTGTAATGAGTCAATTGGAATCAATGATAATTGCTGCAGAAACAACTCTGCAGGGATTACACGACCAAATGGATATCTTAGCCGATAAGAAATTATCTCCAAAAATAGTGGATCCTTCACTATTGACCTCAGTATTGATGAGTATTAAAGTTCAATTAGATGATAAGTCAATGTTGCCGCTAGATCTGACAACAGGACTATAGCAATACTATCATTTGCTCACGACGGCTGCCATTTATGACAACGATAAGTTGGTGATCTTTATGAAGATCCCCTTACATAATTCGAACTTGCAATTTGAAGTGTTCAAAGTGCAGGCTTTGTCAATGTAACCAAGAATGCGCCACGAGTCACAAATAAATTAGTAGCAATATATACCCTTGAATCTGACATATTAATTATTAATAAAGAAAGGACGAAGTATGTCCCAGAAATCGGACATGACCAATGTGTAGATAACAATAAGTTGTTTTGTCCTTTAGTAGGTTCCGTACGAATGTTACATACGACGACAAGTTGTATGTTAGCCTTGTTTCTGAATATGAAATCAGAGATTCCGAAATTGTGTCAAACAGAAGTTCGATTGAATATCGACCTCCCGTTCAGTACTCGAATCGATGAAGGAATGTGGTACATCACGACAGATGTCCCACTATGATTCTCAATTACGTGCCCGAACAAAGAAATCCGAAACCGAAACGGATTCTTCCGCCAATTGGAATTTTGGAATTAAAACCGTTATGTATGGCATCGAGCGGTCAATTAATGTTACCGAGTTATTTCCATAAAAGGGATAATTCTACTTTTCGGATTGTTACAAAGACGGTGTTACCAAATTTCTCATTGTTACAATGACAGATGTGGAAACCTGTCATAGAGAGAGTGAATATATCAACTTTTACGATACCGAAAGGAATAGAACACTTAGATGACTTACCCATGGATGACTTACTCCATGAACTTGACTCGCTAAATTTACAAATGACGGAATCATTTGAAGTCCCTAAGTGGGCTTATGCTCTCACGACTGTTGCATTAATAATAGGATTATATCTGCTTTGGAAGTGCTATCGAGCCGATAGACACAAACAGATATACAAGTGGTTAAGAAACCATAAAAGTAAACTGACTTTTTCTGCTGTTGATGATAGTGAAATGTCTAATTTTGCATTTGCTGATGATGAAATCTATACTAGTATGGGACCTAGACCACAGCCTTCAGCTCCTGCTAATCCAACTGGAGCATAACAACAACAACAACCACAACAACCTCCTAAGAGTATTAGAGACATGATGAGAAAAGCTGTTCAAAACTTTAGACCTTCTCCTCAACCTAATAGGAAACCAATATATCCCCGTGTACAACATGATGTGAATTCTGCCAATGTCCACATAACTATGTTCGATATAGACAAAGAAACTGAAAAACAATAGTTCACACACTGTGTGTTTTTGTTTCCCTGTACAAATGGCAGAATCAGATTCTAGTGTTGACAGTGGGATAGATGATTTCCCTGATTACCAGAGTTATTATAATGATCGTTATTTTTATATGATGAAACTTCAAGTACAGTTAGTACTGGAACAGACAGTAATAGTACTGTTTCACGAGAACTTTTCCAAGACAATAATTCATCTAGTATGGACGTAAATATAAATAGCAATTCATCTGATAATTGTGTAACATGCATAAGCACCAGGCCACTCCATCAATCAGATATCCCAGACTTGATTATCACCAGCAAATCACTAACCAGCCAAATGCAAGACATATTTGTAGGAGATGATGAGCTAGGCAGTGATCACCTGCCGTCTCACGTCACTTTGAAATATAATACTGGTCCCGCAAGGTATCCTCTCGCGAATAGGAGGAACATATCAAAAATTGACTGGAACCTCTTCAGAAACATTATCGAAGTAAAAATAAAAGCAAATGACCCCTTAAATGCTCATCAACTAGAAAAAGCCTGCACTCATCTTAACGAGATTATCAACAGTTCACTAGATGAAATTTGTTCCAAGCAAACAGTAAAGACGAGGATCAACAGAATAACCCAAACAACTCTTCAAATTATCAATCAAAAAAGAAAAGCCTTCCGGGCTTACCAATCAGAGAATGATCAAATGAAAAAAACAGAACTTAAAATCGAGTATAATCGCCTACATAGAGAAATAAAAAAGGCCATAGCTAACGAAAATCGCGTGAGATGGGAAAAAGCAACAGAAAACCGAAATGAGCTGAGAGAACCTAAGAGGTTCTGGGATACATTTAAAACTCTTACTGGCCAAAAGTGCAAAAGTGTCAATAATAATGCGCTGAAGACTAGAGACGGAACTATGGCCATGGACGACAAGGCGAATGCCAGTGCTTTTGCCGAACTTCTAAAGAAAGCGCATCGTCCACAAGAAGGGAACAGATATTACAACGATTTTAAGGTAAAAGTAAATAAATTTGTCCAAGATAAACACTCAGTTTTCAATGAACCGAACTTCGACCAAAGGCATGAAGACGAGGACGAACATGAATTAACCGAACCATAAGCGTAGAAGAGGTCATGTGTATAATCAGAAAATGTAAGTCATCTTCGTCCCCAGGAGAAGACGAAGACTCTTACAAAATAATGAAACAGTGCCCCAACATCTTCTGCTGCAGACTTACCAAACTCCCAAACTGCTGTCTTTCCTGTGGGTACTTCCCAAAATGCTGGAAAGTGGCCACGGGAGTCATGATACCTAAACCCGACAGGAACCTTACCAACTAGCGAAAATGTGATTACCCACTAAAATTCTGAGGATCATTTCTAACTGATCGAAAAATCAAAGTGAGCGTTAATCGCGAGGTGCCAGGGGAAGTAATACTCGAAGCGGGAACACCACAAGGGTAGGTTCTAAGTCCGTTTCTTTTCATAATATATGTGAATGACATAGAAAAAGTAGGGAAGAACTGTGTTGAACTATCGCAGTTCTCAGACAACAAAGGCATTTGGATGGCCATCAAGTCCCGAAACATAATTAAAAATCGTCTACAGGATATCATTCGCAATCTTGAGAGCTGGTGCGCCCTGTGCCGCCAAAACTCAAAAAGTTACGCTCTTCAAGAAGCAAAGGAAAAAACAAGTCCCCAGTATCGATCTCCAGTTATACGATCACAAATTAGAAGCAAACAAAGAGGCCAAATTTTTGGGATTTATCCTAGATAGCAATCTCAGTCTAAACAGTCACGTAAACTCCGTTACAGATAGAGCTACTAAACATGTCAATGTTCTGAAGATGATCAGACGTAGAAATTGGGGAGCAAACAAAGATGTGCTTCTCAAGCTCTACAAAGCATTTATACATCCGGTACAAGAATATGGTGCCATAATAACAAATGACCTGAGCAAAACCAACATTCAGAAGCTACAGAGGGTGCAAAATTATGCCCTGCGTGTGGCACTATACAAACCCTTATGAACACCGATAAAGGAACTCCACGAGCTAGCAAAAATAGAAACTATTGATACGCGATTAAAAGACCTACAAAGCAAAAACCTCGACAGACTCCAAGATAGTGAATTAATGGTTGAGCTGAACGAACACCGATCCCTTAACAGAAAAACAAAATAAGTTTCCAGAAAAAAAAGAAGAAAAAAAAATTATACAATATTACTAAACTGCGTGGAGTCAGTGAAGATTGCCTCGCTACTCATTGAGAACTTTAGGATAGAGTCTGTGAGGACTGCCTCGCAACTCTGCTGAAGCGCGATTGAAATGCGTTTAATAAGATCTATATAACAAAATCCTCCACATACTCCAGGATAGTGAATCAATGGTGATGCTGAACGAACAACGAACCCTTAACAGAAAAACAAAATAAGCCACAGTAAATTAAAATTACTCAATAGAATTAAACTGCGTGGATTCAATGAGGATTGCCTCGCTACTCACTGTGATCTTCAGGAATGAGTCTGTGAGGATTGCCTCGCAACTCTTGGCGTGGGGAGTGGGCTCCGAAGAAACACACCACTTACCCCATCCATAGCAACAATCACACAACACTCACGATATACAATAGCGGATACCTATCTTTCTCTCTACCTATAACTTTCTAATTGAACATTCTCAAATTTTCTTGCAACACCCTTATCAAGAAGACACATGGAAATGGTACACAAAACGTAGGAGGAATTGGTGCAACCTACCTTTCTGCAACATACACAAGAAACCACTAAACGCCAGGCAAGGATTGACACAAGCTTGTCTGGCTGAGGACAAGCGTACATTTTATATAAATAAACATTTGAATAAAGATTTAACAGCCCTTTTAACGGCTTGAAGGTGTGTATCTGTGAGAGGGTGTGTTTTTTTGGGGGGGGTGAGGTGGGGGTGGGGGTGGGGGAGGTCATTTGGAATTCCCGAAGGAAAACCAGATACCCCATAATCACATACGGCATCCTCTCTCCCAGAAGGCTTGATGGATGACTACCGGTTTTTCAAAACTAAACTGTTGGAGCTTTCTCCACTCCTTTTTTGTAACCGCTATGGTCATATACCGGGGCCGCTAGCAAACCAGCGTTTCTGTTTGGTTTTCTTTTCTCTTATTCCCTTAAATTTGCCATCGCACAACATTATATTCTGGCTCGCCACCATGGTGGGACTCAAACCTCTACCATCTCCGAGCTGGAACCGAATAGAGCTCACTCTTCAATAGTCTTGATGGAGGTGGGATTGAGTATTAAAATCTATCACTCCAACGTAAACTGCCCGGAATTCTAACCGAATGCATACCCCTCAGACCCCATTTGAGGCAATGGGAAAGCTAGGCTTGTGATCAAAGTAAAACAAAATAAGGTTAACCAGGTCGCAAGGGATTTGTAAATCCCACATCGTCCCTGCGAGCATCGGCGCGCTAAAACCTTTCATTCTTCTTCGATTCCAGAGAGGTCTAACGAAAGGGTTAAAGATTACACTACTGCGATGGGGTGAGCCAGGCATTGTGTGACATAAATTTAGAACTGGCTGTGGGTGACACGATACGCACGAAAGCTTGCCTCTGTTACCAGTGGGAGTCGCAAACAGCGAGGAAAATCTCCACCTGCTGCCAGGTCTTCCCTCCCCGAGATGTTAATCTCGGGGAAAAACGCTGACTTCCCCATCTACATGTCACTGGTCATCACGGAGGGAACAGTTGTAAATTAAAAACCGAATTGCTCTAATAACCAGATACCTCATAATCACATACGGTATCCTATCTCCCAGAAGGCTTGGTGGGTGACTCCAGGTTTTTCAAACTAAACTGTTGGAGCTTTCTCCACTCCTTTTTGTAACCGCTATGGTCATATACCGGGGTCGCTACCAAACCGGCGTTGCTGTTTGGTTTTCTTTTTTCTCCTTCCCTTAAATTTGCCATCGCACAACATTATATACTGACTCGCCACCATGGTGGGACTCAAACCTCGTGCATACCCCCTCAGACCCCATTTGAGGCAATGGGAAAGCTAGGCCTGTGTGATCCAAGTGAAATAAAATAAGGCCAACCGGGTCGCAAGGGATTTGTAAATCCCACACCGTCCCTGCGCGCCTTCGGCGCGCTAAAACCTTTCATTCATTCGATGGCTTCCATTGAATTTTAATCAGGCAGGGAGTGGTTTTCTTTACTGACCCCATAAGCCCTATTGGTTGGCTTTGATTTAAGTATAATCAATCGGGAGCGGTTTGCTTTACTGGCTTCAGAAGTGTGTAAAAATAATATGAAAAAATGGTTTTATAAGATATATTGAGACAGGAGAAATGAATAAAAAAAAATAAATATCGCCCAAGATTATGATGCCTCAGGAATGTTATCAGTTGGAATGAATATCCCCCGACGGAGGTTTATGACGGAAAATATTTGACATAACGTAAAAATTGTGTTTTACCTTCTGGACCACCACATTGTGCGAAAGGAATGAAACATTAAAAATAAAATACAGCGAAAATAAATAAATAAATAAATAAATAAATAAATAAATAAATAAATAAATAAATAAATAAATAAACAAATAAATAATAATAATACTAATTTTATTTAGGAAATAAATAAACATGGTTGAAATTGGAACCTATTTTGTTTTAGGGCATATATGAACTCTGGCACTCGCCTGTGTGTGTTTCAGGTTAAAAAATCGCACTGGCACAGACATTTCCTACTGAAATGTTTTTTTCTTTTAATATGCCGCCAAAAAATAGTTTTCATTTACTGAACCCTGATGGGTTTCAAACATGACAAAAAAATTACATAAAATTGATTTAAACTAAGTGATGAGCTTAGGAACTGGTTAAACTGACTGGCAATAACTGACGTTATTCATTGATGGGCTCTAATTTAGTCCTCACAAGGATGTTACGCAAGCCTTTGTTTTTCTTATAGGCGATGACAGGTCGAAGATTCAAAGGTTCATTTAATTTAGTATTGGTTAAATTGAATTCATATTTTAACATTTTTGCTATTTCGATATTCATTCTGTTGTACGTTAAAGTGAAAGGAATGATGGATCTCCTTTTGCATTATTCCTCTGATATGTCCATACCAAATGGCCAGAGGGTTTGGAGCGTACTGACCCCATGAAGCCCTATTGGTTGGCTTTGATTTAAGTAAAACCAATCGGGAGCGGTTTGCTTTATCTTAGACTTCAACTGGTTTAAATTTATCTTATAATGCTCAACTAAAGCATTTAACGTTTGATTGGCCCATCCCACACTAATCTGTCGAAAAACAGAAAAAAATGTGTGGGGTGGGAGGAGCTGGCTTGAGAAAGCCACCTAACTCATCTACTTTCTTCTCCAGCTGTTTCGGGAAATCCCTATTTGCCAAATGGTGCTCTAATAGCCCAATGTAGTGCCAACATTGAAGCACCTGAAACAAAGCCTTGACCAGCCTAGAATAAGCCTGGAACGATTGTTCCTGGCCAGTTCCGGACTGGGGAACTCTCTTCCTCTGATGCATCTGCCGTTTTCTTGCCATTGTTAAAGAAAGTAGCTGAATTAAGTATAAATAAAATATAAAAGTGATGAAATAAATAAAATTGGAAAATTAGATATTACCTATTAAAGAAGATACCTGAATTGGTTGCAGTCTTCAGCAAAGGTAGAAAATAATCCGTCTGTCTCGACGCGTTTCGCTTGGTTTGGCTTTTTCAAAGAGACTTTGAGGAAAATGGTTCCAACTTTGGGAGGACATGCATGGTATATATCCATATGTGGGCTGGGGGTGTTTTTCACAGCTCAGTACATAATTAAACAAGCTGACAAATGTCACTCATCTAATTAATTCTTTTCAATCTGAGAAAAGTTTGTTTTTCACAACTCAGTTTGTGTCGTCCAAACAAATTAGATGAAGCCCTATTGATTGGCTTCCATTGAATTTCAATCAGTCAGTGAGTGGTTTGCTTTACTGACCCCATGAAGCCCTATTGGTTGGCTTTGATTTAAGTAAAACCAATCGGGAGCGGTTTGCTTTACTGGCTTCAGAAGTATGTGAAAATAAAATGAAAAAATGGTTTGATAAAATATATATATATATTGAGACTAAAGAAATAAATGAAAAAATAACGCCAAAGATCATGATGCCTCACGAATGTTAAGGCATTTTCCTCCCATTCCGCTACATTTTTTTTATTTTTATTGATGTTTAAGGTCACATATTTATGCACAATGGCTAATCATGACCGTGACAGTTTTACGGGTGGAGGAAGCCGGAGTACCCGGAGAGAACCACCGAGCAACGACGAGCAGCTGCCAGCTCCCCAACATCGTAACTCCGCACTGCAGCACAGGCAGGGTTAGATTGGTTGAAGACATGCGTACCATCGACGTGCAGTACGCCGTAGTACACGGCGTCATCGTGCCCCCATGCGGGCAATGGAGATGAAGTGTCTTGCCCAAGGACACAACGCGGTTGCCGCAGGTGGGATTCGAACCGAGGACCTCTCGGCTTGCAGCCTGCACCTCTACCAAATGAGCCACCGCGCTCCCATTCCGCTACATAAATGCTTGCAAAATTAGGATTGAATCTTTTGCCCATAGGACAACCCATTATTTGTAGAAAATATTCTCCATTGAATTGAAAGTCATTATCTTTTAAGCTCAGCTCTAAAAGATCCAAAATTTGCTCATCCGGACGTTTTGCATCCGGATGTTTTTCAAATGCATTTTTAACAGATTTAACACCTTCATCAATATCAATGTTCGTATATTGGCTTTGATTTAAGTATAACCAATCGGGAGCGGTTTGCTTTACTGGCTTCAGAAGTGTGTGAAAATAATATGAAAAAATGGTTTTATAAGATATATTGAGACTGGAGAAATGAATAAAAAAAAATATTGGCGGTTCTCATGGTCCAATGGATTAAATCCTGAGCAACATCAAACTTCGCGTCATCGATTTTTGGTATAACGTTAACGTCCTTCACTTTCCGAATGGTTTCGTTGATGATGCTCAGGGTTCTCCTGTCAGCCTGAGGGAGTTTTTGCGAAAAGTTTATTTCAGCGAAATAAATTTTTGCTGATCTAAACTTGACCCTGATATTGCTAGGCATATTCCACAACTGCTTAACTACGAGATCAGAATTATTGTTTCGAGAATTCACGCCAATATTTAATAATATTTTTGGGGGACTGGACTGGCCCCTGTGCCCTTTAAACACAGAGCGCAGATGATTGAATTTGGCGCCGGGGTAACACTCCACCTGGATGTCCGGATGGGGATTTCGATCAATGCGTCCTAAATTTGAACTTTCAATCATAAGGATGTTTTTACAAACATCGGGGAAGCGCCAATTCCTTTTGTCAAAATTAACTCCGCTTTTATGCCGAAACATGAAGAATTTAGAATCAAATGAGCGGCCCGAGTTGCGGCTCGGTGATTTGACTTTCTCTGAGTACGATATACCTGGTTGAACCACACTAGAGGCAGGAGAAGGGGGAGAAGAAACAGAAGCAGGAGATGAAACAGAAGCAGGAGAAGAAACAGAAGGAGGAGGAGGAGGAGTTCTAGCGAGAGCACTAGGAGAACCCGAGAAGAAAGACTGAGGAGTAGGAGGTAGAGGAACAAGACGAGGCGAGACAGCGTTGCTCAATATGCGAGCATCTTCAGTCACAATATGGACCGGAGATGTTTGCAAATTGAGGCGCTTACTCTGAGAGAAAGAAGAAGTAGAAGGAAAAGAAGAGGGAGAAGTGCTTTGCCTTGATCTTTTCTTATGCTTTTCGCGTTGAGGTAGAGGGATAACACGGGCCGGAGTTTGCTTGCTCTCTCCCGTATTGTTCCTTACACCAGACGCTGGGCGAAGTTCCGAAATGTAAGACTCATAGGCTGAAATCGTCTTATCTGTCAACTTATTTATAAAGTTCTTTTTAGCCCAGATCAAGGCACGCGCCGAAGCACTGTTGAAGTCTATTTTTTGGAGTCCAGGAGGTGGTCGCATAGCCAAAGTTATCTTAGACTTCAACTGGTTTAAATTTATCTTATTATGCTCAGCTAAAGCATTTAGCGTTTGATTGGCCCATCCCACACTAATCTGTGGAAAAACAGAAAAAATGTGTGGGGTGTGAAGAGATGGCTTAAGAAAGCCTCCTAACTCATCTACTTTCTTCTCCAGCTGTTTCGGGAAATCCCGATTCGCCAAATGGTGCTCTAATAGCCCAATGTGGTGCAAACATCGAAGCAACTGAAACAAAGCCTTGACCAGGCTAGAATAAGCCTGGAACGATTGTTCCTGGCCAATTCCGGACTGGGCAACTCTCAGCTTCTGGTGCCTCTGCCCTTCTCTTGCCATTGTTAAAGAAAGTAGCTGAATTGAGTATAAATAAAATATAAAGTAATGAAATAAATGAAATTGGAAAACTAGGTATTACCGATTCAAGAAGATACCTGGCTTGTTTTTTCTTTCTGAGATGGTAGAAAATCCGTCTGTCTCGACGCGTTTCGCTTGGTTTGGCTTTTTCAAGGAGACTTTGAGGAAAATGATTCCAACTTTGATGAATGAAAGGTTTTAGAGCGCCGAAGGCGGGCAGGGACGATGTGGGATTTAACCTTATTTTATTTCACTTGGATCACACAGGCCTAGCTTTCCTATTGCCTCAAATGGGGTCTGTGGGGGTATGCACGCGGTTAGAATTCCCGACAGTTTACGTTGGCGTGATAGATTGTCAATAATCAATCCCTCACCGGCATTAAGACTGTTAGAGAGTGGGCTATATCCGGTTCTAGCTTGGCGATGGTAGAGGTTTGAGTCCCACCATGGTGTCGAGCCAGAATATAATGTTGTGCGATGGCAAATTTAGGGATGAAGAGAAAAGAAAACCAAACAGCAACGCCGGTTTGGTAGCAGGCCCCGGTATATGACCATACCGGTTAAAAAAGGAATGGAGAAAGCTCCAACAGTTTAGTTTGAAAAACCGAGAGTCATCCATCAAGCCTTCTGGGAGATAGGATGCCGTATGTGATTATGAGGTATCTGGTTAACCTTCGGGAATTCCAAATGACACCCCCCCCCCCAAAAAAAAAAAAAACAACAAAAAAAAACACCCTCTCACAGATACACAACCTCAAGTCCTTAAAAGGGCTGTTAAATCTTTATTCAAATGCTTATTTATATAAAATTTAACTCGTCCACAGCCAGACAAGCTTGTTTCAGTCCTTTCCTGGTGTTTGGTGGTTTCTTGTGTATGTTAGCAGAAAGGTAGGTTGCACCAATTCCTCCTAAGCTTTGTCTACCATTTCCATGCGTCTTCTTGATAGAGTGTTGCAAGAAAATTTGAGAATGTTATAAGAAAAGTTACAGGTAGAGAGAAAGATGGGTATCCGCTATTGCGTATTGTGACTATTGTGTGATTCTTGCTGTGAATGGGGTAAGGGGTGTGTTTCTTCGGAGCCCTCTCCCCACACGCAGAGTTGCGAGGCAATCCTCACATACTCAATCCTAGAGATCTCAATGAGTAGCGAGGCAATCCTCACTGACTCCACGCAGTTTAATTCTACTGGGTAATTTTAATTTACTGTGGATTATTTTGTTTTTCTGCATGTTAAGGGTTCGGTGTTCGTTCAGCTTCACCATTGATTCACTATCCTGGAGTATGTGGAGGGTTTTGTTATATAGATCTTATAAACGCATTTCAGTCGCGCTTCAGCAGAATTGCGAGGCAGTCCTCACAGACTCTATCCTAAAGTTCTCAATGAGTAGCGAGGCAATCCTCACTGACTTCACGCGATTTTTTTTTCTCTCCGGAAACTTGTTTTGTTTTTCTGTTAAGGGGTCGGTGTTCGTTCAGCTCAACCAATAATTCACTATCTTGGAGTCTGTTGAGGGTTTTGATTTGTAGGTCTTTTAATCGCGTATCAATAGTTTTTATTTTTGCTAGCTCGTGAAGTTCCTTTATCGGTGTCCATTTGGGTTTGCATAGTGCCACACGCAGGGCATAATTTTGAACCCGTTGTAGTTTTTCAATGTTGGTTTTATTCGGGTCACTCGTTATTATGGCCCCATACTCTAGTACTGGGCGTATGTATGATTTGTAAAGCTTGAGGAGAACTTCTTTATTGGCTCCCCAATTTTTATCTCTAATCATTTTCAGGAAATTGATG